>CM061355.1:26829153-28154153 GCA_030867105.1 Liasis olivaceus | reverse complement strand
TTTTTTCTTTGTCCCTTCTCACAAAATTCTTCAAAGCTTTAACAAGTCTGTTTTGTAAATCCAATATAGGAAAGTTATCCAGGTTACTCTTTTGGTTTGTTGTTTATATATCCCTTTTAATTATTAAGACATCAGCTGCTTTCATTCGTATATCCAGTGTAACATGTTTTTCCATATCATTCTTACCAGCTGTCATTTTTAAATCCATTTTCAGATTGGTCTTAATCTTGTCCAGTAATACTTGTTCCTCTTCTGTAACATCTTGTATTTCTCAGACTATGCAACAGAACGTCCTTGGGATATAAGATTACATTGAACTTCCATGGGATATAAGGTTAGATTGGAGTTCGTCTTAATTAGTTAGAAGTTAGATTAGATTGAAGTTACCCTTAATTATATATTTGGGGTAGGGGGAGATATTTTCACTTCATTGATAATGAATCAATAATAAAGCTATTATTCCCCCTCCTATTTCTTCCATTGTCATCATTCCTATTAATACTCTGCCTCCAAAAGGAATTACAGAGGTTCAGACTGAGGTCTTTGATTCAAGAATGGCTACCCTCTTTGAAGAGTCATCAAACTACATAATACAGCATCTGCTTAGGTCAAGGCTGGATAATCTGTGGTCCTCAAGCTAACTTGGGGCATCCTGCAGCATCTTAATTTCAAAAGTGTTTGTACTTTTGTACCTGAGACTTCTCACAAGAACAATCTATCCTTGCTAGCTGTACAGATGTAGATAGACAAGCAAAGAGAGTGTCAGAGACATCTGTTACTGAACAAGAGAGTAGCATTTATTTGTATGAATCTAATGTGAGAAGTATTGTTTCTAACTTTAGATAAATGTTGGAATCAGACTTACTGTCAATTACTGAAATAAATGGGACTTAATGTGTGCTCGCCTAACTTAAATCCTAAGGTGAATGCTGATCTCAAAACCAAGTATGGCTTCTCACAGGTCCCCTTATTTAAAAGGAATTACTTCTCGTAAAATGTTGACAGTAAACAGATAGTACTGAAAGGGCTTACTGAGCATGAGGTCACCCAGACTCAAGGTAGCACTAGAAATCTATTGAAGCAGATTTCCTTAAAAAAATAAATACACCTGGTTCCATTTTGTGTTTGTGCTTTCCTAAAGATATTTAGAGACATAAGCATATGACCTGCTGTTTGAATACAATTGCATCCATGTGTGTAATAGAAGACATATAATCTTCCTTACATGGCCTTTTCTCAGCTACTTAGCATCTAATTAGGGTATAAACTAATCACATCCTTCCCAACCTTTCAAAAAAGTTTGAATTATCACCAACTTTGGAGGGGGGTGGGTAGAAATTATATGGCCAGTGTTTGATATGTTCAGTGGATTTCATGACCACCTAAAAGTATGATTTTCTTACTCTTCTTTGCAGGCACATTTCATATTGATGTGAATATAATAATAAGCATGTGAAGAAAAGTGTGTGTGTGCATGTATGTTCATTCTCCTTATAGTCAGGAATATAAGATGCAATGGATGATCATCAGATTTTATTTTTAATGCATTGATTCAAGGAAAGTTTCATATGCAGTAGCAGCACTGTGATGGCTAATATTTGTATGTTCAAATGTCTTCTGCAGAGATGTGCAGCATCCTTTGGGTCAAAGACTACACCAGTATTTGTGTTGCATATCAAGAGCTACACTTAGGTGAGGCCAGAGGCTGTTTTCAGAGGGAATTTCCTGAGTTTTAATATGTGAGGAACCTAAGTCACTCATTTTCCACATCTTCCGAATGCAAAAAAAGGGGGGGGCACATTTACATCCCCAATCATTCTAGGGGTGCTGGGGACTACAAAAGTCTTGGTGCTATTACATCTTGTACACCAATTTTTACCACCACCCCCCACCCCCCAAATTGCACCATTTCTGGTTGAGGAAGTTTTGGGCATAGACATAATGCCCTTGATACTTTATTGCAGGACTATTGAACTTTGCTCTGTGTAGGACTTCCCTTGAAGACCATTTGGCAGCTTTCACTTGTACAAAATAAAGCTATAACAACGTCCGAATTTGCCCACATAACTCTTATGCTTTGGGAGCTGTACTGGTTGCCAGTTAGCTTCTGGGTGAAATTCAAGATGTTAGTTATCACCTTTAAAGTCCTTCATGGTTCTGGTTGTTTGGTGTTTTAGATGTTGGATGCTTTGAATGCTTTATTTGGCATTCTGTAAGCTGCTCAGAGCCTTCAGAAATTTAGAGGCATACAAGGTGGAGAAATACAAAAGAGCAGACAAACCAAAGCCACCAATGACCCTGGAGAGGAGACAGAGGACCAGCCTGTTGTCGTTCCTTGATGTGAAAAGAGGCAGTGTATTGGCACAATAAATGCCATTGTTTTGGGTACATGGTATTAGTTTCTGTAATTAGGGTGGGTTACAGCACTGTTAGTACAGAAGACTGGGTTAGAGTCCCATTAGTAGAAAAGAATGTAGAGGTGCTGTAGTAGCCATAGTAATGTCATCCCATTGTATTTTCAGAATGCTACATTTCAGATGTAAAGGTCACCATATGATTTACATTGCTTTCTTTATCATCCCTATGTAACACTGCTGGGGGTATATAACCCATAACCTTGCTTATGTTTGGGGCTCTTTGCGTACTTTGGCCAGGAGCCCAGTGATCATTATAATTATGTATGCCAATAAAAGATACTTTGTTGCCTCTATTTCAAAGACTTTGGTTCCTTAAGTGGGTATTTTCCCTATAACACAGCAAATTATATTTCCCACTGCTGATCAGACCTTCATATGTTCGTATTTCTCATCAACGGCCATCAACTCAGCATAACAGAAGAGTAATATTATAGGTAGCTACAGTTATCATTAGAGATAGTTATAGATTCACAGTTAAAGATGCAGAATGCAGACTGGAGAACAGAGGCAATAGCTAGTACTGGGGTGGAGGGAGGGGGGAAAGAGAGGTTATAGATAGGCAATTATTTTTGTGACGAGGAGCTGCATTTTACACTGGAAGAATCCAAAGACCATACCTGAGTGGTGGGGTGAGAGATTGTAAAGTGTGCAGTATATTTGTGTATAGCTTCAATAAGAAAAATTACAAATTGCAAAGTAGAGTACCAAACTATAATATAAATGCAAACACTAAATTTTAAGAATAAGCTAAAATATATTTTTTAATTAGGTTAATCAATTCTTCTTTGTTTGTAAGCCACCCAGAGTGTTGGTGGGTTGGCTGTACAAGTTGAAGAAACAATCAATCAAACTAACAAATGAACAGATTAAAACAATCATAAATTCAGTGCATGTTACAGACAAACAGAACAAATTGCTAGGCTCTGGGGTAAATAAAATGCTAGGAATGCTAACATGTACATTTATTCAAATATTCAAATGCAAAATTATTAAAGTAAGTAAATACTAACATTGCTAAAAAAAACCCTACCCAGTATTAAACCAAAGAGTGAATCATCAGGTTGCTTCAGGTAATAGGGCAAGGAATTATATAAAATGTCAGCAACTGAGGTCAGAGGGGATTCCAGATGCTGCAAAACACATGTGTTCAATAATGTTGCACGTGGCCCCAGGGATGTGGATTGCCCACCCTTTCAAGTCAGAACATTTGTTCATGCACCTCAGTACTCCATTCTATAAGTGAATTACTCCCCCCCCCCCCGAAGATCATAGCCATTTGGGCATAATCTGTCAGGACAAGATCAAAGCCCAAAGAGGTCAGGGGTACCCTTTCTTCCACTCTACCCAAGGCACTGCCTGAGCAGGCTGATTTTGGTAAAGGTCTGATCTGTCTGCTTGCAAGCAAACTGGCAGAGGAGTTCAGACACAGATCCTCTTATAGCCCTAACTTAAGATGTAAAACCCTAAACCAGTTCTTTCTGCAGGTGAGATACATCTGCTGTAACCCTGAAGTCACTCTCTCACAAATCCTCTGAACTACCAGTGTCTCCACTATCCTGAGCCCAGCCAGGCTTAAATGAATAATCTTCTACCCAGAAGATGAAATCAAATGCAAGAGAATAATATGATTTGTCTTCCTTCAAATTTTCTTTTTTTAGGCGTATTAAAGCAGCAAGTCTGGTTTTACCCCCTAAAAATGAATAATGCAATGAAAGAAAGGTTGGTTCAGCTTCTAATCAAAATATTACAATCATTTGAAATTGTTCATTTATTTGGTTGCCTGACATGGGTGACTCCTCCCAATGAGTAAAAAATGGCAAAGAGATCTCTCCCATACACATACATAAAACTCTCAAAGCTACAAAGCAAACAAACCAAAAATTGATATTGTATTATGCAAACAAACACCACCAGACCCCTTCAGTTTTATAGGAATTAATGCCAGAGTTCAGGACTGTGACCCTTAAATTGCTTCTTCAATATTAAGAGTTTCTTCTAGTAGGACAAACAAGCTAAAGAGCAGAAAGGAGGAAGATTTTGGAAAATGGGTGGTGATCTATCTATCTATCTATCTATCTATCTATCTATCTATCTATCTATCTATCATATTTATATAGCTCACATAAAAGTGACTCTGAGCAGGGTACAGCACTTAATGAAGCTATTGCTAGAGAGTCCCAGAGGATGACCAAGGAGAGACTTACATTAACTCTTGTGTTGCCTTTTGAAAGAATAGAAACATTTGAATGACAACGGATCACACACAGAAAAGAGTTTCTTCTCTCCAGATATGCATCCAGGAATTCCATGGAACTGGATTGAAACTGAGCTCAACAATAGGTATGAGCCTGGAAATATGAAATAATGAGATGAGATTGAAGAATCTTCATTTGAATAGTGTAGCCTAGGCAAGATTCATTGAGGACATGATCAGAAGCCTATAAATGCTTTTCAAGGAACAGCATAGCTGCAGGAAAAATTATTCACAGTATCAAGAGATGGGAAGACATGGTGCAGTCAATTGGAGATGAGAAAGGTAATGTTTAGCCTAGATACTTGGACATATTCATAAGAAAATGGGCATGAAAGAAATGTAAGATTGTAGGATTGTCATAAGAGCTACTAATATGGAAAGAAAAGCATACCAGAAAAGAGGATAACACTCAGCCAATGATCCTGAAAGAAATGGTGAGTAAAAGGGCAAACGTACCAATGGCCAGACTGAAGACAGTATATTTTCTGTTTAGTGCAGTGCAGCTTCCATACTAGAGCTTAATGACTTGGGCTTCATGAAAATAAATGGAAGAATCAAAGAAAACTTTGTCACTAACAGACCTTTTTAAAATATCTC
The DNA here is from genome assembly GCA_030867105.1 of Liasis olivaceus. Lineage (NCBI taxonomy): Eukaryota > Metazoa > Chordata > Lepidosauria > Squamata > Pythonidae > Liasis > Liasis olivaceus. The sequence goes on along the minus strand of CM061355.1, from coordinate 28,148,885 downwards.
TAGGTGAGATTATAAACTGAGACTGGGTAATGTCTCAAATTTCCAAATGATTCTCAATTTTAAATTGTCTCAGGGAAACTTCTCCTCAAGAATCATAGCTACATAAGTGAATTCCCTGGCTACTTTTTTGTTTGTGTACACTGGAAATCCTGACAGAACAAATGGAAATGGAGAATCAAAAAACGGAACGAGCCCAGGTCCAAGGGAGGATGAAGAGGACAAATGCATCCATAGTTATTTATTTATGAAAAACATTTGTATAGCCACCCATCTTAAAACAACCCTGGGCAGTTTACAACCAATAAAACAATATAAAATAATGGCAATAAACTAAAACCAGAAAAACGTAGCACCACAATGACATTTCCCTGATGCACCCACATTCTCATCACACCCTGACCTTGCCCCATCCCAAAGCCTGGGGAAAAGCCAAGTTTTTGATGCTCCCCAGAAGGATAGAAGGGTAGGGGTCTGTCAGATCTTAGGGGGAAGGGTCTTCCATAGGGCAGGAGCTCGAATGGAAAAGGCACACTTTCAAGGACCCACAAAATACAATGTTTAAGGAAAGGGACCTGAAGAGTGCTTACCCTATCTGCTCTGGTGGGACTGACAGGTGTCCTCGGATATGCCTGTCCCACGATGGAAGAAATGGTCCTACCAATAACCTGGTCCCATCCCATGTAGGGCTTTAAAGTAATATGCATGGATTTCTCATTCTTTCACCACTTACAGGGCTGTTCAAAGCCTGTACCTTATCATTATACAACACATTTGCATTTCCTTATCATTCTTTCTTTAATTTCCTCGAACTGTTTAGTGAAGTAAAGATACAGAAGAGCAGAAGTAAGGGAGAATACTGTGATGAGGAACTCCTCTCTCTGTGTTGACCATGTGCATTCACAAGCTCACTGTAACGTATGGGGTTCCTGTTATAATCGGTTAATTAAGCATGCTGCCTCTGAAGTTGTGTCGTTATGAAATTGTGATTTTGGTCTGCTTATGTGTGTTGTAATTCTTGCAGACTCACTACAGCTCAGGAAGTTTCAGCGGAGTAAGCAGGAGAAAAATCTACTCCTAACTGTGTGTTTTTTTAATCAAAAAGAAAAGAAAAAAGAAACAACAGTGACTATGAAGTTGCCACAGAAAAAATGCCTCTCATCCCTCACCTTATCCCTCCAAGGGGAGAAAATGAGAAAACAAAACAATAAAACAAACAGACAGAGGAAAAATAACACTGTACTGGTTGAATAAAGGCAAAAGGAAAAAAAGAGCTCAGCAGGAGGGTTAGCTTTACAGGAAGATGAATGTATTTGGACTGGACATTATATACAGAGATTTGAACAATTTTTTGAGGCAAATGAGATACTGTAGTTGTTGGAAGAATAGTGTGTTGTAGGAAGCACAGAATGGAGCTTATTGAGAAGCTTAACTGCCCCGCAAAGACCCTTACAGTTGCAGAACTAGTAAAAATAACGCAGGAACATTTGGGATCAAAGCCATTATTGGCCGCAGAGCATTTTCAGACTTTATAATCGCAAACAAGAGAATCCATTGCAGCATATCCAACTAAAGTAAAAAAAACTGCCTGAATGTTACAATTTTGATGAAAGGAATAAATGTTGCATTGAGAAATCAGCTGCGCTGTGGACCTGAAAGAGAACATACAAAAACTTGGACTCAGCAGTCTCTATGGGTTTAAAAGTGTTACAGATATGCACCTGTGAGATGTAAAGCATTTGTGAAAAAGGTTTAGCTTTAAACAACTTTAGGGCAACCAGGATGCATTTCCCATCCCTGGGGTGGAAAAAACCCAGTATTGCCTTAGTGTCATTACTGGCTTTATCAGAGCCTGCTGCTAGAGATACTACAGAACTGCAGTTAGGAGTAAATATAAAAGATTAAAGGAAACCAGCAACATGGCTCACACCAAAAACGAATAACAAAATCATATCAATGCTATTGGCGACTAATTGTCGTATCAATGATACCACAGCAAAATTTTGAACAGCTTTTCAGACATGCTGAACTCAAACCACCAGGAGAACCATTAAATCACACATTGGAGTTAAGAACAGTCTCCTTGGAATGATACCCATAACTGTAACATTCAGCAAGGTATACTGGACTTATCTGTGGTGAAAATAGATGGAACGGCACTCTTGGGTTGTGATTTGGCCAAGAAGGCTGTTACTAGATTGCAGTTCCATCAGCAACCTCTATGCTACACTTTCTATAACTGAGAATAAGCTGAAAAAAGTAGTGAAGGATGCTGTGCCCCCACCTGTATTCAAAGGTAATCTTGGCAAATTCAGACACATCAAAAGTAAAATAATGTTGCAAGATCATGCTATTACTAAGAATCCCAAAGAATAAATGTGACTTATAAGATGAACACTGTATCACCCAACTTACAAATGAGTAGGCTGAAAGGTTTGTTCAAAGTTTCAAAAATACTTTGGGAACAATTTCTGGGGAGAACATCACACCGAATCAAAAGCTTGTATATTTTCAATTTGCTTATTGCAACACAGTGCAAATTCCAGTGATCTGCCTTCCAGTCTGGACCTTCTCAAAACTAACTTGAAAAAAAAGCATTCAGGACAAAAAGTTGAAACACAACATCTTGCCTAATTGAAGAGAACAAAGGTGCAAGAAGAAGCAGCTGGGCCTGACATGGCTGGAGACTGAATTGTTATTCTTGGATTTCCACCAACAGCACCTACTCCCAAAGTAGGCAGTTTGCTATTGCAAAGTTGCTCCATGATTGCTAATACTGTCATATACACCAAGTGTTTCTGTTTTCTTCTTTACATAAAAAGGTCACCATATTGACTGAATTTGTAAATATAATGGGGTAAGTATCTTGGCAAAAGGGGCGGGGTATATTGGGTTATTGTGATAATAGATTGATTAGGTATGCCTGTGATTGATACTTGATTATCTTGCCTGGCTCTATATGTTGTAATTTTTGTGCACTAGTGTCTTTTGTTGAGTCAATAGAAAAGGCACCATGTATGTGTGTCTTTATATGTTCCAGGGCAAAGCGTCAGCCAAGAATGTAGCATTACATAGAATTACCCACATGAGGGATACAACCTATCAAAAGTGCTACAGAAAATAAGAACAACTTCAGAACATTTCCTTTTACTTTAAAGGTAATTTGGCCAGATGGCTTCCTTTAATCAGAAGAGAATTCTAGCTTCTGCTGCTTGGTTTAGGATGTGTAATAAAATGAAGTTTATTTAATTTTCTAAAATAAGTAAAGCAGAGTGACATTAATTAAAAGTTAATTACAGTATAATGAATCTCATTCAGAATGGTAAGGCAACTGTGATAATCACTGATTATCCTCCTTCCTGTATTCTGTCAACTTGAAACTGTGGGATTCCCCTTCAGTTAAGAGAGGGACTTTTCATAGGATCCTCCCCGCAACATTAACATAAGAGGCCCAAATGCCTGTAGGGTATTGTTAAGCTTCTTCAGAGAGGGAATCATCCATTGACTGCCTTTCAAGTAGAGACCCTTTCAAACTTTCCTCCTTTCTGTAGGACACTTGACCCACTTCAGGATATCTTTAGGAAACAAAAAAGATTTTTAGTGCCTTCCTCAGTTGTGTTGGTTCCTGGTTGCCTTTTAAAATTGCACAAGATAAACCTTCGTAACATTTGTTAGTAATTGTTTCATTTCCCAGCACAGCAGGTGTAGTTAAGCTCTGAAGAAGGATTGGGGCATTCGTTGTTCCCAGCCTAACCTTTACAGACCTAACAAAGGTCACTGAACTCTTCTTGTTGAACATGCATTTTTAAACACAAGGCTCTTTGCATATTGGAATTAGAATGTTTTTCCTGCTCATTAATTCATCATTAAAAAGATGTTAACTAATCAGTCTATATAAGACTCTGGTTTAATGCTCTCTTTAGCATGCAGCAACCTGAACTTGACACCCCCTTTTAAGGAAAAAATCAATTTATGTTTTCCTTGGGTACCTTATTTAGAGTGCTCCTTTTTCATTGAAACAAACAAATCATTTCTCTTTGCATTTGATTTTTGACTGATGCCAATAAGCAATAGGGACTCTGATAAGCTTTTTGGGTAGTTCTGCTTTCTTGATATTATATACAGTTGGCCTCGTTCAGCTAGAGGTCATCTCTAAGCTGGAGCAGGCCACAGCGTTCACAGTTTAAGCAATGTGGATGTTGCATGTGCAAAGAGAAGATGTGCCCATGAGTTTTCATTCAATAGCAGGAACTGCACATGGAAGCCTCCTGGAAGGAAAAAGGGGGGCTCCAATTATCAGTTCAGACAATATTAACCTAATGGACCAAAAGTCTAATTCAGTCAAACTATAAAGAAGTCAATTTTGTTCACCATAGTTTAACTTCTTTGTGGCTATAGTTCCTTAATAATGTACTGCATAATATTTTACATGTGTTTTCAAGATCCATTCTGTCATCAACCATTGGCAGCCAATAAAATGCATATTGATCAGACCAAAAATAAAGTCCATCAATACAGAAACTAACTCCAGTGTGTAGAGATGAAAGCAGGAGTTATGATGCTTACTGTCAGAACTGTTTTGTATTGTTGAAAAAAAAAATGAAACAAGAAAGTTTAAAAAAAAAACAGCTTTAGAATGTGTGTTCTGCTGAGCAACAAGAGTTTCATTGATAGCCAATACAGAATCTGTTAAATGCAGTAATTTGGAACCAGAAGAAATGGGAAGAGCAGCAGAGGAAAGGATGCTGTGATCATCCACACCAACCAAAATATTCCTGCATCCATTTTACTTCAACAAAAGAACATGCTTTCACTTCAACAAAAGAACAAACCAGAATCTGGCTTGCATGATTAGTGAAGTTCTTGGAGAACTATTTAGGAGGATACTTAAAAGCCACTCTACACCATAATGGCTGTATGGAGAAACATCTCTTCATGAATAAGCCTTATCATATGACTGGTAGGGAGGTTAATTCAGCCAGCTGGCCTAGCACTTGTCATTCTTGGATTCTCTACTCTCAATATCCACATGTTAAGCAGAATGTCAGGATGGAGAATATATGTCCTTCTATGCCACTAGGTTCACAGACATCTATCCCACTGCCTCCTGAAAATTGACTACATCCTGGAGGTTTCATTGTGACCAATTCTTGAGAAATTTTCCATCAACATCCATGGGTCACAAGAAAACTGGACTACTACCTCTGATGAACAATCTACAGAATATTTTCAGCTCAGATCACTCTCCTTAAGGGAAAGCAAATCAACCTCTCATGACAGCAACAAGCTGACAGACTTTTCCAAAGGCAATCTACTATCAAAATAAAACACCTAGTTTGGCATGAAAAGTAGCTTTTTATATACTTTGTATATGAACAGACTGTGCATGGGTCCTTTTTTATGAAACTAAAAGCCATTTTACATATTCTATGTATATTATTTCTCCTGATTTCACCACTGATATTCCTGAACCAGCCCAATACCTCAATATGTTTTCCAGAAGACTTGGGTTTTATGCAGCAGATGGGCAATATATTGGTAGCCAACAGCTGTGTATATTGTAGACATTCTCTCTGTCATGGGCAGGACCCAGGAGTTTCTGGGGTTTTTATTTTGAGGAGTATTATTTTGTAATACTATTTTAGGGTCTAAAATACAATTGCTGGGTTTTCTGTGCCTCAGAATGGCAAGAAACAGCACCATTGCTTTCCAGCAGTCAGATTAGAAGCTTAGCTGGAAAGCACGACGAGGGCCATAAAAAGAGATTTGAGGACCACCTTCGTCCTTGCTTGCCTACCCTTGCTGTATAGGGAAGAGCTACAGAGTCCTGTCACTTTTTTCTTAAATAATTCTAAACTGTGGGGAGTATTTATTAAGCAGTTCTTTGTATAATAGTTTCTACTGCACAAGATATAAACAATATATTTCTGAACCTCTGGGTAAAAAATGAAAATGTATTCATTGAAAACAATAATAAAGTTTGGGAGCTATTAAAGAGAAAGTTGTACAATATGGGAACCTTATATCTTCCATAGTTTTGTTTTGTTTTTTGTTTTTTTCTAATTAATTCTCTGTGGGGAACTGTAAGGTACACTGGTCCCAATGCCTTTGAGTTTTTCCATTACAGAATTCTGAGACAATTCAGCTCTTCAGAGTCTGCACTTTTCAGAGAAACAAAGAATTTCTACAGACTCATATTATCAGATGCTAACACTTGTGATCCCCAAATCCAAACACAAAGCAAGCTGTGCTGTCCTGTATAGACATCGTGGTCATGAATGATGGTTCTGTTGAAGATCAGCAGGATACATACACCTTAGGAGGGCACCATGCTTCTGAAAGTTAAATAGGGAATTGTTGACAATGTCTCTGCTGAAGATCATCTCATCGCTGCAGGCTTACCTGCCTTTTTCTCCCATGACAGAGTTCATTTCATTTCAAATGTATCCAGAGGGCAGGTTTGTCCTCAAGGTTGACAGCACACATATAATAAATAATACAGCTCCACTTTCCTTTTTTAAATGTGGCTATTAAACATGCATTTTCTGTTAACTTCACCAAAGATTATAATATGAAATGTGTTTGAAGGATCTTTAATATGGCTTAATATTTATAGCAACATGTGCAGAATAATTCACAATTGCAAATAATGCTGCAGCTTTGCTAAGGGGGTAAATGCTTAAAATTACTTTAAATGCATTAAAGTAAATAAAAGAAACAATGAAAAAGGGGGAATTATTATTAAATAAATTGTAATAGGTTCTTCTGCAAAGTGCACAGAACTAGATCCAAATATATTAGTAAAATGGTTTCCCTTATGTAGGTAACTTCTGGAATCCAAAAGCACAGAAAGCAGAATCAAGAAAAAAGTATCTACAGTTGACAAAGAAATCCCAGTTCTGCTAAGAACACACTGCATATGATTGATTATCATTATATGCCATCAAGTTGATGTCACATATTGTTTTAGCAAAAAATATCAGTTGCAATTTTGGCTACCTTAGTCTTCACAGTGATGAACAAGCCTTTTGTTGTCCAAGACTTTGCAATCATCCGCCTAGTAGAGTTTGAATATGTAAATTTTTTCTCAGAAATCAACACATTTTTGTGGCCAAGTAACTCCATCCTTTTTTCCACGATTTCTGAATCTTACAAAGACGTTACTGTGGAAATTCATAAAATTTCAGAGGAGAACTGAAAGTTCATGAGATCTTGAAGGGGAGAATGCCAAAATTTTGCATGATCTCATGAAATTTCAGGACTTACATAAGTGGCCATGTGTTTATTTATTATAATTTACATGCCTAGGAAACTTACAATAAATACAATAAAACGTCCATAAAATATTCATAAAAATATTAAGCAGTTAAAAACATTAAACACTATTAATAAACATTTCAATAAAAACCTTTACTACTGATGGGCAGATCTTCCTATCTGAATCCTCTCCTGAAGTCATCATTGTTCCCCATTTTACAGAACAACGTCAAAGCAGGATGGACTCAGGAACAAGCTATTTCAGAGGAAGGGTACTCCAACTCTTCTGATCTTGTGGGTGGCCAAAATGTCTTTAGGGAAGACAAATTCTACTTATTCTACTTGCATAAAACTTATGCAAGATCACTAAAATCTTATAAGGTTTGGCACTCTTGCAAGACAAGATCTTTATATTCTTTTATTTTTAATTGTTGTAATTAAATTTGGGAGGCCATGATCTCCTTTTGGAATGTTGGTGGATAACCTAGGATGTCATGGAGTCAGGTTTTTCAAGTTCTGTTTATCTCTTGGAAAACTTGCATTAACTTGCAATTAAACTAAATTAAATTAAATTAAATTAAATTAAAGTATTAAATTAAATTAAATTAAATTTCCTCTTCCTAATTACATTGTCCTGTCCCATCAGATCCAGCAGAAAAGGTATGCTGCGGGACCCATTTGCTAGGGAACTACACTTGGCATGTCCCAGCCTTCTGTGCTATGGCGCCTGCCTTATGGAACATTCTCCTCCCCGACCCCCAAATTGTGGTTAACTCCATCCCTCGTTATTTTCTGGAAGTACCTCAAGACCTGGCTATGTCATCAGGCCTGGGGGTCCCAGGGGACCAGTGACATCTTGAGGTGACTCCATTATGGCTGTTAACATCTAATTTTTGGTATGCCTTGATGTTTTAAACTTTTTAATAAGGACTATTTTTTGATAAGTTTATTGTTTTATATGCTTGTTGTATGCCACCCAGAGTTTTTGTGAGATGGGCAGCCATATAAATTTGATATATAAATAAATAAATACATAAACGTAAGTGAATTAGATTCAGTAATTATGACAAGGCTATGAAGTCTACATTTTCCCTCACATTTCCCTAAGTTTCGCTAACATTTTACCAAAAGAAGAAAGCTTTTTATGTTGCTGTTCAGATGCATGACACAACAGTTGCATAATGTTAAATAAAATATTTAAAGGAATTTTAGAATTATTTCCCAAAGTTGATAGCAACAAATACTGTCAGCTCATGATGTTAGGGAAGAAGGAGCAGTGAAGCAAAATGATATATACTCAATGTGTTCAGGAATGTTGCAGTTTTAAAGAAAGGTTGTAAAGAACCAAAGAAAGTAGAAATATGGAGTTACATACCACAGTGATGTTACATGACGTGTGTTATAACATTGAATGCAAATGTAAATGTGGACAAGTGTCGCTATGACATGGGCTCCCTCAAATAGCTCAGACCATGGTGCAAAGGGCTAGGAGGTTCCTCCTTTCCTCTTCTATCAAAATCCTAGAAATTTAATCCAAAAGCAATCTGCTGCCAATTACATTTTGCCTTATTTAACAGTTACATAAGAAACAGAGTGGCATTTGACTCAGAGAGGTTCTGCATGCCATGAAGGCAATGCTAGTCACCTCACAGACTCATGAAAGTAACACTTTTTGCCCCATCAAGTACTTTAGGTTGGTCCAACTACCTTATCAGTATATCCAGAAGCTTCTTCTGGCATCCTGGGAGCACCAGAAGAGCCCAGTGGGGGTGATATGAAGCAAAGGGGTGCAGCAGCCTTTGTTTTCTGTTTAGACATGGAGATGAGATTGCTCAACAACAGCTTTGCTAAAAAGAATCCTCTTGAAGCTTTGCTGAGCCTTGTGAATGCCACTCTTCCCTCATAACTCCATATGGCTACTAAGGACGAACCATACACATACACTGATTTGATCTGATTCAAGAAAATTAAGCTCTATTCCTCTTTGGCTGCAGTCATCATCATCCACAGTGGTGCATTGAATATAATATATGTTGGATTCAAAAGTTGAGAAGGCTAACAAAATATGTTTTATGGTATTAAAAGTTTTCTCTATAAGTGAGCTGCAATTATTTTGCCATAGAGAATGGAGCAAATATGGATGGAATGCATTGTTCTACAATAATGGCTACAAGTTCACCCTACTTATTTTCACAACCTGTGCCTCTGAGATTGCTATGTTTCTTGCATTCTACATACTTTCCTTCCTATGTAATCATTATCAGTCTTATTATTTTCACCCACAATTCTCATAGTGAGAGCAGTGAAAATGTGATAGCATTCTTAACACAGTCTTCAATTATATGCCAGTCCTCCTCTTTAAAGAGACCAGAGCCTTAATACGACTGAACTCAGTTTGGATTCCTGCAGATGTATTCACTCTGCCATCTTTTACGGTATCTTTCATCTTTGGCCTCATGGCTTGGTGTTGTTAACCTAAGCCCACAAGCAAGGCCAACCTTTGTCTGCCCACAATTGCATCTTCTCAGGGAAAAAAAATCATACACATTTGAGATAAAGCGTTCAAAGGGAGGCTAGCAGTTTAACTCTGAAGGTAGTATTTTTACTATTTTCTGATTATGATATAACTGGCTGAAGATGAAACAAAATATTGGGGTGATGTAATAGAACTCAGAACAATTTTTGTTTAATGGAAAATAAGGATCAGAGGAAATTAACCTTGATATGACTACATCGATTCAAGAGACTTGTTTTTGGAACATAAAGGAAATTTATTGATTAGACATATTGAGCTCCTAAGTCAGGGAGTTCAGGTAAAATTCATTTGTATGTTGTTCATACTAAGAATAAATCCTTCCTTTGTTGACCATCCTGTACCAGTTCATCATGAATTATACAAGTATTATGGATCACGATGGGGCGTTTTAGGTTCTGCCCTTTACTGAATTTCTGTAATACTGTATAAATAAGAGATTTTTATTTTTCTGAAGATTTAATACTTTTGTGAAGACAAAGTATTTACCAAAATATTTTAAAAGTTTTCAGAATTCACTTTATATATCATAATTCTGTTGCCATATTTTATATTCTTATCACATACAAATATGAATTGATATTGTGATGCAAATACATTTTTATGAAGATTCTCTCTCCAATCTTTGATTTAAATACTCATTTCTGTCTGGATACTGATTGGAGGGAGTGCAGGAGAGCAACTGATATCATGTGCATCTTGACATCATCATGCAAATGATGTAATTTGCATAATTTGTATTATGACATCATGACATATGCGATGTTTTTGAGCCTTCTTATAGATGAATATGCTTGTCAGCATAAATACCAGATGGTGCTATGATAAAAATATTAAATTGTATTTTCCCTGTTGGATAATTTTTCACTGCTTTATAGCTGACAACTTACAGAATTTTGCTAGATATGATCAGAAGAAGCAGTATGGTAAATATACTGCAATTCATCCCAAGACTTACTTGTTGAAAACAATGGAGGCAAGCTTGCTATGCCAGTTCCAGCATAGTTTGGTGAAAGGTCTGGACTTGGTCCTTTTCAGGGGAATGGAACAGCTTTTGATCTAGTAGATCAGGGGTGGCCAATCTTCAGTTCATACACCATCTGCGGTCCTTGGCCCCATTCTGCAACTCCAAAGCTCCCAAGAAACATTCCACTGAAATTCAGCAGCATATTACTGCTTTTTCATGGCATGAGTTTTGCAATTCTATCTCCAAAAGAAATGCTAAAATTTGAGGTCGTGTTTCTTTGGAAGACCTTTTCAACTGCTACTCACCTGTTTAACATTTTATGCCTGACCTTACCTTAGCAGATTTGATGTTTTTCCACCATCACTGCTAGAAGAGAGATTTAATAGTATTCCCTTGCAAGGAGTGCCTTAAGCCCTCCTTGCAAGGGCTTGGGTAAGATGTGGGAAGTTGAATGAATCTAATATGTCCTTCTTTTCTATCCCTTTTATGTGACCTGACACAAGGAATTAATAGTGCCCTTATTAATCAACCCTGGTGGAAGTTCAGAAAAGGAGATGATTTGTTTCCTCTTAGCTGACAGGTCAATGGCCATTTTCAGGAGGGTTGCAAAATTCTGTTCGATTGCTATTGATGTCCACTGGATATTATGATTTTTGTTGCTTGGTATATTATCTGTGCTACCTGTTCAGGTTTGGATTAGTGTGTCCACTGCTATCTTTGAATGTAAACAATGATTTATCTACTAATCTGAGTGCTAAATAATGCATCTATTTCATTTAAACCACTCCAGACCCTTCCAAGAGCACAAAAAGGGCAGAACATTTCAGTTACTTTAGAGTCATCCCACACAATTGTTGCTTGCGATCAATGCTCTGCTCCTTTGTTATGTGCAGTGCACATAGAACATAAATGATTGTGCCATCATGGCCATCATCCTCACTTTTATGACTTCCTCAACTGCTTTTATGACTCCTTCAACTCCTCAGACAGAGACCCCTGTTTCCTAGATGTGTAAAGGATAATTAACCCTGTAGTAGATTCAAACCTGTTCCCCAACATTACTTCAGAGTACTCCAATTGACCAAGGTAGTAATGTTCCTAATGCTGGCTTCCTGCCTGTAGAAGGAAAAGGAAGAAAACTCTGCCAGACCTCACCTCCACCAGCAGGCAATATCAAAAATCAGTTGTTTCTCTTAGTGTCTGCTAAATACCAGAAATTCAAAACAATGTCCTACAAGTGAATGTGATGCCCCAGTGATATGCTGAAGTGATAATGTCAATAGTCAGAGATAAATGTTGTCTAGAATGCAAAAAGAGTCAATGCAAATTTGACTCTTCTGATGTTTAATGGAAAAAGAAAATCCTAAGTCTGAGTAATATTTGCATTAGGCGAAACCCATGGGGAAGCCCCCATGATTTATTAGTAGTAGTAGTACTGTAGTAGTAGTAGTAGTAGTAGTGGTACAGTGGAGTTTTCAAGTCTGAAAAATATATGTATTGACATGTGGGTTTTTCACAAATGATCACCAAAGATTAGCTTGGAAAATTGATCAGTACAAAGAAAAACTTTTTGTTTTGTTTTTAGAAAGCGTAGCAAGCTTAATCATTTGAATATTCAAACAGCAGATGATGAAGAGTTGCAGCCATTTGTCTGAGACCAAATTTTTTAAGAATGTTTATTAAAAATTATTACTGACTTTTGGAAAGTAGATTGAAAAATACACTGTATTTACTAACAGAATTTTTTTTTTCTCGACTGTATTTGAGTGTACAGTATATTGACAAGTTAGTATAGGAAAATATATGATGTGAAAAGGTTAACATTCCTTTCTCCCAGTACCATGGCCTAACTCTAAATTTCTGTCCCTTGAGTTCTTGTTAATGTATCTGATGTTGAGAAATTTCCCTTATCACATGTCCTTTGGTTTTCATGTATGATCTTTTCAGGATTTGGAGAGACCCAGGATCACAATATCCCTTCTACACATGTTTTGCAATGCATCCTATATCAAATATCATTTCCCCCCCCCCCTTTGTTAATCATCACAATCAAGATCATATAAACAGGACTGAACAGGGAAAACCAAAATACTGAAATAATTGATAAGACTATATTTTTAAAAAATGTGTTCATTACCCTGAAGATCACTGAGATGTATTCAAATGATCATTCAAACACTGAACCATCCTTTGGAAAAACTCACCACCCTATTTTCTCCTAAAAGAGGTTGAGAACCATTCATTATAATTTCATTAACAAAGATGGAACCAAAGCCCTCCAACTTCTATTTTACTGTTCCCTGCAAAAGCAAAAAAGCATTCTTGAATATTTAAGAAGTAAGACTCTGTAATTTTGCATACATAAAAGTAAGCATATTTTCCCGCCTTTTCACCTTTTTCTTTTTTTTAACTGTTAGGAAGTGCTGTTAGAAAGATCCAGAACTATTCTCTCTTTCAACTCTCCCAAGCATGGCAGTGTGCCTTCTAGACATTCATTACCATAAACGTGACCATCACAGTGACTGAAGCATCAACTGGGATGAAAAAAGTCGCAGTTTTGTTGGTGGTAACAACCCCACAAAAAGAGTGGGACTTGTTTCATGTGCCAGCATCTTGACTTTTTAATTTTATGGAAGGAGACTTCAGTAATATCACATTATTCCATTCCCAAGGAGTATTCTGGATTTGCTCCTTGCTATGGAAAATACTGTTGAGGAATATATATTATTCAACATACAGGAAAGTAGAATTGCTTGAGGATACAAAGGTATATTAGCCCTAAAGCATGGCAAGAAAAACCTAACTACCGGGGATGAAATTATTCTTAAATCCCCTTGAGAACTGCTCCTTTCCTCCCCTCTTTCTCAGAGCATGGAAGTAAAACTTTAGTGGGTAAAATGCCCCCTCATTGCTAATGTTTCTATTCACTTTTTAAGCCACCCCCTCCCATTTTGCTTTGATAAGTGTTTAATAAGCTAGAGACCGGCTTGTTTGAAAGTGTCATGTGGTGGCGGAAAGAATGGAATTTGTTGTCTTCTCTCTGCTGAATTAAACAGGGAGGCAAAGAAACGAATCCCTTGATTTATAGTTTTCTTGGCCTGCATATTCAAGAGTTATAAAGGCCAAGCAATACAAGGTATCATTACACAGGACATAAATGATAATGAGAGAGAAAAGACAAAGATCCAAGATTTAGCAGAACAAGATGAGCAGTATATACAATTACTTTAAAAAGGGTGTTTGTTTTCTATGGTGAACTAATTACCTTCAGTTTTTGTAGAGGTGGTCTCATTGGGTCAAACCTGCAACTGAATTCAAAGTCACCTATTTCAAGATGGAATTTCCCATCATAAAACCTTTGATATATATAGACTTTGTTCAGGTTGTTTTTCTGTAATGGGCAAACGTAGATATGTTGGTCTCAAAATAATTCAAAATAATTTGTGTGAACAATATTTTCTGAACGAAGGGAGATGTATGGATACTAGCACTCAAGTATTTTGAGAACGCTAGCAGAGAATTGAAATCTAGCATTCAGGTTCTTTGCTGCACACCTCAACATCATTTTTTACAAAATTTACAGAAACATGTAGTACACTGAGATTGATATTTATACAACAGTCCATCTGATCATCACAGCAGCTCTGAGAGGCCAGTCATCTTCATCCAAGATCAGTGGCCTAGCTACTCTCTTATTCCTTAGAGGGCAATTCTTGATTTAATTATGGAGGGGAGCAATAAGGAGGGAAGGAAAGAAGACTTACTTCCAAATTCTCATAGAAATATTCAGCAAATTCATTTTTATATATTGTAGTAGATTTGCAAGGCTTTTTTTCCTGTCCCAGAAAATTATGACTGATATATAGTCTTAATGACGGTCAAGAAAGGGGTCTACAACCAGGGTTTATGAAAGCATTGTAACGTTCATTATTGTCATTGTGCAGGAAAGGATAATTTCCCTAAGAGAAATGGTGACATATACACAATAAAGCCCTTGTCCCTGTCATGACAGCTCAAGAGCATGCCATCGTTACCACCTATGTCACACAGCAGGTGTGCCTGCCATACGGGTGACAGCCGCCGACTCCTCTGATCAACACATAATTATCTCTGAATAAAAATGCATGTGGAAGTTAGCTGGACATAATAGATGGAGGACCCAGGGCAAATAACATAAAATAAAATAAAAAAGTAATAAAATTTGAAAAAAATCTTTGGAGTGTCACACAGCACCACCTGGGGGAAAGAGAGGGTTAAAGTGAGTGGTGGGGAACTGAAGCAACCTTGAGAAACCTGGTGGAACCTGGTTTATCATGTTTATCCTCACCATCTTCCATAGGATAGAAAAGGTCACTTGGTTAATAGTACAATGCCCCTGCCAGAAAAATACCCCACTTATCAGTGCTCTTCTCCCCTGATCTAACCATAGATCTCTCTTACAGCATCTGTATGGTTTCCATTTGCAGAGTCTTTCCCTCTCCCCAACACACACACGCACACACACTTCCCTCAGCAGATAATAAATATCATATCACAAGGATGGCAGTGCTCCTTCATGGAACACTGATTGTTTATTAGGGGCAAAAAAGTTTAAGAGAAATGCTAACAATGTTCATTAATGGCCTGCATCCAGGTTTAATGAGGCATGTCAATATGCGGACTGGGCAGCATCAGTGGCATAATAGTGGTGGTAAATGGGAGTAATTGTATCCAATTGTACGGCGCAGCTTCCAGGAATGAGCCTGAACTGCCAACTGACAATGACAGAGCAATTATGGGAAGGCAAGCGAGCTGTGTCAAATTAGCACTTACTGAGAACTCATTTTTCAGAGATTGGCTTGCTCTACAACACCACAAGTGATGGCTACTTTATTGTGAGTGATAGGAAGACCAGCACTTAGACTGATGTTCTGATTTGTCAATAGCTGTATTTGAAAGCTTAGTGTCACAAATATATAGAGATATTCAAGCGGAGAGGCACACCGTTCATGATCTGGAGGATAAGGATGTTGTGGAGAAGGTCATCTGTCAGTGTGAGCTGTCAAAGAGAGATCACACTCTATGAAAGGAGAACATTCAGCCGACTTAAATAATTACCTTTGACTGAAATTTGAAGATGTCTTCTTTTGTTGGCCTACATTGACTGCATAATTTATAATTTACCACAATCAGCAAAGGGCCGGCAATTGCAACTAAGAATCCTTATTTTTATTTCTCCTGTTTAAACTTTGTGTTTTAACTTTCTTCCCTTATAAAGGAAAAATGTAGTTGTTTTAAGGAAAGCAACATCTTTAACTCATTCCTAAATATCATTCTTAGATTTTTACTTCCTTTGTTAGTTAAAGAGGATAAAAGCATAATTCAAGTTTATATTGCCATTCAAAGCCAAAATAATATCATAAAGAAAAAAATATACGGAATACTAAGTATTGCAACTATAATCCACAGCCTCTTTTAAGATAAATATCAGTTTGATATAATTATCAGAATAGAGAAGATGTAAGTATTGCAACAAAAAAATAGAAAGTTTATGGATTAATAGGATTTTTATTGTTTTTTATTTTACTCTTTGTAATCTCGTTGGATTAATGATTGAAAGGTAATATCTTAGACCTTAATAATCTTAAAAATAAAAAAAGAAAATAAATGACCAGTTATTCTCTGGTGTATAGCAAGTATTACTTGAATTATTTTTTTTTAAAGCTTAATAGAAAAATAGTCACATAGATATGAGATTATATTTTACTGACCATTTTAATTTTTTAAAGTTTCATCTATTTTTGTCGCAAGTCACATTTGTAGTCTGATTTCAGTTTTAGTTGTTATTTCTGCTGTTCTTTGACCATTTGGCTTTGACCATTTGGCTTCAGACAGGTTTATTCTTTTTTCATGGGGAGTGGTTAAAACTAGGGACTTACATGCCGTCTGGCCAAAAACGGCTGTTTAATTCCAGGTGTATTGATTAGCTGTAGTGTTATTGGCAAAAGGATTAATTTAAGTACTTTAAGTCAATGTTATTTTAGCTGAAAGCCCTACCTGCAGGAGAAGGAAATAACAGTGCTAAACCACTCAATTAATATGATGTCAGCATATTGACATAAAAAATGTGTACAACCTCTTACTTAAAATGCTACCCAGCCATTTTATGTAAACAGGGTGGTTCATAAAAAAAACTGTGTTTTAATTTTTTTCTAGGGGTGATTTTCCAGATTCACCCAAATGTCCTAAGACTTGCTGTCTTATTCTGCAGATATAGTTTTAGTATTTCTCTTTTAAAGTTTCTACACCCTTCTCTCTTCACTGGCCTGAAAGCTGCATAATTTCCAGGACCCACTGCAGACTTGGGGCCAACCATCTATTTCATTGTGATTTTTCCACTTAATAATGAAACAGTGCATTGAAGTGCCACCTAGGTGTCCAATTGTATGTATGACTGTCAAAGCAGGATTTTAAAAAACACACATTAAAAAGAGAGCTGGGGGCGGGGGGACTACCCTTGATTTGTCTTTACTACTGGAATGTGAATTTGTCAGCCAGGTTTAGAAATCACAACAGCATTGCTTGCATCCCCAGCAAGATGTCGAAAACTTGACAGGTACATATTTTTTCAACTACAAGAACTCTTCTAATGAAAACTAAATACACAAATGCTTCCCCATCCCACCCCCTGGCTTTCCCTCCCTCCTTTTCCTGACACATAGCTCTTGCCAATGGGATCCAACATTCAGGTTTGAGTTGTCAAGTGAAATAATCAATAAGCAACCCATGTACATATGTTCAAAAGCAAAACACACACACACACACACAAATCTAGCTCCTTGTGATATAGTGGAAATATTTGAGTGTATAATTAACTAACCAAGGAAGCCAAGGCACTTAATCTTCCCCCTAATGCCAAGCATACCCCATCACAGTGTATCTCCAGGGGACAAACTATGGCTTGGGTTATGCTCACCAAAGCCTTGGGGTGGCATTGCTTTTCCTTATTCATCATTTTCTTCACTTCTGGCATGATTTCATTTATCATGACTCTGTTCTAGTAAGAATTAATAAGTCAACTAAAGTTTTGTCCTGAAGGAATGTTGATCATCTTCTGCATTAAACAAGGGCCTTTTCCAACTTGAAAACAGCACTTCAGAAAGATATACGTCAGCAACACAGAACCTTTTAGCTAGTTGTGATTAAATGTTATGCCAAATATTCCTTCTACCTTTTTTCCACAGCTCTCACTCAATTTGTTTTTATTTTTAAACAAGAAAATTTCAAGATTGGAGATTTTTGAACTGATCTTGGTTACAGGTTGGCTTATAGGTGAATGTATGAATGTTCTGTCTTGCATTGCACAGTCTCTTTTCCAGCAGTCCAAACAGGTTCAACCTCCCTGGTTTCCTATGGTTCAATTAAATCCCACAAGAAATGCAGTGGTGTTGGAGGTGGGGGGCAACATTATGAAAACAGCATTATTCTATCGGCACCCATGCTGTTGGGGGGTTTAGTTGAGATAAATGTAAGCAGTTGAACAGGATGCCGAATGCTGGATAGAAGTGTATTAAAAAGTAGGAAAAGTACCTCTTTAAAAAAGCACAATCAAAAGAAATTCAAAAGTTCCCTAGAATGAAATAGAAAATCAAAAATCTCTTTCACAAGGATAAGCAACTTTGGGTACATTAGAAGACATATATCAACATAGGATTAGTTACTATGCTTACAATGTTAAACAAGATGTGGTGATTGGCAGGTAGCAATGTTCATTTGGCAAGGAAGTTTGTGAGTCCATATAAATGACCTCATAGGAATTTAATTTGGTCAACCCTGGGGCCTTTCTCTTCTTCCACCTAACCCTGGAAATCTTTTTTTCTTCTGATATTTATCTTGCCTCCAACTCCTAAGAGAGGATTAACTTGTTCTGGTGCTTCCTTCTTAAACTAATAGCATCCCACAGTAGCTTCTCCAAGATATACTAAATCTGTTGTGTTTTGCTACTCATTATACTGGAATAAATAGTGGCCTATTGATAATTTTAAGAAAATGCAGGCAAAGCTCTTCCTTCTACTCCCTGCTGCTCTTGACTTGGTCTATCGAGTCAAGAGCAGCAGGGACCAGAAGGAAGAACTTTGCCTGCATTATCCTAAAATTATCAATTTAGCTGGAGCTGGAGACAACATTGTTGGGTCAGTTATTGGTTAAAATTGTGCAGTAGCACTAGAGGGTTCAGCTGGTGGTATTATCAATGTATTAATTCTATGGGCCCTGCCAGTTTAGCACAAGGCTGGAATAGCAACACAGTGGAATGATGACACCAGTTTCCTCTTATTGAACAGAGCAAGTCAGTGTTTATTGCCAATTTAAAGGAAGGAGGAAAGCAGAGATGAACAATGGTAAGATTGTATTTTGCATGCAGTTGGTCCCAAGTTTAATCCCACAGATCAGCAGGTAGATCTGGAAAAACCTTGTTTAATATTTGAAGAACGGCTGCCAGTCAGTGTCTATAATACTAAATCAGATAGATTAATGTCTGATTCAGCTCTTAACAGCATCCTGTGCTTTTGCAGTAAGTGGTAAAAAGCATTAGAACATACTCTCTGTTCTTTGCTAGAAACGTTAGACTTGTTTTCACATATTAATCATCCTGGTCTGTTATGACTACCTGGGATGAGTCCTTTTCTGAGGAAGTAGAGGCAGGTAAAGAGCCTGGCAAGATCAATCCTGCAGAGATCTTGAAAAATTACCTTTACTACTTTCTGCCCTGCAACTTTGGTTTGGACCCTAAAAGAAGTCTGCAGTCACCCATTCCACAAAAACGCCATTACTTCTAAGTCCAGCAGCAGGGTGTAAAGCAGTGTTTCTCAACCTTGGCCACCTGAAGCTGTGTGGACTTCAACTCTCAGAATTCCCCAGCCAGCCATGGGAGTTGAAGTCCACACATCTTCAAGTGGCCAAGGTTGAAAAACACTGGTGTAAAGGGACACAGAAGAAAAGCTCCTTAAAGGCAGAGGTCTATGTGAAAGTGAGCCATTGATCCCGAGAGGAGCAGCAATCACCGTCCAATCTAAGCAGCCGCCGCTATGCATGGGTAGAGAACAGGAGCTTCTGGGATAAAAGCTTTGCCTGGATTGTTCAAATCCTGCAACTGTCTCTGCTGCTATATGCTTTGAAACCAGTGCTTGCTGTGACTGCTTGGAGAACTTGACTCTAGTTGCTCCTAACACTTTTCTATAGGTGTTGAAATCTTTTGCCTGGAAGCCAGAACTGGATCTTGACCATGTTGTTGACTGTTAGTACTAGCTTTTGACTTGGGGTTGTCTGATTACACTTGCATACCAAATGAGACCCAGGATATGATCTTTTCCCTAGGTCAGTGATGTAGTAGGCACAACATTTTTCATACTTTTACAAGCCTTTCCTTGTTGATTTGTTGAAACCTTTTCCAGAAATTCTTCTGGCATCTTTGGTTACCCAAATTATGGGGTGGCAAGAGCATGAATGGACTTATTTACTATTTCCCAACCATCAAATAGGTCATTACCAAAGGTAAATTGTTTCAAGGAGTAAATTATTTCTCTGACCAAACAATTTACCTTTGGTAATGACCTATTTCTGGTCTTGGTCTGATTTCTAGCATAAGATGCCCTGGAAACCCTGGGATTCCTGTAATAAATGGGATCTCTCTCTGCCTCTCTCTCTTTCTCTCTGACTCTTTCCTTGCCCATCAGAATGACAGTTTGCTAGTGGTACCATAAAGCAAGGATAAACAACTTTCTTCATTTTGAAGGCCACAGCTGGCATTTTTATAGTGTGCCAACTGTTACACTCCATAGTATAGGCAGGGTAAAACAGTGGATAAAAACAGGAGAAAAACTACATTTCTTACATTTAATAGAAATTAAATTAACCACATTTAATTAATATGGCTAGTTCTCTTATATTTCATACTTTCTATCACATCAAACATTTCAGATATGATCAATTTTTGGAGGAACCCTGGAGACTGGGGTCCAAGTCTCTTGTGTATGCTATCATAAAAGATAAAAGAAAATTCCATGTATTATGTGCAGATAAATAACAACTTTGTCAAAAAAGAAAAGAAAATAATGTCACCAACAAAATTGCTACTAGAAGTGTTCACACCACATGGTATTCTATAATGCAGGTGACTTCAAACCTTTCACCTTATATCAGCGAGAAGTTTAACAAATGGATAAAATACTCATTATAGGTAAGATGCTTTGTGTTGTCATCTGGAAGTCTGATAGCTCAAGGTTATATGGCTGGGTTAATAGGATGAGATACATGGTTAAACACTCAGTCTTCTAAGACAGAATCATAAAGCAGGAGAATGAAATACTGCTTCAGGGATGGTCAAAGTATGGCTCAGGAGTCACATCAGTTTGGCTGGTTCAAATATGGCTTCTGGGCAGGGTGAGGCTTTTATATGCTAGAAGTCTGCCCTTGGGTTTCACCCCTTCCTACCTCCACTCACCATTCCCACTCATGGTATCATGCCTATGGAGGACAGTTGTCGGGAGAGAGATAGCTGGATGTGATGTGGGGAGAGAGAAGCTGATACGTGCCCACATTTGGGAGAAATCTGAACAAAGTGTCATCCAGAGTTCTCTCTACCACTTGCATAAGTCTACAGGTAAAAACAAGGAGCGGCTTTCATGCTTTTTTTACTTTTTTTACTTTTTTTACTAGGATACTTGGGTACTCTGTGCTACAGCTGGGAATTAGTAAGTGAAAACACTTGATGGTTATAGTCTTTTCCAGTGAGCATAATAAAGTTTTTGTTCCGTTTTTTAAGGCAGATAAAAAATGGTGGAAAATGTCAATCCTGATTGGAGCCAGCATCTGCCCAGCCATGATGGATATTCATATCAGACCAAAGCTGGGTAAATCTAAGAGGAAGGTCAGCCCATGCTAAATATGCCACTAGCAGAGAGATTTGTAAGACATAGTGTATAAGGGTGTCAAGAATATAAAACTAAAGATAAATTTGATCAGATACCTAAGCCATACTTTAGCCTTGTTTGATCTGGTACCCCACATATATTTTGAAGCACATCTTTCAGAATCCCAGAACAACATAGTTGGGAGAGGAAAGAAGAAAACAGCTTCTGATATGTGCGGGGGGGGGGGGGGGGCAGGAAGCTGTTCAGCATCCAAATAAGTCATAATCTAGACCCAACCAAATTAATAAGATACATAAAGTAGCCATATTCGACCCTTTAAGAAATCCACAATTATGTAACATTGATACTTGGTCCCAGAATGTTAGTGAAACCCGGTCTCAATTGCATCTATTTGTTGACCAATGTAATCAACCTATAGATGTTATCTTGAAAATGAGTCTGACCTGTAACTTTAGCCTCCTTCATTCATTTGTTTTATTTTGTGGTAATATCGTATGTGAAGATGAGTGTTGGAGACCTGAAAAGCTTTGATAATTTCTCTGTCATTCTAATTGATCCTAGTAAAAGTATGACCCAACAATTGAAATTTTATTCCTAATAGAATTAACATGAGATACTTGCTCTTTGTGTCCTTTGGAAAATTCCACAACTACTTGCCCATATGAAAAAGAGGATTTTTTGTAACCATTAGGTTTTATGTCCATTATAAGCAGCACTGTTACTGTGATCTGATCACTAGGCTGAAAAGGACTCTGAATCATTGCTCCAACTACTTGTTTTAATCTGAAGACAAACTGTACAGAATCCAGACATTCTGTAATGTTTCTGGAAGAAAAAGTGGCTAGAAAGGCATAAAATTACATATAAAAATTAATGTTAAAGATGTGATAAACTATTTAAAATATTGAAACATTACTGTGAATTTAGTTCATAATCTTCTCTCCAAACATCTACCCCTTTCTTTTCAGGCAGATACATGCAAGAGTAAGGAAAATATGCTTTATTTATTTATTTTTTACTTTCAGCTAAATGCAACTTTACCCATCCAATCAAAAAGAAATAAGGGAGCCTTTATTATCGACCTGGATTTCTGGGTCTGATACCACATCATAGTGAAGTGGTTATTACAGACAATGGCCTACCAAGGTGAAGTTTGTAATAAAGCCTATTATGTGTCTTCACCATTGACACTAATGGAATGTAACAGTGATTTAGAATGATTTAATGGTTCCCAGGTTGTGCTCTAATCGTGCTCTTTATATTATGATGTATATCACAAAATCTAATGTGGCTGTTGTGATATATTGACAGTATTCATGCTGTTCCTTTTCTTCCTCTTTTCCCTTTCCATTCCTTTTTGGGCTGGGGGAGGGAATTGAGAATTTTAAAAACTGTCAAAAAGGAAATTAATAGGCTGCAACTGCTTTATTTTTAAGAGTCCTTTTTTTAAAAAAAATGTATGTGCATAAATTTCTATTTGGTGTCATGCCTAAGCTAATAAAGTCATTTGCATTTTTATTCCAAAGTAATAAAAGTAGAGGAGAGTGTATGAGTATATACATACTCACTCATAGTTGTATATTTGAATAGGAATGGGAGAAAAAATGTTCCATTCACATTTAAATACAAATTTACCCATTTCGTTTCTCTGAAATTTCTACAAGAACCACAATGCCTTTTGCCAAATGGTGTGATGTTGTGTTCACAGTTCAAAATGTTTATTTTATGGAAAAAGGGTATATATTGGAAAAATGTACATTAGGGGAAATGGCTCTATATTTATGAAAATACATATACTAGGAAATATTACATACATGTGTATATTAAGGATGATGCACATGAAGATGCATTCCAGTTTTCATGCAAACGTTATTCATAAACTAATAGGGAAATATGCCAAACTGAACTAAACAATGTAAAAAAGAGAAACTAAGCAGCGCTGATACTGACAAGTTAATTCATCCCTACGTTTGAAACCTCAATTGGATTTATGCATTAATTGCATTTATGTCCCACATTTTCTTCTTATGCTTGTGCTGGTGTACATGAAGGCTTTCCTTAAATCTATCCCCACAACAACAGCCCTGTTTAGTAGGCTAAATTGAGAGAGGCTGAGCAAAGTCACCTCCTGAGCTCTGAAGGGATTTCAACCTGAGTCTTGTTATACGCAAGACAAAAGCACAACTGTCTTTGGGACTGTATGAAGTCTCTGCTGTCAGCTAAAAACGAGGCCAGACTTGCAAACAGGCAGGAGGAAACCACAAGGGGAGCAAGTAAGGGATACTGAAAAATTCTGGTAACTGTAGCGGGGTGCAGTTAATCATATCACGTATGAAATAATTAATCCACTAAGTTATGCAGAAGGAAATGCCTAATTTTTCCAGGAGCTAAACATGCCTCTGAATCTGCCCAGCAACACTTTGTATAAAACTAAGTGAAGCAAAGAAAGGAGTTGAGTTGCTTCTGTGTCCAGCCCAGACTTCTCCTGTTGCCCCTAGCCAGTGCCTTGTCCAAGCCTGGCTGAGTGGACATGAGTGGGTAAGATTGCATGTAGGAATGGGTGCGTGGTGCTAGCTTTTCTTAAGAAAGCCAATCTAGGTTTATCGTTCCTCTGATTGCACTTGGGTACTGCATATCTTTATTTAAAGAACTTTTAGTGAGGATCTCTGTACCCATAAACTTGTGAAAGCATGTCTTCTGTTGTAACTTTCCACCTATACACCAGGACTGGGTGTCTTTCCTCTTCCAGCCATACCCAGAACAAGGGCCAAGAGAAATCCAGTGACCCTTGAAAATGGAAAGCAAGGGAGAGAGGCCAGGACACTCATCTCACTGCAGGATAGTGGGTGGGGAGTGCCTAGCTTTAAGCAGGACATATTCTACATGTTTCTGTAACATTCTCTCGTCTAGATCCAACACCTTAGCCGATACATGACACTGATTAGAGACCTTTCAGTGCCAACTTAACTTATGTTGATAGAATAAGCATATGATGATTAATTGAACAAGCAAGTCTATTCATATGTGTCAGTGCTCAATAAAACATCGTTACTGATTTATTTAAAGATTTTTAAAAATCTTTCTAGAGGTCCTTGATCTCTCTGATTTCATGATTCAAATTAAAACTCTTTCAATTTGTTGCATTGTTGCAACAAATAGAGAAGTTGATAAAAGAGCTGCATAATTGTGGAGTTTTTAAATTTATTTTTATTAAGGGCTTATGGCAACTCAGCTGTGCCTGATTTATTTGTTTTCAGTAATTTTTGATTCAATCATGTAGGTTAAAGAACAGCAAGAACTTCCCTGCATTTATATATATAAAAAAACTTTCTCCTGTCTGTTAATGCACACACGACACTGTCAAACCAAATGCCTCTCAAGAGACCTTTTTGTCATTACTATTTCAAAGAAGAAAGTCAGGTCGCTGTCCTCCTCATTGACGGATATGTCACAGTGATGACCCACTGAGGACAGGGGTATCAAGATCTGGATCCCAATTTATCTAGCAAATGTAGAACCAATGATCCCCAAAATGTGATCAAATGCATCGTTTGGAAACACTTTTTGAAACATTGCATCCATTTAATGGACTGCTATTGGGGATGGGAAGCTAAGGGCACCAGAATTAAATTAATATCTCTTTCCCCCAAAGCTTTTCAATACAGACAGCAAGACATTTATCAGAATGCATTCATTGTGAAGGCTCAAGGTGCCTGTGTGTCAGGGAGAGAAGAAGGGGGGGAGGAAGGGAGGAGATAGGGACTGAAAATAGGAACTGAGCAAGAAAGAGCAAGAAAGCAGAGGTGCCTTGCAAAATCAACCCAGGCTGGTGTTTGATCTGTAAAACAGGTGGTCCTGCTGGAGACTCTCAGGACTTGGGAGTTATGACTTGTGATCTGGAAGACATGATCTTAAACCAAGAAAGTGGGATGGAGTATATAGCTGTACTGCAATTATTCAGTGAATTGGGAATGACTGAAATCTTTTCCGTAACTAATATGCAGGAAAACACCGCATGAGTCTCTGGACAATTTAAATGAATATTTTGAGGAGAACATACCACACCTCTGCTTCCTTTTCAGAATGTGTAATAAAATGATATGTCAGATGTATTCCTATGGCTCTAGATTGCACATTGCTATTTCCATCTTTATACCCTAACTTTCAATTCAAAACTCTGCAAAATCTAACAGCAGCTGGGTTAATATTGCTCTCTGACTTTGACTGAAGGAAGAAGTGCTGCAAACTTTCCTAGGAAAAGTTCAGAAGCCCTTGCATCATCATAGTAAACATGTTGCACTGAGGAATTGCTCTTTCCATTTAAGGAAGTTCTTGTGGCACAGTAAATGCATACATACATACATGTATGTATGCATTTACACACACACACAAAGTTAAAATCAACAGATCAGCCACATTAAAAAAGGGATAAAGGAAAGTGGGGGAGAGGGAAGAGAGAAAAATATTATGCCCCAGCATAATACAATTTTGAAGCCTCACAGACCTTCTGAAAATAATATTATGGCAAAGTATTGGATGATTAAGAGAGAAAGAGTGCCATGAAATTTCCTAGGTGGTGTTCTAAAAGTGGGCACCAACACCAAAAAGATCATGTCTCCTGTAATTCTACTCTTTCAGGAATTCCCATTCAAGGTATTAATGGTTAAAACAAGAACACTGAATGGGGATGGAAACTCCTCCTGTAACTGTAGAGAGTGCAGTGAATGGAGAATCAAGAATGTACTTTTCATTGTAGCCTGTTCCTATCCAGTGTTATTCTGCACCACATGCCATTCCTGGATATTTGTTGAAGGTGGCCTCACGTAGAAGACATTACAATAATATGATCCGTACATTAATCTTAGGTCAGGTCATTTTCTTCAGGAGTAGCCCCAATGATTGGGCCATTATATAAATATTGTAAAATTAATTAAGGAGGCAATATTTGCTCTTGGTCTCAGTTGGCACTTTACTTCAGAATGCAGGAACACATCCAGACTATGGGCTTGAGTCCAATAAGGATAAAAGAGTTATTCCATCTTGCTTAGATTAACTTTTTGTTTTGTTTTTTCAGATCATCACTGATCCAGATAAATAGATAGATGATAGATAGATGGTAAGTAGGTAGGTAGGTAGGTAGGTAGGTAGATAGATAGATAGATAGATAGATAGATAGATAGATAGATAGATAGATAGATAGAGATACTGTATAGGTAAGTCCAAGTCTCCTGCCCTTTCCTAAGTGTTGACATTGCACCCATAGACTTAGATACTCTCCTATCATGGATTCAAGTAGATACTAAATACTCTGGTATACAAGACTGACCTCTGGCCTTAAAGTCCTTTGGATGATTCTTCCATGTCTTACTTCACTTACTTCAAAGTATGTATTTAGATTTCATACCAATTCATTTAGCTGAGCAGGTTCTGGATGTTGTCCGTTTTGACTAAGACAAATTCCATCCTAGACTGGATTGAAAAGAAGAATGTGAATAGCAAGCTAGCGCTTTTAGAATTCAGTCATCCCCATCAATTTATAAGACTGCCGTGCTTTCACAAAATCACTTTAGCCACCTGAAAAAGTGACCTCACGATAACAGATTTTATCCTGTGTTTTTGAGAAGATCCATCAGCTGAAAAGAAAGAACAATGTGATTCACGTACTGAAACTGTCCACAAATAGATAATATTTTTCAAGGGTAAAGGATATTATTGTCAGAAAATAAGTTTTATAAATAGATTCCTTGAATAATGGCTTTGGGGCACTGAACTGCAAGAGGGCAGGAAAAACTTTCTTTTCTTTTATCAAAGGTGATTTGTTTTTGACATTGAAGTTATTTCAAAGTTATAAGCAAACCATTTCGCTAGAGATTTTTATTATTATTATTTTTATTCCTTGCCTTCCCTGTAGAGAGACTGGGAGTATCATAAAGAACAAAATTAAGCAAATTATATATCATGGCTGTTCTCAAGCAGGAATGAGAACATCATGATTTGCTTTTCTCTGCTGCTCATCCAGACAGGAAGGACGATGGAGAAAAGAGGAGAAACACCGAACTTCTCTTGCAAACTGCAGATTAAGAATGAATACAGCTTTGATTAATTCTGATCTCATTTTGGGATATTAATTTCAGACAATATGGATGAATAAATAAATTACAAGCATGAAAAAAAAAAAGAAATTCAACTTTTCCATTGAATACCTTTAGTAATATTTATATCCATGTAGGTCTATGTCTCTCTTTCTATATGCGTCTAAGAAGGATGCTTGACTTCATACATATACTTGATCATATTTTAAGGTCATAATATTCTTTTCCACAACTGCTTTGATTTGAATGGTAAATTTCAAGAGGGGAGGGGACACATTAAAAACTAGGACAAATTAGTTGGGACAGTACAAGCACAGCCACCACCCAAATTAGTATCTACTGATCTAGCCTCTCCTCTCTTTCCATAACTTACCTTATGTCAGGAAGTCAAGGTAACCCACTTTTTTCTCAACTCCCACTGCCACCCAACAGTGATTTGAAGGAGAATGAGAAACTCACAGTATCAAGATGTTATCCCGCAATGTAACTCCATTATTTGGGGAAGGGGCTATACATCAAGATATGGAAGAATAAAATGCTGTTGGATATAATTTGTCTCCTAGTTGCCATGTACATTTGTTTTGGGCTTGATCATCACCATCATCACCATCATCATCATCACCACCATGTTTCCAAAATGGAGTATTTTTGTTTACCCCTCTAATAAATTTTACAGCTTGCATGTTTGCAAGGAATGCTTCCTCTGCCAATACTGATTATTACAAAATATTATGCTTGGCAGGGAGGTACCTTTTCTAGAAAAAAAAAAAATCTGGTTGCCAGCCCTTTTATGCTAATCATATCATGTATGAAATAATTAATCCACTAAGTTATGCCTTTTCTTTCCAGTTGTCTTCTGCTACTAAAAGGTTGAGTAAAAGACCTCTGGGAAGCGAGGGCAGTTTTTGACACGAGTCTCCACAGATTAAACTATGCAGGGACAATACCAAATACATTGGAGCCATAACATTATCACATCATAGGCTGATTGAGAGGCATTTCCTTGCTTTTCTGTCCTTTTACCATAAGCCAATAGTAGCCACAGGCATTTGACTGAAGAGCCTGGAGGATTGACAGGCCTGGCAGTCATTACACGCTGGATTGAATACTAGATTACTCCAAAGTGGCTCAGGGTCAAGGATCAGTGTGTTCCCTTTTGGCACTAAATGACTTTAATATCCTTACTGTATTAGTCAATTACTTTAAAGCTGCTGCTCTCTGGGCTCCCTCTGCCCACCCCACCCCCTCTGCAGTTTACTATGGACTTTCGAATTGCTCCCATACTTAACCCACACATCTGCTTTCCTCTGTCGAAATAATAGTGCTATCATTGGGCCTATTGATAGTAAGCAAAGAACAGAGAGACTTCTTGTAAGGGGCAGACACCTCTTCTGTGGCACTGTTTATTTTAAGAGAGTATGCTCAAAAGTCGGAAGGCAAAAATGTTTCCTTTGATCTAACAAAAGTGTAAAGGGCATGTTCTCTATCTTTTCACATTCTTGCAGTGCAGCTTTTGTTCCTCTGCCTTTCTAAATGCATACGGGTGCACCTTTCACTACACATTGCCCTAGAGGTTGGCAGCAGCTGTGCAATGAAATATTCCTCACCACTCATAGGGCGATAGCGATGATGGAGGTCCCCCAATTAGCTCTCTCATTGTAAGGAGATTGGGTTTTCTGAAGAGACTCCATGGCACTTCCAAAATAGATTTCTTCCCATGAGATTTCCTGGTCCTTAAGGTAGGGGTGATGGTGGTGGGAGGCAGGCCATGTACGCCCATGACAGACTTAATAGAAAATGATAACTCAGACGTTCAAATGAATAGAGGTGGAGGCACAAAAATGCATGTGGGTGGAGCCTTTTCTTGCTTTTAATTGCCACACTTCTTAAAATCTTTTGGTCCACTTTTCATGTGTTTCTTCCTGAAAATGGCAGGTAGTCATGCTTTTAATTTAGTAACATAATAGTCTAATCTTTCTTTTTTTATATAAATCATGGCATAGCCTTTCAAGGCTGCAAAAAGGAAGCTTAGGAGCCCAGATAGGGCATAGGGCATAGGTTGTGTACTCTGGAATAGAAGAATGGGGGACCCCCATTTCTTCAATTTCTTTGGAGTGCATTTCACTTCATGCACTCCATGATTGATCACCAGTGGGATCAAGAATTCTTGACGTATACACCTACCATCTTTTATTTTATTTATATATATATATAAAATTAGAAAAAAAAACTGCATCATGCCTATACAAATTAAAGTCATGGCATAGAATGTCTTCACTGCTTCTCTGATTTAAATTTTTCCCCCAAAGATTTGTGAGTTCTGTTTGCAATTTTTCCTTTCAGTAGTTGGTAAAAGTTTCAGGAGATCAATCTGAATCAATGCCATAAATAGGGCCAAAATGATACATTCTTCCTTCAGAATCACAGGGTTGGATTCTCCCATCAGTTTTAGTAGAGTGACGGGGTTCTGGGAAGATGGTGGAGAGGGAGGTGCCTCCACAGTCATCAGTATTTTACCTGGTGCTGTAACAGACCAGAGAAGATGATGTGTCATATGGCCAATGATTTTACCATCATTGCAGCCAATTAGGTCATTGATGGCACATCACTGGGGTTGGGGGAGGTTAAGTAGGGAGATTTCCAGTCACAGAAGTCCAACTTCCAGAATGTTTGTCTCTGAAATTATTCCAAACATATTTGGAAAGCATCATAGGTACTATAAATGACAAATACTGTCATTTAAAAACTTCTATCTTTTTTTTTTTTTTTTAGAAGATGTGCGTTAAGTGAAAAAAAAAATCAGGGCAAACAGGAGCAGTAATATTCAATTTAAAAATAAATACTTAAAAAAAAAAAAGCCCACGGAAATAAAACTACTCCCCCAATATGATAAGATCAGGCATTATTCCCTAAGTCGACAGAGTTCAAACTAGAAGAATACATATCAAGTTAAATATTTGCAGGGAGATTTGAATGAAGTTGGTTGAGCATTTGTTTTTCAGACATACTGTATCAGTAAATTATACGTTGTCAAAGATTTGTGATGGTAATATAAAAGAGGGAGGAATACTAACTTACTGCTGTTATCAATCTCCCAGCCCACTTCCACTCAAAATCAAGTCTACTAGTTTAAGTATCATATCTTATGTGATGGATGAGTTGACACCATATTCTCCATTCAGGTGCCTCTGCATATCTCAATTCCTGTTGGGACCCAGGCCTATAAAATGTCTTAGATAAAACATCAAGCTTTGTGGGGTGGGGGTGGGTGGGAGTGAAGGACATTAATGTCTGGAAAATCTGTACACTAGTTCTCTCTTAATTTCATAACCATCACCATGACTGCAGAGAATTACCCTGCTCTGAATTTATTGGTGCAATCCGGCGAAGAATTTTATCTCATGGCCACTGAACATTAAGAGGTCTGGCTTGGCTTGGTGTTAAACTAACATGTCTCGATTAAATATAGCCAGAACTGATTTGAATTTTAAAGCTGCTGGAAAGTCAAATGTTCAGTGAAAGTGTTACCATTGCACATGAAGCAGAGCTGTGCACTGGGGCATGTTGCTGCTGGATAGAGATCACTGGGGAAGAAGAAGAGGAAGAGGAAGGGGAAGAAGGAGGAGGAGGAACAGGAGGGAGGGGGAGGGGAGGGGAAGGGAAGGGAAGGGAAGGGAAGGGAAGGGAAGGGAAGGGAAGGGAAGGGAAGGGAAGGGAAGGGAAGGGAAGGGAAGGGAAGGGAAGGGAAACTCGGATTCATCTAGATCCATCCAATCTTTAGTTGATTCTTCAGCAAATTCTATTTTTACATTTTTGGGGTACTGTTACAAAGCTGTGTGCCAGAAGCACAGCTCTGCTCACTTCTGTAGGGTAGGAAAGTTAACAATATTCATAAGAAATCCTGTATTACTATGGAAATAGCAGATGTATAGAGTGCTCCTCAAGAGTGGATATGCTACTACTGTGTGTGAATAGACAGAAGGCTCTGTTTTAATATGGAATGTTTAAGAAGTGTGAAAATAAATCCAAAGGCAACAATGCTTCACAGCAGCTTCTAGCACAGGGTGGTCCAACCTAGCACCTTCCATCTATGTTGGAACTTTAGTTCCTAGAATTCCCCAGCCCAAATGTTGGTTGGGGAATTCTGCAAGCTACTCTCTCAATGTCTCTGAAGGGTGCCAGGCCAGGGCAGGTGATTTTAGAAATTAAACATTTTGCTTGCTTTACTCCTTAGTCAAAATGGTTGTGCTTTTCCAAGGACATCAATGGGGGAGGGCAAAAAAAGTCAAGATGGTAGCCACCATCTAGGTTTTGTGCTACAATCTTGGCTTCACTGGGATAGCTAGGGCTATATTGAAATGTTTCTGTTGCCACTGAGTTGAGCCTTGGCCTCCCATATCACTCAACCTAGTCCTTTCAGCTGCTGCTATGTAAATGATTATTCTCTTTTATTCAACCTGGGATGAAGGATTCTTCTATAGCCCTGTCCTCTGATCAGCACTCAACTCATCTACAGTTTCAGTCATGCTTTTCCACTGTCTGCTTCCCAGTCACTTAGGAACTTATGGTTAGGCAGTTTCTATTCTGGCTGGGCACATCCTTTCCATTTATCAGATAGGCCTATGGAGAGAGCTATAGCCTCCTTCTTACCCCTTCTCAGGCATATAAATTCTGAGCTTTTGCTGAAGGATTTGGTAGCATCATTTAAAAATACATATCCAAATTTACATTTACATTGTTTTGCTATTGCTGAGCATCACCTACAAAGCCCTGTAAGGCATAAGGCTGGGTTATTTGTGGTACCACCTGTCTGCAGTAGTTTCTGCCCAGATGTGGTAGGGTGAGGATTGTCTGCATCTCATTTGTTAAGCAGCAGCATCCAGTTGGACCCAGGAGACATACCATCTTGCTGCCTGCCCTATGGAACAGCCTCCCCTCTGAGATTTGTGTGGTCTCAACCATGCTAGCCTTCCAGAAAACCTTGAAGACCTGGCTTTTTTCCCAGGAATTGGGGCCAGGATATTAGATGAGCCTGGTATGTATGTTTTGCAATATTTTGTGGGAGAGTTTTGCTCGGAACATCGATCACAGTGTATTGCGTTTATTTTATTTTGTTCTATTTTATGTTTTTATATATTGTTAGCTGCCTGGAGTCACTAGGATGAGAGGGGTGGCCTTATAATCTTAATACATACATATGTATGTCCCACACCAATTGTATAATCTGTGCAGTCCATTCTGATGTGCCCTTTCTTTGAATTTTCACAAACAATTCATTTATGAATTGACAGAACGAAGTAAAAAACAGTGAAAGTGCAATTATCTGAAAACATAGGTACTGACAATGAATTTTATACCAGAATGAAATTAAGTGGAAATGCACATTGGATTTGGCAGAATCTCATATCCAGGATTGAAACAGGCTGATTTGTTGTTGTTGTTTTTAAAAAAGGGGAGAATGTAATATAAATATGATAGATAGATAGATAGATAGATAGATAGATAGATAGATAGATAGATAGATAAATGCAGTTTTCTCTGAAATAGAATGAATCTGAATTTGAATCCTTCTGAAGCTTTGGTAGTATGTCTTTGAACACTTACTTATTTTCACCGAACTCTTCCTATCAAGAAACTAACAAGGTAGGAAGAAAAATGAAGGGGTCTAATCTAAAAGCTCTTCTACCAGCAATGAATACTTTTATTGTAATTTTACTTCAGTCACAGTGCAGGACTTTCCCACTGGTAGTGCTTTTTTCCCAGGAATAAGGAGGGTTTTAGTGCATTCAGTGGAACCTGGAAAAGTATGGCATTAGTTGCTTGCATGGAAAATATTGGATTTCATATCTTTTTTGCCTTTGTATGTGCCACATCCATAAAACACTCTTATCTTCTGGTATTTTCTATGACTACTGACAGAAAAATCAAGAAGATTTTTATATATATATAAATCTTTTATATATATATTTATATATATAAATTTTATATATATATTTATATTCATCACAATGCCAAAACTGTAATTTTGTAAAATTATTGTTTAGTGCCCCCTGATCTTTGGACTACAAGTCCCATAGCCCCTTGCTATTGGTTGTGATGCCTGGGCCTGATGGGAATTCCAAATGTCTGGAGTCGCTTAATGTTTCCCTTGTGAAATATCAATGATGCATGCCATTTTCAAACAAATTCACTCTCTCTCCTTGTTCCCCCTCCCAAGAAAAGCCCCATGAATTATAGAAAGGGAGAAGTGAATTGCTTTCAGCCAACAAATACAAAGACTCACGCTTCACAAAATAATGAAGCTCTAACTAGAAACTATACAGGTGCTGTTGGCTTGAGTTACTTGTATGCATGTACATCGGTATTGCCTAATTAAAAAACACACACACACACAACAAAACTAAATGGGGGAGTATAGCAAAGAGTAAAGGCTGGCCTTGCATCAAATCCTACAAATCTAGTCACTAGAAATTTCAAGGATTGATCTCTCCAGAAAGGGCGAGTATGCCTGTAAATTCATCAGATTGTCTCAAGCAATAAAAAAGTTCTCAGTAGTTTCTTTTCTTAAGAATCAGATGTTAGAGGTGACTTACATAAAAATGATTACAGCTTTTTATATAAAATTTTAAACTCTACATCCCCTGATAAGAGGCTACTGTGCCTACAATCTTCAATCAATTACATTAAACAGAAAAACATTGATTAATTTCTTGATTTTCAGTGAGCTTCAGTAAGAGGCATACAACTTGAAATGTCTAAATCAAGATTCAGGTTCAAGATTCTCAACAGAATTTGAGAACTGCCCAATTGATTGTCAAATTAAGGAGAAACGGGTTATTTTAAAATCACTTACTCAGGGTCCCCATCAAATCTTGTGGTCAATATGCACATCTAAAATTTAACATATGTAATAGCAAACACAGAAATAAAAACCCTGGAAATTCAAGGATATATTAAGAGATCACACCATTGAAGCTTTAGTACTTTTTTCACTATGTTTGTTTATAGCAAAAATGATATTTGTTGCCATCATTATATGGTATGCTCTGTATTTATTTCAAGTTGAAAGTCGTATTGCTACTGGGGGACATCTGAATGCACTATATCTTTTCTTTGCTGTGTGTTTTTTTACAGCAACTAAGCATAATCAACAATGCCTTTGGGAATGCACTGAATAATTGTGCTAATTTAAAATTTAGTCAGCAAAGGGCCTTAAAAAACTTGCTACTTCTTGGTAATGATGTATCATTAACACTTTTCATTCATTTATAGGTTGTTGTGCTTAGGGACCTGGGTATTCAGGAGAAGAAAGTTAGCCTGACAAGAATCTGATTGAATTTGGCCCCCCGATATTTGGAAGTGACAAAAGTTGCAGTACTATAGTTGAACTGACAAAGACTTTAATGTGAATCATTTATAAATATTTACAACTCCAAAGTCATTGATGAAACTATAGAGGACGATTCGATAATGTCAGGAAGCCCTGCCCACCTCTGATTTATTTTAAATTGTGTTTTGACCTTGTGGCAATGGCTTTTTTATGTTTTAGTTCAATATGTACATTCTTAGGGCCTCCCCCCATTATTGAGCTATAGGGCTCTGCCTCTATATTTGACATGAAATTTGCTTTTCCCACTGCTAAATCCTCTTCTGCTTTGATTACCTCTGTCTGAAGTACGTATAGTAGTCCCATGAGTAACTTCCCAAGCAATGAATGGCAAAACCAAATAGATTTCATGCATCTTAAGGCTGTCTTTAGATAGCATCAGAATAAGAGGGTGGAAATGCTGCCACAGTTAGATGCATTTGGAAACATAGCCTTAGCCAACACTTTCCCTTCTATCCATGCTAAAAGCTTAATTTAACTTCAGCATAGGATATTAGAATTTGGTTCCAGTTCCTCACATTTTTGCACACTAACAGCATCTACCCAGTGGTGGTGGTAAAAAAGCTAATATGGCATCTGCAACTATGCAATCAAAGCCATCATTCCAACTTTTTAAAATCCCCCCCACACACACACACCATGGAGACCCTGTGGCAGACATAATTTTGTATGAAGGTCCCATTTATACAGAACAAGACTCTAAGACAGTGTTTCTCAAATTTGGCAACTTTAAGATGTGTACACCTCAGCTCTCAGAATTCCCCAGCCAGCGTACTGCAAGAGTGATGTTAGCCCAGCAAGGTAGTCCAGACAAGAAGCACAACCAGAAGTACTAGCTTTATCTTTATGGTTAGGTTACATTAATAAAATCTTGCAAGACCAAAAGTATTCCTCCCCTTCTTTATATTTACTCTCTGGAGAACTAGGCAGGGTCCCTTCTGAAACGTTTCCCATGCCGTCCCCCCCTCTGTGGATGACAGATCTTTTACATGCTGGTTGTCCAGTCTCCCAAGATCATTGCACATACCATTATGTATATGTTATGTATATTATGTGGCTCAGGAATGCAATAATGTCTATGTCACGCCTACTGTAATAATTGTTTTGTGGATGATCACTATCAAGTTGGAAATGCCCTGTCTGGATGGACTTAAGACTGGATGGATTGACGTTTATTCCATAATAAATATGTTGCTCTTTGCCGCTTATTTGTTAATACCTGTTTTCTGGCACGGCATTCTTATATTCAAAAACAATGCATAAAAATGTGCAAACATCTCTGTAGGCTGCATCTCTTCAGACTGTAAATGTGTTGTGGAGATGAGAACCAGGGGTTGTTGCATATCTGAACACTAACCCACACCTAAATCTCTCAGCAGGTAGAAGGCTGACAAGCCAATGACAAAATATAGCTAAAAAGATTGCTATTTTCACATGTGAAAACTGTCTATCCCTGGAAGAAATCTTCAGACAGGCAACTATCGGCTGCTGCAGAAAACGGTTGGACTCCATGTTATCCTAGCATGCAGATTGTTTCCAAGGCTTATAACCATATCTGTTTGAGCACCAAGGACCTTCTTTGAAACTATAGTACCAGTAACTATATCTTGGGGGGGGGGGAGAGAGAAGAAATGGAGACTAAAAAGAGCTGATTATTCTTCCTGGAGGTATGCAATAGCACATGCTGTCTTTCCTATATATTTGTGCCAATAAAGTATATAATAACCTGTTAGCTTTGTCTGCCTCATTTTCCTGTTTCCATTGATTCCTTCCCTGTTTCTGTAATGTAACAATGAGAATGTAAATGGCCACTGGGACTGACTCCTCCCTTCGTTCCTGACCTGGTGGGTAATGAGACACACAACACCTTAAGCCGTTACCCCTTCGTGTGCTGAGTGGGAGTGCGGTTCACTTTGATAACATAGAGCTATGTACCTTTTTAATTGCAAGGGGGAAAAATGAGAATAACCTCTTCCGTTTAACATTTTTACAGAGTAATTACACATAAAATTAACTAACTATTGAAGTTCTTAATGCCTCCCTCACCCCACAGACATCTCACATTAATTCAGTATGTACATATTTCAGTTTTAGTACAGTTTTAAACAAGCAATGCCAAAGACTGCTTGGCACTTGCAGTTTTGGGGGCACTGATCACCCTTACGTTGCGTCTATTAGTTTTGTAGTGGTAATTTGTGAAATCGGCCCTGTAAGGTTTCTCTTTGTGTATATTAGTGAGACTGCACCAAATGATAAAATCTTATCTATTTTTTCCCCCTTTTCTTTTGCATTTCATTTTTCTCATCACGTCAGTGGCATTGTCTTCTTGCCAGGCACCTTATATTTCAGAATATAAACAACTCTATGAACGACAGTCTCATAATTTTTAATCACAAGTCAGCATATACAAATAAAGGAGCTAAAGTATGCAAAGAAACATATTTTGGTCTTCTGACTAACAGTAACCCAGTGCTACTGAATTACTGAACTGTGTCTGAGAACTAATGAGAAAAAAATCCTCAAGGGAAACTTTAACCAATGCACTTGGAGAGCACCTCGGGGACTCATTCTGTGTCTGTCACCTCTCCTGTCTCATTGACACGCGACTTTCTTGCCACTATTACACTGTGCAACCATTTCACTTTACACCTCACGATTAGAATATTAAAAGGAGAGAATTCTGAACTACTTGCTCCATAGAGCAAAGTTGGTTTTGACACTTAGAATAGAAATTGTCACCAAGCTATCACAAGATCCAAGTGTCTCTACTGGTGGAATCTTCCAAATCGGATGGTTTATTTTGCAACTAATACTGACTTTGTGATTTTATTCCCCTTAATGCAAAACTTCATTAGCAAAGGGAGGCCATAGGGAGTAGATTTTATTTTCAAATGATTGTTATATTTGCTGGAGAACATTGTCTTTGATCAGACTATTGTGATCTAATGCAAGTTTCCAACTTTTCCTTTATGCAGACCAAAAGCTTCCATCCACATTGGAAGCTTTTGTGAACCAGACATAAGGAAACCTAAAATATTTTTACAGCTCTATGGCTGATGGGAATCATATATGAACAGGGTTTAATAATTCTGCTATTTCTAATAACTTAATACAGTAATGCATACATTCATTGCTCATCACATTACATGGCTTAGCAAAATTATATTATGACATTTTTACTCCACTATAGATCACCCACAATAAATCTGTGGACCACAGGTTGGGACCATTAGCCTTCAGTACAGGAGCATAATCTGCACGGAGAGATAAGTTGAAGTGTAAATCATAAGTATTTTCTGAAATATATTCTGGACTCTCCATTGTCACATGCTGTAAGAGATGAGGAAAAAGTGGGATTCTTCTTCTCAATGTCTAGAAGCTGTGGCAGGCATAGGCTGGGCCCAGCTTCCTCCTTTGGCCTTCCCTGACATCACAAGGGAAGACTATTTCAGAGGAGCTCATATTTAAGTTTGTGTGCATGATTGCAGGACTGAGCAAGCCAAAGCTATAGAGGGCATGGGAATGGTCTTGAAGGACGGGAGGAAAAGCCACTACCAAGGCAGTGGTCAGAAAAGTGGGGCTTGAGCCTGCACCAAAAAAATAACTTGAAAAAAATATCTCAGTCAAGCCCCTCCCTAGTTCACACAGAAATAAAATGAGGGAGAGCGAAGCACATTCAGACATGCAAGATTCTGCTATATAGCTGTTACTATAAAAGTAGTCCTGACTTGTGTGCCATTAGTTTCTTAATCTGGTCTACCTTGTTGGGCTAACAAAAGCCCTTGTATAAGAGGCAGTTCTCCAAGGCCTCTGGATGGGCTACACTCCTCCCCAGCTGTGTCCAGAGGGTGTGCTAGGAAAAGTCAAGAGGGCAGCTGTGATGGTGTGATCAGAGCTCTGCCTGGTTGTTATGTGCATTGCAGGTTGGAAAAAGACTGGAGAATTGCTGATAGTCAATGTCAACTATACAGGGCTCAATGACTCAATAGTTTCAATTTTCCATGTACAAATTTGTCAGCCTGAATAGAACTGATTGAGCCATTGTCACTGAGGAAACTGCCATACACAAAAGCTTAGGTCATCTCTGCAGGCCAATGACATCACCACTCGTCCATCGTACTGCACCCAAACCTGTCTTCCAATTTCCCAGAAAGTTTTCTTCACCCATAGAAGAGGCTTCCCTTTGTACCTCTTATTCTCAGAGTGCTTTAGAAGTATTTCAAATGCCTTTTTGAATGTTTTTGAATTTACATTATTATTGCAAGGTGGTGGCAAGTGCTGCTATTTTTTACTCTTTTCTGTAGCATATCTTTCCATCCTTCTGCTGCGTTCCTGGCTGCCTAGACTTCCCGATGTTATGGAAGAAAGTAAGATATATAAATCTTTATTATGATCAAAGATCAGAGCACAAGGAAAGTAACAAAACATCTGCAACATGAAAGCCAAGCTCAAGGGCCCCAAGAGCCCAACAAATTGCTGGACACTGAAGAGATTCTCAAGAGAGGGCAGTCCTCACCAGCTTGTAACTAAGGTAAGGGCAGAACCCCCTCCTCCCAGCCATGAACATTTCTTTGGAACGTCCTCTTCTTTGGGGGGAAAAGATGAAAGAAACTTATTTTTCCATCGGACTGAATATGAATGGTGGAAGGGAGGAAAGAACCCGAGAAGGCATTTTCAGCACAGTGTTTGTTCACCAGCTATTTATTTATTTATTTATTTATTTATTTATTTATTTATTTATTTATTTATTTATATGATTGCTAGAGCTGCTCATCTTGCACAAGTGACTCTGTGGCAGCTGTTAGAGGTAGTCCAGACAAGTAGCACAAACCATGAGTATTGACACTACTTTTATTGGAGGGTGCAGGAACAGAACCTTGCAAGTCTGAAGTACAACTTTTTCCCCTCACCTTTAAAGTCCAAGAAATTAGGGACAGTCCCTTCTGAGATGTTTCCACACCTCCATTGCTTCTGCAGGCTAAACTGCCTCTTATCTGACCATTGCCTTGTCTGCAGCTCTTCCTCCATCTCTTCCTGTCTCTCAAGGACATTCCCATAGACCACTACAGAGTGGCATAAATGGTAGCTCAGGTAACTGCTGACAGTATCTGCACATAATGGGTTGAGACCATCCAATGGCAGCAGTTAATAATTGCACAGATTTTTCTTGTTTCTCCTCCTTCCCGCTTGCCTGCCATTCAACAATGACAGCTTAGCCTTTGATGAGTGGACTATTGCTAGTCTTCACATTACAGGGTAATCTGGCATGAGGTAAAGGAGCTGACACATTGGTAGAGGGTAAAGAAGATCAAGTGTATGGGAAGACATGGGGAGAGCCATTTTTAACAGCCCAACCATGCACTTAGATTCTATTGAGCATACCTTCTAAACTGGTGACAGCTCTGTCTGCTGTTGAAGACTTTGCAGTCATGACTGGATGATCAGAAAGTAATTTAATTGGATAATCAGGGGGGCATTGTTGACAGAACATAGAGTAGGTTGGATACTAGTTTATCTTGGACAGAGTTTCATTCATTTTTCAAAGAGCTCTTCATCAGACAAAAAGGAATAGTCACTACTGAATAAGGTTAGTGACTTAAATCACTCCACAAGACTTGAGTCTTCATAACAGGCCCTTAACACATCAAACATACATTGACAGTAGGTCAACCAGCAGGGGATCACAGATTGCAGTCAATAAGAAGCCAACGTCTCCATTTCAGTCACTGAATTTGGCATCCAGCATAGTTATGCATTTCAGTTCTTAGAGTCGGCAGTCCTGCAAGATCCATTTGAAAGAGATACTGGGAATTCAGAATAAATCCTGAAAGAAGGATTTGCCTATAAATGGCAGGCTAATCCCAGGGCCAACAGGAAAATACTGGCCCAAAGAAAGCAGCAGTGTCAATATTACCCTGTTTCTTTGGTGCTGATACTCTGTTGTTTCCATGGCTGCTGCCAATTTAGTTTTCAAATATTGGAAGATACAAGGTTAAATGTGCTTAAGCAAGAAGGCTTAAGCATATGTTCAGTGGTGGCAATGACAGATAGGTTTGTTCCAATTTGGAACGGTGTTTATTTTGTCTGATTTTTATATTGGCAACTGTAAAATGTAAGGCAGTCACTATATGACTGCCTTACATTTTACGGTTGTAAAATGTGTACTAATTAATGTATACTAATAAACAAGTAGAAGTTAACATTAATTCACAGATGTGTAATTTTGTACAGTTTTTTTATCCTTTTCCTCTCATCTGCCCCCAAGTGTGCTATTAATATGTGATGTGTGTGTATATATCTAAGTTATTGTGTCACCTATACCCTGCCAAATCTATAGAATCCAGGAGGCTTTAATCATGCCACATCCATACAGTATATGTATATAGTCATTGCCAGCGTCACAATAATGCTATCTGCTCTTCCATCAAACTCAGGAGGTGGCAGCATTTAGTTGATCTTGGTTGATCTTGAAAATGCTAAGCAAGTTCAGACCTGGTTAGTGCTTGATAAGGAATTAGGAATTGATAAGAGGAATGAAGTTGGAAGAAGCCAACAGTAAACTACTTGCATGTGATGGCCAAGGAACCTATACAGATATCTCCTTACAAGGACCTTGAAGGAGACCTTACTTCTTCCCTCAGTATTAAGCAAGCTAATTTGTGGTGACACTTCAAAAATAATCTGAACAACCTGAATGATCATGAAGCTAGTGATTTTATAATCAATAAATTATAGAAGATTTAAATTTTGAATTTCCTGTACCACCCCAACTCCACTCCTTGGTTTAGATTAGGTGTCTTGAGGACAAATTCTATAGATTATATATCAACATGAAATGCAATGTACAATGGGAAAGATGAAAATCATACATTCACATATACCCCATTCATCTGTCAAGCACAGATGTTAGTTGCATGAAAAGTGGGACAAATTTCCGACAGGATATAAAAATGCCACTGGTATTTTGCTGTCCACTATGTGTAAAGGTGAAATGGATCTTTATACAAACTATGACTACATATATAGAAAATACAGTCTCACTTCAGAAAGGATATACATGGCTCTCCTCACCAATACACATTTTTCTGTTCTCTGTAATGAATGAGACATTTTTTGCCTATATTCCACTATATTTGCAAAGTTTTCCTTCCACTAAAATGGACAGCCTGCAGGCAGAAACTTCCAAGAATACAGAGTCAAAGAAGTTAAACCCTTTTCCTTTTTTGGTTGTTGTTCTCTTTCTCTCTGTCACAACAGCAAAGGGAAAACTCTGGGTTGGATATAACATGCATGAAGGGGACCAGTTGAGATGTCCCTTGTATCTCAGTGTATATGTTTTCAAGTATTATCAAGTCTGCATCCAATCCAATGAATTTTTCACAATGGCAACCTCTTCCCTGCTGACATTATCAAACACCACTTGCATTTCAGGCCAGTGACTCCAGTGATCCGACATTTGCAGATGTAGAAGTTCTGCTTCAGTATTATAGCATCTTCCTGTAAGTGAGGTATGCTGGCAACTTTCTCCACTCTGACAACTGAGATGTTCTAAATGACTTTAATGGTGTCGCTTGGAGCCTCAGCCAATATAAACTAAGCCTATATGTTTACAGTCTGTGTTTTAGACATGTCTGGGGCAGAAGAGCTATTGAAGCAAATTATTTCTCACCCCTGGAGAGGGTAGTCCTTCAATGTCATTTTTTAAAGGTCACTGACAGGTCAGAAGAGAGAGGAGAACTCCAGGAGATCTCCCGGTATGTTTGGCTTCCTGTCTCTGCTGTATCTCTCTGGAACCGAAGATTAAAAATAGAACCTGATAGGCACCATTCATTGTTATAGCTGTACCTGTAGCCAAACACATGATCATGTTCATATGTGAATATGAATATATATAGATGTGTGAATATGAATTTTATACATATACATATATATTACACTCACATACATGTCATAGCTAACTTTATGTATCCATACAGTATAATTCATTGGTGTGGATTGAAAATCCATGCTATGTGTGGCATATGTACTACGCATGGTCCCTGTATTGAGTGTATGCAAGGTCATAATAGGAGGCACAGAAAACAAGCCAACAGCATGAATGAAAAAAGATTCTTTACTATTTACTCAAAGTTAAGCAGTTTTGACACCCCTTGATTTCAGTGGGAGAGAGTTATACTCATAACATTCCAGCTGAGGTCTAAAATTGCCTGGCTTGTTCATGCCTAACAGCCATGGTTAAATAATTAAAGTAGGGTTCTTGGATCACTATGTATCTTTCCTGTATTTGTAAAAATAAATTCAAGCAAAAGGGATAACATTTGAAATGCTTAAAATGAACGATCTGTACGAAAGCATGGAGACTTGATGAAAATCAAACAAACAGTTTGCAATCGTTTGTGATTAGAAAAGTAACTGGCATAATAAATACTAGAATCTGTGTTTTAAAAATACACATTTGGGGCTGCTGGTAATTTATTGCAGCTCTATAGTTTCTTGTTGCTGTTGCTATACTGACCTCTTCAGGATCTGAAATTTTGGAACGCTGTTTATTGTTACCCTACATCTGTCACCACTGGATTCAATAAATGTCATTCAGTACCATATCAATTAGTGGCAAAAGATTTTGAATTTTTTTATACATAATATTGAAGCTATCTAGTAAAAATAACTTGAGAATAATTGCTTCAAACAAACATAGACAAAAGCCAGTGAAAGTTTTGAGCAAGTTTCATTTTTTCCATAAAATTGGGCACTGGGGGTCACTTTATATAACTATGTTTCTATTTAATAATCAACGTATCAATTAGGATACACTTAATTCATAGATAAGTGAATTTAGCCAATCTCTTTCACATATTTAAACTAAATTATTACCGTACTATAGCCTGATAGTATCTATAGTTAAATTAAAAGTTAATTTGTTCAGTGTAGGTTTTATGAGTCTATCTTTTCTCAACTAGGACAAACAAGCTCCTTGAAGACTAATGATAAACTAAATGATATAAACTAAACTTACCCCATTTCTGTGGCTTTATATAAGGAGTTAGATTAAGTTCATAAAAATAGGATAGTCTCTCTAAAAGTTTAGTCTGGATCATTTTTCGGTTAAATACATATTCAACTCCAGAGCTCAGCTTATTTCTTATATTTGTTGGTGACAAACTACAATTTCTCAGTGAAAGCCTGACACTTCTTTTATACATATGTATCATTCTGTAACATATACTGTACTCCTTTTGGCTGACATTCAGAGCTATGCCCTATACCTTGTTTATGTTAGAAACAAAGGCTCTCTGAACTACAGCTCTGTTTGTAACTATTTATGGTTTAACAAATGAAAAAAAACAGAAGACCAAAGGCATGGAAAAAATGTCTCAGTCTGGTTTATGTTTTCATCCCCTCTCCCCCACATTTATTGCCTTTTTTTTTTTTTTTTTTTGGTTAACTATTTCAGCA
Organism: Liasis olivaceus; assembly: GCA_030867105.1. Taxonomy (NCBI): domain Eukaryota; kingdom Metazoa; phylum Chordata; class Lepidosauria; order Squamata; family Pythonidae; genus Liasis; species Liasis olivaceus. The sequence goes on along the minus strand of CM061355.1, from coordinate 28,104,286 downwards.
TTTTTTTCTCTGCTCACACTTCGTTGAACAAGAAACAGGTAATTTAGTTTGGAAGTAAACAAAGGTTTTAAGAGAAAAGGAATGCCTTGTAACAGCAACTTCTTTCTATTTTTGTGTTTTCTGTTCAGTTGTGATCCTTGGTCAAAAAGTTTTACTCAAAAGTAAATGTACATTGAACTGCATCTTTTGCAGCCAGCCTAGGATTATATTTAATGTGTGCAGTCACATTTTATTTTATTGCAGTTTATATTGATGTAAAAAAGACTTAGGTTATGGATCTGGCTCAGAACCTTTACGTATGAGTTAATGAGGCTTCAGCGTTCTCTGTGCACACAAGGGGAAGGAAGGAAGGAAGGAAGGAAGGAAGGAAGGAAGGAAGGGAGGGAGGGAGGGAGGGAGGGAGGGAAAATATATTTCTGGAGATGCAGCTAGAACTAAGTACTACATGAGAAAACCTTCTTTTGGGGTTTTCCTTAGTTTTGCAATCATCTGGTGGAACATGAAAGTGAGAGTAGGAGCAAAAATATTACAATTCACCACAAAATACACTCTTATAATATTTGTTGTGCAAAAGTGATGTTTTAATATTATCTCATGAACAATAAATGACAAGAGGCATTTCTCTCTCCCCATGAAAAGACATTTGTGAGTTACTCAGTCATATTTTAAGGGACCATTTTTTTGGTATGGAACTAGCTTGAGACTCCATGTTACAGATACTGTGGAATTACATGTTCCTTTTTTCTCCCTTGTATAACTTCCCTTGGAGATGAAAGAACTTGCTGAACATTTGCCCCACATATCTGTTTTCATGTTCTCTTAGCCTGATAAGATGATGATACATAGATGTTTCTCTTAAGTTCCTCCCTGTAGAGATTGACTGAAAGTTCACCTATCAAGCTATGAAGTTAGCATGTAGGGTATCTTGAGATCATGAAGAATTAATCTACAGCAGAATTACCTGCTTGTCCCTTAGACAGGACTTGTTCTTGATCTGGGCAGTCAGTGAGTTTCTCAGGCAATTAAAAAAAAAACTACACTTACTAATAATATTAAAAAGACTAATTGCCTGAAAATTAGGTGGATTAGATTTATCATCTTTTTTAAAGATTGGGAATATTATGGAGCAGCATCTGTCTTTGGGCATCTGGGCAATGCAATCAATGTGTGTAAAACTGGAGGCCAGTATAGGAGCCCATCAATCTGCATCTACAGGGATAAAATCTTGTCCAGCTGCTTTACCATTTTTTAATTGGGCTATATGTTTGCAAGCTTCCAAAGTTGAAATTAGTAGCAAATGAGGAAGGGCAAATCAGAGGACAAATCTCACTAAATATATTACTGAAATGCTCAATACATTTCACATTTCACATTATACTTCACAACCCAGGATCCGTTTGTGGTGTTGAGATGGCTCTCAGACGCTACCATGAAATGAAAATAGTAAACTATAAGGATATTTACTGTTGGATTTAACTGGTTTGAAAGGTCTCCCTTGGAGTCTTTTTGTCCCTTGGATAAATTTACTTTAACTGGTTGGAATTAGTCTTCATCACATCTAAAGCAGATTTGTTGAATTCAAGTCTGCTTTAAATGTACTATGATATACTATTTGCTCTCTCTCTATAGTATATTATATGTATTCTAACATACAGTAATAAATTAAGATGTTTATTATAAATGTACTTTAATATACTATAATAAAGACCAATTGATTTTAATGAATCTACTCAAGATTGTCTCTAACCCTCTCTAATCTACAATGGAAGGGATTGATCTGAATTGTATCAGTTAGTCTTCATCCTTGACATTGAAAATATGGGTATCAGAAGCACCTGTTGTTGCCTTTCCTCTGTCCATTCTCTCTGAATAAGGCAGAGACTAGGAAATGGACTTCTTAGCTGCTATTACCAGGCAGCAACCAAAGACTGGATTGCTGGCCCACTTAGCTCAAATTGAACAAAGGTGTACCTGTACATTCCATATTCCAAAATCTGGTAATGATATCATTAGTTCCCAATCAGTTGCACCTCAAGTCCAGATCATTGCTTGGTTGAATTATTTCAAAGTATCTCAGTGGCCAATTATATTGCCAAAATATAGCTCTGCACATTTTTCATAACATAAATTGTGATGTCAAAGTGATTGCCTGACTCTATCAAAACACCAAAAAAAATAAAAATAAAAATCAGAGTCAGAAAATTTTCTTCATACATACTGTAGCAGCAGACAATGGAATATAAAATGCATGCCAAGTTCTCGTCAGGGTGTTCACAGCACTATCTACAGCATCTTTCCTGACTAGCTATCCTTCAGTGATGTTGAAATACAGCTTCCATAATTCCCAGCCAGGATATTGCTATTGTCCATATTTTCTGGGAGTTAAGCAGGTGGAAGGCTAACATATTGAAGATAACATATTAACATATCCATACCTTGCATGGATCTCTGAGTCCTCAGGGTTTCTGACTTGTGGCTTCTACTAAGAACTACTTCAGCAGACTAAAATGCAACCTGTTTCTTTTCATAGTTTACAGCAAATTAGATTTATTTTTATTTTTATAATTTAAGTGGATCTACTCAAACAAGTTTCAGGCTTATTGAATATCTCTAGCTTCCCAAATTATCAATAAAGAACCATGTTAAATTAAAGTTGGGATGCCTCTTGGTGTGACTTTATTTTAAAGTGCCATATTCCTACCACTCCTACCTGATTTTGAAAGCTACTTTCTGTGCTTTCCAGATGTGCTGTTGGAAAGAGAAGAAAGAGATGAAGTGCTCACTGAAGTATATTTTCTTGCAGTGTCTTAAAGTATAATCACAGAGTTCGTGTCAGATAAACAAAATTAAAAGCAATGAAATGCAGTGTTGGGTAATTAAATTGTTTATTTCAGGAAAAAAAGGGGGAGTCCGTGGCCACTTCTGAACATTCATTTGGTAAATTCTTTGTAACACATCATGTTAGCGCTTGCTGAAAACACAGACATTTATATTCCTCTACCTCTCGAACACTTATTAAATGCAGTGCTTCTCTGACTCTATCAGTGATATATGAAACTGCTTTTCAGGGGGGAAAGTTATTGTCTCTGCAAAATTGTTACAAATGTTACTGATGGACCTTGACTTTCCAGCCCCTGAGAAAGATGTCACATAAATGAGAATACTTAAGAAATTTGGGGCTGATACAGAATAGTTTGATTAGGTGCAAAATGTAGGCATCACAATTTGCAATGCATCCTACAGAGAAATAGCAGACTTCCATGATTTAACAAGGATTGTGCAAATATGCAGCCCTCAACACCATTTATGAATTAATCAGGTGCACAAGCACCTCTTCTGAAGACTTCATGCTGAGTAAGGAAGTCGCCTAGGGACATAATACTAAAAGACCCCTACAAAACTCATTAATAGAAACTACATATCCTTATTTTTAATTTAAATATATAATAGAAAAAGAAACAAGTTATCACTGGATTGGAATTAGAAAATCATAGAATGCAAAAATTACGAAAGTTTTAGGGGGGCCTGAATAAATGCATATTTTAAGGGCGGGCCTCACCATTTCCTCCATGGAAATGTCAAGAAGTTATATTTGTTCAACGATGAAAATATCGTAGCCGTGCCAGGCACTTATTTTGATTACTAAAGCCTTCATTTTATTGCCCTCATAGACACAGGCATTTTGTAGCAAGGACAATTTACAGGGAAAAACTTAAATAGCCACTAAATATAAGAACTGGTTGGGCTGAAGTATGACTGGTTTTGGAAACTGGGAGTGAAAGAGAGAAAACGTTTAGTCCAAGCTTGTAGCACTGCCCTCCATGGAGCCAAAGTTGTGTGAAGTCACTCTTTTTTTACATAGCTATTAAAGAAGTATGCTTAAATACTACCAGCAGTTCAGGTAATATAAAATTTACAATACTGCTTTCAACTCAAGTCAAGGGTACACTTAAAGAGTTATTAGCACACAGCAAAGTATGTTAACATTGACATTCATGATGTCTCAGTTATTAAATAGATACCTGTCCCTGCACTGATTTTCTTATAAAACTTAATAACAATAATGACCTTTCCATTTAGAATCAAGCTTTCACTGTGGAAAACACTGACAGTTTTATAGAATTTAATGCTAGACACAAACTGCAGATCATTGTCAAGTTTTCCCATATAGAGCATTTGAAATGTATTTTTCACCCTTTGTCTTGAACATCTGAAGTGTCATAATGACCATCAAATGTATATATTTCTATGCATAGCTAGCATAATCGATGTTACACTCAATTTATCATTTGATTTATTGCCCCTCTGCACCACTGCATTATTCCACAGAGATTATCTGCACACTATAATGCCTCTTAATAGAAAAGATGAGGTGATTCTGTCAGGGAATCGACTACCATTGCTAAACAATTAGAGCTGTTTTGGTTTATGTCCTTTGCTCCTCAGATAAATTTGCCAGATTACAAATAGTAGTGATAGAAGAAACCAAGATATGTTCCCGAGATGCTCATTTTTCTTCTTACCTCAAGGAACTAACTGGAGAATCTTCTCTTTAGGCCTGCATAGCACAGTGTCAGGTTCCATGTGGTGCAGAGACAAAGACCGTGCAATAGCCACAGCTTAATGCCAAGAAAGAGCTGGACCAGTCAACTCTACTATTGAATCACTTTGATCAAAAGAAATCTCATGTGAGATTCTATATATACAGCCCTTCTCACAACTGAACACAGGATCAGAAGCTGCTCAGACAAAGTGCAAATGCACTTGCAGAGCACAATGCCACTTCATCTAGGGTAGCAAGTCACTTCTTTAAAATAGGTACCCAGTTCAAACAGCCCAATATTTAATCTCATCTTCCGTACTCTGAGAAAAATGTACAGACCTCTTCCCTCCCTATAGGCAAATAATATACAGTCAGATATTTAAACTCAGTGGTAGAGCTGGGACTCTGTGTCTGAAAGACATCAATTCATTCACGTCCTTCTTTTCACCGTATATATGCATGCATGTAAGTATGTACATATTCATACATTTATAACCTGCACTGATGATGACTGCTAACAATCCCTTAAAGAACACACGTTGCAATAAAAGTATCTAAAATGCAACAGATAAAATAGATGCATCAATTAAAACTCGATCTGGTGTGTCAGCCATCTGGATGCCTTAATTGGGATAGATTCCGCGGCCTCGGGGTCCCTTCCCACTCTACGTTTCTGCAACAATTTCACTGCCCTACCTGTAGTGGCTCTTGGCTGCAGAAAAAAAATACAAACCCCCTGGTAACCCTTCCCCTCTAAAAAGTTGCCTATTCCTGATTTTAAGGCCCCATTAGAGACCACTAGATTTTGAAAGTTGAGAGCTTGAAAAAAAGGGAGTGATTTGGCTTGCTTTATTTACAGGATCTGAAGATCACTATATTTCTTTAGACAAAAAATTAGATGGGCACTTGAGATCCTTTTTTAGCATTTCCTAGAAAAATAGTCTCCTTAATATGGGTACCTATTCCTCAAACAAAGTGGCACATTAAAGTGTTGCTTAAGTTTGGCTTTCTTAGTGAAAATCCCCCAAATTATGAACAAGTCATTAAATAGAAGGCCTTGAAAATAATACTGTGCAGCTATTAGCTGCCCTTTATGCCTGAAAAATCTGTGCCATAAGGAATATGTTTCTTTCTTCCAGCTTGGCCTAGAAAAAGTATCTGTGCCCCTGAATTTCATTGCAAAATGACCAAGTCAGCTTGAAGTCTTTCAACATTTCCCTGATGGACTATGATTATGTGAAATAATATAATGTTGAGACCTGGAGACCCAATGCTGTGAATGTCAGGAGCAAAGAACAGTAAATACTTTGACTGAACATAACTACAGGATGTGAAAACATGGGAGCCTTTACGTTACAGAAGCTAATTTTTCCCAAGCTTGGCAGAAAATCCTGAGAGTTCTTTTTCCACTGCTGACCGCTAAGAGGTGAAGTGGTTTTGACTGTATTTGATATTGGTTTGTTTTACAAAAATATGATGCAAGCTCTTTTATAGTATATTTTAAGAATAATGATTTTATTTTGCTCTGGCTGAAATGTAGACGTTAAAAAACACCAGATCCGGATTAGCTGTTCCTTGACATTTGTGACTGAACTTGTTTATACTACTGGTATTTACTTAGAAACAAATCTGCTATAGCAGAAACCTAGCTGGTAACTCTCCCTGAACTGAGAGGGAATTTAGACTGGGAAGCCTATGTTTGCCATCCCCACGTATACAACTGTGTGTGTCATGTTGTTCAATGTCTGCACCCAACAAGATGAGTCTGTAAATTGAAGTATATTGCTCATGGATACTCTTTCTGCATGCAGAAAGAAATTCTCCACATGCACTAATTTGAGCATTGGAGTGAGGGGCAGCAGTAATGCAGAATTAAACTAGGCATCCCTTCTATTTAGAAAAAGTTGGTGCTGTTTTCAAGATGTATTTGTTAGCTTCTTCAGAAGCACAAGGTACAGGACATGGTGTTCCTTTCTCCAATTTCTCCTCATGACAACCCTTTGGGACTGATTGGGCTGAAAGGAAAAGAGACCTTTCTAGAGTCACCCAGGCAGCACAAGCTCGAGCCTAGGGTCACCATACTTCCAGATTTCCTTGACCACATATCTTTTTGCCCTAGCCAGCTCCATCCAACTGGGAAGAACATTTATCCTGAAATGGCTGTTCTGAAATTTCAGGATGGAGCAGTGATAGAATACAGTGGAGGTGTACAATGGCCAACTTTGATGAGGAACACACATGTCATTCAGGAGAAAACAAAGGCTGAACTTCCTAGCTATAATCTCTGGGGATAAGTGTTGCCCTGCTGCTTCTGTACAGGTTTGTAAAAAAAAAGGGGGGGGGAGTGGTCAGCAAGAAGATAAATAAAGCTGCTATCAGCCACAAGGTAAGATAAGTTGTAATCCATGGTGGGGTGGTCAAAAAAGTCAAGATCCCACCCCTGCCAGCTTGGAGGTTACTTTGTCCTTAGGTGCAGTGTGCAGTACTTTAGAGTTACTTTCTTTTTCTTGAGAGAAACAGATTTGTTATGAGGGGAGGGGGAGGGGGGGGAGGGACAGAAATTGTATTAACTGTCAGAGACTTTTGACTTCATATGACCAGCACAGGTTTAGCTAGCAACGACTTGTGATTTCAAAGAAAAATAGAGTTGGCCTATTTAAGCCATGAAGTCTAACCCCCTCCTCAGTGCATGAATTCATATTAAAACATCCTTGCCGGATGGCAGCCTAGCCACCTCATGAACACATCTAGAGAGGGAGAGACAATTAACTCTCTGGGTAATTAAATTCAACTGTTGAATTGCTTTTAACCATTAGGATGTTTACTCTAACATTCAGTCAGAATCTATCTTGGTGTACTTAAATCCATTGTTCCATGTCCTGCATTTTTACAACAAAATACTGATTTGGTGTCAGAAATTTCTGATTTCATACTGCAAACACTGCTTTAAATTGCAGAGAGTTTTGATCATAAGCATCTGTAACAAGCCCCAATGGCATCATTGTGTATATTGCATAAGACATGTCATTTGCATGGTCATGTGCAACACATGTACAGATAGTCCTTACTGAACAACCATGACTGGGACTGGCAACTCTGTCACTAAGCAACATGGTTGTTAAATGAAATGTCACATGACCATGCCAGACTTATATGAGTTCTGCTTCAGTCATCAAGTGAATCACCATAGGTCATTAAGCAAGACATCACGTGAATGTTGCTTGAGACTTCCTGCTGGCTTCCCCACTGACTTTGTTGGAAACCAGCTGAGAAGGTCGCAAATGACAATCATGTGACTGTGGGACGCTACGACTGTTGTAAATGTGTGCTGGTTGCGAAGCACCTGAGTCATGATCACATGACCGTAGGGACACTGCGATGGCCACAAGTTCAAGGACCAGTTGTAAACCTACTTTTTCAGTGACATTGTAACTTTGAACAGTTGCTGAATGAGCCGTTGGTAAATGGGGACTACCTGTATTGCCATTTTTCCCCTCCCCTTTGCAAATATCTGCAGTTTTTATTGTGTTTTACCAATGTTTAAATAATAAGAAAGATAGGTTAGAGTGGCTTTCCCAACCTGGCATCTCCACAACTTCTATAACCCTCCTGGTCAGGAATTTGGGCACTGTTGCCTGATGCAATTGGTGGGCATGGAGTGGGAAAAGCCTGGACTGGAATGACATAAAGTTACATATTAAAATACAAGTGAAATCTTGATTAATCAGATTTCAATATAACAGAAATCATGTGCGATAGACCAGACTTCTGCAGATCTTTAGCTCTTTGCATAATCATGTCATTACGCAAGTAAGAGAAATGATGTAATTTGTATCATTTGTGTGATATCAGAAAATATCCAAATTACATCTTTTATGTCAACTTACATCATATGATGCATTATCACACAACTGATAATAAACAGTGGCATTTAATGGACAGTTCCAAATAATGGATATGTCTTTCCTTAAATCAGTCTGTTAAATGGAAGTTTCACTGCACTTAAAAAAAAAATTATCCCAACTTGTCAATTTTCCAACTAAAGTTGCAAGTCACAGCAAATATATCAACCTTAGTAGATCTCACAGAAAAACTAAGTAGGGTCAAACTTTCTTAGTTTTTAAAAGAGTTGAATGAAAGATTAATTTATAATGCCTCCAGTATTATAAGTCATTAACAGATGGCATTAATTATGTACTAGAAGCTCTGACATGTTCTTTAGCATCTGTTCTTTCACTTCAGTTGACATGAAGTTGCTGTGAGAAAAGATTGTGTTGCTATTGTTTATGAAATGAAATCTTGAAGTGAATATTCATCAGTGTGTTTTAAGTAATGCACCATGATTGAATTTTTGACCCTGAAGGAGATCCCTCCAACTGAAATTCATTACCAAATGCAGGCTGTTTGTGGTGATGACTGCATTGACATGAGTACCGTGCATTGCTGAGCCAAAAAAATGTAAAGATGGTCAACTGGGAAGAGCTGATTTATGTGATAAAGAAAAAATGGATGGCCAGCAACCAATGAATTTTATATGAGAAAACTTGAACTAATTAAGGACAATCAGCAGATCACTCAAAGGGAATTTGCTGTCAAGCTTAGTTTCATAGTTGCAAATTTATGTAGATCTCACAATCTTACACATCTACCACACAGTCCAGACTTGGCACCATGTGACTTCCACCTTTTTCCAAAATTTATGGAATACTTTCATGGGCATCAGTTTGACTCAAATGAAGAGATGGAAAGGACTGTCACAATCTAGTTGAAAAGACAAAGCATGGAATTCTTTCATAATGGCTTTAAGTATCTTGTCCATCGTTAGCAAAAGGTGGCTTTATGTAGCTTGTCCATCGCCATCAGTAGTGAATGGTGATAGTAATGTGGAAAGTAAATACAGGTAAGAAAAGAGCTAATTTCAAGGATTATTTTGTTTCATTTATTAAAATAATCCTATTTAAACTAATATTATGGAAGTGGAGGCTTTACTTTTCATCCAAACCTCATAGATGGTAGGCCACCAAGAAATACTAGTATAGGCTAGACTCAGAAATAAAAAAAAAAACATAAAAAGAAGATAATACAGTCCATATAGTCACCAGGGCTAAAGCAAATCTTTAGTCTTTATCTCCTGTATTATAATTGGCTTTATTCAAGAAATCAATTATTTCCCCTTTATTTGAATTGAAACTATTTATTAGTTTCTGCCCTACAAAATGGAGGGGGAACACTGGCAAAATCCGAAGTATCAAGACAATATGGTTTTTTATTAAAATATCTGTGTGTAATTGAAAGTTGGGGACTTTTATAGTGTCCAAATTTCACTGTCACAAAAATAGTCTTCAGAGTAGGATCAGTTTCCCACTTCAACTGGTGGTATCAAGCCCAAGCATCATATTTCAAATTGTCAGAACAAATCAACAAGAAGACAGAAATAGAGATGGACAAGGTGAAAAGAAAACAGAAGATTGCTTGCATAGGCTGAAAGTCTACTTTCCAGTCATTTCCCAGAGTTGAACTGCATATAATATGAAACAGTTGCTCTTTAAAATTACAGCAGAAAATTGTTAAATAAATGAAGACCCATGAAATAATATAAAATAGAGCATCCTTGTTGAACCAAAATCTCAGTTTGTCATGTATCATTAACAATGGCAATTGAATAGTTTCCATACGACAATTCCTTTAGTTTCCTCTAACATAAACAAAGATGAGAAGTTTTTGTAAAAACATCAAGAAGTTCATACTTTCTTCTTCTTCTGAGACAAAATATAGGGCTGACTTGTGAGACAATTCGGCAGTGTGCTTCAGCCCATATGCAGATAAGTATGAGAAGCTGCCTGGCTGAAACATTCTGAAGTAGATTTCCAAACAAAGTAAAACCTGTAATGTAGAACATGGCATAACTCTTTTCTCCACTCAACTTTGACTGATTTCTAGCTCTGAGATTTATTCTTTAAAATACTGCTTCTCTAGATGCTGGTTTGGGGAACCTTTCTAAGCCCAGTTGCCTTCTCAGATCCTTAAGATTTGTTATGCCCAGTTTGTTAACTACAAAAATAAAGAATTGCTTATAGCCCATTCCATAAAAGAAATGTTGCAGCGAGTTAATCATAAGACTACATTATCAAACAATGTTAATTATAGTTGTCTCAGGCATTTTTTTCTTGCCGCCTGATGCTCAAAACAGATTTCCAGATGTATTGCAATGTGAGAACAAAGGAAGGAAACAAATGGCTGTCCCTTTAAAAGAGGAGGCATCTAATCTTTTTATGACTCTGCCCCTGATGATAGAGAGGGCAAGAACCTAAAGATTGGTCAAAAGTGACATTTCTGGACATTTCAAAGTTACCCAGCTGGCTTTCATGCCTTAGGCGGGACTAGAACTCACAGTCTCCTAGATTCTATCCTGGTGAATATTCTATTCTACCCTAACCCTAACCACTAGACCAAACTGGCTCTCACTTTCCTAAAAATAGCAAACTGGAGACTGTTCTAAAATTGCCAAAGTCAGTGAGTGTTTAGGCTTTAATGGTCTTTTGAGTAAGAATCTTACCAGGCGACACTCTTTTAAGGAGACATTGATACTATACTGACCTGGATGGCACAAGCCAGCCGATATAAGCATGTAGAGTCAGACAAATGTCTCCACAGATGTGCTTAACTGAGGTCCATCCAAGTAACTTACTAAATTAGGAGATTCCTTATGTATAATCTGTGATGAAGCAAAAGTGATGATACCTGTGTTTCAACATCACAATGCAACCCCCAGCCTTTCATTCTTGTATCCCATCTTCAGATGTAAGTATGTAAGTTCCAGGGCTTCCATCTGACACATTTTTGTCAGATTTTTGTCTCCTTGACTTCTGGTGGGGATTATTGGCAGCTTAGGCACCAGAGGGCATGAACTGTCTGTTTACTTTCTCTTGTATTTAATATATCCAGTTACCAGTTTTATTTGTGTAAAGGGGGGGGGGGGAATAAAAAAGAATATGGCTAGGAGGAAGGCAGTGAAAAAAATGAGGAGAGGCTCTGTAGAGCAACTGTTAGAGAAGAAGATGGTCACTTTAAGCTTACTTAAACCAATGTTTGATGAATTAGGGGCTAAATTTGTGACTTTGGAAAAAAATGGAAGAAAGAATAGATAAGATGGATAGTTATGTGAAACAAACAGCCAGAGAGGTGAACCAAATCTATGGAGAAATTAAGCAGGTTAAAAACAAAGATGTAATTTGTTTACAAGAGACTCATATTAGAAAAAAAGGACATAAAATACTTGATTTGCAAGAATTTGGGACAAGAATTTATTTCGGCAGGTCCAAAAAAAGTTAATGGAATTGTGTTATGTGTTAACCCACAATTAAAACCAAAATTAGTATTGATTTGTTGGAGGAGAAGTTGAATTACAGGGAATCAAAACATTAATCTTGGGACTTTATGCTCCAAAAGAAGATAAAGGACATTTTTTTAAAGAAAATTTATCCTTAGTGGATATATGGAGACATAAAAATGGCAACGCTAAAGAATATACTTATTTTTCAGAAAGACACAGATCGTTCTCAGGGACAGATATGATTTGGATTTCAAAGACTTTGGCTGTTAATACTTCTAAAGTAGAGATTTTACCAAAGACTTTTTCTGATCATAACCCAGTGAGCTGGATTTTTAAAAGAAAATCTAATTCATTCAGATGGAGATTAAATGAAATGTTACTGCAAAAGGAAGAGATAGTGAAAGATTATTAAAAAAATAGGATTTTTTTGAGAATAATCTAAATAAAAGTATGGACTTGAGAACAGTTTGGGATGCAAGCAAAGCTTTTATTAGAAGGTATTTTATACAGTATAACACTGAGTATAAAAAGAGGAATCAGAAAATGCAAGCTATTTTGGAGGAGATAAAGAGGAAAAAGGATGAACTAAAGTTAACACCAGAAAAGCTGAGTTTTACAAACCAAATTAAACTTTTACAGCAACAGCTATCTATGTTAACAGTGAGAGAATTGGAAAAAGTGTTGAAGTATGTCAAACAAAAAAACTTTGAATTTGCAAATAAGCCAGGGAGATGGTTAGCGTATAAATTAAGAAAAGAAAAGAAAATGATTATGAAACTTCAAGAGGTGATACTGTACTAACGGACAATGACACTATACAAAGAAATAATTTCATCAGTACAGATGAATTTCATCTAATTTATATAAAAGACAGAAACTCTCTCTGGAAAAAATGGATGACTACCGAAAAAAACAAAATTTACCAAAGCTTACAGATAACCAAAGACATACAGTGGAACCTCGGTTCACAAACGCATCTGTTCACGACCAATTCAGGTCACGACCAGCTCCAGCCACAAAAATTTACCTCCCGTCGTGAACGCCGGATCGGGTGACGAACAGGATCCGTGGCCATTTTCCCACCCATGTCACGTGGTCGCAGCTTCCTGTAGGGAGGGGACTCTCCCTCCAAACACTAACTGCCTCCCCACCCCATTCTCCCTCTTCATACTGTGCTTTTTTTCATGTTTTTGTGGTTTAAAAATAAAATGCATATGTTTCAGAACTGTTTGTATTTACATTGAACCTTATGGGGAAATTTGCTCTTTCCTTTGGCCATAGCCCTTGGCCTGGTGATTGCTTTCACTGTGCTTTTGTCACTATGGAGAAAGGAAAGAGCGTGGAGGAATGGTGGGGGGGAAGCTCCCGCTCCGCTGTGTGTGCGCGCGACATAAGCTTTTCCCCCCAGCGCGCTGATTGCTTTCACTGTGCTTTTGTCGCTATGGAGAAAGGAAAGAGCGCGGAGGAATCAGTGGGGGGGGGAAGCTCCCACTCCGCTGTGCCTGCGCACGACATAAGCCTTTCCCCCCAGCACGCTGATTGCTTTCACTGGGCTTTTGTCGCTATGGAGAAAGGAAAGAGCCCGAAGGAATCAGTGGGGGGGGGAAGCTCCCGCTCCCGGCTGTGCGTGCGTGCGACATAAGCCTTTCCCCCCAGCGTGCTGATTGCTTTCACTGTGCTTTTGTTGCTATGGAAAGGAAAGAGTGTGGAGGAATCAGTGGGGGGGGGAAGCTCCCGCTCCCGGCTGTGTGTGCGCGTGACATAAGCCTTTCCCCCCAGTGCACCGATTGCTTTCACTGTGCTTTTGTCGCTATGGAGAAAGGAAAGAGCCGGAGGAATCAGTGGGGGGGGGGGAAGCTCCCGCTCCGCTGTGCGTGCTACATAAGCCTTCCCCCCCATTGCTTTCACTGTGCTTTTGTCGCGCGTGCCAAGTGCTATGCACAAAGGAAAGAGCGCAGAATTAAGAGGAATCAGCGCGGGGGGGGAGCTCCCACTCTGCTGCGCGTGCTACATGCCTTCCCCCCCATTGCTTTCACTGTGCTTTTGTCGCGCGCGCCAAGGGCTATGCACAAAGGAAAGAGCGCGGCATTAAGAGGAATCAGCGCGGGGGGGGGAAGCTCCCGCTCCGCTGTGCGTGCTACATAAGCCTTCCCCCCCCCATTGCTTTCACTGGTTCAGAATGGATTAACCGTATTTACATTGAACCTTATGGGGAAATTTGACTCGGGTCATGACCAGAAATCAGTTGGCGACCAAATTTGGGGTCGGAATGGATTAACCTTATTTACATTGAACCTTATGGGAAAATTTGATTCGGGTCGCAACCATTTCGGGTTGCGACCAGAGTCGCGGAACGAATTAAGTTCGTGAACCGAGGTTCCACTGTATTATGAATGGACCTATAACAATAATGGAAGTATCTGAAGCTATCAAAAAGATTAAGCCAAGTAAAGCACCAGGACCAGATGGGCTTCCAGAAGCATACTACAAAAATTTTAAGGATGAAATTTTACAGCTGCTCCTATGATGAACTCTATATTGGTAGAAGACAGGATGCCAGAGCCTTGGAAAGAGACTAATACAGAGTTATTATCTAAAGAAGAACAAGATTTGAATCTAACTAAAAATTATAGACCAATATCATTATTGAATAATGATTATAAGTTGTTCACAATGTTCTTAGCAGACAGACTGGAAGTTATATTACAAGAATGTATTCATGAAGATCAGTGTGGATTTTTACCTAAAAGATAATTGAAAGATAATGTTAAACAGTGTTGGACATTATAGAATATTTGGAACAGCATAATGAAAAACAATCTGCATTAATTTTTTTGGATGCAGAGAAAGCTTTTTGACAATTTAAATTGGCCTTTTATGGTCAAAGCTTTGGAAGATATGAATTTTGGGGGGAACTTTATAAAAGGAGTAAAATTGATTTATACATCATAGAAAGTGCAAATTATTGTGAACCCTTGATAAGGGCAATTTCCATCACTTCCTCTGCTGGATTCTCTTTGTCATCATGCTCCTGTATCTTCCATCTGCCTCCACCTTCTTCTCCATCCCCAAACCTACCCTTTCAACAGAGCAGCCTTTAAGCTTAGCCAGCCCTGGGTCTGCAGGCACTTACAGTCAGGAGGCTGGTGTTTTCCCTTCACCATAAAAACCAGTGAAATCAGAACAATCACAAGCCCCATTCAGGCATTCCCAAAATGGGAATGCTCTCCTTGGGAGTGTTCTAGCACTCCACCCAACACACTTAAATTACATTGGCTTCCTTCAGACCATTTCACATTCAGCATAACTGTCTACAGTGATAAAATTTCCATATCTACAATTATATGCAAGTAGATATCCAGGTTACTTTGGGAGTTGACGCATCTACATGGGTAAGCTATTTTTTTGCAGATACCGATAGAATGATGTTGTTTGAGGAAGGCAGTTATCTTGAGTGCTCAACATGCCTGATTTGAAATAAATCCAGTCCAAGAATATTTGTTAACTAAGGCAGTGAACATGATGGTGCCCTGTGTACTTTTGCTACATGTATACAGGTGAAACTCGAAAAATTAGAATATCGTGCAAATGTTCATTTATGTCAGTATGGCAACTCAAAAGGTGAAACCAATATATGAGATAGACGCATTACATGCAAAGCGAGATATGTCAAGCCTTACTTTGGTATAATTGTGATGATTATGGCGTACAGCTTATGAAAACCCCAAATTCACGATCTCAGAAAATTAGAATAGTGTGAAAAGGTTCAATATTCTAGGCTCAAAGTGTCCCACTCTAATCAGCTAATGAATCCATAACACCCACAAAGGGTTCCTGAGCCTTTAAATGGTCTCTCAGGCTGGTTCAGTAGGAATCACAAGCATGGGAAAGACTGCTGACCTGACAGTTGTGCAGAAAACCATCATTGACACCCTCCATAAGAAGGGAAAGCCCCAAAAGGTAATTGCAAAAGAAGTTGGATGTTCCCAAAGTGCTGTATCAAAGCACATCAATAGAAGCTTATGTGGAAGGGAAAAGTGTGGTAGAAAAAGGTGCACAAGCAGCAGGGATGACCGCAGCCTGGAGAGGATTGTCAGGACAAGGCCATGCAAAAGTGTTGGGGACTTTCACAAGGAGTGGACTGAGGCTGGAGTTAGTGCATCAAGAGCCACCACACACAGATGGATCCTGGACATGGGCTTCAAATGTCGTATTCCTCTTGTCAAGCCACTCCTGAACAACAAACAACATCAGAAGCGTCTTACCTGGGCTACAGAAAAAAAGAACTGGTCTGTTGCCCAGTGGTCCAAAGTCCTCTTTTCTGGTGAGAGCACCTTTTGCATCTCATTTGAGAACCAAGGACCCAGAGTCTGGAGGAAGAATGGAGAGGCACACAACGCACGATGCTTGAAGTCCAGTGTGAAGTTTCCACAGTCTGTGTTGATTTGGGGAGCCATGTCATCTGCTGGTGTTGGTCCACTGTGCTTCATTAAGTCCAGGGTCAATGCAGCCATCTACCAGGATATTTTGGAGCACTTCATGCTTCCTTCTGCAGCCAAGCTTTATGGGGATGCTGACTTCATTTTCCAGCAGGACTTGGCACCTGCCCACACTGCCAAAAGTACCAAAACCTGGTTCAATGACCATGGGATTACTGTGCTTGATTGGCCAACAAACTCGCCTGACCTGAACCCCATAGAGAATCTATGGGGCATTGCCAAGAGGAAGATGAAGGACATGAGACCGAACAATGCAGCGGAGCTGAAGGCCTCTATTGAAGCATCCTGGTCTTCCATAACACCTCAGCAGTGCCACAGGCTGATAGCATCCATGCCACGCCGCATTGCGGCAGTCATGGCTGCAAAAGGGGCCCAAACCAAGTACTGAGTACATATGCATGCTTATACTTTGCAGAGGTCCGATATTGTTCTATTTCCAATCCTTGTGTTATTGATGTCATGTAATATTCTAATTTTCTGAGATTGTGAATTTGGGGTTTTCATAAGCTGTACGCCATAATCATCACAATTATACCAAAGTAAGGCTTGACATATCTCGCTTTGCATGTAATGCATCTATCTCATATATTGGTTTCACCTTTTGAGTTGCCATACTGACATAAATGAACATTTGCACGATATTCTAATTTTTCAAGTTTCACCTGTAGAGGATGTTCAAACTGGCATTGGAATCTTATTTACATACTGATAATGAAACAGAATCCTCCACTGAACTTTACAGCTGGGCCAGCACTTAGGGAGAAGAAAGCAGACTGCTTGACATTTCCACCATCTGAAGCAACTGCTTCACCCCACTTAATGGTAAGGCCATGATTTGCAAGGTGCTCTGCTGTCTAGGCCCAGTGGTTCACAGATAGTCCGATGTTGGCCAAAGAGTATTTGCACAAGTTTGCCAAAAAGACAATACTGCTGATGGATTTCTCTGCACAGAGGAAAAGCCAGCACAGATTATTGGGACGGGGGCTCACATTTGGTCAGATTCATCACCTCATTCTAGCCATTGTCCTAACTATGTAATTTTGAGCAACTCACTTGGAAGCTGCCTTTCACCTGGTCAAAAAGAAGGGCTACTTAGGTGTCAAGGCTGGTCATGGGCATCAGTTTGGAGGCAACAGTTCCCCCAGAACCAATCTGGATGCAGATGTTTATATCTAAATAGGGCAATTGTGCAATCTACCCTCAGCCAATACACATACAAGATTATACTGATTTTTTATTTTATTTTTTTTCTTTTTAATTTTTATACCAGTGTAATTGATCCTTCAAGACAAACCAGGCATCAGAAGTCAAATGGCCAGGCAAAATTTTCACCCCAGACATTTATTCATTATACCTCACTTTATCTGCAGGAGCCTAAGAATGTAAAGATAGCCCTTCCAATATTACCACATGATGCCAGTACTAAGCCGTACTGGTCATCTGTTTGTTTGGAGGTACAATTCAGGTAGAACCTGCCTGACCAAAGTATGCCAACAAAGAACACATACAGAGAGTCCTTACTTCCTACAAGGTGCAGCAGAAGGGGGAGGAGAAGCAAGCATTCTCTCCTGGAGCTCCCCTCCTGTAGAACCTGTTACCCTGGGAAATAAGATTTGCATCCTTACTGTTTATGTTCAGAAATCTTGTTAAGACTGTTCAGACAGGCATTCAGGGATTTACTAGGAGTTTCTAGAGAATGTACCTGGGATGTGTGTTAATGTTGTCTGTTTGTCATTCCAGGATAGGTTGACTGAGAACAATGACAAGGGGTCCTGAAACCAAAGAGCAGCTATCTTTGTAAATGATAAAAGAAGGGAAGATATCATTGTCACTGAGTGTTGTTAATACTACCTTCTTAATACTATCTCTGTTCACAGGACTTAAGGAATGCTTTTGTCCTCTTTGCTTCCATGACGGTTTCTGAATATTTGCTTTAAGGCCATCTCCTGGGTCTCTACATGAACAAAGTTACGTGTAAAGCACCTTTGGTTAACCACAGTCTATGTCAATTGCCTCTATAGCTTGGCTGTAATGAATTTTTGTATTCTGTAATCTCAGTCAACCTATCCTGAAATGGCAACAAGTTAGTCAGGACAACCGATGCAAGCAAGGTGATTTGTACAGATAAGGAGAGGCAGGTAAGCCAAAAGTTACTTGCCTAGGTGGGAGCTTCATCTAAGAAGAGTAATCAAGCATTCTCTCTTTCCTTTGCAACTGGGTCTTAATAGATCTTTATCTCTTCTACAAAGACAATAAAATCTCAGGTATTTTAGAGTTGGATGTAGCTCCCACCTTAACTAGATTGATTCCCTTCTGTCCCAACATGGAATGAGCTCATTTTAAACATCGAGTTCCTTTCTGACAGCTCACAAGCTGTAAAAAAAAAAAAAAAAATCAGCTTCTGTTGTACTACTGATTGTTCATTTGGCTTCAAAAGATAGATTTTCTAAACAGCATTTCTCCACATTGTTTTTCCTCCCCATTAATTCATTTTAATTCTATACCACATTTTTCTAGGTTTAGGCTGGGAGGTATACATGCGCTGTATTTGGCAGGGTTTTAAAAGGCTGCTTTAATGAATTCTTAATTACATTATTCAAAAGATCCATTATTCAGTATTCATCTCACTTCTAAATGAAAGTCTTTACCTGACATATGAATGAAATGAGTCTAAATGCTTTGCATGCCACCTAGGGATTCATAATAGACTCCTTGCTGCATGGGCCAGCAGGTTTTTCTTTCAGCTTTCAACTGATGGGGATTGTTTGTGGAGATGGACAGATTTGAAATATTCGGACAGGCCATAAACTCTCTCCAGGTATATTTGTGCCTGGGGGATAAAGGTAATCACAACTGGAAAAGAGAGAAATAGGAACTGAACAGAAAATCCTATCCATCACAAGTTAATCTCACTGAGCTTTTCCGGGCAAGTAGGTATAGGATAGGAATTGAAGGCCTTTTCTAGAAAGAGTTGGCAATGGCTTTGATTACTGTTGAAGGAACAGGGCAGAACACATCACAGGCGAAAAAGAAAGGAAGGAAGGAAGGAAGGAAGGAAGGAAGGAAGGAAGGAAGGAAGGAAGGAGGAAGGAAGGAAGGAAGGAAGGAAGGAAGGAAGGAAGGAAGGAGGGAGGGAGGGAGGGAGGGAGGGAGGGAGGGAGGGAGGAAGGAAGGAAGGAAGGAAGGAAGGAAGGAAGGAAGGAAGGAAGGAAGGAAGGAAGGAAGGAAGGAAGATCCATTAGACAACGTAGACCTTACACTTGATCTGCTATACTTGCAAAGCCTTTAATATTGAGAAAAAGTAGTCTAAACTTTAAATAAAAATACAAGAAGATTGAATGAATGTTACAGATGGGATCCATCTTATAAAGTGAACTGAGCTATTATTTCTACTGATCACAGAAATATAACACTCAAATCATAGATATAGATCTTTAAAGCTTTTATTCATGGAGACATGGCAGTAGTATTTTTTCCATGGTTGTGTAGCTTGACCTTTTCACATCCAGGTAGCACACAACTCTACTATGGGAACAGGGAGGAGTCACTGAGTTTGCTTTTTCTCCAGCATCAATGGAAAATGTAAAGGTATGTGCTGTAGATGCAACTGTAGCTGTGCAGATTACTAAAAATCAAGCCTTTTTATTGTCAAGTTAGAAGGCCATGTTCCAGTTTGTCCAATCTGGATTTTGAAAAAATCTATTTAAACTTCTGCATTTTTTATAATTTATTCATTTCATTTTACAGGGTTCATAGAACACTCCAATCAAAGCCAACTCTTGTTTGCAAACTTGTCTGCAACTTTCTGTAATGCACTGGGCTTTCATATGCAATTCCCCCAAATGTTTTTAACATAAATTCTACAGAGAAAGTTCCTTGTTGTTTTTATAGTGTATATTTCTTAATGGAATTTGTTTTCAAGGTAAATGTTCCTGCTGTATATACTTTCCTAGTAGCCCTTTTCATTATAAATGTTTGGATAATCTTCCACCAGTAAATAGTTTATTTTTGCAAATACTCGATTGGAGAAAAACATATCCTTGTGAATTCAGTTGAGTGCTGGATTCTGGATTCATGACAGAGTTTAGAGTGTAAAAAGAAAAAAAAATCTGAGATAAAATGATCATCTCTCGTGTAACAATTGCAGATTAGATATGTGGCTGATTGTGATGAACATGGGCAACCAGTAGAATCAATGTAAGGCACAAAGGAATCTCAATAGGAGGCTTTCATTGTGTAATTACTTAGTATCAAACATGGAATTTAGCTGGGAGGATGGGGCACTCCAGATGTTACTGACATGCATTTATAAACCTACAGAGTAAGGATGATCAAAATTTTTCAGAATTTTTTTTTCCAGCACTGAGAATCATAGGGCATAGGATGGTGGCTTTATTGGGACCAGAATTTTCAGCTCATTTCTATTTTTTTTTTTTTTTTGCACTTTTGGAGGACAAGTTCAAAACATATCAGAAGTTTCATTACACCCATTATCTTTCATTTCCTGTCCAACATGGATGAGAAATCATACCACCATTGTTTGCCAGTTTACTAGAAAAACTTGGGAGCATCATTTTTGGGAGGTTGTGAGAACTTCATAAAAGATAGCCCTCTTCTGCTTCAGCACTTACCATTTTATTAATCTGTGGATTAATCTGGTGCTTCCAAATGTGCTGGATGATTTTCTATCTTCCATACCTAGCATTGCCAATACATCTGTAGAACTGTATATTGGGGAAGGCTAATCTCGATTAATTTTTGAACATAGTTAGAACTCTGCCATTCCTTTTGTAT
Organism: Liasis olivaceus; assembly: GCA_030867105.1. NCBI lineage: Eukaryota > Metazoa > Chordata > Lepidosauria > Squamata > Pythonidae > Liasis > Liasis olivaceus. The sequence continues at coordinate 28,083,117 of CM061355.1, read as the reverse complement.
CAGAACCAAATAAAGTTCTTCATTACTCAGTACATAATTGCTTATAAAGTCTTATTGTGTAAGAATAAGTTTTATGTATTTATTTACATAAATACATTTCTTTGTACAGCCAAACCTTCCCCATAGCATACAAGTATAGCATAATAAAAGTTGTTCTAACATTTAATTCCCGGCTACTTTAGTAAAAATAAATTGAGAACACAGATAAGTTGAAAGAACAGTTTTATATGATAAAGGTATCTTTATAGTAATATGGTGTCTAATTTAATTTCCTGTATTCTTTTGCTTATAAAGATGATTAAAAGTTATACCATCTCCCTCTTTGTAATTGGAATTTGAGGAGATACACACACACACAGACACACACACAATCAACGTAAAACTATATATTGCTCAAATCAATATGTGCTATTTTCAACAGATAATCACTCAAGGGGAAGGTATGATTATTCAGATAAGGAATCCAAATGAATTATTGGCAAATAAATAAGTAGTCTATTAATATCCTAGATTCAGAACAATATGGTGAAAAGAGGAGCAATTAACAGATGGTTCATGTGACTGGAAATTGTCCCCAACTATACTGAAAATTTAATGCTATTGAAACTGGCTGTGAGGTAATGTGATTGTCAGAGGGCTCTGTGAGGCAACCAGCAGAATTTCAGCATATACTTAAGAAAGCTTTTGTTAACCGTCTCATTCAAGAATATGTGCTGAAGTGGGATATGGGATGACTGGGCCTGGGGGAATTATATCCCTTGTCTTGTAATTATTAGCCATAGAGGTGGACGAGTCAATTGGTATGTACTACTTTAAAATGGTGAACTTAGAATACATAAGGGATATAAAAATAAACATTCCCTTTTAAGCAGGAAACAGTTGAATGTTATCATTCAAGTTCTAAAACATACATCATTCATTCATTCATTCATTCATTCATTCATTCATTCATATATATATATATAAACAAAGCAACCCCACCTATCAAGGGTATCCATGGGGCTAGGGGGTGGGGAATAAAAAAAGTCAAGATGGTGGTTGCAAGTACATGTTCAAAGCACCTCCTCTCTGATGTTACATGTGTTGCTTCTTAGAAGAAAAGAGAGACAAATTTCTCCACAGACAAACACATGTACTGTGGGGAATATAGAGCGCATGTATTTGTCCACAATGAGGAACAGATTTTCCTCATTGTGGGAGGCACAAATCTCTGTTACCATTTCTGGGTGACATCCAAAAAGATTCTAAGAACAATGTAAAACAGGGTGGGCTTTAAATTACACAGATGCAACCACTCTCTTGATTTTTTTGACACTCCCTCCCCCCACATGACCCTACCACCTAATTCCAAAACAAGAAACCTCTGAAAATTGTGTTACTTCTGCAGCCTAAACATGTTAAGTGCAGGCTTTCACACTTGAGAACTCAAAGGAATTACAGGGCATGCAATCTAGTGAAGTCCATGCGTGGCTGAACCTGCTCCGTCAAAGAACAGCAAAACATGTCACCATAGCAAAATTCATGTTATTTATTATTCATATTAACACTATTTGCAGCTTGCAAACAGAAGAAAGCTACAATGCCCCTAGACATCACACATCCTCAGCAACCCTTCACAATATTTTGTGATTTGCATTCACTATGTTAGATCCCACTGCTGCTGCTGTACACTTTGGAGATCTTTGCTTTCCATCTTTTGATGGAAGAGTCCATCTTTTTTGCCAATTAACATTTTGCAAATATGGAAACATTCACTAATGCATTAAATATTAACAATTGCTTTCATTTCATTTATTTATTTAGTTAATCTATATAGTACCCAGTCAAAAACAACTCCAGGCAGCTTCCAATTAAGCAAACTAAAAGTATCATAAAAATATAACAAAACATATGCAACAAATTCTGCCAAGTCAATTCAATAATCAAAGCAATCATTCAGATGAAAACACAAATCATCCTGGCCCAATGCCTGGAGGTAACCATATTTTGTAAGTCATAGTGCTAGGCATTTGAAAGCACAAGGAAAACTGTAGTTTCTTTGTTTTTTTGAAGTAGTCTTATTAATCAAAAATCTTCGCATTTTTTCATTCATGATCATTTGTGTTATCTTTTAAATAAATGTTTAGAATGAAAAATATTCTTGTTAAATACAAAAATTTTCAGACTTCAATTAACAGTATCAAATTCATTTTGTAATTTAACTTAAAGGTAGTTGTAATTTCCTTGCTCATGAATTATGAGTCTGAATTCTTCTGGAATCCAAATGTATCCAGACAGTGTATGCATTGTATATTGCTACAATAGATAGCTAGCAATAGATTATTGCTCTAATCTACTCCCTTTGGTTAATAACATAATTAAAAGATCCATGGCAAATAAAATAAATTTAAATTAATTTAGAATAAAGGAATTTAAATTAATTTAGAATAAAGGATTTTTTAAAAAACAAGATAAAATAACAAGGAGCAAGAACAAAAAGCAAATAGCATCCTCCTCCTCTCCAAATGCCCTTTGGAAAATTTCTTTTCAACAATCCCAGAAAGCAATTAAAGGCAGGTCAAGTCTAAACTCCAGAGCGAGTTGTTCAGTAGGATAGGGGCCACTACTGAAAAACAGCATGTCCGAGCCTCCTCTCTTCTGGGAAAGTTTAAGAACACGTATGATGTTGAATGTGTTTTAAGAATGAGTAAAATCATGAGAGTGAAATGCAGGCAGTTGGAACCGTGACCTGGAAAGATACAGATAACAAAAGCCCACCATACTTCACAGAAGCAGTGCTGCCCTCAGACAGACAAACTGGACTGGTCAGTTGTAGCTGGAGAAAGCAGCCCTTGGTATCAAGCCAAGGTTGAAAATACACTTTGGTGCATGGAAGCCAACTGGAAGCCAATACTGGGTCTGCACAAAGTGTAGATGCTTATGGTGTAATTCCAACTAACAAGGAGGCCACTGCATTGTATATCCATTGCAGCTCCCAGGTGATCTTCAGAGGCCACCATATTGAGAGCACATGCAATTCTCAAACAAGTAGTGATGAGAGCAGGAGTTACCATTCCAAATCCTTCCATCCCAGCTAAGGTCACAAGTGGTGCACCATCTAAAGCTGGGCAAAAGTCCTCCTGGTCCCAGTCTCCATCTGCTCATCCAGCAGTAGCTGTGAGCCCTGGGGGACCCCAAGTCATGGACCTGCTGATTCAGGGTAGCATCTTTTCCTTTAGGCACTGGGGCAGAGAACTTCAATGAACGATCAGCATCTCTATCCTGCTTGGGTTCAACTTTAGTCTGTTACATTCTAACCAGGCTCCAGACACAAGGATAAAACATCAATGTCATCTCCAGCACTGCCTGAAGTGGCTATGTGCAGCTGGGTATCTTCAGTATAATCATGTTCTGCAGACTAAACCAATGGATGAGCTTCCCCAATGGTATTTTCTAAGTGTTGAAAAGCACAAAGGAAGAGGCCAAACCCTGCAGCACCCTGCAAAAGATTGGCCACAAGACTGATCTCTCCGGTCTCACAATCACAGACTGGAGCCATTTGCTAAGGAAGGAGTAGAACCATGTAAAATAGTGCCTCCAACTCCCAACCCTCACAGGATACCACAATCACAGATATCAAAGGCTGCCAAGAAGTTTAACAGGATCAGGAGGGGCACACTCCACTAGAATAATCAATGTTGCCTCTGTACCATGCTCTAGAATTGTGTGGTAATTACCTGCATTAGTGCCTTGCCCAGAAAGAATGTGCTAGTAATAACTATACATTGAAATAATAATAATTAAAAAAACAGTACGTAAATGAAGTTTGTGGAATTAACTTTGTTTTTATGGAATCCTAAGATCCACTAATCAGAGCATTCTATGAAGTTCGTGTACTGTAACATCTTCTGTTCATTTACTTTTTCTTGTTGTTCTATTTCACTTTGCTCATATTGTCTTGTCTTTGAAGTTAATCAATTTGTTAATCAATTTGTTATTTTAACTATTGGTGTCTTCAATACTTTTCTATACTATACATCACATAAACCACTGAGAATCTCTGGTCTGTGATGGGATATAAGGGCAATAAACAAACAAACAAACTTGGGCAACTTCTCTGAATGCACAGTTAATTAGGTAAGATGACTCACTCTCTATTTTTCCTCAGTCTAAGCAAACTGAACTGTAATATGTCACAAGAAGTGGAACAAGTGCATGTAGAAACCCTCATCCCTATCCAGCAAAGGGCATCCATGTAGTCCAATTCCCTAATTTGGTTTCTTCCAATTTTGTTGGACTTCTCCTATAATCTGTGAGCAGCATGGCTGGAAGTTATGGGAGGTGATACCTAACAGATCTGGAGGGCAGGGAAGGTACCAGTTTGGGAAGGCTCAAATATTTATTTTGCATAATTAAGTATTGATTTAAAATTGCACCAGCCCATTTTCATATTTCATTAAAAGATATAATCCTAGAAAGTATCAACACTACTCTTCTTTCAACAAAAATCCAAAAGAAAATGAAAGAAAAAAATCCATTAAAGGGTGACAGTGGTTGGGCAAAATAGCTGGGAGGTTAAATTTGAAATCAGCTGAGTACCTTCAACTGTAGGGAGGAAAGGTGGTTTTCAGCTCAGCTTCAACTTTGCTCCTAATGAGAGTCCTGCTGAAAAGCTCATTCAGTGCTCAGAATAGGCCAGACTGTTGTTCACTTTGGCTCCTTCCAGGGAGTTCATTCAAACAATTTCCCCTTGTCAAAGAGTAGCAACAAAATTCAGGATATAAAACTGATCATTTTAATTCTGTCACTTCAGTGTAATTGTAATTCTATTTTATTTGTTTTTATCTTTTCTGAAGCACTCTGAGAGGTCCAAAGAAAGGTGTTTTACAATTGTAAGTGCTGGAAGTGATTGACAAATTATTTTACAACTGGCACTTATTGTTCCTTTTATTAAGAATAAAGTGGCTTTTAGAGCAAAAACAATAGGGTGAAAAGGGGATCTTTTATGCACAAATTACAAATAGAAAACTGGAAATGAAAAGTTATCATAAAAGCTAAGGACCCAATCCACTGGAAAATTCCCCTGTACAAGTTCTATTGAGATTAATAATTGCTTTGTAAGACCTTTTCAGACAATCTCCTTGCAGAATTACTCAGTGGACTGGACACCAAATCATTTTAGCACTGTATTGCCAACTATACAAATAATATAATTCTTGAAGAAGCAATGGGCCTTATATAGGAGACAGAGAATGGTGGCAAAGAACAAATAAAACAACGCTCTAAATTATAAGTAATATGGTCATGCCCCAAGTAAGTAGCACATCATTAAAACCAAATGGAACAGATTAGTAACATTTAATTTAACTTCCATTGCTTCCAAGGAAACTTAGTTATAATTTACTTTGCAGGATTAGGACTAGAGTATAACAGACTTCCATGGAGGCTTTTATCTGGATTTGTAGCTGAAGAAATTGAGAAAATACATTCACTGTCATCGCACAGGGAGAAAATTTGCATTTGTTCCAATATTCTAGTAGTTCCTTTACTTCTAATAAATCTGGAAGGATTCTACTGACATTTATAGACAAAAGGAAAAGCTACAAGCAAAAGGTGACATTGCTGAGGTGGAAAAGCAACCCGTTCTCATTCCCTAGCATTAGAGGAACCAACTGGGATCAAGGAGAATTGTGTCCCATCAAAATTTTAGAGGAACACAACAGGTTATATATGTAGGGGAATCCAAAAGGCATAAGCAGACCCCGGTCTACAATTCTCAGAGTGTTGCAATTTGAAGTTCTTGCATTTCAAAACTCAAAATATACACATGCAATAAAAATGCTGTAAAATTCTATAAAATGTTTTCTTGCAGGGGGAAAAAAACGTTCAAAAAGTGTGTCGAGTACACAAAAATGTGCCCAAATGTGTGTGTAAACATTTCCTGACAAATGAATATATCATAGGATAAAGCAGAATTTGTGGCTGGCACTGTGAGCAAAATGACAAAATGAAAATAGGCAGAATTACTGGTAACCACTGACTAGGAAAAGAGAGGAAAGGTTTATCCATCCCAGTACTGCTCAAAAACTTCTTCTTAACTCCTATGAAGAAAATGCAGTTCACATCTATGAAGAGATAGAAGAAGGGAGTCTCTGTACCTCACCTCACCCCTTACCCCCACCAATTTTCATATTGCTTGAAGAAGAAGAGGAGCTGGTATATCAGTGAGTGTGTGCACCCAGACAGCTGTTGACTTGCAGCATAAGATATTTGTTCTGTGATTTGAGTTAATCTGTGAATAGAGGAGATAGGAATTAATTTCTCTCAGTCACCATCTCCTGCATGGACTACTGCAATGCGCTCTATGGGGGCTACCCTTGAAAAGTATCTGGAAGTTGCAGCTGGTACAGAATGCAGTGGAGTGGGCAGTTTTGGGCACCGCCAGGGCTGCGCATATAACACCTGTGCTACGTGAGCTGCCTTGAGTGACGGTCTGCTTCCGGGTCAAATTAAAGGTGTAGGTTATGACCTTTAAAGCCTTCCATGGCATGGGCCCAGGTTACCTGAGGAACTGCCTCATCCCAGTTACATCGATTTCTCCCACCCGGTCTGGCACAAAGGGCATGTTGCAGACCCTGTCAGCTAGAGAATTTCCGCTGATGGGGTCTAGGAGAGAGCTTTTTCTGCTGTTGCCCCCACCCTGTAAAACATTTTGCTCCCCAAGGTGAGATTGGCCCCCACTCTTTTGGCCTTCCAGAAGAGCCTTAAGACCTGGCTCTGGGATCTAATGGGGACTCCCAACACTGGGGGTGGTTAGTGCCCTGAGGATGCTCTCTCTGCTTTTTAACTCCATTCATAGTCTTTTTAACTTTGTTTTGTATTTTTAACTGTTTTTATGCTTTTCACGTGTGAGCTGCCTAGAGTCACTGGTATAGTGAGATGGGCAGCATACAAGTTTGATAGATAAATAAATAAATAAATAAATAAATAAATGTCAAGATATTTCATAAATAAGAATTATAAATTAACATGTGGAAAAACTGATAAAGCTCCAAAGGAGGCAAGTGTATGGAAGACATTTAAAAATGAAATGTAGTTTGAAAAAGTCTAACATATATTAGGGGGTTTGGGGGCCTCAGGGGATGTAAAAAAGTCAAGATGGTGGGCATGACTGTGAAATCAAAGCCCCACCAACTTTAATGTATATTGTGCATGCAACACATATAGAAAAGGGGCAGGGCTTCAGTCCTGCAGTCACAGTGCCATCTTCACTTCGTTTTACCCCTTTGTGATGCCATGGGGGAATCATAGCATGTTAGACTGGATCATCATCATCATCAGGATCCAGCCTGGATACTATTGGATGAGAGAAATCCAAAAAGTCAGGGTTGTAGGCTAGAAAATCCAGAAGAAGCCAATGGCAAGCCACTGACATTTTATTGCCAAAAAAAGAGCATGCATGTATTCACATACTCATAATGAATCAAACTCCACTAAGAAGTCTTTATCTCTTTATATATTCTTTATATATTAGCAGAGTGCAAAGTGGTTCTATTCTGCCACAATGCAGCAACTCATATCAATACATTCAAATGTTCCCTCTCAATGATCCCTCTCTATTAATCCCAATGAACAGGGCTTCCACACATGCACTAGAAACTCAAGACCCCCCTCCCATAAAATCATGGTCTTGCCCAGTTTACATCATAATCATCCCCACTTGGGTCTCCAGCCAAATGCATTAGCTCTGTTTGTGGTTTGGAGCAAAGTGATGCAGCCACTCCATTCTGACATTTAGAAGTGAAGGGCTGTTTTGGCAGTTCAAAGGACCACTTTAATCAAAGTTTTACCAAAGTGCCCTTTCAAAGCTCTGCACGCCATTCAGGCTCAGAGACTTTGGAAAAGGGAGTGTTAGGAACAAGCAGGCTGTAAGGGAAAATAACTAGAAGTATGTAATGTGCAGAAAAACACTCAGGAGTTGGGAGGATAGAACATCCACTGATAAGACTTTCAGGAATGGATTATATACACAGTAAAAACTTACAACGAGGAAGAATATGATGGCACTTGGAGATACCTTACAGAATTGAATACCTTACAGAAATAATTTGTCTGATGAAAGACAGTGATTTGTCTGGCAGGATTAAAACTGAAGGGAAAGATATGGGAACCTGCATGTGTGTGCATTTCTACATAGGCACATATACATGCATACTCACAAAGAGACCATTAGCAAGCTTCATTTCAAGTGGTAGGTGTAAGTGACATCAAAGAAAGAAAAAACATAAGATAAAGCCATAGCATGTTACTCAAGGGGAGGGGGAAATCATGCATTAAAATGCACTCTCATGTTTGCACTGCTACTTAAGCAATGACTTTTTGATGATGATTAGGGAGTAAATTAATGGTTTTCTAAATGTAGGTAGGATGGATATGTGCAACCTGTAGATAAGCAAGAATGATTTGAAACTGGGGGAGGAGAACAGTTGTCTCTTAAAAGAATGTGGCAGAGCAGACAGCTACTGAATAGGAAGACAAAGGTGGTAATTATTTAAGCACTTCTTTAATATCAAAGTAGTGTTAACTTAACCCTCCTATCACTGATCTCACTGTTTGCAAGAAACTATTTTGAATCATCATCGCCTACTGGAAGAGGAATCCATTGATGTGCTTTGCAAAGACATCCAATTTTAATAGACAACGGAGGGCAGAGTGGCAATTACTACTTTTCTGAAAGCTATTATCTTCAGCCATGCTCATTCTCATGCCTGACGAAGAAAGATTTTTCATGCAAGGTAGGTCTGTGTACAACAACATTCGTACGTAACGTGAGAAGCTTCAGAATTTTCATTGTTTTGTGAGTCTAACCCAAGTATGCATACACCTCTTTGTCTGAAACATACTAATTTCCATATTGGATAGATTTATCCAGATAAATGGTCCAGGCTCTGCTATGTAGCATAGGGCATTTCTGGGCAACTGGAAAAGTAGAAATAGCATAAACTGGCCTGACCATTTCAATTTTATATTGAGCTATAGGAATAATCAGCAGTTGGAATGAGGAAAACATAGGTTGGACATTTGTAACATGCTTTTGGAAGGAGTCATGATCTATGTGCATTTTACAGTCATGAGAGAGAGCACTGAACTATTCAGAGCTCCAAATACTGAATGAGTTTTCTAACTATATGTCTTTTCTACTTGTGAAGGTGAGGACCAATTGCTCTCAGGCCTCCCTTCCAGCATTGCCATGAACCTTCAGAAGGTCTGAGAGGATCTCCTAGCCCTTATTCTGTCACATTTACCTTGCCATTTAAATACCCAACTCTTTCTTTCAACCCACAGTTTGGCTTTTTCTTCAAGCTGTCATGTCTTGTGACCAGAAAGTAGCTGCCCTTAATTTTAGCTATTTATACACATGACATGTTATATTTTATTGGATAGATGAGCTCCATTTGCAATTGAAGCTAAATATTAATATGCTGTAGAAATTCTTATACAAATCAAACTAATTGCATTATTTCCATTTAAGGTCATTTTCTTTTTTCCTCTCTTTTTTGGTTGGTTCCTTGAGCAATTTTATATAGTCCTGTACCCATATCCTCGAAAAGGTTTAATTGCTCTTCAGGGGAGCTGTGTTCAGCAATTATACAAATGATACCATAGCTCAACGATTTAAGTTATAAGGAAAGACTGGAGAAGTTGATTTTATTCCTAAGGGAGAAGACAGACTTCATGTAACCCCACTGAAGTTTTAAGAATTATGAAGAGGATTGATAAAATTGATCCAAGCAAGCTCCTTACACACTTAAGACCAGAGAATTTAAAAGAAGTGATCTGAAAAATTGAAAGATGGCAACAAGGACTTAGGGGGAGGGGGAAAGAGAGAGAGAGAGAAGGAAGCAAGCTAAAGCAAAACTATTTTGACAAAAAGGGTTAGGAGTATATGGAATAAATTACTATAAAGAGCCCCTGAATCTGGAAGTATCACTAAATACATGGGGGAATCAAATGAATGCTTAAACAAAAGCAGCACAGAGAAGGCTAAATATTGTGTTGATAAACAAACAGAGAAGGGAACAATAAGTACAGGTATATGAAACTATTCCTATATTCTGTTTTCAAATGTTGCTATGGATTCCTTCTCCCATCAGTGCTTCAAACCACACCAACTGTGGACATTTCTGTGTCCCCAGCCAGCAAATTAACTTGCTATGAAGGACTATTTCAGATTTGGATAGATGTGCACCTCACAAACAGAACATAAAATATGGAACAGGTTTCCTGGCCACAACCTCCCCAAACATTCATTTTGTCCTTTTCCTGCTCCCAGTGAGCTGCAGATGAGGCAAGATTAAACAGCAGGACCTAAAAGCTAGTGGGAACTTGGCTGCTTTCTTTTCACTGTACTATTTATTAGAGATTAAAAGATATGACAAGTCTATGAGCCTAATACTATTTAAATAATATTTTGAAATGCAGTTGGCAGACGTGGCCAATATTTTACAGGTTTGTAGTTAAGCAAGATCAGACCTCGTTAGTACTTGGATAGTAGGGAATACCAAGGCTAAACTATTGAACATTGGGACTATGAGTTATAGGCTAGTCTATCAATTGAAAAATATCCTGGAAGGAAAAAAAAGTCAATTCTCTTCTGCACTGTTGCAAAAAAAAGTTGCATGGTTGTGTTCATATAGTCACTAGGAGTGAAGGCATCACCTAGCTGACCTTGGGTGATCTTGAAAATCTAACCAGAATCAGATCTGGTTGGTACTTGGTTGAAACACCATTATGAAATAATAGATTTGTAGGCCAGAGCAAAAAAAATTAGCTTGTTTTAACGAGAAGTACTATTGCTGATTTGTACACTTTTATGTTAAGAGTTACATCAGCCTTCCCTAACCTAGCCACCCATTAGATGTATGGACTTCAACTCCCTAAAATCCCCAGGACACCCAGGCATTGTTGAAAATTCTTCACCTCCAGCTAGCTTCAGCACAGGAGACCAGCAACTTAAAACTGCTGTATGGAAGAGCCCAAAGTTTCAGTTGTTCCTGATCAACTTGTGTTTTGAATAAATGAGAGGCAGAATATAATACTTTCCTCAATGTCTAAGATAGTATATTTAGTAATAAATAACACATAACACAGATTACATCAGTACAACATCAAATCTCAGTGTATGAACATGGTGACAATGTGTTCTTAAAGGACACACACACACATACAGACACCCTGATGGAACCTAGGGACATCCTTGCAAATGAAGCTGGGGACTGAAACTGGTGCTTTGTTTGTGGTATGGCAGCTTCCCCTTTTAAATTAGAATAATCATTTATGCATTATTTAAAGGATCAGAAGCAACCAAGAGTCCAACAGACATCCAAAGTTGGGTGGTGGATAGGTTTCAGAAGGAATGCCATTCATCTATTCTTTTGGTCCCAGGACAAAAGTGAAAAAGCAAGGGGCATATTAATTATTCCCTGTAATGGACGGAAAAAAAAGATTTCAAGTTTGTTTCTGTCTCAACACAATAAACTTTACACATGGCAAACCATTCTCACTGGGATGGTTTTCTTCCATGCTCAGTAAAAAAACAATATGTATTTATTTTTTTTTGTGCACACCCCTGATCTTGTTACCAGATATCAATAAAACTGAAATCTTATACAAACTTACTAACTCTGGGACAAATGTTCTCTAAAGAAATTCATTGGAGCTACTCATCCTCTTTCATTTTATTTTACCTCTTCACTGCTTCCTCTGTTTGCAATAGATGGCAATAGGCAACCCAACATAAGATAGGAGTCAGAAAGGCAAAAATTGAGAAGCAAAGTAGACTGTTTGCTGAAGAAACAGGCAGATATCCAAATGAAGTAATAGCTGGTACCAGAACTAAGTCACCCAAAAGGTAGAATGGAAATTAAGGGCAGAAGTCACCACTGAAGAGTGAACTTAGAACTCAAAGATTAAACTGAAGACCTTTCATAAGCCAGGAAAAAGGTCTTCAGGTAGGAGGGAACCTTTCTAGCCAGAAGGACATGATAGCCACCTAAGTAGCTGTGGCCAGACCAGGGTCTAAAAGCTCTTGACTGATTAAGCTGCATCCTCTTGAAAAAGTTGGTTTATAACTGGGGTTCCCCTGGATTTTGACTCCTGCTTATACAGCAGGTAGAAGCCATGACCAGGGGAATCTTTGCCTTGTTTAAAATTGTGCTTGGATTCATAATAGAAGTCTTTGTAACTGTTCCTTAACAGGTGAGACACAATCCAGAGGCCAGGATGCCTTGGCTGCTACATTTTAGACCAATTATGATTTCTGGCCAGTCTTCAGGAGGGGAGCATGTACTGGCATTGCCAGAATGTGAATAACAGTGACAAGATCAGGGGCATCTATGGGAGAGAAGGCGGGGACAGAAAGTCAAGATGGTAGTTGCCACTGCACAGTCAAAGCTGTGTTCTTTTTAATGTGTTTCATGCCTGCAATGGACATAAAAAATGGTTGAGCTTTGATTGCATGGTCATGGCTGCACTTTGACCATTTGACTCCCCCCACCAACACCCCGGCACCAGATTTTTTTTTCTCCTCCAGGAAAAGCATAACTGATTCAGTAGACTACTTTAACATGCTGTTGAAGCAAGTTACATACTCATATTTTAAAAAATCCTTTTGAATCTAATAACCATATTAGGTTGTTAATTGTCTGATGCCCCATACAAAAACTTGACCACTTTAATAAAGCGTGATAAAAGTAATATACATTTTCCTTGCCATAGAATCACTGCAATTCTGCTTGTATGAATGCAACTTAGATTTGTTGGTCTTAATTTTATTTAGTGCCTTACAAAAACTGTTCTATTTTTTGCAGTTACTGGGGCACTTTTATTTCGTTTCTAATTTACTTATTTTAAGCTTACTCTAATTTATTTTTAAATATATACACAATTAAACCTGAATCTGAAGCAATCATATAGTAAAATAAATATGTAAAAATGCTGATTTTTTAAAAAAAATTAGGGCCAAATGTTTTTCAAAATAACGATGAAACAGAATATGCAGGTATTTTGTGTATGCAGAGATTAATTTCCAATATGCTGCTTCCCTTGGGACATTTATATTCTCCAAATCAGCACAGAACTGTCCATCAAAAGTAACAATGTAAATATGTACATTTTAACTTGCACTAGGAAACTTTGAGCTCTGGAGGAATATTTTTTAAAAGAAAGAAAGGAAAAGGAAAAGAAATGAATCATATTTTCCTGTGCAAATGATCTGTATTGCTAGTTTGGTAGTTCGTTCCAATTTGCAGAAAAAGTTTTATTGGTTACAGTGGTGAACTACAAGTGGTAGTTAGAACTTGGAAATACACAGTTGAAATTGAAACACTGTACCCCCATGTGTAAGGTGGGACCACAAGGAATATCATGAGCCCAAAAGGCAAAGGGTGCAAAAGGAGATGCTAATAATAGAGCAAGTAAATAAAAATATGTGCAAGAATTCAAGACTTGGAGAGAGATGGAAGTATCAGTTAAGGTAATCAGCAGACAGCTCTCATCATCCACCTTGAATCATATATTTTCTCTTAATGTGTGAGGATGATATATGTCCATGATACTTTTCCTCTTAAGTTGACCTGTAAATGGCAATCAAAAAACTATCCAAATTTAGGGCAGAAGTCTGAATCCTCAAATACAGCACGCATTTAGAGGGGACCACATATACTTCCTTTCATAAAGAAAAATTGCATCCCCAGAGCTAAAATCCAGCCTTCTTGTCCCTGGGAATTTCCTTTGGGACACAGCCAAAATCTGTGAAAAAATTAGCATTTAAAATGCACATACCATATGGATAAAGAAAGTTTTTGGAACTGTTTATTGATTTTTGCTTTTTTTACATTTCTATGGAGAGATGGAATGGACAAATAAAATCAACTAACAATGTTTCAAGAAGCAGAAATTATTAAATTTAAGGTGGGGAGAGGGATTGATCTATCAAAATTATTTCTGTGTCCATTGTTCTTCTTCCAGTCATTTGCCATCTAAATAAGCGAGCAATGTAATAAATATTCCAAAGGAGAGTATACCTTTTTACATATCTTTAAAAAGAACAACCAGGAATTGCTTCATCATTTCTGAACCCCGCTAAGCATTTTTAATAGATATGTACCCTCAGCTCATCTTTTGCAGGCTAACAATTTAATCTGAATACCAATATAGACACAGAATAAACGATTGTTTCCTGCCAGAGGTATCTGCCGAAAAAATCTTGGAGTAAAACATTGTCTTTGCCACTCATTGTATCTCTAATTAGAGTGGAAGGAGACAGAATCTTTGCTGGTGTCAGTCTCTGTTTAGCGTGCCCTGGAGCTTGGAGCTCCTCTGGGTATCAAAGTGCCCTAATTAAATGAGGGGTCCACAATACAGCACTAAACATCAAAGTGAGAGAAAGAGTCCAGTGTCCTCAGTGCCTTTGAGAATCCATGGCCCACGCTAATTACCCATTGTTGAATCGACTTTCCCATTCTGTGAGAAATGAATGGCTTTCCTTGGCCTCCCTTCCCCCTTCAGAATATCCTCCTCCTCCTCCTCCTCCTCCTCCTCCTCCTCCTCCTCCTCCTCCTCCTCCTCCCCACCCCCCCTTATATTTTACCATCTTTGCTTTGGCCGCCTAATTAATCTTATGGAAATCTCCCGAAACCAGATTTCAGCAAGGTTGCCCTGATGTTTATAATTTGATTTGTGATGATAAAAGTGAAGGCACCCGGTGATGGAACAGTGTCATTTTCAACACTCTTGAGAATTGAAGAGGCTATCAATCTTTCCCACGTGCATGGCAAACTGATATCCTAGAAAATTAACTTCAATTAATAACAGAAGTCCCCAGACGCTCAGGGAAGTAGAGATGCTTTGAAAGAGAACCTTCAAAGATGTCTCTGGATTGTCTTTTATATGCAGGCTGAGATATGAGAGATTCTCAATGAGGGAATATGCAGAGACTGTTTTGCCCCTTTCTAATTTCAGTGAAATGAGTTAACATTTTATATTTCATTCCAAAAGAAGTTAACCAAATGTCTCCAGGTTATATCAGTCCTTATTTTGTCTCCTTGATGAGCATTTCACCAAAAAAAAGAAGTAATGAAGAAAAATGGTTAAAACTGGGGTGGGTTTTTTTCCCCCACTCTTTTTCTTTTCTTTCTGTTCAGCAACATAATGCAATATTTATTCATGGTGGCAAGATTTATAAACTAAAGAGGATTTTTTTTTTACCCCAAAAGATTAGTTTCTTTTAGAATAACATCAAGAAGCAACAAGAAAGGTACTTCAATAGTGAGAATGATCTAGTGATTAGAATTAGAATCTTATAAAAGGCAAGATTTCTGATGAAGAAATGACACTCCACAAAAATGTCTTAGATCTGCGCTTTTGAGTAGCATTAACATGTTGAAGTTTGGGAGAAACAAATACCTCAGCAACACCTGGGATGAAATACATGAAGAAAATGAAAAACACTTCACCTCAATATAATAAACAACCTAAATTGTGTATGAAAATATAGTGCCTGACACTGCCTGGTAAACAAGATCAAAACAAAAATATAATAAAGTAACCTGAGTAATTTATACCAAATAATGTTAATTACCTGGTGCAAATTAGAAAGCTATAATCTTATCTAGCACTCTAGTTAATTTTATATTCATCATTCTACTTTGATAGGTATTCGTATATAAAGATACTGTTATAGGAGCAAGAATGGGTTAAGTTTATAGCTTTTTCCCCCCCTTAACATTCTTGCAAGAATCATCACGGGAATAAAGTCGTGTTTTGCCATTTCTCATTCTCATTACAACCTTTGTTACGAGAATGAGGTATTAGGATTTTAATGCCTCATATAGCCTGTGAATTATGTTAGTGTGCTGTACTTCTTTGACCTTTTAAGTATTCTATAATTTGATTGGCTGGCAATTCCAGTCTGGCTTTTGGTTGACAGGCTGTGTAACCTTTCAAGCAAAAGGGGACTGTCATTCCAATGGGAGAAAATACAGAATATTTGAGAGGGCAAAGTCAGTTGGATACATCAGCGTAGGTGATTCTAGTCCACTGGATGCAAAACTGACAGAACATATAGAAAACAAACGAGCACATCACTCTGAACAACAAACAAAACTCAAGCAAATGTGAAATCAGGCCTTCAGTATTTCTTCTACCTTGGCTCACATCACACCTTAAGACTGGGAAAGACAGACCTCACCACTTCAGAATCAGCCACCTTTGTCCTCAGCCTCTCTGCTTTGTTCACTTCCTGAGGAAGAGTTTAGGAAGTCTTGCAAATTTGCAAATTTGTGTTATTTTTGGTTAGTCCAATCTCTGGGGAAGGGGCGGGGGGAGAAGAGGAGGCTCCATATTTTTCATTTTTAAAAAAATGGCCATAGTCCTTCAAATGATGTTTTGCAAAGAATCTATCTTTATTACAGTATTGTTAATATTTTTCTGACTTTACTGTACTTTACCCATGCTTACTTTTTTCTTACTTAATTTTCACTGATTACTGCTGTATTTCTATCCTACATATGTAACTCCTTCACTTCAGCAGTTCATCATTGCTTTCAGACAATTCAAGGTGTTCCAGCCTTAGTTATGTACTCATAACTGCATGATATCTGAAACCAATATCCAAAGTTTAACAAGGTAACTTGTTTTGAGCATAATTTTGAAACAAACTATAGTTTTGCTGCTGAAGTGGGATAAAAGAGCTCTGTTAGATCAGCCAGTGACCTCTCTAGTTCAGCATTCTGTATTGCACAGGAGGCAGGCAGATTCACCAGCACGAATAGGAGGATGTTGCATTTAAGGGGCACTGCCTATACCAACAGCAATCAAGGCTAGTCGTAAGTGATAGCCCAATCTTCCATGAGCTCCTTGTTTCCTTTTAAAATTGTTTCAGTTTGTGGCCATTTACTTTCCTTGGCAGAAGTGCTACCTTTAGCACTGAAGGTTTTTTACTGGTTGTGAATCTGCCCATCTTTTAAGAAATGATCCTGAATTCTAACATTGTTAGGAGTAACCCCACCCCCGCTAATATTCTTTTCCATGTATGATTTTATCTACTTCTATCATATCTCCCCTTACCCACCTTTGCTTCATACAATCAACAAAATAGACTTATCAACATTATATTGTGTGGTTGAATTTAATTTGTGATTTTGGATTTAAAAATAAGGGTGAATGATTTCTTATATGTAACATAATATAATTTTGTTGGTTTTCTTTCTGTTTTTGTTTTCTTTCCCTTTTCCCTTTTTTATATTTAAAGCAATAAAAAGTAAAAATAATAATAATTTGCTTGCCCAACTCTAACAGGAATTTACTGTAAAATATTTAGAAGTTTCATTTTACTCAGAAGAGTTTACATCTGAGTAAATGGTTATGGATTTGCATATCTACTATTAGCTCAGTACATCACAAATGCTTATAAATAACAGGGGGATTTTTCTTTATGATGATATGACTTATTGGTAGTAACAATAGCTTGTTACATGCCTCTTCTCTTTTTCAGACTGAATTCCATTTTCATTTTAAATATTGCTTCAAGAAACAATAATTGTCTATTTTAGTACATATGGCCCCATGTACTTAGATTATGTTGTTTCTCTTTCTATGTTCCCAGAGTAAGGTTGGGGAGCTGGACTGTTGTCTATAAGCAATATAGCATATAAAAACAATTTAAAATGAAATGCTTCCTTTTGCAATAATATTAAAAAGTCACCATAAACAATAACTATATATGCAAGCTTCTTGCTAAATAAGGGGGGGGGGGGTAAAATCTTTTCAAATAAGGGGGAAATCTTTTCAAAACTTCAAGTAGACCAAGATTTTCAATAATAAAACTTAGTTTTAAAAACTGTTGAAAGAAGTGGCCAGCTTTTCCAATCATTAGCAGCTAGACCTGATACTATTTTTGTCAGTCCCACCAAGTACACCAAACCAAGAATCAACTCCACTGAAAGGCTAAGATCATTTTTATTGAGAGTGGCTATAATAACAGAATCTTGCAAGTCTGATTGTGCTATGTCTTCTCCTTATCTTATACCCATGTGAATTAGGGAGGCGTCTATCTGAGCCACTTTCACATATGTTTTTCTCATTGCCTTGGTGGCAGATCTGGCCTATCTCTGTCAAGGTAAACTTCTCTATTCTCTACAATTCTTATGGTTCTCTTAGATCAATAAAGGGGAGTGGTCCCCACAAAAACATAGCCAATGCCCAGAGATGACAGGAGCTGTGGTCCACCTTGGGGACAACCACAGATTGCCCACTGTTGCCCTATATCATTCTGCAGAGAAAAAAGTAGTCCTCTGTCCTGCTTGATACTCAGAAGGCCAGTACATGTGATCAAGAGGCCAAAGCAGCATATAGCTTTTTTGATAACTTAAGACTCCAATTTGATAAAACATGCCAATGACAAAGTGGTAAAGGAGGAAACTGAAAGTTCAGCATTGGGAAAGGGAGATAGGAACCTCCCAGTGCCCAAGAATCTTCCCTTAAACCCATGGGGTTTTTTTAAATCATTTGTTGTTGTAGTTTTGACTAGAGTTAAGTTCAGCAGGGTGAATGATTGTTAAAAAACTAATTTTCGGAGAAAAGCATTGGGTAATTTGGGTAGGAATTCAGAACAATTGAAGTGAAGGTTAGTTGTACTGTGTCACACCTAGTTTAGCCCCCAGAAAGTATTCCCAAGATTTGCCATTACGATTCAAGACAAAAAGAATCTTCTAAACCCTCATATTCTACCCCTCTCCCTAAGGCACAATTGGGAGGTTGTTTTGTGCTCCAAGAGGAAACACAAATGATGCACACAAATACAAAATAAAAAATCTAAGTTAGAGTCCAAGATTTCTTTAAGATGCCTGTCACTCTTTTAATCCATTTTATTTCAGAATGTTCCCATTCCAAGGCTCACTAACAAAATCACTGTCTGCTGAATTAATTAAACTGGAACCAGATGTGCCCAGAAGGACATCCAGAGAATTGGTGAAGGTCCTGATTCAAGCACACTTGGAATGTTCATTTAAGCAAGTACACTTAGGATTAGAACCTTCATTTTCTAAGGGATTAAGTAAGATATTTTTTAAGAAAAAAAAAATTTTTTTTTGTACTAAACATTACATAAATTAGATCAATATATTGATCCCGTGCACATGGTGAGTGCTTAAGGACTAGGAATGGAGACTGATCCATCCTCAGCCAAGGAAGGTCACTGGGTGATTTTGGACCAGTCACTCTCTCTCAGAACATCCTGCCTCACTGAGTTTTCTGGAGAAAAATAGGAATTGGGAGCACAACGTACTCCCTCTTGAGCTCCTGAATGAAAGGCAGGATATAAATCAAATAAATAAATAAATAAATCTCAAGTTATCAGTATACAGGGATAGAGAATCATCACTTGCAAAAATTAAAAACACATAGGAAATTTCATTTTTAAAACCCAATTTGAATCTTTATCTAGTCTGGTATTCATTAAAATGACAGTTGGAATAAGGAAATAGAAGAACCTAGCAAAATTTCTTACAGTGACCTCTTTCAAATGCTAGTAGTTAGTTTTAAATATCATCTGACTTATCAGTAATTGTTCATTACATGATCAGAAGCTTCCGTCGCCCTCCAGTTTTTTTAAATTGCAATTATCATTTTAAAATGGGGTCTGGTTCTTTTTGGCAAGTTGCTGGGCACTGTTAGAACCACTGGATGTGATTAGCTTTCATCTTAGATAATATTGTTTGAAACACTTGCTCTTCAATAAAAAGGAGACGTGGTCATATAATAAATGTTATCTGTTCAATAAGATAATCATCCTATTTCATGTCTTTCTTATTAGAGTGCCTTTCTGTCCTTCAGAAATGACCTGAAAGTAAATGAGTAATAACATTACCTGTACATAGACTTTATACTCAGGGGTGTTAATCAAACATTCCAATTGCCCATTTTCTTCTGCTCATCTGCTTGAGAATACAAGACAGAATACAAAGAGAGAAAAGTAAACATGGCATTCACATCTGGGTCTTAAAGTTTGTTCCAACATGGATTTTTTTTAAAAAGCAAACAAAATCAGGGATCCACAGGATGGGATCAAAAAAAGTCAAGGTGGTGGCTGCAAACACATGATCAAAGCTTTGTGCCTTTTTTGTATGCATGTATGAGTGATGCGTGTAAAAGTATAGCAGGGCATCAATTGTGTGGCTGCAGCCTCCATCTTAACTTTTCAGACTAGTCCCTGGGCAGAATTGTCTGTTTCATTATGGGCTCTAAGAAGCTTAGTACTGGTGAATGCTAATTCTAGGGGTAGGTCCAGAACAAAGAAGTTCAGTATTGGTGGCAATTGTGATGCTGAAATGCTACCTTAGAGTAAATGGTATTTCTGTCTTGGGATATCTCCCCACTTCTGCCTTAGCATTTTTCATACCTGTTTTATTACCTGTATTTATATAGCTGCCCACATGATACAGTTTCATTGCACAACTCATGAAATATTATTCTGTGAGATCAATTCCTGCTTGGAACTAATGGCATGTAAGATCTGATTCAGGCTGCATTTGATGGATAAACGGAACAATTGTATGACTGTCTTTTACCAGGGATTGATAAAGCACAAATCCATCACAAGTTGATTAAATATTGTGGTAGCCCTGAGCTCAGAGGAATAAAGTTAATAGGCTCGAAGAAAGCAATGTTAGTGGGGAAACTGGTATTTTAATACATTTCAGGGGTGGAGAAGGCTTAAAGTTAAGGATTGAACAAAACAAGATGAGCAATATGTAGCATTACAGCTAACACTTTGTGAGGTGGCTTCCGTCTGAGAAATGGCCCTTAGCTTCATTTTCCTCTAACTCTCCACCTCACTCCAGTGTATGATTCAACCATGCTGAGGAGGGATATCAAAATGATACAGAGCAGACTGGAGAAGCAAGAATTCTTTCCACTGGCAGATGTGATTCTATCAGAAGAACAGCATGTCTAGTGGTTCAGGCCCCAGGCCAGAAGCAGGAGACTGTGAGTTCTAGTCCCACCTTATGCACAAAAGCTGGCTAGGTGACTTTGGGCCTGTCGCTCTCAGCCCAACTCACCTCACAGGTTTGTTGTTGTGGGGAAAATAGGAAGAGGAAGGAGTATTAGGTATGTTCGCCACCTTGAGTTATTTATAAAAATAAGAAAGGCAGGATAAAAAAAACCCCAAAAAACCCCAGAAACATCATGGGATAAGCCATTGTCAGGAATACACTTCTCACTGTAGTAAAATTCTCACTGCTTGAGTCACAATGGCTGCCATACTAAAAATGCAACTAAAGATGGTCATCCAATAGTCATCCATTAGATTATAAATGTCCATCTGAAAAGTACATTTTCCAAGGCCTCGAAAACCTGTTTGTTGAAAGATCCAAGTGCAACTCTGGAAACAGGGTCTACAGAGGAGAGTGCAGACCTCTGACCTCTGACCAGAGATAGAATCATAAGCAAAGCCTCTCTAGATGTATGGACAAGATAAGCAGAACTACATCTTAATGTAACCTGATGCCATGCCATATATGGCCGTATAGCCAATGACCAGCGCTTTGAATTAAGACCAGAAGATACAGTCAGCTAGTACAGCAGCCACAAAATAAGTGTTGTTTAGTAATAGCAGGTTTCATCTTCTAGCTGTCTGGATATTGCATTCTGTACCTGCTGTATTTTCTGACTCATCTCCAAAAGCAGTCCAAAGAAAGTCCAACTATATGATAATAATGCCATGAGTTAACATTGTCAAGGCTTCCTGATTGAAGTAGGGCCTTAACTGGAACACCAGCCTAAACTGGGCAAAGGCCTCCTGGCCACAGCCCCCACATGCTACTTAAGGAAGAACATGAAAAGGACCCCCAAATCATAGATCTGATCCTTCAGGTGGAGTATGTCCTCAGTACTTCTACTTGTAGAAGAATTGGAGATTTATCAGGAGGAGCCTGAGAAATTAGCTGTTTTAAGCCAAGAAGCTAACTAAGCCTGATATAAAAGCTCATGTTTTTCTGCTTGCAACATCTTAAGCAAATTAACTAATAGTAAATAAAAATCAAATTAAAATGCAGTTTTTTACCTGATCAGATGACATTTGAAAGAAGACAATAAACAAGAGTATCACTAAAATTTAGTGGAATAGGTCCTAAGGAACTTTTATTCCAGGTTATTTTATTTGAGAGAGTTGTACAGCATAACACCTAAAACCATAAGCCATGGATCATGATTCTAATCTTGCCTATGCCTTCAGCTCACTAGGTGGCCTTAAACAAGCCACTGATAAGGATGATACCTCATGAGCTTATTGTAATCCTAGAAAATATCTGTGAAAGACTTTGAACATTGTACAAATGTTAAGAATAAGTCTACTCTAATGAACGCTTTGCCACAGTTTGAGGATAAAATTGCATTTTTATACTGCTGACAGGAAGACAGTGCTAAATAGCTGGGCTGATCAAGTGGCTATGTCTCCTACTTGAAAGTCCTCTATTTGAAGTAGAGCTGAAATTTCTCAGAAGATACATTTTTGAAGAACTTTCTGGATGTTTATTCTGTCTGAGTAAAAGAGAGTGCTTTGCTGTGCTTTTTCCAAATATTTTCCGAACAAATTTTGTGGCAGCCACTAACCCCCTCCCTGAATAGAGTTTTCTCTATTAAGTCCAAGGCATTATAGAAAATGTAAAATTATCACACACACACACTCACACACACACACACACACACACACACAGATAAAACACAAAAACAAAAAATCACCACCAAAAATCCATAGGAAACAGTCAAAACTACTTCAGAGAAAGAGTAACCTTACCACTTCTGACTTGGCTCCCTGTACTAGTGATAGATCATTGAGATTCCTGGCTTCAAAGTGCTGATTATGAATATCATGTCTGTCTGCAATAAGACCATGTTCATACATGATTTAATAGTAGGCCAACATGCAGACCTATCATGTATTACTGAGGCCTGGTTAAGTGAGAATGACAGTGTCACCTTTTCAGAGATCTATTTGCTCAGGTTTCAGTTTATCAACAATCTTGATGTCAGAGTCAGGTGTTGGGGGTGGCATTCATTATTAAAGATACCATACCTGGGACCAAGGGTCTTGCTGTAGAGATTTCCGACTTTGAATGCACGTATTTGAAATAGGGCCACATAGACAAGCCAGGGGCTCTACTGGTGTACTGGTCCAGTGGAATCCCTTTCCAGGCTCTTGGATTTGATTTCAGAGGTTTTGTTGGAAACCCCTCATGCCTTTTGGTTTTGGAGGACTTCAACATCCATATTCCAAGAGCTGGAGGAGCCCAAGAATTCATATAATCTCAGGCATGACCCATACAAGTGTATCTCCATTTTCTTTTAGAGTTATTGAGAATTGAACTAGATAAAGAGGAGATAATTACTATTTCTAGACCATGGATAGATCATTAATTGGTCTAGATGAGATGGATGACCACCCGGTATACTCACAGGATGAACAGTCTGATTCAGATTCAGATTCAGATTCTATTTATATCTCACCTTTACTGTGTACAACTCAAGCTGGTATATATAATATTCCTGCCTCCCATTTCATTGTTTCATTGTTATTCTTGGGCTGGGTCTGACATGTTTCTTACTTGGACATAAGACTGAGATGGCAGTGGTCACTCTAGCCAATGACCTGGATAAGGGTAGTACACTTTTCCTAGTCCTATTAAACCTCTCAATGGCTTTTGAAACCATTCATTATGGTATCCTTTTGAATCAGCTACAGGAGTTGGGGATTGAAAGCATTGCCTTGTAATGATTTGGCTACTTCCTCAGTGAGTTGTTCCAGTTAGTGGTTCCAGATAAGGAGAGATTGCTCTTTTGACCACTCAACTGTGGAGTGCTGCAGGGGTCACTCCTCTCTCCTCTACTCTTTAACATTTACATGAAGTTGCTAAGAGGGATCATTCAATGGTTTGTAGTATGATATCATCACTATGCTAAGAGCACCCAACAGATTTATATTGCCAACCTGGGCTGGACTGGGGATGTCATGGATGTCATTTTCTGGTGTCTGGAGGCTGGATGGGTCTGGATGGGACAGAATAGGCTGAAGCTAAATCCTAGTAAGTTGAAGTCACTGCTGATACTTCAGGTCTTCATTTAACTATTATCTATTATTTATTTTTACCTATTAAAGCATTTATATGGCTGTTCAACCAAACCATGTGACTCTGACTGGCATACAAAAGTAAGAAGAGAAAACCACTGTCAATCAATACAAAAAGAAAATATTTCATTAAAACATATCAAAATAGTAAAATGGTGATCAGAACTGAAATCTTCATCAACTGGGGACTCAACTCATCCTGACCCCAAGGCCCAGGGAAAGAGCCAGGTCTTAACTGCCTTCTTAAAAGCCTGTAGAGTTGGGGAAACCCCAGAGAAATTCCAGACTCCCATAATGTTCTTTGCCCATGAAGCATGTACAATTTTGTAGTGCCATTTATCAAAAACTTTGATCAGAAAGTCAGAGTGCTGACCTGTATTTGAAGAAATCTTTTGTATGAAGGACTCCATAGTCCAAGGTAAAGACATATAAGACATATAAAGACATATAAGAAACCAGGAGAGCAGAAATCTTGAATCAGTCCATCAACAGTTACAAGTAGACATACAGATCACATAGTCACATCTTCATTGTTATGGTGGGTTATATTTTATTTAAATTAGAGATGGGCAACATGTAGTCCTCCAAATGGTGTTGAACTTCAATTACCATCAGTTCCTGTATGGTCAATATATAGAGAGGATGGGAGTTGTACTGTGCAATAACTTCTGGAGGTCACAATACCCCTTGGGATTAAAGTATACTAAATCTGTATATTATTTATCTATCTTAGCATGTGGAAAGTTATACAAATTACCCTTCCCCTTTTTGGTAATATGTCCTTTTTGCATAAGTGACCATTCTGTGGTCAAATCATAATTCAAGAAATTCAAGAAATTCACAGAGTTCTTCCAGTTTATTCACATTAACATTGCAGTAAGTTCAGCAGAATTCAGTGATAAAATAATCTAGCCATATGGAATTAAGGGTTGTTGTTGTTTTTTTTCGGCAGAAAATCTTATCAAAAACTAAGATAATTTCTACTATTCCTATAGATGTTCTCCTTCAGTATTTGGACAAAAAGAGTGTGTGAATCAGGAGAGGACATACAAAATAATTCTTCTCTGATAGGATACTCTTCAAATTCTGAATTCTCATATAAGACTTTTAGTTGCAGTAAAGAATTCTATTCTTTAATCTGAAGATCAAATAAGAAAGTGGAAATTTAATTGCTACTTACCTTGTTTTCCCAAGTGGTCAAAAGTTGAAGGAAAATTGTTATCAGGTTTATTTATATATTTATTTAAAGCATTTATATTTGACTATCAGCTTGCATGCAAGACCATAAAATATATTACAAAGAAAAGCTTTCAGAACTGTTTATATAGGATTCCCCATGCTTTGAGTGGAATAATAATAATAATAATAATAATAATAATAATAATAATAATGTCACATAACACGCCAGACTTAACAATTTTTGATAAGAAAGGCAAAAAAGTCTGGATAGTGGACATTGCAGTACCTGGAGATAGTAGAAGAGAAGAGAAAGACTTGGAGAAAATCACAAAATATAAAGACCTGCAAATAGAAGTAGAATGACTGTGGCAAAAGAAAGCAAAGATAGTGCCAATAGTAATAGGCACCTTGGGTCCAATTCCAAAACATCTGGAGCACCACTTGAATACTATTGGCATTGAGAAAATCACCATCAGTCAATTGCAAAAGGCAGCTTTACTTGGAACAGCTTACATACTGCAATGATACCTTTAATATTAGTAAACAATAACATCTACCTATCCCAGGTCCTTGGGAAGGACTCGATAGGTAGACAAACATGCCAAATCCAGTCTAAACATCTGGCTGAATGTGCGACCAACCATAATAATATTTAGGGTCAGAGAATAAAAGAAAAAATACAATAGAGCAGGAAAAGAGGAAGTAAAGGGGAAAGTATAATGTTCATAATGTGGATTTAATGAAAACTCCAGTGAGTTTTGATGCCTTTGTAATGTTTCTTTTAAATAAAAAGAATAAAATAATAAAAGCAATAGAAGTAAATACAAATTCTTTCAGTGGGAAGCAAATTTATTGATGCTATATCTAATTCTTGGAGAAGATTGTGAGATGCTACATCTAATTCTTGGAGAGGATAGCTTCCCCTCTCTAAGCTATCTTTCAGTATCGGCTAATTCCAAGAAGAAAGAAATACTGTAGCTTTCCATTTCAGATGGAAACTGATAATTGTCTTCTCATAGGAATCCTTGTCCTCCCTCTTGCACATGGTCTGTAGAACAATGAACCTAGGCCTCTACCTAGCATCTGACTTGCCCATTTATACCAAGACAGAAAACATATTGAATTATACTTTTAAATATGTACCTCAAGATGGGACTGTGCCACTTCATACATGTGAAGTTGTCTGTCCCAGGTGTCTGTGGGTACAGTACAAATATATAGCAGGAGAAGACTTCACCTCTACAGCTGTTCAATTAAGACACTTTCTTGTTTACATTTTATGGTCCTGCATGCAATAGGACCATAGCATGACCAACAAATCATCCAACAGGTTCAATGGCCACTGGAAACTTGGCACTGTTGTTTAGAAAGGCAGTCAGGAACCACTGAAATTTCCCCTTGTTCAATGTTGCAGTTTTCCACTGTGCCAAGCAATCAAGAGTGCTGCCTCTACAGGAGGTCAGGGTTTGTCTCCAGGGGCCTGCATAGTTGACTGAAGCTGAAGGAATTGAATGTGGTCATTTTATGAGGGTTTAAATGCTTTAATCTTGCCTGCTATTTTAGAGAGATCACCAGAATCACACATCAGAACTAAATGCTCTAAAACTATCATGCTGCCAGCTCATCTAACCAGATAAATGCCCAAGTGTCAGAGGTCATGCACCATGTAAATTCATGGAATCCATGACTCACAAAGCAGCTCTGACAGGAGTTTTATGCATAGTGATGAATACGAATAAAAGCTGTGAAAATGAACTGTCAGTGCTTAATTTACATTTTCCCTACTTCATCCTTCCTAACCATTTATTTGATGTTCCAACTAGGGAACAACACTATGTGACAGGAGGCATTGTCAACTGGGAAGGGAGGGGTAAGTGGTTTCTTATGGAGGTCTCCTGGATAAACATGAATTCAGAATCTGTCTGGACCTCCCCAAGCAGTGACATTATTGATAACGAAAAGCTGCTTAGATCTTATTGGCCATTTATTGGTGTGGCTAATTTCCTTGAGCCTAAATGGAAAGTTAATTGAATGTCAAGTGTTCCCCTAGTGGATAGACCTTGTGATGGAAAAAGTACTGTAGCTTTTTAAAAAATACTGCAATACGAAGTTGAATCTTGACAAGATAGAAACATTATAGAGTCAGTTTGTGGATCTGGGAGCTGCATTTCTCCCTTAGAAAGCAGAAGTGCACTATGGGGAGAGGTATTCTTAGATCTTATTGGTAAGCTGATTGTACAGGATCCCTTTCACCACCTTCAGATGTTTCACAGATGTGGTCTTTCTGGACTTCTTTTGAGATAGTTTGGCCATAGTGATCCCTGTTCTGATCACTTTCCAGAGGGAGATTTATAAATTATAAGTTTCTGGCCATGAAAATGGATCTGAAGCTTTGATCCACTTTTGCTCCAAGGAAAACATAACTCTGAAAATCACACACACACACACACACACACACACACACACATTTATTACAGTCCTAAGGCCACTGAAAATCAAAACTGCTCCCTAAAGTATCTGAAGGAGCATCTCTTCCCATGTATCCTTGGTCAGAGGAAATTGTATATTAAGAGATTGCTTAGCAATTGCACTCTAGTTAGGGAAGAGATGCATCTGTTGCCTATATGATAGATAGATAGATAGATAGATAGATAGATAGATAGATAGATAGATAGACAGACAGACAGACAGACAGACAGACAGACAG
Source organism: Liasis olivaceus (assembly GCA_030867105.1). Taxonomy (NCBI): domain Eukaryota; kingdom Metazoa; phylum Chordata; class Lepidosauria; order Squamata; family Pythonidae; genus Liasis; species Liasis olivaceus. Next base: position 28,055,068 of record CM061355.1, on the reverse strand, counting down.
GCGCGCGCGCGCGCGCGCACACACACACACACACACACACACACATGCCACCTTTATGATTCTAGCAAGGACACCCTTACACATTCAGGTGTTTTAATTTGAAGTACATGTTTGTATTTAAACATTTGCATTTATTGTTTTATTATTGTTTCTGTGCTTTGATAATCTGTTCATGTACCTCACTGAACTACTAAACAAAATGAAACAGCTGCTCATAAAGAGATGCCCGAATACTCAATCATTTGCTTCTACTCTATCTGCAATCCAAGACAAAAGAGTAGAGATGTTAGCAATATATTGGATGATCCTCATATATGAGGATTTTCTTTTAACTTGGCTATAAGCACAGAATTAGTTAAGGATGGAACTTTAACCTGGGGTATTTTGAACTGCTGAGTTTGTTTGAAACATTTATACCATGCTTGTCTTCCAAAGCATTCAGGAGAGCTGTAAAAGCTACCAGATCATTGTTTATGAGCTTTATGAGTAGGCTTGGCTGAGAATTAGCTAAACATTCAACTCATTTGCTAGGGCAATTTGAATAGTTTCTGACAAATTTTCTGTTTCACCTCTGCAGTATTGATACAATTAAAAATATATGGTAAAAGCATGTGAGGGAGAAAGGGATTAAACCCTTTCCTATCCCCACATTTACATATTTTGAATGTCAATATTTATGTATTTTGAATGTCTACAGAATATCCACAAATATAAACCATATTTATTTTCTCATTTTGTGGGAAACAGTGACAGTAAGATTGCTATGCGTCTGCAAAAATGAAAAGAAACAGCTTTGTAAATAACATGCAAAGTTAGTAAAATTAAACAACAGCAGTCACTATTTATTATAGCTAGGGCAGGGCAAACAAAGGTCACTAATTACTTAGCCTTCAAATGCTGCTGAGGCTGTATCACCCACTGACATCAGTGGGATATACAAGTTTATTGTATACTTCCCAGAGCTGCCACCTAAAACATTTCAGAATCTGATACTACAGACAGGTCAGTGACCCTCTTTGGAACAGCACTTCCATTCAGTCTTGCATTTGAAACGTCTTGACATTTTCTCTTGCTGACCCGATTTTCAGCATCTCTGTGAATCACATTGAATGGGCCTATTCAACAAGTCTAAAATGGTAAAACATCTGTGACCTGCTATCAAAACAAGCTGATGGGACTATTATAGCTCCTTTCTTTTTCTTTCTTTCTTTCTTTCTTTCTTTCTTTCTTTCTTTCTTTCTTTCTTTCTTTCTTTCTTTCTTTCTTTCTTTCTTTCTTTCTTTCTTTCTTGTATTTAATCAATCCACCCTATTCTGTAAACACAAGAGGCCTCCAGTAATCTGATACAATGAAGTGGTCACCATAGCACAGACTAATGTAATGCTATCTCAGGATACCACAATGGCATCTTAGAAGTAAATAAAATAATACCTTATAATGTGATCTGTCTTCTTTAAAACTTTATAGAGGTTTACCAGTATATGTAAGACACATATTATCATTATGCCCATATAACTTAGTTATAATTTTTAATAATAAACAAATGATTTATGACATGTCCTTATATTATGTGTCCTGTTGAATCTAAACAATCGTAGCTAGGCCATCCTTGTAAGACTTCTCCCTGTCAACTAAAAGATACTGCAATAAAAAACTTCCAAGGACACCAGGGCTACGTTATGTAGCTTTACTGTAACAAAGTTAATAAAGGCATTATGAAAGGATTCTAGAGATTGCTATGAACCAAATGCAAGCCCTATTTATATTGAAATCAATGTTCAGATTCGTACACCAATTTCTCCTGCCTTCTAATGTGCTAGAAGCCATTCTCCTTGGGGCATAAATGGTTATTTCCACCTGTCTCTTATTTTGCTATTGGACATCTGCTGTTAAGTTTGCAATCATGTCAAAATTTGTACTCACAGAATAATTGGTATACTGGCTGAAGCTGTAATAGGCACTTGGGTATCCAATGACAATGGTGATTCTAGGAATACCACAAACTGTACATGCTCTTTCTGAAGGAATGCAATCTCATTAGAACAGGTGAACTTTCCAATTCCTGAATCAAGAGCCACCATGGAAAAAGATTTCATCTTGGCAGGATTCATTCTTAGTGTACTGGCCCTTATCTACCCCACTCAAGCACTGGTTCAGAACATAAACAAGCTTTCCTGATTCAGGTGTTATGGAGAAGTAGAGCTAAATATCATGATTATGTTGATGACAGTAAGTACATAAGAGGCACCCCCCCCCCCCCGATGACCACCCCGGGGTTTCACATGCATGTCAAATGGCCCTGGGGACAAAATAGTGCCCTATGGCATCCATAATACAGCTTCCATGGTATAGAGGCACAGTTAGCCAATACAACTCTCTGAACCATCCCTGAAAATAGGACCAGAAGAACAGAAGAACTAGGCCTGAACCCTTATGTAAAGGAGTCAGTTTCTTCCGAAATGTCAGCAGCTACTCCCCTCTCAAGCATCTTGTCCCGAAAAACAATATTTGTAACTGAGTAGTAGTTGGCCAAATCCTCAACATCACAGTGTTTCTTGAGGAAGTGGCTGGGCCACTTTCTCCTTCAAGGGTGTTTGAAATACTACGTTATGCAAAGATGCATTTACCACTTCATTAATCTACATAGTTGACTACCCATGGTAGTTTGAATGAGCCAAGATGCATAGGGGTCAAGAAAGACTGTGATAGGCCAGAAAGCTATAAATCTTGGCCCTGTGTGTATCTATATCTCATAAGCAGTCTAATGAATATCTTCAAAGATACTAACTCAACAATCTATACTTTCTTTTTATAGGTAGATGCCCTGATAGAAAGTTTCTGCTCTATGCTGGGTTTTCATGCCACTCTTCAGAATCACCCTCAGCCTCACATTGTCTACAACAGTCCTGTCTAAAGAATTAGTAATGGTACCAGCTCTGATAGCTCAGTTAGAAGAAGCAGAGCAAGTGTATCCAATTAAATAACAATGACAATGTTACATTGTGGAGTGCTTCAGCCATGATGTCTCTGAGGACAGTCCATTCTCTTCTCTTCCCTCCTTATTGAACATTTCCCCACCACAGACATTTGGCATTCTGTAACCAGTGAGGTTAGCTTAGTTTGATTCCTTAGGTTTTATTCCCCCAGAAAAATCTAGGGGAAAACATCCTTCAGTAGGGAACAGAACATCAGGAACAGCATGCTTACAATGATTAAAATATGTCAAAACACCATTCTATGAACTGCACAACATTTTTGTAGAATCCCAGCATGCATGTATTTATTGTTGGCAAAAAGGAATGATTGGTGCACAGAGTGAGAAAAGACTTATCAAAGCTAAGTACCAGCAGGTTGATCTGCAAGGATAATTTTGCCCTTTTGTTATTTGTTACATTTAATTCTGTATATTTATATTAGTCATGAATACAAAAATGACAGCTCAAGAGGGTTATAAAAAGTCTAAAATGAGGAATGGAAGAAAAAACAACAACTAAAGTTGGCCTTCAGATTTATAAAGTGACTGTGAAAGAATCATATGTTAATAACTTGCTTTTATATTGACTCTTTTAAACAATAACATTTTTAGCTCATGCTAATATAAACATGAGAAATGTAAAAATAAAATAAAATAAAGTACAGTTGTTTTTAACATCTGTAGATTTCTTTATTTTAATTTCTTTATTTTATACTGTAATTTCTTTATTTTGTACTTTAGGTATCATACAACAATCATCTATGGAAAGAATAGCAAAACGAGCCTATTGCAGAGACCATGATTCTCATGGCACTCTCTGGAATAGAGCAAAGCATGGATTTGAAGACTAGTGTCTTCAGCTGAATCAAAAATGGTTTCCAAATGCACATTTGGAGAAACAAGCCCTCCCCTAATCAGTACGAACAAATACAGAAAGCCCTAGCAAGAGGCAGCACTTAGGTGACCTTGGCTGAAAAAGCTAACCAGGGTCAGATTTTATTAATACCTGGATGGGAGACAGTCGGGGAATCCCTGGGCTGTAGGCTAAACCAGAAAGTCAAGAAAACATCCCAGAAAAGAGAGGGATGAACTACTTCTGTACTATTGCCAGGAAGACTAAGTGGACATCTGTAGATACTCACCAGGAGTAAAATTTGCCTTGGGGAAGTCTTCACTTTTTGGAAAAGAAACAAGGAGCCTGAATTATAAAAAGGGTTGGTTTATAATTACTATATCACCATTTAAAGATTCAAAATGCATTTTTCAAAAACCGCTACAAGTACAAATGGTAAAGTTGAAAGGATCCTATTTTGTGGTGGGGAAGAGGTAAAGAGATAATGCTTCTGTTATTATTATAGCACTGAGTCAGACCATTGGTTCATCAGCTCATTATTATTCACACTAAGTGTCATCAGCTCTTTCAAATGTTGAAAAATCCTACCTGGATATGCTCAGAACTAAACCAGGAATCTTCCACATGCAAATAAAGTATTCTGGCATTGTGCTATGATCTATCTTCAAGGGGGTGCCTTTGTAGGAATCTTCTCAACCACGGGCCTTAAGAACCAAAATATGTGACCTTGGAGAACAAAAGCCATAAGTTCCTGAATTAGATCTTAAGGCTATGTGACAAAACTATTTATTCCAAGGCAAATATTCCGTAAAATGCAGTATACTTGTTGAACAATATGTTGGTTGAGGCTTATTTGTTCTTTTCTGATTTCCTGCAGCTGGCATAACAGGCCAGATATAAATCAATACTCATTTTGCTTTCTGTTTACTATACTGGCTATACCATTTGAGCCATTTTTCTTTTCTTTTCCTTCTAAAAAATAGTTTCAGACTTAAGCTAGAGGATATGTAAATTCAGCAGGAACTACCTCAAAGGAGAATTTTAGAATAGGAAAGTCCCGAGTTGACACTATTGCTTTGGCAATCTCATCTCATTCTGACTTTGCCAGCTTGTTTTTGTAGCCAATTAGTTCATCACTTCAGAGTTAAGCACAGATAAATGGTGCAGTGCAGCTCTGGTAGTTAGACTGTGGCCTTCCTATGAAAGTGGCTACAAGAGAAAGAGCTGAATATGACTGATGACCACAAAGGATGAGTTTAATTTATTTTTTTTAAATGCTAATTAACGTATTTTCCCAAGCTTATGAGTCAAGCTGCAGTGCAACCATGATGTGGGCAAAGCAAACGAAATGGAAGGATTTACAAAAGCTGTTGCTGTCTCAATAGGAAGTGAACTAGTGTATGAAAAGGTTGTACACTAACCCTAACTCTAAACCTTAGAGACATGCTTGAGAAGGCCAAAGCAACATAAGCCAATTCTCTTTCAAGGATTTCAAATTCAGTTCCCAAAAGTTTCATATAGGTTGGGAAAATCCTGTACAAAAATGGAAAACCTCCCAGTCAGTGTAGGCAAAGCTAGATAGCTAGTCTATCAGGTTTCTGACTTCCCAAAATTAAGTTGAAGAACCACAGAGTCAAAACCTACACGAAGAGACAGAAAGCCTGCTAATCTCTGAAACTTGTTATTTTTATAAAGTTAATATAAGTTTTATTCTGAACAAAAGAAGATTAAGCAGAGATATAGGCATGCTTAAGCAATATGGAAGGTAGCATGGCACTCATATCTGATAACCCCGAAGAACCCAACTGGATATTTAGAAATAATTCTCAGGCAGACAGATTGGTTTCTTCACTCCCAGAACATCTGCAAAGTATTCAAACCATCAGATCTTTTGTTATCTAATACTGCTCAATAAACTTTACCAGTTGACAGATTTGAGCCTGAGTCTACACATTGGGTAACTTCACCTCCACTTGATGAATAATGATGCGGAGACCCTTGTTTGTTTGCTTATTCTGAAATCAGATCATGTTTACTCTGTGTTGCTTTCCAGTTCTGATAGATAACTAATTGTTGGCAGATGTGGCAAGTATTCGGGGCCAAGATATATTTGTTTGCACAGTTCAGCTATAGCTGGTATCAGGCAACTGCAGCTGTTTTGTATCAAAGTCCTGTATATGTTAGACATCCACCTGGCAAAACAAGATTCACTCATGTAACCTTTAGCTAAAAGCCTGAAATAAGGGGCGTTCTGCTTAAGTAATACTCGAAATAAATCCTGAAAACACCTAATTAAATTAACAAATTGCCATGAAATGCTAATTTGTGTTTATATATGCACAAGGTGCCCCATGGTTCATATAGAGTGATGTCCCAGGCTTATTTGTCAACTTTGATTTAAAACCTAAATTGCACAATGAGAGCATTCATTTTTTGAGACAACCTTTATTTTGTGCTGTGTAATTGGTGAATATGTTTTAAGGGTGAAACTTGGAGAATACCCAGCATGCTTTTTTTTTTTTTTTTTTTGACCATTATGAATCATTTGGACATCCCAGCAACAGGAAATAGCTTAATTTTTGTTCTGAAGATTTATTCCTGTATGTCAACACTTTAAGAGAAGAACTCAAGTACAATATGTAGATTCTGTAGCTCCTTTCATTGATATAAACCTGAGCTGAAAAGCAATTTTTAAAATAAGGCTTGGGTTCTCTTTTCTTTTTCTTTTTCTTTTCTTCCTCCCCACCTCCATAGATATTTATAAGATGATGTGTTTCATTTTATGAAAATAATTCAGATTACAATCCTATCTACACTCAAAGAAGAAAATCCCATTAAATATGCTAGGACTTACATCCAAGTAAATATAGATGGGATGGCATTGTTAGTTTTTTTCCTAGTGAATAACCTTGACTACGCTTAACTCTGTGTTAAACTGTAGACTTAATTTACTTGGCTGTTTGGAAATAAAACTTAGAAACTGTACAGATGGTAAAGATTATGCCATGTTATGTTTCAATGTTACTTGATTGGAACATCTTCTGTTTTTAATTATAAAATTCAATTCTAACCCAAAAGAATCTAAAACAATTATTGGTTTCATCCGCATGCACTATTTTGTATACCAATCTCTCTGTCAGCAAATAAATTTGCACCATCTTCCACATTGAACTTCATAGACCAATTTTAGCATTAGCAGTTGCATAAATACTTGTAAATGTATAATAGGTAGAAATAGAGGCTTGTGGCCCACAGTTCACACTTTTTTAAACAAGAAACACTTGTTTAAACAACAGGAAAAATGAATATGGGGTATTCATTTTAAATGAAACAGTACTGAAAAGTACTGAGTACAAAAAATATTCCACATAAGGTGATCCTACCTCATAATTTTTGTGTCAGATATAGGCACAAATTGTTTGATATCAATACTTGAATAGTGATATTTAGTACGTAGAGAGCAGCCTTTTGCCTCAGTTGGACTAACTACAGGTGAATAATGTTATGCTCTCCAAGTGCTTTGGGCTGTGTCTTCCATAAACACATCATAAATAATTATAGGTAATGGAAATTGTCATCCAACACATCTGCAGACATGTAATGTACACATGTTTCAAGTTTCAGACATCCTTGCTGGTATTCAGGGAAGCAGTTAAGATGGAACTATTCCACAAACAGTTTTCATTTATAAGGATTGTCACTGCGGCTTGTGCACATCAGAAGTTGTTGGCATCTTTTTATATATATATATATATATATATATATATATATTTCCATGCATGTTGAATGTTGTAAACTGCTGAGAATTGGAAAATAATTGTATGATAGCTATACACTTCTAGACAGTAGAAAAGATACGAGCTCACAATCAACAGAATGGTGATGGAACAGAATTCAGTTACTTTTCTGCAGGTTGTTTCTAAGATATCTGGCAAAAAGGGAGAGAATAAGATCATAGTCTGTTTTGCAGTATTTGGAAGTTAAGAGGGGTGCAATTACATCCTTGCAGCAATTTCAATAGAAAGGACAATGGAGGAGAATGTGAGTGATTGATTCAATTTCTCCCAGTGGACAGGAGAAAAGATGCCGTTGGGTAGGTGTCCCACTGAATCCCCCTTCCAGGAGGTCTGAAGTGGCCAATGTAAAAGCTCTTTTTATGTTAGACAGGAAATAAAGAGATACCTGACCACTAAGAATGGGTGCCTAACATGCTTATGCTGTACATGTGGGGATGGAACTTAAATTATTTTGTGAATCCTAGTCAAATATCTGCTGATTCTTCAAAAGAGCATTCTCATAGCCAATAAAAATCAAATACTGTGTGGAGAGACTCAGTTCCATGCCAACACTAACTTCAGGTATACTCCATTGCTTTGCCTAGAAGATCTAGCAGGTTGAGATCTGCTGTTCCCTTCCAAGGTTGCCAGACATATGCAGCTGAAGCAAGTAAAAGCTCTGGAGAGGACTTTATCCCTGCAAAATTATTGAAAGCAAATGCCAAACCGTGGTTCTCAGTCCTGGCAAATTTATTTACATAGATTGCATGGCTCAGATTCCATAAAAATAGAGCAAATCTATCACTTTCCTACTACATAAAAAAAGTAATAAAAAGTAACTCAAATCTCTTTCCTGTCAACTTATGGATATAATCAAGTTGTATGCTAGACATCTTAATGAGAAATTGGGTGACTGGTTGATTTAGAACAATATCATGGCAAAAGAACAAGCGTGCTTTACAGAAGTTTAAAAATACACTACATATCCATAGGGCAACATTTAAGTTTTTATAGAAGTTTATGAATTTATAGACTTCAAGGCAGAATTTAATTTAATCCCCAGAAGCAGGCTATGGGGAAAATTGGCTGCTTTATCCATTGACTAGTGACTTCTCATGCTAATTATGAAATTGCATAAGGAAAACACTAGACAAGTCTGATATGGCTCTGCAGGTCACCAATACTGTCCCCACCCACACCTGCTATATCAATCCAAAGGGAGTAAAATATCTTGATAAAATGTATCTTGATTCTGACTTTATGCAGCCATTACATTTATTCTGTAATAATTGCCATATCAAGAAAGGTACATCATCTACGCATGTTGGCTGAACGACCAGTTTCAATTCGTCTATATGCAGAGAATGTCTCCATCTTTCTATCTCTCAAGTGGACCAAAGGCTATCTTTTTGGACTCTCACATTTTACTGTAAAGAGGACAATTTCACCATCAGCTATGAAAAAACTAAATTGGTATTTTCTAAAGTTCTTGTCCCTTGCTGTCATTCATGGATAACACAGCCATCCAACAAGCTAGGTCATCTTGGACTAATACCTTGTTTTCCTAATTTTGGTTTATGCAAAACCTTACAGATATTGAAAAAAAAAATCCAGTGCAACAATATACGCTAGTTATTTAGCACATGCTAATCATTATTTTGCACATTTTATACTTAATAGAAACACAGTAACAATTTCCCTAATATAATGCACATTGTCCTGACAAAGGTCATTCATCAGCATGACCAATGATGTTTCTGCCCCCCGCCAATACCCAAGTCTGAAATCCTGTCTGAAAGTAATCCAAATAATCCATTTCTTCCATGAGACTGGCCCACATGTTACAAGAGTCATGCCAGAGAGCTCCATTTCATTGGAATTAAGCCAAAACGACTCTTGGTTAACAAAGAATCAAGACCTCAGTGAATTTCAGCAATTTCTTTGTCAAGTTGCTCTGCAAAGCAGTCACAGAGGCTAAATGGGAGATCAACCGTCAGAAGGGAGTCAAGCATCCTAAATAAGGTTACTGGCCACCACCCAACAAAGCAATAAAGAAGTACTGATGCTTTACCACCCAATAACTATAATGTAGGCTCAGACTTGAGCTTTTACAAAATGTGTTCATTTTTGCTTTCATCTACTGGTGCTCTGTGTGTTGCTTCTGCTGCTCCTCAGTAAGCCTGAAAATTACTGAGAATTCCAACAGAGAGAGGCCCCTGGAAAGCAATCATGTCAAGAGCAGGTATCATCAGCTCTTACCAGAGGTCAACCAAGCACTCAACAGAATTGCCTGCCACATCACAGAGAAACTCCCCAGTTGTGTGCCAGAAACCATCAAGATCCATCAGATGTTCAGGCGGATCATCTTAGGGGGCTCCTAGTTCTCCAGACATCACAGCTACCATGAACCAGGAAATGATCTGACTGAGGTCTAAGTATTATGGTCTCCATATCCAGATCACAACACAATTGCTCCAGGCAAAAAAAAAAAAAAAGTCTAACAGGTGGCCCCGTTTGTTTGTTTGTTTGTTTGTTTATCAAACTTAGATGGCTGCCCATCTCTCACAAGGTGACTCTGGGCAGCATACAATAAAACCAATGATTCAAACATATTTTTAAAAAATAATTTAAAACAATTTAATTAAACATAAATAATATCAAGATTGCAAGAGGGTTAAAATCAGAATTATTATGTGTGATATAGCCACCACTACATGTAGCCATTTGAATGTATCATGTCAGAGATTATGTTGCCATCATGTCTATGAACTCCTAAGGTCCCTTAGACATGGCTTCCAGGATATGAAGATTGAAGTCAGCCAACACCAAAAGGTGAAAGGATTCCATCACCAGCTCAAGTTCAGGAGCTCAGGTAGGGACCCTGTCAGTCAAGCATTGGTACACTATCAGGATCCCCATACTATACCTCAGGAGCAGAGTCCGTGGTCACAGGTAAAGTAATCTTTAAGATCAATTCCATTCCTTGGACTTGTCATTAAAGTTGCTTAAAATTCAGGTGTTTTGGGTGCATACTGGAAATCCAAACCCATTCATAATAATAAATGATAAACAAATAAAGTTATATAAAAATTAATATAAACAAGGTTCAATCTGGATGGCTAAATCCAGGAAGCCTTTGTAATTAAATGGGTCTTTCTAGAATCTCTGATTCAAGATGTTGGAGTCCTTAAACTCTGAAGTTCAAGGAAGTGCAGCCTCACTGCCTGGGGAAGTTTTATAGTGGACTTTTGAAGGATTGGGACTGAGGTCAATGATGAGACTAATCCATTACTTCCTCTCCTAAATGTAGTGTTTTATATAGGTTTGATGAGATTTCATAATGCTGGAAAAATCCTTAAAGGCAGTTTGTCCAGGCACCATATGATCCTTTTTGTGCATTGTATAGCCGCTGGGTGTGATCTAGTTGAGTTTATCAGAGGAAGCATAGCCATATTGAGCCCCAACAGGTCTCCTGCCCCAACTCCACACAAATGTCATATTTGGACTAGAATACGTCCAAACTATTCTGAGACGATGTTTCACTGCCATTGTGCAAAGATTATTCAGCAGGTGAACTGATATAGAAAGGACCCCTGATGGTAGTAATGTGAGGATCATTGCTTTACTGTTTACACAAGTACTCAGTATCTTAACTAATAGATTAAAAAAAAAAAGTATCAGTGGAGTTTATGTTTTAAGTGATACTGAAGTGAAAGGTAGGCAGTTAAGAAACTTGTTCATCTAAGCAACATCTTGGCTTCAGCTGCAGAATGAAAAGATAGATATCTAGATCTCTGAAGTTTCACTGCATTGCAGTTGACTTAGGTAAATGATCTAATCTGTGTGTTTTGTTGACCTCATGATCTTTCACCCTAGCAGAATGTCTGTGTTCCATTTTATAAATGTAAACATTATTAGTGCATATATGAAGACCACCTCAGCTGTACAATAGAGGATAAATAAATCTAGGAGATGTTATCACACTCTGGACTGACCAAGTTACATATGGTAGGATCCTTCACATTTTAACAAAAGGAAAAAATGCTTGTAGTAAGGACAGAAATACAATGGATCATTCTAGAGTAAGCTGAGTAATGGGCCTTCCAAATGAATTTCATTTATAATTATGGTCTATAATAAAATTTCAGATGTTAAAATCTCTCCAACTGCTCTTTTACTAAGGTAAGCACTAATTCATTAAAACACTCTATTTCTCCTTTATATTGAGCTTATTTTCAAAAGAAATCATTTCTGAAGCTGGCTAGATTTCTATTATTACAAATAATTTATATTATTATAGGTCTGCTCTGTAAGACAAAACGCATGAGAAAGAGGTGGGTGGAAAGCAAGTTTGGGAAGGATGCCCTTCTTAAGAGTTCTGATTTGCATTTCAGAAATGTAGAAAATTATAAAACAAAATCAGGGAATATTTTTTTTTACCTTAGTGCTATTTGCACATAACAGAACAACATCTAGTAACTTACAGATATTATTAAGTTGCAAGGCACATGTGTCTTTTGATGCATAAACCCATGGAGAATATAGCCTTTTCCACATAGTAGGCTGATTCTAGATACCTTTTTGTGGGAGTTGGCCCAGAGCTACCTGAAAACTTCCCATGGTTTTAAAGTCCTAAGATGTTATGTTTTAAAGATCTAAGGCGATGTTGCTACTGTTGCCATTATGGCCATATAACATGTCTCTGACTGTAAAAAAAATATATAACAACCGTTATTGCCATGTCTTCCAAACACCACTGCCCACTCAAGCAATGTGGAGCACTAGGACCACTTTGCTTTAAACATCAAATACTGTGCCTCACTTTGAACAATGGCCCAATGACTAATATATCTGCCTTAAAAGAATCCTAACTAAAAGCTACTGATGTGGTCACCTAGTCCTGATCTGATTAACTTTTGGATCCCCAGCAGCAGTGCAAATGGTCAGGTTGGGAGGTCATTATTTCACATTTGCCAAATTTAGTGCCTGAGTCCTTGTTAATGGAGATTGAACAGTAAGAGACAGCCCAAAGGTCTGGCTGAAGCCCACTGGATTACTAGCCTGCTTGAGCCTCAACTTCCAGTTTTGACCCTCAAGGGTAATTGGAACCCACTGAATGGACTTAAAAGGAAAAAGGTTGAATCACCACTCAGAAAACAGATTGACTTATGCACAATGATTTAATGATAAGGAAGGGCATGAAGACACACTCCTTCTAAAATCATCCTACTTCTTCTGGAAGAAAAGAACAATGGGATCAATTCCTTTGATCTCCATTTTTTTCAGATGGTGAAAGAATCACCCCTCCCACAGGAGACTTCTGAAATATATCATACCATTGAAATGCACTGAATGTTACAGTCTGCTTGCTGGTTGTAACCCACTGCAGCCTAACTTATTTTCTTTAATATGAAAGCAATAGCATACAGACAGTTAAAAGGAGTGTGAAGGTAGGGTGCAGACATAACATTTTTGTTTTTCCAGATTGTGGAATAGACAATTACACTAGAATTCAAAAGAAGGCTTCACTTCAAGTGAAGTCAGTTCCCAAAGGTCCATATCTTATATGGTTTTAGCGTAACTGGGAAAGGTTGAACATATTTTTTTTCCCCCTTGCTCTTTAGTACAATTTCTTTTTTTTTTTAATAATACTCACTAAAAAAATCACAGAGAAATCAATGGGATTTCTGTGCCCAGCTACATGGTCAGAATTACATTTGTCATGATCAGCATGTTATAGTTAGATATTTGGCCAAGTATTAGTGTTAATTGAAAATGAGTTTAAGAAGGAAGCACTCTTCTGTTTAGAGGGGGAGAGAGAGAATGTTTTCAGAAGACATGTTTAAAATAAACTACTTACAAGAAAATTACTGTGCCACTCCATGAGTTTTTATTGATAGGAGGGATATGTTTAAGACACACTGACACAAAAAATAAATCAGCACTGACTTCGGTTATTAAGTGCTAAAAGTAGCATTCACTGATAGAAAAAAAATGAAGGTGGGTTTCCTGCTTTTAAATGATAAATATGTATGAAAAAGAAAAGTGTCGCCATGGAAACCAAAGTCTTTCCAGAGTTTTTCAGGCAGGCAAGTGTTATAATGGAAACTTGCAATCATTGTAAAAACAAATAGCTGGAGACTAAAAGAGGAGGCAGCAGTTCATTTGGACCCATTTTGCACTTAAAGTGGCACTCCTCTCTTTGACATTCTCATTCTCAACTGACAGCGTGGTGCTTGGGGTTTATTTTGTTTTTTTAAAAAGGGAGGGATTTAAAAAGTTGCAATGGGGGGGTTAAGATTATAATAAATATTGTAAAAGACATTTGACAGAAATCAAGATTTATTTATTCTTTTTTTTTTAAGAACTTCCTATTCCTTCCAGTACTTGCCTTGTAACATTTCGGTTTTACTTTAATTTATTGAGGATGAGGACTGTGGAGCTGCCTTAAGGTTCTTGACATGAACAGAAGGAAAATACCTTTAAAACAAATACACTTTTTTAAAACGTAAAAGCTCAGGACCTGGATTCTAAAATGACTGTAAGGCATCAATAGGTTTTATTGCCTGCCTCGCACAGAGCAGGGTTGCACTGATGTCACAGCAAAAGATTTGAAACTTGGTGTGAAGAAGTAAAGAAGAAGATCTGCCTGAAGAAGGACAGACCCACAGTGGAGATCTTGACAAAAACGGAGGCATTCTGCCCTCCCAGCGCCTAACCAAATGCCTGTGGGAAGTCCATGGAAAAAATAGCCCTATCCTCTACCTTTACTTCTCTTGCAACTTGTATTGAAAGACATGGGCAATCCTGCATTAGAACCTAAACTGCTTGTCCGCCATGCTGTTCATGGCTCCAGTCTGGATTGCTTGTTTTGGTAATGGGACTGGGCTGGCATTCATTTGGATGATGGCCACTGCAGGACCCGATTGATCATCTTCCTGCTTCTTGTTCTTCCCATCCATTCAGGGAAGGCAAGCCTTGGTGGCTGGCTCCTCTATGGATTAATCTACCACTGCCTGCCTTTACCTTTTCAAGAGTGTTCCTTTTTCACTGGTCCTCATGCCTTTCCTTTGCTTTCACATGTGCCTTCACCTCCTCCCCTCCTTCCCACATTATATCCTTTGACGCTAACACAGACCCTTTCTTTTCTCTCGCTTTCCCTTATGGTATCACTGTTGCTTTGATGCTACACTAGTCATAGCAATAGGAAAAAGGTGGAGGTTTCATGGAAACTTTGCAGCAAGGTTGAACTGATAGTTTAGTTTCATAGAAACAAAGCAGCAAATGTGCTTCACCCGGCCTGGGCAGAAACCATTCGTGTGCTCCCCGGGAGATACAAGGGTTGTATGAAGCATGAGCTTCTAGGATGGGGGAGAGTTCTTTGATTTATCAGGCAATCCTTGAATCAATTGCAAGATTATAAAATCTTGCGATCATATTAGCCTAGCAGCCCAGAATGAAGTGTGCTCTGCTGAACAGAGCAGTGACGAACCACTGGTGGAGAGGGAGCGCAGGCACTGCAGCCAATTGGAACTGGGACTACTGCTAGAACAGGACAAAAGTACTGGATGCAATCCATTTTGAAGGGGTTAAGATAGCTCAGGTTGGACAATGGTTTTGAACTGAAGCTAGAAAACCGGGGGGGGGGGGGGGGGGACAAATCATCTATTTCTGCATTCAGGAAGCAGTGGGTGGCCCATACTGACAATGACCAAGCAGAAAGTGCAGATCTGCCCATAGTTAATGAAACCTGTAGGGAGTGCAGGACTAACAAACATGGAACAGTTAAAAAATGGGAAAAAGCTACTACCTACATACTACAACTGTGATGAACCCAGCATGAGTCCCTCTCTTCTATCCATGCATAAAATTACAGTCAATATTTGCAAAGATAAGTTGTACCTATATGTCAGGAGTGCTAATAGTAGTCCTATAAAGGAGTTGGATATTTATGTCTCTTCTTATTCACCTCATAAAAAGTGATTCTGGGCAGCTTGCAAGCAAAATAACAATTAAAACCACATCACAATATAAAAAACATCAGACATAAATAACAACAAAAATTAAAAAACCCAATTTCATTGTTTCTGAAATTGTTTTTAGAAACTGTTTTCTGGGGAGTCTGGTAATTAAAAGCCCAGTTTGTATCACCTCTACCAACCTAGCAGGAAGTCCTTGCATTATCATAGATATAAACAAAGACAAAATTTGCTGGCATTGGAAAAATAAAATGCCATGGCACAGAGGACAAACTTCATTTTTCTTGAGCTTTTGAAAAATTGTGCTGATCTTGCTAGAATATGACCATTACTTTTGTATTTCTAGGAGTGAGATGTTTGGGCATTAGCACCACCTACCTGTGAGTCACATAAAGAATACGCTACTACAGTGAACTTCAAGGAGAAGATTGCCACCTCAGCCTTTGGGCCTTTAACAGATTATGGGCTCGTGCAGACTCAAATTACTATCCAACAGGATTTAGAAATAGTGGGCACATAGAACTCTCCTTTACATTTACAGTGATTTGATTCAGGTGTTCTGTGTTGACAGGGATGGGGAATGTATAGTCCTCTAGATGCCTAGAAGCAGTACAGCCCAACATTCTACTAGCTAACAGATATTGTCATTGCAATCCAACTGCAGCTTATGGAATGCTTGATCTAGAGGTGCATATATAAGATGCCCTAACTGATAAAACTCATTCAAGGCTGATGGGAGAGCTGAGGAGGAGGTGGGGAGAGAAAGATGTGCAGGTAAAGAAATCACTTGTGACATGTGGAGAACTGAGAC
Source organism: Liasis olivaceus (assembly GCA_030867105.1). Lineage (NCBI taxonomy): Eukaryota > Metazoa > Chordata > Lepidosauria > Squamata > Pythonidae > Liasis > Liasis olivaceus. The sequence goes on along the minus strand of CM061355.1, from coordinate 28,038,675 downwards.
AAAGACATTGCTCTACTGTGAAACTATTTTTGCGTTTTGGTTTTGCTTTTCAGAAAATCTCCAGAAACACAGATGTAACTTGTAAATAATGTTGGCTTGGCTATCACTGCTGTTTGCCAACAGTTTACATATTGTTCTGATTAGACAGCCAAACATAACACCGAAAATATGCAGGCACATTTCAATTCTTGATGACAGCTTGTGGATGATTTAACAGCCTTGGCTGCTAAAGGCAATTGTTCATGTTTAATATTCCTATGTATTTATGCCAAGACTTCTTTGTAAACAAAGCAATTGGGCTTATGTTATCATATCGCTACTGCAAAAGCCATTTTAGAAGTCTATGGGAATAAAAATGTACATGACTTTAAAAATAGCATTAAAAGAGCAATGTTCTAAACTGCTTGACATGAGCTAAAATCAAGTGAAGGTCAGGGCTGCTTCCAAGCTACATTTGAGACTGTGTTGTGATTTTTTTAAAAAAATCCCTAGTACAAGAAATTATACAGAGAGAAATGCAATAAAACTGAAATTTGAAATCAGCACAACTGTGTAGGGTGTGGAGGAAGGGAGGCAGAAATAAATTAAATTTAATAGTGGTTTTACTTTTTCAGCTCTTCACTGCAAAGTCTCATTCTTTGAACAATTTCCCAGTTTCCAATATTTGTATATTTATATGGGATTTCATATCTCATTGGGGCATTGATATGTGTTTATTTAAATGTAATTGGTTTTATAACTTGCTTGTTATCAAGTGCCAGGCATTGTAGAAGAGGCTATTTAGGGACCAGGGAGAGGAGCTACCCACCCAAGTGGGCTTCTACTCGTTTTTCCCATGGATCACAAGCTCATGGACATCAGCCTATCCAGAGTTGAAATAACTCTCCTGGCTCTATGCCTTTCCATAGGATTTTGGCAAAAAAAATTCTTTCCCAAGCTGCAATACAAACATAATTTCCAAATATCTGCTGGCACCACTATTATAGGGTGATATGACAGTTTTAATGCAACAATCCTAGGGATCTGCCCAGTATCATTCTGTCCCATGTGGTGTTATATCCCCCCCCCCCCATCATTCTATTAATTTCTGTCATTTTTTCCCCCAGATCTTTTTAAAGCATTGGAAAAATCTGGTCTTGTGGTTTATAACTTAGTTTGGAGTGCAACTTTTCCTAAAATGAACTTGGAGAACTGCTGCCGGTCAGTATAGGTAATATGAATTAGGTGGCCCAGTTGGCAGCTTGTCATAAGGTATCTTCCTACGTTCCTAAGAAGAAGCATTGCTGGGGACTAGAGCATTGGGCAAGGCAATCCTATTCAAAGAGCTCTTGGGTTCAACAACCAGCATGAAAGAAGAAAGAAAAGAATAGCATTTATTTATTTATATGTACCAAGTCTGGCGACTGGGGACGCGGTGGCGCAGCGGCTTAATGACGCTGAAAGTTGCCGGCCAGAAATGGCTGATGCTTCAGCGGTTCGAGTCCAGCCTTCGCGTTAACAGGGTGAGCTCCTGTTTCCCCCCCCCCCAGCTCCTGTCAACCCAACAGGTCGAAAACTCACGTGAGTAGATAAATGGGTACTCTCACTCCGGTGGGAGGGAAAATGCTGGCAGCGCCTTGCACAGAGAGACGGGACCAGTTGCCGGTAAGCGCGAAACCGCGCTCGCCCAAAAAGGGCGCGAAGCAACAGAAATCCTGCCTCCTGCGCTCGCCAGCTGGGCTTTGCTTTAGGAAGGAGGCTCTGGCAAACCACTTCCGAAAAACAATTGCCTTGAAAACTGCAAGGATTCATCCAGGCAGTCACTGCAGGGTCAGTAATGACTGAGCGCAGACAAAAAAAAAAACACCAAGTCTGGCATAAATAACACTCTAATCTGAGATGGGGTAGAGAGCTGGTAGAAAGAGTAAGGAAGTGGACCTTGATAGAGATATGTAGGAAAAGGGGGTGAAACGTGTTTTATACCCAGAATGAGGTAACATTTGGAAGAAGCTCAGGTATACAGCTCCCTAATTCGAGAGGAGGAGGAGGAGGAGGAGGAGGAGGAGGAGGAGGAGGAGGAGGAGAGGAAGAAGTAGAAGAACTAAAACAATCATATCTGCAAAACTGATGTCAGCCCGCTAGATAGACCAGACCAGGCTAAAACTTCTTTTATTGAAATTGTTTATAATAACAGAATAGCAGAATCTTGCAAGTGACTCTAACCCTAAAAGCTGCAAAGAATCCTCCTGTCCTTGGGGCACCTTGAAGGAACCCTAATGATATGGTCCTCAGGATAGTTGCCTAAGCAGACAATTGAAAAGGGATGGCAGCACCTGCCAAAATGTCAAAAGCAGGAAGGATGGCAGGGCAAGATTTTTAAGAGTAGGTCTTCAGTGCCTGAGAGTGTTCCTCCGCCCTCCTTGTGGCTAGAAAAGAAAAAGAAATTATGTTTAATAATTTCTATTATTATTATTATTATTATTATTATTATTATTATTATTATTATTATAGCAGAACAATTAGGCAAAATAAAAGAAAGCTGCCAGGTCTGCTAAATTTTTGTAATTTGATTTTCTAGGGGGGGAGAAAAAAAAAACCCAAGAAGCATATTTGCCAAACCAAAAAAACTTGGTGGGAGAGGGCGGATAAGGAAGGGACAATATTGGCTATTTCGATTCCTTTTCTTTGCATGTGAGAAATGGTTCAAAGGTCACTCTTAATGTAAATGATTGGGCACTACAAATAGGCCAAGACAGGTTCTTATTTTCTTGAGAAAGATAGACTGTGCTGGAAGGCTCAGAAAGGAAATGGCATTAACATGCATTTTGGTGAGCTCTGGAATACGAAAGAAACAAGTATTGTTGCTGTTGTTAAGAAAATAGTGAAACAATGTGGATGGGTACAGATTGGGGCTTTGAATATCAGCTCCCAGCTTCCTTTGCCCTCTCTTAGGCTGAACCCCAACTGATCTTTCATAATACCTACTTAAGACTGTAATAAAAGACTCTCCCCAGGGGCTTTTTAAAACTTCAAGAGGCCCAGAGGATGATTATTCAGCTGTGCCTTCCCACCCCACCCCCTTTTCTTGATACTGGATTCTGTGTTAAAGTAAGGATTTTTGTCTCCTCTACTCGTTTCAGTCCACTCAAGTCAATGGCCAGTACCAGAATGTTGGGAAAATCCAAAATACTGAAGGTTGTTTTTTTTTTTTTTTTTTTAGTGCATAGAAATGTATTAATTCTGCCCAAGTACACATAAGTCTCAGGAGGAAAAGACCAATTTTGTGTGCAGTCATAGGAGTCCATATTCAAATATTCTTTGTTAGGTTTTTATGTGGCCTACCTGTGTTTATCCCTGGCTGAAATGTTCATGTAGTATCCAAGAGAAAAATGCTACAACCTACCTTCGATCTAGGCTACAAGTTTAACCATATGCCTCCTTAAACTGGTAGTTGACCTGATTCACCAAAAGAGGTCTACAAGCTATTCCGACAAGACTCAAGAATGTGCAAGAGTTTATGGTGATGTCAAAGGACAGAAAATTTTTCAGATTCTCTTTCGGAAGCAATTAAAGCATCAGGCCAGCCTTTGCAGGTAACTTTGGTTTGACACAGACATCACTGTTTTCCATTGGTATCCTGTGGTAGGAAGGTTTATGGCATGTGCAACATTTATTAATTTAGAATGTAAAGACTGAAATGCAATATTGGGACAAATAAAGAACAACCCATAAGGGTGCTACAGCATGCTAAGTGCAGATCATCTCAACTTCACTGAATCTAAAATTGCTTTCTCCTTAGTGTACATTGATCCATCATCAGCTGACATTAAAGTCACCCTTAGAATAATGGCTGCATTGGGGTATTGGATGGTGAGGGTTTTTTTCAGATACCCTGCTAACTTGCCCCATATTTCCTTTATCCCAGTCTTTCTTTGCAAGAGAAGGGATGTAGCCACTGATCAGCAGCAGAGCCAGACCTCTGATAGACATTTGCAGGACCATAGCATGGTGGTTTTATCTGGAAGACATACCTTTTCATTTTATTGATCTCTCTTTTGTATGATTGCTCCATGACCATACATTCAATACACTAAATTAAACAATTTCCTTGCCACAACTTTCTCAAAAGCTTTGCTGACTCAGGAAAATAATTTCAAACCCTAATCTAGTGGGTGGGATTCAGCGATTCAAGACATGTTCAGAGACTCTAGCAATGATGATTTGCTGCTATACATATTTGACCTGGTCATATCCACAATGAAGATAAGAAAGTATGACTTATACCATTCTGGCTACTTTACATTCTTTTAGCTGTCTTCGCCCACTGGAACAAACCTTATGACTATTTTTAATAAAAGATAAATGTGTGCCTTCAATAGAGAATTTCCAGTTCATTTTTTTTTAAAAAGGGTAAAGTAAAATCATAACGATGCACTCAACCTTTCTCTTCGAAGACGAGTCAAAAGGGGTTTGTGCTTGCAATTATGGGATCTAAGTATATGTTGAATCTTAGACATTTTCGGTAGAGCTGGAAGTATCACGCTGCCTGTCTCTCAACAGTGAGGCACTTTTACTGTATTGTTTTTACCTGGTCAGAATATTCAGTCTTTGGAAAACCAGGGTGAAAGCTCAGACTTCTGTGCCAAAGTCTACCCATTGTGTATTAAAATATCCAAGATGATTCATTCAGTCAACCCAACATCTACTCATCAGCAGGCGAACTGGTTAAGGAGGCATTATATCTTTCCTCTAGCATAAGTTAAAGGGAGGAATTCCAATCAAAAAGCTAAAACTGTTCTTTTGAGTAAAATATTTAAAGGAACCGGCCCTTAATTCAAAAGAAAGCTGTTCCAAGAGAGACCTCTAGTGGCCAAAGCTGTGTGTAACAAAAGTTCTGGATTTTGAAAGTGTTCAAGCTGATGTGCCTGTAATTTCATTTCCAAAAGGATGACTGCACGATTCCTTTCACCTCCCCTCTTAATGTGGGTAGTTAAAGATCAAAGGTGCCTTCTATTAAATATTTTATAAACTTGTATATAGTTAATCATTGTTAGATACTAAAGCAAAATTATTTTAATGCAGTTATCGTAATACAGCACTTACCAAGTACTCCATGTCCAAGGACAAATTGAAAGAATGGGGTGCAGAACAATATTTCATCTCTAAAACAAAGGAATGTACTTAGACACCTCTGTCAATTTGTCATAATTTGGCATCTGAGCATTTTTTAAAGGAGAGATTACCAGTATTTCATTGTACAAAAGATCAACTCCTGGTGACTTGAAACTATTGGTTTCTTGATAACCAGGTATGGTCAAAAAAGTCAAGATGGCAGCTGAGATGGTGCAGTTGAAGCTCCATCTGTTTTTTAAATGTGTGTCACACAGATGATAGACATAAAAAATAGGCAAATCTTCATTCGCACCATCACAGCGACCATATCGACTTCTTTGACCATACCCTGAAGACATCCCTGTTGACAACAATAATAAATTAGGCTGCCATTGCATTTTTCCAGTCTTTATTTGTTTTCTTTTTATTTCCCAGCCTAATCTACACCCTTAAAACTTCCTACTGGTTTCCCATCAACTTACTATGCAAGTCCGATTCTGTTTAGCTTTCTCAAGATCAGCCAAGGCTGAATAAAGACCATAACCTGCAGTGAACATGCAGAATTTATTCCCACAGGTCCTGATCATTGCTTTCTCGTGCCAGGACCATTGAAGACATTTTTCTGCCTGAAAAACTAAGTAGCTTGATAGCCGAATGTTACTGCCACCCTGACAGGAAGACACACACTCCTTACAAACGCTTGAAGGCTACCTTATAAGGAACAACGAATGTTGCTAAACATAGATAGCTTTGGCCCAGTATGTTATACTATTCCCTTCTCTCTCTCACCTCACCCTTCCAATTTCAGCTGAAGTATCTTTGGTTCCTGTCCATTCCCTATCCTCTATTGGCAGTATTTGTCTGTAGGGGCAAATCATATAAACAGCACACCCAATACCAACTTCCTCTCAATCAGGAATGGTCAACTGTATACAGGTTGACTGTATTTGCCAGAAAATGGTTCAGGAACCGTAAGTTTATTTCCTATGAAGGATCAGCTTTTAAAATAAAGCTGACACTCTCTTGCAATAAGGAAATCAAGTGACAGAACACATATGCTTGGGAAAAGCTGGAGTATTTCATAACAGCCCAAAGAGTTGAAATGTGAAATATCTCTTCTTTGTTACGACTTGAAAGAATATTCAAATATTTAAAAGTCAAATGGTGGGCAAATACTTCTTAGCCCATGTTTAATTACGTGAAGGCCAGGACTAGAACCATATCAAACAAATTGATATGGAAATTGACTTTGCATTCAGGGCCATCTTTGATCAAACTAAACACAGGCTTTGTTGGCCAATAGGTTTTACATCGTACTGATTTACATCATACTTATTAGAAAAAGGGCTAATTTTCTTTGGTTCTGTTTTGGGGATTTGCCTGAGTTCAGGTGCAGAGTTTAGGTGAACCCCTCAGAAGGAATGAGATATATACATTGGTTTGAGGAAACTGGGCGTTTGCAGTTAAGGGGAGGCAGTTCTTCCTTTTTTTTTCTTTTTCTTTGTCCTTTTAACAAATATTAGCAGGGGCTGTTTCAGAAATAGCTCCAGGAGTAGGTCATCCAAGTTGCTGGTGTTAATCCTTCCCAGAGGGCTTCGGACATGGGACAGTGGCAACCTCGATCATTGAAGCAGCCACTCAGCCAAAAGCCCGGAGGAAGGCAGCGTTTTAGAAAGCATTAACGAGAAAAGCTCATTTTTTTCAATATTACACTTTTAAAAACAGAATTGCAAACTCTTCCTATGGACATTGATTGAAGACCAAATGGTGGCCCATTCCTCGTATAGGAACTAAAAAAGCAATGCCCTCTTCATTACCTGAAAATGTGGCTGCAAATTAGATACTGCTTTTTCAACCCCCCCCCCCCCACTCAGGGGTGTTGGGGAGGGACTTAAGGAAGAAGAGGGTTGGTGCAAGTGTGCAATCAAAGCAGCCGGTGCAGATAAAAAAGGGCAGGCCTTCAATTGTGCAGTCACACCCGTCATCTTGACTTTTTTGACACACACATCCCTCCCCCACTTGCAAACCTGTCTGCCAGTTAGAATATGCATGTCTTTTTTCATAGAGAGACAGGAGGGGACACTCTGCCTGGCCTCGGGGGCTGGCTTGGACAGGGAGTGGCCCAAGATACAGGGACTGCTGAGAACAATAGCCTGGGCTGCCGAACTGTATTCACACCACAGAGAGTGGTTTTGGCTCTTTTGAATGTGAGCTGATTTAGTGCTCTTAAATTAGCCAAAGTGCGGAAGACAAACCTCAGAGCGAGCATTTCATATAATTTAAAACAGGGTTCCTCAACCTCAGCAACTTTAAGATGGGTAGACTTCAACTCCCAGAGTTCTCCAGCCAGCATGGCTGGCTAGGGAATTCTGGGAGTTGAAGTCCACCCATCTTAAAGTTGCTGAGGTTGAGGAACCCTAATTTAAGAGAGAAGGGGAGCAGAGAAGGGGAGCAGTGATTCAAAACTGCTGTGACTACTGCTGCCTTCTTCATCCTAAGGAAAGCCTTTTGCTGGACAGAAGGAGGAGGTGAGCTATGGGGAGGAAAAACATTGTTTAGTCGGAGGTGAGCATCCATAATCATTAGCTGTATTGGTTTCTTGGCCGCTTTGCTGAGCTATTTTCCATCCAGCTGTGAAGTTGTATCTGACAGTGGTGGGCAGGGCATGCTGTCATAGGCATTTGTGCGGAAAGAATAGTTGTTCCTTGGTGGAAGTTTGTCTACATGCAAATTTCTCCCATTTGCGTGCTTTCTGAAGTGTTTGACGCCCATATGTGGTTCCAGTAGAAGAGAATATATGTAGTGAGGATCGAAGTGTGGAGTCCTTGGTGCTCTCTGAGCTTGGTTGTTTGCTTGTAGATGTTTTATTACCCAACTAGGTAACATCATCAGTGCTAGTGAGTGTGGGGTTTGCTCTGTTTATATATAGTAGTTGCCCTGCCAGTGTTGGTAGGGATGTGATTTTCTCCTTGGTACTTCCTTGATTGGGGTATTGTTCTCTTCAGGCCCATCCCCACTCCCAACTACTTCTCACAGTCTCAGCTAATTTCAGAAGAAAGTTCTCCCTCTCTCTCTCTTTTCCCCGTCCTACATTCTTGCTCAGTGCCTGTTTATTTATTCCTGTTGTTCTACTTTAAGTAAAAGGTCCCTGCAGCATAGATCCTGTGGCTGCAATAATAAATGTATCCCCTTCCAGCATATGACTGATTATAAATATTCTAATAAATAATCACAGTCTTGGTCAATTTTCCATATCATTTTCTATTTGTTCATTTATTAGAAGTATTTTATATTGCTTCCTATAGCAAAGAATCTTCAAGTGGTTCACAAATCCAGTAAAAACTAACATTGAAAGCATTCAATTTTTTTCAGATGAAAGGGAGTGAAATGGCTGTGAAACCAACCTAAAATGGTATGTGTTTAAAAGGTATCTAAAGCTGATCAGCCTTGGCACTAGCAAACCTGGGAGAAGAGATCATTTATGCTACAGGACAGGTACTATTGCAGGCAAGGATTTCCTCCAAGGGATGGTCTACAGCCACAGCTGAGATAGCAGGACCTTCCTGAGAAAGCACAGAGGCCTGAGAGGCTGATAATAATTGGAGACCTTTTATACCCCATAATTAGTGGTATCACTAGGAGTATTCCATTTGGACCCTGATTTGGCAATTTGGGAAATAGTTTAACACAATTCAGTTTGACCTGGAAGCCCTATATTTCAATCTGGGCCTGAATCTGAATCTTACTGCAAACATGAAACTCTCATTGACTAAAAATTGAACCAACAAGTGGCTGTAACTTTCTCTGCAGCATAGTTTCAGACTTGTGAGTTTTTGTTCTAGTTAACTTTTACCTTTTTTTAATAAAAGAAAAACCTCCTTTTATTTCTTGGCAAAACTGGATGAAAGCAGCTAGCTAAGTTTCAGATTAATAAATTACTGTACGTTTACATTACACCCCCAAAAAGGATATGCATCTTCCAAAGTGGGAAAATGTTATAAAGTGTCATAGACTGTAGAACAAACCCTAGATAAAAGCCAGCAACATTTCAGAAGAATAGGAACAGTGATTTTTAAATCTGGAGAGGGAAGTGATTCCCTTTCCTCTGCTTTCAGTTTGTTTTAATAGGAAATTACATAAAAATGACATATATCATAAAAATGACTCTAGGCAAAAAACTTGCAGTATTTCAGAAGGATAGCTGCAGGGGTCTGGAAATGGTGATGAATGAAACACTGCTTACAGCTTTTTTTTGTTTTCTACTCAATTAGCACCAACATCTAGGGAACTATAATGACAGTCGAAATGGTGAATAGGGAGCAGAAGTAGAAGCAGGCAGACTTGCATTTTCCAAGCAATCTTTCATTGCTTACAGCTGAGTCCCACCGATTCTCCTTTTCCAGCTTTGCTTCTAACAGACTAAGAAAAAGTATTGAACTCCAGAGCATTGCTCTAGTACAGTATAGTGTTTTTCAAACTTAGCAACTTTAAGATACGTGGACTTCAGCTTCCATACTGGCTGGGAACTCTGGGTTGCCAAGTTTGAAAAACACTGCTCTAGTATGTTACTTCAATACCTCTCTCCCAAAACGGTTCAATTCTTTAAAAATGCAGTATATGTAGAAGCCACAGATATTAGCCACAACCATTCCCTCTCTCCTCTTTCCTTGTTTATATTGAACACTTGGGAAAGAAGTTATTAATTTTTGCTAAGGGACTGACCTTGTCACCATGTTCATATGAGTCTCTGAATCAATAATGAAATTCAATACATCTGCTTCAGCTTTGATATGATTCCAAGGAACCCTACTTAAAATTTGATATATTCCAAGTCTGTATGATTTTATTTTCAAATTCATTTAAATCTGAAACACACTGCTCCAGATTGCTCACTTCCAGGAATAGGATGGCAGTAATGTTGTCAGGACATAGGGTGGGTATGGGAACACAGTGTAGCCCTGCTATTTTGAGACAGCTGTTTGCTTTATTTATAGCATGATTTCCATTGATAACAAATTCTTTCTTTCTGCAGTGGTTTGAATGATCATGCTAGAGATCAAGAGGAGCCAATATTTTTATTGTCAGCTTGTGTTATATTCAGCTTGGGCAGTTGTTCTTGCTTTGCATTAATTACATGCTTCTCTGGCTCAATAGCTTAGTGGAATGCTTGAAATCTTTTCAGCTGACAAGATTTTCACAGCCGTTATCTCTGCAAGGAATGAAGAGCAACCTTCTGATGCCACTCGTGTAGTGGGACTCTGTGGTTTTTGAAGATGAACAGTTGCTCCTTCCTCCATTGCATAAATTATTTTCTTATTATTACTATCTTATTTAAGGTCAAGTATTATTTGACTTTAATTGTTAAATGACAAATGCTAAAGCCATTCCAATGTATCCCAAAGCTATTAGTCTGCCTTAGGGAGGGAGATATCAATAGTTGGAATTATTGGTACCTCCAACAGCATCTGCTACAAACTATATACATCAGCATGATGGTGCACAGTGATGCCTCATGTAGATGCCACAATTATGTATTTGCATCCTGATGTCAGATGCAAATATGTTAAGTCACAGCATATGCATGACGACATTGCAACACACATTTCGTCATTTGCCACCCTCACCCTTCCTTATCAAGGATCACGGTTATCTTCTGATTTTTGCAGTGAATTCATGTTCTTTCAATACCAGATTAATACCGTTTCAGTTACTCAATCATTTCAGATCTATTCATATTTATTCTCCATGTGGATTCAATTCCTGCTGCTCTTTAGGCATGATTCTTCTTGCAGTCCCCTATCCTTCTGGTTCTGCTGGTTGGGGTTTTTTTGTTGTTGTTTGTTTGTTTGTTTTTACTGGAACAAAATATTTCTTTCAAATCAAGATGTCAGACTATGACCAGCAGAACATGCAAAGTACAAAAGCAACCCAGATAAATGGTGCTGTGTTAAGCTGTCTTCTTTACCTCAAGGGTGCCTCACTCTGAAGTGTGAGATAATGTGGCTGCTTTGCATATGGTAGCTTTGGAAGGCTTCAAGCTTTAGTCAATATTAAAAGTTGTGTATCTTAAGAGAAATAGGAAAATGGGAAGATGGGAGTGGAAACATTAGATCTCCATTCAATGTTAATTAAAAATACTGGGGACTTTTGCCTCAGATGTACTTTATAACATTTTACCTCAAGAAAAATATTGGCATAAAACAATATGTTTGTTTAGATGACAGAGATGAGTGAAAGACTATGAGAGCAATATAGGAGAAATAAAGATTTGATAAGTATGTGCTGTAAAAGAAATATCTCTTACTACAGCAGGTCTTGTGAATTCTATCAGCTAATGCTGTCATCTTAAAGGTTTATGAGGCAAGTTAATCCAAAATGAGTTTCTGAGGATGCTATTTCCTGACTTTTGGGGGTTATTAATAATCATTACTTTTTAAGTGACAGAAAATTGAAGATCCTCAATTCATTGTTAGTGCTTTTTCACTTGAACTGACCTTCTCATATATTTGCACACTGTGTGGAAAATCTATTTATTACACAATAGGTTAATGTTAATTACTTTTGGAGTTTAACTATAAACAGAATTTTATAAGAACAGTGAAATGAAGTAGTTGGTAAACATTTATTACCATGTAGCATCTATGTCAGCGCAGTCAATGGCTGACCAGTTATTTATGTATTGCCATTTTTGAAAAAGAATTGTACGCATTTGAATCACTTTTTCAACAGAATAACATTTTTCTCTATTACTTTATAGATTTTACAATTTAATGATGCCACCTTGGGCTCCATATAAAGAGAGAAGCTGAGGTAAATAAGAAATGGGAACTTTTTGAAAAAGTCATTAGGACTATGCATATAGAACACCTCTAATATTTTACTCCGAGGGATCTGATATCAGAACATGTGATAAGCAAGACAGAAGTGCAGGATAAGAGATATTTTTGTCCCTCCTTGCCCTCACCAGTTTTTTTTTCCCCCTTCATGTCTTTATGTCAGCTCCAGAACTAAAATAGATGAAATGCCAAGGGGACAAGAGTTCTTTAGGCAGTGAATCAATAGGTTCATTCCTATCATGGTTTCTTTTTGGCCCTTTAGGTTGTCATATATTGGAAGTTCTCATATATTGGATATATATATATCCAATATATATCATAAGTTCTCATATGTTGGAAAGAGTTGGCCCTAAAAGTGGCAGTTGCTAACAGGAGATTTCAGGGATTCTTATGCCTTTTTTAGTTCTGGGACACTCTTGGAAATGCGTATTAACTTTTCTATCACAAGGTACATTTATATCACATCTGTGGTAAGCAGAATGGTGAAATTAATTTGATCCTGTTCAAATTAATGGTAAAATGTTTGACAGAACAATTTAAAACACCCTTCACGTGCTAGGTCTGTTTGAAGCTAATCATAAAATTATTTTTATGGGATTCCACATCTGAGCCTTCAGAATGTTTCAGAAAGCAGATTCAGCTAGAATCCAGCCACATGACAGCTACATTTCTATCTTTTCTATGGGCCCAATCCAGTTTGCAATAAATGAACAAAAATAACTATGTTTCAGTAAAGTACCAGTTAAAAAGGATAACAAAAATAATTGAACAGCAGCGCAATGGCATCCCTAGTATATTTGACACCCAGAGTAGCTAATTCTTAACACCCCCTTCCTCTTATGACAAAATTATTTTCAGCAATAATCCTGAAATGAAACAAACAGTAATAATGGTCAGAAAAGAAACTATGAAAATTTTCTTTTATTGAACTTTGTATGCCAGTAAAATAAATAAATAAAAAGTAAATATTGCAGTACAAAAAAAGAAGTTTAATTACATTAACGTATTTGTCCTGCTCCACGGCTGCCCTGTACACCAGTACCTCCAAATAAGAAAAACACTGTCATCTGGTCTTCTAGAGCTGCTGTCTGCTCTCCCACAGCAGCTTCCACTTGTCAAATTGTATCACGAGGTCCCTGAAGCGCCGCTGGATCCAATTCCACCACTGTGATATGCCACCGACTGCCAAACAGCTGATTGGCATGCCGGCACCAGCAACCTGGCTCCATGCCCACTGCCAGTCCCCTGGATAGCATTTTCATCATCTTTGATAGATAAGAGGCTTTTTCCAGGTGTGCTTTGTCCCCAGGTCATTAAAAGGCCCCAAAAGAGTCACTTTTAATTGGTTTGGTTTACAGACAATGCACCCTCTTATGCCTGCACCTGAAGCAGACCCCTCCTACCATCCCACCCTCGGTACACCACTGCCATTTAAAAGCCAGGCTAGAAACCAGGAGACTATGAGTTCAAGTCCTGCCTTAGACATGAAAGCCGGCTGGGTGATTTGGGCCAGTCCCTCTCTCTCAGCCCAACTCACCTCATAGGATTGTTGTTGTGGGGAAAATAGGAGGAGGAAGGATTAATTGGTATGTTTGCCACCTTGAGTTATATAAAAATAATAAAGATTTAGAAAAATCTAAAAAAAATAAAACAAAAACAAAAGATGAAACAATAACCCGCTTCCACTGAAGGCCTTCCAACTCCTAAATGTCTTCTGATGATGATCAAAGAACGATAAAAAGAAGTTGGACCACATCCACAATCAAGTGTTGCACATCTTGATGTAAGCTTGGGGCATTTTTGTACATGTGTCATGACATCATACACAACTATGAAAGGGATAAAGTGTATGGTGTGATGCTGCTTTCATCACTTTGACAAAAGCATCAGATCCTCCAGATGCCTGTTTCCCCTTATTCATATTTCAAAAGGTAGTGTAACAAAAGCCTGGACCGCTGACTTAGATGGATGGGCATGAGCTTTCAAGAAGAAAGAGCACTTCGGGTTTCTTGGGTTTAAGTCATAACATGTCAGCAAAGCTTGTGGCTCTAATGTGAAGGCTATCTTCTGGTGGATGGTGTTACTTCTACCATAACATACACACAAAGATTTCTTTACACAGAATCAGACTGCGCATTTGAAGTGGTAGATTTAGAATTCACACAGAAAACTTATAGCCCTTGCTCCTAAATAAGGAAACCTGACCTTTTCTATATAAAAAGATCACATGCTACCATTCAGCTATTACTCTTCCCTAGCTGTATTACTTACAAGTAGGATGGATAAAAAGGGATGGGTGAGATATCCACCATAATTTTTAGGTGGATCCACTGATTTCAGATCCGAAATATACAGAAGAATATAAAACATTTATGCCTGCAAAAATTCATCTTTCTATATGAAGTGCAACTCCAACATTTGGGCAAAAATGTATGTACAATAAAACCTCAATTTGAGGGAAGAGATATCTGATAAATTGGAATGTTCTTTAAAACTGAATTCATGTAATTGATGCATTTGACTTCATTTGCACAAAGTCATTTGGATAGCTGTGCAATTGATGTAATTACATTTTTGTAAATTATGCAAATGACAATGGCATAAATTATGGAATTGTACAAATGAAGTAAATTTATGTAAATGACATCAATGACATCAATTATTTGGCCTGCTTTGGAAACAATGGATATTGTCTATTATTTAGGGGTGAAGTCTGAACTAACCTTTGTCTGTTGCAACTCAAATCCACTGAATGAGAGTCCCTAAAGTTTTACTGTGTTAAAGGAAAAAAATTACCCAAAAGCATATATATGAAATAACAGTATGCCCAAAAGGGCATTTTCCAATTTGAAAATGGTAGATGCTAGGAAAGTATGCATGAATGATATATCAATTGCACTGTGTACAGAAACACAAAATCTGAGGAGGTAATCTGTTTTAAATGCTTACTGGTAGAGAAGACATAACATTCCACTTGTTGTGTATAACCGTTTAGCAGGATTCACAGCAATTCTGCTGCAGAATACTGAGGCTGCTTCCTAATTCTATAAAAACACTTTAGAGCTTCTCCCTTCTCTTCACATCGTAGTTCTTAAACATCTTTAAGATAGTCATAAACTGTTTTGTCAGCTTCTTATTCATGCATTTTAAACCTTGGTTAGTTACAATCTTCCATCGTTTTAGTACACCGAGAAGTAATCTCCAAGTCTGCCATTCCCTTTTTTGCATTACAAATCATTTGTAGTTTTATAACTGTCATTTCCAAGGACATCTGGAAGAGATAGATTTATGAAAGGTTATCGTGCATTCTAAAGAGGCCAGGAATTAGCATGACTTTGTAAAGGTTCTTGTAAATTGGGCAGGAGCCATAACTGGCAATAAGCTGTTTTCCGCTCTAGTCAAGTATCTTTATTTAAATATTAAGGGAGAGGAATGACCCTTGGCCTCAGAGATCACTGTGCTATAGCAATAGTGCAGTCTATTAACTGTCAGTGAAGCACCATGGCCTTGGATCTCTCAAGATACCTATTTGTGGACAGTGCTATAATGCTCCTTCCATTAGGCATCCCCAAGGCAAATAACCTTGGCTTTAACAGAGTCAGTTTAAAATTCCTTAGAGTAAAATTAAGAGAATATCTGGGTTTTGTCAGTTTAGGATGGAATGCTCGCATTAGTGTCATTCCATAAATTGTAAGTAGCTATCATTTCAATGGAAGAGTTTCACATATGCCTACAGATAAATATTAAATGAAGCAGACATTAAAAAGCCATTGGGATGTTTTCTGTTGCCCTAGCAGAATGATTCATTTTCACTGGTATGCATCTTATTTATTGGACTGTAAGGAAACATGAGATCACTTACATTAAACTTGGCAAACCAGAGGAGGACGAGAGGAGAAAAGACAACAAGGGAGAAAAACTCTAGCAATGCGTAGGTGAAAACTTGTTCAGAAACTTCACTGATTAACTAGATTCTTTTGAAGCACAATTGATATTAAGATGTCATCAAAAAATAATTTTTGGATAAATTTTGCACTCAGAATTCAGATGTTGACACTTTCCCAATCTCACTTTAGTGTTTAGAAACAAGCATTAGAGTATGCTTTTCAAGATGACACTTTCCCAATCTCACTTTAGTGTTTAGAAACAAGCATAGAGTATGTTAATGTAATTAGCTGGGTCTGTCAATACAACATAATTAGTAAAAATTATTGTCTCTACTCAATTGTCCATCTGGCTTAATCGTGAGATGCCATTTTTTTTACAAACAAAACAAAACAGTTCCATGGTTCTCCATCCACATCCTGAATCTGAGATAACTTTGAGAATTATTTAAATTATGCAATTTGTACTTGAAAATTCTCTTAGTCAGTGGAACTGTAATCCTATTATTGAAGAATCTTTAGGAAAAATTCAGATGTCCTCTAATTACCTTTGTACGGGGAATGGAAGAGAGTCCATCCTGGTTTTCACCTGAGCTGCAAATTAACTGAGAGTATGTGCACATATGTATGGACGCTGTTCTTCTACAGTTGTCAAATGTTGAGCAGGCACAAATAAGTCATGCATGGTTAGAGCTTCAACAATATGGGTTAGGTACCAGGATAATAGCCTTATAACGTTGAAACCGGGTAAAAATGGAGCCATGCACACGGAGAACTGTGTGCATGGCCCCATTTTTACCCGGTTTCAATGTTCAGCCCTTCTGTTCAATTGATGTAATTACATTTTTGTAAAGTATGCAAATGACAATGGCATAAATTATGGAATTGTACAAATGAAGTAAATTTATGTAAATGACATCAATGACATCAATTATTTGGCCTGCTTTGGAGACAATGGATATTGTCTATTATTTAGGGGTGAAGTCTGAACTAACCTTCGTCTGTTGCAACTCAAATCCACTGAATGAGAGTCCCTAAAGTTTTACTGTGTTAAAGGAAAAAAAATTACCCAAAAGCATATACATGAAATAACAGTATGCCCAAAAAGGCATTTTCCAATTTGAAAATGGTAGATGCTAGGAAAGTATGCATGAATGATATATCAATTGCACTGTGTACAGAAACACAAAATCTGAGGAGGTAATCTGTTTTAAATGCTTACTGGTAGAGAAGACATAACATTCCACTTGTCGTGTATAACCTTTTAGCAGGATTCACACCAATTCTGCTGCAGAATGTTCAGCCCTTCTGTCCTGAGTTCTGGGGGGGAAAACCCAGTTCTATAGGAAATTGGAAACCCTTTTTATTAAGGCCATGGATCATGTGTATAGCTGTATTCAAGTTCAAGCAAATACTGAGTACAGAATCCACTGTGCTTGATCCCATTCTCCATCCAGTCTGAGACCTCCATATATACACCTGTAGAGAGTTGCTCTGTGTCTGGAAAGAAAATGTCTTTGGAATATGTTGGACATCTTTAAACCAGTTCTGCTACTTCCACCTAGAATGGATGTCTCTGGGCCAAACATTTTTCTTGAAACACCACGGTTGTTTTGTTTTGTTTTGTTTTTAATTGTTATGAGTAGCTGAGCATCTACCTTGAGTCTACAGAACTCGGGAAATGGGTTGAACCTTACTTCCCTCTCCAGTTGTGATCCTCTCTCAGCTTATTAGTCCAAGGCCAATATTATTATTTTTTAAAAAATCAAATTTCTATACCACAAAGTTCCAGCAAAGAGGTGCCTCAGCTGCCTTCAGACTGGCAACTCCTAACACTGTTCTGCTGGAAACTGTATATAGCAACTGCCTTTTACAGCTTGGCGAGAGGTGGGTGGGTGGGAGGGAGGGAGAATTCTTCTCCATTTTCAAGCTTCATTTACTATCTACACAAGGGACATTATGGGATGGGATGTTTTGTTCTGTTTATTGTTTGCTTGTTTTTTGTTCTGTTGGCATGGAAGTATAGTTTTTTCACAGCTGATCATTTTAAAATATTTTTGAAGTGCTTCAGGATACATCAGCAGGTCTGGAGGAGGGACAGAATGCTAGCATTCTGTTAATTAAGAAGTCTGGAAAATCCAGCAAGTAGTGGGTTGTTTTTAATCAATATTGACTAGAACTGTTTTTATTTTAGTGCTGTTGCATATATATTTCAATATTGGTATTTAAAAAAAACCTGTTTAATGGTCAATTTTACACTTAAAAAAAAAAAAAAGCATATTGACAGACTGTCAGACCTGATAAAACGGGGAAGTCCTGCTGCTTCCAGGAATATGAAGAAATGCTTGTGGAATTTTCTGACTCATGCACAAAGATATTTTCACCAGTTGGGCTCCCAGATACCAGGTGTTTCAAACCAAAATCAGATGCTACATGAGGACTAGTTCATTAGCCTGAGAGCTGCAGAACTGAAGCATTTTCATTACATACCTACAAAAATCTCTAGTAAGTAAACAATGAAGAAAATGAAAGAATCACAGTAGGCCATCAAACATAAATTTATTCAATGGGAAATCCCTACCTTGTACCATAAATTAGCCACACATTCTACATACAAAATCCCTATCAGAAGTAAATAGATACTTTCCATTTATTTAAATGCTGTCTTTTGATAGATACTCACATTCAGAAACACTATATATTGAAAGGTACTAAAAAGAATGCACACTTTTTGACAGGAGATACAAGCAAAGATGAAATTAGGGAAGTTAGGAGCCTATCCTAACATGAATAAATTTTGTTATATCTTTCTGCATTTCCACTTTGATTTTTCATCACCAGTTTTAAGGAAGAGAGAGAGAGAAAGATCTTACTTTTTCTTGTTACCTACATTTTCAAAGAAAATTGGTCCACAAGAACAGGAGCAGACTGGTTAATTTAATCCCGGGTATACATGTATTAGCAAAAAATGCAGCATTGATATAGGGACTATGTCTGCAGACCCTGCTCTGTACACATGCAAAACAAACTCAGGAAGGACTTTAGGTACATATAAGATGTACTTTTTTCAGAACTTAACTTAGCTTCTAATCCAATCAAATATCCTTATATGTGGTCTGGCTACGCAACTTTCACATTTATTGAATCAAAACTCAGCATTGTAGGAATGCCAAGTCCCCACCAATCTTCTCCAGGAGACAACTTAGAAGGTGCAGTTGGTCCAGAATGCAGTGGCCAGATGGCTGGTTGGACAACTGCACCAATAGCAATTCTTAGGTCACCATACTGGATCCCAGTAGATTTCTGAGTTCAGTTCAAAGTGCTGGTTATCACCTTTAAAGCCCTTAATGGCATAGAACGAAGTTTAATCAGGCACCGCCTTGCCTATTTAGGGATGCCCTGCTAAGATCTCTCCCAACCCTGAAGAAGTACATGGATATGAGATAGACTGCAGAACTTCTCTGTCAGGCCCACATACCTTGGGACACAATTGTCCCAAAGATACGTTTTGCTCTTTCTTTTCTTGAATTTCACAAGGCAGCTAAACCAAACTATGCTGATATAAGTTTGGCTCAAAATGAATGATTGGGGGACATCATCTTGAGTGCGTATGATGGGGATATTATCTTGTGGATTATTGTCTTATTCTGCTTTTTTGTTCATGGCCCACTGCAACTGATTGTAGTGACTTACAAATACTGTAAAAAAAAAAAAAAAAAACTTGGTGTATTGTAATGTAAAATATAAAATGGGTGCCAGCACTGCTTTATAAAGAGTCTGCAGGTTAGTAAACATGAGATGGACAAGAAATTCCTACCTCTGTCTGTGAGACTATAAAAGATATAGTCTCACTGACAGAGGTAGGAATTTCTTGGCTTCCTGTGGGTGCAAAACTTGTATGATCTTTATCATTAAAACATTGAAAAAAAAACAGTTTTCAATGCAAATCTTAGTGAGGTACAAATATTATAGATAATATTGAATCAGTCTCATCTCAAATTCATCCATGCAATTTTCTTGGCAAAACCATGGAAGTGGTTTGCTACTGTCTTCTTCTGGTATCATCTTTTTGAACTTTTCTTTTTTTGGTAATAATTTTATTAATGTTTACAAATAGAAAAATAAAAGACTAATACAAACTAAGAGAAATATAAAAAGTGAAGAAAAGAAAAAGAAAAGTACAAAAAAAAGGAAGAAAAAATAAGAAAAGGAGAAATATAAAAAATGACTCCCCCCACCCTCCAGAAAAATATAAAGAATTTCAATAACATAACACCTTCTCTAGTATTTCAATAATAAAAAAAAGATACAGTATCTTCTTCTGATATCTCATCTCTTATCAATAAAGAAATTGTAAAAACTCATCATTCAATCCTATTCAGCAAAAGTCCATTAAGAGCTACCAGAAATAATAACATATATATATATTTCAACCTTAATCAAATAATTCCATTTTGTATTCCAACTTATCACTTTGAGGAATAAAGCAAAAGAAATCTCCCCCCGTTTATAAACAAATCTTTAAAGCCCCGTCATTCAGTCCTGGTCAAGAAGAAATTCCATTAATAGCTACCAGAAACCACAGCATGTATGTTTTAACCCTGATCAAATAAGTTAACTTTATAGTCCTTCCATTTACTTTTAAAAAGCTTGGTTGTTAATCCCATCAAATAATATCCCACAAGTTGATTTCTTATCATTTTCTCTTTGTCTCCTCTCTGGAACAGCTTCAGTAGTTTAACATGTCCTTTTTATAAATCCAAGATAAGAAGGCTGTCCAAGTTACTCTTCTGATTTATTATTTGCATGTCCCATTTAGTTATTAAAACATCAGCCAGTTTCATTTGTAAATCCATTGTGGCATCTTTTTCCATATCATTCTTATAATCTGTCATTTTTAAATTCATTTTCAAATCCACATCATCTTTTTCCATATCACTCTTTTAGCCTGGCATTTTTTTAAAAGCCATTTTCAAATCCACATTCAAGTCAGCCTCAGTCTCTATTTTGTCCAGTAAAATCTGTTCCTCTTCTGTAGCCTCTGTTAGCTCCATTTTTTATAGTGGCAGGCAATCTTGAAAGTAATTTCTGAGTACATTGTTCCCAGACAGCCTTAATTTCTTCTACAGTCAGATAATATTGCTCCATTGTATTAATTAGTCTCTTCTCCTTTAAATGAATTGTAATCCTTAGTTCTCTTTGGTTCCCTTTAGTTAATCTTCAAAATCCCCTCTTATCATATGTTTATTTTCCAATCAGCAAAACTTTCCCACAGGAGGATTTCTTAAAGTTAATTTCAAAATCTTAATATATACTTTTATAAAAATTTAAACAATCCACAGAAAATATTCTTTCAAATCCTTTTGGCCCCTTAACTTTCCAAAATCAACGTTCTAGTCCCTCTTTTGTTGTTTTCCAAAAATTTTTTTTTTTCTTTTTCACTCTTAAACTTACATGAAACTTCTTTCATCCATGATAGAAGAAAGCTGTCCCAGTGTAATGAAGTTTGCCCTCCAGAAGGTTCTTAACATCCAAGAGATTAACAACAAGCAATTTTCTAATTGGAAAGAGAGGAAGTGGCCGAACCCAGTGTCTGTTTGAAGGTGCCAAACCATGGTTTAGGCAGGATGATTTTCTCCCAGCTCCCAGAGTTCTCAAACCCACCAAAGATCACTATTTTGCTGTCTCTTTATAGGCCAGCCTTTGTAGGGAGCAAACTTATGGTAGGGGAGCAAACTTGATCCAGAGAGGAGTTCCGAGGAACTGATCCATTCACTGGCTCCTCTTTACACCACGGAGCCATCTTCAGTTCGCCATTGCTTCCCCGGAAGTCCAATTTTTTTGAACTTCTTAATCTAGTTTACATCCCTTGAATTCTCAAACAATTCCTCCATCTAAGTCCTAACCAGGGAGCTCAATGCTTGAGCTTTCAGAGAAGGTTAGTTAGGTGCTCACATCTGCAAATATTAGCATATTTCTAATACCTAGTACAATCTTGGAACCAACGAACTACTAAGAGGAATGTTTAAATTATGCACACCTAAATTCTGCAATAACTCCATCTCACGTTATATGGACAGATGTATGTTTAGAAAGTTTTGAAGTGGATACTAAGAATAACATATCAGTTTTTGTTTTTTTTATTGAATTAAGAATGTCAATTGGATAAAGCATTCTCCTTATCTCCATTCCAGTTAGAAATTAATATACTTATATTATCTTAATAGTGACATTCTAGCATCACAGCTAAATTCAATCAGAATAATTGTCATTTTTAATGACACCTGGAAGAAAATGTCGTCGCTTGTACAATATGAACATTGTTCCTGTCTCCTTACAATACATACCCTCCCATAATTCTCCCTATACGGTTGTTTTCCAGCACCCTTTCTCTCCCTAACCCTGCCTCTTATTCAATTATAATGCTTGAATGAGTCACATGCAATATTTCCAGGTTACTTTTCCTTGCTCATGAAACTTTTTAACGAAATGTTAGCATTCGCAGACACCAGATGTTTTGACATAAGGAGAAGCAATATGCAAATTTTAATCCATGCTAGGAACAATAGCCTGCAGGCACTTTTTTCTTATTACATGAATCATATACTTAACCACAGTGTGGTGGATTCTATCAGAATCCTTGCTATCCTGAGCATTCGACACTTGTCTTGTAGTTGCCAATTAATGAAACTGATGTATATTTAAGTGGATGGGTATCAGTGATTTACCAACACTGCTTGGCACACTTCACAACTGGTGCATCCTTGATTAGGCTGGCAGACCTGACACTGATTAGCATCAAAACTCCACAAGTTTGCTTCTAATCGACATTGTCTGTCCATACAAATGATGCTGACACTGAATTTGATTGGAAGTCTTTTGCTAATGTCATTGTCCCTAATTAAGTACATGGCAGACCGTGTTTTTGTAATCTGTATATTGTGATTCCATTTTCTCATGCTATTTAACTCTGAGTGACCCAACTCTGCTATGTACGTTCTGTGGCTTCAAACCCACCAAAGCTTTACATCATCAGCTCCCATGTCAAATTTCCTTTTCTAGTTCATCAAATTCAAAATTAATTGAATTACAAGTGTTAATTAGTCCCACTGTGTACAACACAATAATTAAAAGAGTTATAATTAAATAAGTCCAAAGCAAATAAATCTGTATGTATACACTCACACATACGCATGCTAAATGGCTTTTTTAAAGACTGTGAATTTTAAAATATGCAGGACTGCTATTGCTAAAATTGTACTTCTGTTTAATCACAGTGCACCATTCTATCATATGTATAATCTAGTAAATATATTCTAGAAAAGCACACACTTAGTATTGGGAATATTAAATGCTAAAATCCCTTTTTAAATTCAGGAAACACGGATATCCTTTGAATGACACAATGTTGTGTAATTATCAGTTATTTCCAATTTACTGCTTGCTGAGATATAAAATTCTATTTCTCTTTAATTGGCTGAGGAGGAAGTGCTAATATACTTAAAAGGGTTGGTATAGCTTCTTTATTAATTATTTGATATCCTCTTGCCTACCAGCAATTACTACAGCATTTTAAATTGTTCCCAAACTTTAAGGACACAGATGAACAAATAAAAAAAGAGGATTGTATTAAGTACATAGTAGAGGAACAACACGGCCACGATGTTTTAGAATGGCATTGTGTATCTATTGTTCAGCATAATCTCTGTAAGTCAATATGCTTATAATGTCTCACTGGATATGTTGCTTAGTGCCAGCCTGACTTCATGCAAGTTATAGAAAGATCTATTTTACCTTAAGGTTGTAATTGCATACTTTAAATAAATAAAATATCACCCTATATTAAAACTACTTTAATAAAGATTGAATCAGAGTTGGTAAAAAAAGCATGTCCTTTTGCATGCAGTTGCTTAAAAAACAAGTGATTGCATTCATGTTAAAAAATAGTAATGGTTATAAAAACGACTCTACAGTAAATACAAATGATCTACAAGACTTCACATATTTTTAAATTACAATAATTCCTTTTTTATATATACATCCCTATAACAATCACATGTTCTGTAATAATGTTCTTATTAAGATTAAGTGATGAAATTATTGTCAACCATTTACAATATATTATAAAGCCACAGCATTCTTCTTCTTCTTTCTTTTTCGTGTTTTCAGTTTTGCTAGAATTTTTACCTCTGCTGTAAGATAACTTAGGGCTTTGGCTTGTATTTTATCTGATGAGTATCTACATCTACTTCATGAATTAAATAAGAGTCATATTTCAATTCTTTCTTTTTTTTTGGCTTACTGATAACTTTACTGTTCATCCTGATTAAAGGAATAAGAGAATCTTGAATATCTCTTACTAGAAAAAAGAGCTAGAAAAATGCCCAAACCTTCTGCTCCAATGACTAATCTAGTTGTAAGTTCTTAGGACTTCCACCACATGAAAAAGCACATGCCTTTTACTGAGACTTGATTAAGTTCTTTTGGAAGCTTTTGGGACATTTTTCAGACATATTTGAGGAAGTATTCAAATATTCATTTGGCCTACCTCCCTTTCCCATGTATAAAAGCATAGTAAGAAGGAAAATCCTATCTCCTTTGGATAAAGAGCACGATAAAGATCTTCCAATGCTTGATCTTATGATATTTCAAATATTAGTGAAAAATAAAGGCACTTCATGTAAAGAAGACCTTAGTGCAATTTGCACAGCACTGTGTGAGTGTGTGTGAGAGAGAGAGAATGAGAGAGAAACTGGGGCATAACATGAATGTAAAACACACACATTTCTTATTTAAAATATTCAAATTAAGATTTAAAGCAGGGATGCATGCATATTGTAACATCATCAGTGGAATTATACTGTGGATGAAGATTCAGGATTTTCTAAAAAAACAAAGAGTATTAAGCACCTATACAGAATCTAACTTAGGAAATCGTATAATCTATTTAATGTCAATGTATTCATTACGAAAGTGTCCAGCAGAAGGTTATTCTGAAACTGTCTAGATTCTTTAGGAGCACTACTTTGTTATATTCTATGTTTTTTGTATCAAAATTTCATGCTACTCTCCAGGATCTCATAGATCCAAAAATGATGCAAGTAACCCACAACCTCTTACTGCTAAACCTCTCTTTCTTCATCAATCTATATATGTTTTGTGGAAGTCCATGACAAGTGTATTTCCACTATAAAGCACATACATATCCTAATTTTCAAATGTTATTCCAAGGTCAGCTGGTCTGGATGGTAAATCTTGACTAATAAATTTTTTTTTTTTTCTTTTCTGTAGAATGAAATTGCACATCCATGCTACCACAGGATTCCTCTTACAAAAGTTTCTGTACAAAATGCTAGATAGTAACAAGTTGTTATACCATTCTGAATATATTGGAAGTAAAATTAGAGCATGCTGCATTTCTTACAGATAATATAAGATATTACTGTATTTGTAATAGATATTTCAGTGCTGTGATTAGTGACTGCAGGAAGAAGCCAAAGGATTTCTAAAATAAACAGATGCTTTTTGTGTAGAATATATAACACTGCAGTGGCAAGATTCTGCATTCTCTTTGACCTTCATCCCTATCTATGCATCTTTCCTTTTTCATATCTACCATTGGTATTTCACTTCAAATATTACTCACAATGAATTCCACAACATTTCTCCTGACTATAATGGGGAATAGTTTCCACCAGCTATGTACCTATAGTACAATTTCTCCATTCAAATAAAACGTCCATTCTTCAGTGATTTGGAACAATTAATGTTAATAATTGCCTTTTATAGAACTTAAGTATTAGGCTGCACCAATCTAATCCTTTGTTTATATGGCCTATTCAGACTTTTTGAAACCACTGGGTAATTTTATTCCCAAAATGCTCATGGATAATGCTACATCTTCATTCAGAATTATTTTAAGGGGAATTATGGTGTTTCAATATCCAATTTGTAATCCTACAATTCACCTTAGAGTGCTATTGCTGGTCACTATACCTTGTTCATGGGGAATGGGGCAGTTCCAGTATACCAAGAGGGCTATAAGTTCTCCCACATGCAACACAGTTTTATATCCCCTATGCACACTTTCCAAGCTGCTAGGTTTGGGACTCCTTCTGATTCAGTCCTAATGAACAAATAATTGATATTGCTAAGAAAAGTATTTTCATGAGCAATGTCAAGAATTCCAGGATGTGAGGTACATTCTCTGGACCTGAATCTTCATGAGCTATTCTGGAATGGAGTATGATCTGTAGAATAACTTCTTGAAGTTGCCAGGCTGTGGATTACAAATTGGATATTGAAACACCATAATTCCCCTTAAAATAATTCTGAATGAAGGTGTAGCATTATCCTAATGCATGGACTAGGCAATCAAATATATGTACTTTAGGTTGCTGTTTCTCAGTGTCAATAGTTCAAGCACCCTAAAATGGAAAACATACCTTCTAATTTTAGATTCACATGTAACTGGCTACCCTTGATCCCAACATTCTGTAATAACAACCCGCTTCTGTATCTGAAAGCTATATAATACTGGAATAAAGTTGCAAGGTAACATATGTACAGTATTCCTGGTAAATAAACAACAATGAATACAAAATGCCTGATGGTTTGAGTCCCATCATGTGATGGAATGGAATTATGAAGGCCAGGCTCAGGGAGATAAGCATTTTCTTAGCTCGCCACAGAAGCATGGGAACTACAAGAGGATGAGACTGGCACCTCCCTGAGGAATTCACACTGTTGTGGCTGGCTGACTTGGGAGATGGGGTTTCAGTCTGGGATGATTGATGTCAGGCCTAGCCCAAGGAACTCCAAGAGACAATGCAAAATCAGTTCAGCTATGTTTATTAGCTACAACCTCTAGCAAGAATCTTCCCAGACTGAAACCCCAGCTCCCAAGTCAGCCAGCCACAACAGTGTGAATTCCTCAGGGAGGTGCCAGTCTCAGCCTCTTGTAGTTCCCATGCTCCTGCGGCGAGCTAAGAAAATGCTTATCTCCCTGAGCCTGGCCTTCATAGTTCCATTCCATCACACATGACTTCCAAACAAAGGCATTGTGGAAATTGTAAGAATCTCCACATGTTCCAGGAGAAAAAGGAACAGCAGGCCCTCTTTGCATTAACTTCCATGCACAGAGGGCAAAGGGTTATCTGAAACTTCTCCTCATGACTCAGGAACTTGATTTTTAATGAATAAAATAACCTTTTGTTCAAAATGTTTGCCCTGTATACATGAAGAGCAATGTTCTCCTTGAATATGTGTCCCCCCGCTTTGCCACCTTGTCTTGCCTGAGAGTAAAATCTTACCACTTTCCATAATGCTGGAAGTTTTCTTCTATTTTTTATTTCACACTCAACCCTTTCTAAAACAGATTCTATCAGCAATCAACCCCTATTATGCTGAAATAAGCAGCAACATAAATATAGCACCAATAAAGTAAGGGAGAATTCCTTCTATTCTACCTATGGAATGTTTTTTCCACATTATACATCATCATCGTCACCATCACCTGAACTGCAACTGCTCCTTCGGCTGCTTCCTTTTGATACAGCAGGAGACACAGAAGATAGAAGAGGGTCTATCCCAAGTGGTGATATTGTATCATCTAATAATATTTCCTCCAATCTCTGCTCTTTTAAGGCAGCACTAAAAGACAAGTCTGTAAAGTGGGAGAGTGGATCAGAAAAGGCTGCAGCTGGGTCACCTAGATCAGCATGTTGCTCGTGGGCCACGGTAAGATGTTGAATATAGTCTACTGAATTCTCTTCTGGATATGCCTGTTGCCTCATGACACGGGATGCTAAGTCAACCACTCTTATTGAAGACATGATTGGTAGTCCATGGGCATGTGCTTGTATTTCTAGTTCCTGTGGTGTAAGACAAAATATTTGGAGAGCAGGATTAAAAAAAAATAATAATCATATGGGTTCCATGCATCACATTGTTACATCTGGTGCAGTTCTGAAATCTAATCTAATAGTATGCTTAAAATGTAACATACTAATGCAACTAGCCTAGTTCTTTTGTGTCTTTTTAAAGTCACATAAAGACTACATATGGTCATATGATAAACCATGGGCTATTGGTATGACTTGGGAGTCTCAGACCCATGCAGAGATATGAATGCCAGGTTAAAGAACAAATCAGGAACAAAACAAAACAAAAAAATCCTTCAAGGCATTCTCCTTCTAAAAAATGGATAATTAATTATGAGATATTTCATAACATTTTATTTTGAAATAATATATAGGATGGTTAAAATGGTACATAAAGTGGTCAAGTTGCAAAAGAAATAGGTCTATGTTTGGAAATCAAGATACCTGTTCAAGAAAAGGTATCAAAGCTCATCTTAGTGCAGAATCACCTTCGGTTTCCAAAAGTCCATAAAACAATAATATTATAATAAAATGTTATGTTATAATAAAATGATAATAAAACGATAAAAATAAAAGAAGAAATTAAAACTGTTAGGGCTTTTCAGATTCTGAAAAAGGAGATTCTTTATGCATTGCTTTGTGCCAAAATATATATTCTGAGCTTTTTCACAATTTTTCCTGAAAATCAGTGCTTTCTGAATCTAGAATATATAGCTCGTTTAAGCAGGCAAAATTGAAGAAATGCTCCATTTTTAGAGATAACCACTTTGCATATCCATTTACAGTAAAATACTTTCATTTTGATATCCCCCCAAAAATTGAATAAACAAGAAAGAAAGAAAGAAAGAAAGAAAGAAAGAAAGAAAGAAAGAAAGAAAGAAGGGAGGGAGGGAGGGAGGGAGGGAGGGAGGGAGGGAGGGAGGGAGGGAGGGAGGGTCTATTTTATAAAGTTACGAAGTAACTAAATACCTGTAAAGAGTGCTAAAAATAAGTTGCATTTATTCCATTTTTCTCCAAAATTTTAAAAACAAAACAAAAAACATTTTTCTTCAGTTGCTTCAGAGTTTTCAGAAGTATTAAATACATAGGCTTATCCTTTGTTCCTTGTGACAGGTAAGATTGGAAACCCTTGCTTTCATTTTTTAAGCTAACAAAACATTTGCATCATTCTGACATTGGCTATACCTTATAGCTGATTGAATTAAACCAGTTTTAAACATTTATCACGTTGTCTTGTTTCCATAACATAGGCATTTATTAAAAATTTATGTATGAATGTATGTTTCAATGTTTATAGACTACCCCAATTAGCAAGACTGTGGACATAATAAATATTAAAGTACTATAATGATGAAATAAACAAAATATTATCAGATGGTCTCCCAATTTTGCTTGTACAGTACATGCAATTCTGCTGGTAGAATGGATTCTTAATAACCTTCATGATTTGGGTGACCTCTGGAGAAGACTGGAATCAGATATGATGCTGGGTAAATGAAGGAGAAAAAGTTCTAATGTATGAATAAAAAATGATTGCTTAATGTAGCTGTTTAGCATGGTCTTTTAATTGTGGCAAAGCATTGATAGTACGGAGGCAATTGCCTGGGCCTAACTCATACAGGGTTCATCTCCAAAGAAATTAATCAGGATCATATTTTCAATTCATGTCAGAAAAACTAATCAGTTGAAGTATGATCCTAATAAGGCTGGTGTGGATCTTCCAGGCTGTGTGGCCGTGTTCTGGAAGTTCTGTTTCCTAACGTTTCGCCAGCATCTATGACCGGCATCTTCAGAGTGCAGGAGCACAGACAGGAGCAGTTCTCTCTGTGCCCAGGATGGTGTGACCCTTTTGTGGGTATTTATAGAGATCTGAAGGGGGGGGGAATTGGGGGGGGATTGGGGGGAATTGGGGGGGTGCGGGCAGTGGGGGGGTGGGTTAATGAGTGGCTGCTTGTTTTGGTATCAGAATATCTGTGTATCTTCCTGTGGGTTAGGCAGGGTTTTTTCTTCTATTGAGTTGTTAACGCGTGGCTGCTGAGGGTGATTAGCATGTTCATTGTGTGAGCTGTTCGCATGTCCTGGTGGTTGAGCTGAGTTCGTTGACCTTTTGCAGGCTGTATTTTTCAGGATTGGTAGCCAGGTTTTGTTGATTTTTAGACTCTCCTCTTTTTTATTGAAACTGTGCTGGTGTTTGTGAATCCCCCCCCCCCCCCTTCAGATCTCTATAAATACCCACAAAAGGGTCACACCATCCTGGGCACAAAGAGAACTGCTCCTGTCTGTGCTCCTGCACTCTGAAGATGCCGGTCACAGATGCTGGCGAAACGTTAGGAAACAGAACTTCCAGAACACGGCCACACAGCCCGGAAGATCCACACCAGCCTTCGTATGCTGGCTGTGAAAGCCTTCGACAATACTATGATCCTAATAGTTATTTTTTAGAAATTCTCCACAAATTTCCACTAGCTGGGCTCTTGAGTTCAACACACCAAAAATAATTAAAGTGGGGGACAGTGACTCAAGTGTACATTTTGTTCTGTGGCTCTCACAATTTTAAAATGCCCATGTTCTCAGATGTGGCACTGTGGTCGTTTTTATAAAAACAATGTCTGTTTGCGGTAACCATCTATTTACAATCTTGTGCATGTTCTAACTAAAGTTAAGTATTTTCAAACCCTGTAATTTCAATGAGAGTTTTTCACTGCTATGGTTACATAGACTTGGAAGTCCTATTGATCTCACTGGAGTTTAATACTCTACTAACTTGCTAAGGCCACCATACCTTACAATACAGTCCTATACATGTCTATTTAATTTCTGGTAAGAAGACCATGGCAACTCACTTCTGAAATTTTGCCAAGAAGACTGCAGGGACTTGTCCAGGCAGCCACCCAGGAGCCAGTAGTGACTCAGAGAGTACCTATATCTATCTATATCTATATCTATATATCTATATCTATATCATCTATATCTATTTATAATATTTTACTGTATTTTTCAATCCAGTGTACCAGATGGACTAGAAATGGAAAAACCCAGGTTTTAGTTGCCCTCAGTGATAGAAGCTCATTGGATGATTTTGGGCCACTGTCTCTCAGTCTACCCTACCCTACCCTACCCTACAGAGTTGCTATTGTGGGGACAAACAGGAAAAACCTTGATCTCCTATACAAGGGCAGAATAGAAATCAAATAAATATATATGAATAATGCCTAGTTTATAAAAATAAAAGCTTTTTAGTATCACTGATTTTGACTGAAGTGTCTACCTCTGAAAATGAAACAGCCCCAAGTGCTTCCCCTTGAATGGGTTTTGCCTTTCACTAGGTACTTAGAAGTGAAGAGAAAATCCTGTCTCTAAACATTAATTATCCCACAATATTGAGGAATGCTATCTAGAACCTGCCTGGATATCTTACCCAATTAAAAATGCTGTAGATCATTTGCTGTCTATTATAGGAAACTACCAGAAAATGATGTGCTGCTTAATTTAATGTGGCACAATGTACCCCAAGGTAAAACAAGGTCAGGAACATTTTTCAAAGTGTAAAGCCCCATATTTTGAGTATCCAATACAGATTTTTCCCCTTCTCCAGTGTAAATCTAAGTGTATGTGTTTTATAATCACTGAATACAGTTTGATGATGGAAAAGCTGTAGGAAAATCAGAGAGGGAGGGAGAGGTTGGCTTTGAACAGGCATTTTCCTCTACAAACCTGAATTCGAAGCAACAGTCGTCTATTAGCCTGTTCTAATTTCTTCTGTCTCTGTTCTAATTCCTGCGCTCTCTGTTGTTCTTTCTGTAACCACTTGATATACTCCACTGATGCCTTTAAAATAGTTCCTTTGTTCCAGCGCATATCACTGTAGAAAGTAGTGATAACCTTTTCACAATTGTGCATGTCAGCAAAATTCATATAAATGTACAAAATCTTTTATATTAATATGAAATAATGATTTACATGACCATTATTCACTCTTAGATATTATTGCTTCTGAATGGAAATTTTAATAGAATAGTTAAAAAGCCCTTATATATTAAAATTAATCCCAGAATGAAAATAAGTGTCAAAAGAAAGTAATAAAGTGACTTTTTTGTGTAAGATCTAAATGCAGATTCATGATTCTACTTTTACGTCTTTATATTTTTAGTAAAAATTGCTTTTGTTATTAACTCTAAGATTAAAATCTATGTGCAGTACATTAATGAACTAGGAAACTTATATTACTGACAATTTAAGCTTAAATTTTTGAATATAATTTAAAATTTATAACTCTTCTCACCTGATTTTCTAATGAGTATGCTTTTATTCTTATTTGAATAAAAGGTTTTATCTAATTTTGATCTTCAGTGTTGATAATACACCAAAATCATAGTTAATTTTAGCAACTATTCCATATCACATTATGAAACCTGTATGATTAAAACAAACTAAAACAAACTTTTCTATAATATAGTATATGAAAATAAATGCTTTCTATTCTTTGTACATCCACACTAATATGATTCATAACTGTCTTCAGTGTAATGGTGGTACCACATCAGTGTTATAAAACTGCAAATTAAGTAAACAGCCAGACAACACTGACTGAACACCCAACAATTCACACACACCAACATATACACAAACATACCCCATCTGGAAAATTATCAATGGAAAGCATTGTTCATTTTCTTTGACCACATTCTTCACATTGCGTTTTGTATACATCCACAATTATGCATATCTTAATCAAAATAATACAGTACAATTGTAAATAAGTCAGCTTCTCTTTCAACTATGCCTGCATTTATAGGTTAAATCCAACATTACTTCATAATATTGATCTGGGTTTTGAAATTTAGTTAATTACTATATTGGAACTGTATTTCAAATTAAGGAAGACTCTTTATCCAGTTCTTCATTATACGTATGTGGAACAATAATTGTATATAATTGTGTGTGTGTGTATGTGTGTATGTGTGTGTGTATGTGTGTATGTGTGTATGTGTATATGTATGTATGTATGTATGTATGTGTGTGTGTATATATATATATATATATATATATGATTGTTCTTTTTTTATGGTCAGCATTGTAAGCATTGATACTGAAACAACTGAGCTCATATATAGGGTGGCCTTGAAAGAATCACCTTTCAAGATGACCATATGTCAAGAAATGTATGCAAGCTGATAAAATTTTTCAGATCTATAGTGGAATTAAAATTATTAAATATTCCAAGATTAAACTGCAAATTAATCTAAATATATTACTTAATTATTCTGCTAATCTAATTTATGATTATCCTTGGTTTATAATTCCTAAGCAGATTGGTAAAATGTATTTTAAAAGCTACCAGTATGTATGTATGTATGTATGTATTTATATATTTATGATGCACATTTTTATGAACTAAGTTTGACATAATGACAGTGAACATTATATCTCTAATCAAGGAGATACTGACCCCAAAATGGAATTTATCCATCTTTCAAGAATCATGTTAAAAATATCTTACCACATGGTCCAATATATTATGTGAGTTGAGCTAGAATCTTGAATTACCCATCAACTGACACAAAAATTGACTCTAGCAATCTACCATCTTTAGACAAAAATGTCCACATTAACTGTGATGTCTAAAAAAACTGTTTCATACTTTGCTCCATTCTTTGTATTTTCTTTGCATTTAAATTCTAAAAACAATGATAAAAATGACAGGTGAACTCACGGATCATTAGACTTTGGAATAAGTGTGCCAAGCTCCTTGATACGGTAATTAATGTTATACCTCCTTCTTCTTTCAACTATAAAAACAAGATATTTTAGTAATAGCAGAATACAACAGAAAATATATAATTTATTAACAGACAGCAACACAGTTGTTCTGTTACAAAACGCTGTACTCTCTTTCAAAAAGGCACAGTATTTCTATTTTGTAAACCTGAAAATATTTAATCTGTGAAAATCATTAAATGGCTAGTTTAATTATCCTGGAGACAACAGGTCCAATCACTAATTTTTTGAAGGAAGAAAGATAATAAACACCAAAAGATTTATCTTTAATGAAGGAACACCCAACTCTTCATCTAAAACTGTGCAACTAATAAAGCTTTTATAGGAATTTAATGTATAAAATAAGATAAATGTAACAATTTGCACCTCTAACGTTAAGGTTGTGTGAGGTCAAATAATAATTGTGATTCTCATCTGATTTGACAGTGAACTAAAATTGCTCATGGAATGTGTGGTTTTATCATATCGGACAAGTTATTTTGAAAGGCTGCGAAGAGATGCTAATACCATCCTGTGTTTGCTGTCATTTACTTTACAATCTCATCCATGTTTACTTAAAAGGAAGGTCTAGCCTTGATCTTAAGAATGTATGGTTAATTCTTTCACAAATTATAAATCTTGATTACCATGAATGCTTGAAAAGTTGGTGAAAAAACTGCCCAATAGTATATAACAAATATACTTTAATTTTAAAATTACTTAATTTTTTTTTTCAAGAAAAGCACAAGTCACTTTTTGATTGTAAAATATCTACATTTAATATCTGCTTGTTGCATGCAGCCATCCACTTGCTTCATATTATTATGGAGTGTTATGGCATACTTAGTGGCATTTGTCACCAATATGACTATTCAGAAGTAAGAATACCAAGTTAACTAGGATGTTATTTAAATTATTTGACACATAGACATAATTTATTTTGAATATGCGGTTTCATTTTAAGTTGCCCATGAAACAGGATGCATATATAAATTGCACAGAAAACAATGGGGATAACGTACAATCCAGTTATGCTAACATCACCAATACATGCATAATTCAATATAAAATGAAATGAAATGGAATATTGGTTTCCTTACCTAGTTTAAACTGGATAGGAAAATATAATTTCTATTTACCTAGATACCTAACCTTATGGCACAGACCTATTTCAGTTTGTTAATGGTGAGATGATGTGGGCCATATGCACAATCTCTACAAGTTGAACATTCTAACTCTTTCTCCTAAAAACCCATTTCTGGTCACTTCAGGCATTCTTCTGTGCACACAACAGTAGGCAACATATCCCAAGTTAATCCAAGGCACTGAAGGCCAAGAATGTAGTATTAACAATATTTATGCATTGCTTGGAAATAATAATAAGAAAAAATAATAATGAGGTGATCACTAATACTTTTCGCATTGACTGAAGATCAATGGATGACTTCAAACATCATCACATAAACGCACTCTGAGTTGAAGAACAGGTTATAAAAAGTGCAGATTAAGGAAAAGCTATATGAGAACTACTTTATACAGAAACTGGTAGTTTGAGCATTGTCCATAGCTCAGGATATCTTACTATGAGCATGTCTGCACTGTACTTCTAGGCTGCTCCTGTCTTGTGCCCATGGCAGTTTTAGTCTAAGTCACTTTAAGAAAAACCTGCCCGGCCTGAGATGGATTGGCAACTTCTTGAAATGGATTCCCTCTGGACTGCAGGCTACCATGTTCTCCCATAGGACAATTTCCCTGTTGTTGTACCGTCCCAACTTCCTGTTTCAGCAAAGCAATGGCCAATCACTTTCATGTCTACAAAGTTAAATTGAATGCATAAATATAAAGGTAAAGCATCAAAATGTACATATGCACAACGACCAGATTAAAAATAAATTTTATTTTCTTGCATTTTCAGAGTTTATTTGAGAAAGGTCTGTTGCTACCTCGGTTACAGTGTCTTTCTAGAGGCACAGTGGCTAGAACATTTTCTTTGCATACCTGGTTCAAAACCTAGCAGAAACGTGTTTTTTATTATTATTTTTCTTTCCCTGACTTCCATATTTAAAATTTTTTAAAAAGCCAGGAAAAAATATAAATCTAGGACTGTGCCTTTTATCATTTCTACAGTCACTTGAGTCAAATGACTGGAGACTCAAGTGACTAAAGAAACCACAACATAATGGAACCATGGACTATTTTTTTAATCCCATGAAAAATAGGGAGATCAGGAAAAGAAAAAAAAAATCAGGTTTCTTGTTCTGTAAAACAAGCATTCTAACCACTGTGCTATTACAATAATAATTTAACATAAGCAGCAAAAGACCTCCTTGAAGACTTCCTCTTGAGGGTAAATTGAGAGGGTAAAGAGTGATGTCATCCATTCCTGCCCTCAAAAAATGGTTGTTGATATGTTCATCATAGTGAACTAAGACCTTAGGCTGGCAATAGTACTCTGGAATCACAAAAGTTTCTACTACTTTGAGCTGAATTATTAGAAATTATCTTCTCCATGCAAAGTTTGTGCTAACTGCAGTTCTACTGAGCAACATAATTTCCCAAGGTAAAGATGATTTTTATGAAACAGAAGACCAGGATGTTGATGTATAGATCAAACCCACTAAAATCAAGTGAGTGCATTATAACTATCAAGATCCATTGATTTCATGGGTCTGCTTTTAGTATGGTGAATTCTGGATTCATTCCATTATATAACATGGGAAAAAATCTATCCTGAGAAATGGAGTGGGAGTTGGTTTATTGTCCATGTGAATTTTTCAGGTGTGCCCCTTTCACAAGAAAAGTTCATTCAGCCTTTCTTCAACAATAACTCTAAAAGAAAGAGTTTTTCTATAGTCTACTAACAATAGTGAACGTCAGAAAAGTGTTAAATATACTCACTGAGATTATGGTTGTCCTTTTTTTGTCTCTCTTTTGCCATTGCTCGTGTATCTGTGACAGAAAGCAAAACTTATTTATATTGGTAATGGAGTGCTCTGAGTTACAATGAACTTTTTTCAAGCAAAGTTTTAAGAAATATTTTACAGGCTCAGATTCCCTAATGATTTTGGCACTTCCTGCTTCCTTATTTGTTGTTTAGAGCATGTGCTGACTTTTAATTTTTTTTAAAAAAAATCATCATGCATTTTTAATTCTTAAAATTCTGAAGAAGCAGTATCCAATTTGTTGTACTTTACACTGGGGTGGAAAAAAAAACCTTAAAATACTTTAAAGTGAATTTGAGTTCCTATTCCTATCATGCCAGACATAATCATATTTCTAAACTATTTGTATGTTGAGGAAAGAGGAAGAAAACCAGCTCTTTGTTCCCTTTGAGTTGCACTGATAAACTGCATGGTTGTTAACATTCTTTAGATTAATTGAATGAAAGTCTGAAAGATGTTAATTCATTAATGTGGTGAATGGGTGTATTGTGAACCTTCAAGAGAGTCACTTATGATGACCTGGAACAAATGTAATGGATGATAATTTATTTATATCATGGGCCAGAAGTTAAAATGTGTGCAGATTGATTATGTTTCCTACAGTAATTACAGTCATTAGCAGCATGTGTCTAGTTATACTTTATTGTCAGGAATATTCACTTCAGGACAAATAGAGAAAAATGTTTTGAACCAGATCTTTCTGATTCAGGGACATTCCTAGTCATCTGGAGATAGAGTGCTAAATGGCTAATAGTGTTCCCTACCTGTTCTCCACATTTCATAATGTATTATCAAGAGTGAAAACAATCACATGGATGGTTTAAAACTAGTTATTGAGGGATTGGAGAGTAGAAATAGTACACCGTGAAAGTGTACAATGTGTATTTAAATTACTTCCACTGTTTTCAATCTGCATGGTTATCTTTGTTCTACAAACAACACAGCAACTTTTGTAAGGCAGCAATTATTTTTGTTTAAAAAGGGTTTTTAGTATGCCAAAACCTCAAAGCTATATTACCTGTGATTTCCCTTTTAACAGGCAAATTAGAAGGACAGGAAGTATTGGTAAGACCCATATTAGCAGCTGTCATTCCTTGGTCACTGTTGTACATATCCAGAATGCTACTTGAAGGCTTTTAAGAACACAGAGGGAGTGAAAGAAAAGGACATAAAATTAGGTATGAGAGAATCAAAATAAATTCATGATTTTGTAAGAGGAAAGGCATATGTAGATACTTAAGAACAAAATTCCTTTTCAAATGCGTATTCATGTCTTAATCTCAACGGGAACTGCAAATGCTCATCTAAAAAACAGACTTTGCCCTTATCTTGTATAAAATAAAATTAAATGTTAAGGGTCAAAATTGCCATTGTTCCATATGCAGAAACTAGAGGAAGGTTGATTTGAGTTTTATATGCAGAATGATGCCTGGTTATGGCCCCTGATGTCTGATTTTGAATTAATGCCATAGCATATTTTCCAATAACAGGATTACTGCTACTACACTTCAAATATGAGTTAAGTTGAAAGGGAAAATAACCTTGCTGATCTTACCTGAGACCCAAGTGAATTTCTAACTATCTCCCTGAACTCAGTTCCTAAATTGTTTGTGCTTCGTGCAGCATACAAAAAAGATGCAGCTATGCAAAGCATCTTAAAATGGACTTGGATGGAGCATAGGAGACCATGCTGTGGGCAATTGACTTACAAGGGCATTAGGAGAGATTAGGTAATTAATTCTCTATCTGCTATGTAGACATAAACTTTACAACCTGCTATTTGATCATTCACTTCTGATCTTTAACATGAAATCCTTCCAAACATAAAATTAGGCTTGTAGGTATTTTGTTGGGATTTTTTAAATAACTTTCACATTTGTAATGCCCTTGATTGATATAACCTTACACAATATGAACAGTTGGTTCATATAGAAAATCTAGAAGTACCAACTATTCCAGTGCCTGTAATTTTTTCCCCCAATAGATGGGTACTCCCTGATTCAAAAGGGGACTTTGGACCTTTGTTTCCAGGGTTTTAACTTGCTAGGGCATCAGACAATTGGCTGGCTATCCACTGGACACACAATCAACCTTCATCTGCTCTTAGTGCCCTACATAATGCTTTAGTTTTTTTAAGAGTCTCTGAGTAGGCGCAGGGGATGAAAGTCCCAAGGGTGTGCTTTTTAATGTTTCCCAGATCAATGCACAACCACTGATTGTTTTGTCCTATTTGTTATATGGCTACATGGAGTTCTCATAGAGCACAAGTTAGGAATAATGAGAGAGCGAGCGCCAGTTTGGTGTAGGGGTTAAGGCATCATTCTAGAAACCGGGAGACCATGAGTTCCAGTCTCGCCTCAGACACAAAGCCAGCTGGGTGACCTTGGGCCAGTCATTCCCTCGGAGCCTTAGGAAGCGGGCCACTTCTGAAAAAACCTTGCCAAGAAAATGGCAGGGTCTTATCCAGACAGTCGCCAGGAGCCAAGTCTGACTGGAAGGCACGCACATGCACACACACACACACACACACACACAAAGTAATAATGAGATATCAGAAAGCAGAAGAAAGAAATCACAATAGCCAAATGTCTAAAATGCATCATAACCCAAAATATCAGTAAATTGGAGTATTTAGCTTTATATCCAACAGTAAATGAAAATAAAAAAACCAATTAACAATGCAATTTTATCAGAGGCATCTACAAGATCTGATGCTTTCATCAAAATGACAAAAACATTGTTGCACTATGATGCTACAAGCTCCTTTTTTATATGCATGCTATATGGTAGTGCATGTATAAAAGGGGTGCAGCATGATGCTGCTTTTGTTATTTCCCCTTGCCCCCCATGGATGCCTCTGCAACTTTTACATACTCAGAAAGAAGCCCCACAATGTGGTCAGCATACACCATCTTCCAATCTAATAATGTTACTAGATATCATTTGTATGGGTAGCGGTCAAAAGCTATGTTGGTGACTTGGGTTAATGTTACCTCTCAGTCCAACCTTCCATGAAAGGTTGTTGTCAGGATAAATGAGGGTGGATTCCTTTTGGGACTAATGGACATTAGGAATTAGAAAAAAAGTCATGGAACTTTGTTTTTGTACATGATAACTTCAGCAGGATTATTATATGCTCAAAAATGGAAAGGTTCGACACTACCCACAATGGAGGAATGGTTGGTGAAGATGATGGAACTTGCGGAGATGGCTAAATTCACTTCTTTGATCAGAGAAAAAAACAATATCTACATTTATGGCTGATTGGAAACCTCTTATAGACTTCTTGCATGAAACAGAAAAAAATGCACTTATGATTTGTGGTTTCGATGATTAGAAAAAATTGGATAATAGAAAAAAGTGAGCTTTATTTTATAATCATAGAGTAAGAGATAATTTTGTAATTGTACTTATATTTGCTGCAAAGGAAATTAGAAGCTTTCTATTTCATTTTATTCTCTTTCTGCATTTTTTCTTTTTTCTTTTTTCTTTCTTTGTTCTTTTAGTTTGTGTTAGTTTTTATGCTCTTTGTAAAACTTTTAATAAAATTTATTTTAAAAAAAGGATAAATGTGGGTGGAAATA
This sequence comes from Liasis olivaceus, assembly GCA_030867105.1. Classification (NCBI taxonomy): domain Eukaryota; kingdom Metazoa; phylum Chordata; class Lepidosauria; order Squamata; family Pythonidae; genus Liasis; species Liasis olivaceus. Next base: position 27,998,699 of record CM061355.1, on the reverse strand, counting down.
TGTGCAATTCATTGAGCTTTCTGGAGGAAAAATGGGATGTAAATATAATAACTAAAGAAATGCATAAATAAATACTGAAGAAAACAAATGTATTTTCTAATATTTAAAACTTCTAACACTCCATCATATCTCAACAACGCATTTCTTCATCCTCAGATAATGACCAAGTGAAAAAGCAGAGGTGGAAGACAAAAAGTGGAATAAGGTCTCTTTAAGAAGAGAAAATGGATAAATGTATTGAAAATTATAAGAATAGGATGCAAAGAGTATTGTTGAGCCAGACCAAATATCTATCTTGTACAACAGACAGGGCATGAATGTTGCAACATTCACCCTGGAAACTGTTGAGAGATATTCTATCTCAGATATTAGAGGGAACCAATAACCATTGATAGTCTCTATGGTTTTGTGTAATCCTTTTTAAGCCATCCAAACAGGTAATCTCTGCTATATTTTTAGCAGCATATTCTGAATTTGTATTATGTGAAGAAAGGCCCTTTCTTTGTCCCAACTCAGCCAGCGTTCAGCTTCATTGGATGACCAGTGAATTCTTCCTCTATGTGTGCATGCATTTTTCTAGCCAGAATCTAGAAACATGCTGTTTTGTATAAATTCTATATATTAAATCTTGTCTATTATATGTCTTAGTTCAGCAGTTTTCAGATCAGCTGTGTTTTTAGCCGACTTTTTCTAATCCATAAAAATCATCGCCTGTTTTCATTTGCAACTTTCTCTGATATATGGTCAGTGTTCCTGATGCATGCAATTTTTAATATAAATACTTACACAGTCTTTTATGGATGTTATCCTTTGTTCCATAAATTTCAAAATGCAGGTTTTATAAATATAAAAGTATTTCTAACGATGTAATTACCCTCCTTTTTTTTTTTTGCATGCAATATTCAGAATATACATTTTACCAGTTGCATCCCTCAAACAATTTGGAGGTGGGTAGATTTTTTTTTTAACACAAATATCAAACACTAGAAGACGATGTTAAATATTCTTTTGGGTGGCGTTTATTTTGGCAGATTTCATTAATCAATTCATAATTAATGGTGAGTTGCTTTTAGATCTCTAACCTAGTCTAGGTAAACATTCCTTCAGTTCCAGTGTATGTTGAACTTCAATTTAAATATAAAAAAATGTGAAGACTCTTGGAAATGTTGATGGAATCAGGTTTCATGGCCTAGCGTACATTCCATCAGATACATTAAGTATTACCCTAAATTATCAAGCATATGTATAATGCTGGGATGCTGAAGAAATCAGGACTGAGTTCAGAAGAAATGAAAAGCAAATATGAAATTATATATAATGATACAGAGACATTAAGAAGGCAGTGCTGATTATAATGCTAACATTATCACTGGAAGGCTAATTTGTTAATAACTGTTATACATATTAGGGTTTCATTAAATGATCACCATACATTTATCAGTCTGCCTGAGTGTATATGTGGGTATGGCCTTTCAATTTAAGATAATACTTTATGCAACTGAAGGAGTGGTTTCCAACTTTGTGGCTGCCATGGAGAAACATACAAAAATACATCAAGAAATAAAACAGCAAAAGGTACATTTATTGTAGCGAGCACTGTATTTAACTCTGAACTATATACAGCCTTTAGTTCAAATCCTGGGCCAGGTGAGAACTGCAAGGGTTTATTATTCTCTCATAGTACAACCAAATTCATTACGTTTTTGCAAAGATTCAGTGATGTATACCCTCTTTTCAAAGGAAGACTGAGATACTTATCATGCTGACCGCAGGTTTGACTTGACACTGTGTGTGAAAAATGTTTTCCAGAACTACATATCCTCTTAATCAAAATGGGAAGGAGGAGGAGGAGGAGGAAGAGATAAATGAGATACCATTTCACTATTTGAATCATTCTGTTAGGTTTCATTTCTTACACTCCATTCCTCACATTTGATATGGATTCAGGGACTGAGTCTCAAACTAAAGAGTCTGTAGAATATCCATGTGTCAGCTATAATATCTCAATTCTTGGGGTACACCCGCATCATATTGATTTCTTTCTGTGATCTGTTTCTGAAATGCATGCAGCAATGTACAAATAAGAATCAAAATCCTGTCTGTAGGCTTTTGGATAAAGGGACATCTATGAAAAATTTAGCACAATGCAGATTAAAAAAAAAAAACAGTCATGATTTCTAGAGTATTGTCTTAACTGTAGTACTTTCCTTATTTGAATGTTATTTCCAGGTCAGAGCAAATACATCAATTCTGTTGTGCATTCAGAAAGCAAATGGATGATATACAAATTCATTTAAAACTGAAAATGAAAACATTAAGCTTGTGTAGCATAACACCATGTGAACTCTTATTTTAATGAGCAAAGCTAGCATAAACTCTACATCATTGCAGTAATCAAAGATTTGCTAATTGCAAAGAACAAACCTGTAGCCAATGCAAATTGGCCTCTTACATAATAAAAGCAATCTATAAGATGGCTGTCATATTTAAACTATTATGAACCACAGACATACACCAAACAAATCATGAAACGTAGAGAAAGGGTACCTTTCAGTTCAATGCATATTATTTTCGTGGCTGTGACAGTAAACCACAGGTCAATATACTCTCTTCCCTCTCCCCTCTCACAAATAAAACATTCTGCTCAATGCTAAGATCCACGCTGAATGATTAACACAGCAAATGGTTAACCAGACATCTTTAGACAATACAACTGAAGAAACATGAAGTTCCAAGGAAATCAGAATGCACTAACCAGGTTAGATTTCAGATATGTTCTGTTAGTAGCTAATTAAAATACCAATCAAAGAAGAACATTACTTTGTAATTTACCTAATTCAGATATGGAGCTTTTTTGCATATGACCCCTGTTGTAAACATTCAGGAGGAGATGATGATTAATATAATCCAGTTTTTGTCATTCTCTTCATTATCATCACCTTTTTTCTCCAAAAAATTCAATGTGGCTCTTTTGGGTCCCCTTAGCATAATTTTACAAGGCTGTCTAGTGAGGTAAATAAGATGGAAAAACAGTAACTAATTTTCCAGGCCCTACTTTCATTAAGCAAGGACTACCTGTAGTATGTAGACAGTGATTTCCTTTTGTCTGTCCTGAGGATGGATGATCATTGAGGGATCTGCTCAATCCTGAATGCCCAGTTTGAGGCCTTGGGAAATGGTGGCAGACTTTGATCTTTGGTCACACAAAGCCTTTGCACACAGCTCATTTAGCCCAGCCTAGGGTGATGCATTTTGGGAGCTAACCAGAGATGTTTAGAATGACTGTTTTATATTTTTTAATAATGATTGTTTTTATATATTTATTGTTTTATTTTATTGTTGTACGCTGCCCAGAGTCACTTTGTGTGAGATGGGAAATGATATAAATAGATAAATAAATAACACTTCTTGCTAGCATACCTTTTCCAGGAAAATTCATGGCTTGTTTTTTGAATAATTAACTTCCTATCATGACATTTGGGTCAGCCTGAATGGGTCATTTTCCTGAGTATCATTTTGATTCCCTATATAGGTTGGTTGTGGTTTCCCTAGCTCAGAAGGCATTTTACTGCACCAAGGGACTGGTCTATTAACAGGTTTGGCAGCAACATCTGCTTCACAGAATCGTGGAATTAAAAGTGACCTTGGAGGTCTTTTAGTCCAACCTCTGCCCACAGTAGGATTCCTCAGAGATTCCATGCAAATGTTGTTTGAGAACCTCTAGTGATGGAGCATACACTCCAGGACTCAGGCTGTTCTACTGCTTAATAGCTCTCATAGTTAATCCCTGAGTTTGGATTCCTTTCTGTAAAGCTTCCCCCTGTTGTGCTACTCTGGAATACCACAGAGAATTAATCCACACCCTTTCCCCTGTGACAGCTCTTCCAATACTGGAAGACTGCTGTCATGTCTTCCCTTAGTCTCCTCTTCATTAGGTAGTCATACCTATCTGCAACATTATATCTTTAGCCTTTTTATGACACCACTTGTAACCTGGTTTCCCAGTCTCTATCCATTTGGGTTTCTGTAACAGTCACTATCCATACTTATGTTTGTACTTTTATCAAGTGAGGGCTACATACCTGAAACAGCTATCAGACATTGAACTCTACAGATACATCACATTCACCTCATAAAGGAAGTTCATGAATATAGTTATAAATAGCTGAATGAGAAGATATCAAGGACTACTGTGCACTCATATGTGGAATCAACTTTGTTTGGGCCATGTTGATTGTCCATGAAATCATGTTTGATACCGATCCAGCCTTCCCTGAGAACTTCCTTCTACATCCAGTTATTTCAAATTTTAAATTTGTTTACTTGTCTACTTTAACTTGTTCACCAGTTAATTTAACTGCTTATAATTTAACTAATTATCAGTTACAGTTTGCCTCAGCAGAGCAGCACTCAGAGCCCATTTCTAGCCTATTATTAGTTAGAAAGTATGGGCCGTGGGTAGTGGCAGGATTCTTGGTCGGCTGACAATTACCCAGGAGAAGAAGAAGAAAAAAATACAGTTCTTCAGTTTAAGCCTCAGCCACAGTGATTCAAAGTGCAGCCATCAAAGATAGTGGCTTCAAAGGTTTAAGAATTTAGTGCTATTTTCATTAACAAATGTATGACAGGAAAAAAAGAATATTGTGGTTCATCTGTAATTAACTAAAATAAAATTTGCTCAATGTTCGCTTCATTTTCTTATCATTTACCTTCAGGTTTATTCAGTTTAACTAGCCAACATGTCCATGGTTAATCTTTGAAGCTTTGCAGATGAACTACAAAATATGCATTGACTTTGTTCCTTTGAATACCAACTGGTCCACTGCCTCTAGTGCAGCTACTGACACAATGAAATCAAAACTATCAAAATATATTTCCCCTTCTGAACTGGAAACAGTGCTGCTTTGTGTATTCTCTTTGGCCAAGCCTATTAAGCATGTTCACAAACAGGCTGAGAGACTGTTTGATTATTAGCTGCAAGCTGCAGAAATGACCTTGAAGTAACTTTAATTGTTTATTTTCAATTCTCTCTGATTTAACTGCCCATCTACAAGACCTTTTAGCTTCAAGGTAACACTTGTCCTTGTACTAGGCAAGCAAAACTGCTGAGTTTGATTGTATAGTAAGCAGATGGATGAGGCAGACAATATTGGAAAACCAGAACATCCAAGGAGAACAGTGTTCAAGCTAAATAATGGAAACATAGCAGTGGTATTAAGTAGAAAATTTTTAATAGAATAGGTCAGCAGCTGATCAGTAATTATATTGTGGCCCTTTTCTTCAAATGGAACCCCAACTTGAGTGTACAATGCTGCAATATCAATTTTAATGCTAGATTTCTGATCACATGTGTTTTTAGCTCATTTCCAGTAGAATACATCTGCCTTGGGACAGGACTGACTTTCTCACAGCATAAAACAAAGCCAGACTTTAGAATATCTTCTCAACCGGCTGCTTGTGGTTATTTATTGATAATAATTCCATTGCAGGATATAAAGAAACTTGATTTTTCATTAAAGCATCTCTCTCTCTCCCTCTCCCTCTCCCTCTCTCTTCCTTTCAAAATTGATATCCTTTTCTTAGAATGTCTGTGAGATAGATTTGGCTCAGAGTGATTAGCCCAAAGTCACCAGTGGTCCAACTCTGACATTCAAGTGTCCGCAGGATATGGTTAAAAAGTCTAGTTGACAGCTGTGATGGTACAATCAAAGGTGTGCATCACGCATAAAAAACAGGCAAATTTTTGATCATCCTGTTGTGGCTGCCATCTTTCCTTTTTTGCCCACACCCCACAGACATTCCTGCTACCATTTTAACCACTATGCTACAATGATCTGGATATTTACTACAATGAATACGAGACGACTGCCTCCTGCCAATATGGGATGAATGAAACATATGGCTATAGTAGTCCTCATTAAAACTCTTACTTCAACTAATTGTTCATGGAGATATTCTTTTAAAGGACATAGTCTATGTTCTCAACTAGGGAAATTCAGAGTAGCAAAACAAAGCAAAGCAAAGCCCTTCTAAGGAAGAATGGCATGACAGTAAATTAGCAGCGTGTCATTAATGCACAAAGGATTTAGTGATCAAATGTTTTCCTTTTCTCTGTCCATTCTTTTTAAATATACATTAGGATCTTAACGCTTACAGAGAAGTAAGGAATATGGGCTGTCCAAGGACAAATATATAGCGAACAACTGAGATATAAGAAAAAAGGGAGGTAAATCACAATCAGGCTTGCAAGAATCTGTTGTTGTAGCCAATCTCAATAAAGAATAGTTTTAGGCTTTCCGTGGAGTTGATTTCCTGGTCTAGCCCACCGAGTGGGACTGATATCAATCCCCTCCTTTGCAAAATAACTTCTACACATTAGCAGCTGCTTTTGTGTAAGTGATCTATGTGATCAGGATTGCCATAAAATTTGTATATGGATCATTTGGATGCCAGACTTATATTTGTTCATGTGGGAGGTGCTTTGCAGACCCCACTTTCACATTATACCAAGATGGGGCCACAAGATGAATTTTCAAGCCATGTTCTACCTGTGGAATATCATATGGATTGATTGATGGTTACTCCCTTTTATGCATGCAGCCTTCAAGTTAGAAACTTTATAAGTGTGTTACTTATCCCATTTGTAGATAAGAGTTGAATGAAAAGCTAGCATAAATTATACAGTACAGGACTAATATGGATTTACATTTTTGTGTGAAAAGGTTCATAATAAACATTACATTATCTATAGCTTAAGGCTTAATTAAATGCTAATGAGGAAACATGGGTACTGTTGGCAACTATCAAGTTTGCTAAGAATGTCACTTAAACTCCCATGATACTGAGATACCCATTTTAATAATCAATTAAATAGAAATAAGCAACAAAAAGAGTATCATGATGTTATCACCAATAAATGCATAGTAAAAAACCAAATTTCTATAGGATGCTAAGGTGCCATGTTTAAAAAACACAGCCAGTGGTCACTCCAGAAATGTTTGTATGGGGACAGAGTAGAGGCACAATGAATTTCAGTGGGGGCAGGCATGGATCCTATGCTGATACTCTCTTAAATAAGTTATACTGATTTAAAAGAAACTAGGTGACCTAGTAGTTTGTTGTTTACATGGCAAGCAAGCAAGCATTTACCAACTAAATTCCCATTTATGACAAGGAAAACAGCAAGTTTGATTCCAAACAAAAACATTATGCAAATATTTTATGTACAAATTAGGCAGAACAAAACATGGTGGTAGCTGAATTGTTTCAAAAGTACAGTTCCTTCTGAACAAATATTAGTACAGACACATCTAGGAATACACTAGCTGTCAGTGAGAGGAAACAGAGCACACTGAGACAAAAGAGCTCTATGAAATCACACCCTAGTCATAAAATTATGCAATTATATGTTACTTAACCAGGAAAGCTGGTATCAAAAGATAGATCTTCTTGGAGCTACATTCTATTGAAATAAAAGAAAAATGGACACACTTTGCATGTTAGTCATCAGCATTGATCTCAACATGCACATGAGTGCTATGCCAAAAAAACCCAAAAAAGGCAAGATTCTCTAAGAGAGAGGGAAATAATGTGCAATATTCTTATGTTGTAAAAATGGAATCCATATGTGCTTAATGTACTGTAGGCGGGACACAATCAATATACCACATTCTGCCCAGCCCATTCCAGAAGAAGCTGAATGGAGGGAAAAGCTTTGTTTTCCATTGCTGATAGATAATGATACTCCAGGCACAGCATATGGATGCGTATTGTACGCTGTGAGCTGTTTCTTTCTCCTTATTATTAGCACATTTAACAATTATTAGATCCACTGAATGTTCAGAACATTTGCCATTTCGCTGAAATCAGTGGGAGCAATTCTAAATGTTCCATACAACTTTTCCAGTTATATGTTAATTGCAGCTAGTTTGGGGGACATAAATCATATCCATTAAGTGTGAGACTGAAACTTAATAATCAACCTCACAACATATATGAAATTTCTCCTTCTGTGAGATTTGCCTTAAATCTTTTGAGCAAGGGGGCACATTTAATGGTATACCATTGCCAACTCTTCAATTCTTGTTACTCCTGCATAGGAATTCTGCAAATTTCCAGTCTTGGTTTATATTCTTGATTATAGGTAGTCCTCACTTAATGACCACAATAGGGACCAGAAAATTCATTGTTAAGCAGGGCAGTTGTTAAGCAAGTCACACCTGATTTTACAATCTTTTTTGCAGCATTCATGAAGTGAATCACCATGACCGTTAAGCAAATCACATAGTTCCCCATTGATTTTGCTTGCTGGAAGCTGGCTGGGAAGGTAACAAATGGCAATCATGTGCCCTGGGATGCTGCAACCGTTGTAAGTGCGAGCTAGTTGCCAGGCCCCTGGATCATGATCATGTGACTGTGGGGGTACTGTGACAGTTGTAAGTGTGAGGACTGGTTGTAAGTCCCTTTGTTCAGCACCATTGTAACTTTGTACAGTCACTAAACAAATGGTTGTTAAATGAGGAATACCTGTAGTTGTTTTGCAATCTTAAATCAGCCCTACTGAGTCATACTATATAGCATTCATTATTCTTAACTAAGTAAATAAATATTACTATTTTTTAAAAAATCAGTATAGACATTCCACATAATTTAATGCTTGTTTTTCTTGTTAATTTTTGTTTTTGGAAGCCTTGCATATATAACATACTGACAATTGCTGAAGCTGATATACCAAATGACCTTTGATTCCTCCTTGGTCTTTATGCCTGATCTAGTGTAAAATGTGCTTGACAAAGACATTTGCCTTGATGTCTTGTACAGCCTTTTCCAGTCAGCTAAGATTAGTGATAGAGTTGTTAATATTTAGTCAGCTCCTTCCCCATCAAACATGTACTAAACTTTAATGATCACAGTAATTACTGACTAGAAATCGCTCATATCAACAACATTACTTCAGGTGCCATAATGGTCTAAATGTAATATTTGAGCCTAGGCGTTCAATTTCTGTGGGGACAGAGGAGAGGCAACTTTGATTTTTATTAATTGTTCATAAATGTTGAACATTTGGATAGAGGGAGTTGGAATTTTAATAATAAAATATTATATTAAATTGTCATTTGTATACAGGAGAATGTACTTCATTATTATGTTTGACAATAGTAAATTTCAACAACAAATGTTAAGTCTGTAACTATATCCTATACCATTCTTATTCATATTTTTTCACACCTACAGGATAGTTAAATAATTAAAATCAACTGCCTGATATGAAAATAATAAGGCGTATATACTCTTTGCAATAATTCGCATTCTCATAGAAAAGTGTCTTATCAGATACTACCCTTGCAAATGAAAATAAAATAAATGCTAAGGAATTTGAGTCATGCTTGTTGTTCTGCATGATTTTTTCTGAAAAGAATGACCACAAACTGGTGAAGAAAACAAAAAATATTAAAGGTATTGTACGAAATAGATGAATCCATAAATTCACAATTTATAATCTAAGTTAATGTAGGTAGACAACTTTGAACCAATGTAGCTTTCTCTGTCACCCATCTACAATTTGTTATTGCAAAGGATAGTTTGACAAGAGAATGCAAAATAAACAACACATTTTACCTGATTACAATTCTAAACTACAATTTTCACCCACATTCACAATTGCTGTTATAAAAAACTATGCCAATAATTACTTACCACTCTTGGCATGAGCAGTGGTGTTTCAGAGCGATTTATCCCTTTATCATCAAAATTTGATTCCATGCTGATTATATCATCAATAACGTCTTCCATCTAATATAACAAGAATTGCTAATGAGTGAAAATGAATAGTTAATAGTGGAACTCACAGTACAATCCTACACACGTTCATTCCAAAGGAAGATCAATGATATATACTCTGAGTGAAGTACAGTGTACTTTTGTACACTGAAGTACAAAGCCCAAAGAAAAACAAATAATATTTGGCAAACGTATCTCCTCTTTATGAGATAACGTTCTTCGAGAGAATGGTCTGAAAGGGCACAATGCAGTGATCCTTCTAAAATGAGGTGGAATGGTTCCTATATACCATGTGGGTTAAAGATCACTTGGAAACAATATGTAAGAGTTTCTGAGCTTTTTGGAGAAAGAACAGAGAAGAAAGAAATATCTAACACTTGAACTAAACAGCTATTTGTTGATTTGGGGGGAAAAAGTAGGAATACTAATTTGAGGAAATATTCAGTGAAGTCCTAGACTGCTGCCTTTCTGAAATATGATTTGTCTTCAGCCAATCAGATTGATTTCAGTTATTTACTGATTTTATCCTACTTCCTGATTATCTCTAATCAGCTAGATTACATGACTAATCTCACATGACTAATCCAAAATACATTTCCTTCTCTCTCAATGGGATACCCATCTCATAGCCAAAACTATGTGGCTAGGTATGATAACAGCATCTTAATTATTTCTGACCTCTCATTAGCTAGGATCATTTATGTGACTAATTTACAGCAATAAGAGAAATAATAACTAAGAGTAGGTAGACCAGATGGCAGAAATAATGGTTCTGAACATTCTAAAAATAACTGAATGAGGTCAAAGAATTTGGGTGTAACTTTCTACCTCGGGAAAATCAGTATTTTGGCCATGAACCTAAGGCATGAGAATTCCAACAACTGAAGTGGCTTCAGATTGGTCAAGAAGCATGTTCTATAACAGAAGGAACAAAGTCTGAAAATTAGGAAGGACACATATTATTGCTTTACTCCTAGAAGTGAGGGAACACACTGCTTTATAAAACCATTTTCCAAGGAGTGATTCATTTCAGTCTCTGTCAAAAACAACCCACGTCCTCAAAGATCTGGACAGCCCTAGTGTCTATGTTTGCAGAATAGGAGCTGTTATATTATTAAATAATATGCTTATAAGCTATAGAATTCAATAATTCTACAACCCTTATTTGCTGAAGCAAAAGATACTTATAGTGTATTTACATGGAAGAAAGGCTACAGTTTGCCCAATAATTTTGTTTAAAATGGAAAGGTTGTCTTAGATACTGAAAATATGGTAAACAGGACCAATAAGGGTTGCTGGAATCTCCCTTTTCAGAGGGGGGCATCAACTAAAATTCAAGACATCATCCTTTTAGGCAAAAATTTTAAAAAATCTCCAGTAACAAGCAACCTCCAGTAACCCTAACATTTTTTTTTCTTTCACATAGGTTGTTCACCTATGGTCAGACTCCTTGGAAAAATAAAAATGGCTTCTTAGCACATCATATTAAAAAAGCATCATTAAGTAGTGATGATATTGTAATCAAAGACTTGTTAATGATGATGCACTGCTTGTTGATATCCAAATACACAATGAAGTCATGAATCTTTAATGTGCAAGCTTTAAAGATGCAGTCAGTAAAACTAAGGTCTGAAGTCATCCTTACTTAACTCGTACTATTTAAACAGCAGTGCTGAACAAGTTGGAGAACTGTTCTCCTTTCTGTCAGCTCCATTCATTTTGACAGCTTGCTCTGAGCTAATCTCACAGCTATATGCCATACCCCATTTTCATGTTCTCCTCCAAGAGTTAATATCTTGGTTACTGGACTTCCAGGAATGCTGATATTACTAGTAGGAGGCATATGACCGCTGTTTAATATAGGTGTAGATCCTGAAGAAGTTATTGAATGGGAATGAGGCAGTGATAGAGGTTGGCTAGATAACTTGGCATCCAATGTCAGAAGCTGCTTCACTTGATTCTGTGGAATTTGCTGAATGTGATACCTCATTGGATTTTCCAGGTGAGTTTGAACCTGAAAAGAAGGGGAAAAAAATCCTGACATGTCATTTTTCCTTTGTAAGCCCGATCAACAAATTTCTGATATGGGAATTTGGTAACAGTGTGACCAGTTATATTTCACTTGAAACCTATATTCTTTGAATGTTAATACAGCTAGATAGTTACTATTGCTACTGCTTGCATCTAAATTATCCATACTACATTCACAAGCCAATAAGAAAATGCTGGTAGTTCAAACCCTTTTTCTAAATTTTCCAATTATCAGTTAATATTCTACTGATGGGAATAAATATTTTGAAAAGGCAAACAGGCATCATTCAATGTATAGTTACCATGCAACTTGAAACACTGTTTTAAAACCTTGTCTGAACTCAGACCTGTCTACACAGTTATGCTCCAACAGCAAACATTCCAAAAATGTAGAGAGAAGTGGTCATTACACTAACAAAGTAATTGTATTTACTAAGCATCTTTTTTTAATTAGCTCACCTGATAGCAAGAGCAATCTGTCAAATGAGGCATTTTCAGGTTCACCACAACCAGATAATCCAGGAAAGTGTATTAGATGATGATAGTCTGGACTTGACCAATACAGTATACTCAGTGCTTTTCTTTAAGACTGAGAAAACTTTTGTACAACCAAAGAGGCATTATAAAGTTAGTGGTCATGCCCTAAATGGCCAATTGTACAGTCCATCCTTTGATTGTGTAGATTGACAGCCACAACTTCAAATAACACCCATTTCAGAGCCTCTCCACATTCCTACAATTTATCTTCTGCAAGAATACAGGCTATACAAATATGTACTGTTACATTCAGCCTCTGGCTTTCTTGAAATACTCTAGTATGACTAATGAGAAATTTCTTCTAATTTTCTTCCAATGGTTCTTAAGATTTAAATAATAGTGAAGCTTTTGTATATTATATTTTAATTTACTTCTAACATTAAATGTAGTATGTAGTTCTACCTCCAGTTTTAATTAATGGAATGGAATAATTTTTCAAGCAAGTTTAAGAGGATCACAAACTCACATTCTCATACTAATCCATCAGGCACCCATTGCTACTCTCAGCTACCCTATGGTTAATTCATCTTGTTTTTCCTCCCCCCCCCCCCCTTACAGGTAAATATGACAGAACTTTAAATGAATAAAATTACAAAAAATAAGATAACTCGGTAGCATTAAAGTGGGGTATACATAGATAAGCCATCTCAGTTCTCAATCCTCTACAAGAAAAAGAAAAATATTTGCATTTACGGAATAGAAAGTAAGCTTTGCCCAACTGCACATAGGTCAAAAAATTCATCCAAAAGTATTTCAACTTTATTTTAGTGGTGCTTAAGCATTTTAATTTGGCTGGATCATGAGGCCAGTGAGGCTGTAACTGATTCAAAATTACAACTGAAATGTTCATTGTATAGTTTGTGTAGCCGCATAAACAAACCAAGGCTGTTTTAAACTAATTTTAGTATATGCATTCAACCTTTCATTTAAAAATATTTCCCATGAGAAAATATGTAATATTTAGCATTTGAAATCAGATTTAGACAATTATTTTTCTGTCCTTATCTTTCAGAACAGTTAGAAGAGTCTGGTCTGAAACAATCTTCTGGATTATATCTAGATATAAGAAAGTATATGCATCTTTACTTGGAAATAGATCTATCTGTACAGTTTCTGATTCATTAATATCAGTGTAAACCTATTTTGTCTTGTGAATATTTATCCTGACTAAACATTAAAAAATGTTTGCAACCTCCTTTCTTATTTTCAGTTTCACATTTGCTCATCATCATCTTGCAACAGTATCATAGCATCTCATTCCATTTAGCCTTCCTAAATTCATTTTTAGCTCTACATAGCATTTCATTTACATCAAAGAAATCTAAGTGATCCACCTGAAGGGCAACTGACTCACCAGAACCAATAGTAATTAATAAACATACCTAATCATCTAGAACTTTACACTGATGAAATACTATAACCACCTTTAACCACCTTTGATTCCTGCAATACTTATTCTCACAAATATGAAATTCAGAGAGCATCACAGATGAGCTTAGCTCAAAAATTCAAAGCATCTGCTTCATGCAGAATCTTCATAAATGAAGAGTCGGTTTCACCCATTGGTGGAGGCACAGCTGCAGCAGTTGATTTCTTAGGTCATATTGTGATTTGAACATACATTGTTAGGAAAGGTCCAATCCCTTGATTATTAATAATAAAACAGCCCTTCGTTCATTTTATCTAAATGCTACAGCTGCTCTGATGCTTTTGGGATTTTGAAAGTAGAAGTGAAGGCACTTAGGGCTTTGCTTCTGTTCCTGATGTATAAGTCAAGAGAAAGGATTGTCCACTTTTAGGAGATGTACAGCAAATGCTAGGATCTGCCATTTCAGTGCTTCAGCTTACATGGTAAAGTTGAAGGTTCCCTTGAGTTTTCAAACTTTCCATTTGGAAGTAGAGTAGTTAGCTATGGCCTTCACAGCAGCTGGCAGAATCTTCACTGATTAAGAAAAAGGGTAAGCAGGGACAGTTACAGTTAGTTCTTGAAATAGACAGTATCAGAAAAGCTCAGAGTCAGAAGCTAGACTGGGAAATTAAAAAAAAAATCCCAGAAGAAGGCTGACTACTTCTGCATTGATACTAAGAAAACTATCTGTACATGTTCATGTGGTCACCAGAGGTGGATCGTGAGCTAAGGAGATTTTACCTATCAGTTTAAGCGGTCAGATTGCAAATATTATTACTGAGTTTTTTCCTATCTTGACCCTGAAAATAGAACCTTCTTTATATTCTTCTTCATCAATAGCTACAGTTGGATTCTGTTCAAAATAAAGGTTGTTGTGTGTAAAAGCTTTGAAGTTAAGACAAAACACTCATGTGACATGAAATATAGTTATTTATATTAACCTTTTGACATCATAATCTTCAACAAACTTTGAACAAAAAGAGGGAAACTCCAGAAACAACTATTTTCATGGTTCCTGCTACAGCATGGGCTGCTCAAAATGCATTATTGAGCTGTCTATTTTAGTGTCAAAAACTAAAAATAGTCCTGGCATATCTCTCCCTCTTTCTTTCTCTCTGTATACACTTCTTTATCATAGCTGTTAGGCATTATTAAATCTTCTTGTATTATAGTTCAAGAGGAGCTATCTTTAGACCTTGAATTCCTTACAATGCTATAGCACTAAGACTGACAACTAGTAAGCCAATTTAAAGCCGGAATAGTTAAATAATATAATGTTCAACTTGGATGGGGAGAACCTGTGTTCAAAGTCCTGACCTCACTAGGTAATCATGGACCAGATATATTTTCTAGGCATAACCTGGATTTACTTACCCCTTCCACCATATTCCCAGAGTGGTTTATAAGAAAAATGATTAAAATTAGAATATAAATATAGAGCAAACCTAAGATTTATTTGTAAAAAATCAGAAAAGCAGCATAAACTAATATCCAGTATTAAATTTGTGACACTGCTTGATTAATGCAGTAAGACAAATGAACTGGTTAACAAATAAACACATCCTGAAATCTTTCATTCACATACCCCTCCTCCCTTGTACATAGCTCTTTAACTAAAATCTTAGCCTTGTGGTGTCATCCATGCCACCACAGCTACTATTTGGGGTTTACAGATACCCAGAATTAAAAACCAAAGCCTAATTTCCATAATTCCAGTTTTCCCCAATCCAAAATAGAAACCACTTCAAGGTAAGACAACTTAGAAAACCTACACATGGGACATAGATAAGTTTTTTCAACCTACTATTTACATGCTTGGTGTCTACCATAAGGGATTCAGGAACCTATTGTGTTCTATTGCTGCTTTTTAAAAAATTCACGTTTGTTTATTGGCATTTTTGTATGTGCTTCTCCTAACAATGTATTATTGTATGAACTTTTCTTGATAGAAATCTGTTTTACAAGTTGCTTATCATTAAAACAACATCATTAAAAAAACATTAAAGCACACACTTTATATAATAGAAGAAGTTTTGCTATTTTGTTCTTCCAGGAATTTTTTTTTTTTTTTTTGCTTCCTAATCTAACCCTAGAATTCCCAGGTAGTTTCCCCACTACTAATCAGATTTGTAAACTTAAACAGAAACACAAATATTCAATTACCATTTCATTACAATAGTAGAACCACACTGATAAGCAGATATTGTAAACCCCCATAGAAATTCTCAGACACATATAGAGGCCTTGGTAGTTTGTGGTATAGAATGTTAATAAATAACAACAGCTATGCGCTGTGTTTATATATAATCATATATCAAATAAAAGTACTAAATTATCTGGACATTTGGAATCAGATTTCAGGCCAGGTCATAGTGCTGACATAGCATTAATTATTTGTTGATGGTTTCTGGCAGAGCCCGGATAGAGGTGGTACAACTATCCTGACTCTCCTTGGTCTCTCAGGAGTTTTGGTACCATTTGGTCATGGTATTTTTTGGGACTGACTCCGATGACTGGAAGTGGAAGTAACAGTGTTGCAGTAGCTCTCCTTTTTCTGTAGCTGATTCCAGCTGGTGTTGACGGGAGAGGAGGGATTAAGCCCAAAGCCTATAATTTTCAGAGTGCTGTGGGGCTCAACAAACTATTGCCCTCTCTTCAAACATTTACATGAGGCCACTGAGTGAGGACATCTGTCAACATAAGATCAGGTATCTTCAGTATGCTGATAATACTCAGCTATATATCTCAACCCCGATGAAGTGATGCTGTCAAGGTTCTATCCCAGTGCCTGGAGCCTGTGAAGATCTGGAAGGGAGAGGAACAACTTAGACTGAACCCTAGCAAGACCAAGTGGTTCTGAGTGCATGGACCAGCTGGTTCTGGGGACCTTCCATATTTAGTTCTGAATGGGTTACAACTCTGTAGATGGAACTGTTGTATAACGTAGGGATCTTCCTGGACTCTCAGCTCCTGCTCAAAAAGCAGATACAGTTGTGGCCAGGAAGGCCTTCATGCAAATTCATCTTAAGCATCAATTGTTCTCTTCCCTGGACTGGGGAGCTCTTTCACAGTCACTCATGCCCTAGTCACCTTACTCTATATAAAGATGCCCTTGAACACCACTCAGAAGTCTCAGCTAGCCCAGAATGTAGCAGCATGAGCAGTTATGAGCATGCCAGAGTATGCTGCTTTCCTTTAAACATGCCTTGAAAACCTGACTCTTTTCCCAGGCTCTGGGCTAGAGTGACATACAAAGGATTTTATAAGCTTTTAGTGGATGTTTGTTGTACCAATAAGACCATCTTTCTTTTTTGCTGTTTGTGCTTGTTGCTGTATACTTTTGTTTTTAGTTCTGCACACACCCCAGAGTCATAGATGAGTTAGGCAACCTTAGAAATGTAAATTATACATGCATCCATATAAACATATATTGGCTGCTTAAGGCCTACAAAAATCTAGAAAACCACTAAAGGTCAGCAAATGTCAATCTCTTACCTGGATTTTTACAGTCCAGGTAGGTAGCCCTAGTTATAACCCATGTCATAAAGATACAATGGTCTATTTGACCTTGTTGGCATTACAAATTAAAAATAAGCTCAGAAAGCGAGTTCAAAAATGGCATGAAATAAGACCTGAGATAGAAAGGACATAAATTCCTGTCATTGAGGCTTAATTGAATAAGCATATTGAAATCTGAAAGACAGATTCTTTTTTCACATTTAGATAGGATAACATCTGAGCATGTTATCTTAGATCTCAGGATCTGTGAAATGTTAGAGGCTTGCTCTTCTTTCAAAGCTGTGAATTTGGAATAGCTAATGGTTGAGAAGGAGACTGTGGAGGAAAAGCTATCTAAGTCCTAAGATTAATTTGTGTCTGGTCATATTTGGCAGACTATTTTAAATTATATGCTAAAGGACATGGCTGTGCTGGCTGATATGGTGATGATAATTAGGAGATTAGCAGGGCCTCAACCCTGCTAATCCTTCACAGGGCTCTAAAGACCTAGTTCTGTGCCCCAGCCTGAGGCCTCGAAGATGTGAAGGGTCCTGTCTCCTGGTTGTGTTAACAACCAGTGATATTTTCCTCAGATGCTGTGTATTTTAATTTTTGTATTTCTAATGAGAATTTGTTTTTCATTTATTTGAAGATTGTTTGTCACCCAGAGTCACTTGCTGAGATGGGCAGCCATACAAAATGAATAAATAAATACACAAATACATTCTAGACTAAGCATTTAGGATTAATGATGAAGGTGCAGAATATAAATTAGAACACTCATAATTAAAAACAAATAGAAGACTTGAGAGCCAGTGTGATACGGCAACTAGAGGGTTGGGCTGGGAAGCAGAGATGCCTAATTTATCTTGAGTTAACTCCTATCATTTCACATAATTGGCATCACTGGCTTATAATGAGGACAGAATTTTCAGGAGAGAACAAGATCCATCTCTGTATACCTCTTGAAAAAAATACTGGGTAAAAAGTAATAAATAAAAAATAAATAAATAGCCAGTAACATTCTTAAATATGTATTTAGGGTATAAACTGAGAGCTTAGAGTTCTAAACTGGTCCGATTTATGATAAGGTGATTGAAACAGTGCACAAGTTTCTTAGTGCAGTTTTCTAGTGTATAGAAAAACACCAAAAATAGGTTTTAATGTTAAAAACATGTACTGGAAATTACAGTTTCAGAGTTTTTATAAAGTGCAAGTTAACAACTGAAAAAGGGGGTATTTCGAAGGACAATAACAAGTTTCATTTCTGTTTCAGATCACTTCAGACCGTATTCAGTTGCTGTACTCGCTTGTCCAAAAAGGAGAAGCCGTAATACCAGTTACCACTTGTTTCATTTCAAAAGGCAGAGGGAATTTACCACAAAATTATCTTTGCCATGAAATTTTCCCAGGGGATAGGGGAAAAGAACAGTTCTTCAGTTGTCCAATTTCAAAGTTTGATATGGCTGTTCAAATAAGCAGTTCTATTTTGCAATTGGCTCAAAAATGCACAGGGCAAATGTATACAGGGAAAGGAAATCTGTTCCTGTTAAATGTTCCTGGTACTTTGTTATTTTACTTTTGCCTAATTCTTCAAAGGTAGCCCAGTTGAAATGCATGGCAGTAATCTGAAAAGGATCTGCCTGGGACCAAATTATCTCTATCTAGGTAGGACATATTGGGCACACTAGTATAGCAAGTGAAAGATGTTTCATGGACTCTGAAAATCAGGGGCTTTGGGCTTAATCTCTTTTCTCCCATCAACACCAACTGGAATCAGTTGCAGAGAAAGGAATGCTACGGCAACACTATGATTTCCACCTCCAGTCATCATAATCAATCCAGAAAGATATCATGATCAATTATATCAAAGCTCCTGATCTAAGAGTAGCTCCAGATGAACAGCTAAGGATGGGCATTGACAGACAATCTTCATCCTCATCCTCCTCATATTGGAATTAATAGTAGTAGTAGTAGTAGTAGTAGTAACAGCAGTAGCATCTGTATAGTACTTCACGATGTTCCGTTTTGTAACTTTTCAGATGAAAAGAGAAAAAAACAGCAATTGGCACCTGGAATAATCTTCAGGGAACTACTGTTTACAATTCACAATGAGTGGCCAAGACTGTCTTTCTCAGAACTCTTTAATTTAATTTTTAATTTTTATTTAATGGATTTATAGGACCCCCTAGCTCAAGGAATATGACTCTGGACAGCATACAGCAAAAAACAAACCATAAACCCAAAAAATAACCATATAACATTAAAAAACCTACCCAATATATAACATATAAAATGGAGACTGAACTTGATAATTAAACCAAAAGGTAATTCCACTCAGCTGCATCCAAACAGATGAGGAAAAAGCTATGTCTTAATGGCTTTTCTAATATATTATTCCTCTGTAATTTGAAATAAAATGTTCTCTGAGAACAATGATACATCTTGAAAGAGGGAAAAGGAGGATTATAAAATAGCTATTAATGCTGATTTCATCTGCCAAAAATACATTCCCACTAATATTCAGACACATATACGGGCAAAAAAAAAAAATCCATAAAAATGGGTGACTTAATCATCTAGAGTCTTAATTCAGATATAAGATTCAAGATTTGCAACTCGGTTTGTTAGATGTTGTGTTGCACTAGTTCACCAACAGATTATCTTAGATTATTACTAAGACAACAATGTAGTACCTCAATAGCTTTACCTTTAGCCTGATTAAAAGTTAATACTGAGTTGATATTACACTCTAAATCTGAAGATGATCTCAGGCAGTGATTTAATATTTAACATTACATATTAATTAATATTAATTAATTTCAAATAATTTAAATAGTTAAATTGTAATTAAATATTATAATTAATAATTAATATTACTATTACTATTTAATATTGATGTTAAACACAAATGATGTAGAATAAGACCCAGGATACGTGCAGTTACATAAGATACAAATGTCAAGATGGCAGTCTCAAGCACTATCTTGACCTTTTGACCTCCCACCTGCAGACACTCTTGTATCCTAGCACTGTAATGGAGTAGTACAAGAAATTCCCAGGAGTACCTTCTATTTGGTTAAGCATAGCATCACTTCAGCACAAGGCTCTCCCCATTCCAAATAGAAAAGATACTGTATCAATAGCACTGGGAAGTTCAGAAGAACTTACAAGTTGCACCTTGGTCATCACAGGATCCTCATCGGATTGAAATGGATGAAGATAATCAGTATTTCCACATCCCCACAATTACTACATCACCTAGCAAAGAACTGCTTCTGACAACCCTTGTGCAGAGTAAAAGAAATCTAGAAGCCTGATTTCATGCATTGCTACATAAAAAAAAATAGGTGAAGGCTAGACTACATTACAGAGTACTTTAATGATTTACTTCATTCTCATTGGCCAATTTAACATCAGTGTCATTGTTGCTACACATTCTTTGACTTGAGTATCACCTACCTTAAACTAGTGGGTAAGGTTGTATTATTTGTGAGCAACAGGAAGGGGGATGATAAATGCATGAGAACTTTCTTTCAAGACTTCAAGATTGTAATCTCGGGGTAAGAAAGCATAGAACTAGCATTCATTTTTAAAATAACTGTTAAAAAGGAAAAAGTAGTTACTCTGTTGAGAAAAATCTAGCATAGTTAATACAATATTATCAAATTAGAAATGTGTATTTTGATTTAATAATCAAGTAACAGGATGAACTGTGTATGACAATCATTTTTCTACAAAACTATTTGCACATTCACTAGAACGAACTGCTGTATTCCCATATTACCAATAACAACTGTGAGAAAATACTAACATCACAATACACATTAAAATCACATAATCCCTAAAATAAATTTAGCACATCAGGATTTAATCAGCCTTATGAGTAAGCTGTATTCATTAAAGATATACATAAAATATTATTTCCCAAACTTAGTTAGCAACACAACAAAAGACACATGCTCTTTTAAAAAGAAGAAATCGATAAATGGAGCTTGCTCATTTTAGTTGAGTAACAATAGGAAGAAGATTCTGGCAGCTTGATTACCTACCAGCATTGATTGGAATTTGGCAATTGATATAACCACCCTTATTAAGCAGCCCAGCCTCAGAAACCACAGTTACTGGAATGGAAGCAGCTTGCTAATGACAAGAGAGCGAGGAACAAGGTATTAAATATTTGACAATGAATAATGTATGGCTAATTAGTTTGTGTAAATTTAGAGAGAGACTTTTTTTTAAAAAAAGAGAAGTGGTATATTTGGATACTTCCTTAATACTGACTGGAATTTTAGTTGAAGCAGAAGTGACCCAGCACTTTTCAAGAGAAAAACTACAATAAGAATGTTCTTATTGAAATAAATGCTATATTTAAGAATATATCTAGAAATAGGCAAATATGGATATAGACGATTTAAATACAGATAGAGATATCACAATCAAGTACATTAAACTTCAACTCCCACTATTCTCGATCAGCCAGGCCAAAAGTCAAACTTTATGGAAGTTGAAGTTCAATCCATCAGTTATGTGAACTAAGCCTCAGTACAGTACACTTACATTTAGGCTGCATTACACATAGCACAATTACCCTTCTACATGCATGTTTTTCTGAGTATTATACTTTTTGCAATATAGTTCTTTGAGAAAAAGACACTTCACAAAAATATTTACACCGATTCAAGTAAAGAATGGATTTACACTCCATTTTTTATGGAGTTTAATAAAATGTTTATTTATGAAAAAACATATGGCATGAAAAAGGTCATTGGGCAGAATCATTCATTTTTGAAGATTTGGACTTCATTGGCTCAGAGTAGGACTACACAAGTGGAGCTAAAGATGGCTACAAGCAAACCATGGCCCCACATATCTACAAATGCATAAAAACTTTCTGTGGTAATGTTAAAATCTACAACAGTATCCTCAAGGCTAAATGGATCTGGGTAAATTCCTTGTCTGTGAATGAGAATATTCTTTTATTAGTTGTAGTTGCTTCCTGATCATCACAGATCATCAAGAATAAAAATTAGCAGCCAAAGACACAACAAAGATTTTCCCAAGTGATCAAGCATGAAGGGAAAGGAAGCATTTGAATTTCCAGCACAATTTATACCTTCTCATAAGCAGGCAAATATCTCCAAGAGCTTAATAGAAACAAGTTGTTTCTATTTTTGTTTTACTGATTCTTCAAGTAACTACACTTTTGATTCACTGAGTAAAAATTAGAAATACCCACCATTCTCTTTTCCTTCCTTCTGTTACTTCCTTCTTTTTACTCATTTTCATCCACAATCTGGTGGTGTTACACATAAAGCTTTTGGAGTCCCCTCTAACTGTTAATCTGCCCTGTCATCACTGGCTTGAAACATGGTCATCATGAAACAACATATTTTTATTTAAAAAGCAGGGTTTCATCTTTATTTTTGGCTAGATTAACTTCCTGTATATCAGTTGCTCTGATTATTACCACCGAACTGCACTTAACTGACTTATGTACAACAAATCCTAATATGTTTTATAATACCAGCTTCAGGAAATACCCATTTCCCACTGTTGTATGGTTAGATATGTTATTGTATATATCCATACTTGAAAAAAAGTACTAAAATTCAACTAACATGGTCTTCCATTTTTATTTTTATTTTTTGCTATCTCAATAAATTCTTTCTGTCAAGCCTTTCATTCTTTTGAGGAGCCAGATTAGATCATGTTTACAGTTGCAGCAGACCAGATAACAACCAAAAAGTTTCCCCAGTAGAATGTTGGATGTGGACCTGGGAGATGTGAGTTCAGGTAGTCTTATTGCTCAGATTACTAGTTCTGAGGACAACCTAGCAGAGAAGAGATAACCTATATACCATCATGAGATAAAAATTGCACATCAATAAAAGAAACATAGTGTGCATATAATCATAAGCATTTGAAATACAGCACGAAGCCATGCATCCTCAAAGATAACGAAATCTCACTTCTCTGGATTGTTACTTGCAGAACTGATTCTTCTATAGAAGAAAATTAACATCCTCACATGTTAAAAATTAACACATCAGTCTCCAGGCTAGCAAAATTTAACCTACATTTTCAAATCCTCAAACATGGCTTTCATGTTACTACTGAAGTTTCATTTTCACTTCTGAAGGACCTGATCACATCACACTAGACTTTCCATTTTTTTTCCTTCCAAAAACCATTTCAGTGCTGCTGATGTGACATTTATGTTTGACAAGAAAATGAATAGACTGAGATGAACTCTCACATCAAAACTTTTCACCTCCTACCTGTGGAAAGCCTTCAGAAACCTTGAACAGAAAGGAAGAGTAACATAAATGGAGAATACCTGAAGCACCATTCATTTGGACTTAAACGTCATCAAATTTCCTGGCAAAGCTTTCCTGATTTCTGATTTAATGAAATAAATAATAGGAACTGTTGGGGCGAAGGGAAAGATTAAAGCTACAGTTCTGCACGGTTCATAGTACTTAAATTGATTTCCAAATAACATTATGGTGACTTGATAATTAATGTAACTATAAAAATAAGAAAGTTCAAGCTTATGCTATTATTGCTGTTTAGTTTTGGGGGCGATTACTAGGTTTTTTTGTGAAATTGTGCAAATACATTCAAAATTCTTTTTGCTTGTTGGACTTTGTCAATCCAACCATGCATATGCAAATTGTCATTGTCATCAGTTCCTCCAGTTAATTACCACCTTTTACTCCCATCCAGGTTACATATAAATACTTGCAAACATTATTAAAATATATTGAAAACATGGATCATCCACCATGCATGAAGATTCATTCTGCATTTGTGCATATAGATAATCTGAATGTTAAGGGAAAAACGGAATGAACTACAGCAACTAAAATCTACAAAATTCTAAAAAAATTAAATTAAAAAATAGAAATAAGGTCTTTATATTAAATCAGAAGATATATCAGAACAGAACATCTAATCAACCCCCAAGACTATACTATAAAGAGAAAAATCTACTAATTTATTGAATGTAAAAAGAAAAATTCAGACAAAAAAACCCCAGAATCAGCTGAGCTCCATTGTTGCCACATCAGATAAATCATGTGAAATGTGAATTGAAAAGATTATAGTAATTTGACTTCTATTTTTTCCATAATTGATATCAGAAATGATGTGACTTGTAGCAATGATATCCTGGATGATATTGCAAATCTCATATCCTGCTCCTTTGCTGATATTCTTCCAGGCCATCAGAAACCCCTCCTATTTGGTCATTAAAATATAGGAGGTATATCTATTATTTTTCTTTTTCTATTTTTGTGATTTTTCCCCCCAGGAGCTTTTTCTTCACAAAATGACAGATAAACATCCTAGAATTTCACTTGTTTAAGATTCTATTGACTACAGGTTCCCTAATTTAAATGGTATACTTTAAAGTATTTCATTCTAAGGCTTTCTTAATAACAATGGTTGATGGGATTAAATGTATACTCTACACCTTTGCTTAGATCCATCAGTATAATGTGCATAAAATGACATTTGTTGTTTATCAGATGTAAACAGTTCCAGGATACCTTTCACTGAGCTTATATTTTTAGCTAAAAGAGAGTGTATGCTTTCCTTGCCCATTCCCTTTTAACTGATAAAACATGATTATTTCCCCCTTAACTAAAACTGTCACGCCTGCTCATGTTTATGCAAACTAGAAAATTTGGAGGAAGAAGGAGGAGAAGAAAGGAACACAGTAACATCAGAAGAAAATATCAAAGCACCTGTCACAACATCTTAAGGCTTTTATCAAAGTAGTAAGAGAATACATTAAAGTAACAATATATGTAGCTTACATGTGACAGGACTACTAACTCAGCAGTATATTTGATTAACATTAGTATGTACAAGATTTACATGTATGCTTTGTTTATGAGCCCAGATTCCATTTAAATCTTACAATGGAAAATAAGACCTGGCAAAAAGCAGGTTTGAAATACAAGTTTCTTCAGCAAAAATGCTTCTTTTCCTACAATTTTTCATTCAGACAGTATACATTACAACAAATATTTCATTGACTTTCATCTTCTCAACACAGGTCCTTTGAAGTCTAAATGCATCCTTTAAAATATATTTGTATTCAAGGCATTGTATAATTTAATTTTTTAAAAAAACATAGAAGAGCATACTGTATTTATAAAGCAACACTTTGTTGCATTTCATGTTGAATGGTCAACGCTATGGTTCAAGGAAGGAAGGAGAGAATATAAGGTATAATCCCATTCAATTATTAAAGGCTGCATCATAATATGAACTTCTACATTAAGTATGTACTCAAGGAGTCAGTAACAAAATATTACATATGCTTCTCCAAATATTCAGAGAAACATGGGAGAAGTGAAAAACATCTTTTATCAAGATATGTACGTGTGTGTGTGTGTATGTATATGTGTGTGTATGTGTATATATATATATATATGTGTGTGTGTGTGTGTGTGTGTGTGTATGTGTGCGTGTATGTATCCCCTCTCACCCCTGTGGGGGGTATGTGTCTTCCTCAATCTTGGGTCCTCTACCAGAGGCCTGGGAGTTTGAGGGTTCTGCATGGTATCTTTGCTGTTCCTAGCACTGTGCTCTTCTGGACAGAGAGCTCTGATCTTGTTCCTGGGATCTGTTGGAGCCACTCTCTTGGCTTAGGAGTCACAGCCCCGAGTGCTCCTACCACCGCTGGGGCCACTTTGGCCTTTACTTTCCACATCCTCTCTAGTTCCTCCTTCAGACCCTGGTAGTTCTCCAGATTCTCATACTCCTTTTTCCTGATGTTGCTGTCACTTGGCACCGCTACATCTACCACCACTGCTGTCTTTTGGTTCTTGTCTACTACCACAATGTTCGGTTGATTGGCTAGTACCTGCCTGTCTGTCTGGATCTGAAAGTCCCACAAGATCCTAGCCCTGTTATTCTCCACAACCTTTTGTGGAATCTCCCATCTGGACTTGGGAAGGTCTACCCCATATGCTGTGCAGTTGTTCTGTACACAATTCCAACTATTTGGTTGTGCCATTCAGTGTACACTGTTCCTGCCTGAATCTTACACTATATATTGGACTGTCTCTGAAGCCTCTCTGCACAATCTGCACCTTGGGTCCTGTCTAGTGTGGTAGATCCATGCTTCTATGGATCTGGTGCTTAGTGCCTGTTTTTGTGCTGCTATGATCACTGCCTCAGTGCAGTCTTTTAGTCCAGCCCTTCCAGCCACTGGTAGGATTTCCCAATGACAGCCTCCTCAGCTATCTGTCAGCAGTACATCCCATGCAGGGTCCTGTCTTGCCATGGCACTTCCTCTGCTTGATCTTCCTCCCATGTCTGCTGCTGCCTCAGGCATTCTTCAGCAGCCTCATTTTTGGGTGCCTGTTGATTGGTTGTGAGGATCCTGACAGTGCCATCTTACTGATGTACTCCTGGATGCTCTGGGTTTCACCCAGGACAGTGGCTTTGACACTCACCAGACCCCACCCGCTCTCTTTCTGGCTGGTGTACAGTCTTTGGGTGTTGGACTTGGGATGGAAACCTCCATACATTGTGAGGAGCTTCCAGGTCTTCACATCAGCAGCCTCCATATCCTCCTTTGGTTAGCTCAGTGTACTGGCAGAGTATCTGATGACTGGCAGGGCATACATGTTGATAGTGTGTATCTTGTTCTTCCCATTGAGCTGTTTTTCAGGACCTATCTGATCCTTTGATGATACTTAGATGTTGCTGTCTTCCTTGCCTCCTCATTGTGGTTCCCATGTGACTGTGAGATACCAAGGTACAATGCCCTTCTGAGCTGTTCTCATGTCTTGGCCCATAACATCCCATAGCTTGGCAGTTATGTTGCCTGATAGGACTTTCCATGTTGTGGGGAGGCAGGTTATTGGCCAGTAGTTGGATGGTCCTGTTCCATTGTGGGAGTCTTTCATGATCAGCACTGTCCTTCCTTGTGTTAGCCAGTCTGGGTGGGAGCCTGCTGCTAGCAGCTGCTTCATCTGTGCTGCTAGGCATTCATGCACTGCTGTTAGTTTCTTTAGCCAGTAGGTGTGGATCATGTCAGAGCCAGGTGCTGTCCAGATCTTTATGTTGTTGACCTGCTGTTGGATGTCTGCTACTGTGATGGTGACTGGTTCCTGTTCTGGGAGATTGCTATGGTCTGTTCTCAGATCCTGCAGCCACTTTGCACTGTTGTTATGTGTTTTCTCTTTCTTCTATATGTTCCTCCAGCACTATTCAGTTTCTGCTGTTACTGTGTTGTTTCACTGCAGTTGGGAGAATACCTTAGATGGTTCTTTGGAGAGCAGGGCATTTATCTTCTTGGTCTCTGCTTCTCTAGTGTATCTCCTTAGCCTGGTAGCCAGTGCTGTGAGCCTTTGTTTAGTAGTCTCTAGGGCCTTGTATTTTTTCAGTAGCCAAGTCTTATCCTTAATCTCCATACCCTTCTGTAGCTGACTAATTTCTTTCCAAGTTGCCTTGATCTTAGCCTCCAACCTAAGTGCTGCTTGGGTTGGGGGGGTGTATGTATTGCTGTTCTTCTTGATCATGTAGCCAAGTGTCTCCAGGATTACTGTGCCTGCAGCTTATACACTTCATTGGTTTGAGTTATGGTGGTAGGAGGATTGTCATGAGGGCTCTATTGGCATCTTCTAGCATACTATCTGATGGTACTTCTCCATTGAGCCTTGGTAACTGGTTTTGAGGGTTGACTGTAGCTAGTTTATCCATGATCTTATGCCTCATATCAGCTGCTGTGCTCTGTAATGGAGGGGGTGGCAGTAACATTCCAGCTTCAGGTGTTGGTCATGCACCCAGTTGTTCTTCCGGGTCTTCCTGAGACCAGGATGTAATGTGTAGCTGGTCTATCTCAAGCTGTGAGAGCAGCTTCCTCTTCACTATGTTGAAACATTGGGTAACTAGCTGTTTCTTAGTTAGTGTGGATGTAGGTCTTCTGTCCATCCATGTCCCTCATACTTTTCATATATCCCCTTTCGTGAGGTCTACTGTTGTAGTAGCATTTCATCAATTCCAGGTTCTCTTGTCAAGTCCATGTATGGTTTGTTTTATATATATTATAAACATATTACACACACACACACACACACTGTATATGTGTGTGTGTGTGTGGGTGTGGGTGTATAAAGCATATATATCATATGATTTGCTATATATATTATAACAGTTGTGAAGCCCATTTTAACACTGCCTGCAAGCTAGTAGAATGACATATATCAGAGAAAGCACATAAAATTGTACAACTATATGAATAAATACACAAATTTTAATAACAATGCAAGATGTCAAAATGAGAGAAACACTTGTTCTAGATAGGAATATAAAGATCAGTTATAGCTAGGGATGAATCCAAATAACCTTTTGCACAAGAGCGCCTAACCTGTCACTCATGGCCACTAATGTTCCTGTGGACATTTTTCTTGATTCCCAAGAAGAATCATAACCATCTAGCTTTTTAATTTTTAGTAAATATTGTTTTAATTTAACATAATTAAATAGGAAGTTGGAATGCTGCAAAGCAAAGGACCACCCTACAGAATTATCTTTATTTCCAAGAATGTCCTTTGGTTCTACTTTGACTCTGTTGGCATTCTTAGAAAATAAACATAGTGAATCATTGTAGGCCAGTGCTTTACTTGGAAATGTGCCAGCAACAGCAAAGGTAAATACCCCATTTGGAGGGACTATCTACGGTTGAGAGGTCCAGGCCAATGGGAGAGAATATTGTGACTAGTTATGCAAGTTATGGCAGCCATTTTGTGAACAAGAAAAACTCTTCTCATGACAGCCATTTTGTTTGAATGTATATTATTATATTACATCATCTCAAATTTTTAAATATACCTACCGAGCCCAGAAATTTGAGAATCCCTGCTCTACTGAATCATCTCATGCACATGATTGTTGCAGGAACATTAGAAATATTAGCAAAAATGTTCATGAAAAAAAATTGAGCAAGATTCCCACAGACTTTAAGACCATTATCTGGAGCCATTTATTTTTTTTTTTTAAACATGCTGCTACCACCACTACCACTAAATTCTGTTGCCCTCAAATTCTAGGAAGCATGGGAATTTGATAGAAATATCACAAAATTGAAGTAAAAATTAGGAAGGGTTTTTGATGAGCCACAGGAGAAATGACTGATGGTCATCTCTGAAAATGAGCAAGAATGTTCAGAAGACATCGTCCATCTTTGGACAAGCTTATTTCTGAATTAGAACACTGATGTAAAGCAAACATTTGCTTTGTAAACATTTCTTATGTTCCATCATGGTAAGAATACAAGAAGACCAAGCATAGATCTGACTTACTTGTAACACATTATTTCCTACAGTGACCAACCAGAAAACTGAGGAGGCCATAAGGCTGACATGAATTCAATTAAAATTTAGGAGTGCCCACAGGAGTAACAAATATTCATTATTTTATTTGCCATTGTACATTTTTCTACTAAGAGAAATGCCATTTGTATTTTCTGCCTTGGGGACCAAAATATCTTGAACTCTTGCTATTCATATATAGTCCAACTGATGGCAATATGAGAGTCTTCTAAGCTAGTTTAAGAGTTGCAAGATAACCCATGTGTCGTACCCAGTTTGTCCTCCAATACTTTGAAACAATCCTCCCACCAGTCCCTGCTTCCATTCTCTGAGGTTTTCCCTACCCAACCTAATACTGAGGTGATATTGATAAATATGTAAAGGGAACAAACAATCCAACCAGGGTATTTTAATTTTTAAAAAGGCATATTACTGATTTTGACTGGATTTCATTTGATTTATAGCATGCCTTTCTGGGGAGACCTCAAGATGGCTATCAATGTTTAAAATAAAGAGATACTGTTGTAGAGAGTAAGGAAGATGAGCTTGATGGTGATATGCAGGAGACATTGCCTAGGCAAAAGGGGCTGAAGCATTTTTTCAGTCCAGAACAGCCAGATAACATTTGGATGTGATTCAGACAGATGCCTCCCTAATTCACTGAACTACAAGAAGAGGAAGGTACAGCATAGTCAGACTTGCAAGATTCTGTTCTCATAGCCAATCTCAATAAAAGTAGTTTTAGCATGGAGTTGATTTCCTGATCTAGTCCATCTAGTAAGGCTGACGGTATAAAAAGTTCAAAATACAGGTTAAAATTAATAATACAATAAAGACTAAGATTGTCTCCCAACTAAAAGGAGGAGTCTGTTGTCATCTTTTTAGAGTAACAAATTTTATTAAAAGGCATAGGCTTTTGCTCCTTCTGATTTTGATACTATAAACCAACAGAGCTCTCCTCCTACAAGTGTAACAAGGGACACTTGAGAATGTCAGCTGGGAAGAATACAAAATTGGGTACTGAGGTAACTCTCTCAAAGTGAAACTGGCTTTCAAAGATGCAAATATCTGTGTTCCATCCATGCAGTTCAACTGTCATTTCTGTAGTGTTAAGTGTGTCACTAATGGTGATCACACAGGGCAATTCAATAATATGAGCAAAACCATCAAAGAATTGTTTTAATGAAGCTACAGCAATGGTTTAAGATGTTCTTTTCTTTCTTTTCCTTTTCTTTCAAAAATGTATATTTAAGTACTTAAGAAACAGCCCAGCTCCTATCTTACAAATATCTTCCCTCTTGACAAAACGCATGCCAGATCACACTGAGTTAAGAAAGTTAACAATAAACACAGGAAGGTTTGAATCATTAATTATCTCCTGCTACACACACTTAAAGTGCTCACAGGAAGTCCTATTTTTATATGCTTTTGTACAGATATCCAACAGAGGCCATGACAATCTTTTCAACAGATTTATGCATACACATCTCAGTACCATTCAGGGAATAATGTCATTATTTGTTTGAACAGTCAACAGTCTTCTGTTTAAAAAAACAGAGTAATAACAGCTTCATTCTTGATAGCACTAAGCACTGAGGCTTATTTAAATAAAAAGTAACTGTAGATGGCTATGGTGACCATGAAAGACAATCAATAACATGTTAAGATAAGACAAAGTGACATTGTGTAGTTATCATTTACAGCATCTGAATTTCTACCTTAAAATCCACTATAGTCCAACTACTGGGGCTTCGTCTGCAGGTCACTAAATCACAGGCATTGGTTTTGTTGAAAGGCTGAACTTAAATTTAGTATTAAGGTAATATTCTTGAATATGGTTCATATGCAAGCCACAGCAGGAATATAAATCTAATTCTTCCTATACAATATGTATTTTTCCCCAAGATCTGTCTCCTAATTTAACCACAAGAGGAAAATTTCCAGTATATGCTATTGAAGAGATGAATTAAAATCACGATTAAAAGATAATATGTTTCCCCTACTGGCCCCCCAGCAAATCTGCAAAGACTGTCATGATATTATATATGAACTGTACTCCAAGAAAGCCTTATGTTTCATTTGGATAACTATTTTAAAATGTAACTACCAGAAAAGTTTTTTTTTTAATTTTATGTGTTTTCCATCCCAGCTGGTATTATTTAAAGCTTTCTTACACATCCTGAGGTCATTCCCATATGTGGTGGTTTCATGAGTGCTTCTCATGTTTCTCATGGAAATATATAGTCCCAAAATGTTAAAACTTTTCTGGAGATCACATTTTAAATCATATATGATTGAAGGCAAATCAGCTTTTCTTTGCTCTGTCCAAGACAAGTCTTAATAACCAGAGAAATCTGCAGGATTGACGGCTTTGCTGAGTGGAACATTGCTCCATCACAACAGAAGCTCCATCACATTCAGGTGTGTAACATAACAATAAACATAGAAGAGGGATCTTGCTTGCATGGTGATGGCATGACCTGCTTTTGTTATTTGCTCTCCTTGAAGACACCAACATTAGTAGCCGTATCAAGGTGTTACAAAAGAGTGTTGAAGTCATTCTGTATGGGGTAAGAATACATCTCACATATCTTGATATTACACCATATTTCATTACAGCAGATGTTCACCTGTACAGCAATATTATTCGGACTAAAGAAACCTTCATATGTACAACTATAGGCATAGTGGCTTCCACACACATAAGCTCAGACAAATGCTACCTGTGAAGCCCTCCTCCATACAATTGTTCTTCTGTATATGCTTGTTCTGATTAGACATTAAGATGAAGCACCAGTGTTTACTGAAAACACTCACATAATGCAAATCAACCCTTTTTTGTAATCCCCAAATAAATTGACTATCTCTTTATGATACTTCCAGTCAAATTTATTTTAAAATCTAAGGAAGAGCAAAGGCATTTTGATATCAAGCTTAATGCTGATTTTAAGTGGACGGATAGGAAGTGTAACTTATGTATGTACGTAATAAGGTCTTTAGTGGTATACTATAAAGCCATTGTCAATACTTTAGAAGGATTAGTTTACATATTTGTAAAATGTAGGCGACTAAGTCTTTTAGTTCTCAGCTATGATAAACCCTGAAAAACATAGCCAGCAGTTAGGGATTATTAGAATTCAGATTATGATCCAAAGTATCTGGATTGTACTAGATTTATTAACTTACATTAGGGGATAGAAACAGTAGAGAAATCAATATTTTGGCACATTAGCACAACAAATACATTGTTTCCATTTTCCAACCAATACAGACTTAAGCAGAACTCAGGCAGGAAGGCAGGAAGGAAGTTCACTTTTTATATCATATTGATTCTTACTCCTAATGGAATACAATAGTTGCTGTAATTATGGAAGTGAATACATTTTTTCCCTTCTCCCTTTGTTGATTAGTATATAGAATGGGAATGATTCAAGACATTTACCAACTTGCTAACATCTTGTAGTTTGCATTCATTATGCAGAATAAAAAGGAAAACCTGACTAGTTTTTACTCTTTATTGAAGAATTTGAACATATTGTTTTAGATTGTTTATTAACCATGAGTTGAATACAGACAAAACCCACTGAAAAGGTAGCCATGACTAAGAAAAGTGCAACTGAGTTCAGTATAAATTGTCAGCAACTAATTTAATATGGAACTAATCCAATGAGGATCAGACAATTATGATTTTTAAGGCAGGTGTAACCAGTGGTGTCTCAGGTCAGGTGGGTGGGTGGTGACAAGGGAGATCAGTCTGACATCAGCAACATTGTGGTGCTGCAATGGAAGCCTTGACCATTTTCCAGTGCGGCACACATGCGCAAAAGGAGCAGAGCTTGCACTGTATCATTGCAATGCTGATTTCATCATTCTGATGGAAACTGTGCGTTCCTGGGGATACCACTAGGCACAGGCAAACATTTTTGGCTGACGTAAGGGATTAAGCTAGAGCTCTGTATAGTACCCAAGTCTTTTCTTCTTGAATTTATGCAACAGATGACAAGGTCATATTGCCATACATATCCTATCCTAATCATTTTCTATACATAGTGTCCATATGGTATAAATTCAATGTTTGATTTATTTATTTATTCATTTATTATCAAATTTGTATAACTACCCATCTCACAGAAAAGCAACTTTGGGCAGCTTACAACAATCCAACAAAAACAACACATGCATAAACAATAAATATAAAAATATAAAAATCAATATTAAAAGATAAATGTGATAAAAACATATAGAAACCCTAAGGAAGAGAGAATAAGGATAGTTAACTCAGCAATGGAGCCATCTAAGCATGTCTCCGGTTCCGTGAGAGCTCCAGGCCTGGTGACATAACCAGGTCTTGAGGGACTTCTGGAAGGTCAAAAGAGATGGAGCTAATCTAATATTGGAGGGGGGAAGAGAATGTTCCACAAGGCAGGTGCCACAGCAGAGAAGGCCCAATGCCTGGGACCCACCAAATGTATATCTCTAGCTGATGGTATCCTCAACATGCCTTCTCTGCTAGATCTCATGAGGCAGGCTGATGTAGTCAGGGAGATGTGGTCCCTCACTTCAACCCATTCAATGACTTTTGACAGCATGAGATGTTAATTCAAAAATGTAAGTACAGTCTTTCAATCTTGGTGAACATTACCATGGCTTTTATGTTACAAGCATGGAAAGATCAGATTTGCTGACTTCCTAACCTTCTATCAGCCACATATATTTCAATTATTTCAGTAGATTTCATCATACAAATGTTTGTCAGTGTTGTTTTATAAACTGTCCTCTCTGGTGTAATCACTAGGCAAAGAGTCAGAAAGTCTTCAGTATCTAGTCCACTGATAATTCATTCCAATTGCAATGGCATGAATACAAAAAGTGCATTGTTGTGAATTAACACAACAAACATTCAGCAAGACTAAAATGCAATGAGATCATGTAAACAGAAAATCTGAAACTATATTTGAGCATAAAAGAAGGAATCATTCTGATACACTTTTGAAACATGATAAGACATTTCTTCTTTTAATTCCAAGAATTATTGTTCTTTTGAAATCCATTCTCAATGAAAATGACATTAACTTTATTAAATAAAACAATAACTCTCCAATTTATCCCACAGAAAAGCTTTTTAAAATAATTTAAATAACACATTTCTGACACCACTAAATCTTATATGCTATTTTATGTTCCATTTAATTCTTTGAGCATTATTGTAGAATGCATTATTAGTGGAGGGAATCAAAGAAGAAGACAAGTTTGATCAATGCAGTTTGGAAATGAGAAGGAATACATCAACTGTATTCTGTTGGGGTTTATAATGCAAGAACCTTCTAGATTATTTAAGAGATGTCTGAGAACAAGTGAATTGAAAAAGGGTTCCCAGCATGCTTCCAGAAATTTATTCCTTGGGAAATTATGACATCATCCCCATGCCCATCCAACATTCTAGAAAAAGATATGCTGTCCAGAAAAATACAAAATTCATTTTGCTCAGCCACATTCTGAATAAAACTGCTCAGTTAGGTCCTATTACATGTTAAGCCTATGTGAGTTTATTCTCTAATCACCAAATCCAGACACTCAAATGGCTTTTAAACCATCAAACAGTAAGGCCGATTATACCCAAGAAATAGATTATAATAATGTAAAATTAAGTTTAAAATTGCTTTATATCCCTTTAATCAGATCCAGGAGAGGCTTCTTCATGTCACCCAAACAGCTGCTCTTTGTAGAACTATGGAAAGCTTCTGGGGGACTTGGATTGCTTCAGACCTGCTTCAAAAGCAATATCCTGCCCCCAAGAGCAAAACAAGCTACTTCAGAGTTTCAGTTCATGTTGCTCAGATTGCCTTCTCCTGCCCACTCAGTTATCAGAATAGGCTTTTGTACATACAGAATGCAGATGCAGCAGAACAGGCAACAGGTGTAATGAGAAAACATCCCAGTAAAACAGGTAGCATTGCCAGAATGTGAGGAATCTTATCAAGGTTATCTTATCTTGATTCCTTATCATTAGATATCTTATCTAATGCCACTTCCTACAGGGAAAAACAATAGCACACATTTATAAAACTGTTCAACAATTTCAAAACTATATGACACAGCAAAAGGCACAGCTGCACAACTTTAATCAAAACCTTGGATGTATATAGTTGGCTGATTTACATGACTGAGCATCCATTGAAACTGAACAGAGAAGGAAGTCTACAACCATGGTATTTGTTTTGAGAATGACCTCTCAGATAGTTTAGTTATAGGTAACAGTTTAGGTAATGCATCCCCACTAGATCTTAGTTGATGGGCAGTATATTTGGCATGGAGCCAGTTATCTGATGGACCACCTCTCCCCAATTACGTCTACAGTCCCAATCAGGTCCTGCAGGACAGGCATATTGCAGGTCCCATCTGCTAAGGAGTTTAATCTGATGGGACCCAGGAGATAAGCCTTTTCTGCTGTGGTGCCCGCCCTCTGGAACATCATCCCCCCTGAGGTGAGGTGAGCCCCAACCCATATGGCCTTCTGGAAAGCCCTCAAAATGTGGTTTCTTTCATCAGGCCTGGGGATCCCCTGGCAGCAGAAAATGCATGCATTCGTTGCACCATGTATAACTTCTTAATTTAACCCTCTCACAATCTTATTTTTACTTATGTTAATTATTTAATTGTTTTAACTGGTTTTTATATTCTGTTTTAATAGTTGGTTTTATTTTGCCCCACGCAGTCACCTTGTGTGAGATGGGCAGCCATATAAATTCCATAAATAAATAAATAAATAAATTTCTTGATTAACCCTCCCATATATCTTGGTCCTGCCTAACCTGGTCATTTCATTTGCCAACCTCCGATCTGCCACTTCCAGTCTTCTCCCTTGTATTCCTCCCTTGTTCTCAGGGAAATATAGAGGGAAGCAAGGAGAGCAATATCTTCTGTTCTTGCTTAAGCAGCAAAAAAACTTTCTTTAACATTTAATTTTCCACCCTGGATAACCTGAACTGTGTATTTTGATGCTGAAAAAGTTTCATTTGGGGCAATATTGTCTAGGAAACTGCATCAAAACAAATAGTGCACAATAAATATTTGTTTGGTGTAGCGTCCTACATGACTCCATAGCAAGAAAAGCAGAAACTTCTCCCTTTAGCTTAGCAAAGAAAGAAATGCAGACAAGAATACAAGGCTGCATTCATCCAATTAAATGAGAACTGATAAAAAAAATACACACACAGGAATGGATATTTCACAGTGATCTAAATTTATATGTCTATGAATTAACGATTAGCTGTAGAATTGGGAACAAATATGCTAAGCTTGGAGGTTGGGTATATTTCAGTTGCTTGGAGTCATGAGATGTTATTCCCTATATTCCGATCTTGATTTAAATACAGTTCTCGCCTAAATATTATATAATGAATAAATTAAAATAATTTAGAGATAACTGTAATGTAATTTGATCTCAGAGTAAGAAAGGGAATCATAACCATTACAACTGAGCAGACATTTTATTTTCCACATCTTTAACCCGATTATATAATGTTATTTCAGTTTGCTTAAAATTAAATTGTATCTGACAGTGAACTTCAGCAATGACTTTTTCCCCGTTTTTTATTTCCAAAGAATTTCTCCAAATCTGAGAGGCTATAGAATCTTTTCTTTCTGTTTAAATTAGTGATGCATATAGGAATACATCTAATTGATAAAAATTTTATTTATTTTATTTATTATTAAATTTGTATGCCACCCATCTCCCCCAATGGGTGACTCTGGGTGGCTCACAATTAAAAATCAAATGCCTATAAACAATTAAAATACCCCCTAAATAATTAAATACTCAATCCATTAAAATCTACTATAAAACAAACCCTATACATAAATACTAAAGACATTCAAGATGGTGGGGGGGGGTAAAATCAATTACCCCACAAGCCACCTCCACTGGTGCAAGCCCCCATCCGGCCCCCAGGCCTTCTGGCACAGCCAGGATTTCACATCTTTCCCAAAGGCAATGAGAGTGGGGGCACACCGCACCTTGGGAGGTAGAATGTTCCATAGAATGGGGACCACAGCAGAAAAGGCCCTCTGCCTAGATCCCACCAGTCAAAATTCCTTGACTGGTGGGGTGTGCAACATGCCCCTTCTTCCAGACCAAGTGGGGCGGGCTGAAATAACAGGGGCGAGACGGCTCCTCAGATAACCTGGTCCTGTGCCATGAAGGGCTTTAAAGGTGATGACCAACACCTTGAATTGGACCCGGAAGCAAACTGGCAACCAATGTAGCTCATGTAACAGTGGTGTTATATGTGCCCTCCTAGGGGTATTCAGAACTGTCCACGCCGCTGCATTCTGCACCAGTTGTAGCTTCCGGATACTCTTCAAGGGTAGCCCCATGTAAAGCGTGTTACAGTAATCCAACCAGGAGGTGACCAGGGCATGAGTGACCGTGCAGAGGGCCTCCTGATCAAGGAAGGGGAGTAACTGCTGCACAACACAAAGTTGTGCAAAGGCCCTCCTAGCCACAACTGCCACCTGCTCTTTGAACAGGAGTCGTGAGTCCAGGAGGACCCCCAGATTACACACCGGGTCTGTCTGGGGTACTGCAACCCCGTCAAGAACCAAAGATGATAAACTCCTAGATCTTGAGGCTCCCCATACCCACAGCCACTCCATCTTACCGGGGTTCAGTTGAAGCCTGTTGTCCCCCATCCAGGCCCCTACAGCCTCCAGGCATCACGAGAGGGTAATCATAGCATCACTTAGGTCACCCGGGATGGAGATGTATAATTGGATATCATCAGCATCCTGATAATACCTCATCCCATGGTGCTGGATGATCTTACCCAAAGGTTTCATGTAGGTGTTAAATAGGAGTGGCGAAAGCACCGAATCCTGAGGCACCCCACAGAGTAGGGGCCGTGGGTTGAACCTCTCGCTCCCTATCAACACCAATTAGGTTCGGCCTTGGAGAAAGGAGCTGAACCAGCACAGCACTGTGCCACCCAGCCCCAACTCCTGCAGCTGACCCAAAAAGATACCATGGTTAAGAGTATCAAAAGCCACCGAGAGGTCCAGAAGAGCAAAGATGGATGCACTACCCCCATCCTGCTTTCGCCAGAGATCATCCAAAAGTGCCACCAATGCTGTTTCTTTCCCAAAATACTCCTCTTGTTATGATGGTTTCTAGTATCTTGATGGAAATTATTGGTGTGGGGGGAAAAAATCCATTGATAGGGCTTGGGGCCTCAGATGGGAACTGTTAACAGTGGCTTGTTTGTTAGTTTGTTTGTTTTGCCATCCTTCTTTCTATACTCTTCTGATAACAAGGAATAAGATAAGCCCACACCATCTGATTTTTCAAAACAGAACCCCCAGCTAGACAACAGCACATATGGTCTCCAGGATCTTGGGAGGAGCTGAAGTAGTTGTGCTACCTTAGCCTGCTAAGTCTCTTTCTGCTTTTAAAGGCTGATTTCCTGGCTATTCATTTTTCCCCCTTTTCTTAGAAAAAACAAGGCTGCTTTCCCCCAATCTAAGGACAATCCTAAAACAGGAAAGCCCCTTGAATGTATGCTGACATCGAAAGCAGGTGTCATCATATAAAAAAATGAGTCTCTGATGGAAGTTAGCCGTTTTCACCTCATCCTGTAGCTTCCATCCCCTTTTTTCCAGAATAGCTCCAATTCTGAGAATAAGTCAAGCTTGGAAGAAAAGTGTTTACATTTATGGAAAACAGTGCAGAAAAGCAAGGGGGAAAGTATGAGGATCCACTGCTTCTCTTTCTGCAGAAGTTGGCCCTCTCATCTCCTGCATCATGGTGCAGGCATAAGAATCAAGAATGGCTCCAGACTTATTCTTGTTGAGAAGAATGCAATCTGCATATTTAAAAACAGCTCTTAATTTGACAGTGCTCAGATCTATAATTTATGGAATTAAAATAGATTAAAAAATTCATAAGCAAGTGCAGTCTGAAGTATTAGCATGATTGCATTTATATCTAACATGGTGATCTGGAATGTACCTAATATGTGGATTTGCACACATAGTAAGCTAAAAGCAAGCCATTTATGTGAACTGGGCCACTCTAATCTGAAAGAGTTTACTCAATATCTAGGGTGGTTTGTAGGGACTGCAGTTCATTTCCATTCACCAAGAATTGGGCAAAGGTTTTCCAATGAGAATATTATACTTCCTAATTGATTTGAACTCTGGCATCTCATCTGACAGAGATGAAGCACTTTCTAAAATCTATCTTGGACTTTTCTATTCCACCATGCTACTGGCAGGAAGAATGGGTATACCGCAACCACCATGTCTTTCACCTTCCTGATATTCTCTCTCACTTTCCATTTATGAATCAGTCCTGTCTTATCTTCAGCAAGATGGGTTACTGGCAATGAAGCTATTTAGTTGCTTCTGAACTCATATCAGGATTTTTGAGATCAGCAATACAGGAAAACTTGTTCCATCTAGTTCACTGAGGGTGCAGGAATTTGTTATGCTTTCCAAAGGTGATGAAGAGTTTCCTGAAACTAACAAGAATATCTTTCAGTATAGCTGACTAGGGGAAGTGGAAGGAATTTGTCATGCTTACCCAGATGGAAATAACAGTTTCCTGAAACAGACTAGAGTGCAGTAGGAGTAAATTAACATACTCAACTAATTTATCTTTGTTTTTAAAGCATTCAACCAAGTTTCCCTGAAATAGTTGTACAAGAGGAATCATATACAATTTAGATGTAAATTTCTAGTTTAGGACTAGATTACCTGTGGATTTTTTTACAACTGTATTAGATATACAAAGCAGGTAAAGATTTCAGCTAGAGTTAGGCACTGTTTTCCACTAGATAAAATGTATTGTTGACTCTTCTTTCTTTACACCATAACACAGTTTCTGTGACTAGAATGTATTAATTATTTTCACACCAAGGTAACAGAGATTGGGAAAAAAAAAACATTTTTCATATAATCGAAACACTTTTAACATATCAATGCTCTAAGATTATTCAGTCCAAGGACTGTGGTTTGAATAAGCAACAAGGGTCAAGTGCTGTTGGTGCTGCTTGATTTTTTAAAAAAAAAATGCAAACACACTTAATTTTAGAAAATATAAAAACCTATATATTTATTTTCAAATTATTTTGAATTTATTTTATTATTTTGAATTTATTTTATTATTATGCTCAATGTATTTATAATACTACATTCAATTGTTGAAGTGAAACTATTTGTAAGTCAGGAATCTCTATGTATTGAAAATAGCATAGTATTAACTAATCAGTTTGGTGGTTATACAAGCTCTATAGTCAGAATATACATTCATACATCTATCTATCTATCTATCTATCTATCTATCTATCTATCTATCTATCTATCTATCTAAGAGGCTGCCTGACTCCTAATGGCTCTGGATGGCTTATAATTAAAAGGAAAAAAAATATTAAAAAATCAGGCAGTTCCTCAATAGCTGCTCATGGCCTTATGCCATGAGCAGCTTTATAGATGATAACCAGGACTTTGAATTGCATCTGGAAGCTGAGTGGTAACCAGTGCAGGTCATGTAGTAGGACTCATGACTATATATAACACACCCATCACTGCCTACACCACTGCATTCTGAACCAGTTGTAGCTTCCAAGGGGTCTTCAAGGATAGCCATGTGTAGAACATGTTGTAGTAATCCAATTGTGAGGTGACCAGGTCATAAGTGATTGTCTGAAGGGCCTCCTGCTCCAGGAACAGGTAGAACTGGTACACCAGATGAACCTGTTCAAAGACCTTCCTGGCTACACTGCAACCTGCTTATTTACTAGTAGCTTATGGGCAGCTACAGAACAGTTATTTTGATGTCCAATGTTGCTTAAATATGTGGGGAGAAGAATGGGATTACTCTGCTATACATTTGTCATCAAGTAGACATTTGAGGAAATGAAAAATATGCAATTTAAAAATAAAACAGATCAATCAAAATATATATCACCTGATTTCAGAATGTCTGATAACTTATTTGAAAATTGTGCTTCCAAGCTGCAGGGAGTATAAAATAATATAAATATTATACCATGTTTATACATGTAAATCATCATGATCTTGCTGTCTTCTACTGATAAACACCCAATCAGCCACCAGTTATAAATTATAAAACCAGTGACTGAGTCAAGAGGGTGAGGTTGATTAAGCCAAAATGTAGATAGCAAAGATTATATACATACACCAGATCAAGGTAACCATTGCATATGTTGATTTTTCTGTTTCATTCAACTTTGACTACAATATAGTGGAGTAACTAAAAGACTGTGGTTAAAAATTGTTAATGTTTTCATATCCTGTAGAATGACTGAAGCATTCCACAGTTAGCAGGAAAATATTATAAAGATGCTTTGAAAAGAGGTCACCCTTTGGCATTATTACACTCATAATTGGTACAGTGCAGTCCTGTTCAAGAGCAAAACATTGTGTTAGTAGCTATCCCATGGTCTCACCCAAAATTCTATCTTTCGTATATCTATATGAATCTTTATGAATCTATATCTCTTGAAATGCAGTTGACTTTCATGATCTACAGCTCAATTCTTTGTAATAACTTTACACTACAGTTCAATACTTATCTACTCAGTAAATGCTATTGAGTTCAAGGGGGCTTTCTACTGGTAAATAGGAACAGAACTGTAGATTTTGTTGTTTATTTAAGGATGAGTCTTAAGCATTCACACACTTATTCAACATCTGTTCTCCAGTCTCATAAAATATGAATGACTTTGATACTCAAAAGTAAGTACCAATATAGGTAATGGAGTTTTCTTCATGTTAATAAATATAAAATTGAAGCTTGAAGCTTGATTCATTTAATTAAATATAAATCCTATGTATTTCACAGTATTTAAACAATAACTGCTTTCATATGTGACACAGTTAAGTTTTAATATTCCTCATTTCTGTAAATTATACAAAAAAATTATTGTGGCCCAAATGTCAACATTTAAAGATTGTTGCATTGCCATTTTGCCCACTTCATGAAGGTGTGCCAAGCTCACTGTTGTATTGTACTTAATGTATTCATCCTGCAAGCAGATAAAATCAAGAATATTTTTCAGGTTTAAAAATATCATTTCTGTTACCACTGCTGATAAATCACTGCCTTTTTCATAGGTTGGAAAATCTAAAGTATATATCACATCATTGCTTTTTCCAAAACTATTCAGCGAGTAATCAAAATGCATCAGCAAACACCTAGAAATTGAATGAAATAAACTTTTATAAGTTAAACAATATTCATGGTATATTTATAAAAATGAATACTAGGGAAGCTGTGCCTTATATTTTCTTTCTCATTAGTGAAGGTGATATATACTAACCATATTCCTATATTTTCCCAAGGTAGATGGAAAAAACTTAACCATTAGTACGATGATGATGATGATGACGACGATAACAATAATAATAGCAACCATTATAATAATAATAGGAT
This sequence comes from Liasis olivaceus, assembly GCA_030867105.1. Lineage (NCBI taxonomy): Eukaryota > Metazoa > Chordata > Lepidosauria > Squamata > Pythonidae > Liasis > Liasis olivaceus. The sequence continues at coordinate 27,955,660 of CM061355.1, read as the reverse complement.
GACACCTTGCCATCATATGTATAGTTCAAAAGAGTCTTTACAGCAATCAGAAAGTGGTTCCGTGCAATAAATCCAATAATAAACTGACATTTATTGCAAACAAACACTGGCTTTTTCTTGAGGCACTTGGTGCCAAGCATTCAACCATATATTGGAAGACATGCTATATATGGATTTCTCACTACCTTAATACAAGAGCTTTAATTGGATTTATACATACCTGCCCATACCAGTTGTATTCCAGCATTATAACGGTAAGGAAAGCCAAACCTGAGAAAACTCAGAAAAACTTTGAATACCCACTTTTTCATTAAGTGCAAAGCTACTGCCTGCCCTGCTTTTGTCCCTTTCAAGGGAGTGTGCTCCAGCCTAAACTTTTTTTATCAAGCCATCAGGAGTGCTACAATCTGAGCTTTGTTAAAGTGTTGTACTCTTGCAGCTAAAACCTGTTGATAATGAACCTGAACCCATTATTTTGAGTCAATGAATTGAAAGAAATAGGGCAAAGAATGAAAGCCACAGGGCCAATTACCAGCATTCTTTGATGTATTACTTGCTAGCACACACCAAATCACTTTGTGTCTTTGTCTTGATCCTCTCTGTTATTCATTAATTATTCTGGAAGGGTTAGAGTTCAGATAGCTAATTGCTCAAACAGTTTTACTTGGTGGGGATTCTCCTTACACTGACACTTTCCCAACTGTGCCCAGCCACCTTGTCTTATGCCAATTAATCCCATTCTTGGCATTTGTACAACCTTCCCAGGTTCTTTTAAAAGTTATGCCTAAAATGTTTTCTCACTTGCCAATCAGGACAAGATGTCTGAAGAACTGACTGGATCATCAAGATGCCAAGCTACTTCTAGAGCTTTGATTAAGCTCCAACAGGCTAGAGCTCTGGAATTCACCATCCAAATAATACAATACCACTTCTAAATAGCATTCTGACTTGAATATTTTCCATGATCTTGGACACAGTGACAGTTTTAACAGTGGTTCATTTTTGTCCTATTTGGAAGTCAGGTATTACAAACAGATAGCCATGAACTGCTCATCATTACTTAACACTTTCACAAGCTATAAATGCATCTTCTCCAACCTGATGGTCTCCAGATGTACTGGGCTGTAACGAATTAATTAGAATTAGAATTAAAAGGCCAGTGTGCATGGAAGCACCAGATTAGGAGAGAATGTTACTGAGATGCACCATATTTAAATATTAACCTATTTATAAGGACATTTCAGGCAGTAATAATTAAATAATTAGCTTCTGATACTATATATAAAAAAATATTAGTTTTCTTCAACATCATCATCAAAAACATCTGGTGGCACTGCCTTCCAAATTTATACCTTATGTTTTATATATATGAGAATTAAGACCTTTATTTCTTAACCATAGGAATAGGTGTACAGTCAAATATTCCTTTTGTCTACATATAAATACATATACATAGCCAGTAAAATAAAGTTTCCATCAAATCAGGCTCAATTTCAAGTGACTTCATGGACAAAGCCATGTAATATTCCTGGTAGCATTATGAAAGTGGTTTACACTGCCTTCTTCCAGAATGCTTTTTCAGTTTTCCAGTCAAGTCTATAGCCCTAGCCATGGACTTCCAAGACCAAGGGAAAAAAGGTGGTTTGCATATCACAAGTTCAGAACATTTCACATGTCGCCTTTTCAGGAAAATGTGTAGCCATCAAGTGGAAAACAGAAAGCTATCAACAGGGGGGTAGCAAGAAGATCAAGGAGTTCCCACCCCCCAAAAAATAAAGATAAAAATGGGGTGCTAAAATTAATGCATCCAATTGTCAAAATTTCTATAACTTAATGTCCTTTTTTTCCATTTCAGTAGATCTGTTTAATAAAACCGAGTATCTAGATTTCTTGGTTGTGAGATGATGCTACGGACTTCATACATGGTATCTCCTATCACCATGTGACTCTTTCTAACTTCTAAGCCATGGGCTTCTGCAGAGCAGGGAAGTGGAGACAAGTGATGTTACACACATCAATATATATTTGAGTAATAAATAAATAAATGACATAATTAATATCATTTCATCAGTCAAGTCGTTGCATCTCAATTTGAGCTGTTGCTCTTTATTTTTTATTGCTTTTAAAATAATGACGAAAAAGAAAAAGAACAAAACACAAAGATAATTATGATAGAAATACATAGATTATCAAAGAAGAAAACACACAGAAAATGCTTTAAAAAAGTGAGAAAAACACAGCAAAGAAAAAAAAAGAAAGAAATGTAATGTAATGTGATATTACTTTTAAGCAATTGCTTTAAAAATCAACCAATCAATATACACTCTAAAATCTGGAAGAATGTTTTAAAAGAGATTATGATTTGAAAATGTATCTATCAGTCATGCAATAACCATACTGCTACCAGAAGTGATAGATAAACATTACCATCTGTGTACAGATGTCAGCCCTATCATACAGACCAAGATTAAAAAACAGACACTGTACAGATTAAGCTACTTTTATTAGAACAGGTGTAGTAACAGAATCTTGCAAGTTTGAATGTGCTACTTTTCCTCCCTCTTTATCTGCATTTGGGAGTATGTGAAAGAGACTGGTGTTTTCATAAGTTACCTTCTTGGCCTTGGCTCAGGTTTTGTTTATCTGATCATTGCCTTGGTAGTGGCTTTTCCTCCTGTCCTTCAAGGCTATCCCCTATATTCATTAGATCAGATGATCATTTTTCAATCAGCATCTCTATCTAGAGCCTTCCCCAAACTTCTATAATCTATAACATAGATTAATACGTGAATAATTAGAGCTGGTGATAGAATGGCAAAAAAATGTTCCTATATACAAATATTTGCCTACATTCAACTAATATTACACAGTAGATGCAGAATGATATCAGGACTTAGAATCATAGAATTGAAAGGGCCATTTAGATCACTGGATCCAATTCTCTGCTCAGATTTAAGAATTCTAAAGCTTAGAAGTCAGAGAGGAAAATTGGCAATATCATTAGTGTATGTTCAAAGATTTTAAACACAAGTTTTATATTCAACACACTGTTTATAAACATTCATCAGCAACTTGACATATGAAATCCAACACACAACACCCAGAAAGCAATCATGGCAGTAATTCAATCATTCAAGTCTATTAAAGGAGGAATTCTCAGGGATTTTAGAGTTTTATATATTTAAGTAAGCTTTAAAGTTTAGTGGAATGAGACAATAGGCTGCACTGTGAACTCAACAAAAAACAATCAGATGCCTGGAATCCACAGCCAGAAGGAAATGTATTAATTGCCACAGGAAGTGTATTAGATGGTTGGGAACTGCTAGTGGCTAGCTCTGGGAACCAAGGTCTTTCAGATAGCAGTTTTTTAAAAAAGCAAATTAATGACAAATTTTAAGGCCTGTTGTTTAAGTAAAGCCTCTGTTATGTGGGAAAGAGTATTCTCAGGCAAGCCACTCTTCACCAAATATTTACTCAACCCCACGGACAAATTGGTCAGCTTTGACGTGGTCTCCCTATTCACCAAGGTACCAGTGAGGGACACCTTGGCACTCATCAAACAGATCTTCCCAGAAGACATCACAGCTTTATTTCAGCACTGCCTAACAACCAGTTACTTCCAATGGGACAATGAGTTCTACGAACAGATGGACGGCGTTGCCATGGGAAGCCCCCTGAGCCCGGTCGTAGCAAATTTCTACATGGAACATTTTGAAAAACAGGCTTTGGAAACAGCACCCGTTACCCCATCAGTCTGGTTCCGGTTTGTGGATGACACTTTCGCAATTTGGAGTCAGGAGGAAGAAGAACTAGAGAAGTTCCTGGACCACCTAAACAGCATCCACCCCAATATACAATTCACTATGGAAAAAGAAATGGACGGCAAACTTCCATTTCTAGACACTTTGGTCATACGCAAACCAGACCTCAAATTAGGACACAAAGTTTACAGAAAACCCACCCACACAGACCGGTATCTACACAAAAACTCCAACCACCACCCACGCCAGAAAAGAGGCATTATCAAAACCCTCATGGATCGTGCCAATCGGATCTGCGAAACCCAATTCCTAGACTCTGAACTTAACCACCTTAATTGGGTCCTGCAAGCGAATGGCTACTCCAAGAATGAAATAAAAAGAGCCATCAAACCAAGAAACCAACATGCGACTGAAGAAGAAAAACAGCCACCCACCAACAAAGTATTTCTGCCCTACATCAAAGGGGTCACAGACCGCATGGGAAAACTGATGGAAAAACACAATTTCCAAACAATCTTCAGACCCACCAGAAAAATACAACAAGTGCTAAAATCAGCAAAAGACAAAAGGGATCCCCTCACCACCGCAGGAGTATATCGCATACCATGCAGCTGCGGGCAAGTATACATCGGGACCACAAAACGCAGCATCCATACCAGGATAAAAGAACACGAAAGACACTGCAGACTACAGCAACCAGAAAAATCGGCAGTAGCTGAACATGCTCTCAGGCACACTGGACACAAAATCCTATTTGAAAACACAGAGATACTGGACAACACAAACAGCCACTACACCAGGCTATACCGGGAAGCCATTGAGATTCACAAACACCAGCACAGTTTCAATAAAAAAGAGGAGAGTCTAAAAATCAACAAAACCTGGCTACCAATCCTGAGAAATACAGCCTGCAAAAGGTCAACGAACTCAGCTCAGCCACCAGGACATGCGAACAACTCACACAATGAACATGCTAATCACCCTCAACAGCCACTCGTTAACAACTCAATAGAAGAAGGGACCCTGCCTGGCCCACAGGAAGATACACAGATCTCCTGACACCTGGGCAAGCAGCCACTCATTAACACCCCATACCCCCCCCCTCCACATCTCTATAAATACCCACAAAAGGGTCACACCATCCTGGGCACAGAGAGAACTGCTCCTGTCTGTGCTCCTGCACTCTGAAGATGCCGGTCACAGATGCTGGCGAAACGTTAGGAAACAGAACTTCCAGACCACGGCCACACAACCCGGAAGATCCACACCAGCCTATTTATTTATTTGTTTATTCAGTTGGTATACCACCCAACCCCTGACTCTGGGCAGTTCACAAGAAAACATAAAAACAATAAAAGTAATATGACAGCTCTACAAAGTAGACTAGACCAAGGTACAGATACCACATATGCCTAAAACTACTTTTTTTTTTTTAAATATTGGCTATAGTGACAGAATCTTGCAAGTCTGAATGTGCTTCCCCTCCTCCCTCTTTTATATTCATGTGAACTAGGAAAAGCTGTCTAATATGTTTTTGTAACCCTCCCTCCTCATCTGGGCTTAAGCAATGTTTATCTACTCATTGCCTTGATAACAGATCTTGTCCTGATCTCCAGTATAAATGTATATTAAAGGGGGGGAAATGTTCCCTCACTTTCATAATAATGTATGGAACACCAGTGAGCATACACTTGGTGTCAAGTAGGTTTAAAGGTGAAGGTTAATTGATAGATCATTTTCTGCCACAAGAAACTGTCAACCCTCCAGGGTAGATCAGACTAGGAATTCAGTTATGTAGGTCAGTACTACTTTTATTGTAAAACTATAGTAACAGATTCTTCCAAGTCTGAATATGCTTCCCTCTTCCCTCCCCTTATCTTTGTGAGAACTAGGGAAGGTCATATCTGAAACGTTTACTCAGGTTACATTCCTGCCCCAGACTCAGTCCAATAACCATAAGGCTACCAGAAGTTATAGATAAACATTATCATTGGTGTACAGATGTCAGATAGACCAAGACTAAGAAACAGACACTGTGCAGATTAAGCTAATTATATTAGAACCACTATAGTAACAGAATCTTGCACCTTTCCTTCCTCTTTTATCTCCATGAGAATGGCGAGGGGGGGAGCTGACTGAAGTTTTTTCACAAGTTACTTTCTTGGCCTGGGCTCAGTTCTCTTTTATCTGACCATTATCTTGGTAGCAACTCTACCTCCTGTCCTCAAGGCCATTCCCTCTGCCCTCTACATCAGCTGAACAGGGGGATAGTATTTTTCTCCCTGTCTGAACACTCTTTGTGACTTTTTTGTTAGCCTTGAGGTATTTCATACATATAGACAGCACCATTCAAGCTCCATCTTGAAGTGAACATTGTGCAAATTCTTTCTGGCTACAATGTTGTTTCTGATACTATGCATTATTTTGTAGCTTTGCTTCATGACTACGCTAATATTAGATCCCTAACCACTCGATTAAACTTACAGTAGCGGATTAATTTTCATAAATTCCATTATCATTAAATAGCAACAAATAGCAGCATCTTCATCAAGAGATGAAGAAATAGTGCAGATATACAGTATATTTTATGACCTGTTTCTTATTTAAAAGAGGGAAGATGATTGGGTTGTTACATCAATCATTTATTGTTCATTTATTCATTTGTTTATTTAGAGTCACGAATACATTTTCCTACTCTTATGCAAAAAAAAAAAGAGCTAACAAACATTAAGAGCAATGGTTTTTTTAAAATGAAATATCTATTTAAAACAATTATTTTAAAATGCAATATATTATTTATTTATTTTATTTATTTATTTATTGAATTTCTGTCCCACCCATCTCCCCTACAATAGGGGACTCTGGGCGGGTTACAAAAACATTAAAACTATAAATATATATAAAATACATAGCATATATATAAAATTAAATTTAAATATATACATTTAAAATCTCAAAGAATAATTAGAAGTTAATCAGAAATTTAGGAACTGTGATTTTGGCATACATGATAGTCCAACAATTCTCCAGAATACTGCACTAATGGTGTTTGGAACTTTCAAAAGTGAAATCAGACAATAGCTCATTATTGCGCATTCTGATTGACAAATGTTCACTAAAAATTCAGGCAGGGATGCCACCTGATTTTTTTTCATCTGGAGTTGCTATGGCTCAGACCTGTTCTTTTAGTCATTGAGTTTTGGTGCTCCCCAGAGTGCATGTATTTATGCTAATATGTTTATGTGTTTTAAAATGTATATTTCACTTTTCTATTGAAATGATGTTCAGATGCAATATGAATAATATCAAACAAAGGGTATTTAGTCGTCATGTTTTCAGTAACTGGTGGGAACAGTCTCAAGATCTCTTGTGCACTGGAACTTTATATTTCTTAATACAAGGATGTGCAATTATATCTCCAACCACCATTTATGCAGCTTCCAGAATGTGCCCAGAGCCATCTTATAGTGGTCAGAATGACTTATTTCCACTTTTGTTTGTATGTATGTAAGTTATTTTAGAGTTTACCTTGACACTTTCCATACTCACTCTACTAAGATTAGAACTAGAACTAGCAACAATTCAATTCGAGCTGAAGACAAATTAAAAGTGTGGTTCTTGGTTGTTACAAAACACTTTTCTTTAGTGTATCCCTTGCTCCCAAAACACAAGTTCACACCCACTTAAACAAATACCAGTGTGGTGTAGTGAATAAGATTTGGACTAGGAGCTGGGAGATCTAGGTTCCAAGCCACCCTCAGCTAGTGACTCATGAGTTTGATAGGACAGGATGGGACTTTGAAAGCTGAACACTAGACAGAACCAGAAGGAACTAAAGATTACAATTAAAAGAGAAGAACACTGAAAAAAATGAACACCTTCCTTTTACAGGTTGCCTCCTAGTGGTCTGTTAATGAATAAAAGGTGAGACATAAATGTAATAAAGAAGCAATAAATGCAAATACACAGAATCATAAACGGTTACAATCATACACATAAGTAGGCATGATGAGGCAAAAAGCTCAGTATAATGGGAAATGGATAGACAAAAGGAAGGAATTGTTATCTTCTTCCTTCATCCATCCCTCCTTCCTTTCTTAAGTGTGGAGGCAAAAGAAGGAGGTTCCAGATATAAGGTCTCTTCTGGAGGAAGAAGCTGCTACAATAACATAAAAATTCTACTGTGGGGATTCTAGACAACTAGGTCCTTGGAAAATGTCATCTACATGTATTACCACTACAATTTCTCAGTTGAACATTATCATTTTGAATTATTAATTTGAGGAGAAATGGAAGAATGTAAGTATAATATATAAATGCTTAACTTCCATGAGTATGTACAGACAATTATATGTCTACAACCTTTACAGTTATCTCTGTGTGATATATTTCATAACATTGTATGATGACAACATGAATATGGACAATAGCAGGCAGTTAAAGTCCACATCTTCCTATGGGTATTTTCCTTATACTTTTGTTCTTTTAAAGAATAATGTCTAGGCAGACCTCAACACAGAGAAGCATTATTTGTACATTCTTCTTTTTATGGTGCATAATCAGAGAAGGTGGCTTTTGTATGTGGAGAATGGCTACATTTTTAGAAGAAATGCTAGTGTTATTGCAAGAGAAGCCATTAACCACAGGGATAAGTAGCACAACACTGTGGGAAGCATCTCTGAAAGTATTGTCATCTTTTCCCCTACTAATAATAGGCATAGAGATACAGGTTTTTAAAAATGTGTTAACTGAGTCTATAGGTAAAAGTTATTTATTCTTACTTCAGTATCAGTTTTAGGTTCTCCCTTTAGATATAGCAGTACAATTAATATAAAGTTGAAGATTATGATAGGAATAAAGAGTATCTTGCATTATTAAGTTCTGTTAACGTGAAGATGCTCCCATCATGACATGCCATCTATAAGCCAAAATAAAATAAATAGCCTTAAATTCTCTTTATCCTGCATTTAAGGAGAGCCCTAGGATGTGACTTGTGCAGAACTGAAGGGTCTTCAGCTACTCTATTTTTGTTTTCACTCTTAAAGCTGTGAATTCATATCATATTTAAAAAATATACACAATATATACAATTTATAAAAATGCTTATAAATAAAGAAATTTAAAATATAGTGGGCCCATTTGTTTCTTAATCAACCAGAGTGAACATCAATCCAAAGTGTGACTTATTTGGAACATATTTCCAAATGTACATATTTACAACTGATACTCTCTGTCCATTTTCTTACTTAAAGCATGTAAATGCCTCTACTGTATTTCAAACAAAGAGTTGTATGCACGTGGATCACCCTAAAGCAGAAATTCTCTCAGCCTCTTTCTATATAGTCCCACTTCAAATATTTCATGTTTTAATGCGATAGCCAGGCTTTCATTGCACATCAAACCACACAGAGTTCTGGATTACAGGCATGAGGTTTGAATGGATTGCCATTGCTGCATATCAGAAACCCACCTAAAAGACTTCTATTGGGTATAGTCAAAAAATATATATATACATGTGAGTCTTGATGATTACACATGCCTCTAAAGAGCAAATACAGTAGTTAATTTCACCCTCCTGATAAATGCATCCAATCCATGCTTTCCACTCAAGGTTCCCCATTTCCAAACTTCCTTTAAAGAACATTTTTAAACATTGCTGTGATTTTAAAGGGGGAAAAAAAAAACTGCAAGGCCAAATATGACTGTTTTGTTACTCTTTGTCCACATGCACACACAAAATACAACACAAACACATATTCCCAATTACAATTTGAATTTACCCTAACTAGAAGAGATTGCAGACCTCACTCAATTAGCAGTAATAGGATTAAAAACATAGTTGTGGAACTGAAGGTTTAAATCAGGAAAGGAGAGAAATATATTGGCAAATACACATTGCATAAGCCAATTAATCTCAAAATAAATAAGTGGTCTTGGGTAAAATAAGTGGATATTGGTATTTTAAGATCCCTTTTTCTGCCCATCTGTTTCCAAACACGTGCACACAACTATATACTTCCTAATATTTGACTTTATGCTTTGTCCATTATGGCTAACAATAATCGCTTTTCCCTTTGGCTTCACACTCTCCTTAATAAAACAATCATTACAATGAGTTTGGTGAAAATTTGTCAGCAAAATATGTCTGGCAGAGGAGATCTGGTTAGCCTAGCTCACTGATCTAACCCAATTTTTTTTTTTTTAATCATGATTTCATTCATCATTCCCCAACTTAGCATCCATGAACTGTGTTGAGACTGAAGCTCTCAAAATTTCCAGGCAGTTGGCATGTTTGCTGTTTATTCTGAGAATTGCAATCTGAACATCTTAAAGGGCATAATATTGGAGAAAGTTGACCCAACCCATGTCCATGCATAAGAGGTATGACTATTTTTGATCCACAAGGTTGTGTTTCTCTCTTAAGGAAAGTATGCATTTACTAAGTGGTCAACACTTAAATTTGATATTCCTGGGAAAATGTGATGCTCACATTTACTGTTATCAGTAATCTGCAATGTGTGGCCTAATGACACGGTACTAAGTTTTTAAAAGTTCTTCAGCAGTGTAGAATGAGAGAGTCGTACAAAAGTAGCTCTTGTAGAGAATCTTTTAGACAGCAGTGTTATTCAGTTTAAGTTAGAAATACAATATCTGCTGCAGCCTTTTGTAGGTATCAATAGGCTGATTACTTTCTTTCCACCAATGCCTTCTTTAAGGCTGTGGCTTTCACTGCCTGCACATTTCTTCAATATTCTTATCATTATGTTCATTCTGACCCACATTTTTATTCATTCTCTTAAAATCTGTTTAGATGTTCAAATAACCTATTATGCTTTGGAATAACTTTCCTCAACCATATCCCACCCTTCATACTTATATTACATTATGCTTAATTTTGATTCATAGTTCTCATTAAAAATCTAAAATATTTTCCAAGCACATTTTGGGCTTTAAGAATCTATTTTTGGAATAATTATGGTTCTGGCTGAAACTTTTCTATGTCCATGATAACATCTTTGTTTTTTCAAGTACAGCCTACCTATATGCTTTGGCTTTTTAAAATAGACCGCTGCTATTAAATAACCAGGATTCCCTGCATGAGCCTTAGAAAACAAAGGTCTAAGATTAATTGGTATCAACACTCAGTTTTTAGAAACATGCTTGATATTTGACAACAGGCTGAGATAGACTGTGTAATTATTGCCCCAATCACATGCCCTCTGTCACTTTGCTACCATAGCAAGCCTAGGAAATCTTTTCATTTATTAAACTGAAAATACAGGAGTTAGATACAGGGTAGCATGTTAATTAGTTGTGTGCTTCATGATAGGAATGGATAGGGTCAGTTTAATATAAATGTTTTGATTTCAATGATTAGTCTATATCCATTTTTGCATTAACTTTTTCATTTTCAAGATTTTTTCATGATTGAATGCATTTTAGATTTTTGAGTCGATAAAATTTACTGAGAAGATGGTTGGATCTCACCCTGAGTCATCAGTAGCTGTAGTCAATGGGTGGAATTTTGTAACTGACTCTCTCTGCAATCTTTTTGTAACATGAAAAATGGCAACTTGCTAATATATTGGTTAATTCCAAAAATTAATGAGATAGTGAAAAGCAAAGTATATAAGTGACAAAAATGTGTCCATTTCATTTTCATCAAGAGCAAGTTTCAAACTTCAGTTGATTTAATTGGAAGGTCAATCAACTAGAATATTGACCAAATAATTTGTGGAAACTAGTTTTAATTTGTGAAGGAATGAATTTTAGTTGAAAGGTTAAGAATGAAGGCACATTTATTTTAAAGAACATTTTGTTTGTGTCATATTATAGTAAAACTATATGGTAAAGAAAATATTAAAGCCTATGTTAATATAAAACAATTAGCATTTTTTATTTATTAAAATGTATTGGTCTACTTATAACATTTTATATTGCCCAATCCGATGATTCTGGGTGCCGGACATATCAGCAACTGCACCAAAACAGTAGCCCAAAACTACATCTCTCACCTCTCTGATATAACAGCTCACCAACATAACATGTATAATAAGATAGTTGATAGTGATAAAGTAACTATCTTAAAATAAAGCTTATGCTTTAGACTGAGGTTTAAGAAGTCAGTTATTTAGAAATAAAATAGTTAATCACATATCTTTAATTAGTTGAAGTTACTCATGCAAAATTGCCAACCACAAATACCTTGAGTAAATGAAGATTGCTCTTCATTCTCACAAGTAATTTCTCTCAGTTGTGTCTTCTATTATCTCAATTCCTTGGTAATCAAGTATACAATTAAAAGTACACATATGGCATCTAGCTTTCACAGCATAATAATTGCTGTTGGCGTCTCTTAGCTCTGGCCATGATAGTTGAAGTTGCTGGGAAATGTAGTTTACAACTTCTGGAGGGCCACAGTTTCATATGCCTGTAGTATATGGGGAGAATAATGAAGCATAAGGAGTGGCAGATTTGTCCATCCTTTAAAGGGACTTATTCTTACACTTAGATTTGGTAAAGGAATGAAGGCATCTCTAATCTAAATGAGTTGTTCAAGATTATAGAAAGTCAGAATAACAGATTAAGATATTGGTCCAACATATTAGCAGTGGTATTTTTATTCATACTTTCCCCTTCTAATCAGCAGAGGATAAATAATCAGTAGGGAATTGTAGGTCTAGTTCCAACATGAAAAGAGGAAAGCATATAAACTGATCTGTGTCATTTGTGTGGTTGAGAGACCCAAGTAAGAACACAAGAGGCATGAGGCATTATTGTCATTCTTTACAAAGCTTAGGGGCTGCATTCCTCCATTAATCCAAAAGCTAGCTCTTATACAAGCAGCTCAGCGCATGCCTCTGAATACTGCTTCATTTGTTATCTGTTCCCTGACCTGAGAAGAACGTCTTCTTCACTAAAGCAAAGCTAATTTGGCAGACTACATCACTTCTGGCTTTTCAAACCACTGCATTTTATGTCCAATTAGAAAATAGCATATGGATTTAATTTCTGTAAGGAACGAAAGTATTTACAGGACCAACAAATGAGTGCTCAAATGCCTCTCTGTGTCCCTCTAAATGAATTTTAACTCCTTCTTCCTTGTTAAGACTGTCCATCAATTTTACAAAACGAGGAATTACAAATGAATGCAGTGCACAAACTAGTTTGGTGCTGGAATGCTGTATGGACCGAAGTTCATCAAATAGCATATGGAGATAGGGCTACATAGAAAGGGAAGGAAAGAGAAATAGAATAGAATACTGAAAGGGAGAATACATATCCCTTGCCTCTGGCACAGGCATTTTAATATTTTTTGCAAATCAGATTTGGTTTGAAGTCAGAAAAGGAAGACCAACCACTGTCTGTGTGATTGCTTTTTCCTTATTACACTGGGGTCCATCTTCCCACTTTTTCTTTTCCCTTGCATAAGGAGATAGACTTTCATCGACTATTTAAATAATCAAAATAATTATTCAAAGGATTCCATCAACAAACAATTTATCTCCTCCAAATTTGTCTGGGTTAACTGAAAAAGGCAAGGACAATTCTAATATTCAGAAGAGTCAAATGATAATAAAAGGGCATGAGAGTGGCAAAACCTTGATGCGTTTGGTCTTAATAAACAGGGCGATCAGCCATATACTTTGGCAGACTGTAACTGAAGGTGAAGATCTCCACTTTCCAGAGAGACACATTTTGCTTCAAACGAGATTACATTCAGAAGCAAAGTGAGAGTTCCTTTCCCTCATAATAAAGTCTATTGGATAGTCATTAAATCTGAAGTACAAATTTAACAAACACTTGCATAAGAATCATTAATACACCCTTCAGGATGTCACATAATTACCAAAGCTGTTCACCTGAGATGTCAGCTCTTTTCAAAATTCAATTATCCCAGCCCAGGCCATAAAGTTGCAACCCTGACACTGCATAAGTGGTAACTTCTTCCTGTATAGTTTTTACTTGGCTGTCTTTCAGAACTTGTACAAAGCTCGGGTGCAAGTGTGCTTGATACATCCCCATCAGCATTCACATAATGAAATGGTTAATCAAGTGGATACACCCTTTTCACAGAGAATACCGCACAAGGCGCCGTTGGAATTCTACCTCTTTAAGAACAGCATCTCACTCAGAAATTTAACAGTGGATGCTTTCTTCAGTAGGGGTTACAGAAAAGGGGAATACTGTGTATGTTACATTTCTGCCTAACTTACTAGCACTTAAGAGCATGGAGACAAAAGGATGATGACCATCACTATTTCAAAATCTACTTGAATATGATACACTGCTAGCAAGTCTCTTCTGCCTTTCAGATGCAAGCGTGCAATTCTTGGTGGGTCTCCAACAATCCTTAGTAGTTTCCTGCTCAACCTACTGCAAATGTCATTACTACCTCCGAAGAACATCTTTGCACTGCCAGCAGCCCACACCCTTGTGCTAGAGGAAAGTGCTCTCCCATGCTAGCATGCTAGAACTCTCCTGCAACTGCCAATCAGCCTATTTAGCATTATCGACAAGAGGATGTGTTGAAACTGGGTTTATTGGGTCAGAAGTGACATAATTTCTTCTGTTTTGGGGAGAAATAAATATAATTTAAATTCTTGCTGCCACCACTCCTAGATATGAGACAGAGAGAGAGAGAGAATTTGGTGTCTTCAAGTTAGTCTTGACTCCTGGTGAATGCCTGGACAAGTCCCTGCAGTTTTCTTGGCAAGGTTTTTAGGAAGTGGTTTGCCATTGCCTCCTTCTTAGGGAGGAGAGAGAGTGACTGGCCCAAGGTTACCCAATTGGCTTTGTGCCTAAGGTAAGACTAGAACTCATGGTCTCCCAATTTCTAGCCTTAGATGTACCTTAACCACTACATCAAATTGGCTCAGATGATACATTTAGAATGCTTATATTGGGGTTATCTTCTCCCTTAAAAGTTCTGATAGTGTCATGTCTTAGACATGGGAGTAGTAAGAAAGATATTCTGTCTTTCTGTATTTACTTATAGGACCAGATAATTGACATTAGTTAACCATCATACTGCATGAACAGATAATATGGATTGTTTTCTCTTTAGAGATACAGAATTCCATGTTTATGTTAGTTTATTCTGTTACAAGGCTAAAAGCATTTTCCTTTCTAATACAGTGACTGTCTCTCTTCCCTTTCTTTCACTCTAACACTCCCCTTCCCTTCTCTGTCCCTTGCTGCCCCATCTTCCTTATAAAGATGTGTCCAATTAATTCTTTACTTGCCTTTAAAAGAATCTGGCATTTCATTGGAGAAGGCCTGAAGTAAACGGAATAATACATTTAGCTTTTTAAGACAGGAGGAACATAAGACCATTAAGGTCAAAATTTATCCAATCCATAATTCACTATTATAAACTCCAACTGTTGATATGTCTTTTTGAACACCTTTGTTAAAGGTCAGGAAGGAAACCAGTCATTTTTGTAACTGGCCAGTTTAGCAAAAGTACTCTGAGTGACCTCTCTCTTTGAATTTATCAATATCTGCTGACAAATTAATGTTTAGTTCATTTCTTGGTGATGTTATTTGTTTCAACAAGGTGGGCCTGGTGGAAAGACCTGAAACTTTGAAAAGGAATACTACATTTTGCAATCTTTTTTTCAAGTCTCACTTGGTTCAACAAAATGTAACTCTTTACACTTTTCTTGCTATTGTTTTCCATCTTTCTTTATGATCCCCAAAAGCAAAGAAGCAAACTAAAAGGAAAGTGATACTCATACAGGCTCTTAGGTAACATTGTACAATAGCCTTATTAATGTATTTCCAAACATAGGAAGACTCATTGCATTGGATCAAACGTTAGGCTATAATGTTAAACACAGTTCTTTGAAAGTAAGGGCTCTTGAACACCTAAATTATTTATAAATTATTTCATAAGAATATCCATAAGATTATATTGTCAAATGTAAAATTTCTTTCATTTACACAATCACTCCCCCAAAATTTAAAAGTAAAAAGCAGAGCTGCAGTCTCATATCACTGAACTTTCAAACAAAATAAATAACTTTTAAAAAATATAAACTACTGTGCAATGAATGAGCTAACAGCAGAGATGAACAGAATTATGACTTATAATTTTTCCCCCATCTCTGTCAAAGCCTGTGCCTGGCTCAGGTTGCCATACAGGACCGTGGAACTGAAATGTGTCACTGCAAGGATGAAGCAATTTCACCCATGTAGCAACTGAACTTTAAACTGATTTACTTTTCAAGGCAACATATTGGCTCTTTAGGCAAGGAAACTGTCTTTTATGCTTATGTTCCCATTTGTGTACAGTTATGGTGCCCCAATTATTCATGACTTTTTTTGCCGAGAAAATAAAATACAGGTTTTCAGTTGTCCATCTGAGCATGGCCTTTTAGTGCCATGCTGTAATGTTAGATCCAGAGAATAAAAATCATAAGGATCCCAAATGCCACTTTCAATCCTAAATCCTTTATTTCATGAGGAACCAAACTAGAGCAAACATTCTTATATTAAATCATTGAACATCTAGTACAGCATAGCCTGCATTGAAATTCTGAGGAGTGGTTATCTCTTTTTCTAAGCTCTGCTTGGAGAAATCAGACACTGAATTTAAGGCCTTCTGCATGCAAATTATGTGGTCTAATGCTAAGCCATGATCTGAGGACTATGCATCAGAAAGGGAAGAGACCAGACAAAAACTAATAGACTTAAATGTAAAAATAGAACAACTGAAGTAAATGCAATAAACATAATTAATTCCCATGGCTCTGTCACGCTAAAAATTACAATTACTTAATAATATAGCTGAATGAAATGTTCATTTCTAAATCAAATGATAATTTAATTAGTAAGTGGGAGTTGTCAATATGTATTTCAGTTCACAACAGGGATATCATCAACTGGATTTGAAATCAACTTTTAAAATGCGGTCATGATATGTGAGAGCACCTAACTATCTTTGGCTGATTTTGAAAAACATCCCCAAAGAGGTCAATGGAAAACCCCTTCCCTATTCTTGTCAAGAAAATTACATGCATAATTATACATGGAGCACAAATATGAGACCCTGCACTAAAACATTTCCAAAAATGTTCAACAAACTGCCAAAGATTTATGTAATATTAAATGAACTATGCAAAACGTCTATTCTAATATGATCATTCTAACGTTCTGATACTTCAGGGTTTCAGCTGGCCCCCTAAATTCTTTTTCTGCAGTCTCTAGAGCCTTCCTCAATCCCAATTCTCCTCCCAAAAACAGTACAGACAAAAGATCTAGTGGAATAGCCTTCAAACAGGCTTACTTTGGTTTTTTAAACCAACACCATCTCATCTCCAACACCAAAATAAGGGGGAAGAATGCATATGTGCAGCACAGTGCTGACCACTTTTCATCTTTGCCCTTCCCATGACGGTTCTTATCCTCCCCCCCCCCCCCCCCGCCATATTAAATGCAGCCCAAAGCCATCAAAAGTTTGGCCAGGCCCAGCTTAAATAATTCCAGTTGGATATAGAGTCCCCTCTTCGTAGATTTAAGTTCTAGACATCTTAGGTCACTCATTTCTTACACTCATGATACGATAGCTATTTTTAAGTGATGGAAAACAAGAAGCTATTCAGGGCTCACCTACTTTCTTTTTTATATTGACAGCCTTTTTAAAATTCATAATCTAGTTGGGAAATGTTTTATTTTAGATGCTTTGCTCTATGTAGGATTTTTAAGTGACTAGTACAAACTAGTTATTTTAGGAATGGATAATATTTTGGAATTAAGGAAACAGTTGTACCAACAGAAAGATATCCAGGGTACTTTAAAAAGGAGAGAGTATAAGGTATTAAACAGGTATATTGGCCTCTTCGATGATCTTAGCCAAAGGACAAGAAGTGATAAGACTCTGTCCCTGTTAGTGCATTTAAAATAACTTTTTCTTCTTAATGTTTTTCCTATTATACTTCTAACAAAGGGAAGAAAGAATATCCATGCAAAAACACAAAAATAATGCAGAAACACTAATTTCTGCTATAATGCCAATTAGCTGCAGCAAGGGGGAAAACCTTCCTTAAATAGAAAAGTAAATGAATGCCATAGCAGTCACAGTGCACCTCTAAGGACACAATCACTAATGCGCCATTAAAAATAAAATAAAAGATTAGAAGAAACAGTTGGCATTCAGTTAACAATCATATTTGGAGGCTTGTGGCAGACTTTGTTATTCCAGGGAAAACCAGGTACAAGTCTCTTGGGATTATGTACAAAGGCAGGGGGAAAAATGGACATTTCTGAACCTCAAAGGTAACTGCTGGGCTAATAAAACAGCCTGTTTTCAGTTCACCCACTCTTCCTCACAGTGTGCAGGTACATTAAAATATGTCAAAAGGAAAGCCATTTGCTGGGGAGAAATAATTCAACTAAAAGTCAAAAATTTCCAGCTGGCATATTGCTTTAGAGTACATCTGTGTGTGTGTGTGTGTGTGTGTGTGTATCTGTGCATGTGTATGTGTGTGAGAGAGAGAGAAGGAGAGAAAGAGAGAACACACTTACAAAGTGACCCACGCCATCTCACCAGATGAAAGTTGATATCCTCATTAAAATAGAAACAAACACTCAACATATGAACAACTGCCAGGAATAAAACTCATCAACCACAATGGATATCAAAAGATTATACTTCCCCTACTCTACTGCCCATCAGTACAACAGCAGACTCCAAATATAAGGGAATTTCTTGGAAGCATAATGAGTGTAAAGCTAACTCTGTAGTAGGCATTCCCTAAAGCAGTTTCATTGCTGTTAGCAATCAGTCTTAACAATATTAATGCTTGATAATGGAGGGATGGTTCTGTCTTTGGTTTTTGGCATCCATTTGCTATAAACTTTGTTAATATACTATGTGCAAAACAATATCATATTATGGACTGATGATATACCCATCATTATCACTAGATAGTGGATGGACCATTAATATATATTGTTGTAGATAGCTTTCTATGTTTTTTCACGTCATCCTTTGTACTAAACAATGATTTAACTATCATTTGTTGAAAAAAAACACACACAGTTAGCAAGGGGGATCCAGATGCTTGTAGCACCAATACATTTCATACTTCTCCCAGCCTTTGCCTTTTAACAAAAACAATATATGAAGGAAGAAAAAGTGAAATAGTAAAAAATATACTTTCATCGGTAACACTAGGGGACTTCCATCAGGGAACATCCCAAAATCCATGATTCCATGTCATCCAGTATTACATCTCCATAGGAAGAAATATACTATCCTGAATACATGAACTAAACATTCTTGTGGACTAAAAAAAGGGTTTTTTTTTACTTATCCCCTCAAGGCAGTTAATGGAAAGCAAGTATTTGTGTGAAAGAGAACTATTGTATTTTTTAAAGTAAACCAGCTAATAAAAGCATCTAAACTCACAAGTTTCATTTTTGTGCAGAGTAAGACAACCAAATGTATTCTTTATCTGTTGGCTTACACATATCTAAATTCCTTGCATGCCAAATATTAGCCTTGGAAAGTTTTTAACAGCAAAGAAATGTCCATTCATAAAAATCTTATATCCCAAATAAAATATTTTGACAGTTCCTTCATTTAAGTGGTACTGGAAGATAAACATATAAGTGATTTCAGATGTTTCACCTTTAAAGAAAACAGTATAATATGGCTTTTATGGAAACCAAATGGAATAATAAGATTAGATATTAGAAAGGAGGTAATAGAAAGAAGGTCCTTGCTCCCTACCCCCATTAAAAAAAAAGTGAAGTCTTGTGAGAGCTCATCAACCATAAATGAATTTCCAATAGAAGAGAATAACTGTAGCTCAGGGATCATCACACTGATGGTGTTACCTAGTTGGGTAATTAAATACCTGCAAGCAAACAACCAAGATCAGAGAGCACCAAGAAGTCCATAAATGAATTTGTCTAAACATGAAAGATCAATGGTTTTGCATGAGACTCTCAAAGAGTCACATCATATTAGCATTTTGGTGGAGAGGCCACACTGTTTGGGGCTAGAAAAGGTTGCCAACTCCATGATAGTTGCATTCAATTTAATTTGGAATTTGAGTAATGATATTACAGTTTCTAATTTTGAATGTTTTGTATGTTGCTTTTAAATAAGGTGAATTAGGCTCATACTGTCAGTTCATAGCAATCTCTAGTTTTTCCTGCAAACCTTTATTTTGCACATGGACAAGATCTAATTTTGCATTTATTTATTTATTTATTTACTTTTGTATTTACATTATTATCATAGCCCCGCCCTGCAATGTGTCACCAGATCATATATAGGATTAAAAATACATTGACGTACAATAAAATACAGTAAAGACCCTAAAATACAATAATAAAATAAGCAGAATATAATAATGGCCATAATTAATTTGGTAGTATCAAATGTCAACTTGAGTAAGAATGTTTTAGCATGTATTTTCAAACAGATTTGTTTCAAGATATAGACAACCATTCTGGAATCCTAGTGCTCCAATATGATTACAACCAACTTATTACAAATGGGGAAATTATATTCAGAATCAGATGATGAATACAAGTTTATATTACCTTGGTTTGACAAGGCTCAGCTTCAGTAAGCAGCTTGTCCATACTCATGTTCAAGAAAAATGCACATAATTTTTTATGATTATGACTTCTGAGTCCCCTCTTCTAATCCAAAGCTTTGCATTCTGTTCAGATTCAAAGTTCCCCCAAAATATGCTAATTCATAAACTGTTTAGATAACCCCTCTTGGCCAAATTATCAGGGAGAACAGCTAATTATACTGTAAAAATATTATGCAGTTTAAAAGACATCAAGTTATTTTTGTGCAGACTGGTCCCTTAGGGAATAGCATATTGCATAAATATCATATTTATATATTAAAATCAAAATGATGCAATATACTAAGATAGCAAAGCTAGCAATAATACCTAGGGTATTAACAAGGGGCTGTTGTACTAATATTTCATACAAAAGAGCATACACTGCATGCAAGAAAATCTGTATACAAATACTGTACATTTGAAAACGTTGCATGCCAAAAGAGTAAATACTAAAGTAGTTGAATTGAAAGCTGCATCCAGAACTGTTAGTTAGGGAAAGGTGAGTATAAAATATGTACAAAATATTTTTGTTAGTATGACATATAGTATGAAAACAAATATAAGCTTCATGGGCTAGGCATATGCACTCTCCCCAATAGCAAGATGAACTACAAGATTGACTACTTCATTGACTTAATTTGGGGGGGGGGGGGGTGTGGAAATAAAACACATGCACTACCATAGTGGGTTGGGGAATGTCTACTCTCATCTTGTGGCAATCACATATTTGCTAGGGTGAATACTTGGCCCCTGGCTCGCTAGCCAAAGCATCTCTAAACCCAAAACTATCAGGTGTGCAATGAAGTGAGCCTCGGAGATCTATTCCTGTGGCTTGTATGCAAGTACAGTTTTCTCCACAATCTGGAATCCTCACAAAACAGAATCCTGAATCACAAGGAAAGCTGAACTCAAGTAAATTATGCAATTACTTTTGTATTGTTTGGGTCGTTTTTGGTATGTTGTTGTTTTTATGTTATTCTATTGTGGTGAGCCACCCAGAGTCAGATGGAGTCAGAGGGCATCCACACTGAATAAGTAAATAAATTAAACACATACATTCCATTCACAACCTGCAGCCAGGTTGGGGAGAGATACCATTAGGGCCAATATTCTGCTTCATTTTCTATTAAGATTTAAACCCTCATATTCCCCATCTTGTTCAGCTGAAACTGACAATGTGCCAGTATCCTTCTCTACACTGGAGGCAATAAACAATATTACAAGGCATATGGGAGGCCAGGTAACACAACTTTATTCTCCAACACTTTGCAGCAGGAAAACAAACTTATCAAATTACCCACAAATAAATTACTTAAATACTAGTTCCCTCCAATTAACTCATTCCCAATTAATTTCCCATTTGGGTTCTATGCCAAATCAATGTTGTTTTTCAGTTATCCTGTATATGCTACATTGGCATAAGCTCGATTCAAAATAAATAGAGTGTGCAAGCATTTAGGTAGTGATTGCTTGAAGTACAGTTGGATTTTGTAGGAAGCTGGGTGGGCTGTCAGTCCTTTCCAGTTATACAAGTAGTCCTCAGTTAATGACCACTCATTCAGCAACCGTTCAATCTTACAACAGTGCTGAATGAATGGTACTTATGACCAGTCCTTGAAGTGCCGGCCGTCACAGTGTCCTGTGGTCACGTGATTGCAATTTGCAACCTTCCCTGCCAGCTTCCCACAAGCAAAATCAATGGGGAAGCTGGCAGAAAGTCAGAAGTCGTGGTCATGTGCAGTCCTCACTTAATGACCCATGTGATTCGCTTAACAACAGTAACCAGAGACTGCCAGAAATGCCATCACTAAGCAGCAGCATCACGTGACATTGTGCTTTACAACCACATTGCTTAGCAAAGGAAATTCCGGTCCCAATTATCATTGTTAAGCAAGGCCTACTTGTAGAACATTGAAGACATTTGCCTGAGGTGCATGACTCTTCCTCTGTTGTCACCACTATCAACATTACAACCTTCAATGAGATGTATTTTCTTCTAAATTAGTGTATGGTTATAGCCTTAGCAATAACTTCTGAAAGAGAAGAAAGGGAAATCTTAATGCCCCAGTCATCCAGTACTTCTCCCTAAAATGTTGAGTCAAATGAGAAGAAACAATTTGTTGTGGGTTTTCTTTTTCTTAATTTGAATAAAAAACAAATCAAATAACACTCATGTTTCCACTGTTCCTCTTCGATCTGTCTCACCATAACAAACACCAGTGATGTGGCATTACTAAACAGTGCCATCATCAATAAAACACAGCCTGAAAGAGTGACTGGCTGGGACAATGTTCCTTCCCAAAATAACAAGGACCAAAGATAAAGAAAAAGTGTAACCATGTGTCTATGGTTGTTCCAGAATACTGCATATTTAGAGGACAAATTTGGAATCCAATTGAAATCCAGGTGAAATATTTTGGGGCAATGAAAGATACTCACTGAACCTACTTGCTGCAGCAAAAAAAAAAAAAAAAACTTATTTAGATGACATTAACCCTTAGATGACACTTTGAGGAGAGGGAGGCACAATGTATGTAACTGATTTTAGTTTATAGACTCCTTTTATAGGCCCAAAGAGTCTTGAAAATGAAAATAATATTAAAATCCAGTTGGCAACTGTCCAGTGAACTTTCTACATCCAATTAGGTTAATGAATTTGATATGAGATCTGTGAATTATCTGTAGGTATTTCCCTATCATCACCTCACACATGAATGTACATGTGCCGATGATATATTAGATCTTTTGATTGGAAATGTCTTATTTTAATTTCAGAGGTAACTATACCTGCTGAGATTTAAATTTCTCTCTCATTGACTAAAAAGCTCTGAAATCAATAATTAACTGTAGTACAAGCAATTATCATCTTTGCAAATGCTAGGAAGAAAAATCACCTCACCCAGCAATTTGAGTTGAACCACTTCAGACCCCTGGAAGAATTTTCTCAAGATGTCATTCTTTAAAATAAAATTGAATTTGCACTGTTGAAATCCACCAATTACTGATGCATCATCATCTGACAAATTAAACACCTCTCTCCATTTTGCATGTCCTGGCTTTTACTTAAATAAAATTCAAAAGTGAAATGCATAGTTAAGATATACTATGGAGGAGGAGGAGAAAGTTGAGAATAGCAAATCTGCAGCTAATGCCAGTTTGCATTTTCATAGAGAATATCAATTTTCCAATGTATAGGAGCCAAATCTTCATGTTATATCTATTCTAGTAATTTAGCCAGGACTGTAAAACTTCTCAGAACTTAGTTCCATAGCACAAATGGGTTTTAGTTTCATAAACAAAGGGATTGGGGCTGCCCACATTTTTGAAAGAAAGCCACTATTAACATAATTTGTGGGCCTACATGTGCCATAGAAACAGCTCCCTTTTGCACATGTTCCATCTGAACTGAAGAAACTTAAGTTTGTGTGTGTGCGTTTATTCAGAAATATGTGATAGCTTAGAAATTTTCAAAATCTGTCTTTTCTTCCCTCTCTATCCCCATTCCACTGCTGATACTTTTCAACATTTTGTTTGTTTATTCAGGCTTATTGGCTGCTTCAGTTGTCAACCAACTCTGACCAGCTTACATTTGTAATTACAATGAAAATATTAAAACAGAAAAAAAAAAAGAAAAAAACCAAAATAACAGTTCTCAGATCTCATATTACACAAAAGAACAAATGTGCTGTAGGAAGGTCCAGTCAAGCCAGTTCCCAAAGGCCTGTGGGAACAGCCATGTTTTAATAGCTTTCTTAAACCCCAACAGATTAGTGCCACTTTAATCTCAGCAAAAATGCTGTTCCAAAGAAGGGGGCAGCAGAGAGGACCACCGCAGACCCTGATGATGACACTAACTCAGTGTAGGGACCCCTAGAAAGTCCTCCCTTCCAGACGTTGTGGGAAAGGAAGAAAGTTTAGCGCTTAGCTTATGTTGGTCTGCAACTAATGTCACTGCCATGTTGGCTAGATTTTCTCATGGTAACAAGCTGCCTAAACAATGTTTTATTTTTTGGTACATTTTGGAACAAATACAAAAATAACCTCCCAGAGAATGTCTTTATTAACCATTAAAGACCACAATACACAAAATCTGCACAGTGAGATAGCGAAAGTAATATATTAATCAATATTAACTACAATATTAAATGGCAAACTGCAATAGCAATTGAACTCAATTTCCCACACCTTCTGGAGACAGTCACTGATTTGTCAGCATAGAGGAAAAGAGTAATTTCTTCTTCTGAGCTTCCATGACCGTTCCTTAACAGAGGCATTATTAAATCCATGCCAGGCACTAAAGAAAAGATGGTGAAGAAGCAGATGTGAGATTTATTCCACTTTCTACATCAGGCACTGGTGAATGCACTCTTCCACTGAGTTCTATTTAATCTCCCTTTCCACTGTGAAGATGATAAAACTTCAAATCTAGCAAGAGTAAAGGCTGTCCTATGAGTTGGATGTAAAATATTGGCAAGCTAATTAGCAGCTGAAACCAGTTTTCCAAACAAGCTTGACCTAAATAGGATGGGGCTAGAGTTTCAATCTCCCTGCAGACTGAAGTAAAAAAAAAAAATAAAAAACAGCTGTTTCAGCTCAGACAAAGCTCTCTCAAAACCAAAATCAACCATTGGCTAGAAAGGCCACAAAAGTTTAGATCCAAATTAATGCCTGTCATCCATGATAATGTATAATTGTTTTATAAAGTCAAGGAGGCCAGCAAGCTATCAAAGAAGATTAATGTAAGCCACAACTTCAAGGGGTGAAACCACACACAAGCCACAATGGAAATTAAGCTGGGTAGCAGCCTTTACAAGGAGTTGAAAATGCTTCAGGAGTCACTACAAGGCTTTTAAAAAATTAGACAAAGCATCTTCAAGACAGCCCTAGTTAAGAGACAAAATCAGACAAATCAAATCTGAGTCATTCCGATTTCAAACTTACATTGAAAACAATCTGTTTGCTTCATTACAAAACCCGACACAGGGTTTTCCGGAGTTCAATCATGTAATTATGACATTTTCTAGCACTGGTAAGCCTATAAATAGGAAAAGCAGAGAAACATATTTCAGCCAAACCAAATACTCTATACTCCTAATCAACATAGTGTTTTTAAGGGAGGCTGTAAACCTTAGGAATAATTGAACACATTTCTTAACATATTTAAAGTAAAAAGCACAGATGCCCACAGTGGGAGCAAGGCAGAGTGTCAAATGATATCTGATCTAATCTCAAAACACCAGTACCATGATGGTATACATCCATTTAATGGGCCCGTGCAAATCAGCCCTAACTCAGTTTGAAGTGGAAGTTTAAGATCTGAAGATTTGAGTTTGCAGTTGAAGAATCTCATCTTCCTGCCAGCTTCTATGGCTGGTACTTCTTCCACACATGGAATTCTCAGAAGGTCTCAAAAAGCTTAGAGAGAAGTATGCTGGGGACTGGGATAATATGGGTCCTCCCTATGTCCAACTTGTAGGAAATTTAGACCAGATACCTCACTTGTATGCCTTTGGATACATCCTTGCTGGGCCATGCTAAACATAGTTTAAGATGACCCTGTTGGTTCTGCACTAGTTAAAATTGTATCTATAGAGTATTAGGTGCCTTTCCTCCCCATATATTGAAGGTTTCAAATACCAGAAATAAATACTGAAATTCCACTCAGTCAAATGCTTTAGCAAAATATAGAAACAGCAAAAGGGGAAGTTTGTGGCAATTCACCCATTACTGATAATTTCTATGAATGTTAATAACTGACTTCTAGATCTTAATAGATCTTGCATTGTGTTTATACCTAATTTTCCCTCAAATGTTTCTTTTCTTTTTTTTTTTCTTTTTTGCCCCAGTTAAAGTAAAACATGTACCATATACCTTTTACAATTGAAATAGTCTTTACTGCTTCTTTATTTTCTGTAAGAGGGGTCTTTTGGCAACAGAGACATTGTTACTCTGAAAAAACCTTTTTGAGAATGAATATATCTATAAAATGTTGTTAACTCATTAGGATTTCAATGATTGTTAAACATTCTTCTCTTTAGAGAAGGTTTTTCTGAAACTTGGAGGAATTATATCTGTGTTTCTAAAGTTTGTATACCATAATCTTTGTTTCTTTAATTGAGACAAGACTTTTTATTAACCATTTTGACAAAATCTTTTACCTCATCTGTTTTAGAAATCTTTTATTATGGTGAACATTATTTTTGTATATTTGTTTTGCTTTCTACTGTTTGTCACAGTATTTTCCCCCTATTTTCTTTCTCCCCTAATAGCATCTCTGCCTCAGAAAGGTCTTGAGTCTTCTGTTGAAACACAGCAATGTAGCCTTTAGCTATAGAAGATTTTGGAAGCTGTTCAGGCTGCTTTTCCTACATCCTATGCTGATCTGCAGGAAAGAACTGGGGCAGAGAAATTATTGCATTTCTATGTGACTTCCTGTCAATTTTCTTCTAATGTTAACTATTTGTCCCCCACATATAGTAGGCCAAAAAGCACTATACCTCAAGGCAGAGAAGACATTCAGTTTGAATCCAGTTTCTAACCCAAAGCCCCTTTTCCAAGTTTCGACATGTTAGAAATTTCTTCAGAAGTGGGATCCAAAATTGAACTGTTCACATAGTGACTAAGCACTCTTGCCAGTATCAGAGCAAATAGTCAAATGTATCCTATAGCTTATAAAGCACCTACAAATATCCAAATTATCTCATCTTTCTTGAAAGCATAAGATCTCTCTATGTTTCTTTTCAATTGACTTTTTAATATTTCTTTCCAGACTGGATTCATTTTTTCAATACAGAATCTCTGATTTTTGTTTTTCTAAAATCTTATAAAACGTTCCAACATTTTTACAAAATTGGAGGGAGTGGTGTACCTTGAGCTCCCTGAGGAAAATAGGGATATAAATCTAAGAGTGAATTAAGTAAGTTACAAAATTTATTAAAAATATGGTTTTGTGTATTTCTATATCCCAGGCAATATCCCAGGACTACTGTGGATAGGCTGAACTGGCCAACTCATTTCCTTTCAATCATTTTTAAATGCTGAAATGTTGCCAAGGCCTCTTCAGCTCAAGACACAGCACAGCTGGCTGAGAGATGCTAGACTCATTCGTGTATATGATTACCAAGTAAAACTCTGCAACCTGGTCAATCAAATATTCTCACATATAACATCCATGTCTTATAATAATCCAAATTATCTTCTCATATTGCAATAATATGAACTATTACTGATTCTTTGCTGAAATACATTTTCCAATTTCTCAACCGTGTTCTTCAGTGAAATAATTTTCTTTTCTTTTTTCCTACTTCATTCCCTGGGTTTTAGAGTTTCTCTAGAATTTAATTTGGTGGTATTCTTGAATTTTTTTTGTTGTTGAAAAGTGATAGGGGAAGCTATCATTTTTTAATTAATCATTTCTCCATCGCTTTTCAGCCTTCTTGGATTCTAACACTTCCTGAATGGAAAAAGACTCAAGAAGATAATCTTCACTTGGACTTTAAATGAGGTATTTGAAACCAAGGACAAGTGTGTATGAATGTCCTATCAGTGAAAGACAGGACAATTACACACAGTTCTTGGTCAGCTTGTAACTAACGTACTGTAAATGCAAGAATCTTGCATCTCAAGTGTGAGAATTTCACCCTTTTTTCTCCTTGAAAAAAAATGAAACACTATTTCTTTTCAGCAAATTATTGAGAAGAAGAAACGAAGCAAGTTTCACACAGCGCTAATCTTAGCACTATAGGTTCTGTTCCAACACAACCACAGGAAGACATCTCAGCTGGTATACAATACACAGCTGAGTATGAGCTTGCAAAAGTGTTCCACAAGTTGTTAGTTGTTATTATTACATGGAAAACTTTGTTTCTTTTTTTTTTTCAGGGTCAGTATATGCAACATTATCTATCGGAAGAATGAAAAGTTTGGCTCTCAGATGGAGCTCAGGGAGTATTTGCTAATAACGCCATTAACGCTACTTATACATTTACATATCAATGCTCTTAATGCTGCTAAACTAAGATGGTGGTGAAATTAATTTCCAAGTTATGTTGGCGTTCGTTGAAATGGACCTGGCAATCCTTGATTTTATTATATTTATCTATTGAGTGAACGTTAATGAACAGAGCCTAAATGCATCATCTCAACCAGAACAATTAAAAAAAAAAAAGCATTATCATCGCTTTGAGAAGACCTGAATAAAACGTTATTTTATAAATATAGCCTCATTGAAGCCATTCTGCAATAGTTTTGAAATAAGGACATATGGAAAAAAAAATATATGGCAGAGGGCCTTTGAGGCAGATAACTAAAGCTACCAAATGAACACTGTAGTACATCTCCAAGGAATACAGTTCAAAAGTTGCACGATTACTACTAAGGTTTTTTTATTCTTTACCACATTTGGAACAGGAAGTCTGTGTTGTTCGTGAAGAATTCTGAAAAGCAATGTCACACTCGGGTGACCTCTTCTCCTCATTAAAACATTCCCAAAGACAGCTCTCTGCATGATGTTTTGTAGCTTCAGCCGCCATGAACTAATTTGGACCTCTTATTTTGATCATGCACTGGTGAAAGCACCAAATAATATTTTCCTTTAAACACAGAGAGCTCTTTCAACAACACAGCACGCATGTCTACCCTCTTTTTAATCTTGGAGCACCTATTTATTTGCTCTTTTCACCACTAAATCTTCTTTGCGCCTTTCCGTCCCCTGGAAAGCTGCTAGTTAAAAATCTTCCATGTGTTTCCGCCACCTCACCACACCTTCGTAGGCTTTAGCCATTAGAGCGTTATTACCATAAAAAGGGAAGACAAGGAATTAGAGATATCAGAATTTGCATTAGTAAATTTCAATCCAATTAAACTAAAATAATATTTATTTTAGGAGCTACCTTTTCAGACTGTATATCAATTCTGCAAAGCCAACAGATGAAAATAAAATAGGTGGTCAGTGAAACGACTGATTTGTTCTGCATATTCACTATTCCAAGATTGCCCTGATAGATAATTAGCATTCATCTGGTTGATTTGTTTATTTTGCATACCTTCACTGTAGTGATAGATTCATTATGCAAGTCATATCCTTTTCCCATCTCATGCTTTCAAGGCTATGCAAATTGTGAACAAGTCCTGTCAAGGCCTTTGGCATAAACGATTTGGAAAGGCAGCCTACATTGGTTGACATTGCGAATTACCTCCTGTGTTATCAATTTTTAACAGATGCCGAGCAAAGTGATTACATGCTGTATTTATTTGTGCTTCATTCTTAATTCAAAAATGAATTAGATGGAGTTTTCAGTTTTTTCACAGCATTTCTTTAAGTGCAATTTAACACTACTACACTTGTGGCAAGCAAGGTCTCCTCAAGTTCATTTTATCTGAATGAAAGGAAAGAACCAGAAATGGATACGGCATGACTGAGATTTATATTTACGCATATATTTTCTTTGTGCAAAGAGGCAAATTGGGTATCCTGTGGCAAACTCCACCCCCTGCAGTCCCTTATTTATAAAAGATGAAGACTTCTTTGACTACATAAACACATCTATTTTGTTTTCTTTGCAACAATATGAAAATGGAATATTTTTCATTTTCCTAGTCTACCTATAGTGCTGGGGTTTCCAAATACTAACCTGGTCCAGTCTGGGTTAGCTTTTTTGAGATCAGCCAAGGTCAACTAAGTTCTAACACCCACTATGATCCCAATGTACAGTATATCTTTTCACAAACTGAAGGGTAAACATGGAAAGCAGAGAGTTTTCTCTACATATTGAGACTCCAGACATGATTTGGAATACAGATCAAACTAGATTGTAATCAAGAGAAAGGATAGCAGATAGCTTCACCTAGCAGAAAGGATGCACAAGAGAGAAACACCAAAGTCAGGAGTAAGAAGGAAGTGTTCCTAACCCTTGCATGAAAGAAAATAAAGATAAGCCTTCTTTAGGAAACAACACAGTAAAGCTTGACTTAAAGCTTCCGTTATCTACAGCTAAGTGGGCTTTCCTCCATTACGGAGTAATTGAAAGCTAGGTAAGTATATGAGCTGCACAGGTCAGAAGTCAGAAGAAGAAAGAGAACTGAACAGAGAGGGGAAGGAAGTGATAAAAGCCCTGAAAATATCAGTCTAATCAATGGGCGCATATTACATGGAGACATGAAAGTTAGTCTTTTAGACAAGGTAAGTGTCATCCCCAATATGTAGAACAGACCAAAAAATCAATTCCACATTAAGGCTAAAGTTACTTTTATTAAGCTTAGCTATAATAACAGAATGTTGCAAGTCTGATTATGCTTTATCTCCTCTCTTTCTTATACTCATGTGAATTAGGGGGGTGTCAGACATTTACAACTACCTTCTTCATTGTTTGGGCTTAAGCAATGTTTCCCTCCTCATTGCTTTGGTAACAGATTTCACTTCTCTCTGTCAAGGCCATCTCTTTACTCTCTATATATAGTAAGATGGTGGAAGTGCCGAGACCCTTTGTTAACCATCACTGCCTCTATTGCCCCTACTTATCAATAGATTTATACATGCAGAAAGCCAGTGCCATGCAAAGTTGAATTCCAACAGTTTGCCTGTTTTAGGTGAAGTGCAATTCTTTCCAGAATAAAATTAACATCATGTATCCAAATAGATAAAACACTCACAAAAGCATCCTCTCTTGTGTGGGTTAAGTCAGTTTATTTGGCCTCAGCCCAGCCCAGGAAGTCAAGTCAAGTCTCCTTATTTTGGTGACTGAACAGCAAAAGTGGTTCAGAATATTTATTGACTTGTATTCTAGGAAAATGGTAAATAAAGTTGGGGGACATCCACATAATGCTGACACTTCAATCCACATCCTGTTTTTATGGTTTTGTGCCAATAAATATACCAATAAATACACCAATAGAAAGCGTAAAAAGCAATAACACAAGACCAATAATATAATCCAAACATATAGACAATTGGCAGTAATACCAAAAACAGAAATATCAAAAACAGTGAACAAAAATCAAGTTGTTCCAATAGCCCCAAACCCAATCATATATCCAGTGGAGGCTGAAGGATCTTGCCAGAATGGTGAAAGCAGTGTTCCTGCATTCTGTCACAAGCTCTGCCCCTTTGATGTATTCATTTGATGTCACAATGCAGGTACCAAAGGGGTGGGGCTTGTATCGCAATGCCACAACATTGCTTCAGTGGTATAGACTGTAAGGAAGATGACCTTGATGAAGATATGCAGGATCTGTTGCTTAGACAAAAGGGCTGGAACATTTTTTAAAGTTCAAAACAAGGTAACATTTGGAAATGGATCAGGCAGACACCTCTCTAACTTACTGAACTCCAGGAAGAAGGAGAAAGGAGAAAACAATCTGACTGGCAAGATTCTGTTATTACAGCTAATCTCAATAAAACTAGTTTTAGCCTTCCTGTGGGGTTGATTTCATGGTCTGGTCTACCTAGTGGGGCTGACAAGCAGACATTGATGAACATAGCAACAGTAGGTCAAATAGCAGACAGCAGAAAAGAACTGGGATACCCAAATTCCACATTTTTGATGCTACAACTGGGAAGGTTCTGTCCTACCTACTACCATTTAATTTTAATTAAATTAAACATGGTTTCACATATCCCTGATTTCAAAGTGGCTTCCATTCTTTATCTTAATGATGCTAAATCAGGATTATTGCAAGAATGCTTGGATCCAGTGCCAGACCAGGTTTAAAATATATTAAAGAAAGGCCCAGAGTAATCAGAGAGCTGCTGACTTGAGGGACCTTTAGGTGAGCACAACCATTTTGCAAGAAAAAAGTAGATTCTTATGTCAGTGCAATTTATTTTAAGGTGCCAAGTAGATTGGTATGAATTTGGGGAATATATAAATTATACACTAAGCCATCTGCAGAGCACAAAGATAAAATCTGATGGAAAAGAAAAAGTACAGGGGGAAAAAAGACATTTTTTTGAAGCTGAGTTTCCTCCACTAGATGTCCTTAGTGATTCATACATTGCTTTTGGAGACAGAAACTGAAACATCTATAATAGTATATATTCCTCTTTTAAAGAGCCTGGTATTAGGAAATCCCCTTTCAAGGCTTTCACTACAAACTTCATTTGTATTTGGAAGATTAACAAGAAAAAAAGCTACAAGTTGACTGCAATAATTTAATCCAATACCTGCCTAAAGTATATAGGCATCCTAATTTAAATAGATTTTAAAGTTATGTCTGGTTTCTACTTTGGAAACTACTTTCTTCCTAAGCAACCAAAAATTAAAACAAACTTTAAAAAAAAAAGTAGAATTTTTAAAGCATTTCTGGGAAAATATTTTTTCCGCTAATTGTATTGGTTTCAAACACATTTCATTTCATTTCACAGGATATGCTATAGTTACACAGGGCATTCATACTAATCTGCGCTCAAAAGCAGGAATTTTCTTTGAATTTTAAAAGCTCTTTAAAAGGAAAACAGGAGCCAAACTCTCAGGAACGATCACAAATACCACTTTACACTTGCCTCCACCAAACCTATTCGCCACAAAGCTTAGAAGCATGAACCAAAGCAATCTTTTGACGAGCATGAGCAAACTGAACTAAGTCCATAACATTTCTCTCTTGCAATGGCCAGAAATGCTTTAAATAGAATTACTAATTACATGCAGCTATTCTAACACAGGTGAAGGCTATGAACTTCATCCATTCAGAAAATATACAGAGATTTCTCAATTCCGATTTCCTCTGCACTGGGGAACACCAATTTGGCGATGTTCTGGCGGCATGTCTGATTCTGGGAATATGAGGAATAGTTTTGCAGATATTTAATTAGCAATATCTTTCCAGGGGAGCAAAGAGAGAACACACACAAACAGAGGTACACTGCATAAAGAGAGGATTTTGAATGTCATTTTAATCCTTAGCTCTAGCATGTAACTCCATAACAACGATCAATAAGTCAAAGGTCTCAGCACCACTGGTTTTGGGCCTTGCTGCTATCAACGTATGACAAAGATGACCACGAATCCAAGAAAAAAACAACTGAAAGTTGGTGTTTCAAAACAAGCAAAAGAAATGTGTTTTGCATACTAGCCAGTAGGGCACATTTGTGTCAATCAAATGTCCAATAACCAGTTTTCAATAAGTATATTACTTTGTATTGGCCATTAGTGCAAGTGTTAGAAGTATCTATGTTTTATTGGGGTTTTTAAATTCTTTTACCATAAAATAGACTAGCAAACGCTGAACATGTGCTGTGGCAGGAAATGGAAATTGGTTTGGAGATTCTATAATGCAGGCATGGGGAAAACCAAGTTATCTGTGACTCTGTACCCTTAGTTGTGCATCCAGCACACTCCCAGTCACTCCCTATATCTAAATCAGAGCAAGTGTACATGTCACACAGTTCAAAATGGAACTTGATGTTTATTTATGAAATATCAGCAAACTTTAAAAACAGTTAACTGGCAAAACGGGAAAAAAGGCAGGCAAAAGCAGGGAGAGACCAAAAGAGGAACAACTGGCAAGAAATAAAAAGTCAGAGGACAATAACAAATACCTATATTATTTCTATCTCTCTATTTATATATCAAAAAGCACAGAACTTTCCAGAGCCACTAGAAACAATACACAGGATAATTAGCATGGGCCATCCCACAGTGAATTGCCTTTGGTTATTCCAGGGTTAACCCTTTCATGTACATAACAGTAGCAGAATAGAGAGAAAGAGTGATTCTGAGTCATCTGTCTTCTATTTTGCACCATGAAGGAAATAATTTGGTGGCAGGGATATGCATGCAGTAACTTGCATTGTAACAGAATAATGCAAGTGACTGTTATAAGTCCTCCGCTTCCAGTTCACTGTGAATTCACATTATTTGTGACAAAGTTAATTGATTAACTTCCTCAGTCAAAGGTTTATTGTGCTCACAGACCAGCATAAACACTAAACAGCAAAACTAAAACTTAAAGCATTAAAACCAGCTGTTCAGAGGTTTTTTTCCCCCCATGTCATTTGCAAAACATTTTGCTGAATCTTAATTGTGGTCTCTGTTTACAATATAGAAATATTTGATTTTCTTACTTAAAGAGTTCCTTAACACTTTTTGACTTATTTCACTGATGCATTTAATGAATAAAATGGATCATATAAGACATACACTTGGCTTCTTCAATCCCAGAAAGATATAAACCACAGGGAAGTTATACACTGAAATCTAGTTACTGTTAGAAAACACTATTATTTAGGGAGATATTGAACTCTCTCCATTAATTCAGTAATCAGGAGCATATTTGGAATAGGTGGGTCTACAATTCTAATTCTGTAAAGATGATGGAGTTTTCAAGCATTATGTAATTGACCAAAACGTCTATAGCTTCACTGAGAAAAATAAAATTAAATGAAAAATTCAAAGTCAGGCCAAGATGGTTGTTACTGCTGTACTGAGCAGCAGTTTCAGATAGCAGACTGGGCATAAAACAGAACTTCACCCCCAAAGCAAGGAAGCACAGAATAATATTAATATCTTCCCTAAAACTATCTTAATGGATCTCAATCAGGTGGAAGCTACTACGTTCTTAAGAACTACACAAAGTGGTAGCCTAAGACCAGTACTCTAGTTACCTGGGATTAAATGAAATGGATTTTGAAGGAATGGAATTTTAAATACAGGCTAAAAAATTAGGGGCTGTATAACTGAACACTGTTTTAATCCACTTTTTTTAACAGAGTGAACTATTTCAGGGCAGGATTAGTGGTGGCTTTCTAAATAAGTAGGTGAACAAAAAAAAATATCTATAGTATGAACTCAGAATAAGTTCTGTAATGGAGAAGGCATAAGATTGCACTCCAGACAAATACAATTATTTAAATGTTGTTTTCTTCTTTTGTCAGCATTATTCATAGACTTATCAGTCTCCCTAGAAGACTTTCAACTGATCGATCATGACATGTATGATAACAGAGGGTTATCATACAGCATGGTTGAAGGTGAGCCAGATCATTGGCACAATGACCTTCTCCTTCTTTTCATAGTCTTTTTTAAAAATTAGGAAAGGATTCAAGAAAATATCCAAATGAAAGAGGAGAAAAATAAACAATGTTTATTATATTTAGACTACATTAGACTACCTTATCTGGGCTGCAAAGACACGGCAAAGTGTGTTTTCTGTATTTCTCTGCTGCCATCTAGTGGTTGTATGGATTCTTGCAGCCCAAACAGGGGAACCCTAGGGTATAAAGCAGGGTTCCTCAATCTTGGCAACTTTAAGATGGGTGGATGTCAACTCTGGCTGGGGAATTCTGGGAGTTGAAGTTCACCCATCTTAAAGTTGCTGAGGTAGAGGAACGCTGGTATAATGGATTGAAATGCATATTCCATGTTAGAATTAAATGGTAATGTTATTAAGGTCAAGTAGGAGAGAGTCCACTACTGGGACTATAAGGAGGAGATGATGCTACAGCCACAGAGAGCAGAAGCATCAGCAGAGCAGAAGCTGGAAGAGAGACGTCTGTGCTATTTTCTTTACTGGGTGCTTTCTAGCCCTCCAGCTTCATTAAGAATATCTCTATGAAATGACTGGGCAACTGTACCTCTTCAGTTTTGTCTGAGGTATCCCTCCACTTCCCAGACTTGAACTGAAAATACCAGTGCTGGAAGGCATATTACTTCTAAATCCATAATAGCATACAATGATCCACAAAGCCTTCACAGTTTCTATTGCACCATTATTAAGCACTTTATCTCCAGTTTACTGGCTTTTTGAAACATGAGCAGAAATTGGAATTAGATTAACACTTTATATTAAACTGAAATATAAATATAGAAGAGCTTCTACAAGTTTCTGGAAGAGGACATCTTGTCTTGATTTGATTTCTCTTTCATTGCTTGTCTTTCTTTCTTTAGTTCTACGTGTTGCAGTTGCTCCCTCTGAGGACCATACAATCCAAGGAAATGAAGGTTCCCAGATTCTTTTCGATCCTACCTAATAATTTTTTGCATTCAACTAAAGAAGCAACATCCTTATGATATAGCTGCCCATAGTCTTCTGACAACTTTGTTTAACATGATTGCTCATATTTCATAAATGTATATCGAGCACTAATGTGGAACTGTTCAGGGATGGAAAACACAAAGAAGAATCAACTTATATCATGTCCAGAACTCCTGAAACAGCTAAAGCTGCCAAACAGTTCAAAATCATGAGTTCTATTCAGTCAAAATATTCAGATAATTATGCAGACAGTCTAAGTCTTGTTTTAATTAATCTTCAAACAAATTTGCAGTGTCGGAATTAGGATCAGAGGAGGAGCAGGAAAATTTGCCTATGGGAGGTTATCAACTTCTTCCCAAGTTACAATAGTGTTATTGTACCAAGGCTGAGATTTTACCAGTTGATACTCAAGAAGAAAGGAATGACTGGCTGCAGGGCTATGTTGCTAATTTTATTGTACCCCAGTGTTTATTAACAGCTAAGAGTGCTATTGCAGTCTTTAACCAGTCTCTTTTGACATAAAGTGGATGAATTTAAAGGCTCTTTTGAGCAGTTTACCCAGAACCATATGAGTTAATTCCTTCTCCCAGCAGAATCAACAGAAATAGTCAGTGTTGTGCCCATTAGGGGAGAAGCTAGAGAAAGTAGAAGACAAAAGAAATCTGTCCAAACCTGTCTCAGATAAAAGATCTTAAAAGCCAAGACATCTGGCACATCAAGTTGAACAAATCGGTACCCTTCATGTTAATTAGCTTGTGCTTTCAGTTAATTGAAATAAATGGGCAGTGGGTAACATGATGTGCTGCCATCCACTCTAAGTCTGATGTCATGATAAATACAGAGATCTAGAGGCTTTTGCTGAGCCAAACCTTTAGAAAGAGAATTCTGCTAATGTTCAAGAATTCCTGTATCCCAATCATGCCACTAAAGAAGATTTTTTTTTTTACAGTTTTATTTCAAATCATAACAATTTGAGGTTGCTGGGTTTTTGTTTTGTTTTGTTTATTTTTGTGATAGAATGCCTCAACCTTTAATAACTCCAAATTATAACTCTGCAAAAAGCAAGAACAATCAAGAGAATTTGGAATGTTTAGATAATACACCAAAAAGTTAGATAGATAGTAAGTTAGATAGGCAAAGAGCCAGTAGTGAGCAGGATGATCTTGTAGAAGACAACTGACCAACTCTTTTGGCCTCCTTCCAGGAGAAGAGCAGACTAAGATTATTTCAAAGCTACAGTAACTAAAATTTATTCCTAAATGCTGTTTGTGACATCATTAAGCCACTTGTTGAGCTGTCAAAATTTCTAGTGGGGGGGTGGTATTGGGAACAGTGGGTATGAAAATTTTCCCTGCTTCAAACTCAGCATCCTGATTTGATGTGTTTTAATCACAGCAGCCCACAAGACTTGGAAAGGTAAATATAGCAGGAAAATAAATTTGAGCACCCTTCCAGTTGATTCAGTGCTGCTGTTGTTGTTATTATTGTTACTGTAAGGTGGTTAATAATGCCTCAAAAGGTGACCAACTCATTAGGCCAACAATTGGTGAGATGAGCACAATTCCACAGATGAATAGACACTATGACCATTTTAACTTCTCAGGTTATGACTTGTTCCAGCAACAACTATCAGCTTCTCTAAGAAACCATCTAAGCATTTAAAAATGAAAATGATTCACTCTTACAAACAGGGAAAGGCTGTGTGTAGGGGTGGGAGGTGTCTGCATGTATTCACACATAAAATATAAAATCCCGCTAGCAATTTCAATGGTGAGAATTAATGTCAAGAAACAGACATTGCACAGAACTATTAAGTCAATGCAAGATCTGAATGAACAATCTCCACTGGTCTCTCTTCATTGGAGTTGGGTGGCTTATCAATTCAAATAAATAATAGATAATAATAATGTGCAAAAGAGAATCCACAAATCACTGCAAACAACTTGCTGAAAAAAATTAGCAGGACCTAGAGCTGTTGTCCACAGGTCCACAGTACAACAACCATCTCCATGGAGAGGTGCCAGAAGTAAAGCTTTTCTCTGACTTCCTCAGAAAGTCATTGTCTAAGTATGCAAAAGAAAACCTTGATGAGCCTGAAATGTTTTGGAACAAAGTGCTTTGGACTGATGTGTGGTAGAAAAAGGTACCCCCCCCCTCATACGCATGTAAGCTGCATTCACCACCAAACCTATGAGATCTCCCCCTCCCCCAGCACATATATATGAATTGCTTAAAGTATCCTGCTTAAGAAAACATTCACAGCAAGCTTCATTGACCCTGAGTGGCCACAGAAGGAGGAATCATACAGGGACCACTGGCTCAATAAACCAAATTGTTTACATTCACTGCCATGCTGTCCTAGTAGGAAGGAGTAAATAATAACAAGGTCACCCAGATGAGTTTATCTAAAACATTCCAACATCTTGCTGTAATTTACACTACATCTGCCTTTTTCTTTATCTTGTCTTTGAAATGCAGTAGGCCAAAGGTATAAAATTCTGGTTCTGCTTTTGCTCAGGGGTGCCCAGCAAGCTGCCAACGCTTTGCTGCTGGAGTCCAACATACACGTTATTGTTTGCGTGCCTAATAAGATTATGTTGTGTCTTCAAAGTGATTTGGTTACTTTAGGTGAGCCAGGATTTGACCACAACAGATGAAACAAAAATTGTATTGCTTGTCTACAACCACAAAAGATACCTTTTGGATAAAAAAGGGTAGAGCAATTGAAGAAAAGAATCAACCATAAAGTACTTACAGGACAGAAAGGAAACTTTTTTAGGGTTGGCTTCACAGCCCCCAGATTTGAATATTATTGAATATGTATGGGGAGATCTCAAACATGCACTCCTTGTAAGGATATTTCTAAGCTACAAGAGTTCTGCAAGGAAGAAAACAAAATACTCCAAAAGCAAGAATACAAAGATTCTTAGCTGGTTAAGGAAACATTTAGAAGTTTGTATTTCTGCTTGAGGAGTTGTTTAAAGCACTTACGACAAGAATGTCCCCATTTCTGCCCCTGACATATTCACTATTTTCTTGCTTTGAATCTGTAAACAAATGCATACAAATAATAAAGCAAAAACTGAAATGATCCTCAATTGATAAGTGATCTGCCAACTACACAAAGAACCTGAGAATAAGGTATAATTTTCAAGTACAAAACTGTGAAAAGATACCCAGTATGAAAGAGGTAAAATAGGAGCATGTGTTTGATTTTTATATGAATTCACTAGTGACACCATTCTCTGATCTGTTCTTTCATCCATCTACTGTTTTAGGAAGACCCCTGTCAGTCTGGCTGTATGCAAATTATGCAGCAAACCTTTTGGTGTCTTGATCAGAAAAAGAAGAACCTTGTGAATATTTTTTACTTTTGTAAAGTCAAGAAATCTTCCCAAAAGTTAATGTTTTAGAAGGGAAATGAAACAAAGCATAGGTGACACACTAGATCAACAACTCTCCCAATTTAAATATTTGGGGTAGTTATTCAAGACATAGCAGCCTTAAAGATCCTTGCTAGACACCAAGTAGTGTGGTAAATACATGTAGCTGCAATCACTAAAACTGAATGACATCATTAAGGTATATCAGCATTTTAAAAGTTTTTGAAGTATAAGCAATACCTGTCTCCTCTATGGAGAAGAAATCTGTCTGTGTAAGTTAGGAGAAGTGGAAAGAAGAACCCGTGTTCTCTTCCTCTGCCCTATTTATAAAAATGCACATGCAATACTGATAACAGTTATAAAGAATCAATCAGGCAAAGATTTTTGTTCTATACATCTTAGCTTATACAAGACCAAAAATTAATAGGTCTATGCATAAAAGTGCCTATAGGGGGAAAGGGGTCAAAGCTGGCGATATGGCAGCTGCAGCAGCATGAATGAATCCCTGCCCCTTCAAACATGTGATGTAATGGCATGTGGGAATGACCTTGGGAGACAGGAGGGAGAGCCGCAGTCTGGACAACCAGCAGGTAAAGATGTGTCAGCCCACAGAAGGGGGGATGGCATGGGAAACATTTCAGAAGGGACCCTCCCTAATTCATCAGAGAGTACAAGGAAAGAAGGAAAGAAATACTTTCAGTCTTGCAAGATTCTGTTAATGTAACCTTAAAATAAAGATAGAGCTAGTACTCCTGGTTGTGCTTCTTGTCTGGACTACCTCGAAGGGCTAACATGCATGATGCAACATCAAGTATTTACAAAAGGGATGGATTGTACTACTGCAACTGCCTTTTTGCCTGTATGTCCCCTCCACCTTGCACCCACAGACATCACTGGCTGTGCATGCTTTGAAAATTATTCCAAAGAAATTCTCCAGTTCTCATGAGATCATGAGCACAGTATTTTGCTTCTATTCATTAAAGCAGTCCAACTGCTTAGGCACCTGCTTTGAGGTGCATTAATTTTAATGATTAATTCACCTCAAAGCAGTGTATTAATCATTAAAATTCAGATTTCTGCATGAGCTAAAAAAAGAAATGCAGCCGCTTAATCTAAAAAAGAGATGCAGCTGCTTTAAGGACTAAGATGGAGCTGCTTTAAGAGTTCCTTAAAGCAGCTGCATCTCTTTTTTTTTAGCTCATGTAGAAATCTGAAAAAATGTAATGAACAGCAAAGAAATGCTGCTCACACATGATCAAAAGTGTCAGTAATTATGGGGAATCTGCCAAAGGAATGGAAAGGAGAGCAGACATAACCAATCAAGACAAGTCCATGTGCAACTTATGTCATAAATGGCAGCTTAGCTCAGGTGGTGAGAAACCTAGGAAGAGGCATTTCAAATCATTCAAAAATACTCCACTTTAATGAACTAATTAATAAATGAAGATTGGAAATTTCTCCCATGGTTTCCAAGGTTTTGTATTTACTAGAATAATGGTAGTAAACTAGCATTAAAGATACCTTACTGAAATCTACATAGTCCTTGATCTTGCCCAGCTGTGTGGGATTTGACCCAAAACACATCTTCCAAATCATTTTCAAAGTATGCACAGCTATAAAAATGAAGCCTTTTCTGTAAAATAGCTGTGTTTTATACTATCAACTGTTCCATGCATAATAATTGGTTGAAAGCAAATATTGGTCAAGAAAGGGTTGTATTACACGTTTTTTTTTTTAATGAGGTTTTATATAGATAGATGCTTTCTGGTATAATGTATATAAGTATGAAATTATGTTTTGTGAACTTGTATTGATCTCTGCTACTGGTCCTTTGACTGTAAGAAAATTATTTGCTTATTAATAACATAGGAAGAGAGACATCTAGTGGTTAAAGATAACCATGTGAAATGCATGACAATAATTAACATGAAGTTCAGCACTGCCGATGAAAGTTCCTATAGTAAACCATGAGTCTCAAGGCTTCCTAACTTAATCTTAACAGTGCGGTCGTCAAATCAAGAGAGCGGATGGAGTAACATTTACTGATGGATATTACATAAATTTATGGTTGGTACTCAATATCAGCACCTTTCCTAGAATTCAGTATAGACAGAACCTAACAGTGTTCAGCATTCTAAAATGTAAATGAGAATCAGCAGAACAAATAGTTAGAATATAGAATTCAGATGACAATGACATAAGCCCCAATTGAGCTATAAAGTTCATTGGTGATGTCTGGTCGGCTGCCATCTCTGACTGACTTATATAACAAGCTCGTTTTGAAGGTAAAATGGAAAAGAAGAGAAGCATGTCTAGTGCCATCACCTCTATGTAGGAAAGATCAGGAAGTGATATAAAACCATTTAGGTGTAATTTGAATATGTAAGACTCTAATATGAATTAAAATTCCCAAAGTGTTTCCTACATTTTAATCAATAAACTATTGCTGAAGTTTGAACCAGTCTTTGTCTTGGTTTTAGTATGACAATGGAAATATGTTATGTAACAACGGATCTAAATTAGTTTTATCTAATCAATACAGGTATTTATTACAAAATATCACAATTCAGCCAAATAACCCTTACTCAGAAGATAGCAAGGTTTTTACTCTTTCCTATTGCTGGTATTGTGATCCTAACTAGTGGGGAAAGAAACATTTCATGGCCAAAATGAATTGTTGTTTAAGTTAAATGGCCACTTGAACTGTATAATAGGAAGGGACAGAACTAAAGTTCCACCCCATGAAAGTCCTCCATCCAGACTAGGTCTTCACTATTAGCAGTTAAGGAGAACAACTAAACCTTCTACCCAACTTATACATAGATGTGTAGTTTGGCATGGAAAGTACTGAAACAGAGGTCCCAGAAAACAGTCTTCCTTTATTCTCCCACAAAAGCACACTCTTTTATCTCATAGAGTAAGTGTTGTGTTTTGAAGCCAACATCTAGGTTGCAGTATAAGCTTGTTT
This sequence comes from Liasis olivaceus, assembly GCA_030867105.1. NCBI lineage: Eukaryota > Metazoa > Chordata > Lepidosauria > Squamata > Pythonidae > Liasis > Liasis olivaceus. The sequence goes on along the minus strand of CM061355.1, from coordinate 27,912,981 downwards.
TAGCACTCAATCAGCAGGCACTAAGAAAACAAGCCCTGCTTATCTTGCCCTAAAAAGTTTAGCCTAAAAGATTATTCTCGATGAGGATACTGTCTAAGTATCTGCCTGGTCTGAAGCAAACTATGTGTAAGCCTGAAAAAGACATGGCTGTTTTCAGAATGTCATTAAAGTCACAGCTGCTTTAATGAGTCAACCCAATAAAGCAGCCAAATCTTTCTTTGAGCACAGGTGGAAATCTGAAAAGTCTGACTGTCCAAATGAGTAGCAGAGAGATGAGTAGCACAGCTACTTCTTCCTAATTTTTTTCAGAGTGTTAAATCAGCCTAACAACAGTAAGCAATGGAGAAGAACAACAAAGGAACAATTCTTTTTGAGTGGGGACTAATATTTAGGAAGATTTATTAGGAAAGTAAAGACACAAGAATTCTGGCAAGAAGCTTTGCTTTCAACTGTGAAACCTATTTAAAGGCAATTCAAAGCCATTAGATTCTAGCTTTTTTCCACCTGAACTTTTGATGTAATGGGGAACACACCAATCTCTTCTAAGAAAGCAAGTCAGTCTGCCCTTGGGTTTTGTTTTGCACAGGGTATCTGCTAGGCATGGCTAGAACAGTCAAGATTACAGCCATGATGCTGCAATTGAAACTCTGCCTGTTTTTTTTTTTAATATGTATCACATGAACAATGCCCATAAAAAACAAGCCGAACTTTGATCACACTGATGTGGCTGCCATCTTAACATTTTTGGGTTCCTGATATTGACTATTGGGCTATCAGATTGGTCACCTTTGAGCCCATACAGTGCTAAGAGCTAAAACAAACTCTCAGGACCAGCACAAAGGTATAGCATTCCTTTAGTGTAACAGAGAGAAAAGTTAAGGCTTGGGGCTGGTCCATAGTACAGAAGTTCAAAAGTGAATGATGTGAAAGTGAATGAAGTCTAAAGGAATTTTAGCTTTGCCATACCAAAAGAACTCCAAAAGGCAAATAGAATGAGGTGAAAAAACTCATTGGCCGACTAGACCTGTAAAAATCTGAGTCTATCACACTACTCAACTTTTCAATATAGGAAAATAATGTTGCAATATTGCCTGTTGTCTGCAGAAGGGCCCAAACTCCCCAAAGAGCATAATAGTTCCAAATCCTCAAAGCTTTTTGCAACCATCCAAATAGCTCTGTTGCTTTGAAGTAGGTGTCCACTTTCATTCATGCATCTGGTTCAGGTGGATATTTTTTTCAAAGCTTCATTAATCAACCCACCCATTCCAAATTTCAGATACAGCTGTTCAGCCACTTAAATGAAAATATTTCCTACAGATTCAGAAATAAGGATTCAGCGAAACTTACTTCTACATTGATACATGGATTTCTCTGTGGTTTTTCTCTGCTTCCGCAGCACTGTTTTTGTACTGACCAGGACTCTACCAAGGATTAAAATCTTTTGCTTTCCCTTTCTATGACAGTGAAGAAATGAGAAGCCCTTAAACAAATATTCTCAGTTCCTTGATTTTTTTGTCCATTGTGTTGGGTGTTACATTTAAGGGATTCACTCTGTACTGTGGCTATTACAATTATTTTGTTTCATTTATAATCCTCTCTTAGAGTAAATGAATATAAAGACATAGATGGATTTTAAATGATTGCCTTTGTCACTTACATTTGTAGAGGACACTAAATCTCCAGAGAGTTAGATCTATGTTAATTAAATCTACCAAAAAGAGAGAGAGAAGTCTCCATAAGGTCTAAAGCATGCTTAATGAATTAACATGGAGGCCCTGTTGAGCAGCAGCCTTTTAAACTATAGTGAAACAAATCAACTCACACTTTATTACGAACCACTTAACAAATTAAATCTGTCACTTTATATCATAGGAAATCAGCATTTTTCATAAATGCTAATTAAATCCATTAAAAATGGAAATCTTCCGTGGAGCTTATGCAAAGAAGGCCTATTGATGCAAAGAGAGAGGTCCTATTTGTTCTTATGAATGAAAGCTAGAGTGTTAATTCTGACAAGCCATATTTGAATATGATCACAGATACCTACACTTGTGGGAATGAACATATCCGCCAACATAAAACGAATACAGGAATTAAAAATAAATTACAACAGAATTAACTTGAATGCCTGGGGATCATCCTGTAAAGACACTGCATTTTTGCCCCATCCCCAACTTTACACATGGCTGCAGTGGGGCATATTTAAAAACAGAGGTTTGCTACCACCATATCTTGTTTAGTTCCTTATTTTTGGCTTTTGGTTTAAATGGACAAAGAGATATGGGAAAACCATGCCCATAGTTTTAATGTAAGCTGTCCTTCAGCACTCATTTAGTAGCCCTCAAGTTTCTCCAGTGTAGGTTTGGCTGATCCAAAGTACATATTTAAATGTTATTGCCTCCAGCTTCTCTTCAATGTGTTACCAGCACTAATTTGCATCATGGGTTTCGGCTTTGCTCTTCCTCTACCATGGCTTGCCTCCCTACCTGGAAAATAAATCACATTTCCCCTGAGCTGGGCTCCCGTGTTGGCTACAAGCCTCCCCAGGAGAAAACAGCATGTTGGAGGGCTTGTAAAAGACCCTTTTACCCATGAACCTGCTTTGTTCTTAAAATCAGATTAATTATCAGTCACTGCTCCATGGACTGTTGAACTAGGCTTGCATTTAAAGACATGCACTGTTTCCAGGGGTGTTTCCAGGGTGTGGTCACAAACGTGAAGGTGGCAGCCATGACAGTGAGATTGACACCCAACGTGTTAAAAAACAGGCAGAGCTTCAATCACTTGCCATCTTGATTTTTTTTTATCACACCCCTCATTGCCACAGTCATTTCCAGGCTGCTCCAAAGTAAAACCCCATCAGAAAAACATCCAAGGAGACATCTTTCTTTTCATGTAAAGCGGGAATTCTGGAAGCTGGAGTATTCATGATGCAGATAATACATTATCTTTCCTGGGATATATCGTGAAGGAAAACGGGGTACAACACACCAGCTAAGTGGATTTCATCAAGCTCCATGAGAGCACCATAACATGCTTGCTGTCTTGATCCACCAGAATTCAAGAGGCATGCACAGTCTTTCTATATTTGAAGACACACTGACCAGGAGCGGACAAATTGCAGCCCTACAGATATTTTGAAGTGTAATTCCCAGAATCCTTTGTCATTGTTCATCATCATGAGGGCTGATGGGATTGCTTATTTCTGCTCTGTACATGACATAAATCTGGGGACACTGTGTGATAGTCCAAATGCAAATCAACTGAATCAAAGTGCACAAGTACATATATACAATATTTGTCACACTTAACATAAATTGTATTGAATGTAATCCTTCTTCAGAGTATATGTATATAGAATTACATTGTAATTTCTGAAAATGTCAGTGCAACCTAGCCTTGTCTAACGTCTGGACTCCACCCACTGAAATGTACAGTATGTTGTAAGATTACAGCTCATAACCTTTCAGAACTAAAAATATACAACTGACCTTTAAAAGTAGGAAGTATGATCAGATGTTAAAATAAATGAACCATATTTCAGCACAGTCATGCTAAAATGTTGCATACTGAAGTTACATAAAACAATCATTGTTGATAACATCTTCTAGCACTAAGTCATTTCAATCAAATAAGGCACAACACAATATAAGATTTCTGATACATTATTATTCATGCCAGCACATCTGGACTAAAAATCCCTGAAATATTCTATAGCTCTTGCACCCATCCATTTTAAGTCTCTAACTTCACCTTGTAATGTAAATGCATGTGTTTTCACAAGACATGACTCCAGAAACAGAGCAATTACATCACCAAGCATTAACTCATAAAGAAACTGAATAATAAATAATAAAGTCAATGAACTTGAATGAATGAATCAGAAAACATCAATCTTTCAGAAGAATTTGGACAGAAGATAATTTCCTTAATGAAACTGCTAAGTGTAACTTAAAACCTAAATTTGCTTCATATATAGTTAGTGTATTTTTTCAGGCCTTGTATTCATTTACTCTGGCAATTGGATAGGTTACTTTTCTTCTTTCTCACCATCTGGGAAACTTATCACATACCTATATTTCAACTCTTTTCTGCAATATCAGAGTTACAGCGTTATGTCTACATACCTTCTGACAACAATTAAAAAAAAAATGTTATGAATGTACAGCATACTTAAATGAGCAATTAACTGGTATTCACTTCCTATAATCTTCAAACAATGCAATTTTTTTAGAAGAAAGAGAAATTAGTGAAGCTATACGGTCTTTTGTGATACACAAGTTCAAGATGAAGGTACAATTTAAGCTTTTAATCTTCAGATTAATCTCTGCTCCAAATATTCCAACTTTTCAGTATCCCTAAAGTACTTGCATCAGCAGACATTGATTTCAAGATCCAGCCTTAAATGACAGGTGTGGAATAGGAGAGGAGATAAAGAAATGAGATATCATTTCCAAATAGTTTTCAAATTCTAGCAATATCTACAATTTTCTCATCCTTGAGTAAAAGTATTTAGGATTTAAGAAAGATCAGCTGGTCACTAATGATACCCTTTCATGACAAAAAGATATAGTCTGGTCAGCATTCAGAGTACATCAATACTTTATCATGATTATAGTCTTTCATGATTGGACAACCCAGTAAAATAAATAACAAATGATTCAAACCTGTTGAATTAATGAACAACTACAGTGTGACAGTTTGACTATTTGACACAAGTGGTACTCTTCCTCTGCATTTATTTCTTTCTGTACTAACTAAAAACATGCACACACACACGTGCACGCACAACAATAAAACACCCACTCAGGGGAAGGCTATGAGCAATCACAGGGATTTTTCAGAAGTGAGTGGGGAGGAAGATGTAATGTAGTCCACGTTCCAGCCCATATTTCCATTTTTCTTCTAGTGGTGCTTTTCTGGTTAGCATTATATTTCATGAGAATAAACACAGTACGTGTAATGGTATGTGGAAATGACCTTGGGAGATGGGGCAAAGAGATGCTGCCTAGGGAATGGTCAGATAAGAGACAGCATAGCCCGCAGCTAGATAGTGAGTGGGGCAAGAGACTCAGAAGGGACCCTCCCTGAGTTCCGGGGCTGTCAAGGTGAAGGCGGGAGAATTGTACTTTTAGACTTGTAAGATTCGGTTAATGTAGCTTTACAGTAAAGTAGAATTAGCTGATCTGGACATGTTTCCTGTTGAGTCCACCTGGTAAGGCTGACAGTGCAGGAGTTTTAAACATATTTTGGATATTTTTGGCAATATCACCTTTTTTATAGATTTGGCAACTTCATAATATTTGCCAAAAGAGAGACCTTGATTTAGAATAGAAATTGGTCCATCTAATTTAATAACATCTTCACTGATTAATGGCAGCTTTCCAAAGTTTCAAATTGTAATCTTTCTAGAGACTACAGAGTTAAGCTAGGACTTTCTGGACACAAAACAGAGATTCTACCATCAAGCTACAGCTTTTCACTTCTTCATAGAAACCTTGGTGTGCATTCTGTCAAAAGCACCAGTGGAGTCTGTGGAGACTAGGGGATGAATTCTGCAATGGGATAATAGAAATGGATGAACCTGACCAGGATTTGGAGCTTATTTACTTTCACATTTCACACTCAGGCAGTCAAAAGGCAAGTAAAGAACAAGAACTCAGGGAAAAGAAAATCAGCCTCTTTTGGCTTGCCTCTTGCTCTCTGTCAGATGCTTTTGTGTTCTCTGGACCCACACTGATCCATTTTATCTTGTTAGACATGGTGCCCAGACTGGTCATCAGCAGAGCTTTCAGAACTGATAGACTGTAGATTGCCTACATCCCTGAAGATGTCAGTTTTTCCAATAGTGACACATGTGTTAAATACTGATTTGAGTTACTCTAATGTGCTCTGTATGGGACAAATTTCTATTCATGTGTTTGGGAATTTCAGCTGGTCCAAACTGTTTTAACCACACTAACAGGATGTCTACATGGAGCATGTGTTTACTACTACTTCTAGGAAAAATGCAAAGTACTGGTTCCTAAAAAGCCTTGGGATCAGCCTGTTTGAAATACATCATTCTTCCATGGGAGCCATATAAGAAGTTCAGAAGAAGCCCTTCTCTCAGGTTCACCACTATCAGAGTCTGCCTTTCTGTTTTTATTTATTTATGCTATCCATAATGCTACCCGTTAGGGCAGATTTTAAGAAGGTCATCCAGGACTTCCTTCCTCAAGCAGTATTTATTGCTAGGAACATTTATTCACTGGCAAAAAGCACTGAAATGTAGGAACAGGACATTGGCAAGGAAGGTAGATGTTAAGTTTAATGAATCAGCACTTTTTTCCAGGCTTGGATTGATGTGGGAAATAAGCTCAGCCCATATGTAATGATGGTTTAGATCAATTTTTCTCAACCTTGGCAACTTTAAAATGTGTGGACTTCAACTCCCAGAATTCCCCAGGTTGAGCAACACTGGTTTAGATTATTTTAAGGAAGGTTCAAAAGCGCATTTGGCAAATTCATGGAGTATAGGACTGTCAGTGGTACTAGTCTTGATAACTACTCATTTGCCTACTACTTGTAGAATCAAAAGCAAAATGTCCTGTCAGTTGCTCATCCTCACATCCTGCTTATCAGATACCTGGATCCATTTGGTTGGCCACTCTATGACGGAAAATGTTGGACTTCATAGGCGTTGGCCTGATCACGATTCTCATAATTTTGCCCATTTTTTGTTGCTACACCCATATGGGTTCATTTATAATACTTCCTACTCAGAAGCATATTCAGACTCACTGTGAACCATTACAGTAGATGTTTTTGTCATGTCCGGGTTTCCATCAGCAGGAACTTTAGGTGAAACCATGAGAAACAAGTTCAAATAAATCAAGACAGTATTATCAGTATTAACATGCTGTGAGTCTTTTTCACTTATCTTAGATACTATATTGCTAATGGTTAAGGTTGAACTTTCCCACTCTAAGTTATAAAATACACACACTAAAGAATAAAGCATCTAATGTTTATATGCATTTATTGCATTTACTAATTAACTTTTTAAAAGCTAAATTAAAATCTTACATAATTAAACTTCTGTACTGAGCTATTTTATTAACAGACTTAATAAGTCTATTTTAGTTAGCTGTGACAAATATTTCTCCATTATATTTGCATTGTTTCCACTACAGTTAAGGCTATTCATGCTCAAATATCTGAGAAGATGCCTCATGGGACAGTTTGACTTACTTCCAACTAAATATTCAGAGAATCATGCTGTTAGTCTTTACTATGAACAACAGAGCTTAATTATGACTTACAATACAATGAACAGCTGTGCAAAGGTATCTTGTCAAGTTTCTCAAGTCACAGAAGTGATCTGTCATTTGGCTCAGCTGATTTACTTCCCGTAAGTTTTTTTAACAATGAAAACAAATTTAAAAATTACCTGCATAATAATGTCTCTTGTATCTGACTGGAATCTGCTGCTTTCTCCGTTTGCTTTACACATACAGTACATGGCTAAGTTGAAAATGAAGCTAGAGAGTTTAAGCGAGATCACCCAGAATTAACTTCCTCTTTCCAATGTGACAGTAACATAAATGGTAGAGTTGAACTAAAATATTAACAAAGAATGAGTAATCCTGCAATGTCACAAGGGCAATTGATATCATCAACAATTTTTTTTTTTTAATTGAGAATGCTATATGTTGAATACCTTTCTTCTCTGAAGAAGGATCATTCTGGAAAACACAAATAAAGTGAATATCAATGCATTTTTAATTTTGAGAGAAAATTGTCACACAGTGTATCAGAAGCATCCAGACAAAAACATTGTTTTCTAATGCATCAAAAACCTATTAACAGTGCAGAAAAAAGATTCATTACATTTAGTAATGTACTAAATGGGTATTGGATTGTAGCCCAAATTACTATTAATCAAATATTATTTTTCAGGTTCTACAGCTTATTAACTTTTATTCTCATTTGGTGACTAAATTATAGCTGTATTCAATACAAATAATGCTGCATTGAACATTATCTTCTTGGTACAAGGCTAGATCATTATTGTTATTATTATTGTTTTTACTACTTTGTCATATTTTCTTGGAGTAAACTTTCTCGCATGGAAATTTTAAATAATGGGTCTATATCTAATACTGTTTATTTAAATTGGTCGCCAGCTATATTTTGCCCATCATCTGTCTGTGCCACAGGAAATAATACTTTCAATAAAAATTGCTACTGATATTTTTAAAGTAGAGAGCAAAAAGAAAAAAATAGTGCTGGTGGGGACCTGCATGCAGCTTGCCAGCACTCCTTCCTGGCCCCAGAACAACACAGAGCAGGCAAGGCCAAAATTGTTGGTGCCTTTTTTTCATTGAAGGAAGAGGGTTAAGAAGCAGAAAAGGTATCTTACTATAAGCCTTGCTAAGTTTAAGGCACCCAGAGAACCTCTGAAAACCAGTCTCAAAATGGATGGGGACTTCGGAAGACACGCTTTGGAATGTGGCTTTTATATGCCATGCGAAGTCTAACCCTCAAGCTACATCATGGAAATTGTACCTAACTTACATCTTTAAAAAAAACTACACACAGTCACTTCACAAGACCCATGTTAACTCTAAACTTCACCCCAAGGGATATAAACTGATGTTGCCCAACACTAGCTGCTAGAGAGGCTTCAGCACTATCCTGGCACACAGTGGGCCAAGCATTACACAAATCTAACAACATATCCTTAGCATGACCAATCTCAGTTGAGAACCTATCAAATGGCCATTTCTAAAGACTGAGCTCGTCTCTCACCTCTCCAAATCTCTGCTTTCTCTATGATAGCAAATGAGTTGTCATCGGGGATGGGGAAATGTTTCTTACATGTCCAGGGCACATTAACAGAAGAACTCTGGGGCAACCAAAGCAAAGCTCACTCAACAGAGGGACTATGGCTTCCATATATTGTAGTAAATGAAGTACTATACATTCCACTCTGAAGAAATAAAATACATTCAGATATATAGTACTGTAGGACTTGGTTGATTTTTTATTCAGTTACCCTTAGGTTTTGTGTAGGGCCAAGATGGGTATGATAGCTGGTTAGCAAACTTGGCTGATCTTGGAAAGGGCCTTCTCAACAGGACTTGGTCATGCCAATTTGCTGGCAATACTACATTTAGTTAATTAGAATAGAGAGCAGAAGCAGGCTGTCACAGGGAGATAGGCAAGGCACAGAGGAAGAGATTGATACAGAAAAAAATGGCATTTGGGGCCCTTCACCCTTTATTCTTAACAAGGGAAAGTTGTAGAACCTGGCTGCCTGACCTCTTTCCAACTGCTTTACAGGAATATCAGAAGCAGCAACTGTATTTTCTTCTGTAGTAATATATTGTGTTTGTGCACATACACACACTTTCTCTCCAGAGGCTAATCTAGGTGTGTGCATATGTATTGCCAGGGTATGTATGCTTCTGCTTCCTCCCCATGTTGCATCTCTGCATTGGTATATGTGTATTTGGAAGCATAGAGTGGGCTACATATGGTCCAATCTGGGTCACATGACCAAGAAGGATGTAGATTTAGAATGATGGAGTCAGCAACATTCTGAACCACTGCATCTCCCAGAGGGATACGCTCAGAAAAAAATCGGGAATATTTCTCTCAACAATTCTCAGCTTCATCTAGCCCATTTTTTAAACTTGATCTTTCTTTTGTCAATTTCTTCCTGCACAAAAAAATTCTGTCCAGTTTTTGGAGACTTCTCGTGCTGATGAAGTGACACAGTCCTGAACTCTTTTACATAATGTCTTTCCAACCTTCCATTCAGCTGGAAAGAATAAAAACAGTAAAAGTGCAGAGCAGCAGCTGTGAGTATTAGCCAGACATTGTGTTGAAAGGAAAATAGTCTCCCTGAGAGTAAGCCTCAGTGTCTGCAGAGCTTAAAGGCTGCACAGAAGAGGGAGGAAGGAAGACGATGAAGGATGAGATAAGAATGATGAAAGAAAGCTAAAGGCAAAGAAAACTGCTGCTGGATTCCTCTTCTTCTCTAACTTCCCCAACCTTCTCCAAGCCCAGGCAGAGAACTGAGCCATTCCCTCAGGCAGGATCACAAGGAGGGTAAAATGGAAGCTGGACGCTGTAAAGGGCTGCCTAAACACCCTCAGCTAAGCTGACAAACTAAACATGTCTGTTGAGAGAACAGCAAGAGCAACTGCCAATAAACTGCTAGACAGCACATCTCCTCAGTTGGACATTATAAGTTGAGTTAATAATCTGAATGACTGAAGGTTCAAAAGAGACCATCCTTGTGTTTAAGTTGTGACTCTGAGGGCTTAAGGGATAGGGGTGAATAAATTTTATCAAAATTCCTCTTCCTTTGGTGTGTTGGCTCTTCCAGCACCAGCTAGTCTGCTTCCCATCAATTTGCTTAAAGCGGTCATTACCACAAACATCCTTTTCCTCATTGTCAAAAGGGGAGACTACAAACATCAAAGTCCAATTCAGGAATGTGTACTGGGCTGGCCAAACTGGAGCCCAGAGTCAGAGTACTAAAAGTTAAATTGAATGCCTCATCGTGTGGACAAGAGCTGCACAAAAAGGTAACACTGCACTTGCACAAAGTTAACCTTGGTGGTTAGCCACCTAAAAAGTTTAGAACGGAGAATGTGAAAGAAGCCTATAGTATTGTTAGTCCACCGCATCTTCTGAGCTCTGATAGGAAGAGGAGGTGATGAGATGCCAAAATGCATCTGGCTGCAAATTCATGCCAACGGCTGTGAGCTGATCTCCTCCTGCCTTCTCAGTGTTGTCTTTATATGGAAGTCCAGCTGCCCCCTTACATGCTGTCTGTAACAAATCCAGAGGCAACCCAAAAGCCATCAGATCTGCAAAGTGTTTCAACAGGCTATAAAGCACTTCACAGCCCCTTGACTGATTTGCTGCTTCAAAACCATCCCCTCCTTTGATTTCTGAATCTGCTACAAAGGTGTGTTGAATCAAAACCCCTCTTTCCCAGCCCTAATTGTTAAACACCAATCAGCACATTTTGCAGGCCTGGTGAAATGATCAGAATTTATAACCATGTAAATTTTCAGATACCCTACTAAACCCAAATGTTTAACTTTTGCCTAGCAGTGACATTTAAAGCAATGTTTCGTGTTAAGTATAAAAGGAATTAAAATAAAACATATGCCATTATGATGTCTTTTATAGGCATATGGTGTTGCATTTAGGGCACTGTGTAACGTTATGACTCTTTGCACTGTAAATTCTTTCCTCCGAAAGCTGACTCATTTGAGGCAAGTAGTCATGCTTAGTTTTTAGAAGAGGATTTATTTTGTTTTGTTTCTTTAAAAGAATGATAAATAAAGATACATTAAAAAAGAAACAGATCTGTACCAGAGATGGTGAAATAAATTAGTTCCTTTTGTCCTAGAGTTGCCCATGAGTATCACCTGATCTCTATATTCAATAAACATTACAGATAAGAAAAAGATGATCTGTGGAGTCCTTGGGGTTCTCTGAGCTTGGTTCTTTTCTTGCAAATGTTTCATTACCCGGCTAGGTAACATCTTCAGTGCTAGAATGGGATGGGGTTTGCTCTCTATGTATGTGCTGTGGCCTGTCTTGCCAGTGCTGGTAAGGGGGGGGGGGGTGTTGTTTTGCTCCTCTGGTGATGATCTGAAGCTGTCTCTAGATGATCTGAGGCTGTTTCTACCACCAGAGCTGGCTGAGAAAGGTGCTTTCTAGCAGGGCAACTTCTCGGGCCCCAGTTATCTGTTGTATGACTGAGGTGGGCCCGAGACAGGTCTAGGATTCAGACAGGTGTTCACAAGGCTTGCAGATCTACATACACACAACACCAAATGTGCAGTTTCACATCCTTGTGTGCCAATCACTGCAGAGACTTCTGTATGTAGAATATGTTGGTAGGATTGTCCATGCAAGATTTTTTTTTCCACAAAAACTACTTTAGGAAATAACTTAGCTGCTCCACTACCCAAAGACAGTGCCCACTGTAGAAAAATTTACAATACAATTTTACACCAATCCTGAGTCTGTGTGTGATAACTGCATTTTAGCATCCACCTCAACAAGCAGGTGGTACATACCTCATAAACAGTATTTGTGGTTGATCTGGAATAGGTCTGAAAATGAATGCAAAACCAGAGAAAAGATTAAGATGATAATTACTCAATAGAAAGAAGGGCGGAAGGCATAATTGTATTTTTTTTTTCATTTCCTTCTTTCTTACTTTCTTTGTTTTGCGTACATTTACTGCATTGAAAAAATTGTGTGTATGTGTGTGTGTGTGTATGTATATATATATATATATAGAGAGAGAGAGAGAGAGAGAAAATAAATGCAGAACCAAAAATATAATCAATTGCCCTTGTGTTGGATTCAGACCCTTGATGCTCACACTTTAGGCCCTCTGGAATTAATGGAACAATTTAGACAGGCCTATCTGGATCCTTTATAAAATTGATCTAATTTTCTTTTTAGAGAAAACTCCTATCATGTGCCATAAAGAGTAGGAAGAAACGAAACAGATTATTGATTCCTTTAGCCCAGCCTCTTAATTAGTCTTAAACTCACCTCACAGAGTTGTTCTTGTGGGGGAAACAGGAGGAGGAAGGAGTGTTAGGTATGTTTATAGAGGTATTTATAAAATAAATAAATAAAGGCAGGATGAAAAAACTTCTAATCTAATCTAAACCCACCTAGCCTGACAGTGATGATCGTAATTTGAGGCATTTCTTTCCACTTAGAGATGAGATCATATTGAAGTACTACAGGGGAAGGGGGGGAGCTATATTACCTCATTTTTCTTAATCAGGTACATATGTCTAAACAAAAAGCTGTGATGTGGTTTGGCAAAAGCTACAGTGACAACAGTTAAAATACCAATAACAGAAGATTATACAGCAACTAAAGCAAGAATAGAGAATTTAAGCAAGAGCTTTTAAAAACTATCTACACAAAGAAATTTAAGTTTCACTTTCTATTCAAAACAATTAGCTTTATTAACAACACAATTAGCTTGGTTATATCCATATAAATAAACTTAAAACAACGGATGAAATCTTGCAAAACAGGTCTTTCTCCTCTACTACCCTATAGCCTCCACAAAGTCTGTCCTCGCCCATCTCCAGCATATGTTGAGTATACCAAACAGCTGCAAGATGGAGGGAGAATTGCCTTTTCACAGTTTCACTGAAAAGGACTGCATTAGATTTTATCTATTGTATTAGCCCCTTCATGGATCACTGCCTTGTCGTGGCGAAGGGGCTTGCAAAACTCAGTGAAGCCATGAGCTATACCATGCAGGGCCACCCAAGACGGACAGGTCATGACAGAGAGTTCTGACAAAATGTGGTCCACTGGAGAAGGAAATGGCAACCCACTCCAGTATCCTTGCCAAGAAAACCCCATGGACAGTGTTAAAAGGCTAAAAGATATGACGCCGGAAGATGAGCCCCTCAGGTCGGAAGGTGTCCAATATGCTACTGGGGAAGAGTGGAGGGCAATTCCAAGTAGCTCCAGAAAGAGTGAAGCAGCTGGGCCAAAGCCGAAAGGACGTTCAGCTGTGGATGTATCTGGAAGCAAAAAGAAGGTCCAATGCTGTAAAGAACAATATTGTATAGGTACCTGGAATGTAAGATCTATGAACCAAGGCAAGCTGGATGTGGTCAAATATGAGATGACAAGATTGAACGTCGACATCTTGGGAATCAGCGAATTGAAATGGACGGGAATGGGTGAATTTAATTCAGGTGACCATTATATCTACTACTGTGGGCAAGAAACCCTTAGAAGAAATGGAGTTGCACTCATAGTCAATAAGAGAGTGGGAAAGGCAGTAATGGGGTACAACCTCAAAAACGACAGAATGATCTCAGTGCGTATCCAGGGCAAACCATTCAACATCACAGTAATCCAAGTCTATGCCCCAACCACTGATGCCGAAGAAGCTGAAGTTGACCGGTTCTTTGAAGACCTACAACACCTTCTAGAACTAGCACCAAAAAAAGATGTCCTTTTTATCATAGGGGATTGGAATGCTAAAGTAGGAAGTCAAGGAGTAATCGGAATAACAGGCAAGTTTGGCCTTGGAGTACAAAATGAAGCACGGCAAAGGCTAATAGAGTTCTGTCAAGAGAACAAGCTAGTCATAGCAAACACTCTTTTCCAACAACACAAGAGACGACTCTACACATGGACATCACCAGACGGTCAATACCGAAACCAGATTGATTATATACTTTGCAGTCAAAGATGGAGAAGCTCTATACAGACAGCAAAAACAAGACCAGGAGCTGACTGTGGCTCAGATCATGAGCTTCTTACTGCAAAATTTAGGCTTAAATTGAAGAACGTAGGGAAAACCACTAGACCACTCAGGTATGACTTAGATCATGTTCCTTATGAGTACACAGTGAAGGTGATGAATAGATTTAGAGGATTAGATTTGGTAGACAGAGTGCCTGAAGAACTATGGATGGAGGTCCATAACATTGTACAGGAGGCAGAAACTAAAACCATCCCAAAGAAAAAGAAATGCAAGAAAGCAAAATGGCTATCTGATGAGGCTTTACAAATAGCTGTGGAAAGAAGGAATGCGAAAAGCAAGGGTGAAAGGGAAAGATATAAGCAACTGAATGCAGATTTCCAGAGAACAGCAAGAAGAGATAAAAAGGCCTTCTTAAATGAACAATGCAAAGAAATCGAGGAAAACAATAGAATGGGGAAGACTAGAGATCTCTTCAAGAAAATTGGAGATATCAAAGGAACGTTTAGTGCAAAGATGGGTATGATAAAGGACAAAAAAGGCAGGGACCTAACAAAAGCAGAAGAGATTAAAAAGAGGTGGCAAGAATACACAGAAGAACTATACAAGAAAGATCTTAATGTCCCTGATGTCCATGCTGGTGTGGTCACTGACCTTGAGCCGGACATCCTAGAGAGTGAAGTCAAGTGGGCCTTAGGAAGCATTTCTAACAACAAAGCTAGCGGAGATGACAGTATTCCAGCTGAGTTATTTAAAATACTAAAAGACGATGCTGTTAAAGTGCTGCACTCAATATGCCAGCAAGTTTGGAAAACGCAACAGTGGCCACAGGATTGGAAAAGGTCAGTTTATGTTCCAATTCCGAAGAAGGGCAATGCCAAAGAATGTTCAAACTATCGCACAATTACACTCATTTCACATGCTAGCAAGGTTATGCTCAAAATCCTACAAGCTAGGCTTCAGCAGTACGTGAACCGAGAACTACCGGATGTACAAGCTGGGTTTCGAAGAGGCAGGGGAACTAGAGATCAAATTGCCAACATTCGCTGGATCATGGAGAAAGCACGAGAGTTCCAGAAAAACATCTACTTCTGCTTCATTGACTATGCAAAAGCCTTTGATTGTGTGGATCACAACAAACTGTGGCAAATTCTTAAAGAGATGGGGGTACCAGACCATCTTACCTGTCTCCTGAGAAATCTGTATGCGGGCCAAGAAGCAACAATTAGAACCGGTCATGGAACAACCAATTGGGTCAAAATAGGGAAAGGAGTACGACAAGGCTGTATACTGTCACCCTGCTTATTTAACCTATATGCAGAGTACATCATGAGAAATGCCAGGCTGGAAGAATCACAAGCCGGAATTAAGATTGCAGGGAGAATTATCAATAACCTCAGATATGCAGACGATACCACCCTAATGGCAGAAAGTGAAGAAGAACTAAAGAGACTCTTGATGAGGGTGAAAGAGGAGAGTGTGAAAGCTGGCTTGAAAATCAACATTAAAAAAACTAAGATCATGGCATCTGGACCCATCAATCCCTGGCAAATAGAAGGGGTAGAAATGGAAGCAGTAACAGACTTCATTTATTTGGGCTCCAAGATCACCGCAGATGGAGACTGCAGCCATGAAATTAAGAGACGCTTGCTCCTTGGGAGGAAAGCTATGGCAAACCTAGATAGCATATTAAAAAGCAGAGATGTCACCTTGCCGACAAAGATCCACATAGTCAAAGCTATGGTTTTTCCAATAGTAATGTATGGCTGTGAGAGCTGGACCATAAAGAAGGCTGAGCGCCGAAGAATTGATGCCTTTGAACTGTGGTGCTGGAGAAGACTCTTAAGAGTCCCCTGGACTGCTAGGAGGTCAAACCACTCAATCTTAAAGGAAATCAACCCTGATTGCTCATTGGAAGGATTGACAATGAAGCTCAAGCTCAGATACTTTGGTCACCTAATGCAAAGAGAGGACTCGTTGGAAAAGACCCTGATGCTGGGAAAGATTGAAGGCAAAAGGAGAAGAGGATGGCAGAGGATGAGATGGTTAGATAGCATTGCTGAAGCAATGAGCATGAAACTGAGCAAACTCAGGGAGGCAGTGAAGGACAGGAAGGCCTGGCTCAATATGGTTCATGGGGTCACGAAGAGTCGGACACGACTTAACGACTGAACAACAACAATTGTGTTAGACTTTATCCATCCATTCATCCATCCATCTATGATTGTTAATTTTGGATCCTATATACACTTGATAAAATGGGAAAGAGTCTTGTGATACTTTTAAGTCTGACAGATTAGTGGACCAAAATCCACTTATATGTTGCATAAAACCTAAAGATGCAACATTACCTGTAATTAGCAGCTACAGATGATTTCTTTCTGCTAGCCATTCCAAGTGCAATAGAGAGGTTTGTCCAATTATCCATTAGGTGGCAGCATACGCTTTCTGTTGAAGTTTCTGGGAAGAGATTTCTGTTCTGAGCTCTTTTGCCTAAAATATTCTACACTTTGATCCCATCTGTAATAAATGATAAGAATGGTTGTTGATAAACACAAGTTCTTGTATATATTTTAGGAGAACAGTTCCCTTTCCAGTCAGATAACTTATTGGTAACAAAACAGATGGGTTAAAAAAGAGTCCTGTACATATTTATCCAGGATGGGAGAATGGAAAAATATGCTGTTTGACAAAAAGACATCTCCAACTCATGATCTGGTAAATGCCTGATGCTTTAGTCTTGACAAATGAGGAGGACAGACTTAGGAAGAAGATGAACTCTAACCAAAGTGGGCTGGTAATAGTGCTGGGCAGTGGGCTTGAGTAAATAAAGCCAGCCAGCCAGCCCATCTCCGGTGGAGTCCTTGGTGCTCTGAACTTGGTTGCTTGCTTGAAGACATTTCATTAAGCCAACCAGGTAACATCATCAGTGCAAGTGACTGCAATTTCCTGCTTACTGTCCAGAGTCCTCTCCAACCATTATACCAGATTTCTGTATACAGAACAAAATCGCTATTTATATTGGGGAGGCCCAGGCCCAGATAAAGGATGGGAGAAGATTCAGTTTGAAAGTCTCCTACTCCTTCCATGCACACAACCCATGTCTGACTTCCCCATGCCCCAACAGACATGGATGGCTTGGAAGAGGATTGAAATCCCACAATGGCCAACTATAGCCAAACCAGTCTCCTACACAAATATGATCCATATGTGCTTCAGGTTCTCAGCCCATGTTCTCGCAAGAAGAAATTTTAGGTTCCCTACCACCACTGCCCAGTGTTAGGGATATGCAGGAATAGAAATGAGGGAGACATTTTACTTATTTATTTATTTATTTATTTCTATCCATTCCATAATGTAGACATTAGGAGGGAAATATTCATGTACGTATATTCAGGCATATGCAAGTAACATTCATTATACTGGTGAAAAATGTATATATTATGCAAAATTGCACAGAAAGGTTAGAACACAGGACAGATTTCCTGCTGGTGCAACTGTTTCTATCATCAGAACTGGGAAGGGAGCAATTTCTTCTTTTCCTTGTAGCATTCCCATCATCTTCAAGGTTGTATTCTGGGTGCTTGACTGACCCTCCAAAAAAATTCTAAAAAGAAAAGAGGAGGAGAAAACCCCAACATGCAAGCCTGAAGTCCACCCAGTGGTGCAAACCTTAGAAGGAATATACAGATTTTAAAAAAAAAAATCACACATGGATACAGAAATGAATTTAAATATATCCATGATTGGAAATGAGAAAAGGAGAGATACCAACATTTACAGAATCGTCCATCCTTAATGTGAACTCCCAGCTAGGACAGGTGCAGTAAGAATTGACCCTCAGAACGTTGTGGCATTCTCTCTATTGTGGGTCAAATGGTGGTTTCCTGACTTTCGTACAGATGTTTATGAGACCTGGATTTCTATTGATATCCTGCTATTATGTACCATCGGACTAATGCCTTGTCTCATTTCCTTCTTTTTGTTACATGGTGTTGAACTGGTGTAAAATGTCTCCACAGGAAGAGGAGGGAGGAAAAGGAGGGAAGAGAAAGTAAAAGAGTATATGAGAAACACAGGAATGAAACAAAACAAAAATACATTTCCAAACAAACATGGATTGCTCTCTGTTGGAAGAACTGCAAGCCATCTGTTTTTATTCTGTGCTAATTCTGGATGTAACAATCATTCTTTAGCTTGTCACGCATGAGGTATTTGTGTGTGTGTGCATATGTGTGTGTGTGTCTGTTGTGTGTATGATGCACATTTGCTAAACGACCTAAATTAATAGTGCAAAACTAATTTGCTAAGGCTGAAAAACTTTATGGTTATTTTTAAAAGAATCTGGATGAGATATAACAGCATGCAAAATACCTTGGATTCTTCCCCTGCTGTCCCCCACCTCCAGAAACACTACTGAGACTTGTGGAAGAGTTGGGTAACAAATAAAACTTCTTGCCTGTATAACGAAAAGTCAATTCCTGGACATGCTTTTAAACACAGTCCCCAAAATGTAGTATATCATGTCTAAAGGGTTCTTTTAATAGTTGGTATACCAACATAAGGGTATCTAAAAGTTGTCATCAGCTCACACAAAGTTCAAGTTTTTTCAAGGAAATTTTAAGGAGTGAGTATCAGATTCCCACATGGTCTGGCTGCGAATTAGAGGAGAAAATAACCTAAGGAACAGAATAACGACTTTTTTGTATGTTTACTAAGTAGCATGTCCACCTTAGTTCTATATGGAATTTATTTTTGAGTAGCTGTACTTCAGTTTGTAACCACTGAAGTACCTTCCAACCAGCTTTTCCAACTGAATGGCCTTTCAATATATGGACCAGCTCCTAGAATTTTCAGCAAGGCTATGTGGGATAAGGAAATCTGAGAGTTGAAGTCACCAAAGTGGGAAAAGATTTTGTAAACCACCCAGAGTTGTTTCAATGAGATGGGTGGTGACAAATTTTATAGATATGGATATGGATATGGATATGGATATGGATATGGATATGGATACGGATACAGATACAGATACAGATACAGATACAGATACACACACACACACACACACACACACACACACACACACACACACACATAGAAAAAAGACATGAAAAAGCAGAAGGAAATAGCAAGAATCTTGCAACTGGAAAATGACAAATGTCTGGACTCTCCCCATAAAATTCCATGCATGAGGCAGGGTGATTGCCCGAAGTAAGTTTCATCTCGAAGCAACTTCCACCAATTGCAAAATAAGTATGCAAAGAAGGATTACAACCTCACTGAACTATGGTTAATCAGCAACATTTTAATAAGGAAAAAAAAGAGCTATTGCTTACCAGAATACAGCTTACAAGAATACAGTGGAGGCTTTACATTCATTCATCTGCACACAAAGAAGTAAATGGAAATATCACCCAAAATGACAATGATAGGGTAAGGCATAACCTGATAAGCAGCTTAAGCAGCTCCCTGTGGAGAAATGTATCATTTCTGGACCCCAAGAGAACCTTAATGCAACTCTACAGATTCAATATTTCACTGTCAGAGAGGGCATTAAAGGAGCTTATACTGCCTCAGATAAGCCTCTGCTTTTAAGAATCATTTCACAAGCAATGTCTCTACAGCAGAGGCTAACACATAACAGCCAGGATATCATCATGCCAGATTCTGGAAATATCCTGCCTTTTATTATAGCAGCATTAAGGTATTTCCCATGATATCTGAAAAGCATTTATCTCCTCCCATCATTATTCAAAACAAGTGATTTCTTTTGGTTCCATTGTATCTATGTACAACAATTACATTTGGTCCTCATTTAGTGACTGCCTCATTCAGTGACCATTCGCAGTTACAATGGTAATGAAAAAGTAACTTTATGATCAATTCTTGCATTTACAACCTTTGCAGGTCTGTAAAGCAAAGGAAAGCTGAAATAAGATCATAAACAGAGTTGTGGTTTCATTTAGTGACCTCTTCACTTAATGATGGAGTTGCTGGTCCCAATTGTGGTCGCTAAACAAGGACTACCTTTACTGACGTATGCTTTCAGTGATGTCAGTAAAACAGAAACAAAGAACCTCATGTATTTGAAAATGTAGCGTACTGATAATTGATTGACTTTCTCATGTCATTATAACCAACGCATCAGCCCCCAAACACCATTTCAATATTGCACTAGCCTGTGCACTGATTCACAATATTCTCTCAATACTGCAGGAATAATTTTGTAAGGAGCCCTCCAGCTGGTTGTAAAAGTGGATTAGGTTGAAGTAGTATATAAACAGCTTCAATCTCACACAGCACCAAGAACAAAATTGACAACCTTAATTACGGGCCAACAAATAGGGAGCTGTGTCATCATAAACAAACTGAGGACAGAAACCTGAGAAGCATCTATCTCACCCTATATTTCACAAGTTCCATCTGTAGATTTGACTGAAAAATACCTATGTAAATCTGAGGAAGGAATGTGCAATATTATATTTTAACAGATACATCCCCCAAAGGCTGGGCTATCTTTTGGAGCAATATGAAATGAATTTATGAGATAGCATTAGCTTCCAAGGAAAACTATAATCCACTGATAATTTGCCAGAGAACACCATCCTAGCTCCCTCAGAAAATGAAATTCTTTACTCCAAGAACTGATAATTTGTTAGTCTTTTGTCCATGCATATGTTTTGTCAAAGAGCTGGGTGGCAGTGAAGCAAAATAGGAGTGGTTGTGTATCATCACTTGGGTACAGTCAGGATTTTCCATGTTTCCCCATGTCAGTGGGGTTGCTCAGTTTTGTTAGCTTTCCTAATTTGGAAAATTGGTCATTAAGCAAAGCAGTCACTAAATGAAACTGTGATTGTGCTTACAATCTTACTCAGTTTTCCTTTGCTTTACTGACCTGTGAAGGTCGTAAATGCAAAGATTGGTCATAAAGTTACTTTTTTATCACCGTCATAACTGTGGTCACTAAACGAGGCAATTGCTAAATGAGAACTAACCGTACTTTAATTCAGATCCTTGCACTGGGCAAGAGGTTGAATGCAGCACCTTCCCAATTCTTGCATTGCAATACCAGCTTTATTCTCTTTCACTAGATTTGATTTCTCAGATAACAAATCCGCTGGACTGGACTTCTTTTAAAGGAAAAAGATGCAGGAATATGGTACCAAGATTAGTCATTTTTTTCACAGTCAGTAACTATATCTAAACTTATTTCATCTAAATTAGCTTACCACATTTAGGTAAATTATGATGCTTGATATTGGAGGGAATTAATAAACTGACTTTTGTTTTCTGCTCTTAGGATCAAAAACATTCACATAAATGGATTGGAAAAATATTTTTATTTACCCAATAATGCTGTCTTTCATTTTGCAATGTTAAAGGAAACTGTATTAGCATATAAACACACAATCACTTTTAAGGTTTGAATTGTTATTTGTTTAAAAAATACTAAATATGCTTTTCAATCAACAGTGATGCAAAAAGGGCTTCTGTCTTTACACGATAGTTATCATGGCTCTTTATGAAACCAAAGACTATAATGATAATGCTGTCTTTTTAAAACTGTGCTATATGACAGTTATAAATAGTATCACCCAGGAACTGATTTCCAAGTTCACAGAACAGTTGATGTATCCAGTGAAAGATTAGTGTAGCAATAAATCCTACCTTAGCCAGAAAGGAATATTAGACTTTGTATGGCATACATGACCTCATCAGGACTTGGGCTCTTAGTTGAATTTGAAAATGGCTTTATCTAAACTCTTCATCACCCAAAGGCAACTGTCAGCCTCCTAATACAGAATTCATCACAGTGACATTAGTATTCAGACACCGTAATGAAAAAACATTGATTCAAAATATTTAGTACTTTGCAGTTGAGAACAGCATTCAGATCTATAAATGTTCCAGTTGTGTTTATTCTGCTATACGTTTCCCCAATCAGCAAGAAATATCATAGCACTTTCCAAAATTACTGGAAATTTAAGATGTTTGTGAAATATCTGAGTTGGATGAAGAAGCAGTACACATATTACTGTAATAAATAAATAACACTCATAAGATGCACTCCTAATGGAAGGGAGCAGTACAGTAGCATTCTGAAAAACAGGATATCCAATATCCAGTCCACTAAACAGCACCATTCCTTCCCTAGAATACCCTTAAGCAAAGATTTTATTGTGCAATTTCCATGTCTCATTTCATTGGAAATTTGTTGGACTGTGTGTAGAAAAACATAATCATTTTCCTGTTATAACCTCCCATGGTCTCTTACCATTTCTTCTACTCTTTTTCCTTATAACAAAACCACTACAAAATTCACTGAAGGAAAGGAGGAATAGATGCCCAATGCCTTTTGATTTATAACATTAGGAGGTCTTGTTTGGAAGCACCAAGAGACATTTTCAGTCTTATAGAACTTCAAGCCTGTTCTAACTAGTTTACATTCAATCTCCATGACTCTTACTGCACTTTCTTTATTCAGTTTACACATGAAGAGTTAGGCTGCTCCAATTTGGCATCCTCCAGGTGTGTATATCTAATGGTCGTGCTAACTGGAGATGAGAAAAACTATAATTGAACACATCTAGTTGTCACCAGGCAAAGGAACACTGGATTATGCCATAGTAACTACAAGGAGAAAAGGCATGCCTTTCTGCAATTCTAAAATGACGTGTAACATAGCTTTCCTGGAGGGTACCAAGTTGGGGAAAGCTGATACAGGGTGCTCTACAGTTACCAGACAGCATAGATCTACTCATAGCTGCTTCTGTTCTTTTAAACATCCAACTGCTCTTTGCGATCTTGACAAACAACAGCTTTTCCTACTTTAGTATTCATAGAAACAGCCTGCTCTGCTTATTTCCATGTTAAATGCCATCTTCTTCAATTATAATTTCACTTCCATGTTCATTTTGTTACTAACTCATCTTTATTTGGCATGCAGCTAATACATCAGTAAAATTAGAATCTTAAACTGAAATTAAAAGCAAGAAGATAGAGGTGCTGTAGGTCAATAGAAAAAAATTAAGACAGGATGGGAATTCAATTCTTCTGAAAGGGAATGTACTCCCACATACAGAGCACATTCACAGCTTAGGAGTGCTCCTTGACTCTTTCCTACCCATGGACTTCCAGATGGAAGCAATGATAAGGAGCAAATTTACGCAGTTGCATTTAGGATACTAGCCACAAATATTCCTAAATTGGTCAGACCTGGGAACGGTTATCATTGCCTTCCTCACATCATAAGTAGATTATTATGATGTGCTGTTCATACATTTATCCTTGAAGAGCATTTCAAAGATTCAGTTAATGCAAATTGCTATTTCTAGATGATTAACCAGTGTATAATATCATTTTTATAGCACACACTGAAAAAAATGCACTGGTTGACAGTTGAGTGTGAACTTTCCAAGACAAGATTTGGAAGAGAACACCTTCTGACGATGCTACATTGATTGGCCTTGTGGGAAAGAGTTCTTTCTTGTGGAATATGTTCTCTTTTGTGCTGATTGGCCCCTGCTCTCTGATCCCAGGATAGGCATGAATGGACTACAACCTTACAAACTATTGACATATGAATTAAAAGACCTAATAACAAATATTAATTATTTCATGGCAACAATGCAAGATAATGCTATGTTAAACTGTACTAGGATAGCACCAAGCTAGGGGAAAATGCCTTAAAACATGCTTGTTATCCCACAGGTCACATAACAGGCTTTATATTAACATCTTTTCATAAAAATCACCAGGAAGTATATATCATTTCATCTCAGCTGATACCACAAATAGCCTGCACACAGCTGGCCTTTCCTGTTACCAAAATCCATTTTTACTTCATCATGGTTGTTCTAGGACACATAATATCAAATGGTTTCTAGCTGAAAAAGAAGCAAACACAATTCGGAAGGCTAAGGTAACTGATGGAATACCCACTGAAATATGGCAAGCAACAGAAGAAGAATCAGTAAAGGACCAAGCTATGCCAGTAAATCTGGAGAATGCCACAGCGGCCAACAGATTGGAAGAGTTCAGTCTACATTCCAATACCAAAAAAGGAGTCTTAACAGAATGTGCACACTATTCTACAATACCCTTAATTTTACATGCTAGCAAAATAATGCTTAGAATAATCCAATGCAAACTAGAGCCCTACACAGAAAAAGAGATGCCAGATGATCAAGCTGGCTTTAGAAAAGGCTGAGGAACATGAGATACTATTGCTGATGCATGCTGGATAATTGAGAAAGCCAAAGAATATAAAAAAGAAGCCACTGTGTGCCTTATTGATTATAGAAGGCCTTTGATTGTGTTGATCAAATCAAACTGTGGAAAGTGCTCAGGAAAATGGGAATCTCAGAACATCTTATTGTCCTCATGAGAAATTTATATACAGGTCAGCAAGTCACAGTACTGACAGAACATGGTGAAACAGACTGGCTCCAAGTCAGCAAAGAAGTGAGACAGGGCTGTATACTCTCCCTTTATTTATTCAACTTATATGCCAAATATATATTAAGGGAAGCTGGATTGGAAGATAAGTGTGGTTTTAAAACTGGAGGAAGAAACTTCGATAACCTGCACTATGCTGATGACACTACCATAATAGTCAAAAATGCAAAGGAGCTCTAGTAATAAAAATCAAGGAGCACAGTGAAAAAATGGGACTAAAATGAAATATAAAGAAGACCAAACTAATGACAGCAGGTAGAACAATCAGCCTTAGAATTGACAATGAAAATGTCAAAGTGCTGGACACCTTCTGCCTTTTAGGATCAACCATCAACAGTAAAGGAGCAAGCAGTCAAGAAATACACCACAGACTAGCACTTGGTAGAGTGGCCACAAAGGCTGTGGAAAAGATATTCAAATGCTGGGATGTGTCTATACCTACAAAGATCAGAACTGTACAAGCCATGGTATCTCTGTGATACTCTGGAAGCAAAAGTTGGACTCTGAAGAAGCAAGATAGAAAGAGTATTGATGTTTTTGAATTTTGGTGTTGGAGAAAATTCCTGAAAATTCTCTGGACAACCAAGAAAACAAGCAAATGGATCGTTGAACAAGTCAACCCAGAGCTTCCACTCAAGGCACAAATGATCAGGCTCAAACTATCCTACTTCAGACACATTATGCAAAGAGCTAGCTCTCTGAAGAAGGCTCTAATGTTGGGAAAAGTAGAAGAAATAGTTATGATAATCATAATAGTTATGCATAATTTTAGCAAGCATTGGAGGGACGTCCCATAATACTTCTCATTATACAATATTCAAACACATCACATCATCTAAACCAAATTAAACTTCCCCAAATGTATTTCCTATGGCTCTTAAAGTGGCTGGCTCACTGCTGGCGAACACAGGAAAATGCTTTCCTATTCACTTCAATGGAGAAGGAAACTCCATCCACATATTCACTGCACGTGGCAGTGATATCTGCTCCAAATAAGCAAACTGGGATGCTCTGAAAGCTAAACAAAAACCTACAGCATAAAGATTTCAAAGAAAGGAGGCACATGCGTTCTTATACTGGCAATGGGATCTCCTCTAAACATTGTTCAAAAAAGGAATTCTATCACTTTTCTTACTAGGAATTAACTGCAAGATGTGCATTATGGTATGAGATGCCAATTATTGAGTGATGTGCATGTTAACTTCTTTGCTGTAGTTCTGTCAGCTAAGTGTAAGCGGACTCTGCATGTACCAATAACTTCTCATGTGATTTTTGGGAATAAGTCACTATTCCAAACCATGCTTCAGGAAAACATTTCCAGCTGTGCAATCTGTGTTTATTTCTATTCCATCATTTGTTATAATGACACTTGTAGCTGCAGGGACTTGGAATTCCTCTGCAACAAACTTCAGGACAGTAGTAAAAAGTTTGTTTTCAGACATATTTAGCATTTTGTAAGGCAAGAGGGGGTCCAAAACAAGCATGACTTTAAAGGAGACCTTCACCATTATCTCATCTCCGCAGCTCTGGTGGTCCTGTTTCCAGAGCTTGTGCTACCTATCATATTTTACTGAATGCACTTCATACAACAGATCAGTTTTTGCTATGTTGAACTTAACACTACTAAGAGTTTCCCATTGGTTAAAAGTTTGCAGGGGAAAAAAAGGCTTCACTAAAATATTTTGCCACCTACAGTACTTTGTAGTTCAGTTCTACACATATTTATTCAGCAGCAAGCCCAACTATGAACATATGTGTCTTACCTCCTAATAAATGTGTTAGGATAGGGGGTGTAATTTCTGGGACCAATGCAACCACCACTCTCTATAGCCAAATATCAATAGAAATAATCCATTGAGATAAAGCAATTGAGATAAAATCCATAGCTATTATATTAATACTTTTAAAATTGAGGAAATGAACTCAAATTTGATCCATCATAGTTTGTAACACTTGAGCAGGCAACATGAATGTATTATATTCTATATTAAAGCGCACACAAACAACTTTAAATAATTTGAGGCCACATTCATCCTCCCCCCACCAAAAAAAAGGCACAATAAAATCTAAAAACTTACTTAATCATAGAATATTGTGTGTCAGGAAATAAGAGCAGATATAAAAACAGATGTAAAACTGTAGCAGAGATGGCCCCAGTTGGCTGACTAGAGCTTCAAAAGAAAATCTCTTCACTCACAACTTAAACAAAGGGGGAAAATTGCAAATTTCTGTGCCTAGTAAAAAAGAAAGGAAAGAACAGGATTGCAAAAAGTTATTATGACAAATATTTTTAACAATTCAGCTGGTTTTATTCTACATAAATTTCTAAAAATATATAAATTAGCTCACAGATTGAAATTTAGATACAAAATTCAGCCAATTTTTAAGGCTTTCTGTCCTCTCAAGGTTGCCGAACGACAACATTATCATAACAGCTGAAGCCGCAGTAGCTAGATCTCCTGCTGGGTCTAGATCCGCTTGCTACCAGTAATATAAGATTTTAATATCTGTATGTTCTATTCACTAGCAAGCTATTATGGGAGCTGTAGTCCAAAATAAACTGGAGGTTGCTTATGCCCAGTGGTGAACAACCTTTTGTCCATATACAATTCCAGATTCCTCCAAGATGAGACCACTAATGGTTATGTAATTTTTTATTTTGAAAAATACAATACAATAAGGGTGCTGTAGCTCAAATAGGCTTAACACATTTATCATGATAGCCACCAAACCTCACCAAAAGAAGGGGGCAAAGTTCCCCCTTTTGATTCATCCCCCATGATGAATCCTTATCACCATGTCTTCTGCAATCCTTAACAGTCAACATAAAGTTTTTAAAAAATGTTTAGCCCTGTCCTGAACCTAACTGTGAGATCCTAGCCCCTCCTTGGGTTCCAAGCCCCACCAAACCTCTTCCAAATGTCCCCTGCCACTGCACAAAGTAATTTCCTGTATCTGATTTTGCTCCATGTCCATCTTCTCTTAAGTGTAATATATCCACTGTGCTTCTTAATTATTCCCCAGGTTTGGAGGAGTCATTTATCCTCATCTGGGCAATAACTAATTGGAAAGAGCAGAGCATGTAGTCAGCCTTTATGCATACAGTTAAGTCTTTTAAACATTCAGGCTTCACAGATCATGCCAAACCATCATGGCCTTTATTTGGTTTTGATTTAATGTGGTCCAGTATATGAATTCAGCCCCTGTGTTTTGTAAACGAAGGCTTAGCGTTGGATGTGAGCCAGCCACTGTGATTGATTGATTAAATCATGCTTAAAACAAACTTGGATTAATGATGTGTGAGTCATTCTATCAGCTTTGCAAAAGCTGCTGAAGAATAAACACCTCCTTAGGAGCTGAAAGGAGAGCTCAGAGCTTTGCACTTTGTCCTACTTCACTCTGAACTCCTTTTCTGTATCTCTCTCTGGCTCCCCGCCCCCGGGTTCAAGGCCCAGTTTTTCAGAGACTCTAGTGCAGAGACTCTATTTGCTTTTTCTTGCCCCAGTTCTGTAATACCACTCCCACCAGCTAACCCTCCTTTCATTGTTTCTTACTCAATCCATATCCTGCCAAGAAACTTCTTGTCTCCCACGTATCTTACTAACACTCAGCTCAACACACATGAACTTTCACTTTCAACCAGACTGACTATTTTGTTACTCCATCCTAGAAACTGCATTGCCAACAGGTCTACTTCCTGAGCAAATGAATCAGCTGTCACACCCAAACCTAGACCATACTGCTTTTCTGTATCTTTCTGCTGCCATCTAGTAATTGTCCAGGTTTGTGCAGCCCTAACATTTCCAAGGACACCTTGGTTTTACTTTTGATCATAAAATCAGCCAGATGCAAGTAGCAAATTAATGAAGTCATGTGAGATAAAATGGGAAAGGCGAATATCTCCCTCAGCAGAACTCAACTCCTGTTGATTCCATATGCATGTCCATATATTTTATCCCACTGCCTCCTGATTTTTTTTTTTAATTTCCTACAGCCTTTGGATTTCCAGGTGTCTCTCCTACAAGTACTAACCAGATCTCACCGTGCTTAGCTTTTCTAGATCTGGCAAGGCGATGCCACCCAGCTGAGTCCAAATATCAAGAGGGGTGAGAAAGACTCTAATTATCCGAAGGCGGGGGAGCAGTTTTTGAAAAGAAAGGATTATCTCGCTAAGAGCGGGCAGCCCCGCAATACAATCCAATAATAAGTTGTTCTTTTCTTTCCTTCGTCCCAGAAGAGAAAGAAAAGACAGGCGAATGCGCCAGGAGCAATTGGCTGAGCTGGGCGGCTGCGTCAGCAAATACCTTTGCCATGACCTTCTCTGACACCCCATTCACTGACTGACTCAGAAGCTCTGCCAAAAGATCCCGTTTTAAGCCTAGCCGCCGCCTTGGGCCGGCTCACACCGCTGCCAAGCCGTTGACTTGAGCTCGCTCGACGCCCGGCAATCAAACGCGAATTGCCTCCGGGCAAAAGCCAGCCCGCTGCTTTGGGTGCGCAGGCCGGCCGAGCAAAGGTATTCGGAGGGCCCGCCATTGGCTGTCAGACTTGCAAGCTGCTGAGCTCTGATTGGCTGCAGGGCTTCCTTTGTTCCTTTCCCCACTGCCGCAGAAGACGGAAGTTTGACTCTACTCCGCAGCAGCTGGAGAGATGCAAAAGGAGACCAGGAACGAGCGGTGTGGAGCAATCTCTCGAAACACATTTCCTTTCTAACCACATCCTACTGTCAGTAGGGGTGGAGGAGGAAGGAAAAAGGCGTCTCTGCTGCCGTTGGTCCCGGAATCTCGTGTTGCCTGTGCTGAGGATCCCGACATGGATTTGGAGAGCAAAATCAAGAAGGTAAGAAAACAGCAAGTCAGGGAACTGGGGGAGTTGGTCAGAAGTTACCTGTCCACACTGGGCAACGCCCTGATCCCTCGGAATCTTGTCTTGTCTGTTGACATAGTTGAGGAGTTCCCAAATTAGACACCCCACCATTTCAGCCTCTCCTAGTTCTTCACCGAAGCGAGCAGGATGGTCCTTTGGGAAGGGGGATTTATGATTTTCTTTATTTTAGCGAATATCTATTTGGTTGGTTGGTTGACTGGCTGTTGATTTGGTTGAGGGCGAGATTATATACATGTTTATGAGACTTGCACAATGCAATCATAATTAGATTTACTCAGAAGTAAATTGCGTTCACTCCTGTAAATAAAAGTTACATGGAATTACGCCACTCCCCCCAGTTGAATGCAAAAATGTAAATGGTTGGGGGAGGACCCTCAGGAATGTACAATCATTTGAGTTAGGAATACAAAGTTGAAACTAAATAATGGGGATAAAACTGCATGCCTGCTCACATTATCCAAAATGCTATGTGAACAAAATTGCTCAAGTAAACCCCCAACATGAAAGGAAGCCCACCTTCCTTTCTCCTGCCTGTCCACATAGGAAGACATCAGAAACATAGGTTCTTTGGGTGCAAAGAAATGATGACATAAATCAATCTATGTTTCTGTGATAAATAGATTGATTTATGTCAAAGTCTTCTATAATTTCTGCATTTGATTCTGGCTTTGGTGAGTTGATCTCTTGTATGCCTATTGTAGTTCAAGACGTTATGTAAAAACACTGAAATAGTTAAACTTCTCATCCTCTCAATATAATATCCTCATCTTTTCAATCAATGACTTTAATTTTGAATATTTCAGATTGTAATCTGGAGTATAGGTTCTTGGTGACTCCCAAGCTCACAGAGCCAAGATATTGGACAATATTAAAACTGAATGAAGCTTCTCTTTCTCCTCTGATGACAGATAGAAGTTTTACTATATTTGTGTAGGCGGGGTGGGGAGAACAGATCATCTGTCCTGCAAGATTCTTTACTGGCTATTGTTATTGCTACTGCTTACCCGTTGGTTGAAATTGTGGGTGGTCCTCAATAGAAGGTCCCATGAAAAGCCCCAGTCCTTGGTCCCTTCAGCAGAAAAGTTATTGTGACACATTTGGAGGACACCAGGATATGAAAAGTTGAATATATAAGTCTCAGGCATGTGAAATCATAATCATTAGATCTTCTATATGGTTAGATGTCTGGAAATGCACATCTGAACAATGGACTTTGCTATATCAGTTTGCTGCATAAGCTTTTGATTTGAACAAACTTTATCTGAAAACTATGTATTGACTGAGAATGTGCTTTTTAAAAATTACAGGTAATTTTTGTTATAGAGCACACTAAATGTTAGTAATTTGCAGAGAAAGCTTTTTATTATTATTATTATTATTATTATTATTATTATTATTATTATTATTATGACTTGTCAGACATTCCATTTTTATCAACTGTTTCTGGTTGTGGACAAACATACACATTTGTATGAGGAAAAATAACTGAAGAAAATATGGGGAATACAGTTCTTTATCACCCTTGAAATAATGTCATGTTGTCAAGCTGAACGTAGAAGGATTCAGTCCTAGGATAACTGCAACCTTTAAATTTTTCTTCCAGTTCTTCCTAAAAGAGAGTTTTAAAAAATAATGTATGGAAAACCCATATAGGACCAAATGCTTGTGTCAGAGGTTAAGAACATCTCTAGATGCTGTTGAGTTATACATCTTAGTAGTCGTACCAATGGATGATGCTGGGAGCTGTAGTTCCAAAACTTTTAGTGATTCATAGATACCTAGTATTAATTATGTTGTCTGTTCCCATGTAGAAAATGATATGCTTATTTGTAGCCCAAAAGCTGGACACCTATGCAGTAGCATCTTCCCCACCATAAGATGGTGCTCAGTGACTGGCTGAGGTTCAGACATGATGCTAAGACATTGTTTTTTAAAACCAGAGTTTGATGAATAACTTGTTTATATGTAAGGCTAAGCAGCAATGGGTAGGTTTGCCCCTCATTCAGCCCAGATCAAACCAGCTACATTATGATTTAATGTTACCTGTGAACCTGGCCACTCTCTCCAACACTTAGCCGTCACAGCTAAAAGGCATGGATAGTCTAATCCTCCATGAATTTAAAACTACCCAAGTTGTTTGCCATCATTTCATCTTGAGACAGTAGATTTAATCATTTTAAAATCTGCTTTCAGGAGGAGTATTTTTATCTGTCTTGGCAGGATTTCTATATTCCTTTGAATGTTCTTATTTTTGGTCAGGTCATTCCATTTTGGCTTTTCTCTAAGTATCCAAAAATTAGATTTGTCTTTGCTGTATGGAGCAGTGTTTCCCAGTCTTTCATATGTTAAATCTCACCAATCCTCTACCAACTAGAGTCCCATCAAGGTAGAAACCACAGGGTTTGTATGTATAATACATTCAAATACATATTTGTTATTAAATTTATCAATTATGGTAAGTTTTAACAATACAATACTGTGGAAAATATTTTTTCTCAAATAACTGTAAAATAATGAGTGAGAGCTAACTAGGACTGAAGCTATTTTTGCTGTTTTAAGAGCTGTCTTCTCCTGATCCCAAATAAAATATAATTCAAATAATGAAAGGGAACTAATGCATAACAATATTTTATTTTGGATAGCTATAGCCCACTGGTAGGTTTGTAACTATTCTGACCTCCACTATGCAAGAAAAGTAAGCACGGTCACACCTACTTAATATTTGGATGGAAAACCTCCAGAAGATACCAGAGTTGTAAACTAGACTGCAAAATCAAAAATACCCAGTGCACTAAGGAAGTGGTAAACTGCTTCTGTATTGCTACCAAGATGCCTACATGGATATGTCTGTAAAGTCACCAGGGCAACTTAAAGAGACTTGCCTTTATTTATCAACTGCCCAGAAAAAGGATGAAAGTAAGCTGAGGCATTTGCAAAGGGTCCTGCAGAAAAGAGGGCTAGAAGTGGTATCACGTAGCATTCTAAATCTGTACTTTGTACAGAGTTATGTCCCCATGGCAGCCATTTTACAAGAGAAGCCACAATATGTTCTCAGAATCCTGAACGTTCCTGTCACCCCAAACAGACTCTTTATTCTTTCAGTAGTAAATACCATGGAGTTCAAGTGTAGGGTCTATATTGTTTAAATGCCTCACCCAATTACCTGTTAAATCCAAGAGAAAAATCCATAGAGTCTCTCACACTGTCTTATTTCATCGAATGCTATGTAATTCAGTGAAGACGTCTTAGATGTATGGAGGGTTTGACAAATTAAAGGTAAGATCATAAGCATGACATCAACCTACTGGCATAATCTCAGGGAGATCGTTGATTTTCAACAATAAGCTTAAATCATCCATCTCAGAAAAAAATGGGTGGTCCTGAGCAGTATTGTAGATGGTTTGGAAACATCATAAACCAGATCCTAAATGCCAACAAGCTTTAAAGGTCACTATTTAATAAATCCAGTAGTAGACCCATTTCAATGGATGTTTTAACATGTCAGAGATGTCTTTAAAATGAGTCAGGCCTCTTCCACAAATAAAGTTATTCCCATTATATGTGTGTGTGTGTGTGTGTGTAAATAATGATTTAAAAGCTGTGTGTGTGTTTGTGTATATAGTATGTGTGTACAAATATATGAATATATGTATATTGTGCGTGTATCTATCTGCATGCACATGGACATTTTATATATCCCCAGCATATATTACATCAATTTCACCAATAGAGCTGCCAAGAACAATCCAGTTTGTCCTTTATTAAATGCTTCCTGGCTCAGCTTTTGTTCTAGGCTGGGGTCTGTGTTGCCCTATCTGTAACACTGGTGAACTCCATAACATATGTCAGCAGGTCACAGACACGGATCACATTTGCATGCTAAGCTGACATAATTTACCTCGGGAAAGAG
This sequence comes from Liasis olivaceus, assembly GCA_030867105.1. Lineage (NCBI taxonomy): Eukaryota > Metazoa > Chordata > Lepidosauria > Squamata > Pythonidae > Liasis > Liasis olivaceus. The sequence goes on along the minus strand of CM061355.1, from coordinate 27,879,454 downwards.
GAAACTGGCACAGAAGCATGAGTGTTCATTGTCTGTCTGTCTCTCCCTCTCTCTTTGGAAAATAAAAGATATTTCTATTCAGATGATAAATCTTTGATTTGGAGTATATTCTTGGATGTGTGAAAAATTAAAATGAAGAGAGGCAAAAATGCAAGCTGGCTTAAAATTATATAGTATAAGTGCTATTTAACATACAGGAACGAAGTTTTGACTCCTGTTTACTGCAAAGTACTAGTTAGTCATTGTTTTCCCAGAGCTTTACTTGCTTTATGGCTGCTACCTTGGAAACACGCAGACATGGAAATCACTACTTTAATTATTCTGAAGTTGGGTTCAGTGCCATCATTGAACACAACTTGTCTGAAGTGAGGCCAAATGGAAGCCTCCTCTTCTTAACAAACTTACAGTTGCTTTACTATGCAAGGCAATTTTATAGAAGTGGCACTAACACAAGAAAATCCTCAGTTTACTTCTATACTTGGGAATTCTGTCAGAGCAGGGCTAAGCAAGCAATGTGTGGTGATGCTTACAGACAAGGAATCTTTCTAATAAAATAACCTAAGAGTACAAAATAATAACATGAAAGAGTAAGTTTTTCAACCGAAAAGCCAATCCATTTAAAACCTTGCTGTATCAAAGAAATGTTTCATAGTGTTTATATTCAGATTGTGTTTAATGGCAATACATTTTTTGTGTTTCTATATATGCTCAGTATGTTCTTTAGGTTCTGGAACTTGGGCACCCCTGGCTGTGTGGGCTTCAACTCTCAGAGTTCTCAGTTATGGCTCTACTGGTGAGAAAGATGCCAGGATAGGATCAAGTTTGCATTTGTCACCTTCTTGTTTCCCTTCTGTGTCTTCGAAAATGTGAAGAAGAAAGGCAGTAAATTTTCTTGCATATACTGCAGTAAGAAAAAAAGGAATATATCCCACATGTGCATCATCTTTACAAACAACAGGCTTTTCCCCAAAATACTTTTTTTGGTTTGCAAATTGCATTCTAAGCTGCAGAGAATGGTGATTTTTTAAAAAGATTATAAGTATGTTTCAAAAATGCAGAATTCAAATGCAGTCTGGACTCCACATGGGCAGGGTCTAGCATGGTGCCTGGAGTATTCTCTGGCTGCATTATCTGAGGAAGTGGATAGGGTCATCTCTAGGGTGATCTTGGCTACCTATAGGCTGGATCCTCAGCCCTCCTGGATCCTTTGGGTGACTGGAGGAGGGGGTTCCATGGAACCAAGAGGTTATTAATACTTCCTTGTGAGATGGGAAAATGCCTGTGGCTTTGAAAGATGCCATGGTACTTTCCCTCCTTAAGAGGCCCTCCTGAGTCCATCTGTGTTAGACAACTACCGTTCAATCTCTAACCCTCCTCTTTTGCTGAAGGTTGCTTAGACAGTGGTTCGGGATCCACTGCTGCGCTCCATGGAGGAAATGGATTGTTTGGACCCATTTCAGTCAGGATTCAGGCCTGGGCATGAGACCATGATGGCATTGGTCACTCTAAAAGGTGACCTTTTTTATGACTATCTGCAAAGGGGCGGGGATTGGGAACACAATGAGTGTTCCACTCCTTGCTGAGCAGATTGTACCAGACAATGATAGTTGCAAAGGGGAGATCTGCTTCCCTGTGGGCTACTGCAGGGGTCCGTCCTGTCTCCCCTGCTATCTAAATGAAGCTGTTGGGAGAGCTCATCTGGCAGTTGGGGGTTTGGTATCATCAATATGCCAGTGATGCCCAGCTTTATATCACAACCCCAGGCCATACTGGGGATGCTGCTGAAGTCCTATCTAGATCAAGGAGACCAAGTTGGAACTGAACCCAAGCGAGACAGAGTTGCTGTTTGTGCATTGGGGTTCTCTTTCAGATCCACTGATTACTTTGGACAGGGAGGCACTGCTCCTGAAGGAGCAGATCCATGACTTGAGGGTCCTTCTGGACTCACAGCTCCTGCTAGAGCAGCAGATAGAGGTCATGGGCAGAGGGGTCATTGCTCAATTTTGACTGGGTTTTCAGTTGCAGACTTTCTTGGAATAAGGGGTCTTTGTAACAGTGACTCCTGCCCTCATCACCACACATCTAGGCTACTGCAATGCAGCCTACTTGGGTCTGCCTTTAAAAACCATCCAGAAGCTTCAGCTGATACAAAATACAGTAGCCTGGATGCTTACTGGCAGTTATCGCTGAGAGCATGTGACCCTGTACTGTGAGCCTTGCACCCCTTCCCTGTTAGCTTCTGGGTACAATTTAAAGTGCTAGTGATAACCTGTAAAGCCCTTTATGGCTTGGAACCAAACTACCTACAGGACATCTCCCTACAGAAGTTGGCCTGACCATTATGATTGTTCCCCAGTTTCAGGAAGTCAGGGGTTCAATGCTCAGAATTGTTTCTTGGTGGTGGTGCCAGACTTTTGAAATAGCCTCCTCCTTAAGGATAGGTCTGCCTCTATCTTTATCACTTTCTGGGAGATGGAGTCCGAGCTCTTCTAGGGGGGATTTGGGTTGTGATTCCTCTGTTTGATATTGCCTGTTTTATGGTTTTTATATTTCTGTATTTTTTTTTCATTTTTGTTTTATTGTATATGTAAACCACTAAGAGTCTGTTGAATTACAGTGGAGTAAACATTGGATAATTCAGATGAATAAAATTCTCCCCCACTCCTATTTGATCCAAAATGTTCCCAGGTTCGGGGGGGGGGGGGGGGACCCAGTCCTTCTGTTTCTTTTTTTTCATATTTGGAAGATATAACACAAGAGCAAAGTGAAATTTCATTCATTTCATTCTGAAAGTGAAATAATCTTTCTTCTTTAATGAGAACCTGATCCAGTTCTGCAAAGAAATGAGCCTGAAAGAGTTGGGTTCTCATATCATTTCCCATTATCGGAGTTCATGAACAGATTACACCTGATCATTGATTGAAGGGGCTTGATGGCATTTTCTTTTTCAGCAGGGCAGAAGGAAATAATAGGTATCATCTTGTATATTCCTAACTCTGTAAGCTACATGAGAGTCCTGAAGTAGAGATGGTTTGGTCTAAGATGTTCAGATGGGATGGGTGGGGCTTTGGTGTCGCTGTACCATTTCTATAGCCTCTTGTGGCAGGTCATGTGATTGTTTCAGTCACTGTGGCTGTGTTCTGGGATTTGCCACAAATTGGCAAGATTGCACCTGTGAGGGTGGGAAACCAAAGGAGTGGATGGATTCATTTTCTTGTTAGGATGTGGAGTGCAAAGTATCTGTGGGCTCTGTGCACATGGTTCCAGCAAGTTACAACCGTTCAACCGAGGGTATTAAAAGGTGGGCTGGCTAGGGTGCCTTTCCTCTTAAACAGCATGTCCTGTGAAACCCTCCAAGCCTAAAGTAATTGGGACCCCAAGTTCTATCTTTGCTTCCTGGCCAGTCCATGCCGTAGCATTTGCTTTCAGGAGATTACTCGCTGTAATTTCCTTGAGGCTCCCAGGAAGCAACATGGAGGCAATCTATTGGAGAGGGCTGATTTTTTGGCTAAGGTAAAAGTAGTCATGTTAAGCAAAGAATTCTGAGAAATGTAGGGACAGCGTATCTCCCTAGCAAAAGGCAAGGGAAGGTAAGAGACGTTTGAGTGACGCCAGATGCAGACTGAGATTTGGACAATGCAGTTTAACGTAGAAGTGAGCCAGTGCTGACTCCCCAGAAGCATTCCAAGCTGATTAAAGCAAGCCCTTTTTTTCTTCAAACATTAGGCTGCCTGTAACCATTTATAACACTTGGCTCTGAAGTCATATTTTAGTCATAAAGGCACTGTGCAACAGATGATTTCAATCAGTACACTTATAATGCCTTTCATATGCAGACGGGTTTAAAATCAGACTCGATATGTTTAAAATGCCAGATGTTTTTTTAGAATTTTTAGCAACTGACATACAGAAATCTCTTCTGGCAACATTTCAAATGACCTATGTATCTTAGTTTCTTCCATGATTCCATTTATGGAGAAATTGATTCCATCCTCCGTTAGGCACTGGCACGGGCCTATTTGTTACAGTTTTTGGATATGTTGGAAAGCTAGTTTTAGTGTTCAGAAATAATTCCATGTCAGTCCAATGTAATGTATAGTTTCTAGCAGTTATAACACATGTTCTAAGATAAGTAGTAACAATGATTATGAATGAAGCCGTGCTTGAGATCTGCTTGTCTTGAAACTTTTTAAAAGGCTTTAAAAGTTCAGTGCAGTGAAGTTGGGATAAGCCCACTTGCTGACTGCAGTAGGTAGTATTGTTCGTTTCCAGAAAAAAAAAAAAAAGCAATTTATTTTCTGCCCAGTAAATCATCTGGCTCAAGCACTGTTACAGAACATAAATTTTGCATAGGTTTTAAGTTATATTAGTGTATGGAAAGATTATATTCAAGCTCTTGTACACATTTAATTCTGAGAATGGATTAAGCATTGCCACTACAAAAGGAAGCCTATGGCTGAATTAAGGAAAATGGTAGACTGTTAATCACTGTTACTTTTCTATATAGGTTAAAACCCAGTGATTAAAGAATAGTCGTGCATGAACAGAGCAATATTACATAAATCAATTGGTCTTAATTAAAACATAATACATATAGCATCTAAACCGTTCATTTTAGGCCATTATACTATAATCGTTTATACTATAACAGTTTGTGCTATAAGCTGCTTGTTTCACGAACAGTTCAGTTCACGTCCTTTTGCTATAAATGTATTGCTAAATAAATAACAGTCATTGTTTAAAACACAATGGGCTGGATCTAGAGTTGTGTGTTGCAGCACCTCACAAACCGGATGTCCCAATTGGCAGAAAGGAGTTCCGATATTTCCCTGGCGATGCCTTGTGTCCCTAAAAAAATGGTAGAAGGATAGTGACCAGAATTGCACCTCCACCTTAGGCTGCAGCAGGGAATCTGCTTTGAGTCCTATCTGCTTTTCTTTGCGGATCACTCAGTCCAATATCAATTGATGTTGTTAATTATTAATCTACGCAAGTCAGAGTAAGCTGTGATAACTACTTCGTAGTGCCTTTTGATATCAGAGCTCATTCAGAGGGCCCCTTTCTTTGCAAAGCAAAAGAAGTGCCCTTCTGAATCCACTGCTAAGAGGGTTGCGGTGGCTTCATCTCTTCAAAGCTTTGGGATCAGCTTGCTCAGAAGACCAGAAAACAAACTCAAAGCAGCAGTGCTGAGCTTTCAAATAATGCGGCTGCCTCAACACTTTGAACAGTGGGTTCAAAGAAGTGTTTCATAAAGTTCTTTTCTGAATCGTTTAAACAGCCCAATTAAATACTCCTAAGTAGCGAGGAACTAGTTCCTGACAATTACCAATACACAAAGTAGTACTTCTTGAGAGCTATGTACAGGTAGTCCTCATTTAGCGACTGCCCTGTTTAGCAACCATTCACAGTTACGACGGTGATGAAAAAGTAACTTTATGACCAATCCTCATGTTTACAACCTTCGCAGGTCTGTAAGGTAAAGGAAGACTGAAGTAAGATCTTAAGCACAGTTGTAGTTTCACTTAGTGACCACTTCATTTAGCGAGCAAGTTGCCAGTCCCAATTGTGGTCGCTAAACAAGGACTACCTGTATACTTTCTAAATTCCAACCAGAACTTGGTTGGAACTTGAAATATATTACAAATGATTTATTTTTCTTTGGAAAACCTATAGAAGTTAAATATACAAGGCCAAATGAATTAACACTAGATATAGTTTATATAACAAGATATTGTTCAAAACTTTTTACCATTGATTCAAAGATGTGTTGCCATGCTCAAATTCCTGTTTTTAGTCTAGTTTGTAGTACAGATTGTGCTTTGCTCTGAATCTTTCAGGTACTGCTTATAATGTACAATAATGAAATGAACATGCCACTCCAAAATGTACAGGCAGACCAATAATGGATATTCATTCTTCTGAAATCCAGCCTTTAATGGAAAAGGGTCAGTTGTATATGTACAGACAAGCATCCGCCATCAAAAAAATGTGTTGTATATTTTTTCTTCTATCATGATTATAATCTTTTATGGGTACCCAAATAAAACATCATAGCATGATTTATTTCATTGCAATGCCAAAATGACAAATTTTTATTTTATTTTGGAATTATGTCACTCTTTGCCCCATCAATAAACTATATCATATGGCCTAGAATAATATTATGCTAAAACTGTTTTTTTCTTTCCCCCCCTTTCTCTGCTTCTCTCACTCTAGATGGGCTTAGGACATGAAGAAGGATTTGGAGCCCCATGTTTAAAATGTAAAGATAAATGTGAAGGATTTGAACTACACTTCTGGAGGTAAAATTACATATATATATATATATATATATATATATAGTAGTACAGATAAAATCTGTCATCTAAGGCATTACATGCTAAGAAATAACCTTGGTTCTGAAACAGGAATGAAGTTTGGAAAGTGGCTATGTTTGGAATTTTCAGAGTATGTGATGGGTCCTCTCCCAAAATGGCCAACATAATTGGTAGAGCGAATCAGAAAACATCCACTTATCAGATGGGCATACTTGCAAATATGTTGGTCTGCAACTACTTAATTTTATGTTCTAAGAATGTCTCTGGGGAATATGGAAGGCCCAGAATCATTTTTTTGGAAATAATGATTATGCTTGAAATTGGTCCTCTGTACAGGTAAATAATCTAATGAAATAGGTGGGGCACAGAGCCAGGTAGGTATCAGAGGATGTGTCTACAAGCATATTAGTACCCTCAGCATTACATTGGGGATCCAGGCATTACCCTGTGGCACTTACAGGCACACAGGTGGGCATGATTCAAGTCGGGCATATCTGGTGAAGGCCATAAAGCTATTAGACAGACAGACAGACAGACAGACAGACAGACAGGTATATATTTTGCTTTAGAGCCTACAGTTTAATATTTTTCCACTAGGTGGGAGTATAACACTTGTTACAGTAAAATGTTTGCTATGAATGAGGAAAAAATTTAAAACCCTCCATTAAGCTATAAAGAAAGTTCCTGACATACCAGCTGAGGAATTTAAATTACTGCTATGTGAAGATATCAAGATAAAAGCCTTGAATAAATGACTCTGACATGCCTAATGCAAACTACTGGATCAAATATACACACACACATGTTGAAAGGCAGAAATTTGAATCTTTTGTGCTGGTCAAATCAGAAACAGAAAGTTCTGCTACATCTTTAGGAACTGATTTTTTTTTTTCCTCTGAGAATGTTCTCTGATATACTGTACCACAACCAAGCTGCTGATCAGTAAGGAGGCTTACTCTCTATGAAGTAAGTTTAGGATTACCACTAAAGAGAGAACAAGTCAGCTCTTTGCCCTTGTAAAGGTTTTTTTTTTTCCTGATTATCTGAAATAATTCTTATTAATAGTAGGTGAGTCCTTCTCATAGATTTTTGTACTAAGGATAGAAAGGTTGAAAAATGGATTATTTGCATGAGAATGGCCTTATAACTAAAATGTTAGTTCTGTACTTTTCCCTTCCTGTCCTGACTAATGATGGAAAAGAGGCAAGACCTTAAATCTACATAATTGTGTTCATTGAACTTCTTTTAGGATAAGGTGTCCCACCTAGTGCTCCAGGACCATATATGGCCTGAAACTGTGCATCGGTGCTTTCGGATTTTGTAATCTTTCTTGTTGCTCACATAAAGAAAGAAGGATGTGAATAAAACCCTTTATATCCTTGAACATTTTCAGAAATCTGGGTAGGAAATACATATGTTTATGTTGTGGTGCAAAAGAGACTGCAAGTTGCTCTTAATAATAGGAACATCAGAATATCCCTGCTGGGTCAGATCTGTTACTGTGATCAAGCAGAAGTCTGTGGGGTGGCCTCAAGCAGAAAGTAGAGGCAGCCCCATATCTCATTGCTGTGTGCCTATTGGTATAGAAAGGGATGCTATTCCCAGACTAGTGGTAACAATTTAGTCTCAAGATCAATAGCCTTGAATAGTTTGTTTTGTCTTCGGCTTGGTAGGTAGTGGCCTAAATTAAAATTATTCTCAAAGCAGCGCGTTTTAAACTTTGCTGAAATGTAACCATCACTTCCCTAATTGTTTGGGTGTAAATTGGGAAACAATGTATATCCTCTTTTGTATTTAAATATAATTTAAAGAGAAAACCTATAGTTTAAAAATTGTAGACCGAGACAAAAATCAGTTAAGTACATTATAAAAACTAAGGATAGAGAAACTGAAATAATACAATAATACAATAAAATTAGGAGCTTTAAATTAGTGAATCACAAAACATCAAACACTGTTTAATTCTTGTCTATACAGAACTTTGCTACCCACTGAAAACAGAACAAGTAAGAAACACATGTTACATCCCATAACGGCAAGTTCCGAAATTTGGGTGCTACCAAACAGTGCTTGTCATAGACTCATTAGATGGTAAAGCAAATAATAAGACTTCTAGTAATTGTAGGTAACTGAGAAACGTCCTCAGTGTTTCTGGACATTCGTTCATGGATTTTGCTAAATACAACTTTTCAGCAGGGAAGAAGAAGGGTGCTATATTTCTTATGGCCTCTGTGGGCTGTACAGTTGAGACTCTGCTGGGATGAATAAGTTCTACAAGACCAGTTCTATTTCCATGTATTTATGCAGTCTAAATTATGCTTCTCTTTTGAACCTAGAAAAATATGTCGAAACTGCAAGTGTGGGCAAGAGGAGCATGATGTTCCCACCAGTAATGAAGATGACCGCAAAGTGGGGAAGCTCTTTGAGGATACAAAGTATACAACTCTAATTGCAAAGCTGAAATCAGATGGGATCCCCATGTATAAGCGCAATGTAATGATACTGACTAATCCCGTGGTAGCCAAGAAGAACGTGTCCATCAACACAGTAACTTACGAATGGGCACCTCCTGTTCAGAATCAGACCCTGGTGAGATATCAGCCTATGATCATAAAGACTCTTATGTCAGTGAGGAATAATTACCCTTCCTACCGATGGTGGGGTGGGGAGGAGACAAGCAAGTCAGAAATAGTCTCTTTTGGCAGGCAGGAGGTATATAAAATGAATGTAATATGCAAATGGCATGATCTCAGCTATAATTCGTGACTGAATATATAGATATGAGGAATTTGGTCTCATGGTTATCTCAGGTAAATTTCTTCTCAAGCAGCCAAGTGCAACTGGCTTGCAGCTTGGACCTAAGAAAGCTAATGGTGTTGGAGTGAGGCTAAGAGGCAAAGTGAGGAGAGTTTGTGTTAATAGGAGTAAGCATTACATTGGAGACATCTCCTGCCACTTAGGATGATTTATGAATCCCCAAATGAACCATTTGAAAATGACTTCCAGAAATGGGACACCACACTGGGAAAAAACCTACAATCGTATGTCATCTTTAAAGGCTGAGGAAAAGCACTCAAGCATGCACATTTCTGTTACTGTATATGGTCAGAATAAATGCAGTGTTGTCAACCAAAACCAAAAGCTCCCTCTGGTTTATTAAACGATTCTTCTAGATGAGATAGTTGGATAGCCTTGTTGGGATTTTTCTTTGTCCTTTCAGTGCTTCAAGCCTAAGTTTATATAATGTCATGCTGAGTGATCTAAAACAGAAGCAGCTTGTAAACGCGAAGGGGTTAGGTTTTAGGGATTATTTAAGAAACTCAGTGCAGGTATTTGTCGGTTTTGTTCTGTTTTGTCATTGGGAAAATGATCCTTTTTCTGTTGGAAGAGCAACAGCAAATCATAGTTATGTTAAAAGCTAACTAATAGCTAAAATACTCAGTGCTGAAGTAGCGGTGGAGGAAAGCCACGCATTTATAACATAAAATCCGAAGCTAAATTCTGCCATGGCTGTAATTAGCTCCTTGTCCCAAGTGACTCATCTCCATCATCCACACCTTGCTGTCCATTCCCCCTGAAGATTAGCCATTCCTGCAGAGCACTCCTAATCTCCTTTCCTTTTTTGTTTAGAAAGCTGGGATCCCATGGACCATTAATTCTGGCACTTTCTCCTGACTCTTTAGGCAAGGCACTATATGCAGATGCTTCCAAAGGAGAAGCAGCCCGTGGCTGGCTCCGAAGGGGCTCAGTACCGAAAGAAACAGTTGGCCAAACAGCTGCCTGCTCACGACCAGGATCCTTCCAAATGCCACGAGCTGACACCTAATGAGGTGAAGCAGATGGAGCAGTTTGTGAAGAAATACAAGACTGAGGCGCTGGGCGTGGGTGATGTCAAGCTTCCGAGTGAAGTGGAAGGCAAAACCGGGGAGAAGAATGTCCTGAGTAATGGCGAGAGGGGAACCTCCGCTACTGTAGGAGCCATGGAAGACAAACTGGCTGGCCAGAAAGGAACTCAATATGTAAGTGGGCGATGCATGTGTATGTATAGATGTGTATAGAAGTGAGTGCGTGCGCAAACAGGAGCAGAACTGCAGATCAATGAAAGTAAATTATTTGGAGGTTGAGTCTCTCGTAGTACTGTGCTTCTTGTATTCATGGCTTAATGTATTACAGCTTTCTTTGAAAATGAGGAGAGCTTTAGCTTGCAGAAAATCCTTCCCTTCAGATGTTGTTTTTTAGGGGATTTTTCTGCAAAGTAAACTTAATAGAACAAAAATAAATGTCTCTGGTGACCAGGATTGGAGGTTACTGATAGGAGAGGGAAGCGTGGAATCAGACAATTTTACTATTGATTAGACTTTAATGGAAAAATGACCTTAGAGGTCACCTAGTCTAGCCCCATGCTCAGTGCAAGAATCTTTCTTTTACCAAGGAACTGAGAAGTAGCAGTGCAGGCTTTGCTTAAATACTTTCAGAGGCAGTCACCATCTTTGAGACAGCCTCAATTCCCCCCCCCCCGCCCAAAGCTGAGCCAAAATATCCACTTCAAAATTAGAATATCTTCTGGGTAGCAATAGAGAGCAATTCAACCATGTAGAAGATAGTAGAGCTCTTACAAAAATATTAATATAACATGCCCAACTGGAGACCTGCATAGAGATCAATATTTGTCTTTTGCTGGTGAGTGCACTATATTTAGATGAGAGCCATTAGTTCCCCAAAGCAGTGTGCTGTGTTATTGGTTTTTTTATTTTTTTAATGTTTTTCAAGAGGAAAACTGATAACCCTGCAGGAAAACAAATCTCTCTAGAGGGGGAGAGAGGAAGCTGAACATTGAAAGGAAGCCAACAAAAGAAAGCCAATCTTGTTTCCTCTTTTCCCAATTAATTTAAAAGGGTTTTGCCTCCACTTTAAAATGGAACTTACAGCTTCCTCACTGTTTCAGTCAGTGAGTCAGGCAAACATGCACACTAGAAAGCCAGCGTGGTATACAGACCCAGGTTCAAGTCCCCCCTCAGTTTGTTGATACTCATGGGAGGGACTTTCTCAACCCAGCATCCTCACATGGTTGTGGTGGAGAAAAATATGATGAAATTTTGGTAACCTGAACTTTGGACACTCCCTCTTCCTTCTCCTCCAGAGTGGCATAAAGAGAAGACCCAAAATATCCGCTTCCTAATTTAAATATATTGTCATTTTCTGAAATGCAGACAATGCTGGGCCTAGTTAAAACCATGTTGTTAAAATCATGAATGATTGAGGCAATCCAGGGTCAGAAATTGCTATTTAATTGTGGCCTTTTGAATAACTTGGGGTTCCCAGTATGATGCCTGTGGCCCCAGTTTGCCTGTTGACATCTTCTCTGGAGTCCCACCAAGCTTCCTGTCCCATCAGACTTTCAAAAATATGTATCTGGAATTGTTAAAAACTTTAACAAATGACACTGGTGTGTTGCCTCCAAGTATCTTTATTTCCAAGAATGCCTTTGGGTCCCATTATAAATGTCATAAGCCCTCTTAGAAAATAAAAATGGTGGATAGTTACAGCCTAGTGCCTTTGTCTGAAAGTCTGCTCACCTTTGGAAGATGATAAGAAACTTCCTGGAGGGCAGTGAACAACCTCAACTGTTTCAGGGACTTGTGCCCATCGCAAGCTTCCAAAATTTCCCAGAGATAGAGAATTCATGAAAGGCATCATTTTATGAACCATAGTATGTTCTTTTCATGTATAATGACAAACATGACTTTGTTTTTTTTTAAAAGTGGTTGTATTCTACCTTTCCTTTGCAACCATACTAAACAATTTATTTCAACGATTTTCTTGTCTGTTGCTGGTAAATGTTTTCTAATGTCTGGGTTCAAACTGTTATAAAACTAGTTTGGCCAGCCCCTGGGGTCTTTGGACTCTTTGCTACATTGCAGGCTGATTTACCAACTAATTTAGAAGATCTGTTCAAATAAAACATGAACTAGGCATAGATTAAAAAGAATCTTGGAGTTTCTTTAGATTTCATGTATTGCTTCTAGGACATTCTGAAAGATTGCCCCTGCTACTCAAAGTTCTTTGTGCTCCCACAGTAGCTCTGAGATATGACAGCTGACTTTCTCACACTGTTCATTAATCTAATCTGATAAATACAATTTGCAAAAAGGGAATGGTAAGCAACTAGCACGCCACATATTTGTCAACTACAATTTCCAGTATACCTTATGATTGGTCTGCTAGAAGTTGTAGTTTAGACCACAAGAGGGGCATAGAATTTCCATCCCATGCTAAATCATGAACTGTTCTGTAATTGAAGGTTCATCACATATGCAGCCATTCTGACTGGTTTGATCTAGGACTCCTGAATTTTCCAAATCTCTGGCGTAAACATAAGAAGCTGTGATAGAGTCAAATCATCTTCCATTCCTTCTCAAGGAAATACATACTATTGACAGCAGTAACATTTTTTTTTCCTTTTTTAAATTTGCAGTGCTTGAGATATAGAATTTCCCTTTGTCTTTTTTTTTTAATTGAGCATAATTAATGAATTTTTCTTCTGTAATGCAACTAATTATTGAGGTGCCATTAACTGGCCATGATGTTAGTGAGATAAGTGAGTCTCTGTGGGATATAGGATCATATTTCTCTTTTATTGTTTTTCCATGTTCTGTAAAGCTTTGAAATATAATGAAGTATTTCAGTACATCAAAGGGGATGTATGTTGCTCTTTATTCCTTGGAGTTTTTTTCCCTGTCATAGAGCTCCTTTTTCTAATGTGGTATTCCTTGGCTGGATGAACACACGGTCTGTTTCAACCATGGTTTGCTGAATATGCCATATGGTCTGGTTCATTTATACTGAGCCATAATCCATGACTTGCAAAGCACAGTGGCTGGACTTTTTAATCATGTTCAGTGCAAACCAACCCACATTAGGCAATCCATGAATCCAGTCTATAGGGATCAGCATCTAGAAGCTACTAAGGAGCTGATTACTCTACTTTGAGTAAATGTTCAAAATCTAGTGTTTATCTTAAAGAATTTTGACCTGAGAATGGAACTGGAGCAAATCTTCAAGTAGACTCAGAAGCTTCAGCTGGTCCAGAATGTGGTGGTCCTACTGGTATGGCCAAGCCACAGCATGCTTATGTAACAACTCTGCTGTGCAAGCTGTACTAGTTATCCGCAGGCTTCTGGGTGCAATTCAAGGTGGTATTTGTCATCTATAAAGCCCTTTGTGGTATAGGGGCTTGTTATTTGAGGGACCGTCTTTGTCCCATAGTGTTTGCCCATCCTATAAGATAAGATATCTATTAAGCAGTATCCTTTGGTGGGACCTAAGAAGCATGCCTTCTCTGTTGTAGCACCTGACCTCTGGAACAGCATCCCCCCAAGAGCCCTGAACACCCCCCCCAAGCCCTGAGCCCCAATTATCTTTTTTAGATAATCCTTAAAGACCTGGCTCTTTCCCCAGGAATTGGGCTGAGGTATAGCGCAAGGCCGATGAGATTGATTTAGCTGTTATAGTGTCTGTTATCTCCCAACTTGAACATTTTTTCCCTTTCACATTTTGGTTGTTGTACTAACTTTTTATGTTTTTAGACTACACATCACCAAGAGTTGTTTTGAGTGGGTGGTTTTGAAATGTGATTAATAAATTAATAAATAATGGTTTCATTTCCCACTTAAGCAGACCCTAGTGTGACTTTGTGGTTTCCTTGCAGTTCTGTTTCCGGTGCAACCAAAATATGAAAGAAGGTGACCCAGCTGTGTATGCTGAGCGGGCTGGATATGACAAACTCTGGCATCCTGCTTGTTTTGTCTGCTGCACCTGCAGTGAACTCCTGGTAGATATGATCTATTTCTGGAAAAATGGGAAACTCTATTGTGGCCGACACTACTGTGACAGTGAAAAACCCCGCTGTGCTGGATGTGATGAGGTGAGCAAGAGTCTCCTTGGTTGTCCTTTAGTGCCTAGAAGAATCAATAATCTGTGAGGCAAGGATCTTTTTTGCCCAGTTTTCTATCTCCCAAGACTGGCCACCAGATGCCAAGCAGACCTAAAGATATCCTCTGGTCAGCGTCTGAGCATGATGGTTCTGCTTAGCAATTCTAGCATCTAGCTTTGTCAAATTCTCTTTTTGTACAAAGAGGGGAAAAAAGTTAAGTATCTCTATGCAACTTTGAATTCCATTGGCAAATTAATTCCTTTAACTCTTGAAATAGTTTCATTGGTTGACCTTAAGTATCATGTGTGCACTCATGTTCCCGAATTCAGAAGCATTCTTTTGCTATTCCCAGCTAGCATTGAATAAAGTAGAAAATGAGGCATAGAAGCCATCATAAAGAAGATTGGATTCAGCTGAATTCTGGCAAATGGAGGATGGACCAATTGCCTAAGAGAGCTTTTTAGGAATCTTCTTGATAGAATAGCCCTCCTGGATCAGGCCCATTTTATTGCAGCATTTTTTCCTCTCAGAGTGGCCAGAGGACACTCTTCCCCTATTGTTCCATTGCAACTGTTATTTAGAGGCAGATAAATAGCCCTTAATACAGTGTTGATCAAACCTGGCCACTTTAAGCATGCTGGCTGGGGAATTCTGGGAGTTGAAGTCCACTCATCTTAAAGTGGCCAAGTTTGGACAACACTGCCTTAATATGTCTATCCTCCATGAATTTATCCCCTCCTTTTTTAAAAGTTACTATATGTCCTATGGTAAAGAATTCCATAGGTTAATTATGCACTGTGTGAAGAAATGCTTTCTTTTATCTAAACCTTCCATTCATCTTCATTGAATGACCTAGTCCTAGTGTTTGAAGAAAGGAAGAAAAAGCTTCTCTGTCTCTACCTTCTCAGTACTTTACATTATTTTATACATCTTAATCAGGTTCTCCCTCAGTCACTTTTTTTCAATCCAAAGAACCCCAGACATTCTATCCGTTTCTCATAGGGAAGGCGTTAAAACCCCAGTTATATTGATTGTCCTCTTCTGCATTTTTTTCCATTTCTGTTATATCCTTTTTTAAATGTGGGGACCAGAAATGTACATGGTATTTCATATACAAATATATCATAGATTTCTTTATTGCCATTACAATATTCTCATTTTATTTTTCATTGCTTTTCCCAATGATCTTAGCATGGAATTTCCCCCCTCCCCCCCCCCAAGCTGCTGCATACTGAGTTGACATCTTCTTTGAACTATCCCCAAGAATATTTTTCCCATTGGTTCACCCAGCTCAGAGTGTGAAGTTACGCGTTTTTGCCCTAATGTGCATCACTTTACGCTAATTTAAAATGAACCTATGGATAATTTGCCAACATGTCTATTACAATCTAATGGTATAAACAAATTTTTATAATGTTAACTATGAATTCTAACCAACCTAGCCAAAATCCAAGTAAACAGGTTTTTTTAGGCTCCATAGATAAATTCCAAAACTGTGATGCAATCATTATGAGCAGTGGCCTTAAAAAGCCCCTGAATTTCTTTTCTGAACTTATCTCAATGTAATGCTATATTGAACTGAGAGCTATTCTGTAGTCCATCGGAAAATTCATAGGTAGGTTTTGTCCTAGCTATAACTCTCAGTCTAGGTACTCTTCTCTACAAACTGATGTATGTTTCTTTTAGTTCTGTTACATACTGTTTTCCTATGTAGATGGGATGCCTCATGGACAAATTATCCTAGGATCAGTTAAGTGAGAATTCAATTCTGCAAAACCAATTCAGTACATCAGATGTTGCCATACCACAGTTCCCAGAAACCCTTACCATTAGCCATACTGGGAAGCCAGAGTTTTATAACCTTGCACAAAAATAATCTGTTGTTATTTTTTTCTCTGAAGAGGCTGGCTACCCTTCATTTTCACTGTTTTTAAAAAGGGACCTGGAAAGTCTTGTTTAAAAGATTCTAAGTATTAAATAGAACAAGTTGATGTCACACCCAGGCACACAGGAAGCATGTCTTAGTTCATCTTCTGGGGCAGAAGAAAATAATTTTGCAGCTAGATTAATGTGAGCCTGATAACTTTGTCTTTCCTGTAGCTTATTTTCAACAACGAGTATACGCAAGCTGAAGGTCAAAACTGGCATCTGAAGCATTTCTGCTGCTTTGACTGTGACTGTGTCTTGGCTGGAGAAATCTACGTCATGGTTAATGAAAGGCCTATCTGCAAACCCTGCTATGTGAAGAATCATGCCGTGGTAAGAAACACTAGCTTTGCCTGGAATATATAACTACAGTGTAAAGTTACATACTTAAATAGACCTTCCCAAACCTTGTTTCAGGTGTAGTTTCTTGAAAGACCATTCTCCAGGAGAAAAATAAGAGACAGCACAATCTTACACACTGTAAATATTGTTGATGGCATACTGTAATTAGGATAATATAGTAATACAGAATGTAACAATTACTAGCTGATTTCCAATCTTCCTTTTTAGGTTTTTGAGAAAGTGATGATACTTCAGTACAGTTACTTGTAAAGGAACCAGATTATCAGGGCCTTTTTCATTCAGAATTCAGAATAGGAATTCTGGGCATGGAGCAGAAATTGTTTATTTATGTGTTTATA
The DNA here is from genome assembly GCA_030867105.1 of Liasis olivaceus. Taxonomy (NCBI): domain Eukaryota; kingdom Metazoa; phylum Chordata; class Lepidosauria; order Squamata; family Pythonidae; genus Liasis; species Liasis olivaceus. Next base: position 27,862,577 of record CM061355.1, on the reverse strand, counting down.
TGTCACATTTATAGAGCCGCCTGTCTCACACAAAGCGACTCTGGACGGCGTAGAACAATTAAATAACAAATAGATAAAAATAATCATTATAAAAGATAAAGAGGTGATTATTAAAATACGTCATCAAAAAGTTTAAAATTTTTAAAATATACAAACCCCATGGAGAGAGCAGAATCAATCATAGTGGAGCCACCTAAGAATGTTTCCGGTTTCCAAAAACCCCCAGGCCTGATGACATTGCACTGGTAACCCTAGTGGATGATCTATATCAGGACTTTGATGTAGGAGTGTGCCCTTTCTGGTCCTTTTAGATCCTTGATAGCTTTGAGTACTGTCACCTACGCTATCCTCCAGGACTGCCTCCAAGTGTTGAGAGTCAGAGGCAATGTTTTATAGAGTTTCCACTCCTTCCTAAGTGGGCAATACCAGTTGATGGCAATAGGGGAAGAGTGATTGTCCATACAGTTGGTCATCCTCTCTATCCTGTTATTCAACCTCTGTATGAAGCTGTTGGACAAGGTCATATCTCACTTCAGCTTACAGGATCATCTCTATGCTAATGATACCCAATTATACGTCATCATTCTGGGTTAGGTAGGAATTCAAGGGAAATTCTGACATGGTGCCTGGAGACTGTAAGGGAAGAAACAAGATGAGACTTACTCCTGCAGCATATAAGAATGGATTATTTTAGAGTGGAGGAAGTGCTCTAACATCAACAATGTGATTATTAATTTCTAGTTTTCCTTGTATGGTGTTCTGAGCACATCTCTGAAGTAAGGAGGGCTATGGCTCAGTAGTCAGGCATGTGTTTTGCACTCAGATTGTTCTAAGTTCAATTTCAATTTCTAGGCAGGGTCGAAAAACTCCTGCCTGAAATCCTGGAGAGCCACTAACTAGCAAGTATTGATGATCCTGGAGCAGTAGTCTGACACAGTATGAGTTGCTGGGTAGTAGTTAAGGCCCTGGTCTAAGATCAGGAAAACTGAGTCCAAAGGTAGCCTTCAGCCATGAGAATTTTATTCTCAGTCCAGCCCACTCACAGACTTGCTGTTAGGAAAATAAAAATGAAAGAAGACCCCCATGTAAGACCCCATGAGTTCCTGGAGGAAAGGTGGGACATAAATCAATAGAACTTCCTGTGTTCTGTATGGGAGTATCTGTGTATGTGCCTATAGATAAGAGCATGCTCTAGAAATACTACATATAATGCAGAACAGGGTAGGCAAGTTGAACCCCAATGGTCTTGTGTGACCCCTAAAACTCCCTCTGAACACAGTTCCTGAAAATCAGCAACACGGAGATAGGAAATGCAAGAAAATTGTAGTATAAGCCTTCAAATAGGATTAATATAGAGTGGAAAACCAAACCCTCTCCCCCAAACCAAGAAAATCAGAAAATCCTGGCTCCCATGTTCTTAACATGCTGTTGCTCACTTTGCATCATTGTTGCATCCCCTGTGGCCCTCCCCCAGAAATGTTAAGTATGGTATCTTAGGTTAACAGTGAATAAGGACATTATCTTATTGTCTAAAATATCCCACCAGTCTGTGAAGCAGAAGTAATACGAGATACCTGGTTTGTTACTTCCTTTATCCTCAGAGTCTGAAAATATAGTTTGACATTGACTCAGGAGAGAAGTAAGAATCCAGGACTCATACTTCTTTAGCTGCTTTTGTTGATGAATGAGAGAAAGGAGGTGGTCAGGTAGCATTTGTGAATGATAAACCAGAATTCTTAGCAGTTCTTATCTGTTGTTTTAATGGAAATGTAACCATCGTATTGCTGCATTTTATTATTCCAAAAGAACTCTAAAGCTAAATATAGATAAGTAAGCATCAGAGGTTGGAGATTCTTTAAGTTGAAGTTCTTATTCCCACCTAATTACTTAGGAGTAAGCACTATTGAATTCAGTGGCACTTAGTTCTGATAGATCAGACAAGAATGGATTGTTGATTGCTCATTTAAGTGGTTTGATCTACTGAGAAATATGTTCTATTGCATTTTGTGGGATCTGCACCTAGATAATCCCACAAAATAATAATATTAGAATTGTAACTTAATATTAAATTCATGTGATGATTTTTCTCAACCATAACAATAATTTTAATTTTTAAAAAATCTTGTCAAATATTCCTTCTTGTGGTTAGGTTTCAGCTACTGTGACTCAACTGCACCTTTTCAGATTTTATATTAAGGAACTCATAGATCCATATACAACTATAGCATAGTTATTGGGTATTCAGCCAAACAATAACACAGGGATTTCGGTTTACATAATGTGGTATCCAAGCTGACGTATTTTTGAAGCACTGAGCAAAATAACTATTTCCATATGCAAAAATCTTGTTCTGCATACAATGTCATCTTGAATAGAATTTCTCTCAGTGAGACAAATTAAGCCATTGCTATGTTTAGAATTGTTTTAGGGCCAATTCAGAGCAACAACAAGTGAGCATGTCAAATAAACTTGAAGATCAGAGAATAATACTGTCCAGCACATAAATGTTCAGCTTTGAAGGACAGATGATCACAAATGTAAAGGATGTTACCGATGTGTGTAGGTGAGTTGCAGGTATTCAAATTCTGAATTTGCAGGGTGACTTTTCAGATCTTCACTTTTTAGTTTGTAATCTAGGTTTGATGAGTATACAATTATTGTGATATTTATTTTTTATGTTACAATTTTGTGGATTGTATTCTGACTTTGGTGAGCAGTTTTGAGTCAGCCACGCTGAGGCATTCTAAAAGCCACATCAGTGAATGAATGAATGAATGAATGAGTCCCAAACAAAACAGAAACGAAGCAATAGTGTACAACAAGGCCAGAAAAGGGTGTGTGCGTGTGTGTAGAGGAACAGCCCAGTCCTCTGTTGCCTATGTAGAATTCTTAGGTCTGTGTTTTGTTGGCTCACAGAATTCCTGTACAGTACCATAAAATAACTTGGATGCAAAGAGATCAAAATTAATACAGACCACAGGGGTGAGGATCTGAAAAGTGAAGTAAACATTCTAACCTCACAATTCTTTCACTCCTCAAAGACTTTTGGAAACAGCCCGTCATGAATATGTTTTCTAAATATCCTCAGGGAAGGGGCCAACTTCATCTCCATGAGCAACTTGTCCCTGCTGGAAACTCATGACATGCCTTCCCTGCTTGCATATATTGCAGGCAGATTCTACTTAGAGTCAGTAGTCTCAAAGATAATCAGGTCCTAAGCTATAAAGGGCTTTAAAGATTATAACCAGCACCTTGAATTGGCTGCCCGTGCAGCTCCTATACAATAGTAACAGATTAACGTGACAGTAATAGGTTTGGCCTGTTGACAAATGGGCAACTGCATTCTACACCATTTGAAGTTTCCAGAGAGTCTTCAAGGCTACAAGTCCTGTGTAGAGCACACTGAAGTATTTGATAAGGATATGAGTGCCACAGCCAGCACCCTCTGTTCCAGGAAAGGCTAGAAGTGGTACATCCACTGAAGCTGGACAAAGGGCTTCTTAGCCATGGCCTCCACCTGCTCTTCCTGCAATAATCATTAGTCCAGGCTATTGCAAGCCAGTCCTTTCAAAGGAAGCATCCTGGAAGCAGCCAGCTTCTGAATTAAGAGGTACTCTATCTTGCTTGGTTGATCCTGAGTCTGATATTCCATGGGCAGACTCTGAACAGCATCCAGGCATCTGTTCTTTCACCTAGGATGGAGATGATTCATGTAGATATTGAACAAAATGGGGAAAGGGGCTGAGTCCTGGGAAACCTCATATTGGGATGGACAAGGTCTTGATCCTCTTCCCCAACAAACAATGACTGGAATTAGGAAGGAAGGAGCAGAAACACTGTAAAACATCCTCCCCATTACCAACCCTTGCAAGCGACTCAGCAGGATGTGATGGTTGATAATATCAGATGCTGAAGTATCTAGCAGGACAAGGAGGATCACACTACCCTCATAATGGATCATTATGACAGTGATCACTGCAGTATCCATTCCTATTATTATTATTATATTGCTGTAAAGCTTACATTGTACATTGTATTATTTTGATACTGTAGTATTTATACAATGCTGGATAAAAATTATTCATTCCATTTCTGAGTTTTCACCCCAACTAGGAAACCACCCATTGTGGTTTAACTTTGTCTGAATCAAAACACTACAGATTGTTTGACCAACCATTAACTTTCAAATCCTGCATTAAAGTTGGGTGTGAACCAGACTATTCTCAGAGAGCATTTTGAATGTGAAAGAGTCTTCAAATCAGTTTAACATGGTGCAAGAGGGTGTAGTTGCAAGGGGAAAGAACTGACATGCTAAACATGCACATACATTTAAGTGCACTACAAGTAATGAGATCATTGGCATTTTTGTGGGCTAGATCTAGAAAAGTTTACTAATTTCAACTGATCAGTTATGGTTATGTTGTGTTGAATATTCCGGGCTTCATTACTTCCAAACTCTGTTTCCTTTACTCCCCAGGTCTGCCAAGGCTGCCACAATGCTATTGACCCCGAAGTTCAACGTGTGAGTTATAACAGCTTCAACTGGCATGCTACCACGGAGTGCTTTCTGTGCTCCTGCTGCAGTAAGTGTTTGATCGGCCAGAAGTTCATGCCAGTAGAAGGAATGGTTTTCTGCTCAGTGGAGTGCAAGAAAAAGATGATGTCCTAATGGGAAGGAAACCAAGCTGTGAAACCAAGTTTTGCCTTATTTCAAAGTCTTCTGCATGTCTACTGTATTGGGGCATTTTTAACAAAATCAGCAGTATTAAATGGCAGAATCCAAAGATTTTTGTATTACTAACTTGATTGCTTATGATTTTAATTCTTAGGCACTTCTAGGTGCTCATGATTACTTGTTGCAGGATGTTTCTCAAGATAGGGACCTCAGTGTATTCATATATTTCAAAAATTATTCTATAGAGGGATGTGGCACCTTAGGCCACTAAATGTTGGATTGTATTTCCCATTATCAATGGCTGTTGGCCATGAGAATGAATTCCGATGAGAGTTGGAATCCTACAATATATGGAAGACCATGGGCTTTGCACTCTTCTCCTATAGTCCTCAGTTTCTTTTTTCATTTTATATATATATATATATATATGTATTGTCGAAGGCTTTATATATATATATATAAAGCATATATATATGCTTTATACAGATTCTTCAATAACAAAATATTGATTGGATACGTTGTAAACATTATGCCTTATACTGGTATTTCCCAACCTGGTGCCTTCAAATGTGCTGTGTTAAAATGCCCACACTTGCCAGCTAATAAAATACACTAACAGCATTTCTGTAGTATGAATCTCGTACTCAGTCATATTATTTTAGAGTCCATGAATATATATACACATATGAGCAGAGCACTTAGAATTTAGTACTCCATTTATTGCAACTCCCTGCATATGCCATTACAGCATAGTGTAGGAAATATGCTTTTGATATTTTTATTTGCTCAGGGAGATTTTAAAGGGTGCGATACCATTCCAACATCTGAACCCTGCAGGACAGCCAGGCATAGATACTTGCATTAACACTCAGTAGCCCTCAAGCATAATTCGGCTAATTCCTTCAAAAGCCTTCTAGCTCTCATCGCCACCACAGGGGGCAGCACTCACCAATTCCGGCTGATGCTGAAAAACATTAAGCAGCACCAAACATGATTAGGACCGGTGTGGGAGACAGTGATGAAATTCCAGGATCATGGGCTAGGCTTGGACATTGAAAAAATATCCTAAGGCCTTTGGTAATAGGGACCCAATTGCCTTTTGTTCCCTGGTTTAATGATTTGATTTTATGGAATTGTTATACCAGCAAACCCAGTATTTTAAAAATTTTGTTAGTACGAGCTCTTTTTTATTGCATGTTGTTCTTTCTTGCTTCTTAAAATATTAAGAGCTCTAATTAATTCCCTGAGTGATGAGGACATGGGTTGCACCATTCCAAGTGAGTTTTGAAAGTCCAAAAAATTAAACTGCTCTGTTATGCTCTGCAGTAACTCTCTGGGTTTGTTAGTCCCCCTTACACCATGCTGCTGATGCAAGTTAAGTCAACAACGGAAAGCCATAGACAGCAGGGTTCCTCAACTTCAGCAATGTTAAGACGGGTGGACTTCAACTCCCAGAATTCCCCAGCCAGCCATGAATTCTGGGAGTTGAAGTCCACCCATCTTATGGTGCTGAGGTTGAGGAACCCTGATATAGAGGGCCTTCATTCACATAGAATGTAAACTGCTTCTGAAGCTGGAATGGAGGCCATGTTTGCTGGGCACCCCCTAATTTCTAGATCCTTTCTCCTCTTCATTTATTGGAAGGGGTATTTCTGAAATGTGATGTTTGCTGTATGCAAGCAGGTTCTCTTGTGATTTAGAACTCACTCCACTTGTGGAAGCTGTGCTGAAGCTACTTGAGTGAAGAAGGCTATTGTTTGCCCAGCAAAGCACATACAGTCACAGAGATAAGATATAGCAAGCACACCTCTGTCCTCATATATTCTAGAATCAGATGTTAATTAAAATAGCAATGTACATAAATGGGAAGTTAGTCTTTTGTCAAACAAAGTGCCAGCTTCCTACATATTTTGTTTCGAGGAGTGCCCCTGGACTCGATCAGCAAACCACATACTGGTTTGTTTGGGCATGTGCCTGTTTGCCTAGAATGAAGCATGTGCATGTGTGTGTGTGTAATCACAGAGAGAAAGAGTGTCAGATTGTAGGGAACATCTGAAGGGGATAGATGAAGGGGTGAGGAGCACTCTTACCAGTTTGTCTTCTAGTCAATGATATCCTCACCATGGCAGTTATTTTGTATGTGGACATACTTTATCAAGGATTCAGGGTGGCAGCAGCCATGATATATTTTCAGAAGTTTAAATGTGATACAGAAAAATCAAGGAGTCCTGAACTTGTTTTTGGTGAACTATATACAGTGGAACCTTGGTTCACGAACACATCTGTTCACGAACAATTCGGGTCACGACCAGCTCCGGCCGCAAAAATTAACCTCCGGTCGCGAACGCCGGATCAGGTGACAAACAGGATCTGCGGCCATTTTCCCTCCCGTGTCACGTGGTCGCAGCTTCCTGTAGGGAGGGGACTCTCCCTTCAAGCAGGAACTGCGGCCATTTTCCCTCCCGTGTTACATGGTCGCGACTTCCTGTAGGGAGGGGACTCTCCCTCCAAGCAAGAACCGTGGCCATTTTCCCTCCCGTGTGACGTGGTCGCAACTTCCTGTAGGGAGGGGACTCTCCCTCCAAGCAGGAAGCACGGCCATTTTCCCTCCCGAGCAAGGTTAGCTTTCTCTCTCTTCGTACTGTACTTTGTGTCATATTTTTGCGGTTTTTTTAAAAAAAAAACATGGTTCAGAATGGATTAACCGTATTTACATTGAACCTTATGGGGAAATTTGACTCGGGTCGTGACCAGAAATCGGTTGGCGACCAAATTTGGGGTCGGAATGGATTAACTGTATTTACATTGAACCTTATGGGAAAATTTGATTCCGGTCGCGACCATTTCGGGTCGTGACCAGAGTCGCGGAACGAATTAAATTCGTGAACTGAGGTTCCACTGTATATCCAGCAGAAATGGAAGTGGATGAACCAAGAAGCTACCAAATGTCATATCTGCTCAGCACATCTCTCATTTGACATTCTCTTGAAAAGTAGAAGCTTAGTAAAAACTAGGAATGTGTTGAAAATGATCTTAATCAATAGTAGAACTTCTGCTCTGCATACAAAAGATTTTCAGGTTTGGTCTCCAGGTAGGACTGGTCAGTTCCCTTATGTCAGTGTTGTCCAAACTTGGCCACTTTAAGATGAGTGGACTTCAACTCCCAGAATTCTGGGAGTGGAAGTCCACTCATCTTAAAGTGGCCAAGTTTGGACAACACTGCCTTATGTGAAACCCTGGAGAGCGGCTGTCAGTTTGTATAGGAAATATGACCTGCTTTGACCATTGGGCTGACTCAGTGCTATGTACCAAGCTTTGGCTTAGTGTGATGTAATTAGTAGCATGCTAAATGTAGGACAATACACACAAAAGAGTGGGGTGGGGGTGGGGGTGGGAGGGGAGAATGTTGGCTTTGTAAACCTTGTAAACTCATTCAACTCAACTCTTCTAAGACTAAAGAACTCTGTATGCATATAATAAACACTCACAAATAAAATATTTTGCTGGGATTAAGCTTTCCTAGCTTTAAATTGTATGTTTCATTTTCTGTCTTGGCCACTGTAATGAGCATACTATTCCAGCAGGGGGTGATGGGTTCAAAGGTAAAAAAGAGCTTGTTAAGTAAGTTGAAGCTTTATACTTTGATGTAAAAAAACAAAGAAAACCCAACCCATTTCCTCTAGACCCTTAATAGAAGTTGCCTAGATAAGTCCTTCCATAAATCTATAAACATACCTGTTACGAAGTTTTATGATAACTATATTAACTATATTAGTTGCAAATCAGATGTACCATTAACATTCAGTGACTGTAAAATGTACATAATCTGAGCTTTGATTTGAATCTATTCAAGGTTCAATTAAAAAAAAAATGTCCCTAGGTTATAATAGGGATTCATCAAAATTTCTTTTTGACAGAATGGGAGAGAAAATAGCAGATACAATAGTCCCTTTATATGAACCTGCCAAGTTTCAGCTGGATATCTTCAATGGTTTCACCAGAATACATTTTTGTATTATTTCCTTGCATCTCTTAATGTGAAGATGACTTTGCATATTAGCTCAAAAAAAAAGAATGTCTCTCATACCTGAAGTTACAGCAGATGACAAAGATGAGTGCTAATTTCTTAGTTTTGTATTAACTCTGGAGTACAGCCATAGATGTCTTTGCAAATACAGATAATCAAGGCTAAATCAAGGCTGCAGGACCAGAATCTCCAGGCACAGATATGACCTTCAGTGTAGCACCAAAGCTCTCCAGAAGCTGCCCGCAACTGTAATTTGTAATATACTGAAACAATTATTAGTGAATTCATGGAAAGTAAGCCTATTGACTTCAACTTAATTTTATCCATGTTTTTGTCCTGAATATACTTTTCTTGAGAGTGTAGCTCCCAAAGGCCAAGTATGGGCCTCACTCTCAAATGAGATGTGTTCCTGGTCTAGATGCATTTATTTTATTTATGTGATTTATCTCCTGACTCAACCCAAGCAAACTGTAAGTGGTCTACAGATACTAAAATTAAAATTACTACTAATCATAATAATGCAAAATCTGAAAAATGCACTCCAGGGCTGATGGGTGCATCACTGAAGGCCTTCCAGAACAGCCAAGTGTTTGCAATCTTCTAGAAAGCCATAAGAAGGAGCCATCCTCATCTTGGGGAGAAGAAGTGGGGGTGCAAGCTGTTCCAAAGGAAGGCAGAAACTTCCACCATCATGAAAGAGGGGCACCTTCAGCAGGTGTTCTGTGACTGTCCCAAATGGCCTGACAGAATCCATCTGGAAAAGGTGGTTAGTTACTGTAGATACACAAGCCTGAGCCTTTCAGAGCTTTGTAGGTGGTGACCAGCACCTTGAAATGAACTGGCAGTCAATACAGCTCCCTCAACCAGGGGCTTGATTATATTTCTGGCCATTGATGGATATATGTACAGGGCTATGAGACCTAAATCAGAAGTTAGCACAGGTCAGGTTTGCAGAGAAATCAAGAGTTTCTCATTTTTCATCTCTAGCTTTCCAGGTATAAATCGATCTTAGGCTCAGCAGTTATCCAACTCAAGCTGGTGTCTTTCAGGGGCAACTGGGTCAAAAACATCAAGGTAGCACATGTGACTCTTGTAAAAAATGGGTAAGGTTTCAATCATGCAGTCTCAGCTGCCACTTTGACTTTATTGACACCTCCTCTCCACCACCACCCTGCCAAAATGCCCCTGCTTGTTTTAACAAGACCAGAAACTTAAATAATCAGTGCCCTCTTCTTCAGCCGGTCTGACAAGATGTTTCTGTCTTCCTTAATATGAACCGAGTATTGCAAAAACGATAAAGCATGCTGTGTCCTGCATGATACAACATAATCGCCCAAGCATTGTATTTGTACAAATTATGATGCAATTTAAATCCTATCCTATTACATCCCACTCCTCCAAGCATCATGCAGCATTTTATCTTGCTCTTCACTTGTTTTATGCTCTGGCCGATGAGGTAATAGTAGGAGAAGTAATGATTCGCCCAGAATTGCTCATGAGCTGTGGAACCAGGCTGAGTGTGATTTAAACCAGGTCTCCCTAATCTGCATCAGGTATTCCAACCATCCTCTATAACTACATCATTTGCACCCACCAAAGCCTTGGATAAGATGCCAAAAGCCCACCCAACAAATGGCTACCTGCATAGAGAAAAAACTTGTTGGCTGCATTTCATTAATCCAGATCAAATCCACCCACATTTAGGTTTTTCTTATTTTCTTCCCCACCCCTAATTTGGAGTTTGCTCCCAATTTTGTCTGCTCTTAACCTTTTGTTTGGGTTAATGAGATTATTGAGTCCTCATCAATTTCCTTTGCTTTATTTTTTAATACTGAAATAGTCTCGTTACAAAAGCTTTCTAATGAACCTTTTGTGTGTTTATTACAGATCTTCACTTTTTCCAAAGGTTTTCTGATGCCACTGCTATTTCTTTCTGAAGTTCTTAATCATACATCCATTTTTAAAAGTTTTTTTCTAATAGAATATTTTCAGCAAGGAAATATTTGTTATTTTATGACCTATTGCTTACTTTCAAACTCTGATATGTTGTCAAAAAACGTTTTCGGATTGATTTTGTTTTCGTTTATATGTTTGTACATACTAGGTACTCATTTCTCTGGTTTCTTTTCCCCCCATTATCTTTAAAAAGCTTTCTTAATCCTTTTCCTACTTCCAATCCTTCCAGGAATATTCTTCACTTTATTCATTTCTTCATTTGCCAAAACATTACTGGGAATATCTGATTTATGGTTTATATTTTTGAATATACAATTTACATGTTTGCATTTTTCTTCACACTTTGGGTTAACACTTTTGTATAATTCAGGGCAGGATAGAGGGGGTTATTGTATCATTCTTGCTTGATGGCTTTGCTTTTTTGTCATATTTATTGTTTTTCAGAAGGCACTGTAAGAGATGTTTTAGAAAATTATTGAACCTTACTGTCTCAAGACATTTCGCTGGCTGAGGTAAAGCAAATTTGGCTCAGCCAATAAATCAAGCACACAAAATTATTTCAGCATGTGAGGTATAACATTTCATAAATATTTCTTCTCACGCCTGGCAGTAAAAATAAATAAGAATTCCCTGCCTTTTATCATATCTAAAATCTGCTTTAGCAATCACTTGACTCTAACTAATGGTAGGGTTGGTGTTGTTCCTTATGACCAAACCATGCATGAAGCTAATTGAAACTGCATCTTTATTATTTTTAGTTTTATGGTTAATATAGACTTCAAGCAGCCATTACTGAACTAAATGCTATACTAAATACAGGATATGGAAGATATGGGTGAATTCAGCCACTAACTCAAAATAGAAAACCGATTTTTTCCTCTCTTCAGCACCTTTCTAAAGGATTCTTGTTCCAATCCAGCAGTGGAACTCAATGGGAATTTAACTTAATACATTTGGAAGGAACCAGATCAGGGCAGCTAACTGGAAACACTTTGCAGGTCAGAGCTGGACTCTTTAAAGGAAACTGCTTTTGCTCACCAAAGATGGTTAGAATTCCATTCAAAATAATTACTTGGGATTATAGTAAATAAGAGGGCGAGAGGCAAGTTAAGTAATAAAAATGCACTAATTTTTGACAGTTTGGTGTGGTGGTTAAGGCATCAGGCTAGAAACCAGGAGACCAGGAGTTCTAGTCCCACCTTAGGCACAAAGCCAACTGGGTGACTTTGGGCCAGTCACTCTCTCTCAGCCCTAGGAAGAAGGCAATGGCAAACCACTTCCGAAAAACCTTGCCAAGAAAACTTCAGGGACTAGTCCAGGCAGTCGCCAGGAGTCAACACTGACTTGAAGACACCAAAAAAAAATTTTTTTTTTGACAAATTGTAAGGGTTTTTGGTGGAACAAATAATGAAAGTTTGTCATGACACTGAGATGTAAACTCTGCCCCTTTTGTATGTGCATCATGATATCATATGCACATATGTTCGTAAGGATTGGAGTGTGTGTTACACACGCTCCATCATTTTAATGAAACTGCCAGAGTCTGAATAGTATTTTTAAAGGACCAAGAGTATATCTTTTAAAACATCCTGTCCCCTCAAAGTCAATGTGGCTGATTTTTACAACTGAAAATCTCTGATTGTAAGAATACCATCAAAATATAAAAATAACCAAACATCTGCTGCATTTTTATGACACTCAGAATTAAAGCTATCAGAAACATACGACTGACCACTAGATGACAACAAAGAGTTAGTTTTTGTTCATGTGTTTGCCACCCAACTTTGATAGCCCTACCCCAAATAAAAATAAATAAGTTTTAGTATCATTTCAACTAGACATAAAAATATATCAGAGAGAGGTAGAAAGAGAACTGCATTATTTAAAACAAAGCCTGTAAACATTGTCACTGCCAAGTAAACAAGCATTTACAATGGAAATTGTTCACTGAAAGATCAAGCAAGACGCAGTTCTGTCTCCGAATGCCTGACTTCATAAAAATGTTGCATTGCTTCATGTTTGCAGAAGATTCCTATGAAAACTCGATTAATTAAAAGCTAAGGATAAGAATTTATTCTCTCCTTTTGAAGTGTTTGGAAGAAATGTAGAAAATTGTCTTAGAGTTCAATGGCTAGGTGTATGTCATTCAGCAGTAAATAAGTCTCACTAGCTTTTTTTTTAATAATAAAAAAAGAGAGAAACACGTTGAGGGCCTAAGACCCACTTGAGGGATCTGGGCTGCAAACCTCCAGCTGACCACTAGATGGCAGTAAGAGACACAGAACATTTTAATTCTTGGCTGCCGCCTCGCACTGGTTTGGCTTGTTGGTACCCAAATCTTGTAGCCACCTCACACTTGCCTCCTAAAGTTTTGTATGTGGCCCACAGTTGTTACCAAGTAGTAATTTAATATAACACCTTAGAAAAATTATTATATTCTATATGATACTTCATTTTCATTTTCCTGTTTAGCCTCTTGTATCATTGTGTTAATCACTGTTGGTTGGTTTTACCTCAGCTACTGTATATGTTATTTATTATTTGGTTATATCATTTTTATTTTGTTTTTATTCATTGTTCACCACCCAGAGTCAGGTATTTGAGATGGGTAGCTGTATAAACTGAAATAATAATAATAATAATAACAACAGCAGCAGCAGCAGCAGCAGCAGCAGCAGCAAAGATCTAACCAGGGCAAAGAAATTAAAGCCTTGCCAAAAGTAGCTCAGACTGTAGAGGCAAACTAGGGGGAGTTGGCAGTAGAGGAAGCCAGCATAGCTATTGAATCATTTTCATTCCCAAACCAGGCACCCCCTCCTCTGCCTTCTCCTCAGAAACAACAAAGTCCTCTGATTAAAAAAACAAAAGGAATTGAAACAAAGAAGAACTGAGCATCTATAACAGCACAAAAACAAGAGAATAATGTTGCCTGCATTGAAACTTGCTAGAAAGAAACAGCTAGCACAAGTATTAAAAGATGCCAATACTGTAATACCAAATATAATCACCAGTTCACTGCAAGAAACAAACCAACTGATGTGCAGCACAGCTGCAGTTATATCTGAATACCTTGGATGCAAAATCAACAAATAAGAAAAAAAGCCAAACAGTGCACCACCAAAATGGAAGATCAGGTTGGAAAATAAGATCAGCATGCTAAGATCAGATACAAGGAAGCTAGAACAGATGAAAGAAAAGAAGCTGAAAAACAAGACCAAAGAATACCTGATAAGAAATGTCACCTACAAACAAGGAAGATCAAAGAAGCACTGGAAATAATAAAGCAGCAAATAACAGCCATAGCCAAAAATACCAGCAGATATGAAGTTCAAATTGCACACTATAGGCAGAATTTCCAATTTCAGTTGAATCAGTAACTTTTCTACCAATCCATCAATGGAGAGACCGCAATGAACAAGTCAACAACCGATAAAGAAGAAACAGTACAGTTCTGGGTGCAGCTATGGGACAACCCAAAGAAATACAAGAAGAATGCAGTTTGGATAAAGGAGGTAGATAGGAATAAAAAAGAAGCTGAAATGAAAGAACTTGTAATAACAGCAGAAATGGTGGAGAAAAGGGCAAGGAAGATCAAGAATTGGTCAGTACCAGCACCATGAAGATGAACAGCATGGTTTTTGGTTGAAACACCCACTCATTGCCAAGCAGTTTAACACATACTGCAAGGAGGTGAAATTGAAGATTGGTTAATATCTGTCAAAACCTACCTGATAATGAAAGATCCAAGAAAAGGGGCAGCACCAGGCAACTACAGGCCAATTACCTGCTTACCAACAACTTTCACATTGCTAATTGGCTGGTAGCAGATGCAGTCCAACAGCATCTAACTGAAACTAGGCTCTTTCCATCTGAGCACAAAGGAAACCATCCAAACAGCAGAGGGACAAAAATCAGCTCCTAATTAACAAGATGATTTTGGAAAACTGCAAGAGAAGGAAAATCAACTTGAATGTAGCTTGGATTGATTACAAGAAGGCATTCGGCTCCCTGCCACATGACTGGATAATCAAGTGCCTAGAAATAACAAGAATCAGTAGAAACATCATTGTGCTTCCAATGGCACAATGGAAGACACTGTTGCTGATCAATGGTGATAGACTGGGAGAGGTTAATATCAAGAGAAGAATCTTTCAAGGAGACTCACTATCACCACTACTGTTTGTCATTGCATTGATTCCTCTGTCAACAATGCCAAGCAAGTCAGGTCATGGCTATCAAACATAAAAAACTTCTGCCAGGCTATCCCACCTCCTTTACATGGATAATCTGAAGCTGTATGGAAAAATGTCATCTGAGGTAACTGCTGAACACTGTCCAAATATACAGCCAAGATATTGCAATGGAGTTTGGACAAATGTGCCACCCTTACCATCAGCAGGGGAAAAATAATGAAAACTGAAGGAATCAAGATGCCCTGTGGAAATAACATCAAGATTTTGGATTAAGAAGATCACTACAAATACCTGAGCATCCTTCAAGCTGACAACATCAAGCACATTGAAGTCAAGGAGAAGGTTAGTAGTGAATACATCATGAGAGTGAAGAGGATCTTAAAGGCCAAACTCAGTGGAGGAAATGCCAGCAAGGCAAATAATACCTGGACAATTCCAGTCATTAGATACACAGCTGGAATAATGGACTGAACTCAAGCAGAACTAGAAGCCTTGGATAAGAAGACCAGAAAAATAATGACAGTGAATCATGCCCTTCATCCCTGCAGTGATGTTGACAGACTACTTACCAAGAAGCATCGGTGGGTATGGAATGTTGCAAGTACACCAGAGAGTTAAAGAAGAAAAAAGGGCATTGGAAGAATATCTGAAGTGAAGAAGATGCACTGAAATCTTACTCAATACTGAAGAGACAGTGAAGAAGATGCACTGAAATCTTACTCAATACTGAAGAGACCAAACTGGCCTACAAGAAAGACCAAATGAAGAATAGAAAAGAGACATGGCAAGGCAAAGTATTACATGGCCAGTACACACACACACACCAAAAAAAAAAATAGCAGGCAAAGCAGATAACAACAAGACCTGGCAATGGCTAAGAGCAGGAAAATTTATGAAAGAGGCAGAAGGGCTAATTCTGGCTGCACAAGACCAAGCCTTAAGAACAAATGCATATAAAGCCAGAAATGAGAAGACAGCAACAGACAGCAAATGCCACTTCTGCAAAGAAGCTGAAGAAACAGTGGACCATCTGGTTAGCTGCTGCAAGAAGATCACACAGACTGACTACAAACAATGGCATGACAAAATAGCAACAATGGTGCACTGGAATATCTGCAAGAAATACCAATTGCCTGCAAGCAAGAACTGATGGGACCACAAAACAGACAAATAGAAAACGAAGAGGCTAAAGTGCTCTGGGACTTTACAATTCAAACAGACAAGCATCTGCCACACAACACCACAGGCTTAACAATTGTTAATGAGAAAGACAAAAAAGTTTGGATAGTGGACATTGCAATACCTGGAGACAGCAGAATAGAAGGGAAAGAATTGGAGGAAATAACAACATATAAAGACCTGCAAATAGAAGTAGAATAACTATGGCAAAAGAAAGTGAAGGTGGTACCAATAGTTAGAGGCGCCTTGGGTGCAATCCCAAAATATCTGGAGCACCACTTGAACACCATCGGCATTGACAAAAGCACCATCAGTCAGCTTTACTTGGAACAGCTTACATCCTATGGCAATACCTTTAACACCATCAAACAACCACATCTGCCTATTCCAGGTCCTTGGGAAGGACTTGATAGGTGGATAAAAATGCCAAATCCAGTCTAAACATCTGGTTGACTGTGCAACCAACAATAATACCATAACTGGACCCTAAACATCTAGATGACCATCAGAGGGCAACAGAGTTAAAATTTTCTGTATGTCTTTCCCAGCATATTGTAGTCTCAAGAGTTTTGCAGCCCAAATTTGGAAACTCTGCTTAGTGACATCTATCAGATTTTCTTGCTTCCATCAGAATGAGGAAAGTAATCATAGCACAAGTTCTGCCCCTTTGGGGAAAATGTGCAATGTTGGAAAATATATAGAAAGGGAGCTGGGCTTGCATTGCCCTGCTGAAATATTCCTTTCATCACTCTGAATCTCCTAGCCCCCATGCCACCCCCACCCCCCATCCTGCTGAGGCTGCTGGCCCTACCCTTTCAAAGCTACCATATTTTTAACATAATGCACCTCTAAAATGAAGCATTTTATACCATTTTATTTTTGGATGTACAGTGTAAAAGAACAGCATCCTAAAGAAAAGGGTATGAAAGGAAAAGTTGGGAGAAAGTGCAGATTAGGGGTCAAAAGTAATAGGGTTCTTTTTTCAACTATTATTAAAACAGTTGTGGGAGGAATATGTGCAGATATTAAGAGGCTCTGAGTTCCTAAACAACAAAAATCAAAGGTATTTTTTTTAAAAAATGTAGCTTGAGTATTGTTACCATAGCTGAAAGAGTAACAAAACCATTATATGTTCTAAGCCCATTGCAAAGCAGAATCTGAAGCTTGTATTTACAAAGCTTTGTAATCATTCCATGAAGTTCAAGATGTTTGGCAGCACTCTAGAAAACTTAGGAAGTAATAAAAGTTTACCAGTAAGAATGTAACCAGCCTTGTATGGTCATAGTGATCACTATTGCATATTTTAGCAATACAGTGCCTCTTGTATCATGGGTTGGGCCCCAGTTGTATAGTTCTCCCTCTTTGGAAGAAACCAGAGTGTAAATATTCTTTTAATATCAAAAAGCCTTAAAGGGAAGCAGTGAAGCCAAAAAAGCAAATGGATTTTTGAACTTGCTATAGTGAGCTTTGATGTTACAATATACATTTTTCTTGTGAATAAACCCCTTTGAGGGTAATGGTCCTTGATTCTGAGTACACACAAAATATTATAAAGCAAGATGTGAACTTTAGGAGAAGGGATTCCAATTTGTCTCCCCGACACACACACCACACCAAAAAAATTAAGCTTGAGAGTTATTTACTAGCGTTACTACTTCAATCCTATTTTATTTATTTGTTTCATAACATTCCTTTATTGTAATTCTGCTATTCAGGTCCCTTTTCAGATGCAAACTGTAAAATCCCGATTTTGTTAAAAACGATCCCATGGCCACATTAAATTGAGATCAGGGATGTTTCACTTAAAATTAGTTCTCCAACATGAAGGACTAAGAATCTCATGCATCTTCAAGACTAACCAGTTATCACATAAACTTTCATGGATCAGAAATCTACAAAAACTTAAGCAATAATCAATTCATCCTTAAGATACCACAAAACTCTGTTGGTTTTGCTGAAAAGGATTAGCAAATAGTACTGTACCATATTTTATTATTTCTGTTACATAATGTTAAAAGGAAAATTCCATGTTTTAATCTATAACTCAAACTTTCCCCAAATAAAATTGGAAATGTGGAAGGCATCTGGACTGGTATTTTGAGACTCTAGAATTAAGAAAATTGTTTATAATGCAAAATCATCATCATCATCATCATCCTGTCCTAAGAATTAAGGACATCCTGTCATAATTAATTAAAGAATTAATTATTTAGTTTATGACCATAGAAGGAAAGAAAACTCTTAAAGCTGAAATTTCCTTCCTTCCTTCCTTCCTTCCTTCCTTCCTTCCTTCCTTCCTTCCTTCCATCCATCCATCCATCCATCCATCCATCATGGGACATCCTTGCATTTCTCCTGTTCCACATTCATATCTAAAAACTGACAAATATAATGTGTACAAACGTAATCAGTTAAAACGAAAAAAATCCAAGCATATATACAATTCAACTAAGTATTAAAAAATCAAAGCATATATATTTCATTTTTCATAAATAGTGCATTGTGTATATCATGCTTCAATGGATGGCATGGATTACTCTGCAGAAATTTCCATTCTAGTTCTAAATATGGCATTTGAAAATATTTCCTATTAGTTTGAGTACAGTTTGCTTGGCTACAGTGTGATGGCAAATATGTTCCACAAAACAGAATCAATTGCTTTTTATAGATCAAAAATATATTTTTAACTAATTAGCTAAGCTATGGACTACAGTAAGAGGGGTGTGGTAAAAGCAAAAAATATTTTTGGTAACTTACTTGATAGTTTTACAAACACTGTGTGGTCTATAAAATGGGAGACAAGATATCCGACTGGAGGGATACGTTAGGCACTGACCAATTCTGAATCAAAATAATTTCTAACTCTTACCACATGTTCCTATTAATATTCAGTGGTAGCATCTCATATTTTATTCCATGTATTGAGCAAAGAAGAGTTTTTACTCAGCAGCAACAAAACAAGCAACAAAGCACAAGCACACCTAACTAATAACCATTAATCCCCACAACCACCATAAAGTCCTTCCTAAATTTCCAGATCTGGACAACAAATATACCTACACTAAGATATACTGGATGTATTACAGTCAAAAAGATCATTTTCATCAAATCAATCCTACCAATTTCTTAATCTTAATTAGCAAGTTTCCAGGGAGCTTCTTCATAGGAAATGTAAACATTGGACAGCTGTAATGGTACGTGCGAAAGAGCTTGGGAGATGGCGGGGGGGGCGGGAGGGGAGAAATGGTGCCTAGGGAATGGTCAGATAAGAGGCAGCAAGGACCCTCCCTAGTTTTCTGGGCTGTAAAGGAGACAGCGGGAGATTTGTACTTTCAGACTTGCAAGACTCATATCAGCCTTACCAGGTAGACCAGACAGGAAATATGACCAGATAAGCTAATTCTACTTTATTGTAAAACTACATTAACAGAATCTTGCAAGTCTGAAAGTATGACTCTCCTGCTGTCTCCTTTACAGCCCAAAATACTAGGGAGGGTCCCTTCTGAGCCTGTTGCCCTACCCATTTTGCAGCTGTGGGCTATGCTTTCGCTTATCTGACCATTCCCTAGGCAGCATCTCTTTCCCACATCTGCCAAGGTCTTTCCCACATACCATTACAACAGCAGACCTCATAAAACTAATAATAGAAAATACATGCAAGAGAGGAGAGAAAAAATCTGGATTCTTACATACCTGTGTAAGTCTCCTTTCTAATCATGATAATAACAACATAACAAAACATGCATTAGTATATCACAACCCAAGCTCCACCCTTTTGTACTTATATTGTGACATCTCACACAAGTAAGTAAGGGATAAAGTTTGCAATGTGACATGCAATGCCTGTGTATATCTAATAGCTGCAAAATTGGTGAAGTGTTAGTGCCCAAATGCAGGAGAGATTGGCTTGAGGTTTGTTAACATCTGTATTTTACATAGAGAATAACATACAAAAAAGTGCCTATGTCTGCATTTTGTTCCTTTTTTTGCCCATTATATTTTTATTTATTAAAACTTCAGAATTAAAAATTGTAACAAATTATATGTTTTCCCTGATAGATTAAACTTTGAATATTTTCCTTTATCATAGCAATCCATCTAAAGCCTTCAGTCTCCAGTGACTCCTTGATATTCACTAAGCATTTTTGAGCTAACATCATTAATTCAGCTGAGTAAACCTCTGGATTGCATCTCCTTTCCCTGTGTTGAACCTCAACCCCCAAATGCCGAAGTATATTGATCAGGATATGAAAATGATTCCTTGCAGTGATGGCGTTTGTGTGGTCTCCTCATGTCTTTGGGTATTTGCTACCCATGTTGTTTTGGAGTAAATTTATATACATTGCTTAAGAACACAGTGACATCTGCTGGCTAGGTTTGTGTACTGCAGTCAGCATGATTGTTGCATTAACCCATTTGAAGAGGTTGTGCAAACTAGGTTGATGTACAACATGCTAAGTCGGGGGGGGGGGGGGGGGAACACCCTAAGGTTAAATCTAATCAAGCTTGGCATATTATATGAAGGTAGCCATTGAATTTTTAACCTGGTTTAACAAGGTAAGCAAAACCAGACAATATTTTTGCTAAAAATGTAAATTACTGAATAGTTTGCTAAGAATGTAGATATTCATATTATCTTCTGGAAGTATTGAATGGCTACCCATAGAACAATTCAAGCTTAATAATAGCGAGAAAAACATTCCAGACTCTGGTGCTCACTGATGCTCTAATTGATTGGCTTAACATCATAGGTCAGTATTTCTTAACCTACCTCAAGCCCTAAATCCTTAGAAATAACATCATAGGTCAGTATTTCTTATTCATCATATCATCTTATTCATCATCATTCTTATTCATCATAGGTCAGTATTTCTTAACCTACATCAAGCCCTAAATCCTTAGAATATTCTCTATTGACAGCATAGCCGAAGCTGATACATTGTGTTAAACTGTGATTTGTTTTAACCAGAGGTAGTTTAAAGCACAAAACCATTAAAAGGGTGGAGGGGAGGGAACAACAAAGATTGCATTATATTACAAGTACAGTAGGAATTCACTGAGCCCAGTTTTTAAGCACATCATTAACGCTTGATCACATGGAATAATACTGATCAATATTCTCATTATATTGATGGAAGGCCAGTTTACAAACAGAAAATGAATACGTATAAGTAATCTAAGACTGAAATCCAGGATTCGGAGTTTTTCTATCATTGCCCTATCAAGGGCAATTTTTTTGCTGCCTGATAAATCCATAATTCTTGATGTAGTGATAAGGTCTACATTTTTCTTATATAATTCAAGAGTATATTCACATCTTTAAACTGTATTGATCTTTGTAACACAGTATTAACAAACTTATGGATCTTAAACCAAACTGGAACAATAGCATGACATGCCCATATTGTATGAATAAATGTCCCTTCCTGCATTTTATTTTTCCAATATTGTGAGCTTGACAGCCAATTCTTTTTAAATATTTCTGGAGTGCCCAGTTTGTTGAATAAGTGTCCTCTTAACATTATAAGAAGCCTATTTAATCTTCTTTAAGACTCTTAGCCATTGATTTGTAAGTATAGGGCTGCAGTTCCTTATTCAAGAGTTCTTCCAAATTAATATTCATTCTATTGATACTCATTAATTCATTTCAAAAAAAATATTGTAGACCTAGGATTATTCAAAACAAATTTAAACACTGATAATAGTTTGTGAGTTTTTGATGCTGTTAATGCATCTGGTCCAAACAATAAAAGCAAGAGATGTTTAACTGCAATTTTAGGCACTTGTACTTCCTTTTGCAATAATTCAAATGGTTTAAATATTTGATTGGCAATAAAGTAATCTAAAGTATGAATACCCTTTTTACCTATGATTTCTTGCCCACAAAATTTTCAAACTAGTATTATCCCAAAGCATAAGTTTGTTATATGAATAATGGCTGGAATTATACTTCTTTCCAAAAAGACTTCTAAATGTGCCTTGCATATTTTAATGCAGGAAATATAACATTAAACAAGTCACATAATAGCTTTCTGATAGCTTCCTTTTTTTCTTAGTTGCTTTTGTTCCATAGCATAATAGAAGTCAAACTGTATGCTCAGTTATAAAACTGTAATAAAATTGTAAATTGGGAAACCTAAAGCCCCCATCATTATATGATAACTATAACTTATTTTTTTAAAAAAAGACAGACAGACAGACAGAACTTAGGGATTTGTCCTTTCCATAAAAAAAATTCTTAGTCTCCTTTGAATCCAGTTCAAAAGTTAAATGTATCATCACAGAGCTACCTCTAAATAAATATTCAGTTTTGATGTAATATTCATTTTACAACATTTCTCTTTTCCTACAAACTCACTGGCATTTTAAGCAATCTATTTATGTCCATTTTTATCTGAGTTATGGGAGACTTCCAGGAGAGGTATGGTGGATTAGCATGTCCCCAAAAGAGCAGAGACAACTGCAGCAAAGACCACAGAACTGGCAAGTAGACTGGTTCTACAGAACCTCTCCAGATAAGGAGAGGATAGGACATTACCCACATGTGCTCCAGATGGCTGCTTCTCACAAGGAGACCACAGGACAGCAGTATCCCATGGGTTTGAGTGCCAGGAGACCAAGGCATCATCCATCATGCTCTGGGTTCACTAACCTCACTTTCTAATCACTTTCAGAAATTGCCTATTTAACTATCTTAAGACTATTAGACTTGGAATGACAAGTCTGAAAAGCCACCTTGTGAGCTAAACTTCATTCTTGAACAAAAGAAAAATTAACCACAAGTTTAAAAATTTAAAGAGTTGGAATTGATCAGCAAAAAGCTAAAAAAGACTTTGATCCAAGAAACTTATAAACAAATTAAGGGTCCAGACAAATTTGGAATATTGAGACTTTTACTATAAGATTTTGGAAATAATTATATAAATAAACAGCTTTTCATGGGAACCAAATTGTTTTGTCTGTCTTAAGTCATAACAGAGATTTGAGACTTCATGATTTCAAAAATTGGACACTGGAGGGGACCAAAGATTCCAGGCAGAAAAGAAAAAGAAAAAAGAAAAAGAAAGGGAAAACTTACCTTTGGTGTTTGGTTAGTTTGGGGATTTAGAAAATGATACAAAACATTGTAACATTTGAAATACTCCAGGAGATTTTTGAATAATGCTGTGAGAAATTAGCAACTACAATGTCAGCAATGATGTCTGCTTCTATGGATAGACTATGTCCAAAAGATGTTAACAAAGGAATGACAGGTTTTGCCTGATTGTTGAAATATTAGGACTAGAAATACTGGATAATAAAAAAATAGTGTGGATTATAAGACAGAGAAGACAACTAAAGTGGAAACACAAATTACAAGCTAAGAGAATGACCCGGATAAGGACTTTCTACTGGATATACAAAAGAAGTTGGTTAAAGCTTTGAAAATTAAAGTGGAAATACAAATGACAAGCCAAGAGAACATCCTGGATAATGACTTTTTATTGAATGTACAAAAGAAGTTTGCTAAAGCCTCGAAGAAGCCTTTGGGATGGGAAAAAGAAAAATTGAAGAGAGACCAAATTCTATGACAACTTCTGAATGAATTAAAGATCAAGATTGTTAGAAGTAAAAAGAAGGAATACAAAGTTGGTTTGTTTGACCAAGGTTAAAATAAGACGTTTCTATAAAGCTCTGGTAACCCTTTATGGATTTTTTGCTGACACCAGGACTTAAAAGTTGATGATTTATGGATTTGCATATAGATAAGGGATGTGTTATGGGAAGAAGAGAGATTTGTTTGTAACCTTATAGGTGGTGAAGAGTTATTAAATTTGTCTATACTTGTGATGAAGATCAGAAGTCACTTCTTTATATATTTCTTTTGCTTTTCTTCTTTTTACTTTCTCCTTTTTCTTTCCTTGCACTTTTTATTCTTTCTATCTCTCTCTTTGAGTTTAGTTTGTATTTGCTTTTACACTTGTAATAAAAATCTTCAATACAAATATTTTTTAAGAAAAATTAATTGAGTTATAAGTAATAAATATGTATCCACAAATAAATAATGAAAATGGAATTGCCAGATGTTCAAGCAACAACTGAAATCTCAATTTTTACAAATTTCCAAAGAAACATTAGAACGTTAGATTTTGAGATTTATTTATTTTTATTTTATTTATTATTTGAGTTTATTAGCTTCCCAACTCCAATTTACTCCAGTTAATTGAATACCCTAATAAATTACCAAACTACTGTAAAAAGTTGGCAGGAAAAACATTCACCAATTGCAATCTAATGTGGGCTGGGTGAGGAGGTGAGTTTTGATAGATTGCTAAACCAATGGATTTAGAATCTGTCAGAACATGATCCATAGGGTGGGTGGAGGCTTACAGTGTCTCCTGCTCTACTGGAAAGTCCCCATTCATCCTATAGATTAGGCAATGCAACCTCTACCCAACTCATGAACAATCCATGGATTATCATTCTCTTGTGCTCGTTTTCACTTGTTCCCTTTGTCTGTCTTTCTGTCTGTGTTGAGTTTCTCACTTACTCATATTTCTCTTGCCCGTTCTCTATTTTTCTTCTGCTCTCTCACACACTCTTGCTCCATTCATTCTCATTCTATCTCTCTCACACTTTTCTGCTCTCTCTCACACATACACTTGTTCTCTGGATCTCTCACTCAGTCTCTTCTCAGTCTATAAACAACTGATGGGGGGTGTTGACAGGTAGGTCCTACATTTCTCTAGCACACACTCATACACCCCGTTCTCCAACCCTAGCATTGTAAATATCCCTTTCCACCACTCTCACTGCTGGAACACCAAATAGCAATCAAAAGTTCCAGCACTATTCCCCTTGCAAAACACATGATGATTTACATTTCTCCAGGTTCATATATACAGCCTATAAATGGTGATCTTTTTAATGAAATCATTTTACCATTTATAAGAGTAGGAATATTTTTGCACAGGGAGCCCCTTTTCTTTTCAGAAGATTAAACACTACAGGCATTGCCAGGCCTGAAAAGTGTAGGTGTGTACACTGCAGCTGAAAGTGACCAACAGGAGTTTGGCAGATTCCAGCCCCTAACCACATCATCACCACGGTCTCTGCAAAGTGCCAGGAGTTCTGCCTACCCTTGGGATACAAGAAGTTGGAAAACCCATTTTAACATTGGACCAGGGTAATAGGAAGTTGGACAGCTTCACCTATGGACTGGGGATGAAACAAAGACTGTGTCATGTCTTTAAAAAAAGGGTTAGCAATGCATGAGGTGTAGTTAAGGGGACCTATGGGTGAGCTCTGAAACAAACACAGCCTTCCCTACTCTGTTTATCATTGGCTTGTATTGTTTAGACCAAAAATTCCTCAGTACTTGGAAGGATTTCAAACTTGGTTTTCTGCACTTGCCTTTTTCATTTTTTAAGAGGGCCAGAATACCCCTTTACAACACGAATCTTACCATGAGATACTGAGAAGTCCCAGACAATGTTTCTTAAAATGCCTGTGTGTTTCCTTTTCCAGATCACTGAATTTCATTATGCTTTTGCTTGGGTTTCTGTTCAGGCATAATGGCACAGTAAGATTTTGAAAATAAAATGTTACTTTTGACAAACGAGATCCTTCAGTAGAGCACTTAACACAGTTCTTGAAAATAAAGCTGTTTTGGTCAATAAACCATTGACAGCTGGCAGTATTTAGGCAGTTAGTGAAAGTGAAATACTCTTCTGGATTATAAAAAGGTCCCTGATTGGAAGCATCATTCAAATAGTTCTTGAAAACAATATCCTTTTCCAGTGAACAGCTTGCTGTGTGAACACAGACATGCTGTTTATAAACCATCATATATGGCTTAATGTGTTTAGGATTTATTCAATAAAAAATAGTTTAAAAGGCATGGCTTGGCTTGGTATATGAATCCAACCTGTGTTTGGAAAGAGAAGAGCAACAATTTGTAGCAAGCTGGATGGGACTGAGAATTGGTGAGAGTTAAAGATACTCGCAAGGTACAGAGTATTCTCTGGGGATCTGATGTAGTATTCTAGATTTGCTTTCTGGAAAAAAGCAAGTTTAGTTATGGTTCCTTTCAGGCAGTGTATCTATTACCTCACAGTCTAACTGCAAGACCATAGTGGCAACATGGTCTCATGTCTATGTTTAAACTTTATAGTTACACAACTTTAGTTGGCTGCATTACTGAAGCCCATTAAAGGAATTAGAACAGCCCTGCCCTATTGTCTACAGAGCACAGCAGGTCAATAAGTTCAAGCCACAAACCATTTAGCAAAAAACGCGATTTTTTCCCTACAAGTTAACTTAAATGGTGTGCTAAGAACCAATATGTTTACAATAAAAATGACAGTAAGAGCTCTTGAGTTATTGGATGAGGTGTCTTTATTTCAATTATGGAACTAAATGGATCAGCATAAAGTCAAATACAACAAAGAAGCAACCTTTATGTATCAGGATTTTCTCATGGGAAGAAGGTCATCCCGTTCGCTATACAAAAACAGGTGTTGAGATTACAAAGTATCTTGTGATTCTGTTATGATTTTTACTGCCACCTACTGAAATGTGTGTTAGTTATTCAGTAGGGGTGTTATACTAGCAATATAAGGGGAGGGTGAAATGCCCAGCTGGTTCAGTGTGTTTTGCTTTTTACAGTTAACCATGTAGTTTATAGGTTATGTAGTCTTAACTAGTAACCAAGTAGGGAACCTCTTCTCTGGAAGTGTTTTTTTTAGCTAGAGGCTTTGCAGTGATAAGTCTTGGAAGCTACTATGAGAAGAAGTCTTTGTTATATTCTATATTTTGTATGCAACTTGTATTTTGTGAAGTTTTGCATTTTTATCAATAAAGACCAGTTAGTTTATATTTTCTGACTGGATTGTCTTTGGAGAACAAAATATGGATATTGCATTTTGCAAGCTGTCATGCTGATGTGTATTTTTTCCTGAGAGCAAGATTTATGGGATTTTTGCTGCACTCTGCGCAACATTATGGCCCATTTGGTTTACAAAGTAGCAAAATATATTAATTGTCCAGGTTTCACTTCCATAGATGGGTATAAAAGTCAACTCCTCCAATTATGTTAGATTAGAGCCATCCCCAGGACCCCAGCATTCATCAAAGTGATGAAAGCAGTGTTACACCCTCATGACCCAAGTTCCATCACTTTCATGCTTGTGTATGATGTCACAAAAGGACTGGAGCTTGCATCATGACTGTGCAAAGCTATTTAATGTGGGAAAATGTAGGAATATCTTTGTTACAGTAATATTGCAACATGTGATTTTAATTTCTTAGGGCAAATCCCCTCGAGTGTAAGAATTGCTACTGTTCCACGGCTTAAATGAAAGCAGGTCAACACTTTTATCAATGCAGGATTTATATCATTCACATAAGAAGAAAAGTTGATTAAAATCCTTTAGCTTCTAGCTTGTAGAACAACACTGAGCATTGTGACATTCAGCATGATCCTACAAATACTGGTAAAAACGCTGTGGCGGTGGGCAAATTGATGGAGAATAATAGCTATAATCCACAAACCAGGTAAGTCTAATTCACTTAGGCAAAAACTGCAAGAGAAGCTTCTTGCAGCCATTGCCAGGACAAATGTCTCCATTGGGTTGCCAACCTCCTTGTTTGAGGCAAGCTCCTGCATCCTAGCATGCTCCATGAAAGACTATTATGCATGATGATGAAGGTAGGAGGTGCAGGACACACGTGGCCAAGGCAAGGAACTCTCCTGGGATGACTGCTCAAGAAGGACAGGCATCTGGTTTTCTTTTTTTCAGGATCGATGCTATTTCTGTCCACTATGTAGTATAAAACTTTCCTTTATGTGTTTTTAGCTTGAGGAGTTATTCTTCTGTATCGCCTTAGCATGATTTAGCTTTGAGATGGGATCCTATTATGAAGCTTGACAGTGGTCAGGACCAGTATCACTGCTTGCTTCAGCTCTGGAAAGAAATAGGAGGTGAGACTTTCAGAATGTCCACACCTGCCGTAGTGTATGAGGTATTTGGGGATAGAAGTGTCCTGTTCCTTCTTAGTAGCTCAGCTGTGCCAGAAGCTGAAGAGCCCTCCTTCCCTTAACTGTGAGGAGCTAGATCCTAGATTCAAATCTGGGACCTCCTGCAAGCAAGATGTAAGCTATTTTACCAGGCTAGATGCCTGCTCTCCATAGATGAAGGGAACTGCCAACTAGAAGCCCCATATGTCTCTACTTCCAGTTGTTGCTGTAGTTAAGTGCCACTTCCTCTTTTTTATGTTTACCATTAATATAAATGTAGAAAATGGATGAGGTCTTTTACCTCATTCCCATCTTTTTTTTCTTTTTCCTGGTGGAAGTTGAATTCTTCCTTCCCAATTCTTTGCTCTGTTCAGTGGACTATTGCGAGCTGATTGACTATGGCTGGCTTCCTTTATTGCAGAAGGTCTTCAGCTGTGGCCCTCCACCCATGGCTGACAAAACCTCCCACTGTCTCAGGCAAATGGACCAAAATGAGGGTTCCTCAGGTTCATCAACATCTGCAACATCACAGTTTCCCCATCTGGATATTATTTTGTATCCTGCTCCCTTCGTTTGTCCTTTTTGGCAAATGAGTGCTTCCTTAGTCAGCAGATTTCAAACCTTTATCCAAAAAGGACTTGTGCATCCTCTCTGCAGTCTTTTTGCCAAGTGAGTTATTGGAGAGGGAGGGTTGTTTTGTTTGTACTTCTGTCTCTTTGCACTCCAAAAGAGTGCTTGTGAGCAATGTGTGGTGGTAGAAGAGCTCTTGAACCTCATACCATAAGGATGCATAGAGATGCACTGCAAGAGGGTTCCACCTTGGCCTGAAGAAGTCACAAAATTGAGGTAGAAGCACTATGGAGGTATAGGGGTCATATGTGCGTGCATGTGTGTTTAAGTTTGGGACCATGTCCACATGAGCATGAGTTGATTGCCTCTATATGCAAACCATGTGTGGACTCCCTCCCCACAGATCAGACTCTTATTGGTGGCACTGGCAGAGCCACCATGCACCAAGCACGCTACCTCCTGCTGCCCAGTTTTGCTTTGTTTTGTTTTTTGTATAGGCTGGCAATGTTTGTATAGGATTTTTTATTTCTTATGCTGGCCAGCAACAAAACCTCCCTCTGCCCACCACTGCTCCTGCCATGTAATGTATGGGACAGCTCAGCCCTTCAAATTGTATCTCCAGTTTGTAAGATTAAATAGAAATAAGTTACATCTGCAAACATGAGAAAGCACTCAATTGCAAAGAATGAATCACATAGTTCCTTTATTTGTTTGTTTTTAATGTAGACTATTTCTTAGTGGAACTGGCATGCTTGGAATGGCCAAGCAAAACCAACAAAATTCAATGGAATTGTAATATATTAAGAATGTGTCTGACATTCAATGTCGAATGGGGATTTACGTTTATAAACAGACACAGATCTGTATTGATATCTATATTCACAAATCTGTCTACAAGCATTTACCCTAAACAAGGATGCCCATGGCATGGAAATGTTATGTTGTTGATAGAAACCTGATTCGTAAGAGTTCATTATCTAAAGTGGGAAAGATTGTGGGGCAGGGGGAAGAGCGCTGCTACTTGGCTTAATCCATACAACATTTGGCCCCATCACTGAGAGCACCACCAGCCGGCATCTGCTAAATTCCAAACAAGTGATTCACAGATAATACAGGCCAATGCTGCTGAAAGTTTGCATAATTTGTAACATTGGCAGATGGCATGAAGAAAAAAATAATCTTTGGGAGCCTCATTGAACCAAACAAGCCAATCTAGACAATTTTCATTGAAAATATTCAGGGCGTCCACTTGAATGATAGTTTTTCTGCCTCCTGATCAAAGAATGGGTGGTGGCTGGTGCCCCAAAGTGTAGAATCTCTGAATTGTTTTGAAAGAAATACATTTGGATTCTGTTATATTTTCTTAACTGATTTGCTTGCCCCAACAACACCAACAAACATCGTGCTTTTTGGAGGATGGGGGCGGGGGGTGGATTGTACATTTGCATCCTTGGAAAATCCCTTTAATTTTACTACCCCATAAAAATTAAAATAGACAGGATGCCATATTGAGCTACATGCATTAATTACAGAGAGATTTGCATCTACCCATTCAATTTTTCTCATCAGCTGAAAAGCACAGAGGAGTTACTGTTTTTTAGACAGTTTATTCTTAGCTGCTGCTGAATTCCTTTAGCAACTTTCTCATTAAGTAATCAGGCTGTCATCCCTGGATGTACTTGGAAGACCTCTTAGTTCTGTCATTCACATTTGCTTCTTGGCCTCAGTTGGTCAGTGCCCTTGAAATGATTTCAACAGGCCTACCATTCCTGTCTTCTGTTTCTCAGCCCAAGCTGCTTGAGAAGCCTTGCAAATATGGCATTATTGCATTTGCCCTGTAGAATGCAAGGAGTTAAATAGGTTCTCCTAATTGTTCATTTTCAAACATGGATTTGAGGACAGTCACTTGAAAGAAATAGAGTCCCATCTGTGGAGAGGCTGTCTAGGATTCCTGTAGCAATAATATAAGCTATTTATCAAAGATCTGCTAAGCACCATTGCCTCCCTGGCACCACCCAGTTGTGTTGAATGCCAACTCCCAAAATTCCCAGCCTGCATGCTTTGGCTTTTTCTGGCTGGGAATTCTGGGTGTTGTCACCCATCATATCTATGGGTCACCAGACTGGGGAAAGCTGAGATAAAGCCAGTATAAAGAGCATATGATTATTACAAGAACAATCTCTACAGACCCAGTGGAAATAGATGGTTTGCGACCTTGTCTAGTTCAGGCTGCCAAATGGAATACTGTAGACTCTGGTCACACTTTGCATCACTTACATTTGGTTTTTTGATGCCAACACAAGTCAGTTGTTCCCTTCCACAAGCCGAAAAGGTCACAAGACAGACAGTTCCTTTCTGATTTCTCTAAAAAATTTTTTTAAAGTCCGATTCAAAAGAGGGGAAATAGTTATTTGCCAGCTGTCAAGCTCAAAGAGAAAAAGTAAGTATGTTTTTCCTTTTCCAGCTGCAGATGGGTGGATCACCATGATAATGACTGAGAGCAGCAAGACTTAAAAATGAGCTTGATAACAAAGCTTTTCTTTGCACTGCTAAAAAAAGACAATGTAACGGGTACCATTCTGATTACAGGTGTTCATACAGAGAGCCAATCCAAGTTGTGAAGAATTAAATCTGAATGACAATTCTATCCAGTTCTGCAATAAATTACATACACTTGTAGTAAGTGTACTTGTAATGATTGGAATGGGTGCTGGAATTTTTAACTTTAGAGGTTAATTTTAGAGGTAAGGACTACAGAAATGAAATATGGGACATCTGGCAGCCTACTCAGTATGCTGAGTAGCATCATTGAGAAATAGAAGCTGAGCAATCAGAATGGTGATTTTTTTTTTCAATTGAGTAGCTGGTTTGGAAGGACTTGGGGAGCTGTAGGTCAGGTCCATACATTTACTTCTAGGGATTCAGAAGAGGGACCTAGGGGCTTTCATTCTGCTAGAAAGGTGCCCAGGGGGACCACAGTGGGTGTGATTGCATCACATGTGTTGGCACCTCCAGGAATTTCTGCTTCTTTCTGTATGTGTGTGTGGGGGGGAAGGGTTTCTATCATCATTTTTTCTAGTTGTGCTAAAGGATTTGAGAACCACCTTTCCAGATTTCCACTCAAAATGACCAAAAACCAGGCTGCTGACTTTCATCCATCATGCCATCAGGGCTATTATGGCCCTTTAAGGCTAACAAATATCTTATGACATAAAGTTTTGTGGACCTGGTGGAGTGTCACGACATAGTCCTCAAATCCATAAGACTGTTCAATATATATTGGTACCTTCAAGTCAGCATTGACTCCTGGGGACTGCCTGGACAAGTCCCTGCAGTTTTCTTGGCAAGATTTCAGAAGTGGATTGCCATTGCCTCCTTCCTAGGGCTGAGAGAGAGTGACTGGCCCAAAGTCACCCAGATGGCTTTGTGCCTGAAGTAGCACTAGATCTCCCAGTTTCTAGCCTGATGCCTTAACCACTATACACACACACACACACAAACACACACACACACACACACACATCCATTCTTTTTTTTTTTTTTTTTTTTTTGTGACTGGTGGCTGTACCAGAAAAACAATATTTATTTTAAGAGAGACCAATAAACTTAAAATAAATCCCTTACTGTTTTATGTGATTCTTTATATATTCTTTAATGATGTACAAAAAATGAAGTATTGCCTGGCTTACAGATATGTAAAATCAACAGCATGGTAGCATTAATAAAATGGCAAGGATGAAAGATTAAGTGATTAAATGAGCAAGTTAGCTGGAACATAGAAAAATGGAAAACACTGGGAATAGGCATGACATTTGGTTTCTACAAGACAGACATAGATTATCAGTAGGTTCTCCTCTGTCCTATTTGGTCCCACTTATGTGGGCACTGCCCCTTCATGGATCACTGCCTTGTCGTGGCGAAGGGGCTTGCGTAACTCAGTAAAGCCACGAGCTATACCATACAGGGCCACCCAAGACGGACAGGTCATGACAGAGAGTTCTGACAAAATGTGGTCCACTGGAGAAGGAAATGGCAACCCACTCCAGTATCTTTGCCAAGAAAACCCCATGGACAATGTTAAAAGGCTAAAAGATATGATGCCGGAAGATGAGCCCCTCAGGTCGGAAGGTGTCCAATATGCTACTGGGGAAGAGCAGAGGGCAATTCCAAGTAGCTCCAGAAAGAGTGAAGCGGCTGGGCCAAAGCCGAAAGGACGTTCAGCTGTGGATGTATCTGGAAGCTAAAAGAAGGTCCGATGCTGTAAATAACAATATTGTATAGGTACCTGGAATGTAAGATCCATGAACCAAGGCAACCTGGATGTGGTCAAACATGAGATGAAAAGATTGAACGTCAACATCTTGGGAATCAGCGAATTGAAATGGACGGGAATGGGTGAATTTAATTCAGGTGACCATTATATCTACTACTGTGGGCAAGAAACCCTTAGAAGAAATGGAGTTGCACTCATAGTCAATAAGAGAGTGGGAAAGGCAGTAATGGGGTACAACCTCAAAAACGACAGAATGATCTCAGTGCGTATCCAAGGCAAACCATTCAACATCACAGTAATCCAAGTCTATGCCCCAACCACCGATGCCGAAGAAGCTGAAGTTGACCGGTTCTATGAAGACCTACAAGACCTTCTAGAACTAGCACCAAAAAAAGATGTCCTTTTCATCATAGGGGATTGGAATGCTAAAGTAGGAAGTCAAGGAGTAATCAGAATAACAGGCAAGTTTGGCCTTGGAGTACAAAATGAAGCTGGGCAAAGGCTAATAGAGTTCTGTCAAGAGAACAAGGTAGTCATAGCAAACACTCTTTTCCAACAACACAAGAGACGACTCTACACATGGACATCACCAGCTAGTCAATATCGAAACCAGATTGATTACATACTTTGCAGCCAAAGATGGAGAAGCTCTATACAGACAGCAAAAACAAGACCAAGAGCTGACTGTGGCTCAGATCATGAGCTTCTTACTGCAAAATTTAGGCTTAAATTGAAGAATGTAGGGAAAACCACTAGACCACTCAGGTATGACTTAGATCATATTCCATGTGAGTACACAGTGAAGGTGATGAATAGATTTAGAGGATTAGATTTGGTAGACAGAGTGCCTGAAGAACTATGGACGGAGGTCTGTAACATTGTACAGGAGGCAGCAACTAAAACCATCCCAAAGAAAAAGAAATGCAAGAAAGCAAAATGGCTGTCTGATGAGGCTTTACAAATAGCTGTGGAAAGAAGGAATGCGAAAAGCAAGGGTGAAAGGGAAAGACATAAGCAATTGAATGCAGATTTCCAGAGAATAGCAAGGAGAGATAAGAAGGCCTTCTTAAATGAACAATGCAAAGAAATTGAGGAAAACAATAGAATGGGGAAGACTAGAGATCTCTTCAAGAAAATTGGAGATATCAAAGGAACGTTTAGTGCAAAGATGGGCATGATAAAGGACAAAAAAGGCAGGGACCTAACAGAAGCAGAAGAGATTAAGAAGAGGTGGCAAGAATACACAGAAGAACTATACAAGAAAGATCTTAATGTCCCTGATGTCCATGCTAGTGTGGTCACTGACCCTGAGCCAGACATCCTAGAGAGTGAAGTCAAGTGGGCCTTAGGAAGCATTGCTAACAACAAAGCTAGTGGAGATGACAGTATTCCAGCTGAGTTATTTAAAATACTAAAAGACGATGCTGTTAAAGTGCTGCACTCAATATGCCAGCAAGTTTGGAAAACGCAACAGTGGCCACCGGATTGGAAAAGGTCAGTTCATGTTCCAATTCCAAAGAAGGGCAGTGCCAAAGAATGCTCAAACTATCGCACAATTGCACTCATTTCACATGCTAGCAAGGTTATGCTCAAAATCCTACAAGCTAGGCTTCAGCAGTACGTGAACCGAGAACTACCAGATGTACAAGCTGGGTTTCGAAGAGGCAGAGGAACTAGAGATCAAATTGCCAACATTCGCTGGATCATGGAGAAAGCACGAGAGTTCCAGAAAAACATCTACTTCTGCTTCATTGACTATGCAAAAGCCTTTGATTGTGTGGATCACAACAAACTGTGGCAAATTCTTAAAGAGATGAGGGTTCAAAATAGGGAAAGGAGTACGACAAGGCTGTATACTGTCACCCTGCTTATTTAACCTATATGCAGAGTACATCATGAGAAATGCCAGGCTGGAAGAATCACAAGCTGGAATTAAGATTGCAGGGAGAAACATCAATAACCTCAGATATGCAGACGATACCACCCTAATGGCAGAAAGTGAAGAAGAACTAAAGAGACTCTTGATGAGGGTGAAAGAGGAGAGTGTGAAAGCTGGCTTGAAACTCAACATTAAAAAAACTAAGATCATGGCATCTGGACCCATCAATTCCTGGCAAATAGAAGGGGTAGAAATGGAAGCAGTAACAGACTTCATTTATTTGGGCTCCAAGATCACCGCAGATGGAGACTGCAGCCATGAAATTAAGAGACACTTGCTCCTTGGGAGGAAAGCTATGGCAAACCTAGATAGCATATTAAAAAGCAGAGACATCACCTTGCCGACAAAGATCCGCATAGTCAAGTATTTTTCCAGTAGTAATGTATGGCTGTGAGAGCTGGACCATAAAGAAGGCTGAGCGCCGAAGAATTGATGCCTTTGAACTGTGGTGCTGGAGAAGACTCTTAAGAGTCCCCTGGACTACTAGGAGGTCAAACCACTCAATCTTAAAGGAAATCAACCCTGATTGCTCATTGGAAGGATTGATAATGAAGCTCAAGCTCAGATACTTTGATCACCTAATGTGAAGAGAGGACTCTTTGGAAAAGACCCTGATGCTGGGAAAGATTAAAGGCAAAAGGAGAAGAGGACGGCAGAGGATGAGATGGCTAGATAGCATCACTGAAGCAATGAGCATGAAACTGAGCAAACTCAGGGAGGCAGTGAAGGACAGGAAGGCCTGGCGCAATATGGTTCATGGGGTCACGAAGAGTCAGACACGACTTAACGACTGAACAACAAATGTGGGCACTGCACTTTCCTAGTTGACCCATATTCTTCCTCCTGTCTGTAATATGAAATTATACTTCAGAATTTGGGCATTAATGAATCTGTCTCATAACTCTGTGGCCTCCCCAACCTGGTGCCTTCCAGATATGTTAGGCTAGCTCTGGATGATAGGAGTTACATTTTACAACGGAATTATGTTCTATGTGCAGGTAATACTTTGTAGAAGGAGAAGTAAAATTATTGTTTGTTTCAGTGGTTCCCGATTGTTGGAGGTTCTGTGGGGAAAAAGAGACATAATTTAATACAAAATGCACTTTGTTATTCACAATGTAATTTGCTTCACAAACAATCTTGTGCAATTATAATTCTGAATTTAAATAGTGGCACATTTGTATGACATCAGCATGAAAGCTCTTTGCATATTTAGTTGTGAGAACATCAGCCATAGACTATGTTAAACTGTTTTAAATGTCTGGCTTTCATAACAGTCCACAGAAGCTCTCAGTAATGATGTAGTGGCCCACATAAAGGTTGGGAGCTGCTGATCTAGTCATTCAGTTTATTGTGTTTCATCTAATTTTCCCCACTGTATGCTTCTACTTATCTCTTGTTTCGCTTTCTAGATCTGATGCACAAAAAATATAAATTGAATTCAACCTCCAGCCTGTGATCTGGCCTGCTGAAGTTTCAACTGAGGTGGGGAGTGAGAAAATGAGCTCAAAGTGCCAGTTACCCAATCTTAATTCTAGCAATCTCCTATCCATTTATTTCATTCTGATTCATGGTGACAGAAGCAAATGGGAAGGTTTCCTGGGGTATTTTAGGCTCTATTTTCAAAAATGCCTAAGGAGAAGCTTAGCTTCACTCAGTGCCACACCTATATGTTCTGCAATCTTTGCCACTGGCTGGGCCCTGCTTATTTATTTAATTATACATATCTCCAAATTCCAATATAAAAGAATATATGTAGGACATAACCCAGCAGTATTACTGCCTCTTAAACACTTTTCTGCTTGTTCTAAATATGTAGTGGATTTCATCTCACAGCTTTGTGAAAGCAATAGTGTCTTCTTCACCAGCCTAAAGCTGCTGCAGACTAAGAAACATTTTCTGATGGAAATATAGATCTGATTAAGTCTCAGAATGCCATTTAGTTTTACTGGATTACTCAGGTTAATTCATACGAATATAGATTATTTATTTATTTGATTGATTGATTTCTATAGCCACCCATTTCAACAAGGGACTCTGGGCGGCGTAATCAATAATGCTGCTTCCTTTCATACATATTAGTTAAAAAGGGGAAAATGTTCTGTTGCTGCATTTAAAGTAGATAAGCACCGTACAAATTAATGGCACTATATCACACGACTCAAGCTGAAATCAATTGCAAAGAGATGAAAGATATCGCTGGAAGCAACATGTGAACATGATGAATGTGTCATTTTAATTTGGATGGGAAGTTCAAATGCTTTTCACTTCTGTTTTAAATAGGCTTTACATAATATACCATAAACCTTTAGGATCAAATTAGTTTTATATTGATGCCAGTGGATATTAGGTAGCTCTTTTCTCCCCCCACTTTTTTTTTATTTTTTGCTGTTTATTAACCTTTGTCAGGTTTTTTAGTCTTTTTGCAGGCTTATTTTAATCACTATAATATATCTAGAGGGGTTTTTTTTCCCTTCACTCTATAGCCACTATTTATCTTGACGTTTTTTTCCTCTTAGTGTTGTAGTTTTCCATTTCACTATTTTTTAAAATTGCATAAACCTGCTTGCCCTAACCTTTATAACCTTCAAATGGATGGACTTCAATTTCTTAAATTCTCAGCAAACTGCCTGAAGAATTCTGACAATGACTACAGATCTGGAGGGTATGAAAATTCAAGAAAGCTGTCAGCAGCACTTTGCAAATTTCTGTGATCGTTTGTTGTCAGCCAGATCTGTCAAATGCTACGAGATAGAAAAGATGATACCATACCACCTACCACATTTTATCTAGTATTAAATATTATTCTCAGCCATCCATTAAGTCCATGCCGACTATGAACCACCAAATGGAATTATGATTTTGAAACCACATTTGGCTGAACATCTGGGTTCTTTGAAACTTATTAGGGAGCTCTTAATTACAATAGTATTAAAACAGATGAAAGACAGCATAATCAAACTACTCAGTGTTGACACTCATCAGTTGTACTTTATTTGCCTACATATTTGATGGCACTTTTGAGGTGCTGGACTTAAATACAGGTGTTCTTGCATACGGCACTTCCATGGAATGAATTTCCAGTTTTGTGGAAGAACAGGATTACGTCTATCTTTCGGCTGCATGGTCAGAGAAATAAATGACTATTGGTAGTGTAATACTTCAAATCTAATAACTCTGATTTCCAAATGTTCCACATTTTGGGGGATGTAAAGGTCAGGTAATGATTTTTGTCCTCCTTTTGCAACCTAAAGTGCCAATAAGAGCTGAGCAGATCCAGGACCCTGATAACATCATCAACCACCTTCCTGATAAAGCATCCTAGATTGGGTCCATGGAAAAATTATGTGGGGAGAAGAAAGGCACTTCAGGGAACAACTGAAAACAACTTTAAGCTGCCTTAGCTGAGGACAAGAGACAGATAAAGCAAACATCACGATGACATGTCACATAAAAATGGTTACCAGGGCATGTTAATGCCACAGTTGGGGGACATGAAAATGGTTCCTAAATCCATTTCTTTTATCTCCCTAGTCATTGTACAAGAGTCATTGTAATAGTTGCCCCTGTGTATTACAAATCCAACTGGGTGCTGCTGCTAACTCTCAGAATAAGAGTTTTTTTGATAACTGTTTAAATTGCTTTTCCCACTAACCTCTTAAGGATTTGAGTTGAAAATAGTATGCACAGCTTTATCACCTTGTCCCCTTAGGGTGCCAGAGGGATAGCCTGAGCAGGGTGAACCAATGCTGAACATCACACGGTGTTTGTCTATGCTTCTGTGAATCCAAGCAAAGTCTTTCAACTTTCCATTCTACAGCCGTAGCTGTACTTTCCTGAACCCCAGCCAGGAAAAAATGTGTATATTTGGCAGTGGAACTGTGGGAAGCCTGGTTTTTAAGACCAGCCCAACTACTGCAGCAGAGGATTTTTTTATGGAGGGCAGAAGATCCAAGCACCTTCCTTTGTTTCACTCTAAAAGGAGCATAAATGGAGCTCAGAGATACTAATCAGCCTCCATTGTATAAGTTCTAGGCTTTCCATGAGTGTACTGCATTTCTTGGCATGTTGACTTTTATTATTTTTTCAGATGGAAAATCAATTAAAATGAATTCCATTTTATCAGGGTGTTAATACTTCAGTGCTCAAGCATTCTGCTGGCCTTTTGCCACACGAGGTTGTTGGGAGTTTTGTTTTCGTTCCCTTCGGCAATGCCTGACAAATTAAGATAAAGTCGCTTTTTAAATGTTCTCTTGTTCAGTGAAAACAAAACTGTTTCCTTGTTGCATTAATCAGATGAAGTCAATTTCCATCTTTGTTTGTTTGCTTGCTTTTAATTTTAGTACTCCCTGCATGCTTCTCCTATCACATCCTAGGTGACTGATTCTTAGGAGAGATGGAAGAGAGAAGAGAAGAAGAAATGGAGACTTCATTTTGGAAACCTCTTATGCCAGAGTCATTGCCAAGTCCATGTTGTTCCCCACTCCCAGAACTCCTCTAAAAATCTGGAATTTAGAGGAGGAAGACATAGCATTGTGGAAGAATTTGAGAATCAGGACAACCACTTGATTTACCTTAAAGGAACATCCAAAGCATTCCAGGCATTACCCATGTATGAGTCAGCACTGTGGAAAGGGTGGGTTGACCCACACAGTAAGAAGGGAAAGTGCAAAATGTTGCCATTCTTTCCAATCTCAAGCAGCTGATGAATATATTAGTGCCTGTTTTGCTCACTGCTCTTCAAGAAGTCTTACAGCTCCCACTAAAGAAAGGAACCAGAGGTTTGGTGGGCACAGGCAGAATATGCAGGTGTGACAAGGTGGAGAGGAGGTTACAAAAGACCCTGACACAGCTTCCTCCCCTATTCTCTTTGGCAGCCTTCCCTCAGCCAAGCCTGACAAATTAAGATAAGATCACTATGTAAATGTTCCCTTGCTAAGTGAAAACAAAACTTGTATCTCTGTCACATTCACTGGATAAAACAATCTACATGTTTGTTTGCTTTTAATTTTAGCACTCCCTGCTTGCTGCTCCGATCACATCTAAGGATGGTGATTCTTCCAAAGGGGTACAAAGGGGAGAAACATATCTGGAGATCCTGTCTTAGAAACATCTTAGCACCAAACAGTCATTGCCAAGTCTGTAGTGTTCCCCTCTATGGAACTCCATCCCTAGGAACTCCCTCTAAAAATCAGGACTGTCAGGTATGAGAACAAAGTGTTGTGGAAGAATGTCAGAATCAGGGCAACCATTTGATTTAACCTGACGGAACACCCAAAGCATTCCAGGAACTACAACATGTATTAGTCAGTACTGTGGAAGAGATATGTTGACCTAGAGAACAACAGTGGAAAGTGCAAAGTGTTGCCATTTTTTCCAGCTTCAAGTATGAGTACATTGGTGTTTGATTTGCTGATCTTCAATCAGCCTTTCGTGTATTTTGAGTCTTATACCCCACCCTAACATACCTCTGTATATCTTAATAAACAATCTCTGTCATGACAAACCAGTGTCACTTCTAGTTAATTGTAGAGGAAAGCAAAGATAAAGTTAATGAAAGAATGCAAGAACCACTAGCCAGAACTTCTAAGAGATAACAAAAGGGAATGTAAATGTCAATTTAGGCCTGGTAAAGAAAAAGGGGTGAGAAAGAAGCTCAAGATAACTCCACCCGAATTCTCTTTAGTATAACAGGAGGCAGAGGGAAACTCCGGCAGGCTTCCAAGTATCTGTTACCATACTCTACAACAATAGAGTACCAGTACTTCTTGCAGTATCTGTTTCCTGACCAGGCCTACCTCGAAGACCTGAACATTAACAGAGTTTGGGGCCTTTTCCATGTGAATGTCTCTCAGTATTACCTAGTCTTCACTATAGAAGATTAGAAGGCAAATATTTTGTGGATTATCTGTCTCAGCTGTCTTAATTATCCTGACCTGTGTCTTCTTAGTTTTATCCAGGTCCCTGGGTACATGCCAGGAAATATTAGATCTTGATTGGTCCAAAATCATGTTTCTGTGTCTCTCTGGCTAAGAAAGCTTTTGACATTTATTTATTTATTTTCTGCTGGCCTGCAGTACAGTCATAGACTAAATGTAAAAGCCTTTGGTACTACACCATTACCTTGCCTTTTTTAAAAACAAACAAACCTTTTCAATATTTTTTCCTGGAAAAAATCTGATCTCTTCTCTATTGCTCCCATCTGCATACTTTCATGAGGATGTTCTGCTCCTTAGTTTACATTCCAAAGTTCAGATATGCAATGCTCCCATACATTTCAGTGGATGTGCTATTTTCTGTCCCAACAAGGCTGATGGCAACCATTCTCTTGCAGAAAAACACTGGAGCTGAATTCCCATGATCACTTATATTTCAAAGGAACTTATTCCCAAAATAGGGAAAATCAGTTTCAGGCGTGCATTAAGACATATATCCTAATCTCTTGACATACTGTCAGCCTTGCAAGGTAGTCCAGACAAGAAACACGCCCAGATGAATTAATTCTACTTTATTGTAAGTTTATATTAACAGAATCTTGCAAGTCTGAAAGCACGTTTCTCCCCCTTCACCTTTACAGCCCAAGAAACTAGGGAGGGTCTCTTCTGAGACATTTGCCATGCCCACTTTCCTTCTGCAGGCTCAGCTGCCTTTTATCCAACAGTTGCCCTGGCTGCAGCAATT
Organism: Liasis olivaceus; assembly: GCA_030867105.1. Classification (NCBI taxonomy): domain Eukaryota; kingdom Metazoa; phylum Chordata; class Lepidosauria; order Squamata; family Pythonidae; genus Liasis; species Liasis olivaceus. Next base: position 27,821,086 of record CM061355.1, on the reverse strand, counting down.
CCCCCTGTCTCCCAAGGTCATTCCCACCGACCATTACACATACTGAGTGCATCTTTAAGGGCTCTGTAATGACACAATTCATCCCTCCCCAGCCTCCCTCCCACTCTTTCCACTGGAGTTCTGAGGTCTGGCTATTTTGTATACTATATATATATATATATATATATATATATATATATATATATATTCCTAGTATCAAAATATAGTATATTGTACTTTGTGAGCCGCCCAGAGTTCCCCATTGGGGGGAGATGGGCGGACTATAAATCGAATGTATAAATAAATAAATAAATAAATTTTCTCAGGTGAAAGAATTTTACCTGGTCAGCAGTTATTCTGCCAACATTTATTCCTGAATGGGGAGATGCCCACATGCCTAAAATCTTAATCTAAATACTTCAAGCAAAAGAGGCACATAAAACACCCAACTTGAAAATGTTCTTCTGGGAGCACATGGGAATGTTTCTATATTACTCAACATGAAAGCTAATGTTCCAGTGCATGCAGTTTTGAAACTGTTTTCTTCTTTTCTCAAGCTAATCTATTTCATTTTAATAATTTCTATATCTATCTTTCCTACAAAGGGATCAAAGTAGCCATTTAGGAGGTGCAGAGATTTAAGGAATGACATTATAACAAATTAGGCTTCTGCCAGTAGTATAGCCCTCCTTGAGATACAGAATACTGTTGATGATGATGTAGCTGAATTAAGTTAAAAATCTAGTCTGACATTTTTCATTGTTCTATTAGTTTGTTTAATTGCTCTATTGTATTTATTTATATTGCTTTTATACTTCTTGGTAGTTTTGGAAGCCCCTTGGGATGAGATACATGATTCAAATTATAGAAAACAAATAAAATGAATACGAGCTGTCTTATCTTTGAACTTGAGGAGGTGAGGCACAAGAGTTGCCTTTTCAAAGTGCATTAGGAAAAAAACCCACTAATGCCAGGTAATAATGTCATACAAGTCCCAAGGAACAGCCGCCAACTCATTTGCAGATTATTTCAGAAGTAGCAATGATGGGTTCTGTAGCATTTTTACACTAATCCACAGCAAGTCAGAATGATGCAAAAATACTGTATGGGGATATTGGCATGCAAATTCCATCCTTACTTCCGCTGCAATGTTTGATGCAAATATGCAAGTCACAATATTTTCATAATGAAGTCATGACACATGATACACCTTTCATTACTTCCTCCCCATCCCTCTGAGGATGTCCATGTTTGCAGACAATCCAAGTTTTGTTCTGAAAGGTTGTAGGCTTCCTTACCAGCCTCAAGCCATTTCTGTTCACTGCATTTCCTTGAAACCAATGGAATTAAAGAACACCCCCATGATTAACTTGGAGGGTGGAATATAATAATTGATTTTTAGTTTCCATATGTGAACTTTCAATGCTACAGAATGTTGTATTAATTTCCTAATACAACAGCTCAGAGGAAATCATCACAACCCTACAGGTGTAATCCTCAACATAGCTCTCATATTCTTTCTCAGATCAGTTCAATGACTGTTAACCTTTGCCAAAGTCCAGAAGGGTAACATGTTTTTTCCAAGGGGAAAATTCTCAAGCCACTTTGGAACACAATACGTGATATCCAGTGCAGATAAATAGCTCCCCACGACTATGAACTTGAACAATGAACTACAGAAATAAAGGCTACAGTTGCATTTTAAAATGCTGAATCATTTCTATATATTTTCTGTTCCTTTGTTTCTCTAAGCATATTTTGTCTGCACTCAGGGAAATGGTTGTCCTAGTATCAAAATAGTCTATCCATCAACACTATCTGACTTATGTGAGTTGCATCAGGGAAGTGTGATCGTGGTACCAGGTTTTTCTGCTTTTTTTTAAGATTTTGTTTTATCCTGCCTTTATTATTTTTATAAATTACTCAAGGCAGAGAACACACCTAATACTCTTTCTTCCTCCACAACAACAACCCTGTGAGGGGAGTTGGGCTGAGAGAGAATGACTGGCCCAAAGTCACCCAGCCGGCTTTCGTGCCTAAGGCACGACCGGAACTCACAGTCTCCTTTAGTTTATCATCACTGGTTTTATATTGTTTTATTGGTTGTAAGCTACCCAGAGTTGGTTTTAAGATGGGAAGCTATAGGAATGCTTTAAATAAAATAAATAAAATAAACACATAAATAAATAAATAAATAAAATTTAAATCCCTAAATATGAATATACCAAAATTCAATATGTAGTATGCCTGGAAAATACTATAGAGCAGTGTTTCTCAACCTTAGCAACTTTAAGAGGTGTGGATTTCAACTCCCAAAATTCCCTAGGCAGCCATGCTGGCTGGGGAATTCTGGGAATTGAAGTCCACACGTCTGAAAGTTGCCAAGGTTGAGAAACACTGTTATAAAGCAACAGACATTAGAATATCCTGAATTGCTGGAGCCACAGATGAGTACCTATGAATTTTGCAGTTGCCAAGGATATTGAAAAGGTTCTTGATCCCTTGGAGGGGTCAAATTCAAAGTTTGTGACAGATCAAGGCCTTTTGGGATGTGAGTATATATTTTTCCACTTGTATTTGGAACCTTTTTTCCCCCACCAGATTACATTAGACTATATTTTTCACAGTGAAGAATCCATTTAATCCCATTTTTACAATGGCACAATTGGTGACAACCTGACTGGGTCTTTATTATGCCACCAAGAATCAGTAGAAAGCTGGCTTGAGTACTATTAAATCATTTCACACTGGTTGGCTGGACCCGTGACTTTAGAGGTGGAACAGTTTCTTTGATCGGACAAAGCAACCCCAAAGGCTGGCTCCCAGTTTTCCCCTACATGCTATAAAATGGAGGATAGCACTCAAGAACAGAAAAGAAAAGCAGAGTGTGAGCAGTAACAGAAAAGAAAAAAAAAGGTCCTGCCTGTTAATATCCATGATGCTTATCCAGCTATCCTCTCTCCAATGAACTCTGAACATGTGCTGAAACTCAACAGCTTCTTCAAGAAGATAAGGAACTTAGTTGAGCTAGGCTGACTATACTGGTTTTAATTACAAATTCTCTGTGTGTGATTGTTACCTTCCCTTGTTTTTCTTATATTTCCCTCTACCTACAAATTCCTTTGTATTTCTAAAAAGTTGGTTTATTGGCATAACAAGTGAAATTCTCATTAAAATTTTTCCCATATGGAAGAATGAACAGTTGTATGATTACCTCTTAAGTTTCAGGGTTGTTGCAAGATGTTGTTAAATTTTGCATTTCTGATCTTCAGGCAGAAAGAGCCAAATATTTTCTTTTCTAATTTTCTTAGGGCTAGGCTAAAGGGAGAAATCCTAGGGTTTGACTGAAGGCCTAAGAACGTCTCAGACCGATCAGTTTGGATACATCAGGAGGTTCAGCCTCACTGGTGGCTGTTCATTGTAAGTATCTTTGAGTGGAGAACCCTTGGAAGAAGGTTCCTCCACTGAAAAATAATTTTTACTCTTCATTTGTAACAGTTTGATTCTTTTAATGCTTTTATGTCCTCATTTATCCTAACCAAATTTTCAGGTATGAAAAGACAGCAATAGTTAATACATAATTTAAGTCACCACATTTCAAGAAAAAAAAAATAACCTTTTTAACAACATAGTGTAAGGATGCCTGCTAGTAGGAGCTCTGTTCAGATGTTAATATTTCCTTAATTTATGAGCTGCTCCAAGTGGCTTCACCTGTGACATCACATACTTTACTTTCACATAAGTTCTTCATTTGGGAAGTTTATCCATATTAGAGTATAGTATTTGTTCTATTTTATCCACTGAGATTTAAGAGAGTATATAAAATAAATTGCCAGTGCAGAGACAGTTACACTGGACCAGATGTGTATTCCACAGAATACAGAATTAAGGAATGGGAACATCAGGTTTAAAAATTTAGAACAAATCACAAATGGGACCTAGAGAACATCAGCATCCTGGCATGACATAACAGGTCTTTCCCCAGAATGGTTAGGCAATAGAAATATATAAATATTTAAATGAGGTGGAAGGTTATGAATGTCATCTACATGGTAATTAGTGATAGTTGAGAGCATTCTGCTCCATTAAACACAGGCTGACTTCTGATACTAAATTTGATTTCAGATGTGCTCTGAAGAAGTATTGCTAGCAAAAATGTTGCAGGGCATTAACCCAAAGTCATTTCAGCAATGAAAACCTGCACTCTGTGGCAAAATATAGTTTAATTAAATTGAATTTTGTGGCTTTGCCATACTGATCCATATACTAACTACAAGGGTGGTATTCACACAACACACAAGTTTACAATGAGATTGACTAATTTGTACCAATAGAAGAGAATATGTATAGCTCAGGGTTGAACTGTGGAGTCCTTGGGGTTCTCTGAGCTTGGTTGTTTTCTTGCAAACTTTTTGTTACTCGGCTAGCTGACACTGAAGATGTTACCTAGCCGGGTAATGAAATGTTTGCAAGAAAATAACCAAGCTCAGAGAACTCAATGACTAATTTGTGGTTGATTGTATCAGGGGAACCCAGGTGGAGACCTGACAGATGAAGAAGTGCTAGGCTTCAACAAAGAACTTCTTTTGTTTACTCATGAATGAGTTCCTGCCTATCAGTAGCACTTCTGGTCAGCTAACTATGAAAGCTTATTAACAGATGAACTGGGTGCAACTCTTTAGGCTGCAACCTTGAGTTCACAGCCAAGCGATGCTTCTTAGATAGTGGAAGGCTTTCATAAATAATGTTTTTGCCACAGGAATCTCTGGAGCATATTCTTATGACTCTTGGGGACTTATTTGTCATTTGTGATTACAAATTATATGCTGGAATTAGTGATTATTTATAAATGAAGTATATATTTTTATTCTATTAGTTAATGACAGTAAGAGCCTACACTGATTTTCTTCTCCAATAAAAGCAAAGAAGGAGGGAGTAAGAGCACACTGCAATCAGTGCTGAAATCATGTTGGTATAACTGTTTCTTTTTCATGCCCTCTGACCTGGAGGGCTCTAGCCTCATTCTGAACTCAAAACACTCAGTGTTTGGACCACCTCTGGATTTTGCCTGAGACTCTAACTTTGTTGGTTTGTTTTGCCTTCTTTCAACACATTTCCTGGACTCGTTATGGCCCCCTGTAGGGTCTCAGTGTGCCACTTTCCCATTTTTGCAGCAAGACTTGAATAGGGTTTTAAATGGTATCATTATACAGGTAGTCCTCGCTTACCGATTGCTTGTTCAGCAACAATTCAAAGTTTTGACAGCGCTGAAAAAGGATATTTACGATCAGTCCTCAAAGTTGCAGCCGTCACAGCATCCCTACAAGTCATGTGATCATGATTTGGGTGCTTGGCAACCAGCACACATTTATAATGGTCACAGCATCCCACGGTCATGTGATCGCCATTTGTGACCTTCAAAGCTGGCTTCCGACAAGCAAAGTCAGTGAGGAAGCCAGCAGGAAGTTGCAAGTTGCAGTCACACTTAACGACTGTAGGTGATTTGCTAACAAATACTGCCAGAACTGCCATCATAAGTCAGACATGATCATGTGATTTTTCACTTTACAACCGTGTCATTTAGCAATGGAGTTGCCAGTCCCAACTGTGGTTGGTAAGTGAGGACTACCTGTAGGCATAACAGAAGATGAGGTAGAAGAATGTGTAGCAACAGGGGAGTGGGATGCAAGAGTGCCAAGAATCAGAGAAAGTGACAAGATAACAGTGTCAGCTGAAGAGAAGAATTAACAAGAAAATGTTTAAGTTGATTCTGATGAATTATTAATTAGTTTGGATGAAGTTTATATCCCCAAACTCAAAATGTTTATTCTCATCATCATGCAAGTTCACTGTTGCTAGGGTCCCAAAATTCTTTCTCTGAGTCACATTATGACTAATGAGACTATCCTAATATAAATAACTGGTCCAGGAATGCACCCAAAGATTGGCGGGAAGGGCTCTGTGCCTTCTCAGGCTGCTCTAAATGTTCTTTTTATTTCATATTTCAACTTTGGTACGTTTTCTTTCTCTCTGGACTACTTCTCTCCAACCTTCCTTTCCTGAAATTTACTAAGGCGGTAGTTTCAGAAAAATGGAAAATCCCTGATGTCACTTGGGAATTGAAGCAACAGCTATCAAGCTATTATTTTCCCAAAATAATCTAAAATAAGACTTGGCATAAATCTCTTCCCAGCTGTTGTAGATTTACCAATCAAACTTTATCTTTTTTTCCCCAAGTCAAATAAGGTTTTTTTAAAAAAAAGAAAGAAAAAAAGGACTACATTTGCCTTATATGGATTAAACTTTGCATTATATTTATTTCCAAGTTTATTTCTTTGTTCACTTGCTTTTATTAGATCCAGATTTCAGCACTGTCTTATACTCCCTTAATTAGTAAAAATGGTAAATGCTGGTAGCAAAGTAAGTCACTCCTTTTCCTCTGAGAAATAAATAGGAAATTTACGGCCTATTTTACTTTAATGTGCATGCAAGATTAGTATTAAACTGGTCTCATTTACATATAATGCTAAGCCTGAAAGAAAGTTTCCTTTAGGTCAAGCTCAACTGCTAAACAGGGTCCATGTGAGTTTCTTGGCAACTATACAGAAATGGTTTCCCACTGTCTTCTTCCAGGATGTTTTTTTTTTTTTTTTTTTTAGCTTCCTAGTCTAACTTATAGCCCTGGGACTTCCTTTAAATATCACTTCAAAAATACTAACAGTTATGACTTTGCATAACTTCTTGAGATTGTCAGCTATGTGTTACAACTTTATGGCTTGGCTAGAAGCTAAAACAATGGGACCAGTTGATTCCTTCCACTTATGTGCTCTGCTAACAACTACCACTGGCTTAGTGGTTTGTTTAACCTGCTGTGCACATAGGTGAGTCTGACTTGTCCCCCTTAGAGCAAGCCAAAGAAAGAAAGCTAAAACATGGAGGAACAAACTGGAACCTTTGTTTCATGTGAGGTACTAAACAGATTGTGGCTTATTGTGATATTTGAACATCACTTTCATAGCTAACTCTCAAACTGTCTGTAATTACTCACATGTAGATCAAATAAATTTTTTAACACTTCACTGTCTGCTTTATTCAGTATGCTCAAAATATGGACTAATGCCTATGTTCAGTGCTGTCATTCATGCCACTGTTAAGTCTGATGGAAGCAGTACACTCAGATGCACTTCTAGTGAGGTGCATGGCAGATGTTTTATGCATCTTTAAGAATATATATTTCAAATACACACACACAAAAATATATTTGTGAAATGATGCTACAGAAATATGAGAAGCATTCAAGAAAATATTTGAAAGGTTTATGAAACAAAGACTTATCTGAATGCACCTAGAAGGCAACTGAAGGTCCAGTTATTATAGCATCTGCAACATGTTGCCCATAGACAGAAGAAAATGTCCATTCCCCTTGCTGAGCCAGATACTGCCAATAATATTCTTCGGGAAATCAATGCCAAACACTTGATCAGGTTCATTATGGTCTAACTTCCTCCTACAAATATCTGTGTTACTTTTTATCTGACATGCATATATGCAAATCTTGTCCTTTTAAGTATATACAGGAGCTACCATAAAATACTGCACTTTTTAAAATAGTCCTTGGTGAAAAATCACTTTGCTCCTTAACAAATGTTGTCATCTGAGTGTACGTTCTGCTAATTAGTTCAGCTGAAGTTAAAGTCAGATATACATTCTTAAATTACCATTGGCAAAAGTACCAGACTGACATCACTGGAAAGCAAGTTCCTTTGACCACTGAAGAATAAGGAGGAGCCAAGTTCTCCTGCTTTATGCCATCATGAAGGAATTGCTGCACCCATTCAGTCCTCTGGTGATTTTAACAAGTGTGCCATTTCGTCCCGGTTGTCTTGGGCATGCTAGCTGGACCAAAGAACTGTGATTTCACAGATTTTTCAGGCATGTTGAAATATATGGTTGACTATTTCATAAACTGTACAACTCTGGAACAATGTTGTTATACTCCATTTAAACAAAGGTTATCACGTTGCTCAATTTCTGAAGACATGTAGCTGACCTTTGTGTCTCGCAGGAAAGAAAATCCAATAACTAAAAATGCCAGTTATGAAAACATTTCCCCAACTTGGTGTTCTTTGCACGGGTTGGATTTCAACTCCAATACATATGAGGAGCAACTGATGATGAAAGGCTGATGGACTATATGAAGTGAAAGACAAAATCTATATTTCTGTTCATGACTGACTTTTTGATTATCATGTGAAGGTTGATATAGAGGAGAAAGTAGTGAGACTTGTAATATTCAGGCTGAGTCACTATACAGTGTGTGGTCCTAATTCTCATCGTTATGCATTCATATGAAACAAACATCTAAATAGTGCCCTAGGGTGTACATGTGAGTATAATTAAAATACATGGGCACAACAACTGGTCATATAGGTGTTCCTCATTTTCAGGTTCAAAGCTCCATAAGAGTTAAGCATTACATCAAGTGACTTGAGTCAATCATTCTCTCTTAATTTAACCTACTATAGGGAACCATTGCAAAAATAATGCTAAGAGGAAGAAAACCATGGATGCCATCTTGAGCTTCTTCAAGATTGAAGAGCATCAAAATGTTTTAAATAAAAGAATGGCTTTGATCATAACATCTGATTTCACTAATGCCTTAAATGGCTCTCTCTATTTTTTTTTTTCTTCCCTTTTTGACTGTTTCATTTGAATCCTCTTACTCATTATAAGAGGGTGGCAGCTTTCATTCCCATTGCCTTTACTTCTAGAGGAAACATTTCTCAGGTATCCAGGCCTTTGGAGAGCCTGGAAAAGGGTCTTCCATGTGTAAGGTATTAATGGAGAACTCTTTTGCAGGAAAAGCAACTTTGGCCCAACCAGAGACTCTCTGCAAATAGAGGAGTTTTCTATGTGTACATCAGGGTGTCTGGAAAACCTTCTTATATGTCCTCTAACCAAGCAAAGAGGCATTTCCACTCCAACTATCTATGATACTTGACCAGTTCTCATGCCCTTTCAGTATATGGGGTATTTGATGACCCATCCTCTTTTGACTGGGTCTGGTTAGAATGGGCAAAGGCAAAACTGGAAAAGACTCTGGAACATTTAATAGTTGTATAAAAAGATTTTAGTAAGTATCACATGCCTATGGAAGTGTCACTTTCACTTTTTCACTAGGCCAATCTAGATCAGTCCTTAGTCACCTGACATAAGTATTGGGCGGCTTTAATTACCAAGCAGTTAAAGCAAGATATTGTGTGCAATGTAAGGTCGAGTTACTAGTTTATAAAAACTTCCAGCTGATTCCTGCATGAAACAAGACTGTAGCCCAGGATTATGAGAGTTGCTTTATAATTCCTGCTCTCCTTTCCCTTTAACCATATGTTCTGAATATATGCACACATTTTGTGGAACTGTGAAAACAAAAAAGTAGATGTAAAGAAACAAAGTTGACTGAGTCCTAGGTAGGGAAGAAGAAATAGCCACTATCCTGCTCAGAGCTGATGATACATGACCAGCCAGGAGGTACATAGAGGTTCATATGTGCAGTCTTGGACAATATCTTGAAATATATTATTCTGTCATGTCTGCACAGTAATGCAGAAAACATTGTTCATGTTGTTAAATTCTGAATTATTTTTAGACCACACTTGAACTAAGTAACCCGTTGGTCTTGGCTTCACATTCAAGTGTCAATGAATTCCACTCTGATAGTTTAGTAACATAAAATACTCCATTCCCTATTAGAAAAAAAAAAAAAGCATCTTTTCATTTGTTCTGCTATGCATTTCTCCAAATTATTTTTAGCTTTTGGATTTTTTTTTTTCAGCCCATTGCTTGGTCTTATTTATTTTCAGTTTCCATTTTGTGAGAGTGTGGTACTGACCCTGCTTGGAAGAACATTTAGTTATTTAAACATTACTGTTATTGTGGGACCAGTTTTAGCTTTAAAAAAAACCCTCTAATTCATTTTGCTAAAAGCCAGAGTTCCACGAATAATTCTAAAGAAACATGTAATAAACATTTGGCTTTTTAAACGGAGACTTTAGGAGAGAAGGCCATGCTAAACAGAAACAACCTGGGCAAATTCACATTCCAAGTGGAGGGTGTATCTATGCACATATTCTTCAGATGTGTCAGTCATTTCCAGTGCTGCTGGAAATGTGTGAGCTTGATTGGATTGCATTTATTCTTTCTCTTACTTATCAGATCCCCACCATGTAAGCAAATTGTTCTCTAAATAAATAATAAAGATTTTAAAGATATTCCCTTTATGACCTTGGAACACTGTACACCTATGGGTGTCATAATGCCTACAGCTGCCTCCAAAATGTGAATACCCAAAATTTAAGAAGATCATAAAGTTCTTCTGATATTTCTGTTGTCTTCAATAAGAGTTTAAAAAATTTTGGAGGGATTATGTGATCGCTAAAATCACAAAAATTGTTGATGAGGTCTAAAGCATTTTTTTGTTATTGTTTATTTCTGTGTGTGTGTGTCAACTCCCCAACACAACATACTTCTGCCCTGCTGAATTCAACTGATGGGAGGGTTTGGCACCATGGCATAATGTATCAACACACTTTGGCTATTGTTATCAGCCATGTCCCTCTTTCCAATTGTACCTGCTTCCCTTCAGATGGTGAAAATATGCAAAAAGGCTTCAAATAATAATTTAGTGTTTACAATATATGGTCATCTGCATGTACATCAGAATATGGTTTATATATTTTTCACTGGAGTATGACCAATTAAGTACTTCCAGTTCTTTTGAACTTCAATTCCCAAAATATCTGCAGGGCATCAGGCCGTAATGTACAACATGTGGCCCACGCCCATAACAATATGGGTAATTCTTTAACTTGGTTTTCTGATCTCTCTTTTAATAACATCTCTGCATATAAATGGGAATGCATCTCAAAATACCCAAAGCATTGTGAGGCAACCTAGACTGAGAAATCTATTTCACAAGCAAATACATTTAACCCTGAGAAGTTTATTTGTAATTTGTTTACCTCTAAAGTAATTCCAAAGTGAGAGTGTATGCATATGGGTTAGCCACAAAATGGGTCACAACTTCAGATATGGCAGAGTTCAACAACCATCACATATGAAGCACATAAGACCAAGATAGATGTGACATTAATTATATGAATAAAATTAAGCTGTGTAAATCCTTTGTTACGTAAATAGAAACCTTGAGGGAAGGGGGAAATGCAACTCCCTTTTTCTTTGCCACAGTCCCAACAATAATTGGAAATTCTGTCGGGCTGAATAGGAAGGTTCTCCCTCACTCTTAAGGACTGAAAAACTTAGGTGCCTTGTATATAAACCCTGAAAAATGTGGGCTGAATGCTCAGCTCAGTGGTATTGTGGGGACTGATTTGGAACTCACACGTACATTGTTACAGAAACAAGACATTCTGTCCTTCTTGCCTCAGAAAATCCTTCAAAGAGGTCTCTAGAAACATTGCTCGCTTTGTTTTCTCCTGGGAGCATTTACTAATTTCTCTATGTGTGGTTTGTGTGGGTGTGAGAGATTGCAATAAGAGGCACATGGGGAAAGCTTTGAAAATCTCAGGTGAAATGGGAATATCTGGAAGGCATGTTGGGAGTGAAAAAACACTGTGCAGTTGGAATATATGATGTGGGCGAATCCAGTGGTGTATTAAACAAGGTCCCATGTTTTGTAATGCTGTGGGGAAAAGTTGAGGGAGTCAGGAGATGTTCTAAAAGTATTACAGTACAGACTTCGGGAGAGATAAAACCCAGGGTGCCTGCCAATTTCTGTTCTGGCTGGCGTAGATCCTTTTAAACATTTTAAACATCCACCAGCTAAGTTTAAGATTTGGAGAACATGGAGAGTTTGCTTTGATTTAGAGACCAAGGGCTTGTATAGTGTGCATTCCTAGGACTTTGTATCCAGCACTGCACATAAATCATTCTTGGCAGTATACAACCTCCAACCTAGATTTTTCAAAAAATTAATTTAATAGAGATTTGAAAGCACCAACTTGAAACAATAAAAAAAAAAAGAACAGGAGAAGTAATAAAAAAGCAGAAAGAAAGCAGAAAAGAGATTTACAAACTGCATAAAACTGAAGAAGAATTTTTGAAATAACATTGGATTGATACTGCATATAAAAATGATCTTATACCAATTTGGCACTTTAAAAAAAACGTTATTAAAATCAAGTCAATATTGAGTAATTAACAAAGGCAACCAGCATAATAAGAATCATCAATCATAAAGAACAATTAACGAGATCTTTATCTAATCCAAGAACATATGAAAAATCTAATATTTTAAAATTTTTATATTAAGAGTAACCCAAACCTCCGATGTAATACAAGTCCATAAGAATTATTTGAATTATAGTTCATAAATAGTTTCCCAGACTAGCTGTTAAAATCACATCATCTACTTAATTTTAATTGAGAAAAAAATCTAAACAAAATGCATATGTACAAGGCAACAGACCATTCGTATCACACTGAGTTTATTTCTCAGGGTTCTTTTACAAGGTGAATAAAATATAAGTCTCCTTACCTGTTGTCTTACAATCAGTGAGTGATTCAAAATAACTAACATGAAATAGATATTAATCAAGTAATATACTACGTTAATCTAAGTGAAAATAATTATGAAAAATAATGTTTTAGAATTCATTGGCAAGATCATGCTAAGCCATGATTGGGGGGGGTTAATTTAGTTGTTTAGTGTGTTGTATTAACCCAGCCAATTATATTTAATATCATAAACCTTGATTTAAAAAGAGCTATGACATAGTGCACTGTGTGAGCTAAACATCGAATTAGTTCCCATATTCCCCTGCCCCAATCCCATGTCACTCAGTAAAGCTTGTGAGTCATGACTAGGTTGTCCTATTGAATTCACTGGAATTAAACTGTGATTGCCAATCTGATCCAAACCAATATTTGTGGAATATTAATAGCTGGATATGGAATAGGCCTGTTTTAACATACACACACTATGGACAGACATCTTGTCCAAGCATATATCCCAAATGGCGATGTATAATCATATGCCTCAAACATATATGCAAAGCAACAGAAGCATTGGCTAGAATGCAATGACCAATATTACTCTGCTTTATAATACAGAAGTACCTAATTTTACTGAGTTTTGTATTTTAGTGATAAACCATGGACTAGCCTATTTGTGTGAACACATCATAAAGTAGCCAACCAAATCCCTGTGAGAAACCTACAACCTGACCATGAATGTAATAATCTCCCCTATTGTTATTCCTTGCTTTCCGCAATGTTGTATCTATTAAAATTCTCCTTGCTACACTGGTTACTTCTCAGGGTTCTCACTGATCTTTTAACTATCCAAACTCCATATGTAACACATGGTTGCCTACAGACTAAGTGGCTTATGGTGGAATCTGATCAGCTGTTTGGTAATAATTAACATTGATGCAATACGTTTAAAGTGTTCCCAAGACATATATTAGCTAAAGTATCATTACAACAGACTTGTAAGACATGCCAGTATTTCTATTGCAGAGGACTATCAGATTGGAGCTCCCAAAATTTTGAAAACCACTAGATGGCAACAAAGAGAGCTTTCTGTATCTCTTTCTGGCTTCTAGAGCAGGGTTCCTCAACCTCAGCAACTTTAAGATGGGTGTACTTCAACTCCCAGAATTCTGGGAGTTCATGGCTGGCTGGGGAATTCTGGGAGTTGAAGTCCACCCATCTTAAAGTTGCTGAGGTTGAGGAACCCTGTTCTAGAGGGTGTCTGGATTTTGGCAAGCTACATCTAGTAGCTCTATTGCAGACAGAAGGCTGAAACTTAGCGTATGTAAAGCATTGTTTATGTATTGTGAAAATGCCATCAACTGTGGTTTATTCAACTGGTTAGCAGTACTAGCTTGATATATGAGTCCTGCCACTGGTTTGCCTCAGACTTCCAAGTCAGTTTGCAACTGAAGTAAAACTGGATCCAGTGGCTAGTTTAATCACCATAAATAAAAATATATGATGGTTAACAAGTGATGCAGTCCAATGTGGTGTTAAGTAGGGACAAGAAGGCAGAGAAGGGGGAAGGTAATATGGTTCCTGGCCCCACAGCTCTCCTGCTAGTTTTCTGATTTATTTTACTTTTGATTGTCCTCCACCGACCTGCCATCTTCATTTCCCAGAATTAAATCCCGAGACAGTTTTTTTCAAGAAAACATGGCCATTCACTGAAGGCCAATGCTTTGCTCTGCAATATATATGGTTTATTTGATTTTGCCTAAATCCAAGTAATTGGGGCTTACTTAATAAAACCACGTTTAAATAACCCACTGCTTAGTGCAATGTATGAACCCAGTTCTTTTTCTATAGGCTGGAGTGGAAAGTCTAAAAGAGGATAAGTGGATTTTGTGCTCTAGGAATAGGATACCTATCAGCCAGCTGGTGGCTTAGTTCTTACCTGAATGAGTGCTTTCAGATAAGTAACTCCTCATGGGACAACCAATACTGGACAATTCCGAAGCAAATGTAATTATTTAAATGCTTCTGTTTCTTTAAGAACTGAGAATTTTGAGTTAGGGCGAGTTGCCAATGGGCTGTAATTAGGGCTATATACAACATTTCAGATTTGGAACTTGAAATGGAGCTCAGACTGCTCTGTTTCAAGTTCAAAACAGTTGCTTTGAGTCTGAAATGGGTTGTTCTGACCATTCTGGAAGGCTTTCAAGTGTGAAATAGCCCCAAATATTTGGTATAGCATCAAAACACTCCCAGTACGGCTAGAACAACCTCTTTCAGAATACAAACTGTTTCACATTCAGAATGTTCTGCATCTCTCTCTACCAAAAGATGAACTCCTATAAATGGTTAGGCTATTATTTATTAATGAATAATATTATCAACATTTAATTTATCACATTGATCTTCATCAAGAGGCATGGCTTTATATACATACAAGCAGATGCTGGACATCCTGAAGGAAGGTACTACGATTTCAAATAGCGTGAAACGTGACTCTGAGTTTTCACGTAATTTGCATATATTCCCACATTAAAATGTGTTCTGAAATGCTTGCAAAATATAAATACTTCTCAAAATATACCTTTTCATAAATAAATACTTATACAACATAAGCTTTGAAAAATATGCATTGACATGAATAACAAAAAGTATGAGTTTGAATCAAAGTTTCTAAATTAAAGAATAACATTTATGCTATGTAGTGTTAGCATATCTGTATGGCCAAAAACCCAGTTAACCCTAGATGACATCAAAGACATACAGAAAAACTCTTATCCTTTGCACCATCCAGTGGTAGCCTGGATTTGTGCACCCTAGATTTGGTATCTCTGTGCTTCGGTGGTTCGAGTCCAGCCTTCGCCGTTAACAAGGTGAGCTCTTGTTTCCTCCCCAGCTCCTGTCAACCCAACAGGTCGAAAACTCATGTGAGTAGATAAATGGGGACTCTCACTCCAGTGGGAGGAAAAATGCTGGCAGCGCCTTGCACAGAGAGACGGGACCAGTTGCCGGTAAGCGTGAAACCGCGCTCACCCGAAAAGGGCGCGAAGCAACCGAAATCCCGCCTCCTGCGCTCACCAGCTGGGCTCTGCTCTAGGAAGGAGGCTCTGGCAAACCACTTCCGAAACACCTTGCCTTGAAAACTGCACAGGATTTGTTCAGGCAAGGACTCGTCCAGGCAGGCACTGCAGGGTCAGTAATGACTGAGCGCAGACAAAAAAACAAAACAAAACAAAACAAAAAATATGGTGACATATCCATGGGAACTACACTCTTTAAAGGATAACTACTTTTTCTCCCCACTGGGAAATGTGTGAACAGAAAAAATGAAGAGTGTTACGTATCTTCATTCAAACTGCATTCCAAAGTCAATACAAGAATGAGCTGAATGCAATTCATCAAAGAATCTGAATTAGCACCGAAGATGTTGTCCAAAAGATTAGGATACTTGCTTTTCATTTTCTGTTATATCCTACCTATTCACCATGCCAACCCTTAAATTCCTTAAAATCGTGTTGCATCTGCAGTAAAGCAAAGAAAAAATTCAACACAAAAAGGCCTTTCAGTTAATTATGCCTTAAGCTGGCAGGAAGATACACTGGAATCCCTGAGTCACCCAGTGTTAATACAGTAAACTAAATCTTCCACTTGCATTCATTTTAGCTAGTTGGTTAATCACAAATTGCTTATGTGTGTAACCTTCTCCTCAGGACACACAGAGGGAAAATATATATGTTTGCCAAAATTTCCCAAATCAAATGCAGCTGCCCTCCATTCCTAAGCCTCCACTGGCAGTATATGATTCTTCAAAACAGAACTGCCAACTTCCATGAATATGTGATATTTTCCACGCCTTGGGTAATTCCTGAACTCTTTTTTAAGACAGATGGTGAGAACTGCATAACATCTGTCCAATGTATGATCTAACAATGAGCAAAACGGAACAGCAAGTTTCTCAGGAAGCCAATAGATCACAGAACCATTAGGAACATCACATGTGGCACATCCACAGAGAATGCGGAAATCTGCCAGAACTGGATCTCAGAAAGAAAGCCACAGTGGCTTCCTTGGGTCAGAGAAAACAGGCAGCACCAAGGTACATAGAATTGATATGTTAGTCAAGGAAGGCTGTCAAGATGAACAGTTTCCTTATTCTTAATAATGTACACAAACAAAATTAATGCAGATAGCTACGATTGCTATCTCCAAATCACTTGGTATTTAAGAAAAAAAATACAGGAATGGAATGGGACACATTCTTTAGTCTGATTTTTAAAATATTTTTATTAAATAGAATTAATATATTTTCAGATAATAGAAAAGATATTTTTAAAAAATCAGAATAAAGTTAAAGGGAAGTAGTGACAAGAGAACATGTGTTCCTTCAATTCCTTGCAATTTTAAAATTAAATTATCCTTGCTTTAACAATGCTTTTACTCTATCTATCTACCTACCTACCTATCTATTACATATTGTTAAACTGAATACAGTGGTACCTCAGGTCACAAACGCTTCTGTTCACGACCAATTCGGGTCACGAACAGCACCGTTCACAAAATTTTGCTTCCGTTTGCGAACTCCGTATCAGGTGACAAACAGGATCCGCGGCCATTTTCCCTGCTGTGATACGTGGTCGTGGCTTCCTGTAGGGAGGGGGACTCTCCCTCCAAGCAATAACTGCCTCCCCACCCGCCTTTCTGTCCTCCATGCCAGAAGTCGCCTCGAGCAAGGTCAGCGTTCCCTCTCTTCATACTGTACTGTACTTTGTGTCATATTTTTGTGGTTTAAAAAAAAAAATACATATGGCTCAGAATGGATTAACCGTATTTACATTGAACCTTATGGGAAAATTTGATTCGGGTTGCGACCAATTCGGGTCACGACCAGAGTCACAAAACGAATTAAGTTCGTGACCCGAGGTACCACTGTATAATAATAGTTAAGGAGCTGGACTGAAAACCAGGAGACCATGAATTTTAGGCACAGAAACCAGCTGGGCATTGTGTATGCCACCTTGAGTTGTACAAATAAATGTGGTATATAACTCTAATAAATAAATAATGGTAATAATACATATTA
The DNA here is from genome assembly GCA_030867105.1 of Liasis olivaceus. Lineage (NCBI taxonomy): Eukaryota > Metazoa > Chordata > Lepidosauria > Squamata > Pythonidae > Liasis > Liasis olivaceus. The sequence goes on along the minus strand of CM061355.1, from coordinate 27,803,520 downwards.
GATTTATGAAGCTGCCTAATCAAAATGATTCAAATTGGTGTACAATGATTAAAAGCACCATTTAAAAATTTAAAAATATAGAACCAATAGAGGATGGGGAACTAGCCAATAAACAGTTTTTTGGACCCTGCAGATTCAGGATTACTAGAATTTTATTTTCAAGAATTCACAGAGTAAGACAATCTACAACATTTCTTTCTCTGTTACTCTCTCTGAGTTTTGTTTATAAAAGCCAGTACCTAGTAATAACTCAGAAACATTACCAAAATCTGACCTTTATTTGGCAGTAAGTCCTGAAGAACTCACTGGAACATACATTAGGAACCTATTTAGAATTATACTGCTAGAGGTTCAGTGTGATGTACTTTTCATTTCCCAAAGCAAACTTTCATTTGTTATTTAGAGGATCACAACCTGGCATCCCCATTTCCATACCTGGCTGACCTTATCTGAGTTTAGAAGTTCAACCATGCTGGACCTAGTTTGTACTTGGATGGAGGACTACCAGGGAATCCCAGGATAAATAATAATAATGACTGGGCTGGGAAGTCAAAAAACATTCCAGAAGAAGAGAATGGCAAACTACCTCCATATGTTGCCAAGAAAATTGCATAGAGGAGTCCATTAACTCAGCAGAATTGAGCTTGACTCAAAGGAGATTTTTTTATAGAGGTATCCCAGCCATGCTCATTTCTCTATTACCAAATGCCAGCCAAAAACAAAACACAGAGGAGAACAAAGAGAATCAGGACAACAAAAAAGTATCCTCTTAACCCTGTCTGTTGCCACAGCAAGGACTGGGTTCCAGTAAGGAACATGTTCAAGGAAGGATTGCTAAGACCTTTATCTGAAGATCAGCCTGACCACTGAGATAAGAGGCTTTGGTACTTCCTTGTCAACTACAGGCTTTAAACATCCCCAGAAGAAGGAGAAGGGAGAGAAACCATGACATTTGCACCACACAAAAGGTGTAACTTATGCACTTGCATCAGGTAACAAGTATATGACGGTGCCATTTCCACGATTATACCCTGCATCCTCATTTTTCCATTATTATGGTTTGCTTTTGTCTTCCTCAACCTGGTACCATTGAGAGATGCTGTATTACAACATCCATAATTCTGTCAGGCTGGATGGGACTATGAAAGTTGAAGTTCAACACAGTTGGAGGGCACTAGTTTGCAGAAGTCAACACTACTTATATTCAAATACAAAAGTTTCAGTTGGAAGACTACTATCCCTTGGCTTCTTCAATTCTCCACTTTTAAAACATTTCAGAATTATACAGTCACTGTGAGAGCATCTTTTTACACGCCTTGCATATTCAAACTTGCTTCTTGAAGAGAAGAAAGCACTCAGGGCTGATTCATTGGTTACCATTGTGTTATCACAGTTGCTGCCCGGTGATCCAGTCACACGCTACTTGGGTGATGTCCAGAGCTAAAGAATTATGCAGTTCCTTATGTGTGCACGCTACCAATTGGGAATAGGCAATATTATTTTCATTCAGTTTAATTTAATTATTAGAATCCTAATTCCCTATTTTCTTAGACTAGAAAGAGAAAAGTACAAGATTAACAAAACTTCCTTTTAAAACGCTCATATTCACACATACATAAATAGAAGAGCTTCATTTTGCTTGCCAGTAATGACAAGGCATGCAAAGCATGTCTTCTTAAGTTCATTCCACCCCTTTACCAGTAGCAGCCATAAAGAGCATCTGTATTTTCTTCTGTATAACAAAGTAACACATTGCATGTAGATGCTTCTGCTTTCCCTTCACATTGCATCTGAGTGTCAGTTTCTGTTTCTGAGCACTGTGGATGCTGCGCTCTGGGTCACATGACCAGGAGGAAGGAGAAAGGGCACTTAGAATGGAGGAATCAGCAATATTCTTAGTCACTACCCAACTACCTCTCTCACTGGGATGCATTGGAGGAATTCTTTTGGAATATTTTTCTTTACAGCCCCTGGCCAAATCAAGCCCATTTTCAAACACAATCTTTATTTTCCCATATTCAGTCACCATATCAAACTGAGCCCTAGAAGGTTCAGTTTTCGTAGAATTATCCTGCTGATGGACAGAGTCATAAGTCCCTTTACATAATTTCTGTCCAATATGTCATAGAGTTGGGAAGACTGGGAAGGTATAGTGATTCCATATACTATATAATATAGTTGTTGTATATTGTGCCTCTCTGTGTGTTCTCTATGTATGAGATAGATAGATGATTGATTGATTGACAGACAGACAGACAAACAGATATTCTCTTTTTGATGGTAACCTAACTGGCCACCATCCTGCTACTATTAACATCTTGTATCTGTTTTCACCTTTAAAATAAGTTGCGTATGTTCTTGGTACTGCCTTCTTAAAATAGCCTAATAATACACAAGAAGAGACTAATGAAATAATATATCCAAAAATAATTTATATGAGACATATTTTTCCAACTGTATTAATTTTATCTTACTACATCCAGGGAAGAATATAATCAGGGTTACCATATTCCCTAATATTTATGAGAAATGCTGGCTAACACAAATATTATGTGAAGTCATAAAAAAAAAATTCCTTGGTTCTGGCTTGAAATGAAGTGAGATCTCAGAAATTATGGTTTAGAGACTATAGTTTATGCCTTAGCATATTTTACAAACCTGTCAATTGTGGTTTATTCAATAAACTATTGGGACCGCAACTCATAAGCCGTTAAGATGTTTTGTTTTGTTTTAATAGGGTGTTGTATGAATCCAGCCATTGTGTTTAATGCATAGTGTGTTGTGAAAGCAGATCAAAGTCTGGTTTCATACATCACACTTTGGTTTGTATGGCTTTGGCTTAGCATGATGTATGAACCGAGACATATGGTCCATTTGACTGATGATCACTAAAACAAACTATGGTTTAGCGCACTGTGTGAATGAAGCAGTAAAGGAAAAGGATTCTTCTGTTCTTGTCAAAAGGTGAAAAGAGCTGGCTGCAGAAAAGAGTAATAAAAATAATGAGGGAATTGAAACAACTCCCCTATAAGGGAGGATTTCAGTTTTTTCAGCTTTTTGGTTTTCAGCAAAGGTAGGAAGCTGGGTAAGAGGAAATGCAATCCTGATAGATAAAATCAGGCCTGGGGTAACTTTTTTCCCCTAATATAGGTGACCTTTGTTTAACGACCACTCATTCAGTGACCATTCAAACTTACGACAGCACTGAACAAGTCGTAGTTATGACTGGTCCTCATACTTACAGCCATCATAGCACCCCATGGTCACAGAATTGCAATTTGCAACTTTCCCTGCCAGCTTCCAACAAGCAAAATCAATGGTGAAGCTGGAAGGAAGTTGCAAGTCACAGTCACATGAGATCCTTGCTTAATGACCCACATAGTCCTCGCTTAAGGATGGCAACCTGTCACTAAGTGGCATGGTCACATGGTTTTTCAACCTACAACCGCATCAGTTAACAATGGAGTTTCCAGTCCCAGTTAGTGTTGTTAAGCAAGGACTACCTGTACACATTAGAACTTGAGTTTATCCATTAAAATTAAATGCAGGAGATTCAAGATGATAAGAGGAAGGCCTTCTTCATGCATTTCTTACAGTAGTTAAGTGAGGAATTTATTGCCATAGGATATGGGAACAACCACCAAGTTAGGATGTTTCAAAGGGAGCAACAAATTAATGGAAGATACGGCTACCCATGATTGCTATTTTGCTGGCAATCAACAATCTGAAACATATCTTAGATACCACCATTGGATGAGGACTTGTCCTCCATGTAAGTTCGCTACATTGCATCTATATTCCTACTAAACATTGCCAGACACTGACAGACTGCTGGACTCAACGGATTCTTGGCCTGAATCCCAGGAGCTCTTCTTCCAGTCTTCTCCTTCTATCAACTCCTTAGAGTTCTAAGAGATTCAAGCCTCAGTTGAAAGCAGTGAATTTAATTAATGCACAAGGGAACGCTGGAGATGGCTAAGCAATCTGTTGTGTTCCAGTTTCAGGCTTAACAAGGAAATAATTTGCACCATTCTTGCCTTAAACCCTTTTATGTGATTTGATGGTATGATTTGAGAGAATCTCTGTAAAATCCAAAGAACAACAAAAAAACTTGTTAATCCTGGATCCGCCTGGGAGGATGGAAATGTGTATACTCCCCAGTGTTTCCAGGGGAGTCTTCCTGTGAACATGGAGTGTTCTAAGCTCATCTCTTTAAAAACCCAAAGTCTGAACTCCAAAACATAAAGCAATTTAGAGACCCACCGCATGAATGGGCATCTCGTATTTGGAATATAGCAGTGTAACAAAAGAAGTATTGTATGAGAAATTGGAAAGGATTTGGGAGATTTCTTTTTCCCTTTGGATACCTTAAGCATTATTATTTTTAAAGCACAGGTAAAGACACTTTGACCAGACTTTGCAAGAAATATAAAGCCCAACCAAGCCTGCACTTATAGAAAGAAATCATTAAGAAAATCATTGGTAAGTATAAATCTGTTCGTTAATAGAATGAAAGTAGAACTTGGTGCAGCAACTTTGGGAGATGTGCTCCATAAAATGAAAGTCTTGCATTGCAGAATTGTACCTTCTCTCCCAGTAAACTTTAACAGACTTATCTATGTTGCAATCTTTCAACATCCTCTGTTTTCTTACCTCCATGGTACATAACTGTCTGCTACCAAAGGGAAATGTGGAAAAATTGCATAAATGCAATAAATCTGCCTAAAAATTCTACAAATATGAGGAAATTTGACACTGGGTTGCCATTTTCAGTGGCAGTGAGTTCATGTCAAGTTCCCACTGCTATTCTGATGTAAGGAGTGAAATTTTGCTGTGGATTCAAAGGGTTTTTTCTCATAACCATGTTAATGTCCTTTCTTCCTGTCCTTGAGCTGGGAGAAAAATTATATTGACATAAATAGAAATACATCTATTCTCTTCACTGTAATAAGCATTTCCTCCATGGTATGGTACAAGGGTGAAGTTAAACAGGTTTTGTTATTATAATGCTTGGGTCTCTGTTACACTGTAAGTTTCAGTTTAAGATGCCTTAAAGCAAAGGTGGTAACCCTTATGAGTTTCAGAGCCTCCCAGGGTGAGATCTTTCTCTGGTTTTAGTGTTTGGGCTAGCCTTTGAAGAGGACAACGGTCCCTTAAAACTCATAGGCAAATATACTCCCATTACACCCTTAAAAAAAAAAAAAAACCTCAAAAAGTTGAACCAATTTCTCCTGCTATGGTAGTTAAAGAACAAATGGGTCTGCCCAGTTTGGTGACAATATAACATCCTCAGCAATAATTCTTTATAGTTCCTAGGCAAAATAGAAGGAGGAAGTGTACCCCCAAGCTGAAAAAGGTTGCCCAACCTTATCATGTTTATTTCTTAAGTAGAATTTGGTAAGATGCATAGAAGATGAATCCTCGGGGATTACAATAAAAATTATCAACACCATCTCCAGTTTCAGAATTGTGTTTCATTATCATAAAGGAGCTCCCCAAAATTGCCTTTTATCTCCAGTTCTTATGGTCTTTTCTATGAAGACATTTATCCAGAAAACAGAGCAAATTCATAGCGAGAAGAGTGGCACAAGAAACAGATAACATGCCAGATGTGGGGACTCAGAGCTGGAAAAATATTCTTCATCTGCATTCTTGGTTTATTTACTCAAGCCAAGAATCAAATATAGCGAACAGCAACATATTGCCCGCAGCATCACCTTTGCATTCTCCAAAGCCTGCCTCCCCCACATGGGTGGGGCCACCTTTCTGTACAGCATTAGGGAGGTTAAAGGACAAAAATAGTACAGTATTTTGCCCCCCTCACCACTCCATAACAGGTTGAATAGTCCTACATACCCACTCCAGTGACATTATAACATCACTAACTATACCAGCTGTGGTCCTCAGAAGCCCCCCCTTTTTTTTAAAATGCAATCCCCATGCAAGAATGAATGTCTCCCTCTTATTTAATCCATACATTTTTCTTGTATACATTAACAAATATGTGTCCTTAGATTTCATAGATGCACTGGTTCACAGCACTATGACATGAGTTACCTCTATGCACGGCTGTATGCTTGTATTCCCACAATACCTCTAATCCAGTCTTTATTTTAAAAAATTCCAGGCCACCCAGATGAATTTTATATTCAATATTTATTAGTTGATAGAGACTGAAACCATGCACTTAGTTGCAAAAAATCTGCTTCTTACTGTTTGTATATTTTATATTCTGCTCTGAGAGTAATAAAGATATTCATTCAAGTATTCATTCATGCCTATAATTTACTCTTCCATCATCTATAACTTATGCATGACAAGAGGGTAAAAGAGTAGGTAAAAGAGATCCAAGTCACACATTTATTTTTCATCTTTGGACAGTATATGGTGTGACATGCACGTAACATATCTAACAGGTGGATCTTGTGTTGTGACATCAGAATACATGTTTCACTAAAAGAACAAAAGCCAGCAAATTTGGTCACTTTCACAAGTCTAGTGTCAGTAGCACTGGAGTGATGACTTCTCAGGTATGGTCTCCAGATTATATACTGGTTAAGAAATCTCAGGGCTCATCACATAGTTAAGAATATACTAACTACCTTAAAGTAAAAGTATCTGATTTTTGAAATGTGGGAAATACTATCACAAGGCATATTAAACAACAAAAACTAGCTGGTCCTAATGATTAAGTATGAGGGCATTGGTGGCAAGGAAGCAAAAATGCAGTATTGATTTATAATGTAAACTTGTTTCTTATCATGCTTATCAATAACATGCTGCACAGAAGAAGCTCCAATTTATTTCTTCTATGGATTTACAGAGTTGTAGTTTTTAGCTGTAGTTTTTGATAATGTCTTATGAACTATGCTTAGTGTCCTTTAAAAGAAGCTGTTTGAAACATTATGATTTCCCCAAAGCTCAGTATAGTCAGGTGCTAAGGCTCACTTCCCAACAGACTATTCTTTTTTTCCTCTTCATGAGTTTTATTGGAAACAGCATTCTTGGCTATAACTGCTCTGGAAAGATGGGTAAAAGCCAAACTGGATACCAACAGACAGATTTTGAAACTAGACTCCTCTTAAGACTTGGTGTGGAAATTTTGTTCAGGGTCTGAGCAATGCATAAGAGGAATTAGAACAAATGTGCTTCTGTTAAGCTTGCTTTAACTTTTGTTCCTGCAACTAAACATACTTTATCTGTAGAGATCCAGCTTGCTTGAGATGAAAGACCCCCCAGACAACAAATCTATGTTGACTCGAGTGAGTCATGTTTAGAGTTGATTTCAGTTGGTCTGTCCTGAGTATGAGTAAGTTTGGCTTCAATCTAATGTTTTCAAAAGATTTCCTTAGGATTCTTCATTTATTGTGTTCCAATGGCTTCTTAAAGGATATACATATACATGTTTATTAAGAAGTCCTGTAGTCACATAAGTCAGTTACAGGTAATTGAATCCAGAATTTCAGTTTAAGAGAAGCTTTATGCTTTATGCCTTTTACTGACATAAATGATCCTGCAGGTTGCTGTTATGATCAAAATTATAAAGGGAATGGATTCGTTTCTGTTGTGGGTGAACTCTGAGCTCGTCTGGATTTGGTCTAGTAAAATGTAAGATGGAAGCATGATAAAATCCTCCAGAAAATTGGGTTTGAAATTATCATTTTTAAAAGTTCCCCACTGAGCATGTTATTATTTGCCAAAATCAATCTAGAAATAATTACTTCCATCTACTATATCAACACATGTCCAACAGAGCAAATGTTTTAGGTTTCATAAGCTGGTCTACATTTCAGATCTAATCTTTAAAACATACCTTCAGGCAATCCAAAAATATGTTTAAGAATGTAGGTGTTGTTGTTGTTGTTAGATTTGTTATAGCTGCCCCATTCCAAAAGTATGCTGATGAACTAGATAAAAGGCACATTGAGTCAAATATTCCATAGCGGCCAACTAGTTAGCTATGGGAGGCTCAGAAGCAAGATCATGGGAAAAATCACATCTTCCACTTCTACTTCCCAACACTGGAAGTCAAATTCTGCTGCCTCCATCATGGAGGTAGTATTTATAACTAGTATGTCTAGAAACTATTACACCCTTACGCATTATGGGTTTATAAAATTGCATTTCAAATCTGATCACCCAATTTTGTGGTGGCAAAATCTAGGCCTGTACAAAGTATTTGAAACAGGTGCTTCACAAATACACTGATGTGTGCAAAATGCACTTTCTCAAAGCATGAAATAGCTATGTCCTCTCATAGGCTCTTCATTACTGCTTTGAAGGCTTTGCCTGGTTGTTGACATGTACAGATTAATTTCCACAGAGACTGCCAGCAAAGCAGCTAGCCATGGTGGACATGGTTGATTCAGTGTTTAAGGAGGGGTGTTTTATTTACACTAGCACACTTTATCTTATACTAATACCTTTCAAATTCCATAGTTTGTTAATGGGCTACAGAGTGAAGCACTTCCTTTCTCTGACTGACCTACCATTCAGCTTAATGGAATGGTTCAAGATTCTAGACTGAAAAAAGAGGAAAAAAGAATGTCTCTATCCATTTTTTCTACTGCAGATACAGGCAAATCAGTGTCTTGGAGATGCTTTAGAATACAACTTCCTCTACCAAGGAGACAAAGTCTTTGACCACGCATATGGAGACTCAAGGATGTTATATTCCAAATGACTGGAGAACTTAACCATGCTGCATTGCATGTATAACTTTATAAACCTCAGTTATATAAATGAGTATCAAGTCAACAATTGTTAAAATGCATCCTTGAAATCTGTGTTGCATTTTTACATTGATATGTAAACTTCTTATTCCAGTTGGCTTGCACTCCTTCTGTCTGACTCTCTACCCACATCTACTATATTGCAAATCCCAACTCTTGCTCACAGGAGCAGTGTTCAAATTACGTCAGCCTCTAAGTAGCAAGGTGGTACTCAGATCTGAAAGCAAGTTTCTTACATTTTACAAAGAATGAAGGAGACATACGTAAACCTGCATTAAAAAAAACAATCCCAGTGAACACAAGGGGGGTTACGTATAAGTATGCATATTGCTCTGTGAATCTCTGTTCCATTCTCTCACTTGCACAAATACACACAATCTTTTAATAGTCTGAATCTGCTTTTTACAAAGCAACTTATGCAACACATCTGAAACATGGACAGAGCTTTGATCATACTGTCCCGGCCAGCATCTTGACTTTTTGGACCAAACTCTGTGGACACCCTTGCAAAGCTGCCTTTATAAACTTATATCAGATTACACCCCCATATATATCCTCCATATATATCAGATTACAATTCCCATTAATTCCTAGTCAGCATCTCAAGGCAATGTTATGGGGGAATATGGTAACTTTAGTATATGTGGATGTAGCAATGTAAGAAAGGCCAGTATAGACCACCTTTGGAATTTTTTGCAAGATAGTCTACTCTTAATAGTAGGAATCAACGTAGAAATTGTAAATAATGCGAATGGATATCATTTGATATTTTTAAACAAAAGTGATATAGAAATATCAGAAATAATATTAATATAAAATGTTTTCCTTGTAATTTAGGTTTATACCACTTGTTTAATAGAATAGCACAATGTGACTTTATATGTTTAACAAGCAAGCTTCAAATACTGACATTACTTTAGGGCATTTAACTATATATCATTTCTCCATCAAATGAATGCCTGTTTTTCTTTAAGTATAACTATATCTGTATATTTTTCTGTAAGTAAATGTAAATGTATGTTTGGCAGTAAATATTGGCCAAATTATATTTTCACATAATTAATTTTAAATCTGAATGGAAATCCCAGGATGGGGCTTTCTGAGACAATTAAAATGGTAACTGCTCCAATTTGCTTTCCTCTAAAACAATTGTGTCCCTAAAATATATCTGAAACAAAACAATGCATTTAAGACAGATGCAATATCCTGTCATTTAGTACTTCCATAATTTCATTATAAAAATCCTTAGGACCAGTCATTCTTGCATTCCCTACTATATAAAGTTTATCTCCCAAAGACATCAGTGGGAATGAATGCCCCTGTTCTACTTATAAGGGGCAGTCATAGCCAGTCCAAATCCAGTTTAAGAAGGCACCGTAATAAGAAAGAGTTGTTCATCAATACTACAGCAACTCAAATCATACCACTATTTTGAGATGCATTGGATTTCTATTTAAGTATTTCTATCTGTGCAACATTGCACAGCCACATTTTATGCACATTTCTATCCTCTTTTGCTACCTTTTTCTAGGCTGCATTTCCTTATTTATTTATTGTTGAGATGCTAGGTACAATTGTGCATACTTGCCTTTGTAGTCCATTAGGAATGTCTTTTTGCTTCCTTTACTTAGATGGAATTGTTTCTTTAATATCAGCCTTTGAGATACTACCTATCTGTGGAATTTGGAAGTTAGAGTAAGAGCAAGCTGCAGAGGCAAAAGGAGTAGCCTTTAGAAGCAAAAATGTACAGTCTGAGTTTGTCATAAATTTGGATGCAGAAACATTCTTTTGCCTGGCCCTCATTTATGTTAGCTGATAAACAGGACGTCAATAAGTAAACTTAATCCGTGACTAACAGACATTGCAAAGGCAACTCTTACAATGTTGCCTTGTAATCTGAAGTCAACACTTCTGCTCAGTCTCCTGCTCTGAGTCCAGTGGAGCTGGGCTTTGAAGAAATTGCATCTCTCACCTCACATTAACGTATGTGGCTCTTTCAGAGCAGCATAATTCATGATACAAACATTCATCAGGTAAACAACAACAACAATTCCTCCTCCTCCTCCTCCTCCTCCTCCTCCTCCTCCTCCTCCCCTTCTTCTTCTTCTTCTTCTTCTTCTTCTTCTTCTTCTTCTTCTTATTATTATTATTATTATTATTATTATTATTCTCTGTGTCATTAGAATTAAAGGGTGAATTATAATACATTGGTGTCCTTTGAAAAGTCCAGTTCATTCTCCTACTGCTGAGTTCTCTGATAACATGTTTATTGAAAGCAACACAACTACTAAATATATCTGTGAGATAACACTTAAACAGGTCTCTAGTTCTGGAGAATAATTAATTGCTTCTATGGCAAATTTATAACATAGATGTTTCCCCCCAAAAATATTATATTTAATGAAAAAAGAACTTATTATAATAATGTGTGAAGTGTCATAGAGGGAATAAATAACTTTCCAATTTTCCAGTTAGTTTACACATATCTGTATGATCCTATTCACCCGGAAAGATTAAAATTATTTTCTCCCTTTGCTTGGAATATTTCAAGGTGATTTAAAAGCTTCCAGACAGATGGCTTTGCAGGTCATTCCAGTCTGAATCGGCACCCTACAACAGGAAGTACTGCTTCTTTGAGGTAACTTCCTGTTATGCTTCCTGTTCTTGATGTGGCCATTCCTTGGATCAACATCTGGAAGACAGCAGTTTTTGTTAAGTTGAATGGAGGGCATTGCCAATGAACAGGAAAAACATGAGGGTGTGGATTCAGTGAATGTTAAGAAACATTCTAATGAAACCAGGAAAAATGAACTAATAACATCCAATATCCTTCAGTAAAATGCCTCTTTAGAGTAAATACTAGATGATCTTATAAATAAATCAAATAGAAAATTTTACTTATAAATTTTAGATCATTTGACAAAATCATTTGACAAATGATTTTCAACACATTTTACATCACATGCCAGCTTACTGAAAAGCAAAATATACTGAAATACAAATGTTGTACTTACACAACACCATTATTAATATTATCTTCATTTAGCATGTCAGATACAAACAGTGTGCATGTCTGTTCGTATGAAAATCTAACTTGGCCAACGATGTCACTTCAGATAAAAAAATTCAAGTAAAATACTACATTTTGTACGTTGAATATTACTATTTGAAGATGATGTATATTTGTTAAATTAATTACAGAGAGATGAAGTATGGTTTCTGTGTCTCCTTGTTAAAATACAGTTATTATTTCCAGCATTAAAGCAAAGAACTTGTTACTTAATGTGTAAGGAGCATTTGTTTAAAAGAGACTGATTTCAGACAGACATTTTAAGCCAGTTCTGTCTACTTGTCAAGGTCAACCTACCTCTGTATATATAAACTGAGACCCTTATCTTTACTCCTTATATGCTTGGCATTTCTGGACAAATACAATTGAAGTTGAAAATCTTGTTTGCTTGTAGATAGTAACAGATTTTATATATATATATATATATATATATATATAAAATCTGCAAGGTAAATATATATTCTTACCTTGCAATATCATCTAAACACCGTTAACAGCTGATAATTTATGCTGATATAGATAATTTTATTTTATTTATGTATTTGTTTAAATTTATTGGCTGCCCAACTCCAGTGGACTCTGGGCAGTGTACAAAACTAGGAAAAACATAAAAACAGCTAAAAACATTAAATCAGAAGGATAGCCCAGACTAAAATGATCTAATAAACAACAGAAACAAAACAAAGCAGAACAGGTGCCTTAGTCAAATAATAAACATCAATCCCAGGCTTGGGACCAAAGCCAGGTTTTCAAAGCTTTCCGGAACCCTAGGAGAAAAGGATCAGTCCTTAGCTCTGGGGGGCTGCTGTTCCAGAGGGTGGGGCCACAACAGAGAAGGCACGCTTCCTCGGTCCCACAAGACGGCAGAGAACTATAAGCCAATAGATGATGATGATGATGATCCCAAATCAATCCACTGTAGGTTGAAGGCCTCTTCAATTAAAGTTTATGGCCCGTAATCTATCATAATGGTCCCATGTGGATTGGCAGATAAACATTTTTCAGCCTTCTCCTCTAAGACTGAGACTGAGTGACTGGCCCAAAGTTACCCAGGGGGAATCGCATGGCCGAGTGAAAACGAATAGAAGATGCACGGTCAGCTTATCAACCTATTATGATCGAGCCCGTGCTGAATAAGCAGCAATAGTGTATTGCTGCTACGTAGTAAAACCATACTGTGGAAGTCACAGGGGGAAAAAATCATTTGCAACTGTTCACCTTCTGCTTATTGGCACAGAAAGGGCTGCACAAATGTCAACAACGGCTAAAAAGTAATACCCCAAGCTCTTAACTCCTTGCTGCCATCCAGTGGTGATTTGTATTTGTACAGCCAAATACCTTAGTCCTGGCTATGATAAGGCAATGTACAGGTTTTGTGCAGTGCAGTTTATGTTCCTGTCTTATTTCATTTGGGAATAGATTTACATCAGAACTTATGCACATGCACTGGTGTGGATTTGTTTAAAATGAAAAAAACAAATGGGTGTTCTCAGTGTGTTTTAGACTAGAACTTGTACAATCTCTTGCCACTTGACCTATTAACTGGAGCCAAAATGCAAAATTTCTTCAAGGCATTTGCTTAAGCTGATTTAAAACTAACCCCAGCTGTTATCACACCCTGTTTTCAAAGTAAGTATCACTTAGAAACAGGAGCTAAGTTGTCAGACTCATCTCTCTCCTCTTTCTCACCATCCCACATCTTGCATGAGCCAAGTCTGTGCTATCTTCAGGGTAAAACAGGCTGTGGAAAATGGGTTCCCTTCATCTGAATTAGCAGGGTATATTTTAATTTAACAGTACTGACCAAACAGGCTTCTGCTGACTTTCAAAGCAACATGATACAAGGGATCCAGGATAGCCATACAATATATTCAACATTGTCCTACAGCAGAAGAACATGCTTAAAGAACCCGGTTTTATCTGAGAAATAAAATGTACTTGTATTGCATTTCCCACATCTGCAGTTTTCACTTCAGGCAGCTTTTCCCCACTTTCTTCTTACTGTCCTCCTCTATTGCTCTGCCCTTTTAATTTTTTCCAACCCCAAAGAAGGCTGGAAAGAAATGTCTAAAAAGAGTCTTAGAGCTCTCTCTTTCTGTCTTTGAGCAGGATAATTCTTCAGCACTGAACAGAATGGGACCAAATCTAGTGAGCAGAGCCAGCCAAGGAAGTTCGAAAATGGGATTGATTCAGCTTGGGGCTGTGGAGAAGCACATGAAAAAAAAATAGTGATAATTCCCCTAATGCAGTGTTTCTCAACCTCTGCAACTTTAAGAGGTGTGGACTTCAACTCATGCTGGCTGGGGGAATTCTGGGAGTTGAAGTCCACACCTCTTAAAGTTGCAGAGGTTGAGAAACACTGCCCTCGTGCATCCCAGTGGGAAAGGCTAAGCCTTTCTAAGCCCCTCCCTCCTGATCATGTAACTTAAAACAGAGCATATCTTGCCAGCCTGTGCTTTATATTGCACATATACACACAGTTACCCAACTTACAAGCACGCACCATATATACCTTTGTTACAAGAAGAAGATACAGATTCTTCCCATGACCACTGCTAATAAAGGGATTGAAAGAATTCAAGAAGCTGCACCCTGCATGTTTTCCTGTATTGTTTGCTTGATGCAAACAGCAACCTTCCCATCGGGTTAAAAAAGGCCCGATCACCTGCAGAACTGCCCATCAAATAAAGACATAGTTGCCAACTCAGGTAGTTGCTTCACTTCTACCTAATGGGAGAGCCAGGTCCATCTTGGAATTAATTCCAGTACTACTTTTGATATTTATCATAGATACTTAAACACAAAATGTATGAGCCTGCTACACACGTGTATGCACGCACTGCACATACCTATTGAAATGACTCCTTTTTTTTTTGGCAAGGAAACAATGTTTTAACAGATACATTAATTATGCTCAGCTACAGGGAGATTGTTCCTTTGGTAACTATTTATTTCTTCTCCGACTAAAGTTAATGCAAGAGATTGTGAGCCAGATCTTCCACAGTTGCTATGCTTTAATAGCAGCTGCAAGGCCCTGATAAAAACAGAGTCTGAATCATCAGGAATAGGTTTTTTAGAATTTGATTCTCTAACTCTTGTCCTTATGCAGTTTTCGTGATTAACCCCTCATCTCCCTCTCCCTCTCCTATAAAGCTGTTATTTATCTTATACCCAGTTGTATGTTTTGATCTGTAAGACAAATAGGTGGCTTTTAAAGATAAAAGTGGGGAAATATTTGTAGAGGAATGTTAAGCACCACTTCAGTCCTGATTCAGCCTTATCATTAAGCAAAGTAAAACAGACAGTTTGGATAGCAGAGGCTGAGAAATAGTACAAACACCACAACAAATACTGATCTCTGGGACCCGCCACAAATCTCTTGGTTTGGGGAGCTGTCTTTGGCTATCTGATGCATATTTACATTTGACTATGTTTGCTTGGTCACTGACCTGCAATAAATGTTCCATTAAACCCAGGACTGTTCATATTTAAAGTCTGACAATGCCTACTATGGACCTTAACTTGGAATTAAGGGACTGCTTGAAGGTCAGCATGGTGTATGTTGTTCTTAAGGGATTGGATTTGGATCAGAGAGACTCAGGGCCAAGTCTCCCCTTGACCACAGAGCTCATTGGACCAATCGTTCTCCCTTAGTCCAAACTACCTCATAGAGTTGTTGTAGACAGAGGCATTTGTGGGGAGGTAAAAAAACAGAAATCAAGATAGCAGTCGTGACCACATGATCAAAGTCCAACCCCTTGTGCACGTGTGTTGACGTCACATGCAAATACGTGTGACGTCAGTAAAGGAAGTGTGTTTTTAACATATTTTAATTAATTAATTAATTAATATGTATCTATTTTAATAAATATTTATTCTATTTTTACTGTAAACTACCCAGAGTCACCCCACAGTGAGATGGGCAGTGACAAATTTGAAATATAAATTAATTAATTAAATAAATAAATAAAAAATACAAAGGAATGGGGCTTCACTTGCAATTGGCATCTTGACACACCCCAGGCACCTCTGGTTGTAAAAATAACATTTGGAAAGATGCCCCTGTATCCTGCTTTGAGATAATATGGGACATAAAATTATCCATTATTAATTATTAGCTGCTCTGCCTCAGGTAGTAAAATGCATTGAATGGAGTTGCATTTTGTGGACAGTTTAGGAACCAGAATACTTTGACTGATATCCTATTTTTAAACATGATGAGCTTTACAGAGTTTCAAGATAGCATCTGCTTGTTAAAAACAACAGCTGGGCCCTGTTTCAAATTCAAAGCCAGGCAAAATTTAACTCTGCATGCTAAAATAATTATTTCCTATTGGGTTTATATTTGCCTTTTTTCTCACTGTGCTGTGTTTCTCCCAGTAATCATTGGACTGTGGATTGTGTAAAGTAGATACAAACATTTGTGACTAATATTGTAAAGCATTTAGCACACATTCAGTTCAATTCTTAAAAGTAAATTAATGGTACCTAATTTTGTAAAACATTACATAGCTCATAAGAAAATAAAATGAAAATTTCTTAACAGATTATGCAAATTAAGAGAGTGAACTAAAATAAAATAAATTTGCAAATACTAAATTACTACAGAAAGTCTAAACTATTTCAAACTAAATTATCCAATTGTTAGACTGCAAAATTTATAAGATGTAAAATAAAGAAGATTAAAATATTGTGTATCCAACTACTAAAACAGTGAATTAATTAAAACGGTTATTACAGATGTTTCTGTTAAAATTATACCATTAACAATTAATAGATTAGAATAAACTTCTAGTTCAATTCTCAGCCATAAAGTGGAATTCTATCGACTATAACTATGGCAAGAACCCTTTTCTTCCCTAAAATTAGCATAAAATTCTTTCTTGAACCCTAAAATTATTTACATTATATAAATAATGTACATTTTCTGTTTTGACAAGCAGCTCTTACCTACATGCAATTATCAGGATACAGGATGGTTATGAAAAAGCATTTATTCTAGACTATTCTAAACTAGCCTGGAGAATTTATTCTAGTTTAGAATAGAAAAGGAAGAAGAGATCTGAATAGCTTAGCTAATAAATGTGTGCATTTATTTCTACACATATGTTATAGTAGCAGCCAAAACACTGTTAGATTGTCTATGGCATGATGCTTTAGCTTTGAAGCCAAAGTCATAAAGCAAAGGTGAAAAAGGAGTTTGTGGTGGAGGCCCATTTAACATTTTTTGAGAAGTTAAAGGCCACAACATGGGTACAGCCATATCACCCCTGTGAACAAGGTCTATTTTTGTGGAGACAGGATTTTGGAGATTGCCTTTGGGGCTATTTTCATGCACATGCTACAGTTTTCATCTGATTCCCACTTTGAAATGGCAGAAAATGGTGCCATTTTCAGCAGTCCTGGCCTCAAGGGCCAGAAGGAGGGGACTCAAAGTTCACATGCAGTGCTGCGGCTGCTAATTTCCCACCCTTGCTTTAAAGAATAATTTGAGCAATTTATATAGACATAGCGGTATTAAACATCATCAGTCTTTCTTTAGATGGACCAGTATTATCAGCTTCTGTTTAACATTGTTTGAAGCCTGGATAGCAAACCGCAAACCAAAAGCTGGTTTCATTATCTTTCAATTTAATTTCAAAATCCTTGTGCAAGTGTTCAGTTGAGATGAAATCCTGCCCTGCAGTTTGCTGTTTGGGACAGACAGAAGAGGGCTTCAGAGGAAGAGAAGAGATCCCCTGAACCCAGTGACATGCCCATCCTTGACATCAGTACCACCTCCATGTAGCCCCCAGCTGATTACTCATGAGGGAGTGTGGCTTTCAACAGAAGAAAGGCTGTCCAACCATGTTTTACAGTGTCCTCTTTCTCTTCTGTAGATATCCACAACACACAGTGCTCCCGTGAAAAGTCAGGGAACTTTCTGACCAATAAAAAATACAGAATGATTGATTACTGGTAGATAGCAGAATCATTCATATATTGCAGAAGCACTCTCAATTTTGGAAGATTTCCCACCAGTACTATCCATGTCCCCTCTGATATTGTTCAGAAGGCCTTTAAGATGTTTATGGGAAGTTTTTCCATTGGATGCAAAGGCCAAAAGATGAAGAGATAGAACATTTTCCTTCCATGACCTTTCTTAAGTTAAAGCATCTTAGCCTTTGGGAATGGGCTGCATGGAAATGAAGTGAATAAAATAAAATCCACACTCATGCTTTTTCCAAGTTGAATCAACGGCTTATGATAAAACCCATGTCAAAAAAAGAATTCTTTCAACCAACAGAGGGACAATACTAATAATGAAATATTTGAATTGTTACATGAAAGAATCCACTGTTCAGAGTGTTTATGCTAAACCATGAGCTATGCTTACTTCTTGCTTCAAAACAGTCTTTTTGTGTTTGCTGGAAAGCAGGCTTTAGTTCTGTTTGCTCAGAACATACTAGAATGAGGTTGAAAGCGGGTGTTTTATTGTGGCATTCCATTATTTTCCAAAAAGCCTTTAAAATGGGGGACAGTTCCTTGCTAAACTTTAAAGTTAGGGTGAGTCATAGTTGCTATTGTAGACGGAATTCCTTTCTGGAATCCATACAGGGCACACGTTATCTGTGTACATTTGGATCAGATGCAGGAAGAGATTATCAACTTCATTTCATTCACTCTAAACAACTCTGGTCTTCCAAACTCTAAATTAGTGCAGAATTACAAGTAACACTCTGAGCTCTGTACAGAACAAGAATCAAGTTATTATTCCTAGGGAAAAAAATGATCTGTCGATTCAGCACATGATATTCTTATTGAAGGAAGTCCCAGAAATACAACGGAGCTTGCACAGACATGAAATCAGTCAAATGCTTTTAAGTTCTGGGTGTGTTCATTTCTGTGCTTTAGATGCGCAGAGAAACAATATAAAGTCCACATATTTGCATTAGGAACCACAAATATTCCATAATGAAAGGGCAATATGAAAAAAAATGGAACAGTATTAAATATGGGTGATCTTAATTGCATGACTGCTAGTCTGCAATAGAATACTAAGGGAATAGAGTAAACAGAACGTTAATTACATTTTCAGATGCTACTTCACAAGAATATGTTTGGAACACAGGAAGCAAACAGGACAAGTAAGATTTAAAATTCTGTACAGAGAGGTAAGTTAAGAAAGGAGGTGACTAAATCTACGTGTGAGAGATCAGGATGTAGAGAACCTTTATCTGTCAAATGTTTGCACCAATTTTTTTAGATATATAAAACTCTATTGTGTCTAGAAGAGCATGTTTGATCTGGTGGTTTGTCTGAAGCCATTGGAAAACAGCAGTATTTGAAAAAGTAACTCATCCCTTCCTGGCATACAGTTGTTAAAAGCACCCAAAGTCAAGTCAGGTCACTAATTGGCAATATGTTACACATATTCATGTGTGATATTTAAAAAGCCTTTGAAACAGTCATGTGTATTCATGAATGACATGTGATATTCCAGACCAGTGTTTCTCAACCTTGGCAACTTTAAGACATGTGGACTTCAATTCCCAGAATTCCCTAGCCAACGAGGCTGGCTGGGGAATTCTGGAAGTTGAAGTCCACATATCTTAAAGTTGATAGGATTGAGAAACACTGTTCTGGACAATGTAATTTGATGTGATACATTCCAGACCATACACCTTTAGATTTGCATCCAAAAGTCTGGTGGTAGCTTTAAAAGTTACTGCACCGGATGAATCCAGCCACTTGTTTTAACTTGTAAAGCCATGACTTTGGAATGCAAAAGTGTATGACTGAGCAGAAGGCCACTATGATTTATCAGACAAAACATGTGTTTAACTATCCTGGTATGTGTGAATTCAGCTAATATGTTCCACTGAGTTCAGTCAAGTTTGCTTTCTAGGCTGGGCTGTTTATTTTTGCAATGTTTGTGTTGCATATGATGACACCAGTTGAAAAGCACAACTTCTATTTAGGAGAAACAGCTCCATAGTCTTGCACTGCCCTTTAATGTCATAGTCAGATATTATGCCTAACAAATAATATGTCAAATGGTGTGCAAATATACCAACCTCCCCCCACCACCCAATTGAAGTAGTAATGTGTTATATATAACTGATTTCATTAGGAGTGAAATAGCACAGTTTTGTTTCCACTTAATGTAGCTTTAACAGTTGTTAGTTTTTTCTTATTAATTTTGATATGGTTAAGTTTGTTTGAATCTACCAAAATGGCCCACTTTGTCTGCAGGGTGTCAAATTATTATGGTTGGTCTCACTATCAGCCAGATGTTTAGACTGGATTTGGCATTTTTATCCACCTATCGAGTCCTTCCCAAAGACCTGGGATAGGCAGATGTGGTTGTTTGATGGTGTTAAAGGTATTGTCACAGGATGTAAGCTGTTCCAAGTAAAGCTGCCTTTTGCAATTGACTGATGGTGATTTTGTCAATGCCAATGGCATTCAAGTAGTGCTCCAGATGTTTTGGGATTGCACCCAAGGTGCCTGTTACTATTGGCACTATCTTTGCTTTCTTTTGCCACAGTCGTTCTACTTCTATTTGCAGGTCTTTATATTTTGTGATATTCTCCAGTTCTTTCTTTTCTATTCTGCTGTCTCCAGTTATTGCAGTGTCCACTATCCAGATTTTTTTGTCTTTTTTGTCAACAATTGTTAAGCCTGTGGTGTTGTGTGGCAGATGCTTGTCTGTTTGAATTCTAAAGTTCCAGAGCACTTTAGCTTCTTCATTTTCTATTATTTGTCTGTTTTGTGGTCCCACCAGTTCTTGCTTGCAGGCAAGTGGTATTTCCTGCAGATATTCCAATGCACCATTGTTGGTACTTTGTCATGCTGTTGTTTTTCATCAGTCTGTGTGATCTTGCAGCAGCTAACTAGGTGGTCCACTGTTTCTTCAGCTTCTTTGCAGAGATGGTATTTGCTGTATGTTGCTGTCTTCTTGATTCTGGCTTTGTATGCATTTGTTCTTAAGGCTTGGTCTTGTGCAGCCAGAATTATCCCCCCTGTCTCTTTCTTCAACTTTCCTGCTCTTAGCCATTGGCAGATCTTGTTATCTGCTTTGCCTGTTAGTTGTGTGTGTGTGTGTGTGTGTGCTAGCCATGTAATACTTTGCTTTGCCATGTCTCTTTTCTATTCTTCATTTGGTGGTGGTGGTGGTGGTGATTATTATTTAAACTTCTACACCACCCAACTCCCAATGACTCTGATGTCAAGGTGGCATCTGCAATGGCCAACTTTTTATGTAAAAAGGATAGGACTTTGATTGCATGGTTGCAGCCACCATCTTGACTTTTGTGACCCCACCACCCAAGGACACTCCTCAAAAGTGGGCAGCATACATAGACACCACTGAATGGAGTTTGCTGTCATACCCTGTTAATATAACAGAAGCCATGTATATCTTTAGAGGATATTGCATACAAGAAACTATACAATAGGGGCAATTGCATTTTTAAAAAGAGTACATAGAAGAACACTGCATACAAAACTATGTATATTAATGAAATACGAAGGAATCCAAATATGGAGAACTCTTAACTGAATCTGCACAGGTCCATCCTGCTTTTGCCTGGAAAGAAAAGTGGAAGGGGGAAATTCAAAGCAAAAATGCTGTTGCAAATCTAAACTAAAAAGAACTCTAATAAATACATGCTGGAGTTTGTCAGTTCAAACACTGAACTGAACTGTTTATACTGAAAAGCAGCTTTCATTTCCTTCTTTTCTTTCTTGCTATGTAACATTCAAAAGCGTTGCAACTCTGTTCAACATGATGTAGTGAATATTTAATCTGACTATAGCCTTCAAAGGAAAGGTACATAGCGAAAGAGAGAGAGAGAGAGGATATATCAGCTTCAATTTCTTATTCTTCATCCCTTTCCTGTCAAACTGATCTGCTAAGTGAAGCCTCAGTAATGCAGGCTTTAATCTGAAGTCTTGCATCTCTGAGAATGTATGGCAAGTCAAACAGCATGGTCCTGTGCATGGCTATTGGAAAGCAAAGCCCAGTGAGTTCTATGGGACATAATCTCTGGTAAGTGTTCATGGGACTGCCGATTTCATCTTTTTGTCCATCACTCAACAACACTGTAGGTATGTCCTCAACAGGCCAGCGCATTCCCAGTCTGATAGAGACACGGTAGGTCGTCTGGTTGGCTTCATTTTAGTAAACGTGCTTAGTCAATCGGCATAGTTTGTAAATGGATTTACTGTAGTGTAACTTACATGTAGTCAAGTGTAAACAAAATTACATACACTAACTCTGAAAACAAATATTAATATATTGTTCACATTCACTTAAATTATCTCCACTTTTTTCTTCTTGCAGCAACTAAAGATTGTCAGCTTTCCTTTTTTAAAGCAAGTTATTAGCACACCAGAACACTAATATTAAAATTGACTCATCACTGCAGCTGTATTTTCACTGCACGTAGTAAAACATGCCTGTACGTGAGAGGTCAGGAAAGCATTTCCAAAGCACGTGTTTTGTATGCCAAGTCTTTGACTATCTAGATTCCACTTAAGCCATTAGGAGAATAATTTATTGGTTGATTCACTGAATGATTAATTTAAAAGATATCTGTACCCACTATCTTAACACTCTCTGGACAACTTACAATAAATCCTATGATGAATGGATAAACATTCAAAATTAAGAAGCTCACAATAACACTTTTCTTTTTTATCCCTTGGCCTAGCTTATTGATTTCACCTATTCATTCAGTTATTCATCTACCCTAACCTGGTCCTCTGGGTAAAGGCAGATTGTATTATTGGTTACATTCCATTAATGTAATCACAAAAAATACAACGTATTGTGGCCATACATGGCCATGGCAAGCATATATGAATTCTTTGCCAGGCCATTCCCATGGGTAAAATAATGCTGGTTTTGGACATGTCCATCTTTTGGACATGTTGGCAACATGAACTTCACTACAAACTCTTTGATTTGTCGCTCTATTCTCAGCTGCCAAACAAAACCACAAACTAGGGCCTTCAACTTTACTAGCCCAAGATGTCCAACGTACCTTTTCCCATACTTGAGCATTCAGCTTGGACTGTATCATGACTCATATATTACGTAGCATTACAATATAAGCAAAGTGTAAGTTTAAAGTGTAAGCTCATCATGGCTCTGATAAAACTCCATAAACTGGTATTTTTGCTATGAATTCCAGCCATTCTGGGTTTCCATATGGTTGTTGTTTTTAGATTTTTTATCCTGTCTTTATTGTTTTTATAAATAACTCAAGGTGGCGAATCTACCTAATACTCCTTCCTCCTCCTATTTTCCCCACAACAACAACCCTGTCAGGTGAGTTGGGCTGAGAGACAGTGACTGGCCCAAAGTCACCCAGGTGGCTTTCATGCCTAAGGTGGGACTAGAAATCACCATCTCCTGGTTTCTAGCCTGGGGACTTAATTGCTGGATCAGACTGGACAGTGTTAGGTCTCTCCTAGTTTCTGTTTGAATCATTTCAGCTATGATAGTGTGACACAATACCTACCAGGCCATGGGACACATAGAGCAGGCAGCAATAGAGGAAACAGGGTTATTATAGAAGAGATTCTTTGGTGCACAGAAGAGGGGAAACATGAGAAAGAGCCTCAGAGTAGTTGCACCTTGTAACCCTTTACATGCTTTTTGTTGACACCAGGCCTGAAAAGTTGATGAATTATGGATTTGCATATAGATAAGAAACAGGTTATGGGAAGAAGAGATATTTGTTTGTAACCTTATAAGGAGTGAAGAGTTATTAAGTTTGTTGTGATGAAGATCGGAAGTAACTTCTTTATATATTTCTTTTTTCTTTATCATACTCTTTTTCTTTTTCCCTTTTTCTTTCTTTGCACTTTTTATTATTTCTCTTTCTCTTTCTCTGAGTTTAGTTTGTATTTGCTTTTACTATTGTAATTAAAATCTTCAATAAAAATTACGTATGTATGTATGTATGTATGTATGTATGTATAACTGCATCTTAATTTCATTTATTTATTTATTTATTTATTTATTTATTTATTTATTTATTAATTAAATTTATCCCCGCCCATCTCCCCCTACTTGGGGACCCTGGGCAGCTTACAACTCATTAAAACAATAAATAAAAATACAATTACATAAAAGCTATATAAAACAATTACACTAGGTATTAGTTGTGCAAGAGAATTACTTTCGTAGGCTTCCAAGTTTCTGTTACATTACTCTAATAACAATAAAGATCTTTCCAGACATCCAAGTAGTTCTTGTTTCCAGAGTCTGCCAGCCTTGTAGGGTTTGACAGAAGGGAAAACTCCTTAGGAGAGAAAACATGTCAAAGGAATTCCCATCTGATGTAGGAGGCAAATGAGAGGGGACATGATTGAGGTGTACACAATTATGCATGGTGTGGATAAGTGGGCAAGGAGAAGCTATGTTCCCCTTCGCCAAATATCAGAATCAGAGGTCACCCAATGAAATTGAATCCTGGAACAATCAGGACAGACAAAAGGTGTTTTGTTTTGTTTTTTACACAGTATGTAATTAAACTGTGCAATTCGCTACTGCAAGATTGGAACTAGCTTGCTTGGCTTCAAAAAGGGTTGGATCAATTCATGGAAGTCACGGACTCTTAGCCTTGATGGCAGTGTGACTGCCTCTGAAGGCCATTTGCTAAGAGACTAGTGGGCTTCCTTGTGCAGTTGGTTGGCCACTGGGAGAACAGACTGCTGGACCAGATGGGCCAGGAGTCTGATCCAGCAGGGCACCTCTTACGTTCTTATGATGTGGATTTTTGCAGACTGTTTACCAGGGCATCCTGAATCCCAATAACTGACTTGATTCCATGCAATTTTCTACTGATGCAGGAGGCATGACTTAAACATAAAAATCAAGCTCTCAGCTAAGAAACCTACTTTTAAAAAATTTTAACTTCTAAACTCCACAGTTTATACAGTGTCCTATAACTGTTCCATTGTGGGACAAATGAATTACATATTTTAATTCAACTTCAAGACAAGATTTAATATGTTCATATTCTTTTGAACTAGATATACTCCTATTGCATGGAAAGACATCTTGACAAAGTAGATTCTCTATGCCCTGCATATAGCTAAAAGACTTACATTTCGACACTAGAAGTATAAACATTAGCAACTCACAAACAAATCATTTATTAACCACGTTTAGCTATGTATTATAATGAAATATGGCTACCATTCAATTTTTATATATAAATATGCATTTATGAATATATGCCCTATTTGATTTTGCTTCTTTTTTAGTTTTATTTTCTTCCTTCTAATTTTCTTTCTCTTTGGTTTTTGTACTAAACTAATGAAAGCAAATATTAAAAAAATAAATAAATAAAGCAACTCCCCAAACCAAACTTAGCACTTCCCTATCTAGCTGTGCATAATTTTTCTCTGGAATCCAGTTTGCTTCATCAGTAAACCTGATGCAAAATGCTGGACATTGACTGCCATCTTTCATGACATGTGACAAAAGGCATGCCTGGATAAGGCATTGTCATAACATTGCAGAAGGTACAGTATTTGTTATGGCAAGGGAGTATAATGGTACATACCAATTTTCCCCTATGCTTTATGCATAAAACACTTAGGTCTCAGAATTGTTCAAAGCTACTGCATATTCCACTATTATCTTGTTAACTGGCTATCTAGTTTTTGTTTTTGTTTTTAATTTCCCACCAAAAGTTCTGGCCAGACATGCTTCAAGGCCAACCATCTGGAGGAAGGAGGGAGGATGTGACTATGTAAAGCTGGCATTAAAGAGACATTTTTAACTGGATAAGTAAATGTAAGCAGCAAAAATGCCTAATTAGAATCATGAAATAATGTTCTATAAAAAATCTGGGAATGTTCTCAGGGGTTCCAGATTTTGTAATCTGCTCCCTCCACCATACTCTTCTCACTTGTAAGAAAGTGTTCAAGAGTTGTAGCATGGTGGCTACATTTGGCAGGCATCTGCTGTAATAATTAATGAATTCTACAAAGAATTGTAGCTGTGGCACATTTTGTAGCCTTGGACCATTCATAACTGCTTGAATTTTCTCTCCATACTTGAATAAACTTTCTGTATCAATGGGGTGTCTGGAATATATAATACTAGATTTATAAAGAATTCACATTTGTTGTGTCATGTTTGAAGGGCATAGCCTGACCAACTCTGCAACATTACTTAAGGTTTTGTAAATATATCTCATCATTTTCTCTCATGACAGTAATGTCACCTGAATAGTACTGAGCATCTAGGCAGCCTTGTAGCACTTGATCCATGGCCCTCTGCAAAGGCACTGGTGCAGATGCTATTCCAAAAAAGAAGTCTATTAAACTAAATAACCCAGTGTGTATATTTATAGTGAGAAACACCTTGGAATCTTGCATCATTTCCATCTGTAAATAGCCTCTGCTAGCTCTATTTTGATGAAATGTTGGCCCCAACAAAATTAACAAAAATGTCCTCAGTTCTATGTAGAAGTTACTGTTCAACCTGTGATAGTAGATTAAATAGTAACTTTAAAATGCCCACAGATCCTGAGAGTTTTGATCTTTTTTAGTACGGAAACTACAGGTATAACCCATGGGCTCCTAATCAACTTTTGAAAGAATTCCCTCAATTTCCATCCAATCTAGTTCAGTTTCTATTATTTAGGTATGGCATATGGAAGTGATCTATTTTATAAAATTTAGATGTGGCATTTTCTTATAACACTTTTTTTCATTTTGATATGCCTGATTATTTGCACACAGGTATAACCTCATCCTTCAGTTTATTCTTAATGATTTCCATGATAGGGACTGTAGTCCACTAGCTGCTGTTGGAACTCCAATCCAGTGACAGTCCACTTTGCTGATTATTGTATTTTATAATTACAAATATCACTCCAATGCGAATTATCTTTTTTCTACTATCCCTTTTAAAATTATATTGTCGATGGCTTTCATTTAGCTTATCTGAAATCCTTCTCAAACTCATGCTGTGATATATCTGGTTCAGCACAACCAGTATCTGGGTACGCCCCACACTATTATATTTTCTGCAGATTTCTCCTTTAAATCTGTTTTGAGCTAATATCTGTCAACCTCTGCCACAATGATAGCACAGTTCATTCTGATCTTTTACTATTTTTATGGTATGGCAGGCGTATTCATATCTGCTTTTACCTCTGATTGCATCTCTATAAACTATCTAGCGGTAGTTTCCATGGAGATAGCAATTTCATATTTTTTTAATGTTAAATCTGCCTTTGTTAAGAATCTTTTCAATACTTTATTTCAGAATTCCACATATTAGATTATCTTTTAATGCCCTGTTTAACCTATGCACCAGATTTGCAACATTCAGATAGCTTTTTAGTTATAAAGGCTACAACAGACTTTCCTTCTTTCTGTTTGTGCTTATGAACCTGAAACATTCTGCTGTCAGTAATGTTGATCAACATTGGCATCAAATGTTCCTGTGTTAATTTTACTCATTCTGCAAAGCTGAATTGTTAAAGTTTTTATATACTCACAGATAAGCCAAGCATTTTAGGTCCCAAAATACGCCCCCAAAATATGGTTCAACTTATTTGCAGATGGGCTTATCTGCAAGTATATACAGTAATACTTTTTTTAAGTACTCATATAGACTCGTAGATAAGCCCATCTGTGGATAAGCTGACCCTCAAATTTTTAACCAAAATACCATGAAAAATGAACCACCCCTGGATAAGCCAATTGTAAAAATTAAAACATACAAAAATTTTGAGAGTCACCTTATCTATGGGTGACACATAGTTCATGGTATTTTGGTTAAAAATTCAAGGGTCAGCTTATCCAAAAGAATACAGTAAGCCTTTTAATAAACTGTATGTTTTGTCCGCCATAAGACTCAATAAAAACAGAAACCATTTTTCACCAGCTTTTATTTGCCTCAAAAAATAGTTCGAGTCTCCTCTGTATTATGTCCAGAAATCTGACGGACTAATAAACACATTCATTTTCCCAATAAACTCAGCCATCCTGTGATGCTCATTTTTCCCCAACCCTAACCCTTTACTCATTGTGACAACTTCAGCATTATCCTTCCTTCCTTCCTTCCTTCCTTCCTTCCTTCCTTCCTTCCTTCCTTCCTTCCTTCCTTCCTTCCTTCCTTCCTTCCTTCCTTCCTTCCTTTTCTCCTCCTCCAGAGATACAGTGAGAACTTTTTTAAAAATCCCATTTTTATCACCATTGTTGTGTCATTTCTAATTATTAAACAGACACTAGAGTCAGGGGCGGGGGGGGGGGAGTTGCTGTTTCTTTTACTGAAACTTCTAGAACTAACTCCAGTGAGTCTGCAGGGAGTATAATGTATAAAACAGCCCAAGATAATGGAGCAATGGTACTAGATCACAGGCATGCTTAATCAACCAGTAACAATATTAAAACAATATACTACCTATATCACCAAGATATACAAACTGATCTTTGGCAGAACTCAGATCTCAGAACCTTGCATAGCTCCTTGTATTTTCTTAGAATATTCATTGTCTGTGAGAATATTTTTATATTTATATTAAAAACCAATATATCCTACATATAAAGTATATTAAAACACCTATATAAATAAAGTTCAGAAAATGTTTGATCCTTGGAGAACTTTCATTGTGGTGCTCAGAAATGCTTGGAAATATAAGAGCAACAGTAGAGGAGTATATCCAGTAGAGCTGAAGAAAGTTATTTATTTCCTTGGAAGGATGCAAACAATATCAAATGCAAATATTTCCTGTTTTGATTGTTCCTGAAAAACACAAAATGTTGATTACTATGACAGCCATAAGGAATAGCGAGATACTGCTGGAGATGTATTATTTGCACTATAATCCAAGAAACACTTGGTATTTTGAAGCCTTACCATTATGTAGACGTGCCTTGGAAGGGATATCAAGGACACTGTGTCCCAAATTCACCTCCATCCAATTAATAGTTTCAAAGTACAGGACATGAAATAATGTATTTACATGACAGGAATGTAGATTCCAAATGGGGGGAAAAACTTCCTTAACAGGGAAAGCCATTTGACAGTGGAACCAATTATCCAGAGAGGTGATGGGCATGGGCTCCACTCCAGATATAGCCACATATCTGTCCAAGGCACTTGAATTTGATGGAGCTTGGCCTTGACCTTCCAACTCTATGATTCTACAACACAGGCAGTTGCGTACCAACTGACTAAACATTCCGTCTCCTTCTCTTCTCATCAAGACAAGTAAATTCCTAAAGCACTATTTAAACCATTAAAATCAACTAATAAAATAGTCAAATTAATTATTGGATTCTTAGCTACGAGCATATTTAAATTTAGGGCCAAATGAAATCTGATTTCATGGGAGAAAGAAACACAGCAACTGCAGACTCTGAGATTCAGGCTTTATATATACAGGACCAAAGTTCAAATCTGACATTTCTTTATCCTGCCCAGCATGATAGGCTGAGGGCTATTTGTTCTTGGGTGGGAGAAAGATTGACACTGCTGTTTCTGCAATGGATCAGTCTGATTTCAGGCCCTGTGCTTCTGACTTTGCCCAATTTACCCTTCACAGAACATTTTCATATCTTAAAATCCCTTCATCCATTTTCCCATCTTTGGTAAACATTCTATTAAGGCAGTGTTTCTCAACCTTGGCAACTTTAAGATGTGTGGACTTTGACTCGTAAATTTCCCAGCCAGGATGCTACATTAAAGCATACCAATTAATCTACTTGTTCTAATTTTTTTCCACTGATGTATAGCTTGATGTATAACATGCTGGCTGGAGAATTCTGGGAGTTGAAGTCCACACATTTTCAAATTGCCACGGTGGAGAAACACTGATCTAAAGTATGAGTAAAAATGGAAGATCCCTCTGAATAGTTGAGGAGGACCCTATCTTTACCACCAACTACACAAGGCCAAGGCCAGCTTAGTTCAGGCACTATGGGGAAATCACCCCCAGATCACTGATGCTGTGAAAGGCAGATGGCAGCCCTCCAGAGAATTCTCCTGAATTCCTTTGGCTGTTCCCCTCCATTAAAAGGGAAAAATCTGTTGCTTCCTTTGTATCCAATTGAGGAAATAATTATATGTCACAAGCAAATTTCTGTACCTGAGCTAAAACTATTTTGATGCTATTTTTAAAACACGGCTTTGGGAAGGGGAAAACAAAACTATAGACAGAGTATGGCAAGTGGGGGAAGAATGCAGAAAAACAGAGCAATAGGGACAAAAAGCACGTTTATCCTTCTTCAGAGCAAGTAAGAATGGAGAAAGGATGGATGGGAAAATGTTAAGCACTTTTTGCTTCTTACTTTGTCTATATTCCAATCTCAAAGTGGCTTTACATTGCTATTTTTGAAAAAGGGACAGGGGTTCAGTTTCATTTACTTAATGTAAAATGTGTTTACTTATAATTTGTGATGTTAGGATGACAAAGCAAACGAGGGGGAAAGCTATCTAAGATACCAGAACAGTTTTGGGCAATATCACTGCCCAGCTACATACTGTAGACTAGTGATGGCAAACCCATGACACGCATGTCAAAGGTGATACACCATGATGTTTTGGATGACACACCAGCATTCACCACCCCCCAACAACTATTCTCCCTGTTTGAGTTACCAAATAAACTGAGTTTGTTTTACTCGTTTTTGTAATTATTTGATGTTTCTTTATATAATACATAGCACCACATGATTGGACTGTATTTTTTTTTAAATAAATGAATATGTAAAGACTTGTTTCTCTTTTGTTTGGTGGGGGGGGTGACACACCAGCAGAGTCAAGCTAGGCATTTTCTGAATTTTTGATACACCGAGCCCAAAAGGTACGCCATCACTGATGTAGACTCATTCTCCAACCTTCCTGAGGGTGATATTCCAGATATGGTCTCTCTTTCACACACAAGGCCAGGTTCCATCTGTGCATACTAACTTAAATCTCACAATCAGGAACTTTAGGAACTTGTGTGAGTATTCTTTTGTCTGTCCGTGCCATTCTGGTACAGTGTTTGATGACCGTAAATAGGTTATGACGGCATTTTTAACAAATGCATTCTTAATTTCAAAAGATCCTAGTGACTCAGATATCTAGCTTCTCTAACCTTTAGAATGAGCCTATCATTTCATTTCTTCAGAGCTTCTTCATATCTGAATAGGGTGAGGGAAGTCCAACCAAACTCTTGGGCATCCAATCTGTGCATGTTCTTTACATGTAATCTTGGTTCCCTATTTGGATAGATATGATTCAGTTTGGAATGAACTGTACGACCTGCACTTCTGTTGGCTTACTAAAAAAGATCAGAACTTTGAAAAGAGACCTCTGGTTTTGTTTTCATCAGTGTTACAATATTTAATAGAGAATATTCAGGAGAAACAGTCTCCTCATAAAGTATTTAGAACTTTAAAAATCATAAATATATTTTGTATTTTGATGCTATGCTTTAAGTGAAAGCTTTTTTTTTTAACTAAAAAGGACAAAGATCCAAAGATGCCTGCAGGGGCTTCTGCAGAGGGGGTCAAAAAAATCAAGATGGCATCTGCAAGTGCACAATCAAAACTCCACCTCTTTATGTGGCCCACATGTGCAATGCCCATAAAAAAGGTGGGACTTCAATTACAGATGTGGATGCCATCTTATTTATTTATCATATTTATATAGCCGCCCATCTCACACAAGGTGACTCTGGGCAGCCTACAACAATTGACTTGACTTTTTTACCCTCCTACAGATGCCCCTTGATGTCTGCGCTATAGCTTTTCTTAGCACAAATCCACCAAATGATTCCAGGTATGTGCTATATTTGCTGTATTGCGCTTACATGCTACAGAAAGTAAACAGGAAGCTAATGGCTTCTGCAGTATTAAGAGTATAAACAGGGAAATCAAAGTGACAAATCAAAATAGCACACACAATTTCCCAAGTGTATCTTGCCAGGTTCTTATTTCTTAATTATGTTGGGCTAATGAATAAAATAAGACACTCTCTCCTCAATTCACACTTTAAAAAAATGTTTTTTTATTGCGATCTTGCTGAGCTTCCACGTGACTGAACAATTGAAGTCAGTGCGCTGTTGCTTGCAGCCATACTGTGGTATCAGATACACTAGGAAAATGTCGTTGAAGGTGCCTGTATTGTGCTGCAGCAGTGTGAGAGGGAAGAGTTGGCTTTTACAAGTTGGCGTGTAGCCAGCGGATCAATCCACACTGAGGCCTTTTCCCCACTGCTTCCTCCATCTGTGTTCTTTCAAGGTACCTCATTACTTTCTGAAGAATTTCTCCCACACTGTAGCCCTTCTTGGTTGCTTTCTGGGCTAGTTGTGGAAGGTCAGCCAGTTCTCCTTCTCTGTCATTTAAGAATGTCAGGTTGGGCACATTGAAATGAGAAGCCACCATCCACTGGAGGACAGCCTGGAGTTCTTTGTTCAAAGAAGCACTTTCACCATTCTGATTAGTTACTATAACTGCATTTGTACCACCTTGTCTCATATTAGATCTGACTACTGAAGCTCTTCTTGGCCCTCCCAAATGTTGAGATGAGCCATTATACTGTTTATGTGATGTGTCCCCACTTCCTAAATTTGAGCCATTGCCTCCAGACTCTAAAAGACACAATTTAGTCATAGATTTCACCAGCTGGTCAATATCTAGCATATTCATAGGGTGGTCCATGTTGCCATACATATCCAATGGACCATTGGCTGGTTTTGAAGCAGCCTTTATCCTCTGAAGCTTGCTTTCAAGAGGAGGAACCTGCCAGTGACCTCTACTCATGTTGTGGCTATTGTTGTCTACATTAGAAACAGCTTCACGCATGACCTTCTGGATGGTTGATGTGAGGATGCTTGAAATATCTTCCTTTCTTGATTCTTGGTACTGAGGTTGCTGCCACCCCCCTCCTCGTTTTGAAGGGATAAGGTTAGGGATAGTGAAACCTGTGGTTGCCCCTGTCCTCTCAAAATTGGAATCCTGCAGTTTGTAGTCAAGTGAAGGATCATTTGAATTACAAAGTCCACTTTGCTTTGATTTTTCAATTAGCTGCTTCTGAATCTTCATTAATGCACTGTCAATGATATGTTTGGCACATTCATCCATTGAAATGAGTTGTTCTAAACCTTTACTTCCACAAGGATGAGGCTCTGCTTGTCGATTTCTCTTCTCCTTTCCATTATTATGGTTAAACATTTTGCTGTTTTGAAGCTGAGCTCTTCTGATGACCCTGCCAGACTCAAGATGTTGTCTCCTCTCTCAGCTTTCTGAGCTCTTCTGCTCATATCTAGTATATACCCAGTGTGGGCATATCGTTTCTATGGTAGCAGTGACATCACAAAGCACCAGTGTATTATCCAGTAGCCTATGGCCTGATGGCAATGCTCCCACAGGTGATTTATTTTTTTAAATGTCCTCTCTTACTCCATAATTAGTACATATTGATGTTGAAGAATATGAACATCTATTTTTTCAGTAATTGTTGAGATGTGGAAAATCATTACATCAGTAGTATGAAGCTACTTCTCCAAGAATTTAAAGAGAAATATAAACTTTCTGTCATGATTTGGATATCCCATCGTATTCTTTGTTAACAGAATTTTGGATATCATCCTACAATAGGCACGAATAATGGGTGGCCCTTAGATGTTGAACTGCAACCTTTATATTCCTAATCATTCCAGCTAGTATTAATAGGATTTAGTGCTCAACAAAATCAGGGGGAAGCATTACCATTATGCTACATTGTAATATTTTTATTTATGAACAATGTTAAATAAAAATTGTTTACCTTCTCAGTAGAGCTGGACTTTACAGGTAAACTTTTCACCCTTGAACAAAATAATAATTCTCATTTCTGTTATATAAAAGTTCAAATGTAGTTCTTTTGGGGATGAGCCACTAACAATTGAATTGACATGTTTGCTAATAACATTTTTTTCTTATAGTAATATTGTTTTGTAGCTGCTCTGTCAAATAAATGTATCATCTATATGCTCTCCAAAGCAGCCTTCTAAATATACACA
Source organism: Liasis olivaceus (assembly GCA_030867105.1). Taxonomy (NCBI): domain Eukaryota; kingdom Metazoa; phylum Chordata; class Lepidosauria; order Squamata; family Pythonidae; genus Liasis; species Liasis olivaceus. The sequence goes on along the minus strand of CM061355.1, from coordinate 27,769,705 downwards.
TTCAATATAGAAGCAAAAGTACAGCAACAACAACAACAACAACAAATGATTTAAAGGACACTATGTCTTATCAACCTGATTTGTTTAACAAGCCATTCACACATAATACCAAGTCATAAACTGTGGTTTACAACTCATAGTGGCTGGATTCATGCAAAACTAAACACATAGACCGGACCTAGAATCTTCAAATGGTCCAGAATGCAGTGGTGTGCACAGTTTGTGGTTCATCCATATGACACCACTGCTGTGTGATAAGCACTGAATTCCAGTTTCTTTCCAGGTGCAATTCAAGGTGCCGATTATCATGATTAAAGTCCTGTATAGCATGGGGCCAGGTTATTTGAGGAACCATCTCTCTCTGCGGACTTCTACCCATTCCACTAGAATGGATATGGTGGGCCAACTTCAGGTGCAAATGTTGTTATCTGGCAGGAACTAGGAAGTGAGACTTTTCCATAGCTATGCTTTAGAAAGTAAGGGAGATTACCTTGACAGAAATATGCAAGAACCATTACCTAGGTAAAGATGGCTGAAACATTCTTTAAGTCCTGGGAAGCAATATAATATTTGGAAGTGGCTTAGGCAAATGCTTCTCTGAATCACTGATATATAATAAAGAGGGAGGTAAAGCACAATCAGACTTGCAAGATTCAATAAAGTATTGTACAAGTTTTCCGGCGGAATCAATTTTCTGGTCACATCTACCCAGTGGGGCTCAAACTCTTTTTCAAGAGAAGCTGAAAATCTCGCCTTTGCTAGTGGAGATGGCCTCCAATCCTCAGGGCACTCCACTGCCTACAGCAGTGTTTCTCAACCATGGCTACTTTAAGATGTATGGACTTCAGCTCCCAGGATTTCCCAGCCAACATGGCTGGCTGGGGAATTCTGGAAGTTCAAGTCCACACATCTTAAAGTGGCCAAGGTTGAGAAACACTGGTCTACAGGGTACCTTGCTTCAGCGTTGTTGCAACACCAACAACAGGTGGATTTACAAATAACTAACTTGCAAAATGCCACAATGCAACTAACACAACAGTTGGGGCAGAATTTACCTCAGCCAGCAGCAGCACAGGAGTCTGCAGCAGACGGTATTTCGGTGTTCTATGGCAGTTTACCACAGAAGTTTGGAGGACACCAAGACCAATTCCTGACCTTCACAACCTTCACAACTTTTTATGGCAGGTCACCCAGTAGAGTTTCCCACATATTGCACCAAAGTAACTTTCATGTTGAGTTTGCTGAAAGAAGTGGCAATCAAATGAGCCATACCTATCACTGAGGGCAGTGATCCCATGCTGGACCATTGTCAACATTTCATGCAAAGATTTAGAAGTTCCTTTCATGATTCTGTGAAATGAGTGACCACTAACTGTGAAATTTGCAAATTGAAACAAGATCAGCGTGAAGTGCAGGGGTCCATATCAGATCTTAAATTATTGGCCAGAAAAAGCTAAGTGGATTAATGCACTTTTCACTCCAGTAAAGTTTTTGAGAATGTAATAATTATCACCAGGCCTAAAGCTGTGTGATATATTTAATCTGCAAAGCACAGAGAACTCTAATGGAGATACAAATAAACTTGTTCTTTGTAAAAAGATTCTTAGCAACGTAATATTAAGTTAAAGGTCATATTTAAATATAATTCTGTTTAGAATAGCTATTAGTAGTATTAATATTATTAAACAGATGAAGAGAAGAGCAGTTTTCTCACAACCTTTCTATTTGTGCAGTCAAGTTCTTGGAATAATTTTGGATTAATATGTATACAATGTAAAGAAGAAAAATGGCCGAAATGTATCCCTATGGCTTTCACTGAAAGATTTTAATATACACTGTCATGAACAAAATGAAGTTTGACTGTGTGCCCCACCCTTCCAGCCTCTTGGGCATTTATCTGAATTATTAACTTTCTGTTTTGATCCCAGCAGAGCATTAAATATGATTTGGGATCTCATTTATCCTACCTCATAATGTATCTACCAACCCAGCCTTATAATTTTGTCTTGAGGTTAGAATATCAAAACGTTTCAGACAACCCATTTTGTGCTTATGCATCAACCTGTCTGCACTGAAGACATTTCAGTGGTCCTCTGGCAATGCAAAAGCCACATGGTGTAGAATAGTTTCATGCTGACTTCATGCCTACAATAGCATAGAGATAGCTAGAACAATTTGCAGGTCTCCATGTTGTGATGGCCAAGGCAGCTGAAATGATACATCTTATTTAAAACTGAATTGTGGCCCACCTGCTGCTGAAATCATTTTCTGATGGCTAGATTTGTCAAGGTTTGCTATTGTTAAGAGAACATAAAACTAACAAAACTCTGGTTGAATAAACAGGAATGGATGTTTACATGGTCTTCTGGCTTGCTTCAGATATTTCTTATATTTAGAACATAAAACTAGTTCTTTCTTCTCACACACAAAAAAAGTACATTCCTTATTCCTCTCCTACATCATAGGCCTGGTGACTCCAATGAGAGTCCAAAGCTAAAATTCTATTTTTAAAGCATCATGCTTTTTTAGTAACTTTCCACATCTCCAAATATTTCTGCATTACTAACTATTAGTAACTCATAACACAATCAGAATACTTCTTGTTTGGGGTAAACCTAAAGATGAATTTTTTATAAAGCCTTCCCAGGGCAAAAGCATGTTTTTAAAAATGTCACCTAGATGCCATTATCAGGAAACTGTTGTAAACCTAACAGAGCATCCAGTCCAGGTAATCCAATGAGACTGAGAAATTCCTAGTTTTAGTTTAACTGGTATCCATAGTTCTCATTTAGAAAAGTTGTCCTGTTGAAAGTAATATAAAATAAAATGCAGTGTACAGAAGTTGCCATTTGAAATGGAAGATGTGCACAACGGGCATAGATTTATTATTGCTTCTACTAAAAACCTTCCTTATGCTGCTCTTCAGCGGCATTTGCTAAGGTGGTTGATCAAAATCAGCCAGATAGTGGAAGAAGCATCATGACACAAGCTCCGTCCGTGTTGACAATGCACTTTCAAAAGGGGTACAGCATCCATCCATCATCATTCTGATTTTGACCCTCTCCTTGTGGACATCATTGCTGCTATTCTCTTTGCAGGAAAAGAGATATGGATAAAAGCCATGCAGCTCAATCACACTAGGAGTTGTGACCCTTATGGCATATACTGAAGATCATATCATGTGTGCTTTTAAAACATGGGGATGACTTCATAACAGGTTTGCGAAATACAAGGCCTGGTTGCCATTGTCTTGTAACTATTGAATATTGACTTCATTCTACTGAGGCAGTTCACTGTACTTTCATTTCACATTGATTTCAGCATCAACATCTACCAGAGTTCTTCCACATTCTAGATAACCTAACCTCCCCATAGTATGAATTTGTATAATAATAACTCACATGCGTAATGAATACATAATGATAGTCAATAACGAAGCAATCTAAAAACTTAGAGTGTGGATCCACAACAAAGGGAACCATCTTAACATCACCTCACATTTTATGACTAGCTAGAGCAGTTGAGGATCAAACACTGCATCTCTGTGAGTGAGGATCTGATCAGGATTTTAAGACATATTATGTCAGTTGTGTAAACGCCACAAAGTAGGCATTTACAGCATTCTGTATATTTTAAGATGTTATTTAAAAGATGAGTAAACGTTTATGAATTTGTGCAGAATTCATTACAGTACTTTTCCTCTAACAGTTTTTAAAGCCTATGTCTTACACCACAAGAAGCCAGCTTTTATTTCAGTGCAAACTGGAGCCATAATATTTGCTATGGGACAAAGACATTATATTGTATATGATTTTACTTATTGACTCAACTTAAAGCAAACTGTCTAAAATATATACAGGGATTCCAAAGGCTAATCCCATTATTGTTATGGCAAAAATACTTTGATAATACCAGGCATATGTTTTCGTTCTTGATTTCTTGCATGCTTAATAAATAAATCCGCATACAATCTGCACCTGCATACAGGATCCAAAAGACAATAGACTTGCCGGAAGTAGTAGCTTAATTCTTGCTTTGTCTACATTGTTTGGGGGGTTTAATTTTTTTTTTTTTTACACAGGAAGCAACAAATTATTCATATTACTAATGGAGACAAGCAAACTCTGGAAAAGTTCCATTCATTCAAGGCTGTCAAGGGGAAAGCAATGAGGAGGACTTTTGTACAGGCCCGGAAATAAGGGCAGGGCTGTAATCGTGCTGACTGCATGACGAAAACTAAGAAACTTCAAAGACTTGACCCCATGTGCCATGAGAACAGAAGGAGGTGGGGGGAGAGGTTCTAGAGGAAAGCTGGAAGAGTATCTTGGAGAAGTGCGTCTCTTGGAATCTACCAACTGCTGCATCTGGATGATCAATACAGCTCAATCATTGGGACAAGAGTAAGCAAAACAGGCAGAAAAATTACTGATGGTGCATGTGATTGAAAGAAGGATCTCTGCAGTGGGATTGCTGAAATAGTATTCTTGTGCATTCTTATCAAAATTCAACAGGCGAAGTTTTGTAGATGATGCAGGCATGGAAGAACTTCAGCAGCTTAATTTCTGCATGCATACAGTACATGTCGCTCAGCTGCTGAAGACAAAGAAATTAGCATCCCTAGGCTGACCGAAGAAGAAAACAAATGATGCTTGGAGGGCAGCAACCAAAATAGAACTGGAAGAGATTTCAAAAGATAATCCTGGCGGGCATTACATTGAAAGCACTGAACAGTTTAGCTCCGTATTATCTGAGCCAATGACTGTGATCAGGGAGTGAAGTTTGGGTTCACACATCATTTTAAGCCATAATGCATGAGAATCCAGCTACTGTGGTTGTAAAGCGTAGTTTATAGTTTTGTGTGGTACATGAACCCAGTCAATCATGGGTTATTCAATAGCTTATGGTTAAAATAAACCAAGAGTTAGCAAGGTGTGTGAATCTAGTATAGGTACAGAAGGCGCCTGGAAGCCTCAAACTTTCTGCCTGCTTGAATATGCAAAAAGGAAATCAATCAAGCATCAAGAATCCAGGGCATAATACATGCCTGATCATACATGACAATAATCCATAATGTAGTTTGTTGCTAGTTTGGGCTTAAACATCTCATGTGAAGCTATCTATTACAGTTTCTAAACCATCATTTGTAGTTTAGCCTATTGTGTAAACCCAGACAATTATGATTTCCTCCAAAACCATAATTAAACACAGTGTGCAGACTAAAAGCAATTGTGTTCAGCTCTACAAACAGCCGCTCAAGGATCTAGTTTGTGTTGTTGTTGTTTATGAAATTAAAATTTGTCAATAGATTTTTCAAACAAAACTGAAAGCAAAACAAACAAACCCAAAACACATTAAGCAGACCTACAAGTTTAATTGTATAGGCTACAAATAAGGAAGCTTCACTTAAAACAATTCATAAAACATTATACTCAGCTCAATATAGCTTGCTATCATTTAATTCAACTATTTGTGACCCTAGCGTGAGAGCAGCAATAGGATATTTAGCCACATGAACAGATACTACTTTGTCAAAACCAGAGGAACAGTTTGTACTTAAAAGCAATTGCTGTTTAATGCTGAAATCTTGACTTACTTGAGCTGAACACTTCAACTGAACCCAGTGAGGCTCTGACCTCTGCATGTGTATCCCTAGGATGTGATTGTGGATAGATTTTGGACCTGTTGAACTTCTGCCTGCACAATTGCTAAACTAGGTAGAATATTGAGGAACATTATGCCATGTACATATGCATCGCATATGATCAGATGATTGGGAAAACAGCACCTAATGAATATCCTTCTCCAACGTGGGGCTGATTTGGCAGACCCAGGCACACTGTGGTTGTTTGGACCCTGATATGTAAAGCCATAAGAGCGCATGAGACTCTGCAAAGTATTTGCATCTTATATGGCATGAAATATACAAGGAAGCCCTGAGTCTGCAATTTCCTGGAAGTTTGGAGCACAAGTGGAAATTGCAAGATTTTATACTCTCGTGTTAAATAGAAGGCCTTTTTTTGCTGTTGAAGCTCAGCTTACTTGGCAGTTGTTCAATTGAAATAAGTGGGGCTTACTTTCATGTGAATGTATAGAAGCTCTGAGCTATTGACAAAAAAGAGCAACTCCACTGAATCAGCTCCAAAGATCCAACATCCAATTTCCTGTCCTAACTAGCTGCCTGCAAGAACTCTAAAGGTAGGGCATGTTGGTTGTATCCTTTCTCACCGAGTTGCAATATTATATTGGCGTGAATTATTATATGCTTTCTGTAAGTTCCTGCAACCTGCAAGTACTTTCACTTATGAAGATTGGAACATCCCTCTCTCACTCCTTTTCCTCCCCTTTCCCCCCATAATTCCCACTGTCTTATTAACCATAAAAATGTATGGAAGAAATAAGCAGCCTTTGTTTAGAAACCATTGGTTCCCTCAGAACTTTGACGCAAGTTTGCGTGGCACCATTCTTCAAAAGATGGTTGCCTCAAGAGGTGTTTAGTCATCAAGGCTTACTTACATATTACTGCTAAGGCATGCCACATCTTGTTTCTACCATCTGTGGCAGAGAATGAACCCACAAAGCCCAGCCCATACATACTCATAATATTTAGCCTTCATAAGGGGCCCATGCACCACTGCAAACAAGTTCAAAGCATGATTTGAACATGTGAGTTTCCTTATGCTGGTCAGATTCTTCTTTGTCTGGATTCCTGCCTTTCCTATTCTTCTCACCCTTCATAAGGGAGATTCATGCTTTCTTCATGCAACACGTTCTTGGACTTCTCAGTTACAGAGATAACAACCCCATTCTAAAAGACCGTTCTTGGCATGGCCCCTAGCGTTAAAAGTGGCTTCTAATCATGAATCATAGCTCAGAACTCTCAATCCTTGACACTTAAATAAGGCTCATGCCACACTTTGCCTGATGCATATTTAAACGTAGCTAAAGGTTCTTTTCAAGGACCAAGTGATCTCACCTGCTTGACTTCAGATCAGCAAGGCATTTTAGAAAAGATGAGAGCTGTACTGCTGGCCTTGTGACACCTGAAGTACCATGAAAAATATTTCAGACATGAGGAGGAGGAGTTTGCTGTCATCTGAGCCAAGCATCATATCCACTGAACTTCAACATTTGATTCTGCTTTGTGCTGTTAATTGCTATTGCTTATGAGGTCGGTTTTATCACTTTTGTTTAAACTACCCTGAAGATGATTTTAGAGGCAGCCCATAAATACAGAGAAAAAAATGGAAAGAAATCAGCAGGTATTGATAGCACAGTTATCCTAATGATAGGCATATAGCAGCTGGTTTTTTATCCTTTGTAGCTTTTTTTCCCTTCTCCCAGCTCTTCTTTTTTCTGATTTAGTCATTTTCCTTAAGCAAATAAGCCCATTACACTTGCGATAGTTAGAGACCATTATTATTTACTGCACTTGATCTTAGGCCGAGAAGTGATAGTTAGAGACTATTTTTTAAAGTTTTATCATTAATTTGGTGCTATTAAGTCAGGTCTCCAATTGTGTGGACTATCTCAAATGTCCACAGACATAATTCATAGTTCTTCCAATTGATATTTCGCCCATGGCAAGATCTACACAATAAAACACCTTGCTGTAGTCAATAAAGGAGAGGTAAACCTTCAATTATGTTGCTCTCATCTATATCTAGTTTATGTTAGCTATCTGATCTTGTGTCTCTGGCTCTTACAAAATCTCCCTGTTCATTTGGCATTTCTCTTTCTTTGTATGATTCTATTCTTTGTAAATCTAAAACAAAGCTTTGCTTACATGAGGAATTCATGCAACTGTTTGCTATAGAATTCTTCAGTGTTTCCCTTCAAATTGGCTTGTGTCCTGAATAGTCTATCATGTATCATCTGATTTAAAGTGGCCTGTTCAAGTCTCCCTCTGTTTACTTATTCCTAAAATATCTAATTTAGAACACAATCATTTTGACTTCGATAATTTAAAGTTTTTCTTGGTTCATCCATCTCCCGTTCCATTTTCTACTTGTATGTGTCCTAAAATGAGAAACTTCTCTTTCAGTAAAGTTACCATTAGTGACCAGACTGTCTTGAGGTTTTGGTCCAGATATAGATATAGATATAGATGGTTTAGGGCATTCCAAATGCTGAGGACCCTGAGTGTTATCACATTGAGATTTACTCATGAAAATTTGGCGTTCTTCCCTAGCTACTGCTTTCTAACCTGGAGGATTGCCTCATCTGGGATCCAAGCTTGTCTAAATGTTTCAGCCATATCCATACAGTTTTTTGGCATCAGTATTGGAATAGTTTGCCATTGCCTTCTTCTGGATTTGCTTCTGGAGTTCCTTAAGTGAGGCAGCTTGGCTTCCTTCATGTTTCCAAAGCCCCACCTAGCTCCACCCCCATCATTTTCTCCCATCCCCATGCAATTTTACTAAGCTAGGGTAATATGATGGAATGTCTAGCAAATCCTGGGAACATAGAGGAAAACTATTACAAAAAAGATTTCTTAGCCCAGAGAAGGGAGAAAGTGTGAGAAAGAGACTCAGAGTAACTCTACCTTAATTAATCTAGGTATAAATTAATCTGGAAAATTGTTTTGGCAGGCTTTCAAGATGCTAAAACATTGCTAGCAATAAAGATCATTCTAGGAATCCAACTGATTCTTGTTTCCTGAATTTGTCAGCCTCAGAGTGTTGATTGGTGACCCTAATAGGAACTCATACTCCTACCATCGTTGTTCGTAGGCCCATTGAAGCTACTGGGCCTCCCACTAGGTCAAAATGGTAATCTCCTGAGAGGGACAGAATTGATATACATGCAGATGCTGTCCATATGTCTGCATTTCATAAGCTTCTCATGCACAGATGTCTGAAACACTACCAAAATGAATAAAGATCAATAGAATTATAGTAAATTCTAAACCTGAACCACATGTGGCATGCACTTTTTAAAAATTAAGTGTATGGTTGGAAGTTAGAGGAAGGAATAAAAACAGAAGAATTCCTTAATTATTTTCCTTCCAGTCAAAATTTCAAGCTGCTTTTTAATCTGAAAATGAGAGAGCTAACACTTGGGAATGTGTTATCTACAATAAATGTATTTATTTATTCAGCCAGTTAGTCACTCTAGGCCACCCAGCTCCAAAAATTACTCTGGGTGGCTTCACAAAGTTAAAAACAGAGAAAGTGACGTAATATTAAAAAAAAAAAACATTCCCCCAAAGGGGGGAGAAAAACAATATTCTGAACCAGCTGTAATTTTGAGTGGTCTTCCAGGGCAGCCCCATGTAAAGTGCATTGCAATAGTACACTTGCAAGCTGACCAAGACCAAGACATAAGTGACTGTATGGAGAGTCTTTTGGTCCAGGAATGGGCAGAACTGCTGCACAAGTAGGATTTGTGCAAAGGATGTTCTAGCCACAGCTGCCACCTGTTCCTCAAGTAGGATTTAAGAGTCCTTAGATTACACAGTAATCCCAAATGGGGAAGTACCATCCCATTAAAAGCAAGGCTGGCAAGTGTCCAAAATCAGGAGATCCAAGTACTGGTAACCACTTGGTCTTGTCAGGATTGAGCCTAACCTGTTCAAGGAAGGCCAGGTGAGACCTACCACTCCCATTATGGCTCCCACAGGTCATCAACAAATATAACCAATGCTGTCTCCAATGCTAGCCTGATACATTACCAGAAAGGATCCAGATAGATTATTTGGATCCTCCAGCTTGTACCTATATTAAACTCTCAATAATTTGGGATGGGTCCCTTACTGCCATGTTTACCTTGACTCAATGCCTCCTGGACTACCAGCCTTGGGAATTCCATTGCCAATCGAGCAACAGAATCAAGTAGCTCAGTCAGGAATTTCACTGCACAGCTGGGAAGCCAGTATAACAGCAACAACCCTAAGTGCTCCCCGGAGTCCAATTTCAACACAAGATCTCACATCCCTTTATCTGTGGTGCAGAGCCTCTAAAAGCCATCACACATTCCTGGATGACAACTTTCACCCTTTCCCCCATGCTCTGGAATTGCAGCTGATGCCAAACACAACCCCCAGTGGGTATATCTCCAAGAGGAGTAACACACACACACCATCCACTCAGGTCTCAGTTATATAGGCCATGTCATCTGACTCCTCCACAGTCAAGTCATGGAGGCAGGTGGATTTATTACACATCAACCTGGCATTTAATGGCAGTGTCTGGAGGCTAGGGCATTGTCGGGCCCAGCCCAAGAACAACAGTGAAACAGTCCAGTTAAGTAAAGTTCCTTTATTTGCTTACACCTTATATAGAGAATCTTTCCAGACTAAATCTATACTATAGCAACTAGGGGATATACCCTGGGAGATTCTAGGGAGTGGCTATCCTGAACCTCTTTTGTTTCCCATACTCCCCCTGCAGACTGCATTGTCTTTTGTCTCCTTTCCCTTCCTAGAATGCACCCCCTCATTCCTGATAACCTTGATCTCTCACTTCACCCTCCTCTTCGTAGATACATTCCATCACATCCATCAAGAATCCAGTGACCTAGCATTGGGGTTAAATGCTAGGGCCGGGCTGGCAAGTGGGAGTGATCTCAGTCATTGCATCCATTGACCTTGTGAATGTCTGCCCTCCTGAGATTTCTGTCCTGAGGTTGAAGCTAATAATCGCAACAGAACTGTATTTGCATTGTCTCTTGGAGTTCTTTGGGCTGGACCTGACATCAATCTCACCAGACTAAACCCTAGTTCCCAAGCCAGCCAGCCACAACACCATGAATTCCTTAGGAATTCCAGCCTCATCTTCTTGAACTTCCCATGTTCGTATTGGGGGCTAAGAACATGCTTATCTCCCTGAGCCTGGCCTTCATAAGTCCATTCCATAACAGATTCCTCTCATATCTCCCCCTGACCATCACTACTCTAATAGCAGCACTTGCCCTCAACTCCGCCTACCCTAAATCTCAGCCTCCCAGGTCATGGAGCTAAACCCACACAAGCCTCCAAGCCACATACACACTCAGGAGCTCCTGCTGCCAGCAGTCAGAGGGACTAGGCTAAAAGGAACACAACTAAACAAGACAGACATCCCTTAACCTTCACTCCCCACAAATCCCCAATCCCCTAACCCATTCTGAGGAAAAGCAGCTGGAAAAAATAAGTGGTAAAGAAAAATGAATTAATTAAACAGACTTTCTTCTATCATTCTTTTCAAAACTGCAGCCTCCTTTTGCTGCCTGACTGCATCACATATCTTATTGACCCATCATCTATTCACATCCAAGATCAAGCTAAAACTGAGATATGGGAGCCCTACATGTGGGATGCAGAACAATGGATGCAGGCACTGCTGGGTGGAGGAAAAATCATAATAAAAGTTCTTGCATCCCTTCTGCAGAAGTTTTCTGCTTTGGGCAATAATGGGACCAGCACATATTTCTAAGCCTTGAGGGAGAAAGAGAGAGTAATTGGAATGGAGTAGATTTTTTAAAAATTGTGTTTTCTCTATAAAGAAGCACACTTCATCAGAATAGATATATTAAAAAGAAACATGGTAATCTGCATTTGCGCGCATTCATTCCAGGAATGTACTTTGAAAGCAAACAAACTCCAGTTCCTGAACCCAACTGCCAGGCTCACCGCTACACTTTTAACATCAAACCATCCTAATCCCAATTCAATGTGATAACACAATTGCTCACCTATCAGATTACTAGAACTGTAGTTTAAAAAATCTTGCACGGAATCCAGAGTTTCGGCTCTGTTTGTATGTACAATGTCTTTTAATATTGATATAGTAACCCATGTACTTGTTTGTTTGTTTGAAGCATTTTTCTTCTGCTCTTCAGCCAAAGAGAATCCCAAAGCAGTTGATGCATAATTAATGAAAAAAAGGCAATCCTTGTCTGCAGGCTGATGGTCTACTCTCTAGAAACCAGGAGTGCTTTTCTGTACTGAAGTACATAATAACTTAGAGCCCTCAAACCTTTAGCATCTTGAAAGCAGGTAGTGGGTTACCACAGAGGAGTGGAACTTCCCATTCACAAACTGCCCAAGTGGGGGTAGTCTGTGGAGTCCTTGGTGCTCTCTGAGCCTGGTTGTTTTCTTGCAGATGTTTCATTACCTGACTAGTCAGCACTGATGATGTTACCTAGTTGGGTAATGAAACGTCTGCAAGAAAACAACCAAGCTCAGAGAGCACCAAGGACTCCACAGTTCAACCCTGAGCTACCAATATCCTCTTCTATTGGGGATTGTCATGAAACACCAATTTGTGAAATAGCTCCCTGCCAAATACTCTAGCATCCAGGCCTACTCACTGATAAGTCCCTGTTTGCTTTTGCCTTTTTCTCAGCAGGTTGGCAAATTTATAAAGCACCAGGCTGCTGCCACAGACCATTTTTTGGTTTTGTTTTCTTTTGTTCGTTTTTGGGGTTGGTTGGTTTGCTCCTAGGAATGCCTGCGAGACCTTCTGTGGAACACAGGAGCTCTATCTTGCAAGTAAACATGTTCTGGAAAGTACAGTTTTGCTTTGCAGCGTGCCAACTTTCATTAAATGATCTTTAACAAATTTTAAAAGCAGAGTAGGCAGAGGGCATGGAGGGCACTAGGTGTCTACAATAGGTATACCAGAGTTTCAAGGTTCTCCAGGGTGAGTAGAGTGTTTGTGCACACACGTGTAGACACAGTACACTAGGATATTGAAAGTGCTTCATATACAGGACCAAACGAATAAGCTTAAGACCCTGTAAGGCTACTCAGCACATCCCCTCTGCAATTGGTACACTGAGAAAATGTTTTGTCCAACTAAGCCTGAACAGAGTATTATTCATGACTAAATTTTCTTCTTTTTTTTTCTTCTTTTTTTCTTCTTTTTTATTATTGTGAGCCGCCCAGAGTCACCCGTTGGGGGAGATGGGCGGCATACAAGCCTGAAAATAAATAAATAAATAAATAAATAAAACGGATGGGGTCCCAGCACCTCCACTGATATATCAGTTGTGAGTTGGCCAGAGATACACTTATCTGTGCAATAACATGAATTACCATGATTTCCAAAGAGAAGGGTGCTTTGTTTTGTTGTTTTGTTGTTTTGTTTTGTTTTGATTGAAGAAATGATGACTCGGCAGCTGCCTAAGCTGTACAACTGGCTTATGACCAGTTTCTGTTAGGGAAATCCTTCCTACAAAAACAAAATGTAACCCTAAACTTTTACCAACTGAGAAATATGAAGAATCCTTTTTATGTTTAGGGAAGATAGCTGTTTTTGTATATGAAATACAGAAGTCTGTGTCTTGCAGATTAAACAGGAACATCCTCTACTTATGGATCAAAAGATAAATGAATGAACTTTACCATTTTCAGTGTAGTTCCCCATTGTTTAGCTTTTGACTAGTGCTGACTTGTCCACTTTTCACCCTTATACAACATACAAGTCAAGTAAGGTTGTTAATATTTTTTTAAAGAAAACTGTTTATCTTATTTGTAAAGGAAGAATTTGGGAACAAGTGCCAAAAGCTTCAAAGAGGAAGAAATATCCAGAACAATAACTGAGAACACAATTTGGTGTAATTGTAGGAATTGCCACAAAATGAGCTCATACATCACCAGTGCATGCAATCCCTTTCTTTCTAATACTCATTGGGCATTTCAAGAAAAAAGAAAGAAGCTGCTTGTTTTTCCTTCTTTCCTGGTAAAGCAAGCAAGAAAGGGATAAAGTGCACTATTTACTTAAAGTGACAGATAGTAACTGATTCCAAGATCAAATGAAGATGGAAGGAGCATAATGAAATTCTGTGCAATAGAGATGTCAAAATCCAAGATACCTTAGAAGATGTTCCTTATTTACAAGAACCTCTAATATTAGAAGATGAAATTTAGATTAGCAATCCAGTCATTACCAAACCAAAAGGCTGCAGAAATTGGTAGAATATCTATAGAATTATGGCAAGCAGCAGAAAAAGTATCAGTAAAAGGTTCTAATAAACTATGCTAGCAAATCTGGAGAAAGAGACAATGGCCAATCGATTGGAAGAGGTCAATCTACATAGCAATGCCAAGGAAGACTTAACAGAGTATGCAAAGTATTGCACAATATCCTTAATGTCACATGACAGTAAAATAATACTTAAGGTTCACCCAATGAAGATTAAAGCCCTACATAGAAAAGGAGATGCCAGATTCTGAAGATTTGGTTTTGGAAAAAGCTGAGTAACAAGAGGCATTATTTCTGATGGACACTGGATAATTCAGAAAGTCAAAGAATACCAAAAAGAAGTTAATATGTGCTTCATTGATTATAGAAGGCCTTTGATTGTGTTGACCATGTCAACTATAGAATGTCCTTAGGAATATGGTAATCCCAGAATATCTCATTGTCCTCATGTGAACTATACACAGCACAAGAAACCAGAGTCCAGAGAGAACATGGTGAAACAGATTGGTTTCAGATCAATGAAAGAGTGAGACAAGATTATATATTCTCCACTTAGTTGTACAACCTGTATGCTGACTATATAGTGAGGGAAGCTAGGTTGGAAGAAGAGGAGTGTGATTTTAAAATTGGAGGAAAAACATTGATCACATGCACTGTACTAATGGCACTACTCTGATAGCCGAAAATGAAAATGATCTGCAAGATTTAGTAATGAAAATCAAGAAACACATAAAAATGTGATAAACATTAAATATAAAGAAGAATATAAACTAATGTCAACAGGTACAGCAAACAGCCTTGAACTAACAGTGAAGGTACTGAAGAAGTGGATAGCATCTGCCTTTTAGTTTTGATTATCATCAGTAAAGGTACCAACAGCCAAGACATATACCACAGACCAGCACTTGGTAGGATAGCAATGAATGTGTTGGAGAAGCCAAGAAAACAAACAAATGGATTACAGAGCAAATCAGTCCAGGTTTGATCTCACTCAAGGCACAAATGACCATACTCAAATTATGATATTTTGGACACATTATGTGAAGATCCAGTTCTCTTGAGAAGACTTTGATGCTGGGAAAGGTGGAAAGAAAGAGAAGAGGACAACCAGCAGTGAGGTGGTTGGACTCAATTACAACTGTGATGGGTGCCAGGTTGGGGACCAAACATCCCGGAGGTTTATATATGTGGTTGCGAGAGTCAACACTGACTTTAAAGCACACTTAATTAGAGTGATGAAGTGAAACACTTAGGGTGATTCTCACATAGAATTCACTAGCAATCATGCAGAAATAAAGTCTATTGTTTACATCCTGTGAGATACTAAAGCAAAATTCTTAACATGTCTACTTAGTAATAAACTTTTCAGAGTTCAGTTCAATTAAGATAGGTAGTCAGGCCCCAGTGACCTAATGTTCACAATCTTTATCATAAACTCTTCCATGGACATTCCAGTAATGTCTTTGATCCTTTTGATCCCATCCACTTTGTCTTTCCTTTCTTCTACTTCCTTCAAACTTGCTAAGCACAATCACTTTTTCTAATTCATCCTTCACTCATATCACACACATGAATTTCTACTTCCTGATCATCACCTCAAAGGAGTAGGATATATTTGATCAAGGACTGACTAGTTCTCCATGCAGTCCCTAGAAGTCTTAGTAGCCATCTCCAAATCTATGTATTTATTTATGAAATTTGTATGCTGCCAATTTTATGCCAACTCATGGCAGCATCTACTTTGAAACATCTCTCTTCTTCCTCTCCCTCTTTCTCAGTGACCCAATTTCACAGCCACTGTTTTAAATATTCTGAACACCGTTTCACTGAAATGTAAAATAAACTTGCCTAAACTTGCCATTGCACTTTACAATATGGTGAATATTTGTAGTGTTGCATCTGGTTCACACACTGCATTGGCTAAATAAGTGGTGTTCTTCTATGGGCAAGAACAGTCAAGACATATAACTGTTGCCTACCCAATGCAAACATGCAAGATAAATGACTATGGGGTAGAATATACATGAAATGACAATGAAAAAGATCAGAAAAATAAACATTTAAAACAAAAGAACCCACTTTTGAAATCTTTGCAGCTATATTGGTCTATTGAAGTCAAAAAATGCACTTTATTTGAATCTATGAAAAAAAATATTTATTTTATATTAAGAGGAGGGAGGAGAAAAATAATGTGTTTTGAAGTCACTGGGCAATATGTTAAATAAAGCACACACACACACACACACACACACAAAAGGAATATGATGCCATTTGGGGAATTGTAGAACTGAAATAATACTTTTCCATTGTAACCCCTGGCATACATATGAAATGATGTTGCATTATTGTGAGCTGAATGCTTATAGTACAAGTTTGTAATAGATACTCCCCCCCTCCTTTATTTTTGGCTCCTAAATAGTACAATTCTACCCTGAAACCTATGAATCATAAGAGTGCCTCTGACCACATATCGAGTTTTTTCTCATAGTCTTTATAACCCCTACTGTCCCATTACTTGGAGAAGCAAAGGCCCGACCTTGAGCAATGAAGAGCCACTGCGTCGGGGATGGACTCTTGCTTTTTGGGGTGCTTGTTTTGTGCTTGTTTTGTTTTGTTTTGTTTTTATTCTTAATTTTTAAAAAGTACAGAATATAAGCAAAGTATCAAGATACATACAATAATAACAAACCTAACTAAACAATTCAGAAAGATAAAAATAATAAAAAGCAAGAAAAAAACGGGGTGGGAAAGAAAGAAAGAAAGAAAGAAAGAAAGAGAGAGAGAGAGAGAGAGAGAGAGAGAGAGAGAGAGAGAGAGAGAGAGAGAGAGAGAGAAAGAAAGAAAGAAAGAAAGAAAGAAAGAAAGAAAGAAAGAAAGAAAGAAAGAAAGAAGGGGAGGGGGGAGGGGGAGGGGGAGGGGAAGGGAAGGGAAGGGAAGGGAAGGGAAGGGAGGGAAAACAAGAAAATTCTACCTTATACATTAAACTTATAGATAGAACTCTAAGGCGCAGGGCAGCGGGGACTTGGGCCAAGTTTAGGAAAGCGAGCTGTCAAAACATAGAGGCTGCTGTCTGGGCATGCGCGACTGCCAAGCGGGTACGTCTGCCGCTTTCACCGGACTCTGCTGCTCCTGCGTTGCCCAGCCTGAGCCGCGCGACCGGTTTGCGGCGGCGGCAGCAGCAGCAGCAGCAGCGCTAGCCGCGGAGAGGGCGCCGCTTGTCGGGGGTCCTCTGGGGCGTGGTCTGGGCGTCACCTCCCCCCCCAGCTGCACCCTCGCGCAGGAGCCGAGGGCGAAGGAGGGGGACGACGAGAGGTGGGGGAGGGGAAGGAGTCCCCGGCCGCAGCCAAGGAGTTGCTCCGCGCCAGACCCAGGCTGCCCGCGCGAGCGAACATGGGGCTGGAGAAAGAGAAAGCGGACACCAAAATCTTCATGGACGAGGACGGCTTCAATCGGAGCAGCAGCCCCGCGCCGTCGGAGACGGAGAAGAGTCTGGAGAACGCGCCCGACCGGGACCCGCACGGGCTCAACAGCCACCTGAAGGTGAGGGCGCGCTGATCCCCGCGCAGACGCCGGCGGCTTCGCGGGACCCGCTCCTCACACCTGCTCCGCCCGCCGCTTTGCGTGCCGCAGTCGAGCCCCCTTGGAGGACGCGGAGCGTTTTCTCTTTATGCCATTTAAGGCGAATTTAGCGCGTGGGTTTGCCCCCTCCCGATTGCAGCCTGAGAGAATTCCTCTGCTCAGTCATTTTGGGTACCTATTTCCGCTCGCGCGCTCGCTTTTTTTTTTTTTTTTTTGTGGGGGAAGGAAAGGAAGGAAAACTAGTTTATTTAGGTTCGTAGGTAATTTCTACGTTCTCGATTGTGCCTGTTTTTTGAATCCACAAAACCCTAAATCCTTCCAGGCCAACCAGCCCGGTTCTTTCAGAACAGTAACAAAAGCAGCAGGTTGTTTCTGCTGCCTGTTGCGCTTCCCCTCCCCTCGGAGACCCCACCCTTCGCGTTTCCAGTCAGGCGCTTATTTGGGGTGCTCAGGCTTGTTTCTCTCTCTTCCAGCTGGGATTTGAGGATGTGATAGCGGAGCCTGCATCCACTCACTCCTTCGATAAAGTCTGGGTCTGCAGCCACGCTCTCTTTGAGATCAGCAAGTATCTGATATATAAGCTCCTGACCCTTGTCCTTGCTGTTCCCTTGGCCCTGGTTGCAGGGATTCTCTTTGCTGTGCTAAGTTGCCTGCACATCTGGTAAGAACTTCAGCTGCAACATTAACATTCTTCCTGTGCAAGTAAAGTGAAAAATCTAACCAGTTAATCTCATGTGATCCCAAATGTTGCCATTGCAAGTAATAATTTTAGGGTGATTTTTGTGGCAGGTAGCAGACTTGCAGACTAACTCCGTTCACTTTTACTGCAAGTAAAATCTACTGAGTTGATACGCTTCATATGTACAAGGAATACCAACGGGATGGAGTTTAGCATCACGGAGTGCCAACTTGCCCTGTGCCCTGCTGGCTGCTGGAAGGCCAAAAGAGAAGACCTAGAAATGTTGGGGGGGGGGGGGGGTCTGCATCTATTTTCTGACTGGTTGGTTGGTTTCCTTTTCTCCCTAAAACAAATACATCTTTATCTTCCATTGTTTACAGTGAGAATATATTTAGACTAGGTCTCATGCCATTTCTGGCCAGACACATGAAAGAAAGGCAGGATCACCTAATTCCAACCACGTCCTTTGAGGGGATTTTCTGAGGACTGTATTTCCCAACCACAAAAAATTAAATATATCAACAAATAAAATTAAAATCTGCAGAGGCCAAAGCATGGGGCAGGATCTCATACTGAATTTTTCTCCACCAAAGAGGCTAGAGCAATTTTTCTGACCTGGAGGAGGTACTCAAATCAGTTCTGCAGAATCTTAGATGTTGCTTAAGGACCATAGAACTGCAGCCCTAATATGCAAAATGCTTTAAAGTAATTATGACATTATTGTAGTTGTGATTTTACTTAGGCCAAGTTCATACATGTCTGTGCCTCCTTTGATTTTGCCATACGATGGTTGATATCTGAATGTGCATGTGTGTTCTGTTAAGAAACATTGCATTTGAGATATCATTGAGGGTGGCATTCATGATGACTATTTGCACATACATATTCTTTCAAGTATAGTCATTAGGTGATGAACAGATGTGTGGACCAGACCATGTTCTGTCAAACATAATAGGACCACTATTTCCCAGAAAGCTTAGTTAAGCCCTGACTCACAAGCACCCTTCATTTACTTACTTACTACTTACCAATATGTGTAGACCACCCCATCCCCTTAAGGAATGTCACTATTATTCCTACATTCAGATATGTTTCTGAGGCAAAGAGATACCTTGCAAGAAGCCATAAGGTAAGTTGATTGTGGCATGAGTTTGTCAACTGTGAGATCCAGACTTCTCAGTGTATGTGTGTGAGAGACACAGAAAAAGTGTGTGCATGTTATTTATTGCAACGTGCATGACAATGACAACACTGTCAAAAGGAATTATTGGGATTAGTGCTTTTTTAGTGCATATTGAATCCCTGCATTTTAACAATGACTGTATCCCATTGAACATATATCTCCATATAAGGTAGTACCATGGGACAAAAATAGAAAAGTGGTTTCAGTAAACCAGGAAGTGGAAACATTTCATAAATGAGGCTTTTATCATCCAGAAAACACTGTCTCTGAGTTTGTTTAGGGCTTTTTGTGCTACCATTTAGCTATAATCCATTCATAGATTGTAGGTTGTCAAGCAAGCTGATCTGCTATGGCCGTTACCTACAAAAATTCTATGATCACTGGAAAAAGATGATACTTGACAGCATTTTACAAGTTCTTGGCAGATCAGTGGTTCATCCCATTATTACCAAGTACTTGACTGCTAGTTCTTGGAATTGCATTGCCTCTCTTTGTTTTATGGAACCCAAAAACACATGGAGCTGCCTTATTCTAATCAAAACACTGGTGTAGCCCAGCATTCCTCAACCTGGAACCTGTTGAACTTTCCTCTCATGACCTCCACTCAACATGGTTCAAATTCTCATTGACTAGCCAAAACCTACAGGGTACCTTTGAAAGGAAGTAGATGTTTAAAGAAGGCTTTCAGAAGCAGTTGTTCAGAAAATGTAAGAAAGGAAAAGATCCAGCATTACCTCTTTCCTCAAACTGACATGCATTGCTACACATGATCAGCTTCAAAGATTTGGTCAAAGTGATGAACAGACAGCAGTATTCAGGGATCCATCTTTTGTGGTTATTGCAAGAGCAAAAGGATGTTTGCCCCAGTGTAGTGATTGCTAATTGGAACAGATAAGCCAGTACTCATTCTACAGGAGTCTGCCGGTAACACTATAAAATATAGGGATAAAGCACAACCACCAGCATCTCTCTCACACACACACATACACAGACAAAATATGGCATGGACAGATAGACTGACCAGTCTCAAAAGTGTTGCTGATGCTATGGAAGTCGCTCTGGAGAGGAAAATTCACAAGTGGGACATTACCACCAAGAAGCTCTTTCTCTCTCTCTAGTCATTGTGGATTGTGGGTGCCAAAAATATATCATTTAATGAAGATTTCAGTGTCTTTCTTGACTTAATGTTGAAAATACTAAAAAAAATAAAATCAATCTAAAATCTCCCAACTGTTGAACCAGGAGTTGACTCATGGTGTGGTCATGAATATGTCAGTGTTGTTTTCTTGGCAACAAGAATGAAGTGGTTTTCCATTGCCTTCCTCTGGAATGGGATATTTTTCAACATCTCAGTCTAGTCTACTGTTAGGATTTTTCTAGTGGTGCCCCATTCAAGTACTAACAGGTCTGACCCTGCTTAACTTTTTGAAGGTCAGATAGGTGCTGCAGCCTGTCTTACTTTGATGATATAATGTGCTATGATCCTCTTAGTTTTGTTTTTATTTAATTCTGAAATAAGCACATGGATTCCTACTCTAGAACTGTTTCATTTCTGAACCTGTCCTCTCCCCATCCCCCAAATTTTAAATTCCCTTGCAGGAGAGAGAAAATTGAAAATGAAGCAGCAAGATCCTTTCCCTTCACATGGCTGGTCCCAATCTAGATCCTACTTATTTAGAATAAAAAATAAGAGAATCCACTGCATGTTTCATAATTGAATTCCCCTGGGAAGGCGAAAAGGCTGCCTCAATTAAGTCTGCCATCACAACCCCTACTCCTAGAAACAGAGCATTTAAGGTCATTTCACTGTTTTACTCTTCTGATTTTCACTTTAGGACTCCCCTAAAGGGTGATTTCCCATTCCAGCAATGCTGGCCCAAAAATCTGAAGGTGAAGTCAGGTGAATGGACATGTGGGGCCATTGTTCTGCCTTCCTGTGGAATCCCTTTGGTTAAGGAGTATGCAACTGTTGCTTGTTTTGAGGGCAGGGTAGTGAATTCCTCTCAAACACTCCCAGTGTCCTTTGAGAAAGAGCCAAAGCAATTCCAGTTTGTGGATAGTTAGATTACACTCACAGACATGCACATGCACACACGGTCACACCTTGCCTCATGCAGTTTCATAAGCGAATGCAATTCTAGTGCCATGTTTTGTTTCTTCACCTTCAAAATGGGGACTTCATTATTAATCCACTTTAAGACAATAGGTGTTGGAAGGTTGAATTCCACCCTGTGTAGAGAAGCCCTTTTGAAACCATCATTCAGGAAGCATTGCTGAAGTGCCAACAGAGAGGAGTTGTTACACTGTTAGCCTGCCAAAAATTCACAGAAGAGCTTGACCTCACATTCCTTCTGCACCCAGAACGCTCTCTGAGTAGAGAAACAGTTGCATACCCGCGTTGGAGGGCAGAGTGGTTCACCTCATGGACTGAATTAAGAGCATGCACAAAAATAATTTCATCAGGGTTGGAGGGGAATTGAAGAATTTTTTAAGAAATCACAATAATGGGAATACAGTCGTTCGTTTTTTAAAAACTATGGTTGCTATTTTAATTTAACTTGGACCTTTAAGTTACCTTGCCCTTTTGCAGGTTTTGTTATACTGGTGGCCATAGTTACATTATCTGTTAGGCATAAAAGAACAATCTGAACCTGTGCCAACACCAACCACCCTTTGAATGAGCTGTTTGCAGGCATGATCTAGAAAAGTTGCCGCTCTGCATTCTTCTGTTGCCTGAATGGATCTTTCTCCTTTCCTTTGGCTGCAGACTTAAATTTAGGAAGAAACATCAAGAAGTACATTGCATGTCCTGTATGAATATTTACATATTCTTTAAAATAGATCCTTGTGGTATATGCTTGGCTGTAACGATGTGATCTATTGATTCACTATCAATGTCTCCAGTAACACATGCCAAATTCTGCCTGTAATTACAGGGATAAGATGGAGACCTGAACTACTAAAATGTAAACAAGAATTTTACTGCATGTAATTCACCGCAGACTTATTATTTTATTCTTGTTTCTTGTGAGGATTGAAAGAAATGTCCTCGATCTTCCTCACTTGTATGGATTGCTGTTGTAGCCATGGAGAAGGCAACTCAAGTTTGTGATTAGCCACTTGCTTGGTTGGATTCAAAAACCATCAGAGAAACTCAGCAGAAGTTGGAATGCTCTGCTTTTAAATGAAAGGCCACAAATAACTAACATTAATATGAAAATAGGGTACCAAAACTACTACAAGACTCTCATGATTATCTGTGGAAGACTCCAGCATTAGTAAACGTTATGTTTGTTTACTCATAGGTACAGTTTAAAACAAGAATGGGCAGGCCCATGCAGGCTCCAGGCCCCAGTTGTGAGTGCAAATTAGAGCTAAAGTTTTGGGGGTTTTTTGAATGACAGGAATTAAAAGGGGAAAATGGGAATCTTAAGACTTGCAGAAGTACCCATTGCACCCCTTGAAAAAATACTCACCTGCAAAACTCAGATTGAACTGTCCCATTTGTTTTCTGAAAAGGATGAAGAAATCATGCTATAGTTCCAGCTTTCCACAGTGTGATACCTGCTGTAGTCATATTGCCTGCAGAGTTAGGGGCTTTAGTCCAATACACTTGGAAAACGCTAGATGTGATGTAACTTTCCTAGTCAATCATTATCAATAAATTAGAATATTGCTCATGAAATCAACATGTATGGAAAAAGCATCCATCTTATTTTCTTTTTTTTAATAGTAATTTTATTAAAAGTTACAATTAAACAGATAAAAACTAATACAAACTAAAAAAAAAGAAAAGAATAAAAAGAAAAAATAGAAAAATAGAACAGAAAAAAATAATATTGTAAAGAAAAATAAAAGAAATATATAAAGAAACGACTTCCCCCTTCATCACAAGTAAAAACAATTTTAGTAACTTATCACCTTCTCTTAAAATACAACAAATGATCTCTTCTTCCCACATCCCATCTGTTATATATAAACAAATCCTTAAAGCTTCATCATTCATTCCTGATCAGCAAAAGTCCATTAAGGGTTACCAGAGATAACAGTATATCTATTTTAACCTTGATCAATTACGCCAACATTGTATTCCTTCTTTTTACTTTTAACAATCTTGATCTTTAGTCCCTTCAAATAATGTCCTAGAAACTGATTTCTTTTCATTTTTTTTTCTTTGTCCGTTCTCACAAAATTCTTCAAAGCTGTAACAAATCTCTTTTGTAAATTCAATATAGGAAAATTATCCAGGTCACTCTCTTGGTTTGTTATTTGTATATCCCTTTTAATTATTAAGACATCAGACAATTTATTTTGTATATCCAGTGTAGCATCTTTTTCCATATCATTCTTGTAGCCTGTCATTTTTAAATCCACTTTCAGATCAGTCTCAATCTTGTCAAGTAAAACGTGTTCCTCTTTCATAACATCTTTGAAACACAGGCTGTCTATAGAGGCAGACACTCTTAAAATTAACTTCTGGGTCCATTGTTCAAAAATATCCTTCAATCTGTCCAGTGTTATACTATTTTGTTTCATTCTATATTAGTCAAATTTAAGTGTTTTTCTCCTTTATTTGGAATCTTTAGTTCCTTCTGGTTCCCTCTAGTGTCTAACCTTCAAAGTCTCATCCTATCATGTATTTTTATTAAGACAATTCAAAAGAAAAGCATTTTCCCATTGGAAGGATTCTTATAATTAATTCCAAAGTCTTATTTCAAATCCATCTGGACCCTTAGTCCGTTTGTAACTTTCCAAAATCAAAGTTCTAATCACCCTTTTGCTATTTATTCCAAAAGAAAAAATTGGGGGAAGAAATGGCGAACTGAAAACAGCTCCGCTAAAAGCGGAGCCAACGACCGTGGTGGAATGAAGAGCTGGTGAGTAGACCGGCTCTTCATGATTCCTCTCTGGACAAGGAGAGGGCTTGAGATCACCCACAAGTGCTCCATACAGTTGCTCCTTGCATGACAGCTGTCTCTGCTGGGTTTAGAGCTCTGGGAGATGAGGGAATAGCCATCTTTTTGCCCAGCCATGGTTGGCGCATTCAGAAGGACACAGAATTTGCATACTTCCTTTTCTAATCACTTTCTGAAATTGCTTGTTAACTGCTTTTCAGCTATTAGGAACCTTTGGGTCAAGAAGTGTTATAGCACCGGGTGAGTTTCCTTTAATCCTTAGCAAAAGAAGTTTTAAATAGAAATTTAAAGATTTAAATTTACCAAGTATATAGCATGTACCATACTGCAATGCAGTGATATATATTCACTAGTAAGAATCTACATTCTTTGCTACTTCAGCAAGCAAATGAAAGAGGGAGGAAAGGAGGACAGTGATAGACCCTGATAGTGTCAGTGCTGTTTCTGTTAAATATAATATGCCTTGCATTTGAGCACAGCCAAGTTTTTAGTAGTCAATTTTACTGAAATACATATTTTCTACTATCATACAGTTGAAACAACTCCTATGTTTTTTTACATTTTCTAATCTGCTGTAGCTTCATTTTTAGATTTAAGCAAGAAAGTTATGTGAATGTGTGGATCATAGCAAGATGATAGCTAGTGTCTGCTATGATGTGAGAATAACTGGCTTGCAAACAGGCAAACTGGAAACAATAAAAAATTTCTCTTGGACATTTGGCATAAGTTCTGTAGGTAGGAAAAAAAGGGGGGTAATTTCTTTATTAGCTGAAGTTCTACAAATAGATAAGATTGTAATCCTATTAATTGAGATCTAACTGGAATTGGGAATAAATATAGACCTATCAGATTAGAGCTGCAAGAATCCAGACAACCATGAGCTGGGAGAAAAGAAATACAGAAAACTTCCTTTTCTACCATCTAGTGATCATCAATTTTTTGTGGCCAATCTGGTAGCCCTAATAAACATCACTGAACACAGGGGAATCTTTTTTTTTTTTCTTTCTAATATGATTAGAACGCATTGTTTCATTATCATGCAACAAAGTACAAATGACAAAATAAAAAATAGTATTCAAAAGCAGAACAAGTTACACAGTCCTGCACCTATTTACTAAAGATGAGACCCAAAATGTTCTACGGTGTTCATTCAAATTATGTGTCAATATGATTGCAGACTAAATCCAACAATATCTGGGTTTATCCATCATACAGTTGTGATTTCAATCCATGACTTATTGAATCAACTACAGCACAGTTACTAGATTTGCATATCGTACTATGTGGCAAACCATGTTTCACAGTCATGGTGCCTAGGTTTACATAACACATAAAGTTTAAAAATGAAACCAACTACATGATTGCTAAGCATTATGAGTGAATCTGGCCAATGTATCTTAACTGTCCTATCTATAACTTCTCATGCTTATAAAAATATATTAATCTTTATTACACCAAGGAGTGTATGCGAATCAGACTTATTTTGGTTATGAACATCAGGAAGATACTTGTCAGTACCTTATAATCAGATCCCACTTAATGGGATTGAAATATGATAATGTTTGAGTAAATATGCATTGCACAAAAATTGCAACACAGGTGCTTCTAAACTAATCAGAATATTTTGTAGGTATTTGTACACCTACACTAAGACCAATTCTATCTTGCTGCTGACATATTAAAAATTATGTCTTATTCAGATGTGTCAAACCTAGTCCCCAAAAAAGGTGATGAAGTTTAAGAGATGATTGCTAACCTCTCTCATTTATTTTCTAGGATTGTGGTGCCATTCATAAGGTCTTGCCTTTTGATCTTGCCATCTGTGCAAGCTGTATGGAAGAGTATGACAGATGTTTTCATTGCACCAGTATGTCACAGCATGGGACGGTGCTTTTCAGGAATCAACATACGTCTTGACCAAGAGTGAACCCTTTGGATCCAGTGCTATTTTAGTCTTAAATGCTATTAAACTCTCCTTATTGGTATAATATAGAGACACTTAAGCATTCATTCCAAAGCTACTGCAGTTTAAATGGCTGACATTTTCCCCCTTCAGCTGCACTTTTTATGGGAAAAAAAGCTTGCTTTGGGGACAGGGAAGATACTAGCCTATATTGTAACTAAAAAATGACAAGTGACATTTAACTTGTTAACTTAAGGTAATGGTACTTTCATTGCTTGGTTTCCACAAATGTGTTATGGATAACTAAGGGAGGTCATCATGCAGTGTATCGATCAAATGTTCATCTACTGTATTGCTCAAATTACTAGAAGTCACACTACCCATAGATCTGGCCTATGTATTGATGTTAGGCTATACAGCTCTTAGAAATAAGAATGGCTCCAGAATGCAAATTATTACTTCTGAAGATTTTCCTCATCTGAATTTTGCTGGTCAGCATTTCCAGCCATGCAAACAGCTAGCTTTCTGTAGAATCTATCAGCTTCTTGTACTGTATAACCCCTTAGTATAATTCATATTCCAAGTACTGACAGTTTCCCAAATCCATGGACTTCCAACACAATATGATCTCAAAACCTGGTAGAATCCATGGGCGGCTGTATGTGACCTCCTCAGGGAGTACTGAAGGGTGAGCTTTGGGTGGTTACTTAGACAGCAGCAGGTCAGAAATGTTTGTACCATGAAACAAGCAAAAACAGAAGCCCAGGTAAATGTTTATGCGGGCATAGCCATTTGAGAGGCTTAGTATTGCCTGCCAGCCATGCCCCCCCCCACTTTTTTTTTGGCCTTTTTATGCTTAAAAATGTTTTGGAACGTATGTACGCATATCCTTGGGTCACTGATTATAAGTTCCAGCCCCAGATCATGAAAGTCCCAGTTCCGGTGCTATCAGTGTGGTGCTCAGCCATACAAATGTGCTCCAAGTGAGATTCCCTAATGACAGAGGAACACATGCAAGCATTTTTATTTATTCGTATGAATGTCAACAGGAAAGCCTTCATAGGACTTCTATGAATTAGAGTAGTATGTAGGGCTCTAGGTTGGGTAACCAAGTATTTTTGGGAGGAGGGAGGGTATAGGGAGGCATTTTTACAGGCTTGGAGGGTCTCTAAAGTTCTGTAAAAGTTGTGGATCCAAAGAGCTGTATAGCAAGCTAACACAAAGCTGAACAGATAATGGATACTGGCTGAATATTTTCTGTATTGCCCACTGCATATTCCTAAGTATCAGAAGAAAAGAAAAAAACTTTAAAAATTCATTCTTTAAAATGAAATGTTGATGCGGGGGGGGGGCGGGGAGGCATGGAGAGAAAATCTTTATGCTATATTTAATGAAACTTTTGACTTTTTGTATATATTGTGTTTGTATGTCAATGATGAAGTAAGGGGTTACCTTGAAGCATTATTCCTATGATCTTGCCAAACGGTTATTCTAAAAATATGAGTTCCTTCAGCCAATTGTCTGCTCTAGTGATCTGCCTTGCACAGAAAGATAATTTCATGCATGCAAGATAGAAAGAGAAGGAGATCCATTGAAATTGTCTTCTACACCAAGAACCTAGTACAGCACTTACTGTGCCTGGGGAACTAAGCGTCCCACATAGAGGTGGGTGCTACCCACCTCAGAGCTCAGAAATCTGTGGATTCTCCTTTCTATCCTAGGATGTGTGGATTCCTAATCTACAATCTATGCTTCTGCCTGGTGCAATGTTCATGTGTGCAAATATCAGCAGCACTTCTGAGTGCATGAATATCTCTTTCAAAAAAGGGATACTACATCAAGAGGAATTTTTATTCCAAATACAGCTTAAACCACCTAGTCCTATCAACTCTCTAGAATGTAACTGATTTATCTGTATACAGAGACTAATTTAATTGTAGCTTTAACTTTCAGCAAAATATGGAACTTCAAATATGGAGCCAAGAACATTTTAAATACCAATGTATTCTATTAGATGCATTAATCAAAGGGCCTTTGATTAGGTTATATAAAACATCAATTGAAACGCACAGGTGCAATTCAAAACATACCAAAGACCTCCTGTAATTTCATTTTAATGCTTCAAACAACCTATGCAAAAGGTTCTATGGTATGTATTTTAAAGATTATTTTTATTAAAGTGGTTAATATTCAAAATTTTCTGTCTTTATGGTTGAATATCAATACTGCACTTCTCACAATAAATACTTTACTGGCAGAGTTAGAAGGATGTTCTCTTGCAAAGAAGAAATAGACATTTAGTTAGTTAAAGTTTATTATAGTCATAGACCAACATTGAAGAAATAGGTAAGTCAATCCAATTCCCAAGTGGACTGACTTTTAACAAAATTACATTAAACCATGGATAAACAATTTAATGCTCATGGCCACCCATGCCAAAGTGTCTATGAAAATCTGGGCATCCATCAGGCTCCCTTTTACACCTGATTTAAAAAACGAAACAGCAAATTAAATGGAAAGTTGGCAATGCTTCAAAGCACCCACCTCTAGATTTATTTACAAGGATATAAGGTAAATACTCACTAATGTAAACTTCTCTGCCTGAACACTGAAACTGCATCATCTGTTGCTTCACCCCAAGGCTGTGCTGCTTTATTCTCCTGCACATATAGACTAGCTTTGCAAGACTGGCTGTCCTAGAAGGCAGATAGCAGAACCTAGTGGTGAAAAGTTGGGAGAAAGAGACAGTGAGGGGTGGTGTGACAGGCCAGTGTATGCCATGCAGCTGGCCTGCTCACCAAGTGTGTTGATCTCTGGCTTAGTGCCATGTTGAATTAACAAGAATCTAGATGCCCGGGCAGTCGGGTCCCATGCTTGGAACATGGGATTGATCTTCTTTCCCTCAAGGCAGCTTGAGGCCAGTCCTGGGCCAGTCCTAGTCCAGTCCTAAGTTATAGTATTCCTCTTCCCTTACACTTGACATCTGCTTTACAAGTGTTGCACTGAACCAACTAGCTGATGATAAAAGCACAGGATAGGCCAAAGGCACCTTGTTTTGCAAAAGCTCACGTACACCTGCATGTGCAAATTAAGCTTCCTAGCACCCAGGTCTGACCAAGTTCTTTTGGTATCTGAATCTCCCAAATACCATTCCTTGGGAATAAAAGAATATAGTAACATGTTAAGTGATTTATCCTTGCCTTTCATGACACATCAGATTGGTGCCTGAGCAGGAATGACTAGGCAGAAGGATTACGATTCTAGAAGAATGCAATTGGTGTGGGTATCACTATACAAGCAGTGTATCACAAGGTCTGCTTTATTCATACACTGCAAAAACAAAATGCAGAATGTTTCAAAAGGCTTTGGAAAATCAATGAGATTGAATTTTACCCCCAAGTCTAATATAGGTGTGAAATGGGGAGTAGTTTGTGTTTTCTAAATCCCTTTTAGTAAGAATATAACATTGTCATTAACTGCAATAGAAGGCTTTATTTATTACTGTATATTCCTCAAAGCAGACACCAACTGAAGTCATATTTTTTACAACAGGGTACATATAATCTACACATCCCCTCAATGTGTTTGAATAATGCGCATTACCTTCTCCATTTTCTGGGATAATTGGGAAATAGTGGCATGTCTTCAGAATAGTCCATTTCTCTCAAACTAATCTGTCACAGAATGAGGTAAAATGAGATGTCAGCCCTTTAAGGAAAGCCAAACCGGTGGGAGTGGGGGAACTTGTTAAAAAACTGTTAATATCATTTCAACTTGGGGCCCTCTGATTGTTGCCGAACTACAACCAGAGGGTCTAACAGCTCCAGCCAGCAGAGACTATGGTAAGGGATGGCGGGAAATGTAGTTCAGCAATACCTGGAGAATTACATTCTCCAATCCCTTGGTCCCCCAAAACATCACTGAGAGTGATACTTTCCTATAGCATGGTGGCAATGTAAAGAGATCTGGACAAATCTAGGCAGCTGGTCTTCCAGGCCATGAGGGGATACAAAATATGCCAGTGTAAATTTGCTCCATCAACAAAGCCAACAGCTTGCACAGGTTGGGCAGCACTGGCTGAAGCGGGAGGATACTCTCATTCAGCCAATGCTGCTGCCCCATCCCCCTCCACCATCTACAGACACACTTGCCAACATGCCACACAAGGAATCTGGTATTGTAGCTTCCCTTCAGATTTCCTATGCAACTAGGTGACCTAACAGAGTTTCTGATTCTCAATAAGGTGTAGTTTAACAATAGCAAGTAAAAGTGAACTTTCAAAAAAAAATTATTGTATTTATTTGCTCCAGTTAGAATAACTGGATAGGCAGTGGAAGCACCCTCCAGCAGATACTGTAGAAAGGAAGGGTGCCTGTTGAAAATGCCTCCATTCCCTTTCTCTCCTTTTCTCTACACACCCACCATCCCTGTGAAGAGTGTCCCCTCTTCCTCCTCTCCCTGGAAGGATCAAAAGCAAATTGCTATGAATATCAATGGGCACCATAGCTCTCACTGCATGCCAGGGGTGTCTGCAGGGGGAGGTAAAAAAAAAAGACAGTGTCTATGATTGTGCAATCAGAGCCCCACATGCCTATATAAAGAGGTGGGGCTTTGATCACATGGTCATGGGCCTTTTTTTGAGTTTCTTGAGCCATCCCCCCACCCTTGGATGCCTCTGCTGCTGTGTTGGGGAGATCTCTGTGGCAATATTGTTGACATAGTGCTGCTTCTCCTTCCTTCCTTCCTTCCTTCCTTCCTTCCTTCCTTCCTTCCTTCCTTCCTTCCTTCCTTCCTTCCTTCCTTCCTTCCCTGACTCTACAGAAGTCAAAAAGGAAAAGACGATGCAGCACTTAGCACCTGGAGGGAAGGGGGTAGGTGCAGTGTTGCAGATAGAGGCCCATAGGAGGTGGGCAGATAATTGTCATTGGTGCTCCCAAAATGCTGCAGATTATGCAAATAGCAATGCTTGTGTCAGGAGGAAGTAGAAAGTACAAGTAAGCTGGCTTTGACTGGAGGTGAAAGGAAGATGCATAAAACATGCAAACCCTAATGAGGTTTCTTTCTGTTAAGGTTCAGTATTAAGGGAGGGAAAATTAGAGGTGAGAATTCTATGTATGCTGCCTACAGCCCCTGAAGGACAGGTGAGATATAAATTTAACAAGCACATAAATAGATGTGCCCCACAAAATGTTGCATGGACAACATCTGTGCTGCTGTACTTACTGTATATACCAGTATGGAAAATCTTGACATCATGGGCTACAGCAGTGTTTTTCAAACTTGGCAACTTTAAGACGTGTGGGCTTCAATTCCCAAAATTCCCCAGCCAGCATGGGTACCCCAGCCACTGGACCGAACTTTCAGTTAAGGCTTCAGCATATAATAATATCATGATCTAGTTTTATCATCTCATCTTGAGAGAACAAGAAACTGTATCCTTGTCACTAGGCTTTTCATAGGATTTATCCATATTTGATCCTTTTTAAAGTAATGTTTATATTTGTGATTTACTAGCTGGCTGGCTCCAGTATTTCACTCTGTTCTACTTTAGTATTATTTTATCAGCCATACCTGTCTGCTGAAGGAATGGCCTTCACCAGAGGAAAGCGGGGGGGGGGGGGGGGGGGGGCATGGAAGTAGTTTGCTACTATCTTTTTCCAGAAAATTCTTTGACCTTCCAGTCTAGCCTACTATCCTGATATTGCTTGGTACTCTCCCATCCAACATAACCAGGCCTAATTCTGCTATCCCCAAAGCCCAGACAGGGTCATCTAGAATCTATTACTTGTTGCAGCTGTACCTAGTAGCAGATGCTATTAGGACTTCTTCTAAGATCCTGACCAAAGATGCTTGCCCCACCCGCTCTACAAGCTTCCTAGGTCCACATCACTTTTGCTGCACTATCTTCTAAAAAACAAGTATGACATCTTACGACTCTACCGCTTTATGTAGCAGACCAAACCATTCTGCTAACTGCATCTCACAACTCTGTACAACACCCGTGGCAAAGGACGCCCAGGGACTGACTCACTATACTGTAGCAATTGTTCCATCGTGCTGGATCCAAAGAAGCCAAAACACGATTCATTGAAGAAAGGGCAGTTCATACCCTTAGTCATATCTTATTCTCTTTTCAAGGACATGTTATGTATCTATTGTTTCTCCTTCAGTAAATAACTGGTAGAAAAGAATGGATGCATTTTCAAAAAAGTGGATTTACAGGCTGTCAGTTCGGAGGCATTCCAGCCATTGTATTTGGACATATAATTGAAATTTGCTCCAGTGAGTGTTCTATTCACATGAACAGTGTTATGTGGAAGCTAAATTCACATTAGGGTGCCTGTTCTGCTTTATAAACAATGAACCTGAAAGGTGCCATTTTGTTTTCAGAAGGGGATCTGTTCTGCCTTCTAGATGTAAGTGTTAGTTAATGCAACCATGACTGCATTATTGAAAAGTAACTACTTTCCTAAATCATTTATTTCATTTATCACAAGTTGTTTCAAATATCTGCATCTTATTTCTTATATATCCATACTTCACAATTGAGTTTAAGCAGCTACATCTGTCCACTTTACCAGACACCACAATTCCGCCTAGCCTGTTCTGGAATTCATCTGACTGAATATAAACTGTGCCAGCATGGAACATTCCTTGAGCTGTGTCTTGCAATCCTGTATGGTGTTTACAAAAAAAAAAGTTGCATAGAATTTAAAAGTTCTGACAAATATTAATGTTTACTGAAGAGACAGGTTGCACTTTTCATGCCTAATGCAAATAGTAAATAATTAGGCAAAAATAATTTGCCTAATGCAAATTATAATGCTGGGAGGGAGGGAAGAAGGAAGGAAGGAAGGAAGGAAGGAAGGAAGGAAGGAAGGAAGGAAGGAAGGAAGGAAGGAAGGAAGGAAGGAAGGAAGGAAGGAAGGAAGGAAGGACTGGTTTTGAACCTCAGAAACTTCAGTGGCTTGAGATCAGGGTAAATGAAGGATTGATTGCCACCATGTTTTTCCACTGACCCATTAAGTTCTTCAGGAAAAGCATTGCTTCAGATGTTCTCTGTGAACTAAGGAGCAGGTGGCTTTCAAAAAAAAAAAAAAGACATTTAAGCATTGTTCTCATAAAGGAAGTTTGTCTGACAGCAATTTTCTGGAGCCAACTCTTGACCATTTCATCCACCTAGCTCTTGGTTTTTAAACGGTAAATTATTTTATGCAGATCTTTTAACAAACTTTGCTGCTCTTGGATTGTTTTCCTTTGTTGATCCTTTTAGGAGTCCCTTGCTGGTGGGAAAGCTTGTGAAGAGAGGGCTTGAAATACTTACGATAAATGATTTTGCAGCATTTATTACTGAATATTTGCATCTGAGGTGTGGCAAAATTCTCCCGCTTGGGAGCCTGGAAGAGATCAAGTTATCATAAATAAGAGAGCTGTCCTTTGGACAATTCTGATAGCTACTTCGGCTAAAACTCATCAAGTATGAACCTGCCTTTAGAAGTTATTTAAAGTTTACCAGAATGGCTTAGCAAGCCCAGTTTTACTCCCTGTTCCATGATTCTGACTTTTTTTTCATCCAAACCATGATTTATGCAGCCTTATTCTTCTGGGGGTGGGTGGGAAGGAGCAGCACAGCAAGGGCTGGGTTCAGTTGAGGTTGGCTACTGTGGAAGCACTGTAATTCACAATCCGTCTGTATCCACTCACTGGATTCAATCTTGACAAAAGAAAACAGCAGCAATGAATCTAAAATACCAGCAATGGGACATAGGAAAGGGAGTGGTCCCCTAAAGAATGGGAATTTCTTTTCTGGAATGCATTGAACTAATGAAATGGAGATGCAAAATAATGAGTGGGATCTAATGCTAGTCTTATGAGCAGACCACTGAAGTCAGGTGTGTGTGTGTGTGTGTGTGTGTGTGTGTGTGTTTTCTATTCAGTTTTAACTCCTGGTGACTACAACGGTGTCCATTCAGTTTTCTTGGCAACATTTTTCAGACATTACCTTTTTTCTGGGGCTGAGAGAGAAGTGACTGGCCCAAAAGTCACCAAGCTGGCTTCACGCAGGACTAAAATTCACAGTCTCCCTGTCTTTAGCCCCATGCCTTAACCCCTGCACCAACCTGGCTCTCATTAAAGCTAGTAGGATGAGTGAATCCTGAGCAACTTGTTTATCCTAAGCAAGACCAAATCATGGTCCAACTCAGTATGCTGGACAACCGGGTGCTTGATTAGAATTCCGGCATTTAGCTGGAGAGTTGGACCAGCGTCCTAACTGTTCCCTTCCATGTCTCTGTCTACTTTGACTGCTTTCTTGAAGCTCCTTCTTACACTTTTTATTTCTCTGCCAGCAACCACGCCCTGAATTCCATGTTTTCAATATGAGCAAAACAGTTTGCAGTCTCTCTCTCTCCTCTCTGCCTTTAATGCCCCTTAAAATACCTGTGCGTTACCATCCAACCCCATTTGCCCTTTAAATGATTATTTCCAATACTAATGCAATCCAGGTGGTAAAACCTTTGTAGGCACCGCCTTGCTGTTTATCATCAATAGCTTATTTTTAATAGAACACGATGAAGAACAAACCAGCGCTTTAATATACTGATATGCATACAGTACTAATTCTGGAGGCAGTTTTTGTGGGGGAGGGGAGAGGGAGAACCCAAGCAAATAAAAACATTTTGAAATGTAGCAGCTGGGAACTAAATGTCCCCATGTCGCCCAGAGAGAAATCCAAGTTTCCAAAGCACAGAGGTTTTTCGGGCAGAAGCTCCATAATGACTTTCAGCTTCGATCCGGCTGGATGGCCAACTGTTTCTACCACTGCGCACGACTCCTTCTCTTGGGGCAGAAGCCCCAAGGCAGCCCCGTGACTTTTGCATCACAGCTTTGACCAGCAAGAGGGGAGGCAGAAGAGTAGAGGACACATTCTCGCTCTCTTTCTCTTTTTATTTATTTAATCGTTAAGGAAAGACAGCAACCCCAGGGACGGGCAGTTGCAAACAAGGCGACCGTTTTTTCTTCAGCGGGAGCAGCAGCGCCGCTCGAGAGGTAGAGCCGGCGCGCTCACGCGGGGGACTTTCAGAGTTGCTGGGACTGGCCGAAAAACAGACATCGCCTCCGGGTTCCAACAAGGGAATAAAGAAGCGGGGGGGGGGGGGGGGGGGATCTGTTGGACGCGGTTGCTGCAGTCTAGCGGGTGGCCTCTAGTGTGTCGTATTCCGCCCCCCCCCCCCCCGCCCGCATCCTTGGGGATGTGCCTCGAGACCTTCCAACTCTGCCCTCCAGAGTTAGCAGCAGAAGGAACCGCTGGCGGGCGGCCAGCACGGCCACTTGGAGATACCTCCCACTCGGCAGCCGTCTCTGGGTGTGCGTGCGGGTGCGGGGGGGGGATTGTGTGTGCTGCCAGCGCCAGGTCCCGTCTTTCTTCGGATCCTGCAAATTACCCATCAGGAAGATTTCTGCAGCGCCCCAAGCCAGCCCAAGACAGCATGTCTGGGAGCAAATACGTAGATTCAGAGGTAGGACCTGCTTTGCATTTTTTAAAACTGCTTGACATTCCTGGCAGCCGGTACCTGTTCCAGCCGTCTCGCGAGCCCTCTTGGCTCGCCTCTTATCTTGTTCCCTCCACCTCGGAGCCCCTTCCCGAGTGGGGAGGAAGCCCGGACTTTTCCGGGCAAGGGGAGGTTATTCGTCTCGGTTGTGGCCAGTAACCCGATCTCCTTGGCTGGGCACTTCTCTTTCCTCCCCCCCCCCCCCCCCGAGTTGGGTTGCTCACTTTCTTTCGCCCCGCAGCAGTCGGAGGACTGCACCAGCTCGAGCGTTTCCACCCCGAAGCCAGCAGGGAAACGACTCTCGGCGCGTAAGTGTTGCGGGGGGGGGGGGGGGGGTCTTTGTCGCTCTGCAAAACCTCTCGGATGTAGGACCCCAGTGAGCCCCCCCCCCCCAAAGCCCGTGTTGTTGTTGTTTTTAATCAAGGCGGAGAGAAGATTTCTGGAGAAAGCCGCCCCCAAGTCCACTGGCCGCAAGTCTGTAAAGGAGACTCTCGCTCTTAGGCGGCTACGAGCTGCTGCGCCCGTCCAGGAGAGGGGCGCGAGGTTGGCACTGCCTTAGCGAAGTGGCGCGGGTTGGGCCTCCGCCCGAGAGTTTTCGTGCGTGGCTACTGAGGTTTTGGGACCTGATTTTTTTTTCTTTGAAGTTCTCTAACAAAACCGATCAGGCCTAGGGAAAGACGATTTCCCGTTCATTTTAGGCGCATGCTAAAAACGGAGGGAGGTTGACAAGGTAGGTTTTCTTTTTCCTGGGCGATTTTATTCCTGGGAACTATCATCCCGGCAGCCTTTCCGACTTCGTCCTGTCCAGACGCTGTGGCCCCGCTGGCTGGGTGATGGGTATTAGAGCGCCAAGACTTGTGACAGGCTCCAAGTTGGAGGAGGCTGCAAACTTCACTTTTCATGGCCAAAGTCACTTTACTTCAAATCAAATCTTTTGAACTCTCGTTCATCATTCTATGATGTAATAGTAATGAATGGTCAGCTTTCTCCCTCTTCCTCCCAAACCTGCCTGTGGGGAAATCAGGGTCCTAAACTGTCGGACGTTGCCCATTTTATCATCGCTGCGTGGTCCCCTTCCCACCCACCCCAATTGCTTGGGGACGCTCAGGTGAGGCGGGCGAAGAGCTTTTAGGCCACCCTCAGATGCTGCCTGGGTGCTCCGAAGGAGCCATGGTTGTAGCTGATCTGAGAGCGAACATAAAAGGAGATTTTAGGCGTTTCTTCGGGAGCAACTCTGTGAAGGGGGAGCTCATGCGATGCGCAGAATATCGTGGCCATTGGAGTCGGGAACCTCCGGCTAACCAAAGGATCTGTCAAGCTCCAGCTGATTCTCTCCCGCGGAGGAGTGGGTGGGTAATTCTGGCAGCGGCGGCATTTATCGGCGATTTCGGCGCCCGGAGCCTCGAAGCGCTGGAATTCAAGGGCGAGGTAGCTGCTCCCTGCCCCGCGGAGCTCGCCCGCGCCCTGCTTCTGCCTGGAGAGGCCCCCTGGCGGCGCGAGGAGGCATTGCGGCTCAAGCCGGGGCGCAGAGGGGTGTGGTGGAGGTGCTTTTCAAAAAGCCCAGCCTTGGGGAGATTGCCCGGACGAAGTGTCTGCTGGCTTGGCCTGCTCCCCTCTCCAGCCAGCAGCTCTGAATCGCCGCGTGAATCTTTTTCCAGCGCCCCCCCCCCCGCCTCCCTTTCCTTTCCTTTCCTTTCCTTTCCTTTCCCAGGAACGCTCAGTTCAGGCCGCGCGGCGGACTGACCGCTTTCCCCCCCGCCCCGCTTCCCTCTAGGATTTTCTCTACACGGCGCCCATCCGGGAGCAAGGGAACATCTACAAGCCCAACAACAAGGTCATGGCTGAGGAGCTTAGCGAGAAGGAGTTCCAGGACGTCCACACCAAGGAAATCGACTTGGTTAACCGGGACCCCAAGCATCTCAACGACGAGGTGGTGAAGGTAGGAGCCCCAAATCCGTTTCCGCGCTCGCCCTCCCCCGGAGCGGGGGAAGCGGATGACGGGGGCTTTCTGAACCACGGGCTTTCATCCAGTGCTGGCAGGTTGGATAATGTCGCCCAGGACTCACCTTTTTAAGGGCGATAGGAAAACTCTGATGCAGGGGCCAGCAGAGAATTGCAGGATGCAGCATCTTTATCTCTGTTAAGCAATCTGAATGGCCGATTGGATCACTTCACGCGTTTAGAAAGGGAAAAGCGCTCTGTTGCCGGAATGAAGCTTTTTAATGTTTACCTTCCTAATGGGGCATTTATTGGAGTTTATTATTCCCTTTTAGAGTGTGACTTGTTCCATAAATAACCATCTGGAAAAGCTGCCTGCAGGCACCCAGTGGCTTGGGAATCCTGTGTTTTCCAGCAAGTTAATAATTGAGTAACTTGTTGATCACCTGTAAAATGGGAACAGTGCTACTGACTATGTTGGGTGCTAAGACTATGAAAAAGTTAAGGACCACTAAACATACCTAGAAGAGCAAAGCAGTAAATCTTGTAGAAAGGGTGGTGTTGGGTTTTTTTTGGCTCCTAGAGAGGAAAGTTATTTTGGGCACACGTATCTGGGAATCAACTCTGTTAAACATAATAGATCTGACTTCTGAGAATACAAAGCATATATAAAATTGGTGGCTATAGCCAACAAAACTGTTTGTTGTTCTACATGTGTTTATATTTAAGATGCCATGTGATTTTTTTTTTTTTATACTGTGTAATTCTAATCCTACAATCACTTCTCAGGGCTTACTGCTGAATAACCATGCTAAAAATTGCATTATTTTGCAACATCTGATCATGGAAGAGAAAACAAGTTGCTGCCCAGAATAAGTTTGGGAGGTTGTGTGACTAAGAGGAAACATGTATTTGAATATTTTCTTCATTAAACATAACACTGTCCACAAAAGCCTGCCTTCAGACGACTGGAGGAGTTAAAAAAAGGGGGAGGGAACAGGATTATGCATTGGTAAATTAAGCAAATGGAAAAGAGTAGTTTGTCTGCAATGTTTAATCTCCTTTGGATTATTTAATTCTAAAATGGGCAGATTTATTTTTAAATAGACAGGTATTTTCAACAACTGCAGATGTAGAGGCCACTTTAGAAACCTTATTCCACTTTTTCTTTGTCACAGAAGGAAATGCCAGCACTAAGATGATGCCTATTAAAAGGATAAAAGGACATGATGTAAAGCAGGGATGTCAGGAAGGGTATGGGGACTTTGAGAGGTGTACTGGAGGCCACACCATAAAGTAGACAGGGCCAGACAGGGCAAAAGCAAAATCTCAATTAAATTTAACTAAATATAGGTAACATAATAATTCTTCAAGTGCCTTTCACTTATTCACATCAAATTCCCATTTGGTGGCAACGTCTGCAGGTGGCCTGGAGGCCTCATGTAAGTTTTGGGGGGATTGTATATGGCCTCACATTGAAAGCAAAAAACAGAATAGTGGGGACATTTTGTTCAGAACAATTGCCCAATAAATTTAGAATGTAATTGCATGCAGACTGGTCTTAGAATAAGTCATGAATTAATTCTGGATGCCTAGTATTAGGCTCTGATTCAGAGTTTTTCAAAAGTTAAAGAAAAATCGCTCAAATGCAGTCAGTGACATCCATATCACTTTTTTTTTTTTCCCTAAGTACAACAGAAAGGGCGAGGCTTGTATTCCTAGGAAAAAACACCACGGCCTCCATTCTATGGGGTTCCACGCAGTTTGGTGGCGATTAACAGGTCCTACAGTTTGCAAAAAATCGAAAACTTGTGCTCTAATTGATTAAAGTTAATATAAAGGGTGATCCAGATTTCTGTAACTGAGAAAAATAAATGAAAGGCTACATAGGCATGTGGGTTCCCAGCTGATGAAAATAAATAAATTATTATTCTACTCGACTTCCTAGCTTCAAGGCTGAGTGTCACTGCCTATGCAGGCACTGTTAGCATCACAGATCAAATGCAGTGGGGCCGGGGGGGGGGGCAGAATTAGGATGCGAGGAAATACAAAAAAGGGCAAAACCAACCCAAAATAGTGGAGGGGGGTGGGAGAATAAAAGCAAGGAGGGAAGCAGGGTTTGCCAAAAGGTGGTTCTGTACTAATGCCCATTAAAAAGTGGCAGCAGTAGACATTTGCAGTCCGTAGAGTGGGTCAAAGGAGGGGTGCCATTGCAACAGCTGCCTGGCTGAGCAGTAAGCAACCAGTGTGGGAGGAGATAGACAGGGAGGAGGATAAGGCCAGGGGTTGACTCCAATCTGCCCTTCTTCCTCACTTTTTCCTCTCTGTTGCCTGAAGCAGCCAATGTACCTACCATGTGCCTACAATAATGTCCAGGGCAGCCCTGGGGCAATGCATTAGAGATGGCTGGAAAGGGCTTGGCTGGAATTTTGCACAGACGACTTTATACTGCCACATGGTGTGGCAGGCCCCACCTGGCCTGCATGGCTTCCATTGCATTGGCCTGGATTTCATGCAAGATGTTTTGCCACAGAACCATTTCCAACTTCATCAGTCCAGAGCCCGCCTGTAGATCCCTTTCCCAGTTAAAGATGCCTGAAGAAAAAGAGAAACGATTACAGAAAATAACTGGGCAGAAGAGCTCTTTTGGACCTCTCGTTGCCTTGGTAGTCAGACTTTGTCCATTCCAATGAATCTGGGTCAATGGAAACTACTGTTAGGGACTATCAAAGAAAACTGTGGGTATTTGCATTTGGGGATGTCACCACTGAGGGCGAAGGAGGTATAATTGAAGTCTTGTTGGATTTAGGATGCCTGTCCTTCTGCAATGTGCTTGACTTAAAACAGAGAGATGCAACTGCTAAAAGTTGCACTCGGCTTTTTGATGGAATGCCAGAGATTGTGCTCTGAAGAGCAGGCCGAAAAGGGGGAAAGGCTAGAACAAAAATGGCTTGATTTAATGTAATTAATTAAAACCAGATGACATTAATTAAAGTATAGCTAATGTGATTCCTCTCAGTGTACTGAATCATTTTCATCTTTTTCTATATGAGAAATTACCATTTGGTGGCAAATTTGGGAAGGACTTGGAGGCCTCAGTTAAGGCTTTAGGGAGTCCTCAGTGCTGAAACCTCTTTATAAGAGAGAGAAACCCATGCTACTCAGCAGTGTTGCCTGGTAGAAGTTCTGTGAGGGGAAAAAATGAGTTTACAATATTGTTAGAATATTGGAGTAGGCAAGGTTTCTCTAGATTTCTGAAGAAGGCTGATATACATGGGAAAAGCAGGTCTTTTTTAGGCCAGCAAGCAACTGAATTTCTGCTTCTAGAATGTCATTTTCCAAGTTTCTATGAAGAACTTTTATTGATATTGAGGGGGGCTCAAGTTGACTCTAGTTATTTCTGTTTTAGTTTGCTTTATAAAATTTCAAGTGATTTGTAATAGGACGAGTATATGGACAGTGGCATCTGTGAGGAGGAGAAAAAAGAATCAGATGCTGGTCATGACTGCGTGATTGAAGCTCCATCACATTTTACATGCATGTCACATCAACACATGTGCCAAAAAGTTCAGGGCTTTGATTGCACAGTTGTGACCTCCATCTTGACTTTTTTGACTCACCCCTGCAGACACCCCAATGCCTGGGTATGTATGGAATGTGTTTCCATTACAACTGAATAATCAGGTAGATGCCATATATTTGGGATACGTGACTAGAGCTTTCAAGGTAGATTTTTTTCAACAGAGATTCAAAATCTGGCATGCTCATATTTCATTGGCTTGAACTAGTTCTTAAGCTAGTTCATATCCTGAAAGGAAATTATATCATTCCGTTCATTCACAATGTTTTGCTTGCATTATTACATTTATTTTGCCTCAAAGCTAATTCAAATATTTCCCTACATAGCGCAAGTGGTTCAGTGAACTGGTTTGGAACACATATAAGATTGTATATTTGAATGTTTCTGCGTGTCAGATGTTTCCTACTGCCAGAACCCACTTCCCTGAGATTCTGTCAAGGATTTTCTTTTGGTTGATTGCCAATTGAGCAATCAACACTGTCTAATGTATCTGCATTCTATAGTGTCACACTAAAGTGAGCCTTGTCACATTTCTCCTCTGTATTTCCATTAGTTCTTAATCTTTAGGAGAAGGATGGGCAACATTCATTTTCTTTCTCCATCAGAGAATCATTGTTAGGAGAGGCCAAAGGGCCTTCTATTCTAGACCCATCCACTAGTCCACTTGGAAGAAGTACCATGTAGGTACTTCTTCCAAACCAGCAGAATTCTCCCCACAAATCAAATATTCTCATTTCAGCTATTGCAAATCAAGAATGAGAAATAGGATTTGAATCTAAAGCTCTATTCCAGTATACTCTTAGGTGGAACGAAGCGCCACTAAAAATACTGAGAAAGTTCCTTTTGAGTAACAACACATTGAATTGGATTTGGGTTTCTCAACATGAGGCAATGTTGTCCCACAATAGATAGTTAAGATTTCATGCAGAAATGCATGAGAAAGTAGCTTAATACTGTAACATTACTTTTTTTTTTTTAGCTGGGAAGAGAAACTAGGCTTGGGAAGAAGGGGAGTGTTTGGGGAATTCAGAGAACATATTTCCTAGCTTGTGCTTCAGAGCAGCTGAAGTTCGCAAAGCAGGATAATCTTCTAAGGGTTAGTGATATAAAGAAGGCTGGATGGAATCTACATTGATCTCTAACAACATAACCAAACACAGAGAGATGGATCCTAGTGGGAATAGAAGACAGCTCACCAGAAAGAAAAATAAGGGCAAAAATGCATATTTTAGAGGAAATGTTTGCAAACATTCCTCAAGGGAGAAATTAAAGATGTCAGTTACATCCAGTGTCCTAAAGGAAAGTGGGAATGCTACAAACAGATTCAGATTATGGACCCATTAAACACAAAAGGTTTCCCCTTCTCATCTCTGTGTACCTAATGGTACTGGGGAGGCATTTTAAAAGTATAGTTTCAACAGGTCTCTTGCTTTTAAAACTCTTAAAATCATGTTGAGGGTGGGGGGTTTGCAGCATTTCCCTTTGAAGATGATTGAATTTGTTGTTCTTTCATTCAGCTAAAACTTCAGGCAACGAATATTTTAGAGTCAGGTCCAAGTTACAGGTATAAACTGGGCAATGTTATGCAAAGCTTATTTTAGATTGCAGTGGCTAGGGGACAGATCTAATTTGTGATAAAGTTTTGCATCCGAGCTGAAAGTTGCCATCCTATGCAATGACATCCAGGGACAAGGGAAACCTCATCATTGGTAAAATGTTGGACAGAAATACAAGACCTGCCATGTTTGCACATGCATCAAAAAGGACACAGCTTGTATCTTGATGCCCTGCTTGCCATCTTGCCGATTTTGACACACACACACACAGCAGTGCAGCTGGTTCTACCCAAGCAGTTGATGAAATGTGGATAGACCTAAGATTTGCAGGCTGTACTTTGATTTTTCCTGGAATCCAAAACCTTCTGGCTAGCCTGGTGCAAAAGACGCCCATATAGAATTAAATTTTGGATCTCTTCAGAATTCATTGAACTGAACTGGATTTACATCTTTACCACATTAAAAAAAAAAAAAACTCGATTACAGCTTTCTTTGCTGGATTTGCATTCTTTTGTTGCTGCTGTTGGGAAGAGACAATTACGTTGCTGTTACTGTTGAACAACTGAAGATCAGAAACCCTTGCTGATCTAGAACAGATCACCAAAGATCACCAAAGATCTACAAGTGGCTGCAGACTTACTTAGATGTCTAACAGGGATCATGAAGTAAATGTTACTTTTGAACTGCAATAGTTTGGAACACCAGTAGATACTTTCTGTCCCTGTGTGAAGGACAGAGAAAACGCTTCCCTACCAAGGTCCTAAACAGTACCGAGGCAGTTTGCTTTCTTTTCAAATGTATTTCAGTTTCTCAGTCTAGCCACAGCTAGGGTGTTTTCTGCTTGTCTCCTATCTGACCAGCAGATGACATTTTTCAAAATTCATCCTGTAATAGCTCAGCTCATACATTAACTGACCAGGCCCAGTCCTGCTTAGCTTTCAAGCCCAGACAAGGTTAGCTGGGTGTGGCCCATAGCTGAATAGCTGGATGGGTATAAAGTAATTTGCTGCAAATATGCCCATTTATCTAGGAATAAGCTTCCTTGAAATTACTGAGTTCTGCTTTTAAATAAGTGTGCATGGTATTGTTAACTATGTGAAATGACATTCATAAAATAAATAATTTTAAAAAAGAAAGTCCTAACAGTTGTCACATATCTCATTGACTTGAAAGGCACAGTTCTTCTTTTTTTTGGTGAGAAGTTTCTACCTGTTTACTTGTCCATTTTTTTCACAACTACACTTGTTTTAAATAAACATGGACCTTCAAGGTACAGAAATATCTCTGTAGGGAGCGGCCCTTTATTTGTCTCCTTACGGTCTTCTTGGTTCCCTTCAGTGTTTGATCCACTACAGACATGTTATGGTTTCTTGCTGGTGTGGCAGATGCGACAATCATTCAGCACCCCCCCACCAATAGATACTTTCTTTTCATCCCAGTTAAAGGGGCAGTTTTTGAAGGCAATCCTGTCAGTTAATTCTTCATATTCCTTTCATAGATATCCATTATAAGCCCCAAAGTTGTTATCATAATGACATGCACATCACAATGTCATGATGAGAAATGATGCAAGTATATAATTTGTGTTTGCAAGATGACATCATGATGCCTGTAACATTATTTGCTCCCCTACCAGCAGATGCTACATTCCTTTGTTCAGCCAGTGATAACTTAGCTCACACTGTAACTTAGGAACTGGTGTTTGGGTTTGAATAGGAATGTAGAGCAAAAGTGGAAACAATATTTGGCCCTGAGTTTATGCATGCCTATAAATCACAGAATTATA
This sequence comes from Liasis olivaceus, assembly GCA_030867105.1. Classification (NCBI taxonomy): domain Eukaryota; kingdom Metazoa; phylum Chordata; class Lepidosauria; order Squamata; family Pythonidae; genus Liasis; species Liasis olivaceus. The sequence goes on along the minus strand of CM061355.1, from coordinate 27,725,130 downwards.
GAATTGGAAAGGGCTGCAAGGATCACTTAGTTCAACCTTCTGCAGTGTGCAGGAGAACCAATTAAAGCTTCCTTAAGAAGTGGCTACCCAGACTCTTAAAAACCTCCAGAGGTGGAGAACCCACAACTTCCATAGGTACACTGTTCCATTGTTATACAGAGCTTACCACGAAGAACCTTTTTTCGACTCATATTATTTCTAGTCCTAGTTTCTGTGACAACAGAAAATAAAAAAGGTTTTAGTTCATGGAAGCACCTTTGGAGTATTTATCATTATAAAGTGATTAGTAAGGTCTGTATTCAAAATCTATTGTTTTGAAGGAAGTCAGTGGACCCCATCGCATGAATGACCCTGGGCCACTGTGCTTGATTTCCTACATTCCTACCTGGCTGGCTGGGGAATTCTGGGAATTGAAGTCCTTAAAGTTGGCAGCTTGAAGATGTGTGGCAGCTTGAAGATGTGTGGACTTCAACTCCCAGCCAGGGAAGAATTCTGGGGAATTCTGAGAGTTGAAGTCCACACATCTTCAAGCTGCCAAGGTTGAGGAACACTGCTCTAGAGCAAAACCATACAAATGCCATACAGCACAGTGAGAATTATAGAATAGCAGTCCCACCTACCAGTGACCCATGGTCAGTGTCAATAATGTATCCTCTTGGGCGCCAACATTTTCTCACAGATGCCTGGTACTGGTGCCAGGCCTTTTGCCATATAAGTCGGCTTGTTGAGAAGAAAAGGTGTTTCCAGGTTTCATTGTATGCATACAAGGGAAATGAGAGATCTAGCAATGAAGAATACATAGGCTTAGTCAGTTTTCTAGATTAATGGAAGAAACAAAAGTATAGCTACTATTAATTGATTTACACTCTTTGAAGTCACTTCTTTTTCATGTATAGGATCCCTGGTTTATTCCAGTTATTTGGTTTAGGTTAGATTCTGTGCACTGTAGCCATTTGTTTAGGACTTCTGCATTCTGTGTCCCTGATCCAACACCTACATAGTGTCATAAAAGCAAAGCCAAACACAGACAGATGATTAAGCTAAGGCCAAGGAATCTGCCTTGTAAGCAGTTCTTTAGATGGCTTCACTATTGTTTCAGAAATGCCTCATAATGTTATGTACTTGTTCATTATTTGGGGGTGCCCAACATGTGCCAAATGCATAAACTTCATGCCAAAGGGGACAGAGACATTTACAAGGCGGAAAGTGCCAACCACACAGATGGAAGTCCCAGTAGGAACTAAGTTTCATGTTGCTGGATAAATGTTGCTAGTTTGCATGGACAATGGCTGTAGGTTGAATTGCTGACACTGCCTATAACTCTTTGGCCCTCCAGTGTCTAACAGAAGAATAATTCACACAGAGTAAAATATGTAAGCAGTTCTTCAGATGATTTCAGTGTTGTTTCAAAAACTGTCTTGCAATCTGTGAAAAGCAATAGGTTTTTATAAAAATTTTTTAAAAAGTTTTAATTTGCATCCTCTGTATAGATTGTACAGATTTGGGATATGAAGTTTTGGTTACTGTGTACCAACAATTACTAACACACTTAAAAGTCAGAAGATGCTCTGAGCTAGTAATGGTAAAATCACTGACCCAGACTTAGACATTGTGTTAAAGTAGGCTACCATATAAAAATCCAGACATTCATTCAGTGGTAGTGGAATTAGAATTTTCTGTTTCTCTTGGCTGCCACCTAGTGGTCATCCGGATTGTCACAGTACTCATTAAACCAGGACTGGGCAAAGTTTTGGTGACCAGAAGCCACAGTTAGCATTTCTGGAGGCAACAGTTGATGGGGTGATAATGCAAAATGTGCGAGTCCATTATCTTCTATTCTCTTCCTGTTTGGAGGAATTGAGGGGTTCTTTTTAAAATCATGCTGGGGCTATTGTAGGGTTTATCCCATCATGTTTGTTCCCTGTATAAAAATAGTGGAAGCCGTAGCATAGGTCAGTGTTTCTCAACCTTGGCAACTTTAAGAGGTGTGGACTTCAACTCCCAGAATTCCTCAGCCAGCCTGCTTATCAAAACTAGGCTGTGATAGCCCAATATAGCCCAAATGGAATTCAGGGTCAAAGGCAGCTACTTGTAAATATCAGAAACTTGAGACAGAGGGCAGGAAAGGCTGTTAATTTTAAGCAATTTTTGGAAACTCTGGAATGAGAAGAAACCTTCAGCCACATAATGAAAAAAACTTCAGTGTAGCTCCTGCTGAGAACGTTTCCTCTGCTATTCAAAGCTCTAAGAGAAATTAAAAGCTTGCTCAGTTATAAGATGATGGTTATTCCCCCAGAAACATTCTACTGATAGTGGATTTTCCTTATAAACTAGCATAGCTGCTTTGCTTTTTTATGTATCTTACACAATCATATTATACTGTACAGTCCCTAGAACTCACACCTTTAGAGTTGGAGAGAATGAATATTTGTTTATTTTTGTCTGACGTTTATAGTTGCCAATGCCAGCATGAAAAGTTGAAAGCTGCTTTTTAAAATAAAAAAAATCTAAAAGAGACATGATCTAATGAGAAACACGGGGAAAGATTTAAAAAAAAAAGGAAAGTTGTAGCATGAAGCATGTAAAAAGTACACGGCCGAGAGAGAATTGCTGGAAAAATCTCATTATACAGAGTCCAGAGGCTACTTACCTCCATGCATATATAAAACAGCTGTGGGGTTGACGTACATAAGTCTATATGTTAGGTTTGATGCATTCATCTGTTCTTCCAGTGCTTTTTTGTTCCTTCCCCAAGTGCAGCCTCTCTTTACACCCACTCATGGCCTTTCTCTGAATCAGTAAATATTGCCACAGATGCACTAACGGATTATTGTTTTCAGCCTGCTTGAGCACAACCAGTCAAATTATGCTGCCTTTCGAAAGGGTGCGGCTGAGAGAAAAGGGCCCTTGTATATGTGTGTGCCCTTTGCCAACTCCTACTCGTGGTTGTCTATAACTTTTTTCCTCTTAGTTGTTTTTTTAAACTAAAGCTATAATCCTATGCATACTTACTGAGAGATAAATGCCTCTGCAACTGGTTAATATTAACTTCCAAAGAACGCTGGGATCTGGCTATAAGACCCTTTACATATTTGATCAGAAAAAGTCAATCCATTCAAAAACATTTGTGGAATGGCTTGGTGTTGCTGATCAAAGCTTGTTTTGAAGATCAGCAACATTAAACCATTGCACAAGTGCAGTTTTGTTATTCAAGTCACCCACTTAAGCAACTCTTTTAGCAGTCTGGTATTTAACTCTCATCAGGATTAGACATAGTCCAGATTCTTAGTTTGGAGATTAACAAACCCTTGCCAGCCTCAGCTAGGTATGTTGGCTTCTGGACTCAATGATATCAGTTACGCTTCTGTGCTGATCAGAAATGTTGGTTTATGCATTTTAAGTGCATAACTGCTGAAGATGAGTAAAATCAGGCTGGATACCCAAACTGAAGACATTATGCACATTAAAATAATGGCCAGAGGTACCAGTTTCAAATTGCACTGGGAATTTAGACTGGGTTTATTATTGCTGTTGGGATTACTGATGGGAGTGCCCCTGCAATGTCAGCCTTTGCACTTAATCATACAGTAGTTGGATTGCTATAACCCTGGCTTTACAGGAGGGCTGAGAAAACCCATCTGCTGCGCCAACAACCCATTCAGTTTGAAAGCCCTTTGCAGTGGACCATAAATCCAGCCTGCTTTTCCTTCACTTTGTCCTCATCTACTGCAGATCATGAACACTTTCAGGTTCTTGCTACCGCTTACTGAATGACAATCCAATCCAATCCAATCTTTATTATGGTCATAGACCACTTAAGTGACTAATAAACATGAATTGGGGAGGCAGGGATATGGCAGTGCTTCCGATGAAAAACAACACACTGGAGAAACATGCTGGAATGCACATTCCATCTGACACAGCGGCATGGGACGGGGGAAAAATGTAGTTTCCCATAGCTGTAGAGCAGGCTATTTATTTATTTGTTTGTTTATTTATTTATTATTTTTGCTGCTTGCATTGTGCCAGTGCTGGAATACTGTGCTATGATTGATGGGGTATATTTTGCAGCAGACATGAGATATAATCCTGATGTGAGAGACACATTTCTTCCCCCCCACCCTGTCAGTCTCTTTTACACGAAAGCCTTGATTTTAATGATAGAACTCAGAGATGTCTCCTCGTCGTATACATCTCTAAGCCAACAACATTGAAATATATAATTATTATATTATTAATTAGATTTATATCCCATCATCATTTTGTACAACTCAAGGTGGCATATATAATGCCCCTGCCTCCTATTTTCCTCACAGTAATAGCCCTGTGAGGTGAACTGGGCTGAGAGTGAGCGACTGGCCCAAAGTCATCCAGAAAGCTTTCATGCCTAAGAGTTGACCAGAACTCATGGTCTTCTGGTTTCTAGTCCAGCACCTTAACAACTACACCAAACCCGCTTTCTCTGTACAGGTAGTCCCCAGTTTAAGAATGAGTTCCATTCCCAAGGTCTGTCCTTAAGTTGCATTTGTATATAAACTGGAACAGTATTATTGTACAATACTGTATAAGCAGTATTGTCTAATGAACTCAAACCATTGTGTAGTTAACTTGAATCATTGTGTATGTAACTCAAACTTTGCTACAATAGGCTCCGTTCTTAACTATGAGTTATCCTTAAACTTGGCATTCTTAACCCAGGGACTACGTGTATATCAATGGCATTTTTAAAAAATCCTAAATGCTTTAGGAGTAAGAATAGGAAGTGGCATGAGGTAGGGATGCTTAATGCTTTCCTTGATGGTCATTTTTCCTTACTAAGGCTGCAGTCTTGTGTCTGTACTTGAGAACTAAGTCCATTTAATTTAATAGGACAGTCCCTTGAGTAAACATGCACAGGTTTTCACTGGATACTGGCAGCTTTGAGATTTTGTGAAGTAAGGTATAATGGAAGTACATAAAGTTTAGATCATCCACAGCCAAAACTGTTTTCCATAGTTTGCCTGTAAGGGTGGGCATCTGTTTGCAATTCTTATGAATGGAAGAGAAACTCTGGCTGGGAGGTGATGTGGAGCAGAAATCATCACCTACATTTGCCCTCCTGTTCCTTACTTCCATCTGCTCTCATCCTGATGTATCTACATAGGGTTTGCCTTGCTATTGTATTTTCACTTCCTGATATCACGTATTATTTTCAACTGAACAGTGTTCTAGGAGTCTGTGTGTATGTGTAAGTGTATCAAGAAGTTACTGACGTCTGGATATTTTTTTATCTTTATGATGAGACTACAGGGTTAGCTAGATTTGATGGAAGTAGATACAGATCTGTTTGACTTGATTCAGAGGTCAGTTTTATCATTTCTCAGGTCTGCATGTTTTACTCAAATACCCACTGATATAAAACTCAGGGTTTTATCTCATCTGGGTTTCATGAAATAAAGCAATTATGTTTATTCTGGTCAAAGACTCATGCTGTTTATTATCTTTTTTTCCCCAATATAATCAAACCCTTATGCAAAAAGTTTACAAATTTTTAAAACCAGTGCCCATGAGTCATAGTAACCTAGTTTTGTACATACATAATTATAAACATAATTACATGTTGACTTGCTATAGTGACAACTTAAATCCTGTGCTGAAAATTCAAAAGATCCATTTACTGGGCAAAACGATTGGCAATCTCAAGGCAGTCCCCAAAAGTGTCTTTTTGGCATGCAGTTGTTCAGCCTGTGCAACTCTACTGGACCAAGGAAAATCCATTTGCAGGTATACAAAATTACTCAGCTATCTGGTTTTTCCACTTCATTTTGGCACCCATCTCTTGCCTTAGCAGTAAATCCTGGAAAATAGCATTTGCTGCATGAATACTGCTGGAATACTGCATTAAAACACTGGTAGTCATTACTGGTGAATCAAATTCTCCCCCACCCCGACAACACTCTTTATTAGCAACTTTGTGCATGGAGCATGGAGGGAAAAATCAACCAGGCTTCTTAGTAGTTATGGAGGTAGCAGAGAAGATAAGAAGCAGAAGCACTGTCTATTTGGCTTGAGGGAGTTGCTGACCGTCTAGCATTAAGCACATACAGTACGAGAAAATTCTTATAACAGATTTTTCAAAATGTGAGGGTCATCTATCTAATCCTGTTCATACATATGGCATGTACAGTGAACAACTGGGATTGTAAATGAGGACTGTGCCTGCTGCCCTCCAGTTTGAACAGATGTTGTAGCCCCTTCATATATTCCTTTCCACATGTTCAGTAAACATGAAGGAGGGAGATCAGAACAGTTGACCCTCCCCTCTGCCTCAGCACATCTGTTAGACTTACCAGTAAAATAGTGGCATAAGAAAAAGAGGCTGTGCAGCTCTATGTATGTATTTTTCTCTGTGAAATCCGTAATCTCGCACAATCGGGATTCTGGGTTGCGTAGATGAAGATACATATGGCTGTGCCCGTGCTCTCATTCAACCCTGGGAGTGAGGGAATATGCGAATTCCCTTTCCCTTTCTATACGTTCTGACTGGCGTTTTGCAAAAATGCAGACTCACCAGTCTCACTGAAGCTCCCATAAAGAGAGACAGTTCAAAAGGTCTGTGGAATGGGTATAGGGCAGGCCTAATAGGTATGGTCTCAAATCGCATAGACTGTGAGTACATATTCCATGCCCTTCTAATTCACGGATGTAAATAGCTATTCTTCAGAAGGGTAGAGAAGCAATAGTGAGAGGAACATATGTCTGATTGAAGAGGATTTTGTATTTGGACTTAATCTAAGGCATGGTTAAATCAGGAACCATGACCACATGATTTTCTGAAGTCAGAGAAAAAAGAGATAAGCATACTAATTTAAAAGTTTCAGGACATTATGCCAAGCGGTGTACTTCAGTTTGCTCTTCCTTTCAGTATGTTTCTCTTCACAGCTTTAAACTCTAGACTTTGCTTGAGTGAAGGCCAAATTCATCCAGGATGCAGAACTGCATGGGTTTGGTAAGAATGACACGAGAGATGAAAATGGTCCACAGCTCTGTTTATATCTGGCGCACTTGCTTAATTTTCAACAAAGTGGAGACTGATAAGGTCAGTTCCTCAAATAGGAAAGAGAAAGATTCCATCACAGCTAAGGGTTGAAAGTGCTGCATTCTTTAGTCAGTCTGCTCCCTACATAAGCAAAGATTGTTAAAGGACGTGAAAGAAGTTGAACATCTGCATGTTCTTTTCCTCCTGCTTCTCTCTGTGCAGACTCTATGGCAAAAGTCGACATGTGCAGCAGGCACATTTAAGCAGGATGATGCATCCTTGAAACGGCTTCATGTAGCCAATTCTGGCTGATCTCAAAAAAAGGAGCAGGGCCGGGCCTGGTTTGTCCTCAGATTACAAATTGCAGGACTTTAGGCTAGGCTGAGGAGTCACACAAGCTATCCTGGAAGAAAGCAGTGGCAACTCACTTCTGTACTGTTGCTAAGAAACTACATGGGCATGTCCATGAAGTCACCAGGCGTCCAACTCAGTTGGACGGAGATTTATTTGCTTACTTTATTTGCAGAAGAAAATAAGTGAAAGAATGTATTGACACATGTCCCCTAAATTAAGCCCTATGCTCAAGTGTGCATCTAGGATCTTCTTGTAATGCGTTTATGACAGCTGTGCTTGTTTCTGATTTAACCCTGCCCATCAAATGAAGCAAACACAGTCTTTTTCTTTGTAGAAATGGGTTTAATAGGACTGGAAAAAGATCGGCGACATAACAAGCTGGCTGTAAAACATTTTTGGGAGATGTTGATATCTATTTATGGTGGTGCTCTAACCTTTATTTTAACAATAAATCATTCCTCAGCAAAGGAAGATTCACATAATGAAAATTAGAGAGAGAAAAATGGATCCTGGAGGTAGGATAATCCATCTTCTCTACTGTGACTTTCCAAAATCTAACTCAATATTAGGGTTTGTTCCTTTTTAGTTTAGTGTGATGTGCATACCTGTATCCACATGGCTAAGCAGCATCATGTGCAAATTTGACTAGTATGGCTCACTCAACAAACCTTGGCTTAAAGATCCTACTCAGTGTAATGTGTCACTGCAGCCAGTATCAGATGAACAAAACCATTGCCAGGAGCCACTATAACTAGGATCAAGAATATTTAGATGTAGCTGCTCTGTGTGCTAAACTCCTAGAACTTCAGTTTGCCTGTCTTCCTGTTAGTAAATATTAAGTCAACTGGATCCACCCACTCAGAAAGGGTACACAAGGCTTCCTTGTGCAAGAAGATTTTCATGGCCTTGGCATATTCTTTCTATCTTGATCCCTTGAATCAGTTCCTGGCACAGCTGCAACTTCCTGATACTGACAGTTGTCTGTACAACTTCAGATCCACTTTTAAAAGATAGAGAATTCAAACGGCCTCTTGTCTTTTTTGTTAGCCACTGAACTACAGTGCAGTGTTGCTGACTTGGTACAACTTGGAGAGAGAGAGAGAAGTGTGGGTGTGTATATGTCTAAATGTGTATATGTGTATATATGTTTGTGTACACATACACATACAAACACAGCGGTATGTGAGGGGTTTCATATAGGGATTCACAAGACGCAATAATATTTGCCTGCCCATGTAGTTGTAGCACTGAATGTTTTAGATACAATCAAACCCACACGTTTGCCCTAAATGTTATCTCCTGCAGCCATGTGGACAGTGACCTATCGTGGTTTTCCTCTTCAAATGCAATGTTTCTTTGATAAGTGGAGTGAATGTCCGGAAGTCTGTTCATTACATGTATATTCCAAAGGAAGTGGAAAAGTGCTGGTCAGAGAAACTCTTACTAGCTCCATTACTTTTTCTGAAATCCCTCTGTAGCTTTTTGCAATTCACTGCAAATTGTTTTATTAGTTAGGCCTAACTTGAAAGGTTCTCCAAATATTTTAATGTTGTCATCATCATCATCATCATCATCTCAGAATTTATGGATGAATCCAGTGTCCTATTTGCCCCTTTTAAACTGGCAATAAAGCAATAAAATAAACCAATTGTTTGGCAGTACTATATATTTGTTAGCTCCCTCTCCTCCTCAAATCACGACTTTCATGAGTCACTCATGACCATTTTATGAGCAATGCCTATTTGACCCATTTTAATTGTTACAAAAGGAAATTGGGCTGTATGAGAACCTGAGTACGATAACAATCTTTCTCTATTGTGATAATCTTATCTGTTTTCAGTTTGGGACATTAAGCATGCAAGAACACTGCCCTTGACATGACCGATTTCTGTGATTTCCAAAAACAACAAGCTTGTGTCAGGTCTTCATAGCAATGAAAAATGTTAACTCACACATTCACATACACACACAAAAGTAAACATTTAAACAATGTAGGTGATCATGTCAGTAAAGAGTTGAAGATACTCATTTTTTAACAGTATCAACTCTTTGAACAGGAACTCTTAATCAGCAGCACTGCTTATTAAATAGTTTAATAATGTTGGTATATATGGAAGAACGTCAGGTCTTCCAAAGGTGTACCCATTGCCACTATAATCAAGTCCATCATCCTCTTCTCTTTCCCTTCACATTTCCCAGCTATATGGACTTCACAAGGGAGCTACATTTTTGCATAGTATGTCCAAAATATGATAATTTCAGCCAGATCATTTGAGCCTTGACTGAGAACTCTGGAATGATTTGTTTTATGATCCATTTGTTTGTTTTCTTGGCTATCCATAGTATTCTCAAGTGTCTCTCCAACATGGACATCCAAAAGACTCAATATTCTTTCTATTGTGTTTCTTCAAAGTTCAACTTTGACTTCTGTGGAGTGTCACAGGGAAAACAATTGTCTGCCCAGTTCTGAACTTTGTAAGTATAGATATGTCACAGCATCTGAATATCTTTTTCAAGGCCTTCTTTGCTACCCTATAAGTGCTAGTCTATGATGTATTTCTTGACTGCCAATTTCCTCACCATTAATCAGTCTTAAAGGCAGAAGCTATCCACCACTTCAGTATCTTCATTCTCAATTCTAAGGCTGTTTGCTGTACCGGTTGTCATTAATTGGGTCTTTTTTGTATTTAATCTTAGTCACTCTGGTCCATGACTTTTATTACGAGAGCTTGTGGATTATCTGCATTTTCGGCTACCAGGATGGTTTTAAAACCATGCTATCTTCTTCCATTCTAGCCTCCCTCAATGTATATTCAGCATATAGGTTGAATAAATAAGAGAGGGTATATAGCAATTTCTCAGTCCTTTGCCAACCTGGAGCCACTCTGTTTCACCATGTTCCATCTAGGCTGCAACTTTCTAACCTATGTACAGGTTTCACATGAGGACAATGAGATGTTCTGGGATTCCCATTTTCCTAAGGATACTCTACAGTTGACATGGCCAACACAATCAAAGGCCTTTCTATAGTCAATGAAGCACATGTTGACTTTTTTTTTTTTTACTTTCTCAGTTATCTAGTATGCATCAGCAATAATGTCCATTGTTTCCTGGCCTTCTCTAAAGCCAGCTTGAATATTTAGCAGCTATCTTTCCATGTAGGATTCAGTGTGTATTGGGTGATCCTAAGCATTATTTTGCTAGCATATTAAATTAAGGTTATTGTGTGATAGTTTGCACACTGTTAAGCCTTCTTTCTTTGATATTGGAATATACTTTCCAATCTGTAGCACATTGTATCATTCTTCAGATTTGCTGACATAGTTTGGTTAGAACCTTTATTGATTCTTCTTCTGTTGCTTGCCATATTACTGTAGATATTCCATCCATTCCTGTAGCCTTCTGACTTGTTAATGCCCAGAGTGCTGATGTAATTTCATTTTCTAATACAAGAGGTTCTTATAACGATGGAATATCTAAATTATCTTGGATGTTTACATCTCTACTGTACAGAATTTCAATATACTTCTTCCATCTTTGTTTGAACTTTTTTGAATCTGTTGTTATCTATCCATTGGCATCTTTTACCTACCAATTTAAAGTTGGAACCTCCTTCTGAAATCATTTGGAAGAGTTTTCTTGTTTTTCTACATTTGTTTCTATCTTTTAAAACTTTACAGAAGTTGTAATACTACTTCTTGTCTCTTCTAACAGCTTTCTGAGAGTCTGTTTTAAATTCATTTGTCTTCCTTTGCTTTTTGCTTCTCTACTCTTCTTGGCAATTTCTACCATTTATTCTGACATCCAGTTTGATTTCTTCTGTTTCTGGGTCTTTGACAGTCTCTTTTCACATTCATCCTTAACAACTACTTTGATTTCATTGTACAGTTCCTCTGGTTCTCTGTCAACAAGGTTCAGGAGTTCAGAGTGATTACTGATGTTCTCCTTGAAAATGGTGGGTAGATGCTCAGGATCATATTGTGGAAACTGGTTGACTTTGTTCTTCTGTTTTAGCTTGACTTAGGACTTGCATATGAGTACTTCATGACCTCTTCCACACTCAAACCCTGGCCACATCTTTGCTGTTATAACTGAGCTCTTCACTTTCTTGTAACCAACAGTATAGTCAGTTTCGTTTCTGTGTACTCCATCTGATGATGTCAATATAAGTGTCATATTGGTGGGGAGGGGGCAAAAATATGTGTGGTGGTATTCCATTCCACTTTTATAGAAGTTCCTTCAGCCAGTTCCAGAACTACATCAAACGTGCTTTCTGAAAATATGTATTTTGAAATAAATATTTTTAATGCTTTGGAAATACAGTAGCTCTCGAATTTGGCTCAGTCATTCTCCTTGTCTCTCTTTGCCCTCCATTTAGATGGAAGTGGATGTTACAGAGCACGCACTCCACAATGAGAAATACCCATGCACTCTTTTCCAAATAACAGGAATTTACTTGAACTTTTCTTATAGGAAATAACATATGGCAGTTTTATGTTATAGAATGGGAGCGTTCTTCTGGCACACAGCCTGTAATAAATCCCCCCTCATCCAGGTCTTAACAATGGATGAGAGGGCTGACTTGATGTGTATCATCAAGACCTAGTTGAGCACAAAGGGGGTTCCACTCTTGGAAGTGAGCCCCTCTTTGTTTTGAATGTGGCATCAGGTGCATTCCCAGGAAGGGTGGGGTGTGGCTATAGTCATATGAGAGTGGTTTTCAGAGGCATACTCTTCATAGAACTGGATGTGAGACTGTGAAGTTGGGCTCAGGGATCAGATCAGATGGGATTGCAGCTATTGTACCAGCCTCCCTGCTGCATAGTGTCTTCCCTACCTGAACTGCTTGATGCTGTGGCTGGTTGGTAGTGGAATTCCCCAGATTTATGGTCCGGGGGGACTTCAGTTTGCTTTCCCTGGATGCAGAGTCAGTGGCAGCTCAGGAATTCATGGCCACCATGATAACCATGGGCCTGACATTCTAAAGTTGTGGGATATTATCATCAGTTAATATCAGTTATTGTCATGATCAGATCACTTTCTGATAGTTTGGGAGTTCTCTGTAGCTGCTCCCTGCCACAGGGAAGAATGCCATGTGACTAATGGATATGATTGGATTTCAGAGAGAACCTGTGGTTGTTCTTGAGGCTCTGATGCTTGATTCGACTAAGACTTAAGCCACCACTTGGAATGAGAAAGTGACAATGGCCTTGAATCATATAATGCTATCTGTGGATCCTAGAGCGCTCCTAGTTTTCAGAGAAATTCCAGGATATAAAACAAGAGTAGAGATGCTTAGAAGCCACAGAAGGAAAACAAAAAACAACTCTGACCAAGCACACTTAAGAATCTTTATTCAGGATTACCTTGTGACGTTTAGAGTGGTAAAACATAAATATTTTTCTGCTCATATCATATCCACAGACAGACAGGCAGCAACACTGTTCAAAGTGACCCAGTCCTTCCTGGCTAAGGAGGAGCCAGAGAAACATCTGTGAGGCTGTTGTAAGGGCTGTTCAAGGGATCTGTCAGATCAAGTCACTTGAATCTGCTCTGTGCTAGACTCCAACAGTGTAGGCCTTTGGAGTTGACAGAAGCATGGCCCAGCTTGATTATCTGGAAAGGGCACCTAGGTATCTGCAGGATCACCTGATTTAGATAGAACTGACCCAGTAAGTTCATTTATCCCAATGGAAATGCTCCCCACACTTGAATTCAGGAGAGGAGGAACAAGGGCACTCTGTTTTTTTAAGTATGCCCATTACTGTAGAGTAGTCTACCTCTGGAGATGCAGATTGCACCCTCCCTAACAGGATTTCGGAATGGATTCAAAGTAGAGCTTCGCTGCAAGGCTTTTTAATTTATAATTACAGGTAGTCCTAGACCTACGAACATTCAGTCAGTTACCATTCCAAGTTACGACGGCACTGAACAAATGGTGGTTAGGACCAGTCCTTGGAGTTCCCGCCACCCCAGCAACCCTGCAGTTATGTGATTGCAATCTGGGTGCTTGGCAACCCATTCGCACTTACAACTGGTTGCCAAGTGCCCTGCAATCACATGATCACCATTTGCAACCTTCCCTGCCAGCTTCCCCGGAAAGTCAATGGGGAAGCCGGCAGGGAAGGTCGCAAATCACTGGGGTAAGTCTCCCCACCCATGCACCCTCCCCTAGCCCCTCTACGCTCGCACCGCACCAGCCACTTGCACCCTACACACACCCTACCCAACCTGTGCTGTGCCTCTCGCACACCACTGTGCCTCTCATGCACCCCCTCGCACCCTTGTGCACCCTCTCTGATCCTCACCATGCCTCTCACACAGCCTTGCGCACCCTCCCTGACCCTCCCCAACCTGCACTGTGCCTCTTGCGCACCCCCTCGCACCCTCCCCAACCCTCCTGCCACATCCCTGCTGACCCTCTCACTTCCTCCCTCACCTGGCAGCAACCACTTACCTGCCTGCAGGCCTGGGACTCACAACTTCTTGCCGGCTTTCCCAGAGACTTTGGTTATGGGAAACTGGCAGGAAGTTGCCTCACCTAACAATTGTGAGATTCAGTTAACAACGGCAACTAGGACTGCAGGGATTGCCATCACTAAGTGATGCAGTCATGCTTTATGATCACATTGCTTAGCGACAGAAATTCTAGTCACAATTGCCATCATAAGTCAAGGACAATCTGTATTTAACTGGGTGGTGGTACCCATACGGATTCTGGATGCTGTAAATTAGTTATTGTTTCATGGTTTTTATGATTTTTACTCTCAGTTTTTGAATGCAAGCAGGAATCTTTGCAGAGTTGATGGTCTACAAATGCTCCTGATAAATAAGTGAGTTTCATCCCCACAAATAAACTGTCCATCAAATGACATTACATGAGGGATAATATATTCATCTGTTTGGCAGTGCATTTCATGTGATTGCTAAAACTGTAGACTGCCAGTCAAAACGCCTTGTTAATTGATCTTCTTCAAGGAAAGCTGGTGATCTTTGTGACAAAATTGTGCACAGCTAAAGACATTCTGCTAACCTTCTAGTTGAGTGCCTTGCACTGTCTCCAATATGTTATCTGTTTGGCTAGAAACCTGTTTTTACACTAAATCTCTGTTTTCCACACACAATTCTTGGCTGAAGGTCTAAACCTCAATTTTTATGCAAGAATGCTCATGTTTGAAACTGCCCTCATTAAAATACCAGAATTCACAGCATCTATTTAAAAAAAAAAAGGTAAATCATGACCCAAATGCAAAACTAGCTTTTAGTATTTCTTGTAGCAAAAATGAACAAAAGACACTGTAAAAATAACATATCCAAATTGAATAGTAGGAAACAAAAGAAGTACTGAGATCTGGAAATGGGTTGCAGATGAAGAAGAGAAGCTGTTGCAGTTTAAAACCTTTTGCCCCAAACAAATGCTTTTTACAAAGCTTATGGCCTTAGTATTTTTTTTTTGTCCTACAGTATAATTTACTACAGTATCATTAGCATTTTAAATGTCAGGGTCACTTCATAACACACCCTGAGGCTGCAGAAGTTCCTGCAGAGACTAGAAAATGTCATTTACATTATAAGGGATAGGAGTCTGCCCGTTTAGGAGCTTGACTAGCATGTATCAGAAATAAATTATTAATAGATATTGGCAAATCTGGTGAGTGGAACTGAGAAAATTTGTTAGGGAAAAATATACTGTATTTCTGTGATGAAGTTGTTAAAACAGCCTCCCTCAGTCTTAACATCTTCTAGTGATTATTGGACTCCAGTCACATCATCATCTTCATGCTGGCTATAGAACCGATAATCTAATATACATGGAAGACCCCCAATTGAAGAGCTTATCATAGTAGACTAGGGAGATGTTGGTTCAGATCAAGACTTTCTGGGTAATCTTGGGCCATGTATGAATTGGGATCAAACCTAACACTAAACTATAATGTGGTTGGTTGTTTTTTGCTTAGTGTGTTTAGCCCAGTTAATTTCCTCTGATAGAACGAGCTGCGTTAGCCCAGTGTGTGAACACAGAGACTCTCTGACTTCATTTTTCCTCAAAGCATTGTGGGGATAATAAAAAGAGAGGGAAAGAACCACATAGACTACTTCAAAGTTCTCAGAGGAAGGAAGAATTAAATGTACAAAAAACCCAGTATTGTCTATGAAAACCTAATAACCAGGTTAAGAGTATAATTAGAGAATAGTTGTAATAGAATTACAACAGTTTTAGCATTTTATCCCTTCAATCTAATGTAGTTTTGTTGATATAAATCAAAGACAGCTGAGATTTCCAGTTCAAAATATGCTATCCAAAGTCTTGGAAGTCTTATCCAGCTGTTAGGATCACAAATGCTTAATTCTACTAAGTGTTTGGATAATATTGAGGTAAAGAAGGTCTCTGCTGGCAACATTCTCCCACTTATTTAAATTGATTTCTCATTCCCCCAAAGACCTTACCATATATGCATTGTGGATCAATGACAGGTCATTCAGCTTTCATCAGAATGCCTGTTATGTAATCATGTTGTGATGCAGACAGTGAGATTGACATGGGAACTTCTTGAATAACTGTGCCTTGTCCTTTGAAACAAATTATGATGTTATTATGATGCCATAACTATTTTTTTGGTGGCGGAATACAAATAGGCCTCACTTGATGTTAGATAAAGCGTTTTTCAGGGCCTCATCTATCTTTTAGCAATAATGATCAACATTTATTGAGGTCAGCCTATAACCTGGAATGTACTTAGCCTACAATTGCCTTTTGCAGATTCTGAAGACCAAGCATATGTCACTGCCACAAAATTTATAGCACACAGTAATACAGGCAATGTTTAATATAACATTTTCTAAAGCAGTCTCTCTCTCTTATAACACACACACACACACACATACAGAGCCTTTGATACAGTTTGTGGGTATCCATTTTGTTGGAAGATGTTGTATAGGTGGTCTGTTTCCTAGACAACATCTTCAGACTGCCTATACAACATCTTCTGCCTATACAGACTGCCTATACAATATCTTCCAACAAAATGGATACCCATGCAACTTTATCAAAAAGTGCCTAACCACTCAACACACTACAGCACAGCACAACCAACACAAGCTGTGAAGGATAACACTGCCATACATCAAAAACATCTCAGAAACAACCAAGAGACTATAACCACAGGGCATCACAATAGCACACGAACCAACTAAAGTCCTCCAAAACATCTTAAGTAAACCAAAAGACTTAGTAGCCCAAGAATAAAAAACAGGAGTCATTTACAACATACAGTATAAGGACTGTAATAGCCACTATGTAGGACAGACAGGCAGAAGACTAGCAGAGCACATCCATGAACACCAACCAGCAGCAGAAGACACGATGATCCTTAATCTCACAATTCATGAGACTCAACCATAGTTTCAACTGGGAAACTGTGAGCATTCTAGACCAAGCTTAATCCAAAAATGCTAGGCACTTCCTGGGAGCTTGGCATTTAGACAAATCAGCCATCATTAGAGATAAACCACATTTATCTATTTAATAGAGACAGTAAAAAAAGCTAAGAAGGAAACAAAATGACCAGAACTCATCCTCTCCAGCACCCAACACCAGATAAGCATGGATTAACACCAGACAAACAATCAAGCAGAAAACAATACCCCAATCAAGGCACTACCAAGGAGAAAACCACATCCCTACCAACACCGGCAAGGCAAGCTTCTGTATATAAACAGGGAGAAAACCCCACACTCACTAGCACTGATAATGTTACCTAGTCAGGTAATGAAACCTCTGCAAGCAAACAACCAAGCTCAGAGAGCACCAAGGACTCTAGAACATTCTTGAGTGTTGTTTTCAAATAGAGAGTTCATGTTCGTGCCACCTATCCTACATTCACTTGATAATCAGAATGTGGGGTAGGTAGGGCATCTAGTTAACCATGGCTGATCTCAAAAAGGTAAGGAGGGTTGGACCTAGTTAGCAATTGGATGGGATATCTCCAGGAAACATAGGTATGTAGACAAGGGTGGGAAATTTTAAAAATCCAGAAAAAAATAATTGCAAATTATTTCTGTATTGTTGCCAAAAAGCCTATATGGACATGTCCGTGAAGTCACTAGGAGCTGAAGTTGACTTGAAGGAGACTTTATGTTTATCTTAATCAGATTGTTATCAGCTAATTTGTCAAATTCTTTGCTTAAATCAAACTATGTTATGTTTACAGCATTCCCACGTTTTTTGAAGGAAGTTACCAATTCAAGATAATAAACTGACATTTTATTATTAAAGTTGAAGCCCACTGAAAGCCTCTCATTTGTGGTATTTGTTTTTAATTTAATAAATAAATGATCAAGGCAGCTAGTCTCACAATATTTGTTCTTGACAAATGCATGCTGATTTTGGGTAATTAAGCATTGTTTTCAAGATGCTCTCATTTTGATCTGTTCTAGAATCTTCCCAAGAACTTAGGTCAGACTAACTGATCTATAGTAAATTGAATCCTCATTCCCCCCTTTTTGAAGATAGATTCACTTGCTCATTTCCAGATTTCCCAAATGTAAAAACTTTAGATATCTTGACCCCATATCCAACATTTTGGCCTATCTGTATGCATTCTTTCATTCATTCTCTGTCCTTTATGTGTCCTTTTTATTCTTTCCAACCCAACAGAATTTTGGGAAGAAACTATGTAAAGAAAGTCAGGGCTCTCTCTGGCTGTCAATCTATCCACAGGATATCTCTCTGGAAAAAACAAACAAACCAGAATAGGGCTATATGGTATGATGGGAAATGCCAGTAAAAGAAAGATTGAACTCAAAAATGGGGCAGAATGGGCTTGAGAAAATAATTCCAGAAAAAAACATCCCAATGGTAGAAGCAATTGAGCAGCAGCTCAGAATATTATTGATTGTTCCCCTCTCCTTTCTGGTTGTGTGGCCCAAAGTGGAGCGTATGTAGCCTGCCCTATGCTTCTCAGTATACACATATACACATAAGCATAGATATAACACAAGAGGAAAGCAGATACACACAAAAAAAGAAATACAATATATTATTTCATTAGACAGAAGAAAGTACAGGCCACCTCCCTCTATCATGACACTACTGTACTGTTAAATCATTGATTGATTATGTGCCATCAAGTCGGTATTGACCCTTAAGCAACCACATAGGTAGATTTTATCCCTAAAAATATGTACCCAATATATCTCATAAACTATGCTAAATCACCACATTAAAAAACTTAAATTGTAGGATTTCTTTGTGAAACCATCATCTTTTACCAAAGAAGTCTGGTTTGTTTGATTTTCACCACGCAAGTAATGGATTTTTCATAATGCAGCCCTAAACAATCTTTTTGACCAAATTCAGCACTGTCTGATAGTCCACTTGAACCTAAGTAATGTCAAACATATCAAGAAAGGACTGTTTTTACTGGAAAAAAATAATCCATCCAGATTGTGGTTCAAGTTATATCTTTTAAATTAATCAAAGTGTTTTATAAACTAGTGTACTACATCAAAGAATTCATTCTCATTTGTGATTCATCTTGAAGTATAAACTTCACTAGCAGCGGCACTAGCAGATTGCCAGTTGAAATCCTTTGCTAGAGTACATTTTTCCTTGGGTGTTCAGCACAGAAAGAATTAGAATCACTCTTGCCAGCTTACATTAGTTTTACATTTTTCAAAAGTTTTAAAACTTTAAAAAGTTTAAAATTGAAAACTGAAAATTTTCAAAAATGTCAGGAGTGTTGCAAAATTTCCCACCTTTAAGAAACTCTGTTGGAAGTCTGCAACACATTTTCTTCATTAGCATGCAAAGCAACTACAGTGATCACCAGGCCTCCAGCCAAAGGTTGCGAGAGCCCCAAACGTTCCAGAGAACAAAGAATATATAGAAAGGGGAGGATATAAAGGTGTCACAAAGATGTCATGAATCATTAACTTATGACTGACAAAGGAAAGGGCAATGGTGAGATAACATGGGGCAACCTCAACCAAAACACGAGCACCTCTGCATCTCGATAGAAGGTCTTCCCTGCCCACGTCTATATGCCAGCAATGCCATGTATAAACATTTCTCAGTTAACTAAACTTTATCATGGCAGTAGGGATGACCTTCACACTTTTGTCCCACGCAATGCCAGGTCTAGGTCTGGTATTTGTCTCCTCAGCCATTACCCAGGATCACAGATCCAGCAGAAACACAACAGGCAGCACTCCTACAGGAAATATTTCAAAATTCATTAACAACCTTCTTATAAGATCTTTAAGGAACATGGGCTATTACTAAAAGGTCACAGAACACAGAAACCTATTATCTTAATTACTCTAAATAAAGCAGTTTCAGTCATACACATTGCTACCTCTTATTCTTTACCAGTGGTTGTACAATATGTTGGTGGCTGGAGACTTCTGGTAGTTTACAACTAGGAGAAGTTTCCTCCCCTCCTTACTGGTTTTGTTGTTTTCCATTTTAATGTTGTGATCCTATATCCTCTCACTCGGGAAAAAGTCTACTAAAGACAATGGGGATTATCACTGAATTGACATGGATCATAGGAAATTGAATTACAGCAGGTAACTCATTAATGTACTTAGTTTAGGATTATGTCTATCTTGAGTGGAAATGATTTTCTAGGATCTGAGCAAAGAGATTTTTTACCCTAGTGCTTTATAGAGATCTGGGATATTAATCAATTGCAGGTATGTTTCTCTTTCAGTAACACTCCTCTTTTCCAATTAAGTGAGTTTCTACCAACTAGAATTTTTTTCACCAATTCTAATTTGCACAGAGAAAAGAAAAACAAACTGATAACAATAGTAATAATGTTATACAAATTCATATCTGTATTTTGTTATTGACTAATCTGCCTTCTGTATTTATATTTATTTATTATATTTATTTATAATAAATATAAATATTTAAATAAATATTTATTATATTTCTCCAGGAACCATTCTTATCTACTCTAATGGCATACTTCCTATTATGCTAGCACAGCATGTTATTATGAAATAGATGGTGGAATTATCGAAGTATCAGGTTGTATGTGGACTGATTGTTTAAAGAGAAGTGATAAAGCAGATGAATAATACTAGAACACATCAACCATATTTGCTTCCTTCCAGTTCTTCAGGTCATTTGGGGTCATTCTTTATGAGATGCATAAATTCCAGACAGACGGTTTCTGAAAACATTTGCTAGAGAAAATCCTGCCTTCAACATTCAGCTGTGTAAGACTTACTGGTTGGTGGCCTGACAAGCATTATCTATAGGCAGAGACACTCTCATCCATGTGGTGTGCAGAACAATGCATTCTGTTTGTGACTTGATACTGCTGGTCCTATAAGAAAAGTTATAAAGGGTAAAGCTGAAGAATCTCCATATATGAAGCTACTTGTCAGCTTCTGCTTTCTACTTACTGAGAAGAAAATTAGCCTCACGGATACTTTAACACACATTCTAATTTCAGAATGATATCATATTGGTAGTTAATTGAAACTTATTTGATGTTTGAAAAATGGCTATCAGATACATGTCACAGATCATGTATGTCACATGTCAGGATCCATCTTGAATCCTCCTATCTTCCTGAAGAAAAAATATTGCCACATAAGATATGGGAAATTGCCATATGAGTCTACTGCCTGTGTACCTGATATCCCCAATTCTGGACTTTCTCAGAATCAGTTTTACTGATCAACATATTGCAAATGCTCTGTGAGGATGTAGAAGATTGTATTTACTGTGAATCAATACAGCATGTTTCAGACAAATGTGACATATCACTTCTAAAGGACAGTAAAACAACCTGGTGAATTCCAGATGCTCGACCAAGAATAATAGATCATGAAAATTGCCATCTCCCTAGACTGCTGATACTGTATTGTCTTGTGTAATTCCAATAGGTTTGTTTGTTTGTTTATTTATTTATTAAATTTTTCAACCGCCCATCTCCCCTCAATGGGGGAACTCTGGGCGATTCACAACAAACATTAAAACATAAAATATATAAATACATAAAACCTTAATTAAAACATTACTAAAAAGAAGAAGGAGAGACCAAGGTTCCTCAGCTACCAGCAGCTCCTTCTCAGGGTCTAAGAAACATTGACTGAAAAGTTTCTCAGAAGGTCTATAGTGTACATATTCAGCATATAGCTCATTAAATCCAAGATTCTCTGTAATGTTGTTCCTGTGGACTTGACATACTTCTATTATTTGGTTATTTTGGCTGCAATAAATATCCTGTGCTGTGGATTATATCAAAGACATGGTCACGTGGTGCATAGAGGTGCTCTTTTGTCTCGACACATTTCTGTTAATTTTCTTTTTGGAAATGTTATGACAAACTTCCTGGATATTTTGGCATTTCATTCGAAAATACTGAAATATGTACTTCCTTGGATAACATTTTCCCCTTTCATTGGATAGCAAGGTCCAAGCTTCCAAAATTTAAAATTAGCTATTTCTTCTTAATAGTCAAATTACATGTACGTACATCTTTCAAAACAAGATCCAGCATTTCATATAGGAACAAATTAATACTTCCATAATAATAAATAATAAAAGGGATCACACAAGTTATTTAGATTATTTTTATGCATTACATTACTTCCACAAATAATGCTAAAATAGTAACAAACTTTCTGAAAAGAATTGGATGGTCATCTAGAGATTTGGAATTCCAAGTCACTGATGAACCTCAGCTTGTCTTTCTCTTCTTTCCACCTGAATCATACAAGCTGTGCAGCTTCTTGACAGGTGCCTGGAGGCTGTGTTGGACTGGGTTAGGGTCAGTAAACTAAAGCTGAATTCAGGTAAAAGGTGGTGTAGATGGGTGATGGAAGACAGAGGTTTTGAAAGGGAGTATGGAATGTGGCTTTCTTTTTCATATATAGAACTGAAAAGTTTGTCCATTTATTTAGTTTGTGGCCAGGGGCATCCTTAGGAGGGTTGAAAAATGTCCAGATTATGCAACACACATAAAAAAAGGAGTGGGAGTTTGATCCCATGGTTGGAGCTGCCACCTTGGCCTTTTTGACCTCCACTTGTGGACATCCCTGATTGTGGCTTAAAAGTTCGTGTGTCTCAGCATCTGTTATGAGTTTCATTCTAACTTGTGTCATCTTTTATCTCTAGATTGACTTTGAAGATGTGATTGCTGAACCTGCAGGAACCCACAGTTTCGATGGGATCTGGAAGGCCAGTTTCACCACCTTCACTGTGACAAAATACTGGTTTTATCGCTTATTGTCTGCAATCTTTGGCATTCCCATGGCTCTTATCTGGGGCATTTATTTTGCCATTTTGTCATTCCTCCACATCTGGGCTGTGGTGCCTTGCATCAGAAGCTATCTAATTGAGATCCAGTGCATTGGCCGAGTTTATTCTATCTGTATCCATACCTTCTGTGATCCATTCTATGAGGCTGTTGGCAAAATGCTGAGCTCTATCAGAGCAACAGTACGGAAGGAAGCATAAATGACATTTCAAGGAGCTGAAGAATGAGTCTTCCCCCTCCCTCATATTTTGGTGCCAGTCTCAAGGCTGCCATAAATGAATGAAGTGACCGGCACGTAACAGCATCACTCAACAAAACAACCAACTTGAACACAGCAAAGAATTGGTTTCATAACTTTCTTTGCTACTTAATCCCTCCTGGATTTATGCTATTCACTCTTTTCAGGAGGAAAGTCAATTTGCATTAAACAAATACAAACAAATTAAATAGCTGCTCTCCCATGCTACCTGCCTGTTGTTTTGCTGACCCTTTGACGAACTGACTCATGTTCTGCTTACCCTTCCATTCATTTGTTGCAAGTTAAACTCACATTGATTATAATGCAGAACTGCAAATACGCTTTCCAGCACTATCCCACTGCTCTTCATTTTACTGTGAGCAAAAGAGATGTAAAAGCTACTGCAGCATTATGGACATGACAACAAGCTGGCAGATGTCCACAGAATGTTCCTTTTATAGATGTATTGTCAGTTGACTGTAGCGCTTTACTGTAGCGACCATATCTAATTGCCACACACAGATTTAAAGAAATAACTACTGTAACATATGTGCTGAGAAAAAGAGATCCAATATCTTTAAAAAGACAAAGCTTTCAACTCAAACAACTATGCATGTCCACAAAAAGCTACTAGTGCTGCTTTTGTCTTATTTTGTTGTTCCCCCATGAGAGATTATTTGAATTACGATAAATATATAATATCTTTCTTATACGTCACTGAGAGAAAGCATAAGGGGTGACCTTAATGCTTTTCTTTAACTGAATAATTTATGAAACCCTGATGACGCTTGCATGTGAAGCCTCATGCAAAGAACTGCCCCTTCCCCTTGAGATCTTCTTAACTAGAAATGGCAGGATCTGAACAAAGATCTTCTGAGAAATGCAACCCAATTTTGTTTTATCCCTGAACAATGACTTCTACACATTTCAATATAGAAATCAAAAGTCAAGGTAGGAATATGTTTGGATTTATTTTCTGAAAATGCTTCCACCAAGAAAATCCTTATGGCGCTGCCCATATTGTATGTTAATTTATCCCTAGATTAAAATAACAAGGACACTGTTGTGCTTAATTTTTTTAGCAACATTCTTGTGAACAGATGTTCTAATTAATTTAAGCAAAACTTACTACAAAGGGACTAATTGTTCTCTTAAAAGTACATATCAAGGTAGGTACAAATAGTGTCGAATCATGCCAACCATAAACTGGGTTTGTAAGAGTGATTTGGCTGTTTTGTAGGAGAGACAGTTTCAAGACTCCTTATCAGCCAGGTTCAGCAGGGCTGCTAGTCCTGTTTATGCATTGCTAACTTCACCCTGATCATCCATACAGGTCATTTTGGCAGCACTATGTTATGATTCACCTTTTATTCCCCCTTCTAAACTTAGCTGTACATAACTCAAGGAGCCTTCCTGGTGATAATTTGCATAAAACTGACTGAAAGTCACAGAAATAAAGCATTTATAGCATTATTTCATGCTGTGATGTAGAAACTTTACTCTCACCACAGTGACAATGCAGTGAGGGAATAGCTTCATGGGTTTTGCATGAATCTGTTGCTTTTTTATAGCTATTAACCAGGATGAGCTTCCTTAAATATAAACTGAGGAATTTCAAAGCCTGCTCTGTTTTTGTTAGAGACTAGTCACAGGGAGGGCTTACTTGGATCTTGAGTATCTAGAATAGCTTCCAGGTACAGCTCAAGCATAATTAATAATAATGCCCTGGCTAGTTTTTTTTAAACTGTCTGATTGCTTCACCTTTTCTATGTTTCAGTGCAAACCTAAGTATATTCAATAAGAGGTTGGTCTCACTCAACTAATCCAAAACATGTTGCTATCTAAACTGGAGCTCAAAAGGCACCTCTCTTCACCTTCACCCTCCTAAAACCGTCACTGTAAAATAAAAATAAAAACCAACTCATGTCTCCTTGCCACTTCATCCTGCTGCATGATAGGACCAGACCTGAATGGGACGTCTTCGTGGTAATTGAGACTAAAATTTCACCAGAATTGCTTTGGTGGTGGTCTATAAACAACTTGCTTCTTGCAAACCCAGGGTTTACTACAGTAAGATTAGCTTCGGCGTCCTTCATTAAATTACATTTCTATTAAGATAGCCTTAGCTGACTAGACTGATCTTTCATGGCTATGTGCACTGATACAAGATCATAACAGCTGATTATTTTGAATAAAATGATGAGCATTTTATTGCACAATAGACAATTGTTGCAGCAGATACAGGTGTAGAATCACATTTCCTTTTATTAGTCTGCTATACTAATAGTATAGTAGAATACTAAATCGGGAAGCTGAAAAAACATCCCAGAAGAAGCCAATTACATACTACCTTATTGTCAAGAAAACTGCATGGACATGTCAAGCTGAACTTCAGGATGTCTTTATCTTGCACAGTATAAGAAGTACATTCAGCTGCATTTTGACTAACATTTTTTTGCTTGAGAAATGCAATTCTGCCAATGATTGCATTCATTTACATATTTTGACTGCAATTCAATTCTGGCTTCGTAAGTGACAGAATTCTGTCCCATCCATTGGATTACTTTTTTAAAAAATCACATTAATTTACTACCAGTAGCCATTGGCAACAGTGATTCAGTCAAGGAAATAAATAGTGAACACAGCCAACCCCCTTCCCATTCTCCCAGAAGAACTGTCCTATCATTTCATTTACATTTGATCTCCCAGTGCTTTAGTCAGTTCTTTCTAGTGTATACTCTACACATAACAAGGTTTACCTCTCAACTAAACTTTATGGGGTGTGGAATGACCTTTCCCAAATTGGTACCCCTTACATGTTTTGAACTCTACTTCCCATAAATTTCAGCCACTATGGAATGCTGGCTAGGATTTATGGGAACTGAAGTCCAGCAGTTGAGGAGGACATCAAGCTGTGGAAGGCTGGTATGGGATATAGCAGTAGTGGTGTTTAATCACATATTTTGCTCAAAAATGGTCAATATAAAATGTATTCATTTCATTACAGAGAAAGAGGTGTGGTTGGACATGTAGTCCAGACCACTGAGACCAGCTTGAAGGTATGTGAAGTAATGAGAATGTAGTTATATACAGTTTGCTCGATAAATGTAAAGCTGCAGAAACTTTGTTGGCCAAGAAATTAATATAGAGTACTGCCCACAAATATCAGTTTTACTCTGGAGCAAATCCTTATAAAATTTCAATCAGTTCTCAGTAACTCTAAACACCAGAAGTAGACATTTTATAAAAGTGCTTACTTTGTGTTTGGAACACCAATTTTTGAAATCTAATAACTTGATATGTTTTCCTTTTGCGTTTAAAACAAACACTGGTCTGGCCATAATTTTATAATGTACATAAATGAGATATACTATTTAGATATATATCTATATACGTTGCAATACAGCAACAACACACTTTTGATGAGAATGTAAACAAGACATATTTTAGTTTTATATAATAAAAAAACACTTTGAAATATATTGCCTAAAATGGTGTATTCAAAAAGTGCACCCCAAAGCAAATAACATTGTTGATCCAAGATATTCACATATGCTTACAAGATGTAACTGACATTTTTTTTTATTCTGCATGTTCAATAGCCAAGGCTACAGTCTGCACAATAAAAGCTGTTTTAATACAAACACTGGCCTGAATCATTCTTCTCTTTTAAAAAAGTTCCAATCACTAGTACAAGTTTTCAGATAGTTTCACGAAACTAAGTCTGTTCACTGCAGCTTCCATATGGTAGTTTGCCAAACCTTGTAGAACTATGCAGATTGATGGGGTTTACACTTTGATGTAGAATGACCAGGTTCACACTAAGCCATGGTCTGTTTAGCTATAGTTTACTAAATAAGTCACAGTTATCTGACTGACACAACATGCTAACCCATACGCCATGGTTTGCAAACCAGAATTGCTGATTTCATACAACACACTAAGCTAAAACCAACCAAACCACATCACGACTTAGGACAGTGGCTCAAATTCCCAATCTTTTGGGTCTGGTCAGCACATCAGGAATTTAGAGAATATGTTATGCTCCTTCTTACATAATGATTGCCAGAGAGATTTCTTGCATAATGATTGCCATATTTGGAAAAGTCTGCCTGACCTCCTCTGTAGTACTCTTGCTCTGCAGGACGCTTGAAGGAAACAGACTATCTGGACCCATTTCAGTTGAGTTTCAGACTGGAGTACAGTATGGAGACAGCACTGATTGCACTTGTTAGATTGTGGCAGAGCCAAGATAGAGGTAGTGCATACATTCTTGTGCTCCTTGATCTTTCAGCAGCTTTCGATACCATCAACCATAATATCTTTCTGAAACGGCTGGTTTGGGCTGGGGGCGCTATATTACAGTGCTTCTCCTTCCTCTGTGGCCAGTTCCAGTTGGTGTTGACAGGAGGGATGATGTCATGTCTGCAGTCCCTCATCTGTGGGGTGCCTTATGGCTTGATGTTCTCTCCCCTCCTGTTTACCATCTACATGAAACTGTTGAGCGAGGTTATCTGTCAATTCAGAGTCCTTTATCATCAATATGCAGATGATACCCCAATACATACATCTCAACCCTGGGCTGTCCAGGTGATGCTGTGAACATCCTGATTCAGTATCTGGAGGTTGTGCAGGTATGGATGGGATGGAACAGTCTTGGACTCAATCCTGACAAGACCATGTGGCTCTGTTTGGCTCTTCCAGTTGGCCATTCCATCTTTGGTCTTGGATGGGGTTGTGCTATCCCATTCAAGACTGGTCGACAGTCTGGGGGTTGTCCTGGACTCACAGCTCCTGCTCGAAGTGCAGGTGGTAGCTGTGGCCAGGAGAGCCTTTACGCAGATCCCTCTAGTGCACCAGTTATGCCCTTTCCTACTGTAGAAGGCCCTTCTGACAATCACTCATGCCTTAGTCACCTTATGAAAGGACTATTGCAATACACTTGACATGGGATTGCTCCTGAAGACCACTCAGAAGCTACAGGTGGTCTGGAATACAGTGGTGCAGGTAGTCATGGGCACACTACAATATGCCCATGTGTCACCAATGCTTGGGGAGTTGCAGTGATTGCCATTTGGATTCTGCATGGAATTCAAAATGCTGATTATCACCTATAAATCCATTCAAGACATAGGGCCTGGTTGTTTGAGGGATTGCCTATCTCAAATAGTTCCTGCCCACACAGTAAAGTTGAGCAGAGTAGCATGATTGAGGTCCTCTCAGTTAAACAGTGTCATCTCTTGGTATCCATGAAGTGCACCTTCTCTGTCACTATACCTGTCCTCTGGAACAGCACACTCCTGGGAGATGTGTATGGCTTTTTTAATATAATTTTATTGAAAGTTTTAAGAACAATAATAAAAATACAAACTAAAATAAAGTAAGTATGGAAAAAAGAAAGAGAAGAAAAATAGAAAAGAAAGAAAAAAATATAAAGAAGTGGCTTCTAATCTTTACAGCAGTTATAAGTACAATTGTAGATTTACCTCTTTCTCTGAAGTTATATCATGACTCTCTTTTTTCTATAATCTATCTTATCTAATCGTCAAAACCATAGATCATAAATTCATTTTTTTTCTGTTTTACGCAAAAAGTTCATAAGGGGTTTCCATTCAGCAATAAATGTAGATATTGTCTTTTCTCTAATCAAACAGTTCAATTTGGCCATCTCAGCAAGTTCTATCATCTTTACCAACCATTCCTCCATGGTAGGTATTGCCAAATCTTTCCATCTTTTTGCGTACAGTAATCTCACTGTGGCTACCATATATAAAAACAAAGTTCCATGACTTTTTTCCCAACTGTTTATCCATCAGTCCCAAGAGGAGAAGTTCTGGTTTCAGTTGTATATTAATCTATAAAATCCTCTGAATCTGTGTATGCATTTGAATCCAAAATCTACCTTTTTTGCATGTCCACCACGCATGATAAAATGACCTTTCTTGTTATTCACATTTCCAACATGGATCTGAAGTACCTTTATACATTCTAGATAATTTTTCTGGTGTCATATACCAACAGTATCCCAATTACTTGTAGGTCTTTGAAAACCTGGTTTTGTTCCCAGGCCCGGGGTTAGGGTGCTTGCTGAGCTCCTAAAAGTTATTATTTTGGGTTTTTTCATGTGCTGTGGTTTTTTCCCCCCCAAATGTGTATGGTTCTTTTTTTATTTTATTGTTACCAATAGAAGCGAATATTTTATTGTTTCCTGTCTTTGGAGATAAATCACCCAGAGTCATCTGGAAGTTGGGCAGATCTCCTAATCTAAATAATTAGATTAGATCTAATCTAAATAAATAAATAAATACTGAATAGACAGACCCTATGCTTGAGCAAGCACTACACCATGGATTAACTGTGTAATTGGGAACTCTGCAAACAAGGATATGACTGAGGAAATACCTTCAGGAACTGCACACTGGAGAAAGCAAAAATGATTTTCACATGCTTAAAGGTCTGGATTTATAACACAGAGGCACACATATGCAGTAGACACAAAATATTGAGTCACTGGAAAAGGACAAAGGGACCAGAGGAAGCAGAAAGGGAGAAGAATGGAATCTACTGCCAGTGAATAGAATATAATGTCAGAGGCTGACTGAAAATCTTGCAATCATTGAATGCCTAGTTATGATAGAAAGCAGAGTGCAGAGAGGATGAAATAGAATAAAAAGTGAGTTGTTCTACCTCCATCTCAATTATCCTTATTTCTTTATGTCTGTTTTTGGTTATAGTTGGTTATAGTTTACTCTTTTTTTTATTATTATTTTTTTACCCCACCTTTATTATTTTTATAAATAACTCAAGGCGGCGAACATACCTAATACTCCTTCCTGCTCCTGTTTTCCCCACAACAATAACCCTGTGAGGTGAGTTGGACTGAGAGAGAGTGACTGGCCCAAAGTCACCCAGCTGGCTTTCACACCTAAGGCGGGACTACAACTCACTGTCTCCTGGTTTCTAGCCTAGTGCCTTAACCACTAGACCAACTGGCTCTTTTCTACTTTCTTCCTCAAAGAGGACTGAGCAAAAAAAAAAGAAATACATGTAGATAACAAACCTTCAGAGAGAACAGTTCATTGTACAGAATGGTCATTTATAGGCTCCCACTGAGCTGCCATTGGAGAGATGCCCATTAGCTATCAGCAGAGAAATCCAGTACAGCTAGGACTGGCCCCTAATGTGTCCATGCCACTATTGCCAAAATTAAAAATTCCTCATGCCTCTCAAGTTGAACTAATGCCAATCTACTTAATGGGTCTCCTTTGATCTTCTGAACTGGCTGCATGTGAAAAATGTATGTTTCATTGACTTGCATCCATTTTGATGCTTTCATTTTTTAAAAGCAACATTTACTCATAATAAAAGCCAACATTCAAGGTAGGATTTCTTTTTACTACTACTATAGTTAGCTAAACACACTAGGGGTGCATGTCCATACATTTTGCGTGATCCTACTTGAATGTACTAACCACTACCTTAATTCACTGAGTAGTCATAGGCAAAACAACACCATCTGTACAGAAGTGGTGAAGAGGGAGAAGAAAAGCTAGGGGGAAAACAAATTTCAAAATAGACCAATGAAGCTTGCACACTTTTAGTGGCTAAAGAATTTTATATGTTTGTTGGGAAGTGAATGAAGAAATGATGCATTATTTGGAAGACGAATGTGTCTGGCTCAGTGGGGCTGTAAGTAGGCAGTCTGTTACAAGCCCAATCTGTTTTTCTAATTAATAAATCTTTGGAACCGGCAAAACTAGATTTTTTTCCCCAAAAAAGCTGTACAGGAACAAAAAATAATCTTAAAATCTCCCAAAGCATAACATTTTAAAACTAAAGAGCCTGCCAGTTCAAATTAGTTGCATGAAAATCCCATGAATTCAGTTAGACAGCAGTGGTGGTGATAATTGAAGACCCACTGATTTCAGTTGGACGATGTTTAATTAACTTTAAATGGATGAGGAACAAAACATTTCTGTCAAAGCCTATTTCATGAGAAATAATTGCTGAATTTTACCATAGATTTATCATATTACCAAATCTAAACATATTTATTGGATTTTAGTTATATTATAATCCCAGGATTACCTCTTTTAATCACACATGCTTGATTTGTATCAGCTGAAATGAAGCCGAATCTGATCTAATGAGTTTAATTAATTGAGTTGGCAAATTGAGAGAAATAGATTCCTCCAGAAAAGGGGAAATATCTGAAGACACATATTTTATAATTACCACACTCTGAACAAATGGTGATAAAATGATAAATATAGATATATAGCACATTTTTCAGCTACAGTATTTTTAGAGTTCATTTGCGACAGATACTCTAATTGGGAAAGAAGTTCAGTTATCCAAAGTTACACATACTATAACCAATAAGTAGAATCTAGAATAGTAGAATCTAGAATCTAGTAGAATTTAGACTTTAGTAGTAATGAAAATAGATTATGGTCACAATCCAACAAAAATTAGTTGAATATTATGTCATGATTAAAGGTTTATGTGGTGATTATGAAGCACGATTCCCACATTCTATTGGAAAATATTTATTTAGCCCTCTCTATCTGCTCATCATTGTATAGTTGTCTTCCCTAACCTGGTGCCTGGGAATTATGGGCATTGTGGTCCAAAACATCTAGACAACCCAGGCTGCAAAAAGTCATTCAGTCATACATTCTGATATGCTCAAAGGGATAAAATATAAATTCTAAACTTTTAGAAAAATGATACTCCCTAATAGGTGAATCTTGATCATCTGAATGCAGATGTTGCCATCTGGTGGCTGTCTGCTAAAAGGGTCTCAGGAAGTTATATGCACAAAACAAAATAAAAAGCCTTTGATCTTGAAAGGCGTACTAGTTTAGGGCAGACTTCATCGGCTACTACCCTTCCCACTCTATCAGAAAATACTGTTATAAAGAGATTCTTGTCTGGAGTGCAACATATGCCAAATGTGTGGAATAAACAAAATGAATAAGCCAAAGGTTTTGGAAGAAGCACAGCAAGTTTCCTAACTATTTTATTCAGTAATTATGATTGTAATTAATCTAATTTCTGCTGCCCGGGAGCCATTTTAATGGTTTAGATTGATTTAACGGCTTATTTAATTTGCTTCATTGTATACCTTACCCTTCTGAATTTAACCTACATTTTTAGATTCTGAAGTATTGTAAGCCTCTCTTGAAACACATGTGTTTTGAAGGACAGTCTATGATTAATTAATTTAAGTAAATTCTTTACCTAGCTGACTGTTGAGGTGAAACAGAATAGAGATGAAATGACTGAAAAAAACAAAACTGAACTGGAAACCTTGTTCTGACCCATAAACTGTTCAGCAACACAGGCAAATAGGATAATAACTATTAGGAAAGGGGGGGCATTTGAACTCCACCCAGAATTTTAAAACTGTTGCTTACTTCACAAAGAGCCCAGGTTTTGGATATCACTGGGAAAGCATTAATGGGAACTCCAGAGATCTTGACACAAGCATGTCTAAACCCAGCTCTTCTCCAGCTGTTCTTTAGAAGAGCCATACAACGTTAACTCAGGAGGTTTCACATCAAGAGCACCTGTGCCTTGACCTCTGCTCCAGGAGGAGGGAGGAGCCAGGAAGTGGATATAAATGCCAGACAGATGTTCAGGGTCAAATTATTTCTCTCTTGTAAGAAATACTGACACTGTTATTGTTCCAGAGATAACTTGTCACTGAAGAATTGCTGCGCTGAGAGTGTGCACTGTGGGAGTCATTTAAAAAAACCTCAGCCCCATCCCCCACAAAAAAGAACATGAGAACTTTGGGGTCTGATCAAATGGGTCAAGGGCTTGAGAATGATTAAAGGAGTTTTCATAGCATGTAATTTATTTATTGTGCCATATCTAATGGCTGTACCATATGGACCTATTGCCTATGCATATTATTCTACAGATTGTTTCAAACACATCGTATTGGATAAGCCCTGTCAAGGTGCTTTTATAAAGCTCCATTTGTTACACATTTTTCACAGGTTTAGCAGTAATTTTTCCAATTCAGTTATAGTGTGAACTTTTCATTGAGAATGAACCCATCCCCACCCCCAAGACTTCCAAAAGAGCTTGACATTATAGCATCTTCGGGGCACCATACGTTCCTTCAGAGATCTCTGTATATTTTTTGCATCTCATCTTTGACAAGGAAACATGCGTCAAGGACTAAAACATACTGAGATATTATCCCAGGTGATATAACCTTTCATCTAAATGGGATCAAACCAGACAAAATTCTCTGGTGGAATATCTGGGAATTCTAGGGTATATAAATAATATTATGTCAGGGTTTAGAATTGGCTGATATCAGATAACTGCAATGAACAAGCTAGTTATACTTCAGATAGGCACTGTTTGTTTTCTGGGCCATAGCAATGTTGGCTTCAACTGAGGGTGCTAAAATGCTTATCTGGAATAAAAATAATAGGACTTCGGTTTGCAGTAACTGGAAAAACTCCTCTTTCCTCGTGGCTGTTGCGATTATAACATAGCAAGGATCACTTAGCATGTAAATAATGTAGTATTATTATGCTGGCTGGAGAATTCTGGGAGTTGAAGTCCACACACCTTAAAGTTGCCAAGTTTGAAAAACACTGCTTTAAAGTGAGAAGAGACTGTACTGTAAAGCAAAGTGCCACCCCACAATGGATTCGTCGTGAATAGGGGTTCATTGACATTTGTTTCAAGCAGTTGGTTTCCATTGGCATACTAGTCTTGTTGGCTTCACTAAGCACTGAAGATTGTTTGTCTTCTGTTTGAGCTAAGAAGGTGGCTTCCATCCTTCTTTCCTTCTATCTGGATCTTAAAGCAGTAAGAGATGCTTCCCAGCTCTTTCACCTCTATTTCTATGTTAAAAGCTTTTTTTTGTTGTTGTTACAGCCTCTCGGTTGTTCTTCTTTCTTTTGGTAAAAGATGACTATATTATTTATCTATATTAGATAAATATATTATTTATCTAGGTAAGGATGCATGTCCATCTTTTACTTTCGAATCTGGAATAAAGCAAGGTCAGTTTCACCTTACATGAACCCTCCCTGGAAAAGCACTGGGTTTAGTCTTTCATTCCAGGCTGCCTTGTTGCTTGCCCTAGGCCTTAAGCATTCTCCTGAAGCTTGCACGCCAAGTCTTCCTTTCCTGGTTTTTCTAAGTCTGATGGCAGCTGCATGTGAAGACCTTCTTTGACTTCTCTGTGCAGCTATGTTCTTGGCAGCCATGTTGCGCAGTGTTCTTACTGAAGCATGCTTTATCAC
Organism: Liasis olivaceus; assembly: GCA_030867105.1. Classification (NCBI taxonomy): domain Eukaryota; kingdom Metazoa; phylum Chordata; class Lepidosauria; order Squamata; family Pythonidae; genus Liasis; species Liasis olivaceus. The sequence continues at coordinate 27,690,966 of CM061355.1, read as the reverse complement.
TGGTGCAAATGTCTCATTGTTCTCTTCGCCTTTCTTTTGGGACTGAATTCTTTCCAGCCTGGATTCATGGCACTGGAGATCCCCTTCTGCCTCTTATTTGATCTTGAAAACCCATTTGCATCCCATAGTTGCTTTTCCTGGGGGTAAATTCGTGAGTTTCCAAGTGTTATTCTTATGGACTGCTTTCAATTTCTTATTCTGCAGCTTTTCTCATTCCATAGATTCAGCAGCTGACATTCCTTCAACGTCTTTCCATGCACAGGGCTTTTCAAACGGTTATTTCTTGGTAATGTAGTAAAAAAAAAAAAAAAAAGGGATGGAAACTCTTTGTTGGATCTCTCTGGGCACTTTGGCTGCAGTGCCCCAGTTCCTTCTCCTGTCTCTGACTTGCTGTTGAATTCCAGGCCCGTGATGAAGGCTCCATTGAAGGCCGTGGACTTAACACACTGCTCATCTGGACACGAAGAACAAGATAGTCAAAGTTATTCCCTTTATTCTTGCCATCAAAATAAGCAACCTGCATGTTTTAAGAGTCCTAGGATTTGGTATACTTTGCAGTATTACACGTCTTTAAAAACCACTCCTCCTCATATCTGCAATTGAGGTGTGCACTTGAGATTCTCTTCTATTTCTGACAGACAGGCATCCACTTTAGAACCAGACTTTCTGAAGTGCCCTAGGCTAGGCTTCTTCTGTTGCCATGATTCATACAGCATGTCATCTGGGAACTTGGCTGATAACCTGTTATGCAAGTAATTGCCAGTGGTGACTACTTCTTCTGGTGAATTTACAGGCCAGTTCTGCGTCTTGCAGCGTGCACCTGATGATTTTTGCTAGAGACTGATTTTTCTCTTTTACTATGTCATTCTGTTCTGAGATATAGAGCACTGTAGTCTGAGTGCAGTCTCTTGTTCATTCCAGTCCTTTTTCATGTTACCTGACATATATTCATCCCCATTACCTATGCATAGATTCTGGGACCTTTTGCCAAATGTGTTGCTCACCAAAGCCACATATTTCTTGATTTTTATTTATTTATTTATTTATTTACTTACTTACTTATTTATTTATTTATTTTAGTATTTGGTTCTTCACTAAACAAATAGCAAAACATAAATCTAAAGCAGTGTTGTCCAAACTTGGCCACTTTAAGATGGGTGGACTTCAACTCCCAGAACTCCCCAGCCAGCATGGCTGGCTGGGGAATTCTGGGAGTTGAAGTCCACTCATCTTAAAGTGGCCAAGTTTGGACAACACTGACCTAAAGCAATCATCTATAAAAGTCAATAGGCATCTGTCTCTGCATGGTATAGTTACTTGCATCAACCCACAGATATTGCTATGGAGCAATTCTAGGGACTGTTTTGTCTCTTTCCTTCAAGGGAATGAGGGAATTATTTCTCTTGCTTTTCATTGTCAGGGTCAATTGGACTAAGCTGCACAGGGCTGTTACCTCGATCCTTTTGTTCTCTAATTTGTGAACAGCATCAGGATTTCTATACTCCATCCTTTGCCATTGGCTTAAACAGCTTCTGTGACTGCATTTTCCCCAGCTTTGGCTTATTCTCTGCATCATCCATTTCAAAGAATTTGTTTTCTTGGAGGATGATTTCTATAAGTAATTCTTTGTTTTGAGTCACATAACAATGAGTGTCTTTAAATGTTACTTCATATTTTTTGTATCATATATTTTATTGAAAGCAAACTGTCTTCTAAGTTTGACACATACAATACATCCAGAACAGTGCAAGAAACTTTACGGATTCTCTCCTTGCTAAGATAAGTTATTATCCATCTTTTAAGTAAATTGCTGATTACTCAGTTTCTAATTTAAGAAATCTTTCTTTTTCTTAATAAGGTTATTTGTAGGACCCAAATCAATGCACATTCCATCTTTCAACCAAGAAAGCAAGGTTGAAGACTGATCTCTCATCTTTTCATTATTTATTTACTTTCCCTTTTTTCCTGGTGGTGTGATGATTCATTCTCCCTGAAATTTTATTGAACTGGATCATCTGACTTAGATTTCTTAGGACAATAAGCTTGCAAATAACCAAGGCCATTACAATAAAAGCACTGCCTCTCCTTGAACTAAAATTAATAGATGAACAAGTATAGCATCACTCATCCACTAGATGATTCCTGCTACTCGGTCATTTGTAGCATCTCAGGTTCTGATTCTGCCCTGTACCTGTGCTCTTTCTTTGATTGTGGAGGGATGCAAATACAGTCAATCAATCAATTTCTCTAGCACAAAGATAATCCCTTGAGCTTCAGGAGCATTTTTATCTTCAAAGACCATAAGAAAAATTCTAGTCCTTCCAGCTTCTCCATGAGCTGAAATTTTCCTGTCTCCATTCTGAAAGTTGTCTACTTTCTTTTTCTACTCTTTTCTTCAGTTGCTCAAGACGATTCATTTTCCCTTTCTTTCACAGAACTTTTCATTCACTGATTTGGACTTATAACATTATTGGAGGAAGCAGCCTGAGTGGTTTTGGAGAGCAGGAATCTAACCTGAGCAAGTAAAAGAGCTGTTTTAAACTTTAAAGAAAAAAGAGTGTTATTACAGGAAATACCTGGGGAAGGGGAAAAGAGGCAAAGTCTGGCTCCTAGCTAGCTATATTCTACTAGAATTAGACAGAGGGTCAGGCAGCAAGTGATTGGGAAAGCAAAGGCAGGAAGGATACATGAGATTAGCAATCTTACCAAGAGCAGACAGAGATAGAGGGAACTCAGAGAAAATTCCTAACTCTATTTATACCCAACTACTCTTTGTGGTCAGTAGCTTGTAAAATGAAGAGTCAATGCAACTGAAATTCCACTTCCAACAATGTGCCCGTCTGCCTTCCCAAAGAAAAGTAAATGGAGGTAATAGAGAACATAAATAAGAACATAAAATTAGCCCTGCTGGATCGGGCCTTACACCCATCTAACTCAACATTCTGGGTCACATAGTAGACAGCTGGATGCATTTAGGAAACTCATAAGGCTAGACTGGAGGACCATGTCTCCCTTCTATTGTTGCTGCCCAGCAGCCAATATTTAAGGCACATTGCTTATAATTCAAGAACTAGTAAATGGCCATCAATATTAGTAGCTACTGATGGCCTCACTCTCCACAAACATGTCTAGTCCCCTGTTAAAACCATCCCAATTGACTGGCCTTATCACCACTGCTGACAGTGAGTGAATCCCATCATTAAATTATGTGCAGTATAATAAAATCTTTTATTCTGTTTGTCCTGAATCTCTCTGCATTTAGTTTCAACAGATGACCTGAATTATTATAAGAGAAGGAAAAAATATATATATTTCTCTCTTTTGCTCCTTGTTATCTATGCCATGCAAGATGTTAATACTTCTATCATATCTTCCATTACCTTCCTTTGTTTGAAACTATACCAACTGTTGGAGTCTTTCCAAGGCTTCATACCCCCAAATCATTATGATTGCCCTTTTATCTAGCTCTATAATATCCCTTTTAACATGTGGTGACCAGAACTGTACAAAATTCTCACCACAGGTTTGTATGAGGCAACATTATTAGCAGTTATATTTTCAGTTCCATTCCTAATCATTCCAAGCATCGAATTTGCTTTTTTTTTTAAACAACTGCACTCCAGGTTGATATTTTAATTGAACTGTCTACTATGTCTTCAGAATCCTTTTCCTGATAAGTCACTGCCAGCTTCAATCCCATTAACAAGTAAGGTAATTTTTAGTTCTAACGTGCATCACTTTACACTTCTTTATATTGAACTGCATTTGCCATTTTGAAGACCATTCATCCATTTTTGGGATATGCTTTTGGAATGCCTCACAGGCCCTTTTATATTTTACCACCATAAACAGTTTGGTATACAAAACACAGCCACTTCACTGCTCAGCCCTAACACCAAATCATTCATATACAAGTTGAAAAGCAAAGGCCCCAACACAGATCCTTGGGAGACCATACTACGTACAGCAGGGTTCCTCCACCTTGGCAACTTTAAGACGGGTGGACTTCAACTCCCAGAATTCCCCAGCCAGCATTGCTGGCTGGGGAATTCTGGGAGTTGAAGTCCACCCGTCTTAAAGTTGCCAAGGTGGAGGAACCCTAACGTACAGTACACCTTGCCAGTGTGAGAATATTTGTATATTTATTCTTATCCTATTTTCAGTTTTTTAATCAGTTGCCAATCTGTGAAAACATTTCTCATCTGATTGTCACTAAGTTTGCTCAAGAGCCTTTAGCGAGGAACTTTGTCGAAGGCTTTTTGAAATCCAAGTATATAATATCTATTAGGCCCCCCTTATGTACATGCTCACGGACACCTTCAAAAAGTTTACAAATTTAGCAAGACAAGACTTAGCTTTACAGAAATCATGTCTGTTCCTTTTCAGCAAGGATTGTTCTATGTTTGTGGTTATTTTTGCTTTAATAATACTTTGAATAAGTTCCACTTGAACAGATGTTAAAGTGGCATATGGTCCTTTGATTCCTTTTTTTTTAAATCATAGCCACATTGGCTATTTTCCAAGATTCAGCAACGGAGAAGTGGAATATTTTTGTGAAAAGGTCAGGAATTTCATATGTAAGAACTCTTGAGTGGAGACCCTCTGGACCCAGGGATTATTTCATCGCAATTTGGCTCATAACTTTAGTTCATCAGTTTGGCTCATAATTTCATTTCTCGTTACCTCTTTTTGTCTCACTTCATCTGATCTTCCTCTTGAAAAAGCCAGCTTGGGTCTTACTCTATGGAATCTGCTGAGGGAGAAATCTGAATCTATCTAAAGATGTGCCGGAAAGGCCTCATTTTAAAAGGCTTTATGTTTTGTTTTTTCCTCTGTACTTTTTTTTTTGTTGTTATTGCTAACTTTATGATAAAAAGTCTGGGCATATTGCCAACTTTAGTGTCTATCTTTAGGTAAAACATAATTACCTGAAGTAATAAGTTTGAAATTGTTTTGTACGTTTCATCTACAAGAAGAGAGACGAAACGCAGAAGCGAATAACACTTTTAACCATCTTCCTTTAGCAGTCTTTAAGACCACTGCATTCAACCCTGAGCACTTCCTTGTTCCTATATTGTTAGAAAATAATATGTGTCTTAATCTTCTTTGTCGTGTCCTCCTTGAAGTCCTCTCTTCTTTGTATCTTTTATTGATTGCTTGCATTTCTTTTTTTACCAGAGTTCTTGTTCTCATTTTTACAAGACTTCTACTTTTTCAAGAAAGCCTTCTTGCCTTTTTAAAAATTTAAAACAGAGATATATTTTCAAAAAAGTTAATGTCTATAGATGGACAGATAGTTACTATGATTGTACAATTGATTCTCAATGTAACATTAATAAACCAGGAAAAGTACATTGAGTTGTTTTCATAATATTAAAAAGGGGGAGGGGATGAATTTTTGAGCTTAGTAACAAAGCCTCCACTATGCTATTGTTTATAAACATTAAAAATTAAAGAAAAAGAAAAGGGGGGGGGGAAGAGGAAAACATCCCTAGAAACAATATAGGTAATTATTTGATTTTTTTTTTACTTCCCCCTTCTTTATTCTCCAACCAATTTGCAATATCTATTGGTGTAAACTTTAGAAACCATGCTCTAAATGTTTGCATTTGCCTTCCTGCATAATGTGTAATATATATGGAAGCCATTCTTGCTTGAATTTAGTTAAACTTATGTATACTGTTAATATCACCATTGCTGCATATTCTCCAGTTTAAATTCCCAATCAGATATTGTTGGTGCTGACTTCCGGGGAAGCAATGACGAACTGAAGATGGCTTTGCTTTCAGCAGAGCCAATGACCACAGCAGAATGAGGAGCCAGTGGATTGGCACCTCAAAATTCCTTCCTGGACAAAGGGGAGGACTTGGGATCACCCATAGGGCTCCATACAGAGGCTCCCTGTGATGAGACCATAAAACAGTGGTCTCCGGTGGGTTTTAGAGCTCTGGGAGAGTCAGCTTGTCCAAGCTGCAGTTTGGAGCCTTCAAAGAGACACTGGGTTCACCCACTTCCTTTCTTAATCACTTCTGAAAATGGCTTGTAAATTGCTTTTTGGATACTAAGAACCTTCAGAAAGACAAGTTTTATTTTACTGGGTGATTTTCCTTCAATCCTCAACAAAAGAAGTTTCATTTAAGTTTAAGAACTTAAAGAAAAAAAGTGTTTTGAAAGTAAGAAGCAAATGGGTGATTTGAATGTTGATTTGGGAAAGTTATAAATGGACTAAGGGGCTAAACTGACTGGAAATAACATTTTGAAATTAACTATAAGAATCCTTCCTGTGGTTTGTTTAAAATCTATTAAAGTATATATGAAGATCTTGAAGTTAAGTGTAAGAAATCTTTCCATGGGAAAATGGTGTGGATTAAAGAAAAACATGTTAAAAGAAGACTTTGAAGGCTGGTTACCAGAGGCAACCAGAAAGAACTAAAGATTACAGTTGAAGGAGAAGACCCATAAATACAGAACGGAGAAAAGTATTTTAACTCTGGAAGATTTCAAGGATATTTGGCAACAATATACTCAGAGCTTTCTCTTAAGATTGGCTGATACTATAAAATGGGTTGTAAAAAGGAGACAGAAGAGGATACAACTGAGAATCAGGCTGTTTTGGATATGGATTTAAAAATGATAGGATACAAGAAAGATATTGACAAAGATGCTACACAGTAGTTACAGATGAAACCAGCTGATGTTTTGATAGTTAAATTATTAAACCAAAGGAGTGGCTTGGATGTGTGGATTTCAGCACAGAAGAATAATTAGACAACTTTCTTATTTTGGACTTACAAAAGAGATGTGTTACATTATGAAGGAGTTTCTGAGAAAAAATAAAGAGAATGAAAAGAAATCAGCTTTGGGGACATTACTTAAAAGGAATAAACATCAAGCCTTTTAAAATAAAAAAAAATTATAAAGTCAGTTTGTTCAATCAAGGTTAAAATATATGATGTTTTTCTTCTAGTAGCTTTTAATGGGTTTTTCTTGACCAGAACTGAATGACTAGGCCTTGAAGATTTGCTATGAGATAAGATATGGGAAGATTTTTTTTTTGGTATGATTAGAGAAAGTGATGGGTTATGATGTTAAAATTGAAGGAAAGTGTTAAATTTGTGAAGGAATTTCTGAGAGGAGATGAAGAGAAAAGAAATAAATTTGTGGAATATTATTTAAAGAGTTTAAAGATTAAGATTTTCTGGTAGTTCTTAATGGAATTTTTTATTAAGTTTGAACAACAAGGTTTTATAGATCTGCTTGTAGAAATAAGATAAAATATGGGAAGAAGAGTTTTTGTTGTATTTTTAGTGAAAATGATGTTATGTAAAGTAAAGGAAATGAAATGGAATTGATTTACTTGTTTAATGTGTGTGTGTGTGTGTGTGTGTGTGTGTGTGTGTATATATGCTGTATATATTTCTGATATATATACAGAATATGATATATATATACACATTACAGTATATGATATATATATACTGTATATATTTCTGATAACTCTTAATGGACTTTTGCTGATTAAGATTGAATGATGAGGTTTTATTATTTACTAATAGTTAAAAGATGAGATATGGGATGAAGAGATTTTTGGTTGAAATCTTAGGGAAGGTGATAAGTTACTGAAATTGTACTTTACTTGACTTGATGAAGGGGAAAGTCATTTTTAGATATTCTTTTCTCTCTCTCTCTCTCTCTCTCTCTCTATATATATATATATATATACACATATATATGTATTTCTTCTCCTCCCCGTTCTTTTTTCCCTTTGCACTTTTTATTTATTTTTTTTTATTTTTCTTAATTTGTATTAGTTTTTTATCTCTATATTTTAAAACTTGTAAACTAAATTTTATAGATTTGTGCCACAGTTCTTCCCATTGTTGCATTTGGACTGTCTTTTTGAAGTTTTGCACCCAATTTATGAAATATGTTTCTCTTTGTTCTGTCTCTATATCATATCTAAGTAGAAGTGTGTATATGTGTGTGTGCGTGTGTGTGTGTGTGTATACACATACATACATACAGTACATACAGTATATATATATGGGAGGTTTCCACCCCAAGTCCAACACCCAGAGACTGTACACCAGCCGCAAAGAGGGTGGGCGGGGTCTGATGAGTGTCAAAGCCACTGTCCTGGATGAAATCCAGAGCATCCAGGAGTACATCACTAAGATGGCACCCAAAGATGAGCTGCTGAGAGAATGCCTCAGGCAGCAGCAGACATGGGAGGAAGTTCAAGCGGAGGAAATACCATGGCAAGACAAGCCCCTGCACGGGATGTACCATCGACAGATAGCTGAGGTGGCTGACATTGGGAAATCCTATCAGCGGCTGGAAAGGGCTGGACTAAAAGACAGCACTGAGGCACTGATCATAGCAGCACAAGAACAGGCACTAAGCACCAGATCCATAGAAGCAGCGTTCTACCACACTAGACAGCACCCGAGGTGCAGATTGTGCAAAGAGGCCTCAGAGACAGTCCAACACAGTGGCAGGGTGTAAGATGCAGGCAGGAACAGCATATACTGAACGGCACAGCCAAGTAGCTGGCATAGTGTACAGGAACATCTGCACAGCGTATGGGCTAGACCATCCCAAGTCCAGATGGGAGATTCCACAGAAGGTCATGGAGAATAACAGGGCTAAGATCCTGTGGGACTTCCAGATCCAGATGGACAGGCAGGTACTGCCAATCAACCAGACATCGTGGCAGTAGACAAAGACCAGAAGACAGCGGTAGTGATAGATGTAGCAGTGCCAAGTGACAGCAACATCAGGAAGAAGGAGCATGAGAACCTGGAGAAGTACCAGGGCCTGAAGGAGGAAATAGAGAATGTGGAAAGTAAAGGCCAAAGTGGTCCCAGTGGTGGTAGGAGCACTCAGGGCCGTGACTCCTAAGCTGGGAGAATGAGTCCAACAGATCCCAGGAACAACATCCGAGCTCTCTGTCCAGAAGAGTGCAGTGCTAGGAACGGCTAAGATACTGCGCAGAACTCTCACACTCCCAGGCCTCTGGTAGAGGACCTGAGATTGAGGAAGACATGTACCACCCATAGGGGTGAGAGGGGAACTTTTTTTATATATAGCCTAATAGGTAGTCTTGATTCTTAATAAGCATTTCAAATTCTGTCATTTTTAAAGCCTTCTTGCTTTTAATAGCATCTCTGATGCTTCCTATCAACCAATCTAGTATTCACTTGGACTTTGTGGTACCTTTCCAAATCTGAAGTTTGTATTCTACTTGGAATGTTCTCAGTAAAATGTGCACATTGCCCCCCCTAAAGCTGGGAGATTCCTGACATAGCAGATAGCCTCCAAATCCTTCAAGTTTATTTCAGAACCAAAATGCATGAATATAAGCAAGAAAAGTGTTCTTTAAAGAATTTCAAGGTTGGATTGTATTTGGAGCCTAATTAAGATATAATAAATAAATAAATAAATAAATAAATTTAGCTCCAGGAAGAGAGGAATTAATGATAGGTGCTTTGGGGAAAGTGATGGATATCTGCAGATTGAGAACAGTAGAGAAGTAATCTTTTCCACATCAATAATAAAGACCTTTAATTCTGTGCTTCCACTTGAGACGATCAATAGAGGTTACAAACGTTCAACATAAAGCAATATATTTTGGTCTAAGTTTACATTTAAAATGCCAAAGGATTGGGCACCAAGCCAAGTTTAATAAAATAAAATAAAATGCTTGTGTGAACAATAAATCACTCTTTGGAATTCTCAGCCAGCTTGTTAAAGCTTTAACACTTGAGGGGGTTATTCATTGCGTTGTCCCCATTTTACATCCATTTAACTTCCTGGAATCAATAGATTACTCAGGGCTTCAAAGCCTATAGAAAAAGGAAGCATTTGAAAAATGCAGATAGTACTTGTACTAAATATTGCTGGAATTAGAAGAAGTATTTAGCCCTTTCTTCTCCTGCTGTAGTTCTTATAGACATTATTCCTCTGAAGCCAATCCTTATATTAGGAGAAGGTTTTCCTTTTACCCCAATAGGAACTTCCTCCCAATACAAATAGAAACTTCAGACGAGTGGTTTTCATTACGACATCTGCGTGAGAGAAGAGTGAAACTCCCCTGACACAGCTTGCTGTAAGTCTAATAATTAATATTCCCTTCCATCATTCCTACTCTTTTATCTCATGTCATCAAGATGGGTTCAGGTCCCAATGAGTGCATGGACAAATGGTCACCAATCCTGGATACTTTCAAGGACATTCCAGTAACCTCTTTGATCCCATCAATCCATCTTATCTGTTGCCTTCCCCTTCTTCTATTTCCCTCAAACTGGCCAAGCATAATCATTTTTTTCTAATCCATCATCTCAGTTATGTGCTCAAGGTATACAAGTTTCTGCTCTCTGATCATCACTTCACAAAAAGTCAGCCTTGATTTGATATGGGATAGATTAATTCTTCTTGCAGTCCATGGTATTTTCAGTGTACCATTTTTTATGACCCACACAGAAGCTAACCCCCTTTTATTTTCACATTTAATGATGTTCAGCACATAAATTAAGAATGTGATTCAACCATATTATCAGGGCTGAAATGTTTGTGACCCACACAGAAAATCAGTAGGAAGAAACGTATATACAAGATGTGTGAAAGGTTTGGAGAAATAAAAGGTCATGTGTTTTCCAGAGGTTCCTAGAAGTTATGCTTCAACACTCTGGAGTTAACCATGTGGGGGAAGGATGAAATGGAATATAGGAAAAGAATTAAATACCCTTTCCTCATATGCACATAGTATGGACAGGACACATAAGGAGGTTGCAAGGATTCACAGGTAAGCCAATGATGCATCTGACAGTCATGCTGTCCTGCCAACTGTATGCTTGAAATGTACCATTCTTCTACATAAGGGAGAGATTCTGATAAGGCCAGTATTTCCTGCATGTTGAAGAACTTAAGATATAGCAATACATGTTAACAGCCTCTTCTATCATACTTCAAATATACAGCCAGCAGAGAACAGTACTAATCTGAACATTCAGTGTGCTAAACCTTTAGCACTTTAATATGGTTAGAACATGATGTTGGATTTATGGGTCTGACTAGATCAGGTGCATCAAGGAAACATTTTTCCATAAAATTTTCAATTTTTACCACACTTTTCAGTCCAAACAGCAAATTTCAGAAACAACTTTGAGTAATACTTGCCTGATTTTGGATTCCAGTGTCTCACACAAGAACATACAACATGAACAAAGTGTGAAAGATCTCAGAAAAAGGATGAATTCTGGCATCATTTGGGTTGTTACCCAGAGCAGATTTGTGAAGGGAGGGATTACTTTAGTTACATGCTTAACAATGAGAAGATTCAAATGCAGGCCAAATAAAGGCCATGATTCTGCCTTAAATATTTAAAAGCTAGTTTGTTTACTAGATTTATATTTGAGGTCTGGACTACAAAAAGTAATGAGATAATGAAGCTAAAACCTATGTCACAGGAAGAGAACTATCTTAGCGTCCAGCATAAATCCATTGTTAATGTACTGGAATGATCTTTTATGATCATTTACTGCTCAAAAAATCACTATTATTGGATTTGAGACTCATTGTTCAATACAGTACACAAACCCTTTGGCCTATTGAAAAAGTTTTGTGACGAGAAACGGTTCTCTTGTTCTAAAATGGAAGTAGAAAATATTGCAGATCTGTAATTTAGAAGGCCACACACTCCTATTAAATGTAGCTGTATTATCTCTCTCCATACAGGTGACAAGAAGAGGTCCAACTCCCAGGCCAGAAAGCAGGTTTTTAATTGCTTGCATCAGGTGGTTGTCCTCCCAGTATATAGTCTCCTCTTTGGTTGGTTCCAGAATGTTCTGGAGGAATGAGTAGAATGGAACTAATTATTTCTTTAATTTTTTGGCTAATCCACTGAAAAAGAAAAGGAAGAGAGCAAATGAAATTTATTTCTTATTCAAGAACTGTGTGGGGGAGCCTAAGCATTCCCTGTTCCATGTGGAATTCTATAATCAGAGGTTTCTTCTGCATCATTTCACACCGTTTAAATTGTTGCCTTACCATCTGGCAATTTAGGGGTGGGAAGGAAGAAACCAGAGGAGGATCTATTCCCTGTTATGAACTGTTTAATTTTTTCTCCATATTATTTTGAGAAACAGCATATTATTCTAGATCTACAGCCTATTAGTTTGGCAAAGCCAATGTATATTGAAGACCCTGTTCAGTCCCCTATATACTGTTAACATCTGTTTAGGAAAAAAAGGAATGTTACAGTATTTACCAGTTAGCATAGTTCATGGCTGTGAAGACCATAGTTTGATGTATGGGAAGAAACCATGTAAAGATCCACCATGCCAAACATGATTTTACCATGTTCTTCTACTCACTGATAATCTTTGTAAGCATTTACTCTGTAGGTGACTTTGTTGTTGAGAGAGATAGGCATGGAACCAACAAAACTGATGTTAGAAGTAATGATATGGAGAGACTTCAATATACAATATCGATGTACAATATTTAATATTGTATGCAATATACAATATTTAATATTGTTAGGACAGACTTCTCACAACATAAGGTTCTAATCAACAATTTAAATAAATGCATGGTGATGACTATTCTGTGAAATCCACTTAAATTTGCTACTTACATTTGCAAATTCTATGTTCCATACTTTGGAATCAAGGACTTGGTAATCAGAATACTTATTCATACAAATAATCCTCCTCCCTTAAGGAAAACCTAATAGACAAAATGACGGGCTGGATTACTGAAGGGAATGCTCTGATGAAACAAGCAAAATAAATCATAACACTGGAAGCCTAAAATTCTGTTCTGTTGAGCTTGTTGCTATACCTCAATGAATCAGTAATCAAATAAAAGTAAGAAAAATAAAATAGAAGATATTTCATCAAAGAGTATGGGATATATAAAAATCCCCCAATCTTATAACAGATGTTCAAAAAAAAAAAAAGCACCAAGCGTTAAATCCCCATGAGTTCTTTGTATTTCAGTGCTGAAATTACAAAAAAGTGTCTCCAAGGCAAGATTTTTTTCCTCTTCTTCCAGAGAATGGGCCACCTGAGTGTTAGGCTTCACACTTATCTTGATGGCATATGAACTCATAAGTATTTGTTCTGAATTTTCTTTTGCTCAGATTGCTATTTCCCTCAGGCAAACACATTTAAAGCTGAGCTTGTTCTTATGTGTGGTATACTTATTTTCCTATGATTTAAGGATTGCCTTGTAATAAAAGCCAACATATTAAAGAGAAATACGAATTGTTTCCAAATACTTTTGTAGAGTAACTGCAAAATTATAGGCTAGCCTACCTATAGAGGACCACTAATTGAAGTGAACTAAGACATGTTTTTAATTTTAATCAGTTTTTAAATGATATAAAAGAATGGAAAGAACAGGGTTGGAACATGGATTTAAAAAGGTACTTCTGATAATGTTCTACAGAAATCAAAGGCAAAGTAGCAATATAGACTCTAACGGTTATTGTAATGTGGTTCTATCAAGAACTGTATTCCCCAAACAGTCGTCTGCCAAGAGCTGTATTTCATGCCAATCAGGAGAGGCCCAAAGCAAATGGTGGGTATGGCCAAAGCCAGAACTGAATCTGACCGTCATGCTGATGCTCCTTCTTTCTTTTTTTGGTCTTTTCTGGCACCCTCTTTTTCTCTATATATTTCTCCTCGTCCTGAAGACTGCCAGAGAATGACACATTACTCCTGCCAGAGGTCTGAATGAATACCGTGCCAAAGTTTGCCTTGCAATTTCTCAAAGCTTTTGTTCGCCTGAGAATGAGGCTTCTGTTTCTCTGTCTTATTCTCAGGCTGCTCAAGAATTCTTTCAAATTTCTCTGAGGGATATGTTTTGGAGCTGACTTTACCCAAAGTGAGAGGTGCTATTGCTGGTGTTTTTTTCTACAGGAGGTCTTTCCACTCTTCTGGCATCTCGCTCGTTCCTCCCATTTCCCATTTGAAAAAGCTTCGTGGAAGGAGATACCACATGCTGCCTTCCTTTGGGACTTAATGAAGTGTGGGAAGCCTCTTTTTTGGAAGGAATTTTGAAAGCTAATTCTCTTTTATCAGACTGAAGGTATTTCCATGTCAGTTTTGCATTGCTTCTGAATCAGCTATGGACCGTTGCACTCATATGTTGTCTGGGTTTGGCAGTCCAGGTTATTTTTTCCAATTCTGCTGCAGTTTACTTGTAGACTAGAGGAAATCTGTTTTAGTCTTTGCAATGCTGCAGCCTGCCCTTTGGACTTTATGGTCAATCTGCTTTTCCATAGATGGAGACTCCCGCCTCACTATGTAACCTGACTCACAAACTGATGACAACCATCTCTCTCTCTTTCTCTCTCTCTCTCTCTCTCTCTCTCTCTCTCTCTCTCACACACACACACACACACACACACACACACACACACATTCCCTTGCTCTATAGAGCTTCAGTATCCTGGGGTACCTGTCTGAAAGTCTTGCTTGGCATGTCATCTTCCCCATATCTAATACCAATCCAGACACCAGCCAAATGCAACTATGGTTGCATCTTTTGAGTAAAGCTCCCATTTGTAAAGATGCTGCTATGATATCCTAGTATTAGCACAGCTCCCAGAGACTGTTGAAAGAGACAGAGGAAATACGGTTTTGTGTTCTTTTTAAAGAGGTTCTTCACAGAGATTCCAGAAAAATCTTAAACTCTATTACAAAGCAGTTTTAAAAACAGGACTGTCTCAGCTCTCCATTTTGTCTCTCTCCCCAATTCCTTTCTACAGCATTTCCTTTCTGACTGAAATGTCTCCTGGAAGTTGTAGCACTATACTATAGTACAACCCTCTGTTTGTTAGACAAAAACAAACAGCGATAAACCAGTTCTTTTAACACTAGATAAGGTTGCAATTCCAAAGGTGAAGCAGACTCACAAACCTGTATACATAAGATCCACCCACACCCATATAAATATTATTGTAATGTCTGGAGGATCTTCTAGAAAATTTGTCACTTCTAGATGTCATCCTCTGAGATACATTGACTGATGGCCATCATACAATGCATTAAAAAAAACTCAGTGTGTACCAATAAAGAGAGTGCTAAGAAAAGCCTAGAAGCCAGATAAATAATTGACCAAATAAACTGAAAAACAGCATTCTATTCAAGGTCCTTCTGCCAATGTCTCCTTCACTGTTCACTCTGAAGAAATAATAGTATATCCACAAGATGCCACAGTGACTGACTCCCAAGAGAAGGGATAAGAAGTGGTACTGAGCTCAGGAGTTAGGAGGTATAGTAAGATGAGAGTTCCCATAAGGCCCAGTGGATAGAATAAAGAAGGTAACTTTGAACATCAAATATAGCACAGCCAGTGCTATTAGAGAAGAAGAAGAAGAAGAAGAAGAAGAAGAAGAAGAAGAAGAAGAAGAAGAAGAAGAAGAAGAAGAAGAAGAAGAAGAAGAAGAAGAAGAAGAAGAAGAAGAAGAAGAAGAAGAAGAAGAAGAAGAAGAAGAAGAAGAGCGGCTCAGATCTGCCTAAGCTTTGGAATCACAGAGATGGCTTTAAATTGGCACAGAGAGATACCCATACCATTCATTATAGATGTCTAATCAAAAGAAAACCTATTCTTCGTAGGTAGCATAATGAAACAGAACATAACATCTTTATTTATAATCAGACACAAACACAACTTGTTAAACAACAATTGAGTTTTAGCCATCCCGTCCAAAGCATCATGGCTGAATAATCTAATGTCATGTTTTCAGAGCAGAAACACACAGAAATTGACTACCTCAAGATTTGTGTAAGTTCTATGACCTAACGGAGCAAAGTGATCTAAAACTTATTAATGGCTTATTAACTTGTGTTTGTGTTTGATATTTGACTGGAAATAAAGATGTTATATTAGATAAATATGGAGACTGCAATAAATACCAATTGAATATCTGTGACTGACTCTCCAAAATACTAGACATCTAACTCCAGAAGTCATGACCTATGATTTTTAAACCTATGATTCAGAAAGTTCATATCTGATTGGCTGCACAGTCACCATGAGAGTGACATCAGTAACTATGGTGTGCTGCAGAAGCAGCCATGGAATTGCAGTGAGTGGCATGAGACTGGTTCCAGGAGCGTTGTCCGGTCAAGGCCATTATTGTACTGCTTTTGTGCATGTCCTTAAAAGAATGAAAAGAGTTAAAGAACTTTAAAAAAAAAAACTTCTACACAAACCCCCTTATTGGCAGAAGCACTGGCAAACTTGTAAATACCCACTGGTGACAGAATTAAAAGTATACACCTGGGAAAACCAGTTTAACCTGAATGTAGAGTTTTTCAAACTTATTGGTTGTGACGATCACTGATCCAATAAAGTTTCTACTCAAACTCAGTAAAGCATGTGGGCCCTGTTGTAGCACAGAAGCTGCTCCTGAGTTCGAGAGTTGATTCCCTCAAAGATGCTCCCAAGCAGAAAAGAAAAAGAAAAAGAAAATCTCACCTCTAGTTGAGAACTTTTTACAATTTTTGCTTATATGGTTAGGGAACTGCATACAGACACATGAACAATGTAACATAGATGCAACGGAAATTTTAAGCAACACTCCATGATTGAAGGAGCAATTTCCTTAACTGTAAAGGTGCAGTGTAAATTAATACTAATAATTCACTATCCAAACTAACTCTCCCCCTCTCCATTGGCAAATAAGCTCACTATAAGTTTCAGATAGCAGCTCTGTCCTTGCTCTTTTTCAGATTCCCTCATTGTGAGCTAAACTCCAATCTGTTCCTTTTTGGTCCTCCAAACCATAATTTACCCTCAGCCAAATCTACTGGATGATATCTCTGCAGGTGACACCCAGCTCTTCACATTCTACAGTGGCCAAATGTTCAACCAATGGTCCAGAATTCTTTGCACAAAACCTCGTGCCTTCTCTCCTTTACCTCTTGCTTTATGCCATCACTGGGGGAGTGGGGGTGGGGGGTGGTCCAAGCTTTTCAGATTCCAAACACACTGCCGTTCTTCTTTCCCTCTCTCTCCCTCCTGTCTTTCCATAACCAAAGCTGAGGTTCTATATAGGTTTCTGCAAAACCAGCTTATTTTCCCTCTATTCTATCCAGTCTTCTCCTGTATGATCTTTAGGGGTTGGAGCTGGGCTGATTAAACTGATAACTTGGAACCAACAGGACAAGGAACAGCTTCCTATCTCTTTCCCAAACTTTACCCACTGCCTTTGAGATTCCTATTTCCTGCATCCTGCAATTTAGTTACTGATCTTAACTATGTAACCTTTCCAGTCTTAACACCAGCTTCTCTGCAACTACTGGGAAGAGTGATATGATAGCCAACTGACCTCACAGAGAGAGCTAATAGGATGGCCTTGAATGATCCTCATATCATTTATGAAGCTTTTTTTTTTCCAGACTACCTTTTGAAGCTAAACATTTTCCTAAGTCTGATATAAAAGGTAATTATGGTAATTGTTGGCTGAGTTCTTCTGGTTCGGAAGCTAAGCAGGTTCAGCTCTGATTAGGACTTGGATGAGAGACCTTCAGGTAATACCAGAGCTGTAGGGTAGACTGGAAGCCAAAAAATATCTTGGAAAAAGGCAATGGCAAACCACTTCTGTACCATTGCGAAGAAAGCTACAGGGAGATATCTATGAATTTACCAGTTGAGAAAAACATGAAGGAAAGTTTACCCGATGGCAGTTGTTTTACATGAGTAAATCAAACTAATCTTGCTATAGCAGCTTTTCTTTTTTCATGACTAAGCTTCTTAAGGTTTTTTTTTTTACTCATTCACTCATTTTTAAAATTTTACCCATCAGCACAAATGCTTTCAATAGGGGCTACATTTTTAACCCTTAAAATGACATTGATCCAACAGTAAAGGGGTCCATACAACATCTTTAGTTTATGAACCATTTCAAGTATCATTTATTTTGTACAGAAAGGATTAAATATAACTTCCCAAAAGCCAAAACTAAAGGACTTTGGACTAAATTTTGGACTAAACACTGTAAAAGCAGGATATATATTTGTATTTATTATTTTATATATCTCTTCCATCTAGGCTAAAGTATTTACCTAAACAATCAAATAACGCCCATCCCTTTCTGACAGGTGTCTCGGAAGCAAGCTCAGATGAAATGTAATGAAGCAGCAATTCTTATGATGGTCCCCAGAACTGAAAGCTTCTGTCAGAATGAGAAAAGCAGTGTCACACGTTTACAATACCAGCTCCATCCCTTTTAAAGATATTTGTGATGTCATGACGCATGCGCAAAAGATGCCAAGCTTGTGTAGCAGCACAATAGCACTGCTTTAATTCCCCCCCCCCGCCCCACACCCTGAGTTGGTCCTATTCCCATAAAAAATAGAAGGACCAACTCAGGAGATAGTTAGGAATAGGCAAGATGGGGGAACACAAGCAAAAATAAACATTGCTCTCGGCTTGCTTCTCTGCCTTCGATTGCTTTCAGCAATTTGCTCCAACTCTGGCTCCAACACAGGAAGGAGCCAGACTGGGGAAAACTGCTGAAAGGAATTTTTTATGTCTCATTTCCACATTTCCCTTTCAGATAATGTTGCAATCTGCCCCCTTCACTTTGTATATGGATGATGAGTGATAATACCCATGCTTACTGTCATGGCTATATTGATCCTGGCTACTTAAATTCCATTCAAAAGTTTCTGTAGCTTATCAGTTTAGATGAAAGCCATTTCATTTAGTATTGATTCCTTATGGACTTTGGCATTTGGATCTGAATGCCATTCTGCCCAGAACCTTTCTTCAACCCCTCAGCTGCCTTGCTTTAAGCTGTCAAGCCAAGGTCAGACAAGAGAAGCCTTTGTTTCATCTTCTCTTCTCCTATTCAAGGGTTTCTTCTCTTTGCCAGCATAGCTTGGCTGCATTCTGTTAGCATCTGCCTGTGATTAAACACAGATAAAGTTAGGCCAGACTGCTGGCTCACTGGCCTTTTAGTTTTAATTTGTGTTATTGATATTGACTTTGGATCTTGCCAGACTTACTTTCATTTGAGTAGGATCTTCTGGGGAACCTGTTCCTATGGTAACAAACACTGTGCATTGTGATAAAGCACATTGCCGATGAAATAAATAATTATGGTGGTTTGATTTTTATTTTTTTATTTTTTTGCTATTCATTCAAAACTATCATTGGGCAAGATTCTTAACAAGGCCTTCGTACATTGCTCATCTCAACCTTGGAAATAAAAGTGTAGCTAGGGAAAGCATATTTACCTTGGTTTCCACTGCCCCCAGGCTAGCTTGGAGCTTGCTTCTTTATAAGTAGAAGAAGAATCTTCATTATCTCAGAAGCAAGGAAATCTAGAATAGAAAGGGGCATAATGTGAGTGAATTAGGACATCAAACAGGCCAAAAAAGGAAGGCTCTCAGAAATCTGTCTAAATTTTTACAGAAGCAACTCATTCTCCACCTATACTGGTTTGATCTTACGGAAGTTATCAACATAAAAGTGACAGGTTTTTAAAGTAGATTACAACCTCATGTAGTTTTAATCCTCATTAAAAAAGTTAGAATAGCCATTTCAGACAGAATCAGCTTTATTGTCACTGATTTTCATTTATATGTTTTGCAAGAATAAATCAGTAAGGCTTTAGAAATCCTCTTTAAAATCTTAAAAGCGCAATATTCATTAATGAAGGATCATTTGTAAGGTCACTAGCATCGTGTCTAAACACTCTGATTGTTTGGCAAAATACAATATAATGTGGAATGTTAGCACATACGATGACTGACAATTCTTTGCTCTTTTGTAAATTCTGAACATGGAATTGTTCAGCCTAAATTGTTCAGGTATAGGGTGCATTAAGCAGTTCAGGCAACGATCTTATGTATCTTTTTTTTATTTACTAAACAAAGGCTTAATTATATACCTACTAACCAGAATTAAACCCAATGAACTCAGTGGGACTTATTTCTGAATATGTAAAGGTATAGGTTGCAGAGGCAAAATATCAGCAGCTTTTTTTCTCTTAAAAAACTCTCTTCAAAAAACAGAATTTCAACCAATTTATGAAGGATAGGCTGTGAGAATGAAATGGAATTGTAGCACTTCAGCAAAGGTTGTCCTTTAGTTTCCAGTCCTGGATATTTTCACTGTGACTAACCAGAGAAGTTTCAAGATGCATGCATTTGGCTAATGAAAAATAAATAGACTTGGTTCAATTCCAGAAAGACTTAAGGCCTTGCACTAATGATGTCCATGTTAGTTTTCATTTTACTTAGATTAAGACTAACTTAGGTGAATCTCTTTCTGGGGAGAAATCAAAATGTAAAAAAAGGCTTTTTAAAATTGTTTTTTCAAGAGAATTATACTTCACAAGCTGAGCAAACCCATAGGGAGTCGGAAGAAGGAATTAATACGCAGAGGAACTGCTATGGGACATTTCCAGAGAACTGCTTCAGAACAGCTCTAGACCTCATGGATCTGACTATGTTGGCTCAGTTCAATTGCAGAGCCAACAATGTCTCTCCAGCTCATGTATGGCATAACCCAAACTGTAGGTATGTATATATGTGTGTGTGCATATATGTATACACATATACATACAGGCACACATGCACACATATACGTACCAGTGGTATTCTAAAGACCTTGTGAGTGTTCCATTTCCTATGAGTGGTGGAAACCCTTACATCATCTTTTCCCTGTCTGAAGCTTTGTGGCCCTAGTAAATCCATTAAGGAGATTGCTCGACTTAGCAAGGGTAAAACTGAGTTTTGTCTGATTCTCTCTTGACTTCATCAGAAGTCGGTGTACAAAGCACCTGGCTGCTTTTCTTTCCTCCCCCCACTCCAGCTTTTGTGTACAATGGGGATGTGAGGATTTTGATTCCAGTGGATTGGAAATGATAGCCATGTAGAAGTGCCCGTTACAATGAGCTGTGGTACATTAAATTAAAATGTATTCATTTTGTTTAGAAGTAATCCTTTCTCCCACACACTCACCACTACAGCCTACAATCTTAATTCAAACTGGTTGCAAAACTGATCATTTATTTTGCCATTTTCATAGCTCTCAATGGAGATTTTTAATGTACAAGGAAGGACTGCTTAGTAGAAAGCCAACTTCTCCCTATTAGAAATGCTCAGGGAGGAAGTGTTTTGCTGTTGAAAACAACTAGATCAACACACACAATATGAACTGAAAACATGAGTAGGGTGCTAATAATTTATTATATTTTTTATGTGGAGGAGATGAAGTTATAGATGGATATATATATAGAGAGAGAGAGATTGACATATTTGTCCATTCTAATGATCGTCTAAAAAATTCATGGCTCATGGTGTTCTCAGAATGTTCCCACAGTTTCAAGTCAGCAGACATGAGGACGATCATCAGGTTTGCTTCCAATTGTTTTAGAGGGATTGGGGAGGAGTAGTGCCACGTTAGGGAGTCAGTGTGGTGTAGTGGTTAACGCATCAGGCTAGAAACCAGGTGACCATGAGTTCTAGTCCTGCCTTAGGCATGAAGCTAGCCTAAGCAATGGCTGTGGACACTTCACAATAGCTGGATAAAGAGTTTACAAGATTGTATCATATTCTCCTTTAAGATCAGATCACTCTCTACCTTTAGAAAGAGATAACATCTGATGTGTGTGTGTGGACTCCTGGCAACTATATGGACAAATCCCTGCAGTTTTCATGGCAAGATTTCAGAAATGGGCTTCCACTGCCTTCTTCCTAGGGCTGAGGGAGAATGATGGACCCAAAGTCACTCAGCTGGCTTCATGCCCAAAGCAGGACTAGAACTCACAGTCTCCTGGTTTCTAGCTTGGTGCCTTAACCACTGGACCAAACTGGCTCTCAAATTGTGATAGCTCCTGGAATCATCTCCCAGCCTTTGTAGTTTTTTTCCAGACCCTCCTATAAGCTTCCAAATTTGACAGTTCCTTTTCCATTGTCCAGTAGTTTCAGCATAAACATAATATATTCCTCCTACTATCCAGCCTAAGTTATATTCCCATTGCCTATAATCTTAAATTTATTGGAATATTTGGAAACAGATTGTTACTTTTGAATGTAGGTAAATGCTACAGCCTCACAATGCATATATACCATTTCAAGATTACTAGCCCTTAAGTCTGTTTATCATAGAGAATACCCATTTCAATTGATCACGATCCCCAGATAAATAGATCCTTGCAAAAGGGTGAGATTTACATAACAGGCCATCTAAATCTGCCTGTTTTGTAATCTAGGACGAATGAATACACTAAAAAAGAGCAAGACCAGAAGTACAAGGCAAAGATCACAAAATGCAAGGGTAGATCTTGTTGCCAAGCTAGGATCTTAAAAGCTCTCCCTACCTTGGCAGAATGAATGGCCTGTCTAGCCAACAAAATCAGCCTAGAAGCAGAAGTATCTTCAGTAGGAAATTGCTCAATAAAAAAGACAGTGGTCAGTCCCAGCCTATTTGCACTTGGACAGCAAACAGAAAAGACTCTGCACATATTTTAATCTTGGATTCTGTATAAAGAGAGTAGAATCACACCTAAACAAGACTTTTAACCACCCCTCATTTACCTACATGTGCTAAACACAACTCCAAGTTGTTATTCATGGAGAATCCCCACACGTGTATCAGAATCCATACTACACAGAGATTATATATATCCTGCTTGTAACAATATCTATATTCAGTTATGGTCTTTCAAGCTCTATTTTTTATACTTTGGACTTGTCTGTTGTTGTTATATATTTATTGTATGATGCTGTAATGGATAGTCATGTTTATACCTCTCATATCCACACCGTTTTTGGTTTTGGCTTGGGGGGGTGAGTAAAAAAAAATTAAATATATCTGAACAAATGACATGTTTGTTCCCTTTTTCCAATTGTATTGTTTCTACGGTTAAAGGAAACGGCAGGTCTTTTCTGTTCCTTCTGTAACAGCTGGCAAAAATGGGCCATACCTGGCCTTTCAGTGGCATGAGGCCACAGTCCAAATAGCATATTGCTCCAGGAAAGAAATAAAGATAAGAAGGGTAATTTAATTGAAATTGAATTCTGAACAGTGTGTTATTCCCTCATATATTTAGTACTGTTTGGAAGGAAAGAGAAAAGGATGACTAGCAGCAAGGTGGATGGACTCAGTTACAGTGGTGATGGGTGCACCATCAGAAGACCTGAAGGACCAGGTTAGGGACAGATCATCATGGAGAAAATTTATCTATGTGGTTGCTAAGAGTCAACACTGACTTGATGGCACATAATCAATTTAGTAAAGTTAAGGAGGGCCCAGGAGAACTGACAGTGGGATCTCAACTGGTGCACCCATATGGTTTGTTTCCATTTTTAGTTAATATTTAGAGCTACTCATCCATTTCTTTGGTCAGCTGTTTCTAGCAAATGTTACCCAGGCACAAGGGCAACTGCTCATTGGCCTTCTATTTAGCCTTGAACTTCTTATGTGACCTCTTCTCAACTATCTCTAACCAGATGTAGTGAGAAATAGGCAATTCATTTTACAATCAGTCACATAACTGTCAGGTTGGGGGTTCATCTAGTTTACCTTCTTGGTGGTTATTCCCTAACTATGCAATTTCTTCTGAAAAAGGGTCAGGCTAATTTTCACTATGAGCTCTTTCTCCTGGCAGGCAAGAATGTTTCTATTTAGTCAGAATGTTGTTGTGTTAGCTGGTTTGGCAGTTCAAGTTGGAAGGAGGGCTGTTTTTGCTGTATTTGATGTAGCATTTTTAATGTCTTCGACTTTTGCCTCTAGTTGGGATTTTATTTACACTGTTGATGTAACTTTTTTCATTAGCCATTCTGAGCACCATTTGTTGATAGACAGAGGAGATATAGATCCAAAAAATAAAATTTATCTTGAGTAGGTTCCTCTACTATCAAACATAATTATGTATTGAGTCCATTTCCTCCAACATTCTGAATCATCCTCATACTTCTCTTTTAGCTGGTCCATGCCAAATGCAGTAGGTCTTACTAATACTGCTTCTACCCTTTCTCCAAGGGCTGCAGTAATAGCGCTGTTGGCATGAAATGTGGCTATTCTACATCTGTTCATGCAAATGGTTACACTGGCATAATTAGCTCTTGACTTAACTTTAGGCCCTGCTTTGTTTATGTTGTTGAAGTGAAATTACCAACTGGCTCTGGCAGAGATTCTTACTTTATTCCCAGATAAATGGTCATGTCTAATATGTTATCACTAGGGATGGAGTTCACATTTCTTTACAATAAAAACCTAAGAACCAATTAGTGGCCAAGAAGAAAGTGTGGCTGAACTATCCTAGAACCCCTTTGTTGTATAATGGAAAAAGTTTGGTCAAGGGGAATAATTTTGTGCTTGTTGCCCAGTTATAACACATGGTTTCAACCACGAAATAGAAATCAGTATGTTTTAAAACTCTGCAGTATAGGCCAAGAAAGCTGGGGGGATTCCTACAAATGCCACTTGTCTTTTTTGTGTGGTAACTATGGAACCGAAACATACCTCCACAATGGACCTTTTGTAGATGGTATCTGTCAAGTGATCATGGACTCGGTGGGCATGGGAACTGAACAGAAGCCACCTTCCTAACAACATTTCTCTCAGCTCATGAATGATGCACTATGGCAAAACATTTTTCAGAGAAGCTCCAGCTTCTCTGCCTGGATTACAACACCTGTTTGCAGAGTCAGAATGAAGATTCATTAGACTAGTAAATCTCAGGGGACAGGAAAGATAGGTATAATTTCGACAACTTTTAGAAATCATTTATCCCCAAAAAGGCATAGAGCATTTGTCTCCAAGCGAGAATCTTTCTGTCTCATTTGCAGCATCCCACTTGTTTTGCGCTGCAGTCCCAAGATCATTACATTGACAGGGAGCTCTCCTTCACTGCCCCTCCACCACACGAAACTCAAAACCTGGAAGAACAACACAGCAGGAAATGATTACTCTTGGGTTTAAAGATATAAGCTGCAAAATGCAAAACTTGCTGTGATCATCAGCTACATTACTTGTGTTTCATCAGCTTCTGGGCTTGCCAATGTCTGTCACTAGCCTGCCAAAGAATATGCCTCCTCCTTTTGTCCTGTAAAAAAGGCAATGGTAACTTCATCCTCTATTCATCAGCGAGGAAAGACAGTTTTCATGGACCTGTGTGATGGATGCTAATTTCTAGGAGTAGCTGCCTGTAATGCTTGAAAGCAGGCTACTTATACAAGGGCCAGAAGAAATCAAGAAAATTTTGAAAAAACGCATCTATAATTTAGCAGCCAGTAGAGGCAACCTATTAGCATAGAGATGATATAGATTTATAGAAAAACTCTATGGCATGTTGGGAGAAAAACAAAGGAAGATATTTCCTTGTACAAATAAATAAAAGTTTAGTGCCCATGTATTTCTATGCATGTTGAATGTTTATCAAACATTTTCCTAAATTCAGTTAGTTTTTTTCCCATGTAAGTAAGAATAAGATAACATTCTGAAACTTCAGAGATATAAACTTTAACTTCTTGGAGTAGTCACGCAATAGTATCTAGTTACAAAGGTTTAAATTAACAGCTTAGAAAGTCATTGTTCCATTCTATTCTTCACTGGTGAGAGCCCATTTCAACCACTATGTCCAGTTTTGAGCACTGGATTCAGACAAACTAGAACATGTAAAATTAAAGAAAATGAAGGAATGGAAATTATATCCTTTGAGGAGAGACTGAGGTAATGGGCATGTTTAGTCTTGAGAAAAGACAGCTAAGGAAGGGCATGATTGCACTCTTCAGATACTTGAGAAGATGTCACAAAGGAGGTCAAATGGCTGGTTCTGTATTGTCCCAGAGCACAAGACAACACCTAATGGCTTTAAGTTACGGGAAGGGTGATCCTGGTTGAATGCTAGAAAAATGTCCTAACCACACAAGTTGTTTGACAGTGGAATCAAAGGAGCGATGAGCTGAGCTTCTCTTCACTGTGCTCAAGTGGAAGGCTGGAAAGCTTTCTGAGACGCTTTAATTTGGATTCCTGCAGTTAAGCAAGGAACGGATACTCACAGGGATGGGAGCAGTCTTTTAGGCTATATTCCTCCTGGATCCCTTTCTTTCTTATTTCTACCACTGTAATCAGTGCTTCCTAACTGCTACTGCAGCACGATGATCCTGGATTGGCCCTTAATTAGCTAGTTCCTCTCCCTGTGGGCATGGGAGCTTTAATTAATTGTTTCCTGATTACAAAATTGCTTATTAGAGTAATTCTGTTTCCTAAGGCTGCAACTGAAGTATTCTGGCCATAAAAGAAAATACTGAACCAGATGAAATCATTAATTTGGGATGATTTCCTTCTCCTACAGTAGATGATTTATTGATATAGAGAAAGTAAGGTACAGAATGCACGAGTTTATACAAGACTGGAAGAAAGGATACGAATGCTTTCTCCAAGCTTCCATCATCTTCCATGATCTCAGTATTCAATATGATTAATAACAGTATTTTCAGCTATGAAGATAAATGCAACACCATTCATTTAAATGAACTTTCCTTGCAGCTTGGAAGATGAACATCAGGCAGCCAAGACAAACAACTGAAGTTGAAATGAAGTCAATAAGGATTCTATAAAAAGCATGGCTAAAGTAATTATTCAGAAAGCATGACACCAAGACAGAGTAAGAGCATTTATAGTGCTACTTTTGTTAAATCCACAAATCAGAGCATGAGTAATATAGAAGTATAAATAAAACAAAACAATGGATTACTATTTAGGCTCACTGAAGAAGAATGAAGTGTGAGCAACTTCAAAAGCCGCTAAAATACAAATATCACATACTGTTACAATGGATGAGTGGAGCATATAATAGAGGCAAATAAATCACAATTTCAGAAGGGATTACAGACAAAGCAATGTTTGATGGTGATATGAAATTTAAGTACTTTAATTCTAATTGTTAATTATCTCAAGGACCATTTTGTAACATGTTGGGCAAAGAAGAGAAGCATGAATCACTGTCTAGCCTTAATATAAATTACAATGGAACTAACAGCAAAAATGAAATGATGCTGTCTATTATCTCACATGAGGCATATCTTTGGATATTATTTATTTACTGGTTTCTAATTTATCAAGGGTTTAAGAAAAATGTTAAGATTTATTTCTGGTAATATTCTTGATTGGAATCTCTCTCACACACACACACATGCACCGTATTTGTAAAGATAGCATGCTTAAGTTAACCATGATTTTTCTCAATCCAGTATTCTAGGTCCATACAATATGTGGAACCATAAATTAATCACATTGGTTGCATTTGCAAGCAAAACTATGGTTGCCTTGTTTGTGGTTCAGTGGACCATGTGAACCGTTTTACTGATATGAATGGCACAAACGTCTCAGTGGAAAACTCCTATTTGTCTTCTTTGCAAATTAATTTAAAAGCAAATGTATTGGAGCCCTTCTTGAATTTCAGAGGAACAGTGACCAGAGAGACACTGGTTGGCTTAGATTGCCTATTATCAATGGAATCATGGAGGGCAGCTTGGGGAAGCGCAGTTCTGCAGACTTTTAAGAGCAGGAACAATGACATCATCTGCCAGAATGCCAGGTAACTAATGGGGTTTCCTTGGCCTGATGACCGTTAGATTTCGCTTAGTGTCTCCTATGAACTTGTTCAATATGTTTTACAAGTCAAATTTATGCAATCAGAAGTACCACTAAATTAAGAAGAACTTACTTCCAAATTGCTATATGTAGGATTATACGTATGCTGATCCTTATAACTTGCTAAAAGGTATAACTTATAACTACTGCTCTTGCTCTAGAGAGGCAGGTGGAAGCACATATGTTCAAGGGGTGGGGTGGGGACTTTGCTGTGAGTATTTGCACTTTTAAATTTACTATTCTGTTATTGACTACTGTACAGTAAATTTGAGTGGTTGAAGAATGAAACTGAAAGATAAGTTAACAAAGCCTTGGTCATTGTAGAAACTCTATTAACTGCTGAACGCTTAATAAAGCATATTTTCCAGATTTTTATTTTTATTTTTTTTGGTTACAAGGTGACTGAAGGTGAAAAAAAGAAAACTTTATTAATGAGCTCAATAGCCCCCTAGCCTTACAGCATAATTACAGTGAAGGGGTCATCTATACTTTCTCCTCACCCTGGCAATGCAATGGCATACTTACCAATTGTGAATGACACGTCCTCGCAATGGAGCCTCCATTTTGATGTTAGCTTGCCATTGAGGCATGCTGAAGCTGAATCAAGGTGATCCAAAGGAAAACAGAACTAGCCCATCTTCATGCCAACATGTTTTCATTCCACTTCTGCTGTAATTTGAAAATGTCTGGAGCTACAATGTCTCTGAGACCATTTCTTCTTCGCCTACTGGAGAAAACAAAACCTCCCTAGCAGCCATTTTTTCCTTAAAATCAGGAAAATATTAACTTTATGGAATGTTTTTCATGAGACTGCTATTTGCACCAATAACCCTGGGCAGCCCAGTAGCATTTCCAACTATGACTGTATGCCCAACAGCTGCCACTCTTGCCAGCTCTTCCTCATTCCCCTTCAACCAGCCTGTCTTGCAAAACTCTGACCCTCTGCCAGTCTCATTTCAGAGGTGCAGCAAGAGGAACACTATAAAGACAGTGGTTTTCCAATACTTCTTCCAGTTTTAAGGAGAGGACAAAAGCATATCACTAGGCGTGTGGAAAAGAGCCCTAATTTTTACTTACAAGTTTCATCTGATGACTGTGAAAGAACTGCTGAATCATGAGCCAATTGACTCATAAAGACAACATAGCACTTGTATAATTTCCTGCCTCTCCTAACCAGATTGCCCCTTCTTGCATGCTTCAGTCTGCCTTGCAGCCATCACTCTATCTATTCAGAATTCCTGTATCACTTGCACTCTTTCCTACTCCCAGAGTATAAATACCTGGTTCTTTATGGTAGCTCATGGCAATTGTGAAATTATAACAGAAGCAAAAGGAAAATAGCTTTCTTACCTTTCAGGACAATCCCATAAGTACTGTTCTTAGAAGACTACAGTACACAATTTACTTACAATAGGGGAGAGCCTAGACTCCTAAAAAAGGGAATAATGGGTGGGCAACAGCAAAGGGAATTACTGTTACATCAGGAACTGCAGCAGCTAAGGGATGGAACTGAGAAACAGTTTTTGAAGTCTGTTACTGGTCAGCTGGATGAGAATGCTGATTAGCTCACAGTAATCTGAGCATAGTCACTGCATTCCAAGGCCAGTAGAAGTTAAAAAGATTGTGCAGCAGGTGAATAGATCTGGTGCCATGTGAAAGTGCCCACAGTTGGAGAGTGCCCTCCAACACAGCACAGAATCATTACCCCATTGTCTATCAATAAGCAGTCCAGTAATGCAGATTTATAATGCCTTAATTCAGTGTTGTCCAAACTTGGCCACTTTAAGATGAGTGGACTTCAACTCCCAGAATTCCCCAGCCAGCCATGCTGGCTGGGGAATTCTGGGAGTTGAAGTCCACTCATCTTAAAGTGGCCAAGTTTGGACAACACTGCCTTAATTCAATCTTCTCCCAAATGGTAATTTCCCAAAAAGTTGAGGTTGCACCACCCCAAATTCCCAGCCAGCAACTCCAATACTAAAAGATGCAGTCCTAATACACCCTTAGGGTAGTATCTTTAACTTTTAAGAGATCTTGCATGTATATTCTTGCTTTATCATTAGGAGGGATTAGAAACAGAATCATGGGAATTGCAGCTTGTCATAGGATTATGACAAAAAGTCTTTTCTTGATACTACTCACCCCTCCAAACTGGCTATTGGACCCTCAAGGGCAAGGAGGCCAAACAGGACTTATTCTTTGGGCTAGAGCTTCACCAACAACAACTCTAATCCTGGCAATCAATTGGATTGCCTAAATTCTAACTCACTTCTGTCTGCTGCCTGGATATTTGTGTGTCTGTGTGTGTGCCTTCAAGTCTTTGTTGACTCCTGGTGACTGCCTGGACTAGTCCCTGCAGTTTTCTTGGCAAGATTTTTCAAAAATGGTTTGCCATTGCCTCCTTCTTAGGAGTGAGAGAGAGTGACTGGCCCAAGGTCACCCAGCTGGCTTTGTGCCCAAGGCAGGACTAGAGCTCATAGTCTCCCAGTTTCTAACCTGGTGCCTTAACCACTACACCAGACTTACTCTCTGGCACCAGCCTGGCTATTTAGACAACAAAGCCAATTAGTACAGGATTCTAGTGAAAAGAAACAAGATAGGGTACACAAGACAGAAGCCAGTCTACTCTTCATCTGTGGAATACATGTACTCAGTAAGGCAAATGAAATGGCCTGATAGATTTTCTAACCCTGCAGTCTACAATCACATGTCATTTCCGAAATTCACTAACCAGGTGTTTACTTGCACCTTGGTTTCTGCACTACCCTGCACTTACATGATAAAGACAGCCTTGTGACTTTAGAAGACCTACCTTGTTGCTGGTGTTGATGACATCACCTGGCAGGGTATTTTCTTCCAGACTCCCACAGATTGAAATGCCATGTGAAATCAAACCAAAGTAATATGCCCTTCATCATTCATGTTTCCTTTCTGTTGCATGGAGAAAATCATGATTGCTTCCAAGCAGTTTATGTGGATCCCGGCATTTCTTCCAATGTCCCCTATCCAGATGAGTCATCATTAAATGACAAGGCATTATTTATTTTCCTCCTTCTTGCTACTTACCTTCCTCCTTCTTGCTACTAACCTACTGAATTCCAAAAATCAATACATTTTTTTTAAAAAAGCCCAAACGATTCTTTGTTTGTAGTGAAGTCTGCCTCTGGTACAGGTAGCTTAACTAGAAGATGAATTGCAATGTGTCTACTGAAGCTGAACAGTAGTTAATAAGACAGACTGTGCAGAGTCCAATGTCTCAGCGAAAGACCATTGATCAGCTTGAGTAGATTTTTTTACCTGACAAACATCTTAGTGCAAGGAAACACCAACAGCTACTGAAGCATTGTTTTACCCTTTGATTTGGTTGACCAAAGAGCTCACTAGGAATGGAGCCATAAGGGGGAGAATCTACCAGCCACCCCAGTTCCTATAAATGGTGTGATTCAGCACCATTGCTTTATCCTGGCTATTAGGGTCCAAGGAAATTAAGGATCCCTAGTAGTGACTTACACTATGATCCAACTATCATTGTGTCAATATAGCAGTAATGAGGGCAGGCTTTATATCACCTCAGTGACAACTGGGTAATGCTCAAAGGGACTATAAGTCACAAGTGCGGGAATGGCTTTCATCACTTTAACAGTATCTGCTAAGCAGTATCATTCATCCTAATGCGCAGCCGGAAGGAAAAATCTTTCTCCTTTCCTTCCCCCTCCAAATTCTTGTTTTTAAGTCCACTATTTAAACACTCTACTGAAACTGATAGAACCAGAAGGTATGGCTACAGTCTGCACTCATTCAGACAAAAGCATTGCAGTTAACTGGCCAATTAACTCACCAAACTATGGAATAAGTCCCTTTCATGTATTTTACAAAATCACAATCGTGCTGTAAAGCGCAATCGTGCTTTAATAAAAAGCACTCTACTTTAAAAATACAGCATTATAGCCTTTACTGTAAAATGAATAAAGTTGGGGAAATGGTTTTAGGAAATGATTTTTCAACTGATGAGGAAGCATTGTACACGTTTACATCGCTGGATCAAGTTTGCTAATGTGATAGATAGGCCACCGGGCGGCAGCACCCCCGGTGCACTTGCTTAACTAATCGGAAACACCATAAACATGTTATCTTGCCAAGAAAAATATTAGTGCATTATCTTTTCCCCAAAGATTTGGTTTTTTGAATGCCTAAGGAAGTTTTCAAGATTCCGGTACCTTCATGTAGCTTATCAGCCACATTATATACAACAGAATAGTGTGTTTCTTTGTTAGCATATTGCTTATAAAGAACCAACACCAGAAAGTGCTAAGTGAGAGGCTATTTTTGTTCTCAAAGTCCACATTTCCTCAGGAATAATGTTCTGTGGGTCTTATCACCTCCCAGTGGTGAGTAGCACTGAAGCAAGTAAAACTCAATAGCAGATCTACCTATTTTCTTCCATATCAGAATTCTCTTTTTCCTGTTTCTACCATATTTTGTTTCATTCTCTTTTTCTTTCTTTATGGCACTCTCTGTTCTATTTCTCTTTGTCCTCACATGGTAGGCTGCTAGGGAAGAAATAATCCACACATGTCAGATATTTGTATACATTTTTGAGACTGG
Organism: Liasis olivaceus; assembly: GCA_030867105.1. NCBI lineage: Eukaryota > Metazoa > Chordata > Lepidosauria > Squamata > Pythonidae > Liasis > Liasis olivaceus. The sequence continues at coordinate 27,658,731 of CM061355.1, read as the reverse complement.
GGCAAGACAACTTTGGACTGAAGACTTCATATGGTATTAGACCTGCAAATTCCTCATCTCTGTTCTAAGTGGTGTTTTAGAAAAGCACAGTTTCTCTTCTCCTTTATTCTTATTGAACTAAACCAACAAAAGGATGCAGATTGAGAGAGTTTTGATTAAAACACTGAAGGCCTGTAGAATGAACTGCTTTAAAGTCTGCATTGGAGGATGGCCCTACCATTATGAATGAAACATCTACAGTGGTACCTCGAGTTACGAACTTAATCCGTTCTGTGACTCTGATTGCAACTCGAGTTGGTTGCAACTCGAGGTAAATTTTCCCATAAGGTTCAATGTAAATACAGTTAATCCGTTCCGCCCTCCGAATTTGGTCGCACCACGAGGCAAATTTCCCCATAAGGTTCAATGTAAATACATTCTTGCCAAGCCTGCTCTGCATTTTCTTTGGAGCCATGCTGACAAGCACACCAAAAACCTTCCAAACGCCACAAAACACACCACAAGCCTCACCGAATGTCTCCTTGCTACCGCGATCTCGCCCACAGGAAGCCGCGACCGCGTGGCAGCAGGGCAAATGGCCGCGGATCCGGTTTGTAGCTGGAGGCGGAGTTCGCATGTCGAGGTAAATTTTTGGGGCCGGAGCTGGTTGTATCTCGAAAAATTCGTAAGGAGGGGCATTCGTAACTCGAGGTACCACTGTATTTTGGCTGCAATTAGAGGATAGGACAGTCACACTGCTTATCTTTTACACACACACACACACACACACACACACACACACCAGTACTGTACATCATGTTTGTTTGTGTGTACCTGCATTTGGGTATTGCTAAATCAGAGGAAATTAATCAAAGTAGACTTGGAAGTGTAAGGAACAATATATTTGATACTGGGCCTTTCCAGGCAGGAGAAACCATTAAATAGTCTAAATGCATTTCTCTTGGCAATAATATCCATCCTCACCAGTAGGACACAGTGATAGGGAGGCAAGTAGATTGTTTCAAGGCTACAAAATCAGTCCTGGGCAGAGGGAAGGTCTTTCTGTCAATTCTACTATAATAGTCATATCTATTCTGTATAGAATAGGACAGTGAAGAGAAATGTGGATATAAATAATATCTGGCCCTTTTTCCACTTTAAAGCTCAATCAGTACAAATGATTTCAGATTTGAAGCTAGGGATTATAGCTCTTATTAGAGCCCTTGTAGAAGAGGAAAGAAAAACAAGGTTTCTTATTATTTTAAATTAAAGAGGGATTATTAAAAAAAAGCTTTGATGCCACTCCGAGCTGCAGTTTCCTCTAAACAGTTATTCAGTAACTGAGTGATGGGTGGAAACAAAATTTGGTGGGAACATATTTTGCTCATTGTACAAGACAGGATTCTTAAAAAATTGCTTTCCAAGGGACACCATCAGGAGTGTGGTTACATTTTGTATGTATCTGTATAGAAAAAAACTGGCTAAAGTGATAATGCATATAAAGGATTTATTTATAATGGTTGACATTATCATCATGATGGTGATAGGTGATGATTATGAGGATAGCCCCTGCATATAATTGGTGAATATCTCCTTGACAGATAACAATCCCCAAGCCCCTTCTGTTTGCACATGTTGGCAGCAGTCCCACAAAAAAGAACTGAGTGGCAAAACTGTGTGTGGGATTATGACTGTAATAAAAAAAAAACATTGGTTATAAGTTTTTCTGTTTTGTTGTTACAATCTATGAATGTCTTGTAATAACCACAGTTCTGTACAGAGATTTGAAACATATTATTTTTTCCAAGAAACTTCCTGAAAGCATATCAGATTTCCTGACACTATTTCTTGCCAAGTCTTAGAGGACTTGGTACCCCAGAAGGCAGTACTAGCACATGGACAACAGTTCTATCAGTTACTTTTAATATTACTGAAGCATTAATTCATAACTGTGTAACATCTACAACAGATATATCTAGATGACAATATTTAAATATAATTATAAAGCTAGCTGATATGGACACTTCCTACCTATAGTCATGGCAACTATAAAGTTCCAGTAAGGGATGCTGGTTCTTTTAGTTTGTCTTTCAATTTTTACCCACCCCATTCAAAAAAAAAGGGGGGGAACCCTCTGGATTCTTTGCTATCATGTAGCAACCAACAAGATAAATGCTTTTCTCTGAGAAACTCTTTCCTTTTGTTTTTATCTACAAGTTGGGAGTGTTTTTGTACTGGCCTTTCTGCTATACAATTTCATCCTTGACTGTGTGATCTCACTGCAGGGTTGATATGGGAGTGCCTTTGATCTTTGGTTTTGGGGAACTTCAATTTGCCCTTGGATGGAGGCAGCTCATGAGTTCAGAGCCATGTTGACAACCATTGGCATGTCTTAGGTGGCCACACATTTGATCTGCTTTTTGTTTTGGAGGATCTGAGATGTGATCCAAGGTGAGAGATGGTCAGAGTACTATCAGCTTTCCATGGAGTTAACCAGCACCATGGAACTCATCAGGGAGCATGGGCCCATTTAGTTGGTCTGCCCCAAGCACTTATATATATTCCTTGGGTTTCCAAAGGGTGCTTGAGGATTTTCCCAAAGCCCCGGTAATCAGTTCTGGTGAGTAGTTGGCTACCCTCAGAAATACTGGGATAGTGTCAGTATTTGATAGGATTGCTCCGGAGCAGACACTCCCTGCCTAGAGTTCTAGATGAACTTCTTGGTTTACTGAGGGGCTCTGGAAGATGAAATGGCAGAATGGATGCCTAGAGACATGCTGGAGAAAAGCAAAGAATGAATGGACCAAACATGGGGAAGAGCCCAAGCTCAAGCCGAAATCATGGTGGTTTAGAGTGGCAAAGTGGTCCTACTTCTCTACTTTTATTGCATCCACAAATAGCTATTCAGCAGCATTATTTACATTTGTTTGGACCTTGTTAGGAAAAGCAGTGCCAGAAGGTTGGCTGATGGAGTGTTGTAGTGAATTTGTAGTGAATTTGTACAGTATCTAGAGAATGAAATAGCTGTGGATCCAAAGGCTGACTGGTTCCAGAGTTAGTCCATCTTTAGCTCTGGATAAGGTTGTGCTTTCCCAGATGGAGTTGGCTTGCAATCTGTGAAAGAATGTAGATCTGGCCTTGGAAAGGTAGAGGAGCACAATGAACCATTACAGCTGGAAAAAAAACCCAGCAACTCAGTACTTAGAAAGTGGAAAATGTGAGAAAGATACTCAAAATAACACTACCTTGATTTTGTTTGATATAAGAAGGAGTAGAGAAAAACTCTGATAGGTTTTTGAGATTCTGTTCTCCTACTCTACAACAATAAAGAAGGGACTCAGCCTCTAGTTTGAACAGCCAATGAAGGTTGTTCATTGCATAATTAAGCCTTGTGTGCCGGTTCCAGGCATTCCTCAAACAGGAGGCTTTGCTCAGGTTAACTAATCTCTTTGTCATCTTGCAATTCACTCTATATGAGCTGAAGACTGTATGGAAGCTTCAGCTGTTTCAGTATACTATGAGCATGCTTAAGTCCACTCATGTAATGCCGTTACTACAAGAGCTGCATTGACTTCCAGGTGCCATTTCATCAAGGTGTTAGTTTTCATCTTTAAACCCTATCTGCCTTAGGGCCTAGAGATATCTCCAACACTACCTGCTCTGGTTAAATTAGTCAGTCTAGTGAAATCAGGAACAGAAGGCTTCCAAAGAGTCCCCCTGCTGAGGGAATGTCATCTGCAGGGAGTCCATTATCAAGCCTTTGCAGATCAACACCTCTTTATTAAGCTTTTGGAGACTTATGAGAGCTTTTGGAGGGTATTTGGAGACAAAATGGAAGATCATACTATCCTTGAGGTGTAGGTGCACTAGATTTAATGTTATCAGTAATTTTGTTATTGTTTCTTATTGTTTGTAATCCTTCTCTATATTTGGTTTGTTGCATGCTGCTCAGGGTCTTCAGACCAGAGTGGCATATAAGTAAGTAACTAAGTAAATACAGGCTTTGCTATCCAATATGAAAGCAAGTTGCAAGGCATATAATGCTGAAAATTGAATTCAGAGTAGTGTGCCTTTCAGTATATATGACTGAAGAACATAAGAGATGAAGGATGCTTTTATACTGTCATCTAGTTGGGTGTTCTAGGAATGGAAAACTAAATAACTTTCTTGCATCCACATTTTTTAAAAAGGCTTCCAAGGATTTCAGGAGTTTTGTTCAGTGATGTAATGACATCACCAGAATGGTTAAAGCCAACATTTTCTGCCTGATTTTCAAGGTCTTTAAGGGATTTGCTGGGATGGGGTTAATGGGAAAAATAAACCTGATCTGGAAGAACTAAGAGCTACATGGAGGGGGAATTTGGTGATTAAGCCCTCTAAATACTTCCAAAATAAATGAAGCTGAAATGTTTGTTCCCATTTATTCCAGAAATGCTCTAGAGGCTGCCATTGGGGGATTGTCCACCTCTGCACTACTTTATAAGTCTATGTTATTATTTATATATTATGGCAAAACACAAAACTGGCAACAATTGCAGAAAATTCTGATGTGAGTACTGTGATGACATGACAGTAGGACCTGCAGCTAAAAGCAGCCAGATTGCCACAACTTAGAAGAAGAAGAAAAATACACCTTGTTTTGCAATGAAACATTGTCTTTTTCTAGACAAAGAAGCACAGCTGATAGCCCATAAAGTGATTTATAACAGAGGGAGACTTCTCAGCATTATCACCATTAGTGAGATACACCATTGAATGGTTTCCAGCAGTATGAAGTTATTTATCTAAACTGGAATGGAGTTTCATGAAGAATGGCATGTTGGTCGTCTGCCCAGATTTAACTGGCTGGCATTCTACTTGAATTGGATAGATATTGGTTACCTTTTCATGGAATTCAGGCACTAATGAACCAACTTACCATCTTTGTCAGGCCTTGGAATGACCTAATTGTTAAAGTATTTGGATGTCTTTGTTGAACGCATTTGGTAGAGATGATTTTGAATGTTTGCCCTTATCAAGCTACAAGTGTTAAGGATGGCTCTGTTCTTGTGCACTGCAAATGCTTGATGTGATTTGCTTGTAACATTTGTTAAGGACAAATTGACCTTTGTTAGATGCCTCTGGTAAAAATGTTTCTGTCCTTACCAGGTTACATCTGGTTAGATTACGTCTGCTCATTATTTGTGAATTAATAAAAAGATCCAGACTTTTGTCCTTGAAATGAAGGTCTGAAACTTTCCAGGTAGGTTGGAGAGGAGCACAAGGCAGCAGGTTTAACCATGTTTATTATCTGCTTGAATCATATTGTCCTGTTATTGGTCTGTGCTTATTTGCACACACTTACTCATATTTTGGCTGTAACTGAAGAATTTCCAAAGAAAGTCAAATGCTTTTGATAGAATTCACTAAGTATTCCTTGATTATTCTCAGATGATTCTAGAAAATTCCCCTTTGCAGCTTATTGCAAGACTTAAAACGGTCACAGTGAAAAACTTCTGTGCTAGCCTCTTAGACTCACTCCTTGGGTTTTTTTTTTCTTTCTTTCTCTTCTATTAATAGGTGGAGGAGAAAAGGATCAGAACAGAAGAAGACAAGGGGACAGAGTAGCCTAATATCCTAGCACTTGGTCTGGAAATCAGCATTTAAACCATCATCCAAATCAAAAAGGGGATTGGGCTATCTTACAGATTACTATCGCTTGGGAAACTATTTGATGACAACTGTGGTAGCCTGAAATTCCTTTCCCTATCATCTTTATTCAGCTGGTCCAAAGGTTCAGAAATTGGGTTAGAAAGATGGAGGTGTAATGTTTTGACGTTTGGATATACTGGGATTATTGACTAATGACTAACTAGCTAGGCTTTATATTAATGGGATTTGCTGCATAACATTCCTAATTTCAGACATGATTCTAATTTTACTGTTGTTTGTTCTAAAGTTTTATTTATTATTAAATTGTTACTTAATATTTTCTGTATGGTATTTTTTACTGACTTGGTTATTTTGACTGAAATATGATTTGTCTCAACTGGCTGACATACTGATAATAAAATAAAAATTCAAATGCCACTCAACCTCCTCTCAGTTACTCATAAGTAAATTAAGAGCATCCAAGTTTCCTGCAGCAGTTGAAAAAGAATTGCCTTATAAAGTACACTGCCATCATGTGTTTAGATTCCCAGGATGTTTACATTCCCATCTGGACGGTGGGTTCTGCCAAAATTCTTAGGAACTCAATCCTTCCTCAATTTAATTGGTGCAAGACTTTCATACACATATTTTATTTATTGCTCGCCATACAGGAATATTCCAGCTACTGGAGGGAAGAAAGTAAGGAAAGAAACAACATAATCTCCCTGAGTTGGAACACTGAAAGAGAACTAACTGTATTTTTAAATGTCTTCTATGATGGTACAATAATGATTTCTATAAACAGTTCTGATTATCCTTAAATACATATTACATCTGAAAAATTATAATGTGTGAACAATGAAAGCCAACATTTAGCTGACACAATACCTGTAATCTTGGCAACTACAAAAAGTGCTACAGTAGTCATGGATTTTTTTTTTATTTTTTTGGCTATAGCTATTTGTTTATTTATTTGATTTATACGCCATCTTTCATACAGGAGCTCAAGGTGGCGTTCTTCCTCCTTTTGTTCCCACAACAGCAATCTTCTGAGGTAGGTTGCGCTGTGAGAGAGTGATTGACACAAAGTCACTCAGTAAGCTTCCATAAATTTCTTACATAAACACTCTTTAAATATTATTGGAAACAGTGGTGTTAGGTACATTATGTATAATCTGCAGCAGGATAGCATATAATCCCCTTGTTACATTTTTATTCACACAACCAAGTTATGAAGGATGAACAGGACTTGAGCCTAAGGCGATGCTGTGAGAGTATTTGTGCATCTCAAAACATTTTTCTTCTTTTATTAAGCATATTCAATGATATACTAGGTAAACTAACAAAAAAAAAATAACAAATATGCCTTCCTATTAAATAATATGCTTTAAACTATTTTGTCATTGGCTTTTAATCTTAGATTTGTTTTATCTGTTGCTTATGACTGTACACCTATTATATAGTTAAGCTGCTTTTTACTATATGCTATTGTTCATTTAGCAGAACATGGAACATTTATGTAATTAAGGCAGTTGGCTTCAAGAAAACTGCTATGTACAGGTGAAACTCGAAAAATTAGAATATCGTGCAAATGTTCATTTATGTCAGTATGGCAACTCAAAAGGTGAAACCAATATATGAGATAGACGCATTACATGCAAAGCGAGATATGTCAAGCCTTACTTTGGTATAATTGTGATGATTATGGCGTACAGCTTATGAACACCTGAAGCTGGAATGTCACTGCCACCCCTTCCATATCAGAGCACAGCAGCTGATATGAGACATAAGATCATGGATAAACTAGCTACAGTCAACCCTCGAGTCCGATTACCAAGGCTCAGTGGAGAAGTACCATCAGATAGTATGCTAGAAGATGCCAACAGAGCCCTCCAGACAATCCCTACTAACACCATAACTGAAACCAATGAATTGGTATATGCTACAGCCGCTGTAATCCTGGAAATGCTTGGCTACGCGATCAAGAAGAACAGCAGTACATACCCACCCTGGAAAATGAGATTGGAGGCTAAGATCAAGGCAACTCGGAGAGAAGTCAGTCAGCTGGTGGAACTACAGAAGCGTGTGGAGATTAAGGATAAGACTCAGCTACTGAAAAAATACATGGGCCTGACTCCATCTGAAGCCCTAGAGACTGCTAAACAAAGGCTCACAGCACTGGCTACCAGGCTAAGGAGATACACTAGAGAAGCAGAGGCCAAGAAGATAAATGCCCTGTTCTCCAAAGAACCATCCAAAGTGTACTCCCAACTGCAGTGCAACCACAGAGTAGCAGCTGAGCCACCAGCAGCGGAAACTGAACAGTACTGGAAGAACATATGGGAGAAAGAGAAGACGTATAACACCAGTGCAAAGTGGCTGCAGGATCTGAAAGCAAACCACAGCAATCTCCCAGAACAGGAACCAGTCACCATCACAGTAGCAGACATCCAACAGCGAGTCAAGAACATGAAGAGCTGGACAGCACCTGGCCCGGACATAATCCACACCTACTGGCTAAAGAAACTAACAGCAGTGCATGAACGCCTAGCAGCACAGATGAACCAACTGCTAGCAGCAGGCTCCCACCCAGACTGGCTAACACAAGGAAGGACAGTGCTGATCATGAAAGACCCTCACAAAGGAACAGCACCATCCAACTACCGGCCAATAATCTGCCTCCCCACAACATGGAAAGTTCTATCAGTCATCATAGCTGCCAAGCTACAAGACCATATGGGCCAGTATATGAGCACAGCTCAGAAAGGCATTGGGAACAACACCAGAGGCTCAAAACACCAGTTACTCATAGATAGAGCAGTCACCCGTGATTCAAGGTCTAGGCAGACCAATCTGAGCACAGCCTGGATTGACTACAGGAAAGCCTATGACTCAATGCCGCACACATGGATCTGTGAATGCCTGGCGCTATACAAAGTCAACAGGACACTAAGGACCTTCCTCAAGAACTCAGTGGGACTGTGGAAGACAACACTGGAAGTGAACTCAAGACAGCTCGCACAAGTGGCCATCAAGTGCGGCATATACCAAGGTGATGCGCTGTCCCCACTGCTGTTCTGCATAGGCTTAAACCCCCTCAGCCAGATAATCACAACGTCTGGATATGGGTACAAGTTCAAGAGTAGAATCACCAACAGCCACCTCCTCTACATGGATGACATCAAGCTGTATGCTAAGAGTGAACGAGACATCGACTCACTGATCCACCTGACACGGATCTACAGCGAGGACATTGGGATGTCATTCGGACTGGAGAAGTGTGGCAGGATGATAGTAAAGAGAGGGAAGGTAGTTAAGACCGACGGAGTGGAATTACCAGTGGGCCACATAGCAGACATAGAGACCAGCTATAAATATCTTGGTGTCCCACAGTCACACAGGAACCATGAGGAGGAGGCAAGGAAGACAGCAACATCCAAGTACTACCAAAGGATAAGACAGGTCCTGAAGAGCCAACTCAATGGGAAGAACAAGATCCATGCCAACAACATGTATGCCCTGCCAGTCATCAGATACCCTGCCAGTATAGTGAGCTGGCCAAAGGAAGACATGGAGGCTGCCGATGTGAAGACCCGGAAGCTCTTCACAATGTATGGAGGTTTCCACCCCAAGTCCAACACCCAGAGATTGTACACCAGCCGCAAAGAGGGCGGGCGGGGCCTGATGAGTGTCAAAGCCACTGTCCTGGACAAAACCCAAAGTATCCAGGAGTACATCAGTAAGATGGCACCCAAAGATGAGCTGCTGAGAGAATGCCTCAGGCAGCAGCAGACATGGGAGGAAGTTCAAGCGGAGGAAATACCATGGCAAGACAAGCCCCTGCACGGGATGTACCATTGACAGATAGCTGAGGTGGCTGACATTGGGAAATCCTATCAGTGGCTGGAAAGGTCCGGACTAAAAGACAGCACTGAGGCACTGATCATAGCAGCACAAGAACAGGCACTAAGCACCAGATCCATAGAAGCAGCGTTCTACCACACTAGACAGCACCTGAGGTGCATATTGTGCGAAGAGGCCTCAGAGACAGTCCAACACATAGTGGCAGGGTGTAAGATGCAGGTAGGAACAGCATACACTGAACGGCACAACCAAGTAGCTGGCATTGTGTACAGGAACATCTGCACAGCGTATGGGCTAGACCCCACCCCCCAAGTCCAGATGGGAGATTCCATAGAAGGTCATGGAGAATAACAGGGCTAAGATCCTGTGGGACTTCCAGATCCAGACGGACAGGCAGGTACTGGCTAATCAACCAGACATCGTGGTAGTAGACAAAGACCAGAAGACAGCAGTAGTGATAGATGTAGCAGTGCCAAGTGACAGCAACATCAGGAAGAAGGAGCATGAGAAGTTGGAGAAGTACCAGGGCCTGACGGAGGAAATCGAGAGGATGTGGAAAGTGAAGGCCAAAGTGGTCCCAGTGGTGGTAGGAGCACTCGGGGCCATGACTCCTAAGCTGGGAGAATGGCTCCAACAGATCCCAGGAACAACATCCGAGCTCTCTGTGCAGAAGAGTGCAGTTCTAGGAACAGTTAAGATACTGCGCAGAACCCTCAACTCCCAGGCCTCTGGTAGAGGACCCGAGATTGAGGAAGACACATACCACCCATAGGGGTGAGAGGGAATTTTTTTTTTTTAATATATAATTTAGTTTTTGCATTGTTTTTAAACACATGAACAAGTTTCACAATGCTAATTGATGTGGACGAGATTTTGCTTATAAAAATAAGCAGGCAAGTAAACTGAAAGCAAAATGTTGTGTGTAGCTGCTTCTGAAGCACATTGATTGTTTACCTGGAAACTCCATTTCCTTCAGGTTAATAAGCTCTGAAATATCTGAGTTCCTTTTTAGTAGCAACAAGAATTTTGGGTAGCAATCCTATCAATCAGTCTCCACCTTGTGGCACCTACCAGATTGTTATATTAGGGCTGCAAAACCCAGAATTCCCAGTCAGGTAGTATGGAATTCTGGGAATTGCAGTATCAATGGATCTTAAAAGTGCTGGGTTGAGGAAGTCTGTGTATACACATCTAACAGTTGGTACCCATGATATGCTAAGGCTCCTCAGATGTTACTGGTTAATTCAGGTCAGTTATCAATACAGTCCAGATTTCCCTGAAAACAAGCTGCTGGCACCATAATAACCTTATTACAGGCACCACTACTGATTTACGGAAAACAATAGGCCTTTCCTTTATTAGTCTTGGCTGTGTAAACAAAGCCTGTATTGGGGGAGATGCATGTTAATATTAGAATCTCCAAGACTAAAAGACAAGCATCAGTTTAAAACTACAAGACTGATGCAGAGTGACAGACACAACAAATAATTTTAATATACTGTCTGCTGAACAAGCTTCTCTCTTTAACCATTATTTCAAGTGTAAGCAGCCAGAGGTCAATCAGTAACTCCAAGTTACCTGCAACCTTCCAGCCGTACCTGCCTTTAAATTAAAAAAAAAAAAATTAAAGACAGATTTTATTCTGAGAAGCAAAGCAACAGCCTCTGGCATTATCTTCATTTCCCAAAGTGGCTCATTGAGTGAGTGAACAGGAGTTTGGCAAGGGAGTTTGACAGGGAAGATCAAAAAGAAGATAGCTTTTTCCTTTTTCTTCTTTTTCCACTTGAGGAACATAGAGATTGATGGAACTACTCTTGTGATCTGTTGGGGATGTGCCACAGATTGTTTTCCTTCCTAAATGTAAAAAGAAATATATATGCTGTAAATGCAAGCTGTTTACCCTCCTAGAACAGAAGATGAAGGGGCTGGAGGTAAACCTATGCACTCCCCAACTTACAGTAAGGACATTTTTTGGGACAACTTCATCTTCAGGGAAGATGAAGAATTTTTGGATTGGAAATAGATAATATTCGAAGAGTGGCAGCACTAGCAAGAGGAGGTAGAAGATATGGAGGATGGAAGTGGGAAGGGATAGAGAAATAGAGGAACATCACACAAATGACCAAGCATGCTAAGAAGAGCTCTTTTTCTTTTGAGCTTCAAAATAAATTGCAGAGTCCCCCCACTTATGATTTTGGGCCCCTGTACGAAGAGCAGCTACCACAAACATCAGTATCTGAGGAAAATGATTCTCCAGACTAAAGTAATGGGAAGAAACCAACAAAAGGAATTTTAACACGGACAAATGCAAAGTCCTACATTGTCCATTTGATAGGAAAAATCTGTAAAGGGTCAGGGGAGTCATACCGGGCAACAGTACATGTGAAAAGAATCTGACTGTCTTGATGGATCACCAGCTGAACATGAGCTAACAGTGTGATACAGTTGCCATAAATAAATAAAACCACGATCCTTGGCTGCATCAATAGAAGTACAGTATCAAGATAGAGAAGCCACCATTCTTTTCTATTCTGCATTGGCCAGACCACATCCAATTCTGGGCACTGCATTTTAGAAAGGACATTGAAAAAGTCTAGTGTGTCCTAAGGAAAACAACTGAGATGATAAGGGGCCTGAAAGGAGAACCACTGAAATGATAAAGGGCCTGACAGGAAAAAGATATGAGGAGTTGTTGGAGGTGTTGGGAATGTTTAGCCTGGAGAAGAGAAGACTGCAGGGAGACTGCCTTCAAGTACCTGAAGGGCTGTCACATCATAAAAAAGGATGGAACTGTTCATAGTTGTCCCAAAAAATAAGACTATAAACAATACATTTAAATAACTAAAAAGCTGATTTCAGTTGGACATCAGGAAAAATGTCCTTACTGTAAGTGTTGTCCAGAAGTAAACAGGCCTCCTCAGGATGTGGTTGACTCTCCTTCACTGGAGGTGTTTAAACAGAGGCTGGATGTCTATTTGTCAGGGTTGCTGTAGTAGTAGATTGCTGCTGTGGGCAGAGTATTCGATTCAGTAAATTCCAAGATCCCTTCTGATTCTGTCAGCCTCCCAGGTAGACCAGACAGGAAATATGACTAGACATGCTAATTCTTCTTTATTGATAGGCTACCTTAACAGGATCTAGCAAGTCTGAAAGTACAAATCTCCCACCGTCCCTTTTTACTGCCTGATCGGTTAGGGCAGATCCTTTCTAAGTCTCCCATTACTTAGTTGTGGGCTCCTCCCCCTTTTATCTGTTCATTCCCCAGGCAGCATCTCTTCCCCACATCTTCCAAGGTCATTCTCACATTCCTTTACAGATTCTATTATTCTATGAATCTCTATGTTCAGAAACATTCTTAGAAATTTGCTCTAATTTAATTTAATTTTTAAAATGTGCATTAAATTATGTGCCATCAAATCATTGTTGGCTCCTAGTGACCATACAGATAGATTTTCTCCATGACAATCTATCTCTAACCTGTTCTTTCATGTCTCCCAAGGGTGCACTCATCGCCACTATAACTGAGTCCATCCACCTTGCTGCTGGTCATCCCTTTCTCCTCTTTCCTTCCACATTTCCCAGCATTACAGTCTTTTCCAGGGAGCTAGGTCTTTGCATAATGTGCCTGAAGTAGGATAATTTGAGCCTGGTCATTTGTGCCCTGAGTGAGCATTCTTACAAATTTGCTTTAATTTTAAAAATTTGCATTAAATGCAATTTAATTTGCATTAAAAAATAAATTATGGATGGCTACAGCCTGATCCTGTGGAAGTGGGACCACCTGTTTTAAAAAATAGGCAAAGTAAGCTGGGTTATTAGGGGATATCCTGGTACACTAATTGAGTTTGGCAAGGATTATTTTTTTCAACAGTTTGCCTTTCTGACAATTGGGTATTTGGTATCTGGGTTGGTAAGGAACAACCATACTGGGGAGCTAGAAGTGTTTGGCAAGGATTGTTCCTTCACTAGTTTGTCTTTCTGGTAAATGGGTATTTTGTGACTGTCCAACACCCACTTGCAACCACATTTTGCATCTCCAATATATTCTCAACATCTGAGATATGTCCACTAGCACAAAAGGGCTGCATATCCTTAACTATCATCACCATTTTATACTTCTTGTATTTCATACTTCCGTTTCCTGACTCCTCTCTGCTTAAATTATCTCTTATTATTTTCTTTCTTATTATGTTTTCTAAATTTTTCAAGTGATTCTCTCCATCTATCTCTCAAGCGATTTACACACCACCATCATTTCATTCCACTCTGTTCCCAATACCTTCAAAAAAGTTTATCAAGTTTATCCATAATCATCTTCACTGGCTCCTACCTCAAAATATTGAAACGCTATGAGTCAATATTTACTCCAGCTGACCAATAGAGAGCACAAGGGTGCCCAACCATGTGTTTAGTTCATCTTGTATAAATATGCCTGATGATTGCCAAAGAAAAAAGACAGCAATTATGAGAGTAATTAATTACAGATCCAAGACACTACCCCTCTGTTTCATTAATAGAATATGTTGAAAGGATAACATCTTGTCATCATATCACAGTGGGAGAAATTTTAGAAAAGGTTGGGATAGGCTGATTGAAACCCAGGAACTGGAAGAGTGAGATAAGTTCTTACCAATGGAAAAATGGCCCACTCAAAAGCTTTGCACAGCTTCAGGATTCCAAATGGAAAGTGTGCCTTTGTGAGATTCTAGCTACTGCAAGTGAGCCAGAAAAATTGGTTCAGCAGCTGAACACAAATGATAGCATGAGATCACACAGGTACACAGTCACTCCTTTAGCACTGCAAAGACCCTGTATGGAATTGCCCTTATTATCTTTCTACCACACTCAATCATTTTCATGCATAGGGCTTACTTCCTTACTTCCAGTCCTTATTCAGTAAGTAGATGTATATAGGAGTTGACTATGAATGAGTTATTCCATCAAAAACCCCTAGTTTTCTACAAAGCAGTCTCTAGTGTCAACTTTTAAAAATTAACCTGATAAGTAGAGAGTTTTCTTCTCTAATGTCATGATCAAAAATACTTTGCTAAGGGAAAGTTTCATAGAAACAATCATCTAGAGCAGAGGTCTACTGCCTGAGACCATGCTTGTTCTTGTTTATCTAGACAAAAGCCAGCAGTGGGTACCTCAGTTGAAAAGGTGTCTGTGTGTATGGGAGGTAATCACTGTAACAGTCTTATTGGCTGTTATTTCACCTCTTGATTGCCAAATGTGATCTCATGTATTAACCAACAAAAACTGCCAGAAACTGCAAAAACAAACATGCCACCAAAACCCACCCAAAGTTTGTGGCAGCAAGCTCTGGCAACCACACAAAATCTTCAGGATGTGTTTGCAGGTTTCCTATCCTTGACTTAGAGTGTTTGAGATGGTCCATTTTCATCAGCATATCCACCATTCACAGCCAAGTGTTAAAATTAGTTGTTGCCACCTGTTTGTGAACATTAAAGAATTGATCTGTGTTCAGCTCAGGAAGAACCCTGAATGGAGTTAATTTAATATGGAAGTGTTTATGCAGAATGGTTATTAATGCTTGGTGCACTGATATGACTAAGAAAACATATAGTCCCAATGATATCATTATAAGCTTTTTTGTGGATGTGTCACAAGCTCCATATCCTGATGAATCCCACTATCAAAGGACCCTCTTTGGCCTCTTCCACATTTGTCTCAGTACAATGAAATTTTCCCCAGGCCCAAATGAATACTTGTACTCTTTACAGTGTGCTTTTATACATCTTGTCTGCCTACACGTACAGAATAGAAATGCTGAACTATTTTCAAGACCACTTCTAATCTAGCAGCTATTACACACAATAAATCACTGATCTATGTAGCAGCAGTCTTCTGGTGGCTAATGGTGTGAGCTAAATGTCATATGCATCAAGTTATTCCAGTCTTGCAAATAGCCAGAAAGCCTCACCAAAGTGGTATTTAAAATTCAGTGGCCCCAGTTCATTGCTGAAGTTAGTGTAATTAAACCCATGAAAAGAGAACCTTTTTGTACAATCCTGCATGTGCTTACTCACAACTTAGTCCCACTGTGAACCTTTTTATGTGTGTAGATAGTAAAGATAGCAGCCAAAAGCATCCTAAACTCTTTGATGGATGATGGCCGTTTGATTTGAGCTATAATTTTTAATGCGCATCTTCATTCATCTTACCAGATGCCCACAACTATAGGAGCAGTAGCAATCACATTTTAGTTGGTTAGAAAATGGAGAATTGGGGAATATGACTTATAAAACCTCTCCAATTGCATACCTTAATACATCATTAGATAACCTTTTTATGGCTGCAATTTTTCTCGTATTTTTTCAGCAGCTGTGGGAACAGAGTGAGCAGGTTACCATGATGGGTGAATCAGAGCTTACAAAACCATTTATTTTGTTTGCCACCAAATGTTGATGGAATGCTTAGTAACCTTTGCTCAGTTTCACTGTCAATATGTCCAGGAACACTGGGGACTAAAACAAAAGGTAGTTTGGGGATGTATATTGTTTTAAAATGATTTTTAAAAAAAGCTTGGATGGATGGAGATCAGTTCAGCTTTTTAAAAGGCCGCATCCAGAAAGGACATCTTTCTTGGTAAAAGCTAAAATAAAAGAAGTGTGGATGTGGATGTGATAGGGTGCATTTTTTAAAATTTATGACTCTTCAAGTTGAGCTCAGCTTCTGGTGGCTTCATGGGCATGTCCAGGTAGTTTGCTTGGCAGCAACACAGAAGGTTTTTGCATTATCTTCTTCCGGGTTGCTTTTTCAGCTTCCCAATCTAGCCCACAGCACTGGTAATCCCGGGTAGCCTCCCATTCACATACTAAACAAGCCAACCCAGCTTAACATCTGAGCCCAAACAAGACCAGTCAGGTGCTGTCACCTGCTGAGACATACCTTTTTTAGACAGATGCTTATTCTATCTCTATGGTGTTTTGAATATCAGCTAGAGAAATTTTTTTAAATCATTAAAATAATTTGCAAATAGAAGTATAGAAATGAAAAAAAAATCATTAAAATACCAAAAGATTTGGAGAGGCAGGGAGTCTAGTAGGTTCCCTAACTACATTTACAACATAGTTTTATGCTGTGTGTTTATTTAGAATTATATCTAGCTATAGGGGATTATTAGGTAAGTGTCCATAGAGTGTGAGCCTTTGATGTTTTTTTCCCCCTCTTTTTCTTTATAGGTTTAAAAAAAAGCTTAGTGGGAACAGGCTAATTCCTATACCAGGCAGCATAATCACAAGTATTTCATCACGTTCCTAAAAGAGCAACTGCACCATGATGATGCTTTAGTTGATCTAGCCACAGTAAAAACATAAGCTTTTGCCTGAGCCCAAAGTCAAACTGCCAATTGCTGGCTTTTCTTTATCTCTGTCAGAGAACACTGCTTGGTCTCAGTTCTTACCCTGATGTTAAATGGACCATGGATGAACTGTTAACCCCTTTTGTTCAGTTCCTGATCATTCATCAGGTGACATTTCATTCGTTCATTCATTCATTTGTTCATTCATTCATTCATTCACTCACTCACTCACTCACTCACTCACTCACTGTTTGTTTGTTTGTTTCCCACATCTCACCCCTCCTTCCAAAAACTTCCAGAGAGGTAAGAGCAATATTTGTGTGTATAAGACTAAAATATTTATGAAAAACAATGAAACCAAACAGAAGATGAGGGGGAAAAATCCATGAAACCACAGATCCTACTTCATTTATATTAGTGGTGTTTAGCTACTCAAAACAGGTAAGTCTTAGTGTGATGCCAAATTGTTAATAGGGTTGGTACCACTAACAGGTTTTTGGGGAGGGCAATGTGTATCTGTTAATAGTGGGACAAGATAGGCCTCCATCAAGATCTAAGAGCATAGCAGGCTAAGAAGCAAAATGAAAATGAATGTAGCTGTTTCAGGATCAATAGTATATAATTTCTGAAGGAATTAATGCCATCTTCATATCTTCATCTAACTCAGAGACAAATAGAAATAGAAACAGTATCAACATAAAGTGGCATCTTTCCCAATGTCTTGAGATCTCATATGGGTCTCTTATAGATATTAAAAAGCATGCAGAAGAAAAGAAAACAGGCACAGATTGAAAGTCAAGGTATGCAATACTGAGACCTGAAGTGGGAAAGGGCTTTGGATCCAGTGCGGGTTTAGTCACCGTATGAGTCAGTGACATCTTAAAGAAGCTACGTGTTTTTCTGATCTTACACAGTAGCCAAGTGGTCCAAGGAATAGACATATCTGAGTTCAGGAGGTATTAAGGAAGAGTTGAACCATGTCATTCAATGTTGTGCATAAGGCATGTGGTGCTTTGGTGGCAATTATGGTGACAACATGGTAGGGGCTGGGATTTGGCCAGCTCTTCTTGGCTGCTTTGGGCTGCTGAGGGCATGTCCACTCTGTTAGTTGCTGGCAATTTCCCTTCATGGTCATTTTGCCTTGGGCAGCAGGAGAGATCAGGCACTAGGCATCAGCACTTGACAAAGTGTTGGTCATTCTCTACATGAGCTTCTTATCTACACAGAACTAGCGATCTTGTACAGGACCATTAGACATGTGACAAAACAATGCTGGCTGAAGTGGCTGTTCTACCATGCAAGTTGCCTGTCAGGCAGAACATATGTCTTGCAAACGTGTAAGACTACTAGATACGTATAATAAAAAATGTCCTGACTCACAGACAGCTTAGGTAATGGAGTAGTGCTGGCTGAAAGGGAGGGGAGGGATCTTCTTCACATGCACTGGGAGAACTCCCACCCATTTTAATGAAAGCTGTCTTTCATTTGGGGCATTTCTCCCCAGGCTGTGAAGAGAAGAGTGGGAGCAGATTCTCAGCTGTGCGTCCTCCACTAGTATTCTCAATTTTTCATCATAAACAATCAAATAAATCATGTGTTTAGATTTATATTCCTTCCTTGGCCTCATGAAAGTATGAGTAGACTTATGCTTAAGCATATATGCAAAATTAACAAACTTTTCTCACCAGTTACCATTCTTGCTTTTGGTCTCCAAATGGCCCAATTACTTTTTCTGTTTTCTTCAGTCTCATTCCCACCCACCCATTCAAGACGTTTAACAGAATAAAAATTTTCCCCAAATTGTGTTTATTCAGAATGTTGTACAATATTTCCCCAAATTTATCTCTGATTCACTGAAGTGTAACATTATCATAAGTTTGGTTTGAAGATGGTAACAAACTGAAGCAGGAGGCAGTAGAACTCCTATACTTATGGACTTTTAAAGTTACCAAATAAAAATTTTGTACTCAGAGTTTCCAGCCTTGTTTGTTTTAGATATTTTAATACACAATAGTATTTGATTATATTCTTAATTTAACCTTTACAAATTTGTCTTAATTTATACCTTCTTATGCTATATCTAAACCTATTTACTACCCTATACTTATAGCCATTTTATTTTATTAACACTTGTATAGCTTCCCATCTTAAAAACAGACTCTGGACAGACTTACAACTCAACAATAAAAAACAATATATATTCAGATAAAAACAAAATCAATTTAAAAAAGCAGGAAAAACAGAAGAAGCTGGCACCGCAACTACACATCCCTGATGCAACCCATCACATTCTCCTCCTATATGTCTTCCCTTTATCCTACACTAAAGCTATAGTTCACCTTAACTTTCCCATAACCAATCCCAGCCAACTCAGATCCCAAAGTCACGTGCATATTCTGATACCTGGACTTGCTGTTGGGAGGGCAGCATTCTCTCCAATGCCACTACTACTTTGAGTGGGGTTGGAGGAGGGCTCTTCTTCTGAATGCCGTCATCCTAGGCATCTCTGAATTGTCAGTGATCTGGGCTGCTCAGATTTGCCAACACTCCAGGCTGTCTCCAGTTGCAAGCACTCCAGATCATCTCTAGATGGCAGTGTTCCAGACTTTCTTAAGATGCCAACTCTCTAAGCTGACTCAAAGTACTAGTGCTCTAGGCTGCTTGTAGGGCTCACCCAATGTCTTCTGGGATGCCATACTGCCCTGCCACTTTTCATTGCTGCCCTGCCACTCTTTCTTACCACTGCTGTTCTCTTGCTTCTGCTCCAACAACTCTGCTCTTTTTCTTCAGCCTTAAATGTTATATCTCTCTCCTCTGTCTGTCTGTCTGTCTGTCCGTCCGTCCTTCCGTCCTTCCGTCCATCCGTCCGTCCTTCCTTCCTTCTTTCCTCCTCATTCTGCTAAATTATGCTGCTGCAGATTTCTCTTTTTTAAAGGGCAACCTCATCTGATCCTGAAAGGCATTACCGTTAAAGACAAAAAGCTGGAAATAAGGGAGCAGACATCACTATTCATCCTTCCTTTACAAACATGCACCCAGCCTATAGATCCCTACATTCATTCCACCTACAACAATCTAGAGGATACCCTTTCATTCTTTTTGACATATATTTGAGCCTTTTCATTTATAATTAAATGTACACCTTCACTTGCCTTAATGCATTCCTCAACTGCACTCCACAAAATCAGCACACTTTCAATTATTTCTTTTATATTGATTTTTCTTTCATTTCATTTGTTAATTCATGCTCTTTACAATTCATTCAATTTATATTCCATAACACAGTCTTCCATATACCCTGGTTGTCACCAGATGGGCCATATATATTGACCTTGGGCACCTATTATGGCTTTGGCCAATCAAAACTCCCACATAATGCTTTTTCAGAAGAGAGAGAAGGGGTAGACTGGCTTACCAGCTTTAGTTGTACCTATGCCACATGAAGCATTCCCTGCTAACATTAAGGATAGTATTAGTCAGCTTTGACACATTTTGGCCAGTATGCCAAATGTTGGTGCCCATATCCCTCCAACTACTTGCAGCGTACTGACTCAGGATGCTTCCATGAACTCAGCTAACATAACAGGCTCATTGGGATATTGCAACCTAATCTTGGAATAGAATAACCAGCTATTCTTAGGTCAACCTTTTTGTACTGCCAAGCCATATAAACAGAAAAATAAACAAAATATTGCTGGCTGAACCACTCAATGCACTATAAACCCTGTTCTTTGAGTTCTCCTAAGGATCCTCAAGGGATTGCTAATTAAGTAGCCTTTGGCTTAAGAATCAGGATAGACACTCTTGCATTCAAAATACTTGGCAAAGAAAGTAATACAGAGGACTTACTTTGATATAAATGTACACAGATTTCTTTACCAGTTTTTTTCCTGATAGAGTGAAAAGCAGAAGGATTAGGCCTAGTCCCCCAAATATTGTAGCAGAGGCAAGAATATATCTTTTTACATGCGTTACTTGGTGGTGCTTGTGGATCAGCAAACAACTCACTACATTTTTCAAATTGTTCCCTGATTAGATAATTCAGTTGGTTTCCAACCTGTTAATGATTCTGCACTTTCGTTTCAAAAGAGCCAGTCAGTTCAGCTGTTTGCAGCAGCAGAGACAGAAAGGAGCTGAGCAAAGAGTAAGATTTTTCAGATTTCAACTTACAATGCCAGGTCCATAATACTAGGGCTCCGTGGATCATTGGTAGTCTGGGTCGTTAGCTGCTACTCCACCAGTGGATGGAGTAAAGGAAAGGGCAGGCAGAGGAGGAAAAGAACATGCTGTTGAGTGGGTTAGGCAAGCTGAATAGTCAACAGTAGCCTCAAGAGATCTCAGAAGTCCAGAGCCCATTCTAGACAGAGGTTGCTATTGTGAAACCAAAATGATCAGCCTGAGTCCTGGCTTTGTTTTGACAGGCACACAGAATTGTTCAGTGCATAAAAACCCCAAACATTTCTAAAAAGTGTAAGGATAGTGATATCCTCCTCCTCCTTCTTCTTCAGTCATGGCACCACAGAATTTCAGAACTCATCTTAAAATGGGTCTAATAACTTGGTCACTACTGATCCTAAAAACATTTGTTGGGAGTAATCCGTAATATTATTCACATAAAATTGACTTTCAAGTAAGTCTGTTTAGGAATTCAGCCTTAGCTAATATATGTCCCTGTAGGGCAATCATTTAAAAGAAATAAATAAACCTGTGGAATTTTTGAAGTCTAAAGGTCTGATTAGATAACCTTATGTTCTTTTTTGAACTCAGGGAGAACAAACAGAGTGACAGTCACAGGTGTGTTTTCCATGGTGCCTGAAGCTCAAATCAAATAAATCCCTTTCCTGTTCTTCATAGCAGACTGAGAGGTTGGAGGGGGGGAATAATAGAGAGATCAGATATTCTAGTACTGAGAAAAGCACATACATAATCAGCATGATATCTCCAAAGCACATCTCACACCCTCCAATTCTCCTGGGCTATCCACATAACAATTGTGAACAAAGAAAGATGTGGATTCTTAGTAAGCTTCAGCCATTTCAAGCATCTGTTATTGTTCTGATGGGCAAGACAAGTAGCAGGCAAGAGTTGCCTGGATGCCCATCTAATCAATTTGTGGAGTAGTGATAGGATTGTGTCCATAACCTTCTCCTTGCAAAGAGACTAGCTTGGGGAAATGGGAAGGGAAAATAATAATGACACTAAAGAATGAAAACAGAGACAACCTAGATTATCCAACCCAGGCTTAACTGATTAAAAATCAAGTGACTAGTGCTGTGTTCACTCCAAAATCACCTCCCCCCACCTCAAATCTTTAACTACTTTCTTTCTGTTCTTATGTCCTCCTTTCTGTCCTTGTTAAATTATTATTCACAGTAGTAAAACATTAATTTCCCATTTTATTGGTGTTAGTGGGAAAATCTGGGAAAAGATTTTAAAAAGCTGAATAATTGATATAGTAATTAATTAAGTGGCACTTTTGTACCTCCATGTACTAGTGCAGGGGTATGGGATCCTTTGGTAGGAAGCCTAGGGCCCCAGTAGACAGGATGATGATGCAAATAGAGAGGATTAGGACTTTTGTGTTCATTATCCTGAAGGGTGAAGAGTTTTGAGGGCTTCCTTTATTCTTTTTAAAATATGTTATTCCTGCCATAGGATTTACACTACTGTAAGTGTAAATCCTCAGTTGTCATAAACAAAGCAGGGTGTAGAGGCTTAGGTGCTGCAGACTGCCCACTATTACATTAGTAGAAATAATCAAGGACAGGTGGGTTACTGCTGAAGCCTGTCCCTATTGAGCCACCAATATCATTTTACAGTGCTAAGAAATGAGGCTGCCTCCATCAAAAAAAAAAAAAAAAACTTGCAAATTATTGCAGATCACCATGACTCTGGCTAAATATAGTCTGCATGGAATAAATCAGGGTTATTTACTCATACGTCTTCTTAAAGAAGATGAAATCTTGCTGATTACAGATCTGACACAGAAAGGGGGGTGGGTACTAAGGGAACAAATCTGGGTAAAATTAAAAGGAATAAGAAACTGAAGTGATATCATTGTGGGAATTTACCAGAAGCTACCTTTCCAGACAAGATATGTGGACAAGATCTCTCTAAATCAGCTCATCCAGCTCCCAAGAGGGCAGGATATAGTGGTAATGAAGATTTCATCTGCTCTTCTAGCAGCTGCAAAAGTAAGTCAGCTAGCGGTGGGAAACCAAACAGATTTCTGATCTGTTTTGATAGTAATTTCATTTTTTAAAAAGCGAGAAGAAAAAATAAGGGGATTTAGTTATTCTGAATTAATCCAGATTAACAGAAAGAGATTGGTTAATGGACTGAAAGTATCTTGACAATAAGTGACCATATCATATTGGAGTTCAAAACAGGAGAAGACCTTAAAAGAACGACTTCTTGGACTTTAGAAAGGCATATTTTAAAGAATTCAAGCAAAAATAGGCAGAATAAATTCAAATTCTAAAGGATAAATAAGTCAAAGAGGAATAGGAGATACTGAAAGCACAGGTACAAACTATCTTATATTGGGTCACTACTGAGGTCACTAGCAAGGTGAACTTTAGATGTATAGCAAGCTCCCTGAGAAGATAAGAAGCAAAAAGGAAATGTATAGGAAATAGAAGCAGGGGTTAATAAGTAAGGAAGGGTACAAACAGATGGATTGAGAACCTGTAGAGATTGAGTCAGGAAGGCAAAAGCTCAGGTTGAGATGAGGCTGGTGAGAAATGTAAAGCAGATAAGTGGGTGGGAGTATGTCTGAAATTAAAAATGAAGAGTGAAGAAAGGTGTCGGTTTGAGGAAAAGGGGGAATACAACTTGGGATTGATAATGGCATAGCTAGAATCTATGCTTGCTACCTTAAATAAATTCTTAAAAGGTCTTCAAGACTTTTTAAGGTCTTCAAGTCCTTAAATTCTTAAATAAGGTCTTCAAAACCAGATGAATTACATCCCAGGGCATAGAAACTACAGGCAGAAGTGATTTCAGAACCACTGATGGTAATATCTGAAAACTCCTGGAGAACTGGTAAAGTGCAAGAACACTGGAAAAAAGCAAACACAGTCCAATGTTCAGAGCGAGAAAAAGTGGGGGGGGGGGGGCGAGAGACTTGAAAACCGCAGATCCATTAGTTTAATGTTCATACTGGGACAGGTACTAAAATAGATTGTCAAGCACAAGGCCTATGAACATTTAGTAAGGAAAGTTACCATTACCTAGAACCACAATAGTTTGTCAAGAACAAGAATCAGACTATCCTTTTTTCTTTTTTGTGACAAGTTTAGAAGACCAAGATAACACTATATATGTAGTATCTTCACCTTGGTATAGCTTTTGACAAGATCTCTCATGATATACTTGTAGACAAGATAGATAAATATGGGGTGGATGGTACTGTGATATGAGGAATTTGCAACTGGTTGACTAATCTCTCTCAAAGGGTGTTCATAAATGGTACTGCACTGTCCTGGAGGGAAATATAGAATGGGGTCACACAGAGCTCCATCCAGCCATATTCAACTTCCTTATAAATTACCTAAAGGATGGCATAGAAGGGGCACTTACCAGATTTGCAGATGCAGGCTAGAAGGCTTGGATATTCTCTTAGAAGACAAAATCACAACTCAGAATGAGCTCAAGAAGCTTGAACATTATGCCAAATCCAACAGGATAAGGTTAACCTGTGGCATTAAGATCCTGCACCTGAGTGGAAAAAAAATATAAAATACATATGTACAGAATTGGAAAGATGTGGCACCTGCATGCAAGAAGTATTTAGGAGTACTAGCAACCACCACCTAAACATAAGCAAGCAGTGTGATGTAGCAGCCAGAAAGATCAATGAAATCTTGTTTGCATTAATAGAAATAGTATATCCATGGAGATAATCATTCCATAGTGACTCTTGCCACTGGTTAGACTGCACTTGGAATACTGTGCCCAGTTCTGGACACTATACTTGAGAAGTGACATGGAGAATTTGGAGTTGTTTCTAAGGAGAGCTACCAGAACATTAATGGTCTAGATACCAAGTCCTACGAGGAACAATTAAAAGAGCTGGGCATGTTTAGCTTGCAAAAAGGGAAGATATGATAGAAGTCTATAAATATTACATGTAACAGAAAATGGATCTGTTTGGTGAAATTGGAAAGAACAAGTTAAAGTTAAAGAAAGATAGATTCAGGCTGAATGTTAGGAGAAATTTATTGATGGCAAGAACTGTGAATCAGTGAAACAGTCTGTCTAGAAGAGTGGTGATTCTGTATTCCAACAAGGTCACCTCTCAGCGTGGTTTACAATACTGGATTCTCGCATTGACTATACAATGAAAGATGGGATGGTCACATCCATCCTTGGCCACTTTTGTAACTAAGTAAGTACAAGAACATCATATTCCACCTGCAAATTTTTTTTCTAAGTGTTTCTGTTTTGGAAAAAAAAAAATCTCATTCATCAAATTTAAGTAGAACCAGTAAGGAAAAAATGGAGCAGAATTTCTCCTTCTAGTACTAATGCCTAGTTCTATCTGGAAAAATAATGTAGATACGGAATTTACTTTCCCCCAACTCAGAGATGTCACAGTTTACTTCAATGAAGAGGATGAACGGATTATTAGAAAAACTAAAGAATGAATTAAAATATAAACTTTATCTTCAGGAGATAGCCGAACACTTTTTAGTTTATCTAAGCATTTTAAATCCGCATAGCTCACAGTTGTCGGGCTTTGCTTAAACATCTGTTCCATGTTCCTGTTTTTTCTATTTTATCAAAATATTGAGTGTCTTTCTGTGCTTGCAAAACAGCCTGACTATGGCACTAAAACTACTTAAGAAAAAATTTAAATGTCATAACTATATTTTCATTAACTCTATGCTGGTGGGATCAGAGACTGTTCATGTTGTAAAGTATATTGAGACAATATATCTTTAGTTTGTTTTAATGTGTTTACCTTTTCTTCTCTTTTCTGAATCTTTCTTTAGTAATTGTTGAAATAACTAATAGACTATGTATTTCTTATTCGACATTCCAACTCAAACAAACATGTTGATTATAAATGCTGACTTAGCCATTCTTCTGGTCAGATTGGTGACTTATCTTCCAAGTAGGTTAGGTGTCTAAGAAATAGTAGGAAACAAAAAAAGATAAACATATTGCAAAAGCATTAATGATATCCAGCAGGGTGGGTTTTGTTGCGGATTCATTTTAAAAAAGTTTTCTGGTTTGGATTACTGTCTATGTTCAACTTTTAGCTAAAAAACAGGACCTGAAAAAAAATTCTACCTTTTCATGGCAAGTTACCTCCAAACTTTTTCTTCCTTAAAACAGCAGAAATTGCTCTAATAAGATAGAAGCTCATGCTTTATTTATTTATTGCTTTTTAATTAATAACAAAGAAAAAGAAAAAAAGCAGAACACAACAATAATAATGATGGAGATATATATATTGTCAAAGAAAAAAAACATAAAAAGTGCTTTACAAGGAAGTCAAAAAAGTACGACAAAGAAAAAAAACATAGTATGATATGGCACTGTCATTATAAACAGTTACAATTCTATATATACTTATCTAATGCAAATATTATTCAAATACATATATATTTCCAATATATTTATATGACTATCGTTTTTTTAACCTACTGTATTTTGACTAAATGAGTCCCATATTTCATTATACTTGTCCATACAATGTCTACGTCTATAGGCAATCCACTCATAAGTGGCAAGTGCAATCAGGTCTTCAATCCATTGAGTGAATGGGGCCATACATTTATCTTTCCAATGCTGCAATATCAGTCTTTTAGCCATAGTAAGGGCACAGAGAATCCATTTATATTGTCTAGTTGTCAAGTTCCATGTACCAGGTATGCAATTCAAGAGAATATTATTCTCTGAAAAATTTAGCTTTTGTCACACAATTACATTTATATGCTCCAGTACTGTCTCCCAAAATGTAGTAAGTATAGGACATTGTAAAAACATGTGTTTTAAAGAAGCGTTGTCCTTATTACACCTCCAACAAAATGCTGCCTTAGACAATCCTTTTCTAAGGACATAGTGGAGTCCAATAAATACTAAATATCATTTTTTGTTGTATAAGTTGTAGTTTGAGGTCCATTGACACTCGTGCTATAAGAAGTTAAGACACTCTCCCATTGTCTAGGCAATATAGGAACTGCTAATTTTTTATTCCATTCATCTCTCAGCATCTGCATATCAAATTGATTTATTGATAATAAATACCTATAAAAACTAATAATAGGTTTTTTTAGTTTTAAAGGATATAACAAGTTGTTCTAGTATCTCAGCTGTCTCAGAAGCTGAAAATGCTGCTGGTCCAAACAATGCTGTTAACAAATGTTGTAACTGTAAATATTGCCACTGAGTTACATCTGATAGATGATATTTATCTCTTAACACAGCAAAAGTTTAAAATTCATCTTCATCATCTATCAATTGGTCCAAAGTCAATATCCACACTTCCATCCAATTTTTCCATATCCCCATCTTTTCCCCAATTTTTAATGCTGGGTTTCCCCATAAAGTCAATTTAGCATGGGAAAAAGGATAAAATCTTTTTTTATTAGACATTCCATTCCATAGCTTTCTAACTAACATAATTGTTTCCAGAGATACTAGAGTTCTGTTCTATTTAGATCCTAATACTGTCCATCCAACTAAAGGTGCTATATATGTATATTCCAAAGTTACTCAAACTGGAAAATGAACACCAATTGTTGGCTTCCAGTATTTAATATTTGACAATAGGTAAGCTTGATGATATAGCTCCAGAATCCTCCCTCATTAATTGGTAATTGAATTTTCTGTAAAGATGTTCCTGGAATTGAAGAACCCCATAAAAAAAGATAGAAGCTCATGCTTGTGTGGAAAACAATTTTATTGATACTCCTGCTGAGTCCAGTGAGATTTACTCCCTTGTAACAATACAATCCTATAAAGGCTGACTCAGAAGTAAGTTCCAGTGCAACCAGTGGGTTTTACACTCTTATAAGTGGGTATAGGCTTACAGTCTAAGTGTGCTTTGAATTAGAGCTTTAACTGGGCTAGATAGAAACAGTAATGTCTCATAGTACTGATGCTGCTAATTTGGTCTGCAGGTGTAAGTGTGCAGGGATCACATGTTTAAATGCTTCCTTCATCACACTCTCTTGAAGGCAAGCCAGGGATGGGCAACCTTTAGCCCCAGAGCTGCACATAACCTCCAAAGCCCTTTTTGTACCCCCTAGTTGTGTGTTTTCCATTATTTGGAAGCAGAAAGCACACAGACCAGTAGTATAAACCCTAAACTCAATATAATTTTAAAAGTAAGAACCTGCAAAGTTTCAGGAAAAATAACAAAAAGGCTAGCCCACCTATTTGTGTTACCTTTCCCCTTCCCCAAATATTAAGTATGGCATTTGTCCTCTAAAACATTTCTCATCCCTTGAAGTAAGTGATCTATATAGAAAAGTCACATCTCATATATATGGACCTTGCTGGTAATAGTTGTACTTTCACATAATGGTGGTGAAGCTTATTTCTCATCTAATGATATTTTTATTCAGAATAAAAATAGAGTGCAGCTTCCACTTCCTCCTTTGGATAGGCTGTGAAACCTGTGTCTCTGGATGGCAAGAAACAGATTGATTTTTCTTTCCTGATACTGGCAATAATGAAAAAAGCATTCCTCATCAGAATTGCTGGGGATAATAGTATGAGGAAGGTGCTGTACACAAGAGAAAGGGTGTGTATGATTGGGTTGGTGCCTTATTTACTTCTGCATCAGCTCAGTCTTGTACTGAAGACATAAATATTCAGAACAAACTATCATTACTACAATGAACTGCAATAGGAGCAGGAGTAACAAATACATAACTTTCTCCTGTTGAGGTCATCAAATGTCTTTCGATGTGTTTCCATCACAGAATGCAAATTGGAAGATATTATTTTGACAGCATGTCATCAGCATCCTCACAAAATGGTTGCCAAGTTGTGTACGATCAATTGCTAAACATCATTTAGAGCCAGGTTAGTATAGTGGTTAGTGCTGGATTTGAACTAGGGAAAGCGAAGTTAAGGTGCCATTCAATCATGCAACTTATTGTGTGGCTTTGGGCCAGTCACTTTCAGGGATACCTCCTTCGATTCTGAAATGGGAGTAATGTTATTAATTGCTACTATAATGCAGAGCATAAGAAGCTGAGTTTTTCTGATGGAAAAACAGTTGTTTATCTGCCACTCCCCCCTCCTTTTTTTAAAAAAATATTTTTACGTCTAGTGAGCTAGAGAAAAGTAAGGAACAAGACTGCAACTATAGGACTGTAATCAGAGCAATTAGGTTTACCTAGATTTACTATTTGGCTGGGTTACTACATCATACTAAGACATAAAATTTGTTTAGTTTTGGTTTAGTATAGTCTGTGACCCCAGCCTTTGAGATTTGTAAACCATGACTTACATATTAATGTGAACCAGTCTGTTATAGAATTTAATAAACCGTGATAAGCAAATAATGGTTTACTGTGATATGTGAACCCAGACACTATATTTGAACATGCAGTTTCAACTGTCTCTACAGCTAGTAATAAATATTTTATCTTACAAAGAAGTGCTGCTGATTGCCCACTCTGTGTATTTGGGTATTGTTTGCATCTTGACTTGAGGCAGTTTCAAGGGATGTATAATGAAGACAGCTGCCCAGAGAGTATGCTCACTGAGAAAGCAAATAAGGAAAAAAACAGGGGACTTTTGCATGCAAATTTGACAGAGGGAGTGGGGGTGCAAGATGCCAATCAACTCCAAGCAGTGTAGACAGCAAAAGAAGCTTCATGGCAATCTGCAAGCTATGTGCACTGTTTGTCTCCCTGTCCAAGCAGAATCCACTGGAAATGCAACTTTGTCATTACTGGAGAAAAACTAAAAAGACTTAAGGAGTAAGATCTACTGGGAACATCTAGGAAGGATAAGAAGTTCCTGAGCAGGACAAGTTCTTTTAGGATGGTCAGGGAAGGGATGTGAATGCCAGAGAACACAAGGAGGAAGGCAAATGTAAAAGCATGACCCAGTGTAATGGTATGTTGGAATGACCTTGAGAGACAGGGGGAAGAGCCACAGCCAGGGTGTAATGATATGTGGAAATGACCTTGGGAGGTGGAGGGAAGAGATGCTGCCTAGGGAATGACCAGATAAGAGAGGGCATGGCCCACAGCTGCATAATGGGAAGAGAAAGTAACTCAGAAAGGAACCTCCCTAACTTATCAGGCTGTAAAATAGACAGCGGGAGATTTATACTTTCAGACTTGCAAGATTCTGTTAACGTAGCCTTACAATAAAGTAGAATTAGCTCATCTGGTCATGGTTCCTGCCTGATCTGGGCAACAGTCAGATAAGAGGCAGCTTAGCCCATAGAAGGAATGTGGGTATGGCAAATGCCTCAGAAGGGAATCTCCCTAGTTTCTTGGGCTGTAAAGGTGATGGAAGAGAAATGTACTTTCAGACTTGCAAGATTCTGTTAATGTAACCTTACAATAAAGTAGAATTAGTTCATCTGGGTATGCTTCCTATCTGGACTGCCTTGTAAGGCTGACATCAATCTTGCAAGTCTCAAAGTACATTTCTCCCCATCACCTTTACAGCCCAAGAAACTAGGGAGGGTCCCTTCTGAGACATTTGCCACACTCACATTCCTTCTGCAGGCTAAGCTGCCTCTTATCTGACCATTCCCTTGGCTGTGGCTC
Source organism: Liasis olivaceus (assembly GCA_030867105.1). Classification (NCBI taxonomy): domain Eukaryota; kingdom Metazoa; phylum Chordata; class Lepidosauria; order Squamata; family Pythonidae; genus Liasis; species Liasis olivaceus. The sequence continues at coordinate 27,628,182 of CM061355.1, read as the reverse complement.
TTCCCACTGTCTCCCAAGATCATTCCCACATACCATTACACTCAGAGAAGTGAGAGAATTAGTGCAGACAGAGTTCAGCTCACTCTACAATCTACAGCCACCTAAGCAAGTCTTGCCAACTCCAGCTCCACAGAACAGGGTAGAAGACACTTGGGCCACCATGAGTTGAAGAAACTCAAGAACGACTTTTAGAAAGAAGGAGCACTTTGTGGTGGTGGATTATTCACTGCTAAGAAGAACCAAAGCTACAGCATGCATCCCTAATATGATGTCATGGGAGGTGTGTTTTCTTCTAGGTGTCCTGAAATGCATCAATAATTATCCCTTCCAAATACTTCATGTGATGACAAACATGCCAAAAGAGAATTTGAATGGATCTCCAGAATCTTTGAGATCCTGGAAGTGCAAATACAGTTTTTGTCAATCCTTCCAATTGCAGGTCATGGAAAGAACAGAGAAAGAACAGGTTTCTAGAAGTGAACAACTGGCTATGTGGATGGTGCTTTTGAGAAGAGTTTGGATCACTCAACCATGGACTATGCTACCTACACGAGGGACTCCAGACAAGAGATAGATGACTTATTATGAAGACTGGGAAGCACACGATTGACAAGAACCTTCCCATTCTCATCAGAAGGGTGCTAAACTAGAGAAAAAGAGGAAGAGTGGTAAAACCCCAAAACCAAATATACTATCAAAGATTGGGGCCAATGATGCAGGAGATAAAAGAAGAAGCACAAGAGCAGAGGGGGGGACTTAGAGATTGGCAGGAAACTCCATCAGTGAAGCAAGTGCAGGGTACTAATGACAATCTCAGATATTTTTATACCAACCCACAGAGTATGGGAAACAGGGAAAAACTGAAATCCTAAGATAGAAGAACAAATATTTCATAGGCATCAATGAAATTTGATGGGATCACACACATGATTGGAAAATAGTCCTCAAAAGCTACAATTTATTCAAAGGGAACAGACTTAACAGAAAGAATGTGGGTATTGCAGTATACATAAAGAAAGCTTATGCCTGCACAGAAATTTATGAATTAGAACAAAGAAATCCTGTTGAAAGCGTCTGAGCAAGAATAGAAGGAGAAACCAAAGTGACATTGTTGTGGAAGTTTATAGAGCAGCTTGACAGGCAGAATATATAGATTAACGTTTTCTGTGCCAAAGGACCAAACTTTCTAAGAGACCCACAACAGTAACAATGGGAGATTTCAACTTCTCTGACATCAGCTGTAAATCTAACTTTTCCAAGGGTCAGAGGTCCAATAAATTCCTGTTCTCTCTTGCTGACAACTTAATTTATCAGAATATGGAAGAAGGAGTAAAAGGATACGCTATCTTGGACCTAATCCTTACCAGCAGGAAGGAATTGCTTGAAAAAGTGAAGGTGACTAGAACTTTGGGAGAATGTGACCATGTTATGATATCATGTCATGATATCAAAGGGAGGAGCATCAGGCATAAAGATTTCACAAGAACAGATTCTGATGGACTCAAACAGAAGATACATCAGATTCACTGGCTACCCTGAAGAAGACCAGAAAAGATGAAAAATTCTGCAAAATGAGATACTAAAAGCATAACTGCAAACACTTCCTACCTGAAGAAAAAATAGGATACATCTAAAGAGACAATGTAGGTACACACATAGCTTTCTAAAATTCTGAAAAGAAAAAGGGATGTATACAAGAAATGGAAGAAGGGGCATACAACTACAGAAGGATACAAGACAGTCACCAGAAACTGTAAGGATGGTGTCAAAAAGGCTAAAGAAGCTACAGCTGGTTCAAAATGCAAGGGTGCGAGCAGTAACAGGTGCCTTTCGGTATGCCCATGAGTCACCATTGCTATGCAAGCTGCATTGGCTGCCAGTTGACTTCCAAGTGCAATTCAAGGGACCCTAACCTATAAAGTTCTGCAAGGCATAGAGCCTGGATATCTGAGGGACTGCTTGCCTCCAATAGTTTCTGCCTGCTTGGTACATTCTGGCAGTGGGTGCGCTCCAGATCCCCTCTATTAAATGTTATCATCTTGAGGGACCAAGGAAGCGTGCCTTCTTTGTTGTGGCCCCCACCCTCTGGAACAACATCCCCCCAGAAATAAGGAGCATGCCCTAGGGTTCCAGAAAGTTCTGAAAACCTGGCTTTGGTCCCAGGCTTGGGGTTGATGTATTATTGTTTGTCTAGGGCCTCTGTTTTGTTTGATCTGTGTTGTTTATAAGATTGTTTTAGTCTGGGCTGTTCATTTGGTTTGATGTTTTATCTGGTTTATAGATTTTTGAGTTTGTATGCCACCCAGACTCCATTGGATGTGGGCAGCTAATAATTTCAAATAAATAATTTAAATAAAATAATGATAGAAGGACTCTAACCGTAATCTTTGAGAACTCCTGGAGAACTGGGAGGCCTCAGAAGACAGGAGAGTAAATATTGTCCTCATTTTCAAAAAAGGAAAGCAGGACCCAGGAAATTACAAAACCGTCAGTTTGACTTCTAAACTCAGCAAGTTCCTTAAGCAAGTCAATTCAGATTTATCCTATCTCCGATTTTAGCATGCTTACCAGATCAGGAGAATGCTATGTACATAATGTACTTTGACCTCAGCAAAACATTTGACAAAGTTTTCATAATATGCTCATTAATAACATGATAAAATACAGGCTAGCTGATACATCTGTCAGATGGATTCATAATTGGCTGAGCAACCACATCCAGAGAGTACTTACATATGGTTTTACATTATATTGGAGAGTAATATCAAATGGACTGCCACAGGGCTTCATTCTGGGACTAAAACTGTTCAACATTTTTATTAATGACCTGGATGAGAGCATGACTATCCAATGTGTTGATGATACAAAACTAGGAGTTGTACTCAACATTTTGGAGGAGAAAAAGAAGATTCAAAGAACTCTAGATAGGCTAGAACAGTGGGCTGAAACAAACAGGATGAAATTTACAGGAAGAAATATAAAGAGCTGTATCTGGGGAGAAAAAAACTGAAAGGCACAAATATAGGATGGGGAAGAGCTGGCTGGTACTAGTATGTATAAAAAGGATCTGAGTGTTTCAGGTCACAGACTGAGTGTGTGATGTAGGTGCTAAAGAGGCAAGTTCTATGTTGTGATGTATTAACATAATACACATCACGGGAATTAATAGTTCCTCTATACTTTGCCTTGGTCAGATCCTACTTGGAATACTATGTCCAGTTCTGAGATACACAGTCTAAAATGAGCATCAACAAACCAGAGTGAATTTAGAAGACATCTACCAAGATGGTTAGGGGGCTGGAAACCAAGCCCTATAAGGAACTCTTAAAGGAAATGCAAAAGGAGAGACTGGGGGGAGATAGGACAGCAATCTTCAGCCATCTAAATGATTGTCATTTAGAGGACGTGATAGACTTTATCCTTTGTTGCCTTGAAAGGCAGGAGGAGAACAAGTGAGTTGAAACTATAGGGAAGTAGATTCAGGTTAAATATTAGGAGAAATATCCTGACGGTAAATGCTGGCAGCCAGTGGAATAAGCTGCCTCCTAAAATGCTTTGCCTGTCTTCAGTGGAGGTCTTCAAACCAAGGCTGGATAATCATCTGTTCCAAATGCCTTTAGCCAATCCTGAACCAAGCAGGGGTTGGACTAGATGAACTCTACGATTCTATGAATCACTCTGCCAGAAATGGAATTGCAATTCAGAAAAAAACTACTTGTAATGTGTAATGCAGAATAGCTATTATCCTACTGCTTGCTCATGCCATAATCTCTGAAATCAGTATTCCACACATAAAATCTTTTTAACTCAAGATGAGCTCTGAGCAGGGAAGCACCTATGGGGTTTGATCCCCTGCTTCTATGCAGGCATCATAATCTTTTATGTAGCCTATTTTACTTTTTTCAAAGGTTCAAGATCTGCTATAGATGGGGGAAGTCCTCCAATGTTATCCTGTATTTTCTCCTTCCTAAGCAAACGACTCCAAAATATAACTGTTTATAAGGCATTTCGGAACTGGCTTTTCAAGAGGGAAAGCATCAGCAGGCTAATATTTTGACTCTGAAGAAAACTTTTCTGCAGCTTTTCTAGCACATTTTAAACATCTGGATACTACATAGGTTTTCTTGTCCACAGTGAGGTCAGCCTGGGGATGGTTACCCCACAATTTCTCGCTCATCCATAATGCCCATTTATAGGAATGAACTGTCAGAATATGGTTCCTGATAGTAATCTCTTTGAAGTGCTCTGAATGGGAAGCTAAACTGTACAGGTAAAACCCACTCTGTATAAATATGAAGGGGAAACAGTTTAGACAGGAGGCTTGGTTCACTATCAAATTAAGCCATAACCTTATTTATGTCACTTTGGCTTAGCACAATGTATGAACCTGGCCAGTAAAAGCACAGAAGAGAAAGTGAGGAAAGACAGTACAGTGGTAACTCGGTTCATGAATGCTTCTGTTCATGAACAATTCGGTTCACAAACAGCTCCGGTCGCAAAATTTTGCCTCCGTTCGCAAACTCCGCATGGGGTTACGAACAGGATCCGCGGCCATTTTCCCTCCCGTGACACGTGGTCGTGGCTTTCTGTAGGGAGGGGGACTCTCCCTCCAAGCAGTAACCGCCTCCCCACCCGCCTTCCTGTCCTCCACGCCAGAAGTCGCCTCGAGCAAGGTTAGCATTCTCTCTCTTCGTACTGTACTTTGTGTCATATTTTTGTGGTTTAAAAAAAAAAATACATATGGTTCAGAACGGATTAACCGTATTTACATTGAACCTTATGGGGAAATTTGACTCGGGTCGCGACCAAAAATCGGTTGGCGACCAAATTCAGAGGGGTCAGAATGGATTAACCGTATTTACATTGAACCTTATGGGAAAATTTGATTCAGTTCATGACCAATTCGGTTTGCAACCAGAGTCGTGGAACAAATTAAGTTCGTGAACCGAGGTACCACTGTATTTAGTTCAGAATATCTTTCATTGGAAATCTGATGTAAGTTCAACGTTTTGCTGCCTGATAGGAATGTGTATGCCTCTTTCTTTCTCCAACAGTCTATTTGTAAACAAATCAAGTATTTTGAAACACCATCATCTTTTCAGAGAAAACGAAGCTCAATTAATGCTGAGGCCTATGAAACATTACTGGGCAAACATGTTTAATTCTGATCAAGTCTCTCAACACCTTTATAGGACACTTGTACATGTTTCTATTCAGGAACAGCTCTGAATCTTGGTGATACCATGATAACAGACTGTGCTTTAGGGACGAGCTTATTCATTTCTGCCTTGTATTTGAAACCACAGTAAAACTAGTCTTTTTGTGGTTTTGTTTTGTTTGTTTGCTTGTTTTAAACACTGCAGGTCTGTGGAGTTTGTGGGCAATCTGTCTCTCCATTTGCAGGAACTTCTGACTCTCAGTTCACAGGCTTCAGGTCTACAAAGGGGAAAAGTTGCTTGATGCTGTTTCACAGAACTCCTGGAATATATGAATTATTAACCAAATATCCGCATTAAGTAAGACTGAAGATTGAATACAAGCAATTTCTTTATTTCCCTTTTGCATGAGATGGTAGCAAGGAGCTTGTTATTAAAATCTGAAGCAGTGTGGAATGGGGCAATGATTTTTCCTCCTTAGTCTTGGAAGAGGATGAGTGTAGGTCATCTTGAAACTGCATTCAAGGAATTGGAAGTGAAGAAGCTAATCTTGTTTCTGTCAGCTCTTGAACGCTAACATCATATGCAATCCTTCCTAAATATAGAAAGGACAGATTGGGATAGACTTGGAAGGGAAGCTGGAGCAGAGCTCCCCAATTTAAGAACAGGCATTCATTCCCTCTTGTTCTGAGCACCTTCATAGTTTATGAATGCACTTACTTGGCCCAAAATATTTTATCATTCTACCTGGTCACTCATACTTGGCAAGGGTTCGATTATCAAAGAGCTCATTACAAATCCCAATCGTTCCACTTTTATAATTCAAGCACTTGATTCAAGAGGCGATATTTCTGGCCTATATATAACTTACAGAGCATTGTAAGCAGAACAGTCCGTGTGTTTAATATCCATGTACTCTTTTCCTCTTGGGAGTCATATACCCACAAATAGATGGCGATTTGATGATGTTTATGTGGTGATTTAAGTCTGAGTCTCTAGGGAAAGATGTTCACCTCTGACAGTCACAACAGAGAGAATACAGATTGAATTTTCTCAGAGGTCTATTGCATTATCTCAGTAGGATGGTATGGAGAAGAAAAGCAAAAGATTACCATTTATGTTTAAATGGAGGATAGGGATGTTATATTTCATAGTATCTTCTATTCTGAAAACGTATAAGGTTTCACCAACATTTGTGTTTTATGAGTCTTTAAATAGAGCATCGGCAAACAAAACATTTACACAGACCCCCTAAATTCTGCAGTTTTCTGCATTTGTTTTCTGCAGATTCAAGTGTCAAAGGACACCTGCATACAGTTAATTGAAAAAACAAGTTCTGTAGTTAGGAGTGAAGGTACAGGCAGAAATCAATATTATTTCTATTTCCATAATATATTTTGATTCTACATATTTTGTCTTGATAACAACAGGACAAAAAAGAACTTACCATAGGAAAATGTGATTATGAAATAATTCATCTCTCCAAACATATAAATATTATTCTAAACTGAAGGTTTTTAAAATCTGCAACTAAAAACTGCATTTTACCAGCTATTAAGCTAAGTGTTTTTGAATATAAACTGGTTTACCCCCATGGTGAGCTAATCTATGTGCGCTTGCTCACTTATAGTGAATTATGCGGAAAACAGCTTGCATTGTTTAATGCTCTCTCCAGGAAAGAAACACCAATAGGTATTAAGTATGGTGGTGTTTATAAAAATTAATAACATGAGTTGTTCTTTTTCTTATTTCCTATATGCCTACTGAGAGCGGCACTAAACTCATGATCTGACTTCTTCCAGTCTAAAGGGTGGAGGGGTACTTTTAGAAGTGCAGTCACACACTTAGCTGATACACTCTCATATTGTAGCATATTAAAGGCATGCCATTCTAACTCCCAGGGAACAGAACTAGGTTTATTCCATTCACCCAGTTACCTGGGCTTACAGAATACTTTGCCATAAAATAATCACACTGGCTGAGCTTGTACAACCCACAGAGTCACAAACTAGCCAATAACGTTTTAGTCTAAATGTGTGAGAACTGCTTTAATTTTTTTGGTTTATTGTGAAGGCCTTTATTTGGATAGAAATCCATCTGTAAGAAAGATCTGGCAAATGGTGGGATGCCACTGGCTCAGACCAATTTTCATATTTCAAGGGTCCCTTTGTACACTAGGCTCTCAGATCCTCTAGAAAAAAGTGATCTAGAAAAGGGAAGGCACAGATGATGTCTGTTGTGGAGTGTTAAATTCCAGGCCTTTACAATACCACTGCAGAAATATGACACAGAGAGCATGATGGCATTTTGAATGGATATATTGTGCCACCAGTTTTCATGAACTACAGCAGCCTTTCCCAGTGTGCTGCTATCCAAATATACTGGAATTCAGTGGCCATAAACTTGAGTCAGCAAAAGGCCACCATGACAAGAGATTATGGGGGGTTAAGTCCAATGCCCTAGGAGGGCACCATGTTGCAGAAGTCTGGAATGGTTGTAAGGAACCATCGTTTTGAATGAAGCGTTCCCCCATGAAAGCCTGTGCCATAATATCCTAGCTAGTCTTTAAGCACCCCCCCCCCCCCAAAAAAAAGCCTTAGTTGCCATACACACTAACAGGGGGAGCCTAGCCCTTTTAAGTCACAGAAGAGAGAAGTGATGTCAGCTTTAAGTCTTGTTGGCCCAATCTTCTCTACAGGTATCCACACAGCCACACAAAGAGGAGTTAAACCCAACTTCCTAATGGGAAAACGCCTTCCTTCTGCCTTAAGAAATTTGTCACTTGAGTGGAGAAGCATTTCTTTCAGTTGCTTAGTAATCCGTGTACTTCGTCGCCGGCCGCCTCCCTCAGGACAATGGAAGGTTGGCTAACAATAGCTGAACGAAGCTCTTTTCCTCCTGCGCTTTTGTCTCTGCGCTCTGTAACTCCTGGGAAAGTGTAAGCTTTTCTTCTTCCACTCAGCCGGGCGTTCTGGCTCCCGCGCTGCCTCCAAAGCCGCTTCCTTCCCCGGCAGGAGGAGGAAATCACCTGAAGCCGACTGCGTGCGTGGGAAGAGAAGGGGAAAAGTGGGGCAAAATTGGCGGGAACGGGAAGCGACCCTTGGCGCCTCCGTTGCTTTTGGCGACGAAGGGGGAGAGTGGATTCTCTGTCTGTTGTAGTTGGCCCCGACGAACGGAGAGGAGAGACGCATCGCCCTTTGCCAGCGTTCCCGCACCCGACACACTCACACACACACACTCGACCCCACTCGTGCTCTGGTGAGTCACAAGCAGGTCAGGAGGACCGCGCGGGAAGGGAGGGGCACAAAGCCTTTGGAGCCGCCGCAAGAGCTGGGAGCCGCTGGGAGCCGCCACAAGAGCGGGAGAGGAGCTCGCCCGAGCCCTGTCACAGCCAGTGTGAGAGGCTCCCTCGCAGGCGGCGCCGGAGGCGTCTCGGCGTCCTTCCTCCAGGTGGTTCAGCTGCAGAAGGGAAAGGGGAAGCGTGTGGCTCCCGCAGCCCGCGCCGTTGGTGGGACAGTGAGCGGGGAAGCCAGATGCGAAGGATCCGGCCGCTGCACAGCTGCGCCGTCGCTTTCAGCACGGAAGGTATGTAACCAAAAGGATCCCCGCCGGCTGCACATACTACGGGAAGGGAAGGGAAGGGATCCGCGCGCAAAACCACCGCTGCACTGCACCAGCCGCTTGCTCTGGAGCTTTGCGCGGCCCGATCCAGCGCCTGTGTTCTGCAGAGGGGTCTCCCGGGTAGGCGTGGCTGATTGGGCTGCAGTCCGGAGCTCACCTCGGTAAACCGGCTATTTTTTATAGTGCTGTCGGGGGTTGGTTTGGAATGAGCGGCTCGATGCACCGTTTAACCTCTATCACCTCTTTTCGATGGCAGGCAGGTATGAGGTAATGATAGAAAGGGGAGTGCCCCTGAGCATGTGCTGACTTCATTCCTGCTTATTTGGTTAAAGTGTAGAGCCTAGATCGGGGGCGTGACTTGTTAGGGAGTGCTGATTCTTAATGTCTCGTTTGACAGGCCCGCTATTAAATACATAAAATATTTTAGCCCTAAAAATTAAACAGGGATTGTGCTCGCACGGATCACAAACCAGCCAATCCCCTATCTAGCCTGGTATATGATGCGAACCCATCCCGCCTGGTTCGTTTATGCAACCCCCCCAAGTAGGGGTGAGTTACCTGGTTAAGGTGTCCTGCGCCAGCCACTGAGTCGTTTAGTGAGTTCAATATTTGACTATTAAGGGTAGCGGAATTTCATTTTGAGCGATCGCTGCTGTTGATTTGGGTGAGTGAGTGATGCGCGGCTGTTGGTTGTTGAGGAAATGAGTGGCTGGATTTTTTTTGGCGGCGGTGCTGCTGCTTTTGGAGATGTGCCTGGACGCAGCAGGGCTCACCCTAAACGTGTTTTTTTTTTTTTGTTATTTGCCAGGGATCATTCCCGGAACATGGGAAGTGGTAATGCCATAAAAAGGAGACGGTCTGTAAGCGGGTGCAAAGTGGTTTTCCCCTCTACTGAGTAAGCTACCAGCCCTTGTGTTTTTAGGAGGTGGAGCTTCTAAATCAGAAGACGTTCAGATAACTTCTCTTTGCGAGCTTGGCAGGTCTGGGCGACTTTCTTTTCCAGGAACACCCCTTCCTTACCCTTTTGCCCAGGAGAAATGAAAATATGCACGCATGCGCACTCCCAAGGCTCGAAGCGCTCTGCTGTCCACGTGAGGAGGCCTGGAGCTGGCAGGTGTAGGGAAGGCTAGAGCGAGGAGCCTAGGTGGGTATAGTGAGGGTCGATCCTGGGGCAAATGATGCATTAAAAAGTATATTATTCTCTGTATCTGAGAATATAGAGCAGTGGTTCTTAAACTGTTTGACCCAATTACCCCTTTTCCCGATCTCGAATAATGTCATTACCCCTCTCCAAAAAAAAAAAAATTCTCTTGTTTTACGCAAGCGTCTGGGCAGCCCCGAACTGGATCCTGGGCTCACGAACAAGCGATTACAAATTGCTCCATTACCCCCAGGATATGCCCAAATTACCCCTTGTTTAATTACCTCCAGTTTAAGAACCCCCGATATAGAGAATACCAACTATTCTTCCTGTTCCCGGTGATCGCCTTCGCATGAAGTTAGTAATTCTGAACTATTCCGTATTGGATCGTGAACTTTACTCAGGAGATACGGCTTGTCTGCCTGCTAGCTGAAATACGAGGCGGTACTTTGATTCCTTAGGATTGAATTGGCGTGAGGGGGAATATTTCCGATGGGCGCTATTTTCCAGAGAAAGACTAGCGGGGGGAGGAACAGAGTATAAAGCTGGGAGAAAGAATGAGGAAGACGACAAATCTCTCTCTCTCTCTCTCAGAGATTATTGAAACAGGATCCTGGATGATTCAGGAATGACTGTATCCTAAGGAGGAGGGGAGAGAAAGAGTGAGAAAGGATAGAAGCGGTAGGAGGAAGCTTGACAACGCGGATTGCTTACAAAGAACTTCGGCGACTCGCAGTCTGAGTCAACTTGGTAGTAGCGGTGGTTGCAGCGGTGCTGGCCAAAAAGTTATGGGAGGATTTTAGGGGCAGGCAGAAGGGGGTGGTCCCTTCAGCACAGGCCATTTTAGGCAACTTTGTCCGGAGGGGGTGATTCCTTTGGGCTATTTGCAGGTGTTCTTGCCTGGCTGCCAGAATTCCTGATAAAGTAGCTTAGAAATGTAAATATGGAAACCGGTGTGCACCTTGCTCCTGCTACTAATCTGGTCCACCCTTTAGGAGAGGGGCTGCAGACTTGCAAGACTTCCAGGAACATCTGGCTTTTATGCCAGTTTGATAAAACTTGGAGAATAGCTTACCCCTGATTTGCTAATGGGAGAGCTGTGAAATGCAGTTCAGAAATTTATCATCATGAAAGTCTGCAGAAGTACCTAAGGTTAGTATAGTCAGTGGAACTTAACTTACAGTCAAAACATGTTTTCAGCAAGTTATTTTAGCAATAGGATTGTAGGGGAGATGGGCGGGGACAAATCAAATAAATAAATAAATAAAAAACCTGATGTCTAAGTAAAAAGTTCTGATTTTTTCAGAACTTTAAATAAAACGTTCTGAAAAGAAAACTTCAGAATTTATATGATAAAATGGCAAGTAATGCAGTAAGAATGTCATAATATATTAGAACTGATTCTAGCCTTCTTCAACTTCATGCCCCCCATTTGTATTATATTCCAATCCCTTGCACTGGCTGAGGATGACAGGAGTTTGGTTAAACTGGCATTACCTTAGGATATGGTAATACATCGTATTTTCTGATGCACAAATTACCTGCTGCAATGGAAGTGCCCATTGGTCTTAATTCAGTAGATTCTTATGTTTTGAACTTCCTGATTCCTCTAATAACACCTTCAGTCTGTGAAAAGAGAACATTTACAAGAACTATTGAATTCAGAGTTATTTGAAAAAGTTTGTCTGCTAAGAGACAAATACGGCCTTCCAGCTTTATTTGGAAAGTTCTCCTGAAATCAGTGCTCCAGGCTGCACTTTCATAACCTATGCACTCCAGTTGCTGACTGGGAAGTTTGGAAATTGCAGTGATAACCCATTGGAAGGTCACCATGTTGAAGAAGCTGTTCTTACTAGAACTGTTAGAATTGTACAGTACTTCTTAGACATACAACACAAATGAGTCAGTTTCATTAGCAACCACTGGTAATTCTGAATAGGATCCAGTGGTTCACACATATCCAGTGTGATATGATTCAAATTATTATTTCCTAATGCTAACATATTAAATATTGTATGTGTGCTTTATGATTTATTATGAGTGGTTTTATGTTTTACTTTTATCTAAGTCTGTAAGCAACAACATACAAATGTATAATACAATAATCCAGAAATTATCCAAAATTATCAATATATCCAAAATAAATGCAATCAATTATAATAATATAATCATCAAACCATAGTACCAGATATCAAACAACAAAAATTCATCACACGTGAGATACCTCTATTTATTCTCATCTCAGTCTCCAAATGCATGTTAAGAACGCCATATTTTAGAAGCTTCCTGAATATTAAAAGCGAGGATACCATTCTTATATCTGGTGTGAGGACATTCCATAGGAATGGAGCACCTTGCAAGGAATGGGAACTCTCAACAAGCAGTCTGTACAGGCATGCCTTGGGCAGGCAAATACTATTTGGAGTAAGGCACCTCAGAGATAGCTAGGCCACAAACCATGTAGCACTTTGAAGTTGGTCATCGGAATCTTGACTTTTGCATGGAAACTTTGTGATCATGTAACGTATTTCATTACATACGTTTGATTGGTCTCTCCCCATTAAATTGCCGGTAAGAAATATTGAAAGACAGAATGAAATACGCCATTCTGCAGCCGTAGGAAATGTGTTTGTATTTCCTGTGGAATGTGAAATGTATTTCTTGTTTGTATTATGGTGAATGAGTGACTCCAATGGAAAATTCACTGTTGGGCATCTAGTCGTGGGAAGAATATAGAGGAAATAATACATCTTGTAGAAGATTTTGGAAAAACAGACTTCCACAAGCTGTCCTAATCAAAAACCCGATTTTCTTTGGGGTGTCTCCCCAGCACACCTATGAAAGGCCAGTGTGGACTGGAAGAAGTTGCATGCCTATAAATTAGGGAACACCAGGCTAGCGAAGATTGTCTTAAGCAATTATGCTGAACGATTGAGGCTAATATCAAAAATGGATTGCATTCCATCAGCAACATAGGGGATGACTGCATACTTGGTGACATGATCTGTTTGTCCCAATGTAATAATGACAAATTTCTATGAAGTAGGTTGGAATGATTTTTTAAATACAGTTAAACCTCATTTTTATGGACGAAGTGGGGGAAGGGATGTCCATTATTCATGAAAGTGTAGTAAATTGGAAAGCACATCTTAGTGATATATGTCATTTGCATGGTGACATCATTGTGCAATAACACAAATGAATCATTTGGCTCATTTTACTTCATTTGTGTAATGAAGCCTTTGACAACTTATACACAGTAAATCAAGGCTTTCAGGATGGGAGGATAAGCATAGTTGCCCAGCCATCCCTGGAGGGTGCCTGGTTGGAGGAATGGCATTTCTTGGTCAGTTGGCATGACTAGAACCTTGAGCTTCCTAGTCTCCTAGAAAAGAGCACTGGAGAGCACAGGAGAAGGAGGAGAACTTTCCAGGTTGGCAGGGCTACCATTTTCTTCTTTTTTACTTTGATTAACACCTCTTTAAGCTTCCAGTGAAGCTTGAGCCAAGAAGCTAAGCAATTGTGGGGCTCCCTGGTGATAATCCAGTTCTCTGCTGCCCTCTTGCTGGTGAAGATTGGGCAGTTCAAATGAGCCATATGACATGTAGATATTAGTTGCCAAGGAAAGTAACAGGCAGGGAATGGAAATGTTAAAGGCAAGGAAAAAGGACTGAGTGAGTGGTGCCTGAAGCCCTGAAGTAAAGGAGGAACAGTGTCTTTGCACAGATGATGACAATGTAAATCTCAAGAGAATTTGGTCCATTGCCTATAAAGTTCATTGCACTGAGGTCCAGTAATTCAAGGTTTCACTGTACAAAAGAATCAACACTGAGTGACAGTTATATGGTCCCCTCAAGTTGGTAGACTTTGCAGACTTTCATTCTTTCAATGGGGTTAGGGATGTTGTGAAGCATTCTTGGTTGGATAAAAGGGTTTTGAGGGAAGAGTTGAATATCCCCTATCACATACTGAACTTGAAATGCTTTCCGTGTAAAAAAATTATTCAGTAACTATCACTTTCTAATTCAGTTACCTCCAGCCCTTGTGTTTGTTTAGCTGTATAATGTCACCTGGTAGACCTATGTATTTTGGCCAGTAGTCAGAAATTATAAAATTTGGTAGTCCAATACATCTAGGGCTAATGTAACATTAAAAGGGTTATCCATTCTAATTTCTGGCAGCAACATTTTTTGATGCTTTCATGATGAGCTTGCTAAAGGAAGCATTATGTTTATTTCCTGCCTTTAAAAGTCTTGGAAATGCAGGTGTGTGAGCTGCACTATTCTCTTTCTAGCTTGGAGGAGACATAAAGTGTCAGGAAGAGAATTGCTGCCATATATTTACTTTGCTTACTTGTCCTAAATTATCAAGGGATTGATTTAACTGCATCTCTGGTTTCACACTGAACATCCCTGTTTTAATGGGGGGGCGTATTAGAGCAAGTAGCATAAAGTAGTGGCACTGTTTTCTTTCTTACTTATCCAACATTGATCTGGCCATTATTTCTTTCTGGATTGGCTATCTCAGGGCCTTTCACATCCCAGCTGAGACTTAATTTGCCCTTGGTCCTCTGAGTTCAGTTGTATATAATGTATTTGTGTGCAATGTTGTTCATGCGTATCATCCTGTTTATAGAACATAGGCTGTACACCTGCATGGTACCTTCTGCAGCCAATAAGTCTGAGGATATCTTGCTTAGCGTTTTCCAAGTTCTCTGCCCTATTTTTTTGTTTGTATATTTTCTAAACATTATTTTAATAAAATAAACAGGAAGCTAACATACTGCAAAGTACCAGCCTCAAGCATAGTTCGTCTATTTAACAATGCCTTTATGCTTCACTTAGACCTCAGCCAGTTCTTAGAAAAAAAAATATATGATGGATGGTTATAGTCCAGTGCTTTGTTTAAAACTAAGTCCCATCCTCTAAGGGCAAACCAACAGACAGCATTCTTGGGATTTAGAAAGAGAAGCAGTGAATAACCTTACTACCTTCTGATAAATGTAACTGTAAGTCGACACATCCACCCTAGCAGCCATTTTGTGGGTGTGGCTGTAACTTCCCATAACTGCTCCAGAGGTTCCCACTGGTTCCAAAACATTGGAACTTCTGGTATGGAGCTTAGTGTTCCAATGAGCCAGCCCACAACTGATACTAATTGGGGCATCTACAAGGGACGGAGATGAACCTGAGATGGATTCCAACCAAGATTCCTAGCAGTTCAGTCAGCGTGGATACTAATGAGGGATTCTGGGACTTGTAGTTTCTGAAAAACTGGAATATCGTATATTCCCCACCTCTGATGTACAGTGTTATTATTTGATAACATTCTATGTAGAATTACTTCTGTATAATATTAAGAAGTGTGGCTGTTGTAGAACATTGCTACCCATCTTTATGGCTGGGAAGCATTCCAATAACTGTATTGCATTGAACTACAAGTATTGTACAGGCCTCTTATTGGTTTCTGAGATCAAATCAATGGTGCTGATTTTTTTTTTAAGTCTTATGTATCACATTATTCCTAGTAAGTGCTTGTCTATTTATAATTAGCAATGGAGGCCCTGATTTGTATCCAGCATAATGAAGAATATGTTAGTGATTTCAGAAACAGAATATATTGATTATTTTATAATCAAGTAACTCATACAGTCTTCACTGTGTGCCACAGTAACTCATGCCTTCATCACCATGTGGCTGGACTATTGCGTTGCCCTTGAAGACCACTCAGAAGCTTCAGTTAATCCAGGATGCAACAGCCTGTTTATTAAATGACACCATCATGAACCTGTGCTCCAAGACCTGCATTGACTTCTGATTAGCTTACAAGCATAATTCAAGTTACTGTTCATTGCCTATAAAGCCCTATGTGAAATATTTTCAGGACCACCTCTTTCAACCCAAATTGCCCTGCCCTACTAGTTTTTCCTGGAAAAAACTGTAGTCCCCCATTTTCATAAGGTATACCTCATAGGTGCTGTTTTTCTGTGTCAGCATCTGTACTCTGGAACAGTCTCTTGCTTGAATTGAGGTTGACCTCTTCAGTTTGGCTTTACAGAAATGATTTAAATCTGAACTATTCTGGAAGGCCTACAGAGATGCATATGTATTAATGTACTAATGATTTTATAATTATGTAATTTTAATTTTTTACTCTGGATGTTTCCTGTGTTTTATTACTGTAACTGCCAAAAGCCTTTGAAATTGCAGTGAGTATAAATCAAATAAATAAACTTAAATTTCTCTCATATAAGAATTTGTGGATTCCCACCAAAATTAGCTGATAGACACCTTTCAGTTCTCCTGCATGCTGATGACATGGTTATTCTGTCATTATCTGTGATAGGGATGTGAAGAGCCCTTAGATCCTTTGCCCAATATTGTGAAAAAGAAAAACTGATGATAAATCACCAAAAAACAAAAAATCTGACCTTTAACAAAAGACCTAAAATTCATAGTTGGTATATCGATGTTAATAAGATCAAGCAAATCAAATGCTTTAACTATCTTGAACTACCTGTGTTCATCAGCAGAGGAAATGAAGGCAAATTAGAAACACAAGTCTTTTGAAAAATAACCCACACTAACCAAGTGCTCCATTACGAAAGTAACAACCCAGCCTTCCACAAGAGGAGCTGTGTAAGAACATTATTCAGATGAGCACAAATGCACTTCAGCAACCCAGAACACTAGAAAAAGGAAACAGCCTATACGACATCTTCCAACAAAATGGATACCCATGCAACTTTATCAAAAAGGATCTGACCACTCAACCCACTACAACACAAGCAATGAAAAGGATAACACTGCCATACATCAGAAACATCTCAGAAACAACCAACAGACTATTACAACCACACAGCATCACCGTAGCACACAACCAACTAAACTTCTCCAAAATATCTTAAGTAAACCAAAAGACCCAGTAGCGCAAGGGGAAAAAAAAAACAGGTATCATCTACAACATACAGTTTAAGGACTGTAACAGCCATTATGTAGGACAGACAGGTAGAAGGCTAGCAGAGCACATCCATGAACACCAGCTAGCAGCCAGAAGACACAATGAAAACTCCTTAATCTCACAATTCATGGATAGACTCAACCATAATTTCAACTGGGAAACTGAGTATCCTAGACCAAGCTAAATCCAAAAACATAAGAGAATTCCTGGAAGTTTGGCACTCAGAAGCATCAGCCATCAATAGACACATAGAGATAAACCACATTTACATACCATTCAAAAGAGAGAATAAGAAATCTAAGAAGGAAACAAAAAGACCAGAACATATCCTCTCCAGCAGCTTATACCCAGATAAGCAGGAATTAACACCAGACAAACAATCAAGTAGAAAACACTACTTTAATCTAGGAACTACCAAGGAGACAATCAAGCAGAAAACAACACCCTAATCATTGAACTACCAAGGAGAAAACCGCACCCCCACCAACACTGGCAGGGCAAGTTACTGTATAAACAAGGAGCAAGCCCCACACTCACTAGCACTGATGGTGTTACCTAGTCAGGTAATAAAACACCTGCAATCAAACAACCAAACTCAGAGAGCACCAAGAACTCCACAGTTCAACCCTGAGCTACGTGTATTCTCTTCTATTGGTATAACGACATTAGTTTAGCACCAAGGCTACGTAAGTCTTGGAGACTGTGTTTTACTATTCAACCAACTGATTATTATCAATCTCTCATAAACAATAAACATTGCAGAGTATTTGCTCTGGCCAGATTCAACATACTTCCTTCAGCAGTTATTGATGGTAAATATCAAAAAATTACCTTCCACAAACAACTTTGCCCCTGTGATTCCCACACCATAGAGGATGTTCAGCATGTCCTGCTATACTGTAATTTTTATTTGAATCTACATGGGGTATTAATCCAGCCACTCATAACAGAATTCCCAGGGAGAGACCGATAATATGTGTCTTATCTTTTAGCAGACCGTAAAAGCACTATCACCCATAACGTTGCCAAATTCTGCCTCTCTGCTATACGCGTGAGGCAACAAATACTGTCCAACAAAACTGCATTTCTTTGACACCTTTAAATTTCCTTCCCTTCTCTTTTCTTTCTTCCTCTTTAACTCATAACTTTTTTTAATTGACATTTTTAATGTATATTTTATGTATGTACACTGCGTGCACAATTATTAGGCAAGTTGTATTTTTGAGGATGAATTTCATGATTGAACAACTACAGTGCTCTCGGTCAATCCAAAATGTTAATAAACCTCAAACCTGAATATTTAAGAAAGTAAACGTGAGGTTTTGGCTTTCTTAGGAGCATATCTATGTGTGCACAATTATTGGGCAACTATTAGTGTACAGAATTGTTATGCAACTAAATGAAAAATGAAAATTCCTCCATCTCACTCATTTATTTTCATCTGTTAAAGTGAGAATAATAAACAAACAACTCAAAATTTACAAATAAACATTTCTGACATTTCAAACAAAAAATCAGTGACCAACATAGCCACCCTTCTTTGCAGTAACAGTCTTAAGCCTTCCATTCATGGAGTCTGTCAGTTTCATGATCTGTTGACGATCAACTTTTTGTGCAGCAGCAACCACAGCCTCCCAGACACTGTTCAGAGAGGTGTACTGTTTTCCTTCACCGTAAATCTCCCATTTGAGAAGGGCCCACAAGTTCTCAATAGGGTTTAGGTCAGGTGAGGAAGGGGGCCATGACATTATTCTTTCATCTTTGAGGCCTTTACTGGCTAGCCACGCAGTGGAGTACTTCGATGCATGCGATGGAGCATTGTCCTACATAAACATCATTCTCTTCTTGAAAGATGCAGACTTTTTCCAGTACCACTGCTTGAAGAAAGTGTCTTCTAAAAACTGGCAGTAGGTTTGGGAGTTGATTTTGAGTCCATCTTCAACTCATAAAGGTCCAACTAGCTCATCTGTAATAATACCAGCCCATACCAGTACCCCACCTCCACCTTGCTGGTGTTTGAGTCGAAGTGGAGCTCTGTGCCCATTACTGATCCGGCCACAGGCCCATCCATCTGGTCCGTCAAGAGTCACTCTCATCTCATCAGTCCATAAAACCTTTGAAAAATCTGTCTTCAGATATTTCTTGGCCCAGTCTTGCCATTTCAACTTATGTGTCTTATTCAGTGGTGGTCGAGTTTCAGCCTTCCTTACCTTGGCCATGTCTCTGAGCACTGAACACCTTGTACTTCTGGGCACTCCAGGTAGGTTGCAGTTCTGGAATATGACAGCACTGGAGGATAATGGGTTCCTGGTAGCTTCACATTTGATTCTTCTCAAATCTTTGGCAGTTAATTTGCGTCTTCTTTTCGCAACACGTTTCTTGCAACCCTGTTGACTATTTGCAGCAAAACATTTGATGGTTCTGTGGTCACACCCCAATATCTTAGCAATTTCAAGAGTGCTGCATCCCTCTGAAAGACTTTTTACAATTTTTGACATTTCAGAGTCAGTTAAATCTCTTTTTTGGCCCATTTTGCCTGAGGAAAAGAAGCTGCCTAATAATTATGCACACCTTGATATAGGGTGTTGATCTCCTTAGGCCACACCCTCCCTCATTACACAAATACACATCACCTGATATGCTTATATCCAATAAGCATTCAGGTTTATACAGCTTGGAGGTGGAAAATATGCATAAAAATGATGATATGGTCAAAATACTTGTCTAATAATTGTGCACACAGTGTATATGTATATGGACACATGTTGGTCAAAGACCATAATAAAGATTTATCTATCTGTGTACTGACACTTTCTGTACACTGGAGAAAATGGCAGTCTTAGGAGATTGGTCACCATTCAGCCTTGTGAGATAAGATGAATAGTTTTCTTGATTTTTTCTGTTTTCCTCTACACATTGGGAACCAGTTTCATATACCTAAACAAAGAGGTAAAAACAGTTGTATTGCTGAACATATAAGCCATGTCTCCTACAAACCAAGGATTTTCACTGTATTTGTATCTTTCTTGTAAAGTGCAATGTGTTTTTCTTTGTCAATTATTTTAGAAATATTGATAATTAACACAAGCATGTTACAAGAAGCTTTTTAAACAAACTTCTTTACTCAAAGAACTATTAGAGGTACAACACTTTAAAGACAAGAATAAGTAAGTGACCTTTCATTTTAATTTGCCATTTTCCTCTAGAAAAAAAATATGTTCTACATTTTGCTCTCTGAATTCCTGCAAATACAGAATTTCTTAATCCTTAACCTTCAACATCATAAGGTATCTTGTTGCAGAAACCTTTTAGGAAATTAAATCAGCAGTATAATCTAATTTTGAGAGGCTTCTTTAAACACAGGACATATGTACCAACTTGTTTGTTTCAGTATTAACAAATCTTTGGAATTGGCAGGCTGCTTGCCTCCAGGAAGACAATGTGCTGTACAGGAAAGGAATTACTCATGTTATGTTGCAAAAGTATATTAAAAGAGACAAATACCTGGTATTGCTTTTTTTTTTTTAAGGTAAAAAGCTAAACACACACCTAAACTGAGCTCGACTCCTGATGACTGCACCTAAACAGTTTACTTGACAACATCATGGAAGTGGTTTGCTATTGCCTTTTTCTGAGATGATTTTTCAGTGTTCCAGTCAAACCTACAGCCCACGGATTCCCAGATGATCCCCCATCCAACTACTACCTGCTTAGTTTATGAGATCAGCCAAGCTAGGTACTGCTATCTGATAAGCTTCCTTTTTCTTAATGCCTGTGATCAGTATTTATTTCATTCAGCTTTTCTGATTGTATCAAGAATGTAAGCCAAAGTATATAATAGGTACAATATAGTTGTAATGCAAGTGTTACATTAACTCTTCACATACCAGTGTAGAAGTGCTAAAACTGAGATGTTCAGTTAGAATGTATATGTGTAAGTTTGTCTGTATGAGAGGAGCTCTAGAGACATAATTTTGTGGATTTTGATCTCTGTATGTTTAAAACATTTTATGTATGTATGTTAAAACATGATCACTATGTTGCTAACTTGCAGATCCCTAAAACTACTTTTAAAAGTCCCTGCTAATTCCCCATATTTGAACTGACAGAATCTAAATAGAGTCTATGTATGATGTGCTATTTGAACTGTCCAAAATTTAATAATTTCATATCCTGTCCACTTATGATGGAATATAAGAACACTATGGATCTGTCCAATGTGGGTTACTTACAATTTGAAATTTGCTACTGATAGAAGTATGCTTCTTTTTACTGGCACAACCACTGAGTCTTGCTTACATTAACACTGAAGAAATATAAGGTCTGCAAACCTTGGTACTTAAAATTTCATTGTAATTCTTCGGAATGTTAAGTATTTTCCAGCCATTACATCTTGGATTGTGAAAGTTTTGTGAAATGCTTGTGTATATCTTTATATTCCTTCTGTGCAGGTCATAAATATGTTTCCCTATCTCTCTTCTCTCTCTTTTTCTAGGTGTTTAATTCCAGCTTCCTTAGATAAGCATAATCCTATGTTATAATCCTTTGCTTTAATATGAATCTCAGTAACATTCTAGTCATTAGAATCTAATTCATGATGAAATCTCAGAAAAGCTTCATTGAAGATTCAGCTTTTTGTATTTTGGGGGATAAAGTTAGGATATACATTCAGTAAATAATTTTAAAATGCTTATGGAGATTTAATGCTCAGTAGGTTTATAGACATTTCTACCATACTCAATAATACCAAGTGTCTTAGATGCTTATACCTTCTACATACCTTAAGAATTAAAAATAGCAACAAAACAGATATTTGCTGAAATTCATTCTTTGCCATTGAGCTCTTCACTCAGAAATACTGAAAATAGTAAGAGATTGTAGACGCAATTTGGTTAAATTTGCAGTTGTTAGTCTTTGACTTCTGTAAATTGATTTCCTCTTCCTGAGCTTGAGTGGTTTGCTGATTAAGAGCAGTGCACTGAGCAGAATAGGTAACAGTTGTTTGTTTTTTCCCCTTGTGCAAGTTTTAGCAGGCTATGAAATATCCTGAAACCCTTATATAATCCTGCCATCCTATAATGTGCAATTGTACATGGAATGCCTGTTTGTCTGAAACTGCAGACGAGACATCTGTATGTTCCATTGTATGAAGACAAATGCTTTCTTACTATAGATATTTCCTGTTTTCTGTATGTGCTGCTGTTGGAACTAAGCCTTCCTTCCCATGTGTGTTGACTAAACTTTTAGAAATGGTATAATCCTAAAATGATTAAATGAAATATTAACTGCCACATGAGATTATCTGGCAAAATGGAGGCAAATTACATGTCTTATTTCTGGTTCTGCAATTTGTTGAGTTCTCAGTTAAGTTTCTTTAATATGTGCATATTCCAGATTTTCCTTCATTTTTCCATACATTGTTTTCTGTCTTGCCAGACAACCAGTAGTTGCTTAGGCCTACTTCTCTCCTTTGTAGCTTTAAAACTTCCATTCTTTCACTTGTTGCATTCTCAGAAAAACAGATGTGTATTTGCCAAGGTAGTACAAGAATGTAATGACCATTCCATATGTAAAGTAACTCATCTGTATAAACAATCTTGCTTTAGACAGCTATCTATCATAAACTACATATTTTGAAATGTTTGAGGCTGATCCCTTCAATAAGTTTCCTTAGTGTAAGTACAGCCAACTGTTTCTTGAGGGCAAGAATGTGGAAGATCGTACTATGCTCCAGCCACCAGGAAATCAACCTCCACCTGTGTTTTCCTGCTACGCATCAAAAGCAGTGTTTTCCAACTTGGCCCAACTCAGGTGGTGCTGTCTGGTTTGCCAATTGTGTTTCATTTCATTGTAAGCAAACACTTTTCCTCCAGTTGCCTGTTGTACGCTGTGGCAGGAATGTGCCTTTCTTCCAGTCACTGCCCTCCATGGTCATTTCATCTTGGGCTGGTGGACTAGTGAAACAGTGGACCTTTTTACATTATTGTTGTTACAGATACACCAGTGAAATGGTGAAAGATTAGAAATGTTAGTTAATGTTTTTACATACAAGTTCACTGGAGGACTGTTGAATGAATGGCCTTTTTTTTTTAGCAAGTTCACTGATATAAGGGTGAAATATAGACCTTTAAAAAAAAATGGTGAAATGGACCAGAGTTTTGCCACCTTTCCATTCTAGCCCATATGATAGGAAAAATGGCAAAACTGTGGTGTTTTCTTTCATCCTTTTTTTAATTGCACTGGTCTTCCAGTGGATGAATCAGATGAGAAGGTGTCACCTACAAGGGAGAGTCAACAGAAGAGGCTCTCACAAAAATGGAAATGCCCATGGAAAAGAAAGCAGTTGGGTGGGGTAGATATAGCCTAGCTATAAAGTCACTGGCTATCAGGTCACCTAGCTATAAAGGCACAAAACTAATCAGTCCCTGCCCAGCAGTCCACCTTGCCTCTGAAGATGTCAGCAACAGTTGCTGGCGAAACGTCAGGGAATCTGTTGTCTAAACCATGGTCACTAAACCCTGAAGCTCAACACTGACCAACAGATACCAGCTGTGAAAGCCTCCACCAAAATAAAATAATGTTCTGGTGTGCATTTGACTATATGACCCCTGAAAGGATGGACAGGCTAATAATTTGTCAAAACTACCGACTAATGTTAGAAAGGAAATTTAAAGGAAAAAGGCAAGAACTCTAAATGCAAATTCTGAGCATGGGACAAAGCAAAACTGACATATTCATCCCTAATGCAAATTTCACTATAAAACAAATAGAGTTTGAAACTAACAGTTTCATCCATCTATAGCTAAAACCTAGTACAAATGCATTAAGAATTTTCCCTCTACACAGGTGCAAACTTTGCAGGTAAATGCAAACAATTCAAAAACTGATTTGGGAATGATTCAAAAGAATGAAATTAGTAACAATATATTTGTTTTGACACCAGATTTGACCATAGAACTATATGCATGGTATGTGTGCCTTTGAGTCAGTCTTAACTCCTGGCAACTGCCTGGACTAGTCCCTGCAGTTTTCTTGGCAAGATTTTCAGAAGTGATTTGCCATTGCCTCCTTCCTAAGGTTAAAGAAAGAGTGATTGGCCCAAGGTCACCCAGCTGGTTTCATTTCTAAAGTGGGACTAGAACTCAGAGTCTCCTGTTTTCTAGTTTGGTTTCTAGCTTAACCACTACACCAAACTGGCTCTCATAACAGAAAGTAAAGGGATGTGTTTTCTTATTGATTACCCAGGTTTTTTAATTACATTGGGCAATTGTATTGAACAGGAATGGCATCATCTTTATTACTTTTTCTGAGCCTTAAATATAAATTTATCTTCTGAAAAATTCCCCTGAAAATGTATTTTATTGCAAACATAACTGCAAAGTTCTTCAGTTTCTTTCTCCCTTCCCCCATCAAACGTGAACACTTTTACAAAATTCCTAGGATACTCCTGTATGCAGATACTTAAAAGCATTACCCAATTTATGCAAAGTTGTAAGTCATATATATTTTAAGCTATCAAATGATCTGTTTGTCTCTAGGCAAAGCTAGTAGTAATATAACTTCTGAAACTTTCTTTGAACTCATCTTCTGAATATCCAGATGGCATGGAAGTCTTCAGGCTAGATAAAATAAACTGTGTTTCACAATAAGTGTACTAATTTATTGTAATAATAAAAAATTGAATTGTCAGCTCTTCAGAATAAAACAAGGCTTTTGGAGATTGAGTAGTACATTTTTAAAATAATTTGATTTTTTTTCTTCTGTGTATATTCACTTTAAATTTTGATTAGAGGGATAAATGAAAGTTTGTAATACACTTAAGCATTTGATTTAGACTTTTTCCTGTGATTTTTTTTCTGTTCCACTGTATTTGAATAGGTTAGGAATTGAGGTGGTCTGTTCCATCCCAAAATCATCTATTATTTGCATCACCCCCCCCATCATATTCCATAATGACAAAAGCTGTTTTTACTTTTACAATCTGTCAGATTATTGGAATTATTAATACACCATTTCTGCAGCCAATACTGGTGGCCTGTTTGAAAAGAATTCCAATTCTTCTACCACAGCAGAGTAAAAAAAAAAAATCAAAATGGCAGTCAGGACCATGTGACTGGAGCCCCGCCCCTTTCTAGATGTGTGCAGAGTTGACACACTTACAAAAGGGAGGAGTTTTAAAAACATGGTTGGGACTTCCATCTTGACATTTTTGACTTTCCGCTGTGGATGCCTCTGTCTTCCACACCCCTGGCTCCTAAGTGTGTGGTAAAGTCATTTCATTTCTCTGTGAAACCACCAAGCTTTTACTGTCTTGGCTTTATGTTTAGCATTGAACTTCCCTTTGTTTTCCATCCACCACTGGTTTAGTACTATGTTTCTATATACACATTCAGGTAGCATTTAAAGGAAACCATCGCTATTATTTTAGGGCTTCTCCAGTCTGGTTTGCTGCTAAATCATCATGGTGATGGAGTTGCTTCTTCCAGGAGCATTTGTCTGATTTTTCAGAGAGAGTCTTTCTCTCTCCCCATTTTTGCTAACCACAGTAATCATCAGTGGGGGAAAATGATGGAAAGCTCAGGGGCTGTGCCAGATAATGTTAGTAGCTATTGTGAACAAGAGTGAGTATTGATTGGCTGATCATTTCTGCAAGGTTTACATTCACAAAAATAAGGATGTGTCCAAAGTTATAGCATAGAAAGACGTCATAGCTAAGAGTTGCTACTTGCTTTTTTAGAAGTATTTTGCTTTAACATGTATTGTGAAGACTGGGGAAAGCTGATAGTCTGGAAGGGCTCTCACTGCTGTTTGGGAGCTGGAACATTTTTGTGTTATGTACATATATGTCCAGAGAGATGAACCAGATTATTTTGTTCCAAATTGAGTTGGTCCTCAGTTCAACTACTGTTCCCCTTGTTTCATTGTTTTCTGTGTCCTTTGCTTTGGTTTTCCTAAGGCCATCTCTCAGATCTTACAAAATTAATGATAGCCAAGACCATCCTCCCTTTCTTGACTCTTGGATTCAGCTAGTTACTGCAAGAAGCTCCTTGATTGCCTTCACAAAATCCCTTTCAAAAACATAAGATCATTAACATTTTATTAACAATTAAAATAACCATGGAGAATTTGTTTATGTCATCTCCAAAACAACCTGTCTTGTACAATAAAATGGAAATTAGGAAATATCTAAACTTATTATTTCCATGTCTTTATTTGACAATTGTAAACTTTTAAAAAATTCTGTTTTCAAGTAATGCCTAAAATGTGTCAAGTATTCCAAAATGCGGAAACTTCTGACTTGTTTATAAGAAGTACCTTTAATCTGGCAAATTGTCCTTTTTTCAGTCAGAGCAGTATCATTGACATTAGGCTAGTTGGATTTGATTTTCCAGGTTTACTGCCAGGAGGTCTTCAATATGTACCTGGAGAAGTAGATGTGATTTAACCTGGGATCTGTTCTGTTAAAACAGATGTAAGACAAATATCTTTGAATATTGCAGGTATTTCTCAACATTTTCCCCTGTTTTGTACATAAACTTCAAAAAAGCTGGAAGACACTCATGAAGAGTCTTCTGTTGAGTAAGAGATATATACACAGTGAAACCTTGAAGTGCAGTTTGTGAGTTTATTGTGTCAAACATACATGAGCTAGACATATATGCGCTTGTAATGATAATCATCTTTTGTGTCCCAGTTCACGGATGACAGTATATAATAAATGTCATGTAGAAAGGAGCCTTAAAGCCATTGATTGGAATTAGTGGTACTCTGATTACAAAATAGCAGTATTTGCCCAAACAAGTCTTGGCCTTGAATCACTTTAAACACATTCTTTGTATGTGTCTCCAGGTATGCTGTAATTCAGAAGTTCCCCATGCAGGTGTATCCTGTTTGACTTAAAAAGCTAAAATCAAATATTTTAAATGACTAATCCACAATCATACGGATATTCAAAACTCTAAAAAAGCACTGACTCAGAAGTACTGCTAATGATTTGAAAACATTTACTGAACATACTCATGTAACTTGAGCAAGTAATACAAGATGATGATTAAAAAAAAAAACCAACTGCAGAAATTATTCAATAATTAAATTCCAAGCTTATAACCCCTTAGACAAAATATTGTTGGAAGGAATATTAAATGTGTTTGTATGAATAAGTGAGTATATGTTATATAAAAATGTTTTTGTGTGTGGAAGCTCTGAATACAATACAGGTAGTCCTCACTTAATGACTGTTTGTTTAGTGACTGTTCAAAGTTACGAAAGCACTAAAAAAAGTGACTTACAGCTGGTGCCCGAAGTTACAAGCATCACAGAACCCCGATCACGATCCAGGTACTTGACAACCAGCTTGCACTTACAACAGTTACAGGGTCATGTGATTGCCATTTGCAGCCTTCCCAGCCAGTTTCTGGCAAGCAAATTCAATAGGGAATTTCACTTAACAACCATGTAATTCACTTAACAACTGCCACAAAACAGATCATAAAATCGGGTCCAGTCACATGATGATTTGCTTAATGACCACATCTCTTAGCGACCTAAATTCTGGTCCTAACTGTGGTCGTTAAGCGAGGACTACCTGTAATTCCTAAACTGAAAAAGGAACTTTCAGTTGGATATGTTGCTAGGTTTTCATTGTTTTTAATTGTCTACATCATTAGTATTCCACTTTTTAGTATATATTTATAACAGTGAGTTAAAATAAATAAAAAGTAGGATTATCTGGTTCTGTTAGAAAGGTAGTAATGGATCAATGAACATCTACTGAGGGCATTTTGAATTATTAGGACAACCACAAAGATGTCCAGCTTCTAATAAGTGCAGTAGATAATGACTCAATATTTAGAATGAGATACCCTGATCAGGACTCTTCAGCAGCACTTAAGGCATAGGGCCAAGAAGTTGTTTGGAAAAACATGACCCCCAAAATTAGTTGAACCTAGGCCATGATTAACAACATGTTCAATTCTTTTAATGTTAATAGGTTCATTTTAAGATTCTGTATCCCCAGTCTTCTTTTTATCTAACATGTTGTTTCAGGTCTTGTGGATAGTATATTGGATCTAAATGTAAGTGATGCAGGTTCAGACTCTGTTCTGCTAAGTTAGATGTTTTAAATACATTTTTGTCTATGGTGAATCATTAGTCTGATTCTACTCTTGAGGGAACATGTCTGACTAGAAAGGAAATGGGTTTAACATGCTTAAGTGTCTTATATTGAGTCAGTGTGTCAAGTGTCTTACATTGGTCCATCTAATTCAGTATTATCTAGAATGTAGACTTCACTGACTGGCAGGGCTTGTCCCATTGTTCAGACTGAAACCGCACAAATCATATCTGTCAAACCTGTATTATATTTGATGGGCCTGCAGTTGACCGGGGTTTATCTCTCAGTACAACTCTTCTTCAGTTTCTCAGATTACAGCTTACAATTTTCTGTCCCTGAATCTCAGGGGAGTAATTGCCTTCGACAATACATGGAGTAATTGTTTGTTTGTTTTAAAACTGTGTTAAGAGCTACTCTATATAAAACTATGATGAAACACAATTAAAAGCTAAAGATTTTCATCACTGTAAAAATATCTGTATGGATTATATTACAGGCTATTTAATGTTTGAGATTTCAGTGATTTCAACGTGTTAAATACCAATTCTTTCTGGTTTCTGGTTGCTGAATGTATAACTGCATCTCAGTATTCATGTTTAATCATTTTGCATAAGTTTTCTGCCACTAACTATCAAGAGAACATTCACTTTCTTCTATGTATTGGAATTTCTTTACCTTATAACTTGTCCTAGCAATAGATGAACAAAAAGTTCTTAACCTGGTTGTTTAGTATCTCTGATAAAATACTGCAGAAAATGTTTCCTCCCTACTTCACCTGATGTAGAGGTTATTGAATCTTTAGCAAACATGCAGATGCCTGTCCGTTCATGAAAGGAATGTGACTTAATTCTGTCTTTAACATGTACAAACCTCCAGTTTAAAAAAGAAAGATGATAGAATATAATAAATTGTTGCAACTGTAAATCATGTCTGGAGAAAATTAATTGCTATCAGATAGTATTTGAAATACTTCACAGTGCATGGCAGAGCAAGTGAAGCATCTTTCTTTGAATCATTAAAATAGCTGCATCTTTTGCTTTCTTCCTAGGAAAGCAGCTATGTGTGCATAACCTTGCAAAAGAGTTGGCTGCTTTAACAGTTTGAAGAAAGATGCTTTGTTTGTACTGCATGTATCAAGAAGTACATGTTTCACATGCTTGAACAACCCTGTATTTTAAATATCTATAATTTTAAAGTGAATACATACTTCAGATGTAAGTATGAAGTGTACTGAACATCTAACTCTGCAATGAAGAAAAGTATTCATCAGAATATCAGATTTTGTGTTTAATTTGTCAGTTATTTTCTCAAAATAGTTTTAGCATAAACACGGGTGACTTTTAAGGTATTTTTAGCTTTAAAAAAGAGGAAGTAGGCTAAATTCCGACATTAAGGGCTCTTTCCTAGGCAACTATTTATTTTTAAAAGGCAGTGGAGATATTCCTATGAGTTAGAAGTAGTTTCATGAAATCCTGAACACACTTTGTAAGTGTATAGGTTCAGTGTACAGGCAGGAGTAGGTGTAGCCTTGCCATGCACCTGTGATATACTGAATGTGTCTGTTTTCTCTATTTCTCCTCTGATATGTGCCTTGTATGGTTTTATCTCACTAGATGCGGTTCTGATTTTCTCCATATCTCTCTATGTTACAACATGTGGACATCTGCATAATTTCATGTGCTGTGTTTTGTGACTAGAAAGTCATGTTTTCTCTGTTGTAATTTTAAAAAAAGCTATGTCATTTAAGTGCTGGTTTAAGAACAGAACCTGCTGGATCATGGAAATCTAAGTACATACTCCACTTATGGAATCCACAGGCAGAGTAGGGAGATAGCAAGATGAATTGAAGGTGAAATTGAGGTATCTGCCACAGAAAGGGCTTTATTTCGGGCTACAAAATGTTTTGGTCCACTATTACATGGGGCAGAAGAAACACAGTTGAATGTCAGGAAAAGGGAGAACTGCACCTTCAAAGAGTCACAAAGTGGAAGGGAACACCTACTTACTTGTTCTTTTTAGATAAGTCTGCAATAGAAGAAAAGAGTGCTGAATACTTGCTTTTTAAAATATCCAGTGAGATATGTTTCCTATGTGGTAGCTGTTCCAAATTTGCCTGTTTTACAGTTCTAAATTATAAGAAAGTGATCCTATCCAGCACCAATCTTAACTGGGTGAAATGAAAACAATGCCAATTCTCTAAAGCAAACTCGCATTCTAAAACATGAATCTATTCCAAGCAATATGTTTAAAAATATGAGCAGACTTTAATGGCTTTGTGATTATATATACAGGTGAAACTCAAAAAATTAGAATATCGTGCAATGTTCATTTATGTCAGTATGGCAACTCAAAAGGTGAAACCAATATATGAGATAGATGCATTACATGCAAAGCGAGATATGTCAAGCCTTACTTTGGTATAATTGTGATGATTATGGCGTACAGCTTATGAAAACCCCAAATTCACAATCTCAGAAAATTAGAATATTACATGACATCAATAACACAAGGATTGGAAATAGAACAATATCGGACCTCTGCAAAGTATAAGCATGCATATGTACTCAGTACTTGGTTTGGGCCCCTTTTGCAACAATGACTGCCACTATGCGGCGTGGCATGGATGCTATCAGCCTGTGGCACTGCTGAGGTGTTATGGAAGAGCAGGATGCTTCAATAGCGGCCTTCAGCTCCGCTGCATTGTTCAGTCTCATGTCCCTCATCTTTCTCTTGGCAATGCCCCATAGATTCTCTATGGGGTTCAGGTCAGGCGAATTTGCTGGCCAATCAAGCCCAGTAATCCCATGGTCATTGAACCAGGTTTTGGTACTTTTGGCAGTGTGGGCAGGTGCCAAGTCCTGCTGGAAAATGAAGTCAGCATCCCCATAAAGCTTGTCTGCGGAAGGAAGCATGAAGTGCTCCAAAATCTCCTGGTAGACGGCTGCGTTGACCCTGGACTTATGGAAGCACAGTGGACCAACACCAGCAGATGACATGGCTCCCCAAATCAACACAGACTGTGGAAACTTCACCCTGGACTTCAAGCATCGTGCATTGTGTGCCTCTCCATTCTTCCTCCAGACTCTGGGTCCTTGGTTCCCAAATGAGATGCAAAAGTTGCTCTCATCAGAAAAGAGGACTTTGGACCACTGGGCAACAGACCAGTTCTTTTTTTCTGTAGCCCAGGTAAGACGCTTCTGACGTTGTTTGTTGTTCAGGAGCGGCTTGACAAGAGGAATACGACATTTGAAGCCCATGTTCAGGATCCCTCTGTGTGTGGTGGCTCTTGATGCACTAACTCCAGCCTCAGTCCACTCCTTGTGAAAGTCCCCAACACTTTTGAATGGCCTTTTCCTGACAATCCTCTCCAGGCTGCAGTCATCCCTGCTGCTTGTGCACCTTTTTCTACCACACTTTTCCCTTCCACATAACCTTCTATTGATGTGCTTTGATACAGCACTTTGGGAACATCCAACTTCTTTTGCAATTCCCTTTTGGGGCTTTCCCTCCTTATGGAGGGTGTCAGTGATGGTTTTCTGCACAACTGTCATGTCAGCAGTCTTTCCCATGCTTGTGATTCCTACTGAACCAGCCTGAGAGACCATTGAAAGGCTCAGGAACCCTTTGCAGGTGTTATGGATTCATTAGCTGATTAGAGTGGGACACTTTAAGCCTAGAATATTGAACCTTTTCACACTATTCTAATTTTCTGAGATTGTGAATTTGGGGTTTTCATAAGCTGTATGCCATAATCATCACAATTATACCAAAGTAAGGCTTGACATATCTCGCTTTGCATGCAATGCGTCTATCTCAAATATTGGTTTCACCTTTTGAGTTGCCATACTGACATAAATGAACATTTGCACGATATTCTAATTTTTCAAGTTTCACCTGTATATTGAGATAAGAACAAATGATGTGGGTTTTAGGCAATGTCCACAATTGTAATTCATTAAAGATGTCAGTGGAAGGCAAAACATTGATGTACTCTGCATCAAAATAAATATTGATTAAAAAGTCTAATCAAATCTTTATTTTTGTTTCATTAACCAATTTCACAAGAATTTCTGTCAGATTATATGAATGTCACTTTGGGTGAATTTGTTTTGTTGCTTTAATGTATGCCTGATTTTGTTGTATTAACTTAGTTGTCATTACTAAGAGAGAGAGAGAGAGCAAGGTAGAGAACAAAATCAAGTAAGTAACTTTATGTGTTGGCACCCATTACAAATCACAAATGAGGTCAAAATGACAATACATACATCATCACACAAATTATGCGGTTGTATCATCTGCATCATGATACCTGATGCAAATTGTATCATTGCCATGATGACATCATGGCCCATATGTTGTCATTTGTTCCTCTTCCCCCACGCCACACCCCCCAGCAGAATTTATGGTTTTATTAGTAAAATATGAATCTAAATATTTCTTTCTATGTATGAAATTTTCCATGAGAATATCTGTAGTGTCCATTTGCCTCATTTCTGCTTAAGTGCTAAACCTTGCTATGTACTCTGTGTGTTTCTATACATGGGGGGAGGTGGAATAAAAAATAAGCTTTAGTGAAGATTTCATAAAGGACAACTCAGCTCAGACCAATATAATGATGTGAATTCCTATTGTCTGGTTTTCTTTTCCCTGTTCTGCATTCTTGAGTGAATTCCTTTTTCTAGGCTTCCTTTCAATATTTTCAGAATATTTAACTTTCTTATTATGATCTTAAACCTTCAACCTTTACTCAGAGTATTTCTGTACCTCCTCAGCAAAGGTTGGCTAATATTCCTCCTTCTCAGTCTTTGAAACAAAACAGTGTTATTGATCTGCTTTTTTCCCTTAGAATATCAGTGAAAATTCTTGAAGGCTTATTATATTAGTAATAATAAAAGCCTATAGTGCCATTTTAGTCCATCACCATTACTATCATAAGCAAAGAAATAAATCTAGTCTGGCACAGGCTGAAAAGCTTGCTTTATTCTTACAGATTTAAAGCATTGCAGCAGGTAACAAAGGAAGAGTATGATCTGTATGCACTCCAGTCTACTTACTATAAGTTAACATAAAATGAGTAGAAAGAATAATATATTTTCTTCAGAATAGAATATAAATTATTACTTTTGTATGCATGTGTTTAAGAGCATACTAAAATAAACCTGGTTTGACCTGGTTAAATAATTAACACATTGGCTTATGAAAAGCTACTGTAAGTGCAATAATCTTGGAAATCCATTAATGGGACCTGCACATAAATACTTCTTAAATTTCAAAGATATATTAACTTGGTTTTCATTTTGCTATTCACTTTTAGATTACAGTGAATATACTAAAAATATTTCAGATGTGCCAGGAAAACAAAGGCTTCTGGAAAAGCCTATGACCTTTTGTTAGTTCCATTCAGGTTGCATTAATATGTTTTATTTATTAATAGCACACAAAGTATTGGGAAATTTTTCTTTTAATTTATAGCCCTGACTATTAAATACAGTTCTGATTTCTGGAAATTTTTATCTGTTAGGTGATAAGGAATGCATATTTTCCAAGATAAGATTCAGCAGGATTTAGCTGGAGATTCTTTAATAATGCACTCTTCTTATGATTTTAGGCATAATTCTTAACTCTGTAATTCTAAAAAAGAAAGATAACGATGTGACAAAGTGAGTTCATGCATGATTTCAGTCCGATCTCTATTTTTCACAAAGAGCATGGTAATTACTTTGCATTTGAAACTTACTGTAATCTGAATTTTTTTTTTAAAAAAGGAATGATTGTGAGATGCACAAAATGGTTGGTCAGCAGGAAATTATATTGATAAAACAAGAAAATTAACCTTACACTTACAGTAAGGAATATTAGGTCACATAAGTTTCCTCTATCAACTACATTCCAACACCAACTGCATTACTTATTTTTGCACCTCCAACTTGGCACATCATTGCTGACTATACTTGTGGAGGCTTTCCAGAACCCATTTATACTACAGGATGGATGTTCTGACATCATGCTCCCTAAAACAGATTTGTTGGCTATTACATTTTTGTTTCTAGCTGGTGTTTTGTTGTCTACCCACAAATTCTATGTCAGTCTCTTTGAGTTCAATATAGTAACTTTTATGTTGGATCCAAATTGGAAAAATATCTACACAAACAACACTGGTATTGTTTAGCTGATTCAGTTAAACACCAAATGGGAATATGCTTCATCCCATGATTTTAAAGAAAACTATTCATATTGAGGTTATCTCAAATGCTTTTCTAAATTGAAGGGTCAAATGTTGTGCTACTGAAGGTTTTCAAGTCTGTACATTCAGTCCAGGCCTCTCATCATTAGGTGCACGATGAAGCAAAGTGCTCAGGCTGCCTGGAGTGGACTTACAGGTTCAGTGCCAGCACCCATATGAAGCCTAGGAAGAGCTATCCTTTGAAGAAGGCAAAGGTGAGACTAGACCAGAACATTTTTGGGGTGCTCAGGAATGTGCTCAAACTACTGCAGGAGCCATTGTTGTAAACACAAAGGATGTCAAAGGAGAGCATCTCAGCATCTGGATTCCATGCATAGCCCAGTTTAGTGTCAGCAGTTCATTGAAGGCTTCCAACATACAGGAATAGTGGGACCAAGTACAGCTCCTTCCTTTCCGATTTGTTGGATCTAAGAATGCTTGAGTTTCACTAGTATTCCATCTAGTTCAGTACTATAGTCTATACCTTTTCAAGAATTTAAACTGGTTTTTCTGAAGCGTTATCTGACAATAGGAAGATTGCAAGATTTAAACTTATGTACTCTGTGTCTGAACTGTAAACTTGCTCTGTGTTATTTCTTAGATGACATAACCTAAAATGGTATAAAATATACATAGTGAAGAAATCTGAACGTGTGAATAGGTTATTTGAAAACTCTCAGAAAATAGTGTGGATCATTTAGAACAGATACTGGATTTATTTTCTTTTTAAATATATAGAAGGACTGACCATTTAGGAAGAATCACATGTTTGCAACCACATGAGTAACATTTGATCTCAAGTTCTGCATTTGGTCAATAGCTCTGTAAGGCCAAAACAAAATCATAAAATAAATGCAGACTTTTGAGATTTCCAGAACACTCCATCATGAGCAATTTGCCTTGTTGTGATGCTTCATGACAAGAGGCCTGGATCAAACATCCAAGTGAAAAGTCTTGAGAAGTGGAGGAGGAAAAAAATGCCTGATAATCAAACTATGAATGTGAATTAGTTACAGTCAGGAGAAGACATAGAGATAAGCTGCCAACATTCATATTAGGTTCTGTAAGGTCCTAAGATGATTCAAGTTGTTCTTGTGTTGCTGGAATGAGGAAATGAAGCAAAGGTTGATTTTTCCTATTTTTGAAAACCTAGAATCCAACTCTCCTTTGGATCACTTTCCATACTGAGGTGATATGTACTTAATATAGAATGTTTCTTGCCTCCTCTTTTTTCTCTGTATAAACGTATTTGAGAAATTGTAAAGAAATAAAGGCCAAGCAAATACTGTTTTTGCCAAATGTCTATACAAATTAATAGTGTAAGCCACAGGGAAAAGAAATGCAGTATTTATTGACCTAAAGTACTTGGAATGAACACAGCAGCCTCAGTAAATCAATTTTTTTTTTCTATTTTCTCCCAATTTACAAAATTCAAAAATATGTATTCATTTTAAAAACTGCCTGGATCCAAATAAATAACTGTGCAATGAAACTCTCCCATTACTGTTCCTTGCAGAAGTTTTCCAAAATATCTAGTAATAGAGAATAGGAAATTCTAGTAAAAGGTTAGTTGAATTTGGAAATACAGTAAGTAGATAAACATCTTGATAGGAAACCTACTGCTTAGATGCAAACTGCTGTGTCTTTAAGCAAAATAAATAAATGCATAATAAGAATATTATTTTAGAAATATATTAAATTTGTTAAAGCTTGGTTTTGTATTTCTAGACTATCAAAGATGCTTTTGAATTTGTTTTTTGAATGGTTGGTAACAATGCTATTCATCTTTGTATATCAGTAACAATACTATTCATCCATAACTAAATAATACTTTGCACAAAATCCTGTAAACAGCATATGGTTGTCATGTTCCTTTTAGATGGCATAATTGTTTCCCTCTAAAGAAACTAAATTTAGATTAGCAACTGTGTCTAAGTATCAATAGAACAATGTTTTGGTTTAACTTGAAGTATAATGTTGAAAACTGATGAAAACCCTACTGCTTCAACCACAATTCATTTATTATTCAGGTCAGAGGTTTAAATATCACCCTACTCATGAGTCTTTTGACTTTGAAAACCACATCAAAATGAATAAAAAGGAAGAAATGTGCTAGATTAGACTCTTCATCAGCCTGTTAGTTAGTTTGCTCATTGTTCAAGTGTGCTTTCTGCCTGTCTGTATAGCTAAAGGCTTTCCAGAGTGACTTATTGCTGTAGGCATTTTAAAAAGTGAACTAATGTTGGGACAATATATTACATATGAAAAACACATTACTCAGAAAATGGTATAACAATATTCCTGAATGTACTTAAAATGTCATAGGATTAGAATAAAATCAAAACAACACCAATACAATATAAAAAGAAAGATTTTCTAAAAAAAAGTTTGACAATATTTAATGATTAATATATTCTGTATTACAATTAATATTGAATATGCTAATTTATATTAAAGTTAATGTTATATTTTTGTAAGCTACCTAGTGCTGTTAAGGAAGTGGATAATGAATAAAATTTATAAATAAAATAAATATAAATTGATTTTTAGTATTGAGCTATATGAAAATACTAATGAAAAACAAGAACTTTACAGCATTTAACTATATTATCCCCCTGATACCATTTTTAAATTAAGATGTTTATATATTCATAAAATAAATCTTAATTGTATTATTAACACTTTGTTTAAAGCTGAAATGAAATTCATTTATGAGAATATTATTTTGTGAGTTGTTCTGAATTCCATTTTCTTGAGATAAAACAAGGGCTGGTGCCTATTGTGAATTCCCATGTGGCTTCTTGTGCTACTGGAAGTAGATTAGCAAATAATGGACATTATAATCTAGTAATATATTTCAGTCAAGATGCATGGGTTCTTTCCTAACAAGTTTGAATCTGAAACAAGGAATGTTGGCCTTGTGAGGAAGACTGGGTCCTAGTTATAACATAACGCTAAGTAAACCAAGACAGAGATTCCATGCTTTGTTATATAAATCCTTTCAAAGAGGTATATTACAACACACTGGGAACATGTGCAAAACCCCTCTTTCCAAACAGTTGAACCAGTCATGTCTTTTTTCAGACTTGCATAGTTGTTTTCACAAGCTGCTTGTGGCTGGCTCCATGTGTGGCTACAAAGTAGTTACGTCCTGCTTTAATGATTTGAAGAGAGGTGCTTTATATGTCCTCCAGCCCATTGTGAAACGCATTTTTAGAAAGTTTTGCATGCCCTATTAACCACCACTGCTGTCAGGAAGAACCAGGCGAGTGACTGATCAAATTTCACTAGCAAACCTGTATATTTGAACTTGGTTTAAGCTCATTATGACTTTCAAAAACAATATTTGTAAACAATATTCTTGTAAAACAATTGTAGTTGTAGCAGGAATAACTGGAATGTAGGTATTTCTCATGAATGAAAAGCTGTTGCTATTTTGTTGTTGCTTCTTTGCCCTAACCCTAGTATCATTAATCTTGCATCTTGGGAAAACCATATTTTCTAGAAGTGATGGTCTTACATAGACATTCCTGAGCAGACCATTTCTATTATAATTGCCTATTATAGAAATGATGAAACAATAATTTGAACCTAAGGGGTCTTCTTTGCTTTTACCTTCCCTAAATCCTTTTCTTTCAGTGTTGTGTCGTTTTACTCTTTACTCATTTTAGGCCTTAGGGCAGTATTTGGTTTTGTATTATGTAAGCTGCTCTGGAAGCTTTTTACACTGAATTTATGGTATAAATGCTTATAAAAAATACAGCTTAGATGAACAGTTCTGTTGATTAGTCATATGATAATCAATCTTCCTTAAAATGTCTTTTGACAGGATAAATCTGCAGTTATGAACCTTTTTGCTACTTCTCCCTTCGGAATTATATTATTCCTGTCTACCTTGGTACAGAAGAGCAACGGTAAATGTGAAGAAGCAGGTTCCAGGCCAGAGATGAATTTGAGCATCCAGTATCAACTTCCATATTTCATTGCGGAAACCCCAATACAAAATATTATTCTCTACAGACAGCACCTGTATATAGGTGCAGTCAATAAAATCTATGTCTTAAATGAAAGCCTTCACAACGTCTATGAGTACAAGACTGGACCTGTTCTGGAGAATCCAAGTTGTGCTCCCTGTAATGAATGTATACCTAAAGGAAATCAATCTGATATTTGGAAAGATAACATTAACATGGCTCTACTCTTAGAAACATACTATGATCATCATCTTATTAGCTGTGGTAGTGTTGCCAAAGGAACCTGTCAGCGCCATGTTATTTATCCTGGTAATCCTGCTGACATTGGAAGCGAAGTATACTGCATGTATTCTAAACTGATGGATGAGGAACCAGATGAGTGTCCTGACTGCGTTGTAAGCCCTTTAGGAACTAAAATTCTGGTGACAGAAAAAGAAAGATTTGTATACTTCTATGTTGGCAATACTGTAAATAATTCATCCCAGCAAGACCATTTACTTCATTCAATATCTGTTCGAAGATTAAAAGAAACTCTGGATGGATTTGAGTTTCTCACGGCTTACTCTTACATTGACGTTCTTCCAGAATTCAGGGATTCATACCCCATTAAGTATGTTCACGCATTTGAAAAGGACCATTTTGTATACTTTCTTACTGTTCAGAGAGAATCTCTTGACTCCCAAGCTTTTCATACAAGGATTATACGTTTTTGCTCTTTTGATTCTGAGTTGCGTTCATACGTGGAAATGCCCCTTGAATGCATTTACACTGAAAAACGTAAGAAGAGGTCAACTAAGAGGTCAAATGAGGTTTTTAATATTTTACAGACTGCATATATTGGTAAGCCGGGTGCAACCTTAGCCCAGCAAATGGGTCTTGATATGAACGATGATATTCTATTTGGTGCTTTTGCCCAAAGTAAACCAGACTCTTCAGAGCCAACTCCTAAATCTGCTGTCTGTGCAGTTTCTATCAAAACCATCAATGAATTCTTTGGCAAGATTGTAGACAAACAAAACATGAAATGTTTGCAGCATCTCTATAAGAAGAACAACAAATACTGTCTGAACAGGGTAAGTAAGTATTGTATTAAAGGAATTAATTATTCTACCCAACATTTGTCTCATTCCCATTGAATATTTCAGTATATGAAAATGTACTTTGAATGTGTGGCTGTGCTGATTTTAGTAATGAGTAGTAACTAATATGTTGGATTATATTTTGGCTACAATCCAGGCCCAATTGTCTTAAAGTACTTCAATTTCACTATTAATGCTAGTTACTGCCAATTGTGATTTATCTTCACCTAAAACCATTGTTACAAGTGTTGGATATAGAAGTCAACAGAAGATGCTTTCAGAAGATAAAACTTACATTAGAGATAATTATAAAACCAGTTTTCTTCTAATCAGTAGAAAAATGGGTGGTGTTGAGGACACAAGCCAAAACAGAGAATTCTGCCCAGGTTTAATAATGCCAAGTTGAGATTCCATACATGAACAAAGTGCTTCTGTTCCCTGCATAATCTGTCAGTTAAATCACAACCAGATGAATCACAAGTACATGAATATAACACACTTTATTCCAACTACAATAAATGGCTTAAAGTTACAGCTCTTCAGTTAAACAGTTTCTGGATTAAATAAAATGGCTCTTTAAAAATGAAATAAATTTGTTTTACACTTTCTGGATTTTTTTAATGAAATATATATTACATTGTGTCTGAAGATGTCTTCTTTTAATGCTTGGTTCAACATTTTTATTGTCCTCAAATCTTAGTTTCCTTTGCTAATTTTTCTTCTGAAAATATTGAACATTTTGATCTGAAAACAATTTTCTTCCATAATCACAGATTAGTGTTTAGTCTTTTCCTGTTGTATTACTATGGATATTGTTTTAAAAACTTATCTAGATCTACTTAATAATCTCTTCTTCACAAAGCATCTCATTAAATATATTGACAGAATCATTGTTGAGTTTCTATTTGCTGGAAAAATATTTCTCACTGGAAAACATTTCAGAGTTGTCCAGTGTTTTCTACATCACTGATGAGTACATTATATTGATTTTTCTGTAGGTACAGGTAGTCCTTGCTTAACGACCATTCAGCAACTGTTCAAAGTTACAACTGTGCTGAATAAATGATAGTTATAACTGGTCCTTGAAGTTACAGCCATTGCAGCACCCTCATGGTCACGTGATCAAAATTTGGGCATTAACAGCCCGCCACACTTACGACAGCACCGTGCATTTCAACTCCCCCACCCGCCTATCTCCCTCCCCATCTCTGCCCTTTTTGCTGGCCTGCACTCTGCTGCCCCTGCCAACCCCAGCTGACCTTTGCTGTCTTTTTCTTCCTGCTGCTGACAAGGTGTGCCTAGCCGAGGCAGCTGCTGGCCCTTTGCGAGGCTGCATGAGGTGTCCTTGAGGCCATGCGAAGTACCAGCAAGTGTGTCAGTTGGGTGTGCCTCATCAACAATGGGAACAAGAAGATGGCAAAGATCAGCTGGGGGCAGTGGAAGGCAGCAGGGGTTGGTGGTGGCAGAATGCAGGGTGGCCAAAAGGGCAGAAATAGGGAGATAGGCGGGTGGGGGAAGTTGAAGCAGAGGTGAGCGTGGCAGGGCAGGAGAAGCATGAGGTCCTCACCTAACGATGGCACAGTCCTCACCTAACAATGGCAACTAGAACTGCCATTGCTAAGTGGTGCAGTCATGTGATGTTTCGCCTAATGACCGCTTCACTTAGCAATGGAAGTTAGGGTTGTTAAGTGAGGACTACTTGTATTTTTTGTTGGACAGCACATCAGAAAACTTTATAAAATTTTTACTGCAAGTCTTCTGAAATGCTTAAGGGATTGATTGATTGATTGATTGATTTATATGATTTAGAGATCTATCCAATTCCCAATAAATCTGGGAAGCCTACATTTGAAAAGGGGGAAAAAAAAATAAAATCAGGGATACAGTTCATATGTATCCAGAAAACAAATCATGGGTAAGAAGCAAAATATCCTCCAAGGGCTCAACAATCACCTTACCACTGGGAGAGCCTGGTTTTCAATGACTCTCTGAGCATCATCTGTGTGGAAACCATACAGATGTCCTGATAGATGGCACTGTTTAATCAAAGGACCAAAATGCACCTACTCTGCTCGGTCTTATAAGACAGGCAAAACCTGTTGTCCTGAAAATAGGGAAATCATATGCTGTGAAGGTGTTAACTAGCACCTTGACTTGTACCCAGAAGCCAACTGGTACCCAGTGCAATGCAGTGGCTGGAGCAGTAGTGTCACATGGATATACCAAAGTGGGAACATGATTCAAGGGTTTTGTCATTTTAATTTTTATTTTATTTTAATAAAAAGAAAAAAAAGTTCCAGAGAGTTCAAGGGAAAAAGAAAAGTGGCTTTAGAGTAGTTTCATCGAAACTAAAAGATGGTTGGCAAACAATCTTGGAAGCTTTTGAATCATTTCTCTGTGGGTTGGGTTTTGGGTTTTTTTTTGTTTTTTTGGCCACTTTCATGATGTGGAAACTGAATACAGTCAACTGGGCACAGATTCAATTTTAGTCATTTTCAGCATGACTTATTAAAGGATGGTAGTTCTTGCAGTTTGATTCAACAGCAGTCCTCTTAAAGTAGAAACAATTGAATAATCAGACTTCTGTTTTTAGAGTGAGAATATATTTTGCTTCCCCCCCCAAAAAAAGAAAAAAAGAACTGCTCCGTTTCTCATAATTTTCATTTATTATCTCCTTGCATCATTTTTATTCTTCTACCACAACATGTTGAAGTGATTGGTATTACTGTCAAATGTAAATGCAAATAAAGGGAAAGGGGAAAAAATGTAGGTGAGTGAAATGAAGAGCCCCCTGAAATCAAATAAAAACAGACAGTGAAATAAACATACAGTGATATTTATTTATTAGGATGATAGATGACAGAAATTGAGTTATGCTTATTTTATAATGGGAAGAAATAATTGCAGCCTTCCATCAGGAAGTTAAAGGACCTGTATTGATCATTTCTCCTTTGGGTACATCTAGCAACATTTAATAAAATAAACACAAGTAACACAAATAGATTTTATGCTTTTTTCCAATGAAATTTTCTCGTAGCAGGCTTTCTGGTCATATCATTAGACCGTTCATATGACTTGTTTTAAACAGATTCTCATGTTTAAAAACTTCATTACACATTACAGATTCATAAAATACAGGATTTGAGAGCTGTTTCTGTTTTTTTTCCCCCCAGTTTAAAAATGCTTTCTGAAATATTATACAACACTGCCTATTTCATTAATGTTTACTTTTAATCCTGAAAAATAAATTAGTTCAAATTTGAATGATATAATAGACACAGGACACAATTAAACAAACTTTTCTAATCAGTTTATTTCTCCTGTAGAGGAAATAGCAATCTCTTAAGTTTCAGTAGAGTTTCTGGACCTTGAGATCTTAATGCAGTGGGAAGCAGTCCGGAAACAGCTAACGTTCATTGCTTTTAAATCCTTCTGATTGTATTTTTGCAGCCTAGCCATGCCCTTTAGGCACATGCTTGTTCAACACAAAGTGAAAAGTAAGGTTTACTCGTTAGCGTACAATTTATTTTTAGCAAGTTTATCAATCATTACCACAATATGCCACCTCTAATAGCTCCAGGTAGAAACAGAATGGCTCTCATTACCTGTTGCTGGGAAATATGTACTGTATAAGAAGATGCTATGATGTCCTGCTCACGGGCTTCCCATAGATGTCTTGATCTGTCGCTGTGACAACTGATCCAGTACAGCTCTTACATATAAGATTATACACTAAAGTGGTTGGTATACCAGTGCTATTACTTAGTTTGCCACCCATCAGAATGCAAGAATAAGACTAAAATGCACAAAACCAGCTTTGGTTTTATTTTCAGAGGTAAATGGAACCAGCTTTAAGTGGTAAAGGCAAGTTTGCCTTTTAATATTCTCATTTTGTTCTCCTGAGTTCACTAGTCTTCGTTTATTAGCCTATTTTACCTTTGCCTGGGGTACTGTATACCTTGTTCATTTAGAAGAAAACATCTTAACCAGTACTGCAATTCTACAATAAATAATAAACATAAATGTTAATCATATGCCTCTAATGTGTTGCATGCACATTGCAATTTTTACATTGCAGTAGAAATAATTTTTAATTCTTGCTGTGTTTTCATGATGTAATCATAATCTGGATCAAGATGGGTTGAACTGTGGTCGGCTGATAATAAATGTGTATGATCCTGGTTAATACCGTGTTATTGTGTTGGTAAGAGAGGACCTGTAAGCACATTTGAATGGCTCTGAATCACAACTTCCAACATCCCTCACCATTGGCCATGCTTTTGAAGGGCCACATTTTCCCTCCCGTTACTAAGTATATGCTGTGGTCTTGGATTTACTTCATTATATTCTATCTTTGAGAGCCAGTTTGGTGTAGTGGTTAAGGTATCAGGCTAGAAACCAGGGCCATGAGATCTAGTTCTGCCTAGGCACAAAGCCAGCTGAGTAACCTTGGTCCAGCCACTTTCTCTCAGCCCTAGGAAGGAGGGAATGGCAAAACACTTTTGAAAACTCTTGCCAAGAAAATTGCAGGGACTTGTCCAGGCAGTCTGAGAATCGGACACAACTGAATGGATTAAAAAATTCCATCCTTACACTGGAATACTTTATATTGGAAGTTGTTTACGATTGCTTGTGTAAATTTATTTATTTTTATTTATATATCACATTTATATACCCGCCCATCTCACACAAAGTGACTCTGGGTGACGTACAACAGTCAGGTCTGCTTTAATTGTCATTTAATCATACAGTTTATTTGTCTTTAGTTCTCCAACCCAGCCAATCGTTTAAATCATGAAGATTGTCTA
This sequence comes from Liasis olivaceus, assembly GCA_030867105.1. NCBI lineage: Eukaryota > Metazoa > Chordata > Lepidosauria > Squamata > Pythonidae > Liasis > Liasis olivaceus. The sequence goes on along the minus strand of CM061355.1, from coordinate 27,584,107 downwards.
CATTTAATTAAGAAGAAATAATTAGTGGCCATGCAGAGTTTGCTGTAGAAGCAGTGCATTGTCAAGCAACAGCCTATTGAAATACTTTGTGCTGCTTCTATTTTTGCCTGATATATTATTTAAATTTTGACAGTTAGCATATTAATTAATTAACAGGGGTATACACAGTTTCGGGGATGATAGCATATTCAGTGATTGGAAGATTAAATTGACTTACACATCTACTACTCTTCCATTGGTTCCTATATGCCACAAACCTTATAATTTAATTGAGCAATTTATAGTTTCCTGTTTGATATTCCACCAGTGGAGAGCATGACACATCAGATCTGGGGAGGTAATCCATTACGTCTTAAGCATTCATTGAATGCAAGAGTGAACACATGTTTACCTCTAAAATTATGACTGTTCCCGTCTTATTAAGCCTTATCCCCATTGCACTTAAACCATGCCATAAATGTGCTCTGGCAACCTCTTTTCTACTGCCGCGCCCTATAATGTTGTTTTTGCCTTTCCCCCAGACTGTGAATGAGTCAGACTTAAGCCATTTCTAGATGCACCTGTGTTGAAAGTCATATGTTGATATGGGAGATCATAAATATCTTTAAAATGAATAAATAAAATATTATTTGCCCTTTATTCTAACACCGTCCAAAGGTCTGATCATCCCTTACCTTAGTCGGATGACAGGCAGTTATTGAGAACTGAAACACAGGAAGGATATGGTTTATGAGTAGGGTGGCAGAATTCATGCTGGTATGGTTTCTGCTGATTCAAGGATTGGTGGACCTGTAATTTCATACTGGGGAAAAAGCCTCAGCTATTAATTAAATATTTCCAGAAAATATGATTAGTATAAGCAATTGTTAAAACCCAAGCCTCTCTTGACCAGTAAGCATGACATACTTTTCTATTTTGTTTTCAGTAGCTAGCACATTTTTTGCCATGTGTCGCCTTAAAACTTAATGCAAAGGAAACAGGCAAAATAACAAAGAATGCATGGGTCCATTATACATGTACCTAAATCAATACTATTTACTTAGTGCTAATGCACTAACCAGATTACAAGAACTGATGCAGTGGTAATCAATACCAAAAGTGAATAATACTATGAATGATCTTTGAAAAGAAAATGTGCTATGTTTTTAATTTGTATTAGCTAATTACATCAGCATTTATCTCTCTTTACCTTACGTAATTTTCCATTAGCATAACCATTTTTCCTTTTGCTTTATCAGTAAATGAACCCTGAGAGTTTCTGGAAATATAGGATACTAAATTCATACTGATGCTATAAATATTTAGTGTATGTTTAACAATTATTTCTATTGACCTGAACAAGTTTGGAGTCAGACTTCCTATATTTACATGCTTGTTGAAGTCAGGATAACCACTGTGCAAGAACTCTTTTAATTCAGAAATATCTTACCTTAAATACACCATTTTTGTATTTTTTACTATTTTAGATAGACTTTCTGATTGACAGGTTGAAATGGGATCAGAGAAGCTGAGTTCAAATCCTCACTTAATCACAAATCTCAGTTATTTATCTGAAGCTGAGATTTTTATGAGATGTTTCAGCGAGTTGAGGATAAAAGCAAAAAGACAGGTATACCACCTTTGTTTTTTTATTTCTTCAATTTATATAGCCCCCATCTCACAAAGCAGCCCTGGGTGGCTTACAGCAAGTAAAACAATACAAAATGTAATAGAAGTAACACATACGGCAGCCAAGAGACCAAACCAGTCTAAATAATGTAGCACATCACAAGTTCCAACTAACACTCCAGACCCACGCCTAGGAACATACAACTAAGTTTTCATGATAATGAGAACTGTTCTTTTCATAACAAATAGAGAATATTATATAAGCCCTCTGAGTTTATGATAGGTTTCATCTTATGTTATAGTGTTGTAAAAATCAGTAGCAGCTTGTATTATGTTCATAACTTATAATACACTTTGCAAATCAGGTTGAAGGCATCAATTTTTTTTCCACAGTAACTTGTGTAAAATGCATTATTCAGTTCACGCAGCATATTACTAACTATTTGAATAATACTGCATACACGAACAGGATGAAAACCACAAAGCTGCTTATTCAGTTTTTTAAAACACCATTTAGTCCAAGATCATACAGATTTCTTTCAGATTATTGATTTGAAATGCATTATTCATAAAATCTCCCATCCTTGTGGAGCAGATAATTTTTGCAGTGATGGTTATTTTCATGAGTATTTATCACTACATAATTTAGATTTTGATTTCGAGTTTGAGATGCCACTTTGAAAAATTTTAAACAAATTTGTACTCATTTAGCTGTGGTCATATGTACTGTATTGGGCTGAGGAAAGCAAGGTTCAGATCTGATCAGCTGTGAACTCAGTTATCTGAGACAAAATTGCTTTATTTGCTTTGTTTTCTTCTATACTATATATTTGTCTTTGTTTTGTACATGCTGATTTTGTGTAAGTTGCCTTATGTGTTTTTATAGAAAATGGGTTATTCATAATTAAAACTAATCCTCGTCTCACAGCAATACCAATCATTTGAAAATAACTGGATTTTTTTTGTTAAAAATAGAAATTAATTTGAAGACCCATATCATGAAGATTAGTTGCAGAGTAGCTTCACAGATTATTGTATGAGCAAGTAAAATACAATTTAAGTCTGGACAAGGAGGAAATGAGAGTTTGTATCATCACATTCCAGTTTTGACCTACATCAGATACACTTCTTTTTCCTGAATGAGTCACAAATGGACTTTCACTCAAATGCATGAAAGGAAGAAATAATAGTAAGCCACATACTAGTAAAACATTTGCTGGACTACAATATTTGTGAGATTTGTCACTGGAATTTGGCACTGAATTTATGTATATTTAATCCAGAGATAATTTAATTATCCATTTTGTCTGCCAACTGAATAGTTTAGAGAGTCTGAGGTGAGGAAGGAAAGCTGAGATATATAATTATCTCTTATAAATTAAATGATACAGATACTCTCCATGGTAAGTTGCTTGATAAGTGGCTTTGAAAGGTTTAACCTTTGAAATGGCAATTAAAAATGTTTTAAGGCATTCTTTATCCATTTAGGGCATATAGCTAGAATCCAACCGTGCGCTTGCTGTTGTGCACCCCTCACTCCAGGGCCTCATGGCCCCTTCAGCCTAATATTAAAACTCATTTCTAAACAATTAGCTCAGACCTATGGCAACATAAATGGGTTCTTTCCCTGGGGGGCTTCAGAGTTCCAGTTGAGAAGAACAGGTAAAGAGAAAGAGTCTCACAAGTCAAGCTCTTCTCCTGGTTTTCAAAGCAGTTATGAGGAAGTAGTTTGCCATTGCTTCTTTCCAGGGTAGGCTTTTTTTGAGTGTGGCGGGGAGGGGGGACTTCTCAATTTAATCTACATCCCTGAGATTTCTTGATGGTCTCCCATCTAAGTACTAAGCAGGTCAGACCTTGCTTAGCATTTTGGAATCATCAAAGCCTGCTACATTTTGCCATTGCTGCAGAGAAAAGCAGGATAGAATGAATGAATAAATTAAATGAATAAATTAAATAACATTTTAATGAATAAAATTAACTAGAGCCTGTTGAAGGAGACCTGTGTTTGTCTGCATGAGAGAGAGAGAGTATTCTGTACTGCCTATATTCCCTTTGGCTGTTAGCACACAGTATAACCTTTTCTCAACAAGCCCTGGACATCCTCAGAATCTGCTCAGAAATTTGGAATTTGGAGCTTATTTTGAGGGGGGATGGGGATGGGGAAAAGTGAATTGTGGGTTCTGTGTCAATATTGACTAGGTAATAGGAAGTGGGATTTCCCATCTTCCTTTAGAATACTCTGCCAATAGCCTTAGAACTATTCAACTTAAGACCAAAACCTGGGATAATTGATACCAAGTGGTATCATCAGCTCTCCTAGTCAAGGGCAAGGGATGCTAAAAATATGTTTTGAACATCTATTAGCCATATATGGTCAAATGCATAATTTTAATAATATGTTGTTGCAAAATACAACCATTAGACTCATAGGTTTGTATTTCAAAGAACGTGACATTGTGATGTGGCTTTGTATTTTGAAAAGATGAGCAAACGTTGTTGGCAATTAACATTTTAAAAATTTGATTTCTAACTGAAATGTGAAATAACAGAATTTTTATCATTCATATTCTGGTTTGCTACTTAAAGGACATATTCCCATTGCTCTTTCAGTATGGAATCGGTCATGGCATAATCTACCTTAATTTAGAACAGATCTTTAAATTTAATAATCAGTAAAAAAAAATGAGTACAATATTGATTTTAGAAGACAGCTACATTTTTGTTATTTTTATTGTGTATAACTCCAGTCATATTTTAGAACTGAAGTATATCATATATTCTCCAGTATTAAAATGCTTATTGACATCTAAATGGTCCCTGTTTATTATGTGAAATAGAATATGAAGCATCAATAGTAACTGAATTTTCAGTTAAGAGATTACTATTGAATTGTCAATGCAGCATAACTATATTCTTTTTTTTTAAAGCCCAATTTACCAAGATATTATTCAGAGTAATTTGTCAGAAAAGTAGGTATTTCCTGTCAATGAATTACAGGATTGAGAAGGAACAATAGAATATACTATGGTGATAAAAATTACAAGATAAAAAAGAGTTAGCTAGTTAACATATTTCCAGACTAATTACCTAATTTCACTATTTCTTTGCCTGTGGAGACTCCAAGAAGCCATCTGACTTTGTACAAATGAGATATATAAATATTGCTTCACAGGAAAGTTGGACCTGTTAAACTAGTATTGTCCATGTAGTTTGATATGCAATATTATCAGCAATAGAGTAAATAGTATATTAGTCTTAAGACATTTTTATCTGAAGTAAGTTCCTAGGTATTATGGGTTTATCAAAATTCTGCAAATATTTTCTATTCTGTAGTCTGCAGACAAATTATAGCCTATTACTTGTTATCATTATGATCATTTGCTCTATATCTAGAAGAAACTTTATAGAAAATATATTTGTAAAGGATGAGGTATCCCTCTTCTAGCTATATCATCAGCTATAATATCTCTGGTTTGAGTAGGCAACTGTTTTTTTATTAAGTACACCTAGATAACTATAGGTAGACCTCTAGATAGGAACTGAGAACCAACTATCTCTTGAGCTATCAGAAATAATAGTCGAAATAATTATGATAATTCATTAGAGCAACTTAAGGAAAGATTTTTAAAAGTATAGCAGAAAGCAGATTGGTACATACAAAATAAGCTAATCAATTTTTAATAGCCTACACAACTTCTGAGAAAATGTTGTCTAAACATTTTCAGTATTGCCAGACAGTCAGACTGATGTTCAGCTATTTTAATTCAAAATGATATATCCAGTGATGAAGGAATAAAGAAAAATGCCCTCCATTTATAGAGATCAGGTAAGGAAAGGACATTAGGGTGGAAGCACATCTGCAGAAGCAATAATTCTTACTTGCCTGAGTCTTGGAGCTGTACTGAATTTACTTTCTTGCCTTTCAAACCCAAAGAGCTAAGAGAATGCTAAGAGGATTTTGGCCATCCCCTGGTGTCAATGGATTCTTTGTCCGACAGTTTAGAAATATTTGAGAAGTCATGAACATCACTAGTCAGTAGTTAAAAAAAAAAAAAAAGATGCCTATAATAGCATGTTAATTATACAGTATAGCAGTACTGTCTTACTTTTAAAGTCTAATAAAACTGTTTTCAAAACCAAGAAAACATTCCTGATCTCCTACCACACATTCTCATTCCTGCTGTCTCCTGTGGTTTGCTGAAACAAATTTAGTTTTCTTGCAGACTTTTTCAAGAAATACCACTTACTGTGGAGCTCAAGATGACGAGTACCGGGTGGAGGTTACTACAGCTTTGCAGCGGATTGACTTATTCACGGAGCAATTCAACACAGTCCTATTAACTTCTATATCTGTCTTCGTTAAAGGGGATCTTACTATAGCAAATCTGGGGACATCTGAAGGGCGCTTCATGCAGGTAAGTAATATAAATATTGTGCTACTTGTTTTTTTACAAGAAATTCACAGTCACTAAAGGGTAAGGCTGGGAAAGAAGAGAAGCATCCTTTAATGGGAAAGTCAGTCCTAAAATGTTAAAAGGAGATAGAGATTAAATAAAAGAAAGCAAACATGAAATAAAATTATGCTCAGTTGAAAACCAATAATTAATTTGAAGTAGAGTGATGACATTATTCCATCTATAGTATTATCTCCTACATTATTATTATTTGTTCAGCTCAGCACCCACTGTCTCTGGCTTTGCTGCCAGGTCCTAAAGCAATCTCTTATGATACAGATAGTCCTTGAGCTATGACATCAATTGGGCTTGGGAACTCCATCGCTAACTGATGTGGTTGTAAAGTTTGATGTCATGACCACATCGCTTAGCGACAGCAATTCTGGCAATCCCCGTTGCTGTTGTTACATGAGGACCACCCGGATCATTCAGTGAGGACCTCACGGGATCATGACTTCCGACTTCCTGCCAGCTTCCCCATTGACTTTGCTTGTGGGAAGCTGGCAGGGAATGTTGGAAATTGCAGTCACATAACCATATGACACTGATGGCTGGAACTCTGAGGACCTGTCATAAGTCCTCATCATTCAGCACCATCGTAACTTCAAATAGTCACTGGACAAATGGTCGTAACCTGAGGACTAGCTGTATGCCACAACTTCATTAGCGCTCTGATCCAGAAGTTTCCCAAGCACCTTTAATTCTACTATTTTCTTCATTTGTACCAAGCAAGGGAGTTCTATTCATGAGTTTAAGCAATGTAATTAATCATTTTAAGGAAGGAAAAAACTTTCTACTCTGTGGTATGGAGTAGTATGATATAATTATCCTGTTCTTCAAGAAAATGAATGAAAATGTTCTCTGCCCTAGCATGGTGGGAGATATATCTGAATATTTAAGTATTTTGTAAAAAATATGAAGTCTTGTCTTTCTAAATGTGTGTTTTCCCTAAACCATTCTATTTAGCTATTTGTTTCTGGCATGGAAATTTTCAGTGAATGCAAGATCTTGAAATCCGTTTTTACAAGTCGAGTAATCAGTACAAGAAGTAACCAGCATTTAGTTACATTTAACTATTGCAAAATATGGCTCTCCAGTTGCTTTGCAAGAGAAGCCAGCAGCTGTGTGGGGAATTAGTAGCACAGTACATTCAGCTAACTGTTCTATGATTAAATGTGATATGGGGAATAGAATTCTAAAATTCTTTATAGTTTCCTGCAAATTGCCAGCACTTAATTTAAAATATTTTTATACCTTCCATAGAAATAAAAATAAGATTTTCCTAGTTCAAATTAGTGTTCTTACTCATTTATGTCATAAGTCAGATCTTTTCACACAGCATTTTGTCCCTACTACCCAGAACTCTAAAGAATCTAATACAATACTTCCAGAGCACATTTCCTTTGGTAGGGCCAGCCAAGGGACTAGAAAGAATGCTATTGTCTGAAATATGTTGTGCCATTAGCAGAAGTGTCCACATCCACTGTATTGAGTTACTGAGCAAGAGTTAACTTCAAGATCATATTGTAATAACCCATGGAGTCGTCCCCTCCTCCCCCATTTTTGTTAGAGCAGTCTGACACATGCAGCATTCCAAAACACATGGGCTGCTTTTAACGCTTAGTAACTTCATATCTCTGAAACAATATGAAACTTCGCTTAGTAACTTCATATCTCTGAAACAATAATATATTTTGCCTTGTGATGCATCTTTTAGGCATAGGAGAATGGATATGGATATTATATAACTTATAGAACACCATGTCAGGTTTCCTTTATTTTCTTATGCAAATAGTTACATGGGAAATAGTTTCAAATGTATTCTCATATGCTGATAATTAGGGTTATCAATAAAAAACAGAGTTTGAATAGTAATACGTGATAACTATTAGTAGAGTGGAATTGCTTAACCTCGGGATAAAGACAGTCACATATCAGAACAAACCAAATATTGTAACACTCAGTTTAGAAATGATTGGCATAATTATTAACGAAATCAATATGTAATTAGTACAGAATTACATAACTAATATTATGCAGATAGCAGGTAGGAAGCTATGCAATAGACTTTATTTCTGTAAAAGCTAGAAATAAGGAGAATGAAGGTTGAAAGAAAATGAAAAGCAGCAGCTGTCTAAAAAGCTCTGTAATAATTTCTGAGTCTTCATGTTTGATTTTTCCGTTAAGCCTTAGGATCTAATAAGTGCAACTTAGTTCTGTAACAACTGCCCTGATGGTACAACTCTATGCCAGTTTCTTCACAAATGTTCCTCTGCTGTTCATTGAGCTTTTGAATTAACGGTGCATAGGATTACAACCCAAATCAGCTTTTATTAACATTATTGTGCATATTTTATGAGCCAGACTTTCAAATTGCCATCAGTAGCCACAGTGCCTTTCAGATGTGTTAGACTACAACTCATATCATCTGCAAAAGTTGTAATTCAGTTCTCTGGGGGAAGCCACTGTAATTGCCAGGGAGTTTAGGTATTTTACATCTGCATTCAAACTTTCTCATCGCCAACATTTTTTTCTAGCAGGGCTCTGAGGCCTTTGAACAGTTGTACGACAGGCATAACCTTTGCCATTGAATATCTATTCCCTACAGCACTGACATGTCAGGGGAAAAAAAAAACTTTACTGACAGAATTTCTGGGTGTCAAGCAACTGTTAAAAATTCTGCAAAAGAAGTTTGACAGTTGTAATACTCAAGTGTGTAGCAGCAGGAAGCAAAGATGGAACAGTGGTCCTGAGCTATTTTAAAATTGGCAGTCAAGTTGTAAGGTGCATTCAAACAACATATTCTGCTGATGAATCATATTTGCATCAGCTAGGCCACATCTGTGCAACAAAACAAATTTAAAAAAAAATAAACACAAACATTGAGACCTTAATCAACACTCAGCTAACTCTGGCTAAAATATTTGTTTTCATTATTAAAATTACTACTTTTTCCCCTACCAAAATAGCAAAGTCAACAGAAGACCACCAGATGATTGCTTTGTCCACAGTTTCAATACTTATTACCTATCTAGGAAGGTCCCAATAATATCAGACAAATCAAATAAATCAGCACATTTGCTGGAAACCAGAGAAGAAAATTTAATTTTTGTCTAGTTTTTCTAAAAGAAAAAAAAAAGGACACTATTTCTCTATCAAACATTTGCATATGCCAATGTAATGTATATTGAACTACTGAAAATTTATCCTTTCCAATTAAGTTCTTCTATTTTTATTTTGAAGATCAAGTCACTTTATCAACTGAAAAATCAATACATTTTGTACCAGCTGCTAAAGGCAACTAAGTATTAATCTTGGAAATAGATGCAGTATTTAGAATACAGGCAGCAATCTTACACTTTTAGTTTTTTTTTTTTTTAGTGCCTAATTGTATTGGGTGGAGGAATAAATTTTTCCTTTTGGAGCACGTGCTGCACAGTCACGTACATAATTGTTTTGGCTAAAATAAAAGTGTGAAACTTTGTACTGGTCCTTAAATATCCTTGACTTCAGAGCTGATAAAATATTGTTAAGTTTCTGTTACAAAACAGACTGCTAATAATTTGACTAAGACAGCTGTCATGCATGAGAAAGAAAAGAAATTTTGTTTTATATCCACTCTAAGCTGTATGACAAGTCTTCTTGCAAATTTTTCCTTTTCTTTCCACTGACTCCCTCCCCCCCCCCCAAAGATTTTGCAGCTGTTTCTGCCTCTTACAATTGTAATTGTGGTTGGTGCTTGGCTGGGAACACAGTCTCAGTACAGCTGTTGAGTGCTAAGTGAATTGGATATTTTTCAGTGGTTCAGTGAAAAGAATTATGCCATTACAACCAGCAATATTATGAGCATAAGGCTAGATTTTCAGTGGGTAAAAGTTGAATCTCGTCCATTGAAGTCTAACCATTGTTTTAAAATTCTATGTTCCTTTGGTTGATGTTCCTCAAAAATTGCCATAATCTGTCTGGTTATAGCCTCATTGGCTATAAGACATCAACCGTTACTTTAGGTGCCTATTCTTTTGTCATTCTCAGAATTATTAATTTGATCTGTCTATTTTATAGATTTTTGGGAATATTGCACATTATAAGAAATATGACTGTTATAAGGCATGATCTTATAAAATGTAAGATGTACATTATTGGGTTTATTGTTACTGTTGGACTGATCATTTGCTGCTAATATAGCCATAGTTTTCCCCTGTATAGAATAGTCAGTCTTATCTACTTGGCCTGTGCTGCTCAACAACCACACTTTTAATGCATTTGTTGTGACTCACCTATTCTATAATCCATAACAACCTCCACAATAACCCTTCCACACCATCATTACCCTCACAGAACAAAATTCCCCTAGCTAGTAATGCTGATCAATTCCACTATTCCAGCATTCCTTAATCTGCTCCTACCAAGCCACGGTCCCAAGGAGTTGAGAAATGAAAAGCTAAGATGCTATTCTGATATAATATCGTACTGTGTGATGTCATAGAATTTTAGGGAGATAGCATCTCCCTCCATGACTTGAATTCTAAGGAGAGTAAGTAGTGAAGTAATCAGTTTATGTGACATTTTATGTCCAGGCTTCCTTTGTTTTCCCTAACCCTCATACCTGTCAGTTAATCTGTCGTATCCATCAGTTATATCTAAGGCTGCCATGTTTTTCAAAGTGCTGCCAGGCAAGAAATCCTGTCTTAATAAATCTTGAATCTCAAAGAGCTGTAAAGTTATATTCTTTTTACTCTGCTACTTCCAGCCTTTTCTGGGCCTTTTCATCAAATGCCTATTTTAATAGAAGAGGATTCACCTTCCTTCTGCTGCTGGAAGCAGGGATTACACATTGTATGGTCCTCCAGATATTGGACAACAACTCCCAAGATCCCCAAGTTCCCATGGTCATGCTAGGTAGGCTGATGGGAAATGTAGTTCAACAATTGCTCATCTCATATAGAAGAATCCGAACTGCTAGAATAAACTCTAGGCAGTGTTTTTTGAGTGAAAAGTGCCTATAGTCATTCAAGGTACCAGTCCAACTTGATAATGAAGTCACTAGACATCTTATTTTGCTGGACCTATCTGTTTAGGGCTTGAGATCCAAAATGCCTGCTCCTAGAGGGTGGTGGTAGTAAAAAAAAAAACTTTTGCACAATGCATGAAGCGCAACATAGTGAATAACCACATCTCTCTGTATGTGTTTTTGAAATGTTGATGGCCGCGTATCTTACAGCTGCATTTAAACTACTGCACAATTTTCTTTGTGAAGTGATTGCTTCATTTGAATAGTGTATGCCTAAATTAAGTATATTTTAATGATAATAGCAACAAACTTAGTCCAAGTAAGTGAATTTTCTGATAGTTAAGCCCATTCCAGAGATTATGAGAGATACCATAGTTTTGGAGTGCTGAGCATGGGAAATGTTGAAATGAAACCAATTCTTGAAACTCGGTGACTATTTTGAGGCAATTATTTCTTTTAATATAATATTAAAATAGTTAAAATTTTCAAAATAGTGCCATTACATTGAATGGATTAGAGATATTTATGGATAAAATCATCTTCATATGTGTACCTTTTAGAAAATGTTGTGAAATATAATATATTTTCAGCATATCTGTTCTGGATAGTGGTTTATACCTGCCAGAAATCCATTGAAGAAAACAGGTAGAACTTGATTTAATTTCAGGCTCATTTTTGTAAATGTCTTCAATTGCGTATAGAATAATAGAACTCCAGTAGTTGCCAGTGTTGATCCACATTGTGATAAAAAGTTACTGTGTAACTTTATTAAATGGCAAAAAGTTATTTCATGCATTTATTAAAATAATGATATGCAGATGCATGTATGATTTAACTGGTAGTTCAGACTTCTGAGTGTATATTAAGATCAATTGATAGTAATAAAATGCTGGAAAGAATTTATCTGGTAGCCATGCACTTCAGGCTGATTACTTTCATTTTAAGTGGAACATTAATCTCTTGCTCCTGTGTCATCTTCAGTACTTGCCATCTCCATAGACAGCAATTATTGAAATATTCCGAGTTGCTGTGAAACATTGCTATGTGTATTTGTCTGTAATTATATCATAGTGCCAAATGAATATATCAGCAGAAACAGCATCAGGAAAGTTTGGTATATTTTTTATGGCTTCAACTCCAACATAAAGAATTTACTAGGAGGAAATCCTGTATGAGGAAATAACCAGAATTGTCTAGGCAAATTACTTGGCAAGATTATTTGTTACATCAAACTTTCCTATGGATATTAGGTCCTGGCCAGTCCTTGGACTAGAGGCTGCTCAGGTATTCCATATACCATCCACGAGCTCCTTAGAAGGAACTAATGCATATACAGTATAAGAATAATACGGTCAGTGGAATTGAAGGAAAATTTATAGACTTACTGATCATTATTTAGCTTTTTAGATTTTTTAAGATTTTTTTTTAATCCTGCTTTTATTATTTGTATAAATAACTCAAGGCAGAGAGCATACCCAATACTCCTTCCTGCTCCTGTTTTCCCCACAACAACAATCCTGTGAGGTGAGTTGGGCTGAGAGAGAGTGACTGGCCCAAAGTCACCCAGCCGGCTTTCATGCCTAAGGCGGGACTAGAGCTCAGAGTCTCCTGGTTTCTAGCCTGGTGCCTTAATTTAATTAATTAATTAATTAATAATGAATTTATTTGTTACATTTAATATTCATAGAAACAAAATTTATCCTGCTCTGACCAAAACAACTACAGCAAAACCCATTTCAAAAAATGGCAGTCCAAAGTCTAAAATCTAATATAAAAACACAAAATAATTATCCAAATGCCTATTTAAACAAAATATTCAAACATCCTTGTAGGTCAGTAATGAGGGTGCTAGGTGTACCTCCAGTGCAAGGTACTCCATAGCATGTGGACCATCTCAGGGGGAAAAAAAAAAAGAATTGTCTTCAGGTGTGTGTCCTCTTGCTCTCTTACAAGTTTGGGATTAAGCATTCTTTCCCTGTTCTTGCACAGGACAGGACAGGACAGGAGAGTCTCTAAGGTATCCTGGAACCAAGACATGAAGGCTATTATAGGTTAAAAGCAGCATTTTCAAAAACTATTGGTAATCACATGCAGCAACCACAAAAACTGTGTTACATTGTAATAATGGCTTTCACTCACTAGCAACCTGGATACCACATTCTGTACCAACTGCAGTTTCTCAAAGGCAGCCCCAGGTCGAACTTGTTACGGCATGAATTGCTGTCACCAAGTCCTGTCAGACCAGGAAGTGCTGCAACTGAGGCAGCAGCCAAAGCCAGGCAAAGGCCTCCTGACCTTTGCTTCCACCTGCTGTTTTAGCAGGAACCATGAATCTAGAAGGACCTCCAAGTCACAGACTTGCTCCTCCATGGAGAGGATGACCCTATCCAGAGGTATAATTGGAACTTGTTGGGATTCAATTTAAGCTTGTTTTATTCCATGCAGTCTCTCACAGCCTGCATACCCCACATGAGGATTTCTGCAGAATGTCTGGCCTGACTGGAATGGTGATAAATAACTGGATGTTATCTATATACTGAGGATGCCTCACCCCGGATTGGTGGATGACCTCTCCCAATAGTTTCATATGTTAAATATAGTAGCATAAGGAGAAAGTTGAGTCCTCTGGCATTTCACAGTGGAGTAACCATGGAATTGATTGCTTTTTCATTGTGCCTGTTGACTGGAATTCCCAATTAGATAACAGTAGAACCACCATAAACTGGTGTCCCTTGCTCCCAAACATTGCAAATGGTTCAGCAGGATACCAAGTATTGAAAGCGGCCAAGAAGTCTAAAAGGACCAGGAGGTCCCAATGTGGTCATCTATCAGAGTGACCAGTGTTGTTTCCTTCCCTTACCCAGGTCTGTCTTTCATAAACTGTATTTCAGGAAATGTGGCCGTGTCCTCAGCAGGTTTCCAGAATAGTAGTCGTTGGAAAAGTCTGCTCTTTTCCTTCATGGTAAAGATTTAGCCTTCAGCCTGCATTGCTTGGGCAAAATTTTGTTTGTTTATTTGCTATGAGTTCCAAATTGAGTAAAAGTGGATACTTCTGAAGCACCAAGCAGTTTTCTAGAACCATGGGAAGAACAAACACTTCTGGCACTGTTTTGTGGATGTGTCTTAGACGTTCTCTAGGGGTTAGTGCTATTGCTCAGTGAAGAAATAATTTTTGGCAAGAAGAAGCCTGAATGACTGATAGAAAGACATTCCTGGCATTTTGTAGCAGTGGGCACTGAAGAGACAGAATAGAGCTAATGACCGTAATAAAGGTATTTGCAGCTGTGGACTTACCTTTCCTAAATTCCAAGCTTAATCTGTATTTTCACGCAGCTTTGCAATGTGTTCATGGTTATTTTTTTCACACTCTCTCCTGGCCACAAAACCAAAATACGTCTGAAATATGTTTTAAAATCTAGTACTTAAATTTACCCATCTTCACTGTTTTTTCTTCTGCATTGTTAGACAGTGACTTCAAGCTTATATTAATGGTTGCCCACCGTCCATAAACATGCCACTGAAGCTAACAAACAATTAGAATATGATTCTACTTATATCGTAGTATCTATGGCACTGTTTAAAAACTTGTATTTTAGAATAAATCAATAGACTTACTCATATTTCACAGAATTTATATAATGACTGCAGCTTGTTACATTAATTAACCTTTACCTAAACATTTGATTTTCATATATCAGTGGTGGTTAGCATAATAGAGTCATTAACCCTACACGGGCAAATAACTTCTATTTACACTGTAATCTGCTCCGTTGAAAAACGCTTGTATTTATAAACTACTCTTGAAACTGTTTTTTATAGGTGTATTAAAAAGTATTTAATGCCAATATTTTGTTTGTAGGTGAAATCTGCCAATTGAAAGATTGCTCATAGCAACCTACAGCAAAATTAATATTTAATTTAGAAAACATTTACTAATGAACCTATATTTCCAAAACAGGGTTTTTAAACAAAGTACAAGCATCTTTATATGCCTTTGGATTTTCTTTTGTAAAAAGTTTTTAATGCTCTGGTAAAGAAAATTTAGTGACAAACCTTATTCTGTGTTTTTTTTTTCCTTAGACTATTTATTTCACAGACAGATGGATAACCAGCAGAGTTTCTCCTTACATCTAAAGATCCAGCAAAGCTTGTACAAAATAAGTTTCTAGGCTGAGAGTGTGATAAAGCATTAAAGAATATTAGATTTTTTGGTTGGGTCTAGAAAACTAATATGTAGCCATGTATTTGTCAAGGGTAGCAAACTCTCTGTAAGCCATGTTAGCCATGAGCCTACAGCTCTATATTAGCAGAAGCTTTTGTACAATTTTGAATGGCAACACTGCATTATCCTAGAAATGCAGTTCAGTATCTACATAAATACAAAATGCTAAAATCAAGTAGCTTATTCACAGATAACCTTGTGCTGAATTGTATCATTAGATAATATACAGTAAAATGAATTTGTACTATATTTCCATACTTTGTATTGTAGAAGATTCATTAGGAAGTAGTGGGTTTAGTTTTTGCTTTTCCTTTCCTTTCCTTTCTTTTTTTCTTTTTGCAAAACTGAAATGCAGTTGCAGAAGCTAACACCTAATGTTGAAACTGTGACACTGTGATACCTTTCCCACCTGTGCCATTTTCTCAATAAAATTAATGCCCACAAATAGCTCTAAACATCCTTCCTACAGTGCCAATGCTCCATTCAAATTATCTAGCTCCTCCCTCACTCCAGTGGTTATATTCCTTTAAGAGAGACCATATTATGAAAGCTATTTCAAGCATTCCCTCTCCCACCCCATAGAGCAATAGTTGTAGATCAAAATCACTGTGTAATATGAATATAAATAATGTGCTTGTTCTTAATGTTTCTCTTTTTTTAGATAGTGATCTCTCGTTCAGAACACACAACACCATACATGAATTTCCATTTAGATTCCCAGCCTGTTTCTCCAGAAGTCATAATTGAGAATTCCCCAGGCAGTGATGGGTATATTCTGGTGATCACCGGGAGGAAGGTAAAATATTCCTCATAATCTCTTGTGCTTCTTGATCATATGCATTTATTTGGGCAGTGTGTGTGTGTGTACACAGTGTGTGTGTACTCCGGTACACACACACTCATACACATATATTCCTGATAGTAGTTACAGTATTTTAAATTCAGCTATTTTAGGTGTGTTTTATTCCTTTATAAATTTTTTCTGTATCAAAGATGAGTGAGTGTAAATTATTAATTTATAGGTAGAGAGGGGTCTGAAAGAGTTTGGCTTGCATACCTATCATGTGTTTTATGAAGATAAGTAGGGTCTGATCATGAAATGATTATACCCCAGGTTTAATCATTTTTTTCATACAGCACTAATCTGGAATATTAGTATCAGATATCCACTTTTAAATGGAATGCATTCTCCAACTAACACAAACTTTTTATTTACATTTGACTGCAAAAGTGAAAATCATCCATTTCCACTCAGCCAAAGACTAATAAAGTGGACTTAAGTCATTTAGTGTAATATTCTGCAGTTCCACTATTTTTCCTTTGCATCCTTTCCAGACATGTGTATATTGTATTTTCTCACTTTTTTTCCTAAGGAGGCAAGTAAATGAATAACTGAGTATTGTTTGAATAGGAGTGCTAGGATACAAACCACCCAAAGAAAGGAAATGCAAATATAGGCTTTGATGCCTTCTTTTTTTCTTCAGTGGAAGGTATGTAGGACAAAAATGCACAATAACTTAAAAGAATGGGGCTTAAAACTTCCTGCCCTTTGTTAATTTTATATGAGGATTAAATAGCATTTGTAACTTATTCTTAGCCGTTTCTTCCATACTTTTACAAACATCATAGATACCAATTAATTGACACTTCCTATGAAGTTACACAAAAAGCCATGGGAAAAAAGCAAAGATAGTTGAGTTGACTGCATCTTTTGGTCTCTACTGATCTCAAAAGCATTTTAATGTTTTGTGAACTTTCATTTAGTCTTCCAAAGGGATACCTCTAATAAATGTTATCATCAAGTTAGCAGTTTTCTTGCCTTACCTTAAATGAAAGTAACTGAAAGCATAATGGCCTCCTATTAGCCCTATAAAAGCCCAAATAGAGATTTCCCTGTGTGATATAGATACTTATGTCAGAACAACTGATCCAGAAGGGCACTTTTCTCTCAGACAAGGCACCGCATCCAGTGATTTCCACAGATCTAGCATTGACCATGAGATTGGACTATGCTTATGGCTAGATTTTTTTGGTTTTTTGCTCTTGTTTAAATGTCTGCTGATGCTGAAGTCTGAGCAGGCATACCAGATTTTAAGTTGAAATTTAAATTAACACAGGTTGTGGTCTTTATCGTACATGCTTAAAATTAACTTCACCATCATCATGCGTAATTGCAGGCTGTAAATTATCTAGAATCTATGTTATAATCTATTCGATATACAGTAACAAAGTTTAAAGCACCTCTGTGAGTATAATGAAATACATGATTTTTGCATGCTTCACCAGGAACTGTTGTTGTACAGTTCCCAGTGACATACAGAATGCTTCCAGAGATTGGCAGTACTGTTCTTTTCCTCCTTAACTGATGTTTTATGGTAACCAAAAAAGGTAGAATACTGGAGAAATGCAAATGGAAGCGACAGTGTGTGGACACTGAAAAAAACCCTAAATGAGCAAATGCATGATAAATAACAATAGTGTACCCACAGTGTATTGGATAGCTCTCGTTCATTGAAAGAAGTTTGCACAGGAAAGACTAATGTGGGTTGCATGTTTTGTATTAATCAAAGAATTGACCCAGTGTATGCATAATATAGTTGATTGTTTTTGTTTTGCATGGCCATAAAGATTAAGTGCTGAAAATTTACTGATGCCTTAGCTTTGTATAAATCATCCGCTAACCTTCACAATTTATTACTATGTCTGTATAATGTTTTACCCATTAGATAACCAAGATTCCACTAAATGGACCGGGATGTTCTCACTTCAGTACCTGCAGTCAGTGCCTTCTAGCACCTTCTTTTATGAATTGTGGCTGGTGTGGCAATCAGTGTGTGAGGTCACAGGAGTGCAGTATAGGAGGATGGACACAGGATATATGCTTACCTAAAATCTCTGAGGTAAAATTATCCTTTTCTTTTTGTTACCGGATCCTTGTAAAATTAATCATATCATTAGCCAATACATATCAACTGTATTCAAATTATTTGTAAGCTGGTGTAGTAATAGGTATGCACAGTTCTAAGCAAATTCTCTTTTCCTGTTTAGAAAGATATTTACCTAATGAAGAGTAACTACAGATTTTTATAAACTACAGTTTAAGAACGAGTTCCCAAGACCTGCCTTAAGTCAAATTTGTATGTAAGCTGAAACAGTATTATTGTATAATACCAAATAAGTATTATTGTGTAATGAACTCGAACCATTGTGTATTTAACTCGAACCATTGCGTATTTAACTCATATTTTGCTACAGTAGACTCTTTTCTTAACTATGGGTCGTCTGTAAACTGGGCGATCTTAACCTGGTGACTACCTGTACCATATTCCCAGATGAGATGAGCTCCACTGGTGTTAATTGGCTATACCTCCTACTTAGATCATGGCTCTCTCTGTTCCTTTTCAGTCATTACGGCTTCCTCTCCCCCAGTTATTTGAATCCAACATAGCCTGTCACACTATGGAATATCAGTGAAGTATGAAACTAGAGGACAAAGTAATCATCATGTAGGGGAACCATTATTTTGCCTATAAGGATTGTGTTGCCTTCCTTATGCTAATTTGCATCTGTGGAACTGTCCAGGTGTCTGAACATCTCACTGCAGCTATTTTCTTAATTGAATCTTTTGTCAAAGCTTCTGTTTGACATAGGAGGGAAAAGCAGTGCAGATGTAGAGAGAAGGCCTTTGTACCTCAACAGGAACCCTAGGAAGCTGAGATATGGAAATTTATGAGGCTTTATCCTGATATTTGCAGCTAAGTTAAAACTGGCAAAGGTTCAGAGGAGAAAATGTGGCCTGTTACAGTTTTTATACCTGCATTCTAATTCCTAAGTGTAGAGTCATAAATATGGAAAGATGAATGAATGGCCTACCACTTTTAGAGTTGGGAATAGGCATACAGTCATATCTTTCTTAATCTTTCTTCCTCCATGGAATGACTTGCTTATTCTTGGTAACAAAAATAATTAGAAATGACATATGATGTGATATATGATATATTACTTAGAGGACTTATATGGCTGCCTATGTCATATAAAGATTGTAGGCATCTCAAAACAATCCATAAAAACATAGCTAAAAACATTATGTTACCATTTTCAAAAAATCTTGGAACTGATGGGAAATATATATATATATATATACACACACACACACACACACATGCATGCATGCATATCTTTTTCTTTCATGATGAAAAGAGGGATGTCATTCTGGAGAATTAGTGCCTTTTCTTTTGCAGTCCATCTTTTATTTCGCACTCAGTGTGGCCTTCATATAAGCCACTTTGAAAGGGGACAAACAGAAGCTATTTTCAGCTAAAAAGTTTGTAAATATAAAAAGCAAACAAAAGTAACGTTACATAAAAGAGTAAAGAACATAATAGCTCATTGCTGTTTTCATTTAGCTATGGTCACTGCAAGTTCTTCAGAGGCTACCTCTGCATTTAACCAAATAATTTTGTATTAAGTGTGACATAATTATGACAGTCTAGTTTTACAGAATGGCTGTGGCATTTGTAGATCCTAATACATATCATTATTATCAGCTATATTACACTGTATTTTTTTTCAGTGGCTGTCACTTTGTTTTTACATGGACAAACATACACGTAGGAGATCACAGAATACCTTATTTTTTTAATAAATGTTTAATGGAATCCAAAACATATCTGATGGGGAAAATAAAACTGTGTTGTTACTGTAACTTAAAAATCCTTTCTAAGCTATGTTGAAATAAAAGTGGAAAATCATACAGAAATGGATGTATTAGCAGAATAATGGGAAATATATTTCCCATAATGGATTATAACTCACTTGTGACTTCAGGAATGATTAGTGAACATCCTTTCACTGTCCTGCACTTTACTATTATATACAGATGCTCCACATGAAAGGAAATCCATCTCATTTGAAAAGGAGCCTTTATATTCGTTTTAAGGAAGCCCATACAAACTAAATGGGGGTAGATGGCAGACCCTAAATAACTTTTAAATTATGAAGTCTGATTCATAGTTACATTAGGCTCTTATGTAGTTCATGTAGTGTACAAGGGCCTTTGAATGAATGTAAATCATATTTAAAGCTACATTAAGTCCTTTTATTCCTGTCAGGGCGAGGGCAAGGTCCCCGAGTGTGGCTGAGATGTCACACTCTGATGAGTCTTCAAAGTTAGCATAAAATTGTTCCAAGCCACCCTGTTTGGCTCTTTGTGACATAGTGAGAGCATATTATCTCTGTATTACCAACCTACATGAAGTAATTTCAAAGGTCTGGGTTGGGTTATTGCTTTATGTCCCTTTAAAAAAAAAGAAAGTGGCAATTTGTTAAATTAGACCCACTGAACACAGTGCTTATGCTTTTTCAGGGATAATTTTGTATGAAGTTAATAAATGGAAATAATTCTTAGAGTGTAGTTGGATTGATTTAAAGCCAGAGTTCATGTACTGGATATATAATTTTAGAAAACGCAGTAAATATTCTATGTCAATGATAAATAGTGATATATTCTCAGAGTATGTGCCATAGCAAGTGGAAGACTGTGAGGTTTTGTTTCTAAAAGGAAAGAAATGATGCATCTGGGTTCTTAAATCTTTATGGCTGCTAGCTGCTCAAGCAGATTTTATGCTTTGCTGAACCATGACAGTCATACTACCAAAAAAAAAAAAGATTATTCATCTTTGGCCTATTGTTTTAATATATCACAGGACTGTTTTGGCTGTTAGAAAAGCAGGATAACCTGTTTTGTGTGGTATTTGCAATAGCATCTGAATAAAGTATAAAAGATTTTTTGGAAGAAGAATATAATTAAAATATGTTAAATGATCATTTTGATATTAACGTCAACACAGAGTAGTAGTTATAAAGGTCTGAGTTGGTATCAGTATTCCCATTTGCCATTAACATGGTGAGAAAACTTTCAGTTGATTTTCAGATCACAGAATCACTCCAGCAGTGACAGCTATGGTTTTAGATCTATTCCAACTTTTAGCCTTAACACCAGGGATTAAGCATCCATAACAAATGGTACAATCCCACAGGTTTCTGCAAATTGTGGACAAGATCATTTCAATCCACAGCAGCTGAAACTGCATAGCAGCAGTGTCATGATTGGGGAGGACGTACAAAATGTCAAGATGGCAGTTGTGCCAGTGCAACTGAAACCTCACCCATTTTGTATGCGCATCACACATGGACAAAGTTTTGATCACAATTATACGACTGCCATCTTGACTTGTCAACCCATCTTGCATACACCGCTGCTGTGTAGGTTGATATAAAATCTGCAAACACTATTGATGTGGTAGCCCCTATGATTTGAGACTTCTTGGTGGCAGAAAGAAGTACCAACCTTTTTTTTTTAATGCAAATATTGTAATCCACATTTAGTATTTGTGTGTTTCAAAACGTGGTGGAAAGTGTTCAGGGATTTACCTTATTAATGTACTTCAGAACATTACAGAGCTTTACCACTCAAGTGAGATCTAATATCCCTCCTTTAAATAGAGATATGAAAGAGAGCCATGGTGGATGTCTAAGACACCTAAGAAGAGATGTGCAAGACAAATGGAAGAACTGAACCAAATCATAGATCTTTTCTTTAGTCAATAATCTATATAAAAGAAATTGTCAGTTTTACATGCAAAAATGGGAGTTGCATTTTTAAAGGAGTTTCCCATCTTCTTCTCCCTTCAGTCTCATACACTATACTCTTCTCCCATATCTATGTGCCCTGTGTACGTTAGTGAAAATTGCCAGTGGTAATCAATGTACATTTTTCAGTGAATCTTTTTTAAAAACCTACAATATTGCCCAACTAACATAGACAATAAAGTGGACCAGGTTTCTTCTTATCCACACATTGCTAACTTTAAGTAGCCTCTCTTTCTTCTACTATCATTTAGGTACAATGATTGTCCTCTCAGCTATGGAACCTGATGACATTCTCAGTCACATCCATTTATATCATATTTTTTTTATTTAAAAGAAAGAAAAAAAAGATGCAATCCATGAGAACACTCAGAATTCTGCTTTCCATGTGGAAATACATAACTACTACATACAATATACATCACAGAATAAAACTAATTTTCCTTAGATATTTTAATGTAATGCCTATTTATTTGTCATGCTTGTTGCCAAACAAGTGTTATTTGTTTGGCTGACTTCTACTGAAATGCATAGCAGTTATTGCTTAGGCTTGAGGAGAAGAAATTATGCAGTTGTTAGCTTAGATGACAGACAGTCCAAAAGTAGTCCGGGAAACTTAGAAGAATATCACCAGAGAGAGAATTTAGTGATATAGAAACAATATCTAGTTGCAAAATTTAGGCCATTTTAGAAAGGTAAACAAAGTAAAAAAAAAAAAAATTAAAGGAGGAAGCTTTTTATTGTAAAAAGATTTATCTGTACATCAGTATGCTTAGTTCAGAAGGGTAGAATCACTGTTAACACTGCTTTTCCATGTTTCCCATATTATTGCAGTACAGGTAGTCCCCAGTTTAAGAACGAGTTCCATTCCCAAGATCTGTCCTTAAGTCAAATTTGTATGTAAGCCAGAACAGTACTATTGTATAATACTATATAAGTAGTATGGTGTATTTAACTCAAACCATTGTGTATTTAACTCAAGTTTTGCTACAGTAGGCCCCGTTTTTAACTATGGGTTGTCCTTAAACTGGGTGTTCTTAACTCGGGGACTACCTGTATATACAAGACATTTTTATAATTAATTATATAATTATAAAAACTATAATTACTATGTAATTAAATTATAATTGTATAATTGTGTTATACAGTGTATCTATAACATCTCTCTGTCATATGCTATTTGCAAGACATCAAAAATAAACTTGCATATCCACTATAGCTTTAATTTCATAGTTAATGCGATTGCATTAGTGAAACTATCATGTTTTACTAAATTGTTGAAGGCTGAGAATGTAATCAAGGTGGCTGGTTCAGTCCAGTTGACCATCTCTTTGTTTACCCTGCTTAACTTACTATGTTTTTTTAAATTTAATTAATTAATTAATACATCATATTTATATAGCCGCCCATCTCACGCAAAGTGACTCTGTTTGGTAGGGAAGAAGTGTCTCACTGGTCCAGGAAGTCAGTACTATTCTTGATCATTTCAGATTTATCAGGTTTGAGATAGGGTAGCAAAAATGGGAAGGAATCCTTTTATGTTTCCCAACATTCTTCCTCCTCTTCTTAAGTCCTTTACCACATTGCCTGCTGAGCAAGTGTAGTGAGTATATATTAGCAGATGCCTTTCTCAGCTGTGGCATTCTAATTAAAGGTTGTTCTTCCCAGAAAGGCTTACTTGGGATCTATACTCCCATCTTTTTAACCCTAAATAAAGATTACTAAAGCCTGCTTGAACAGTACAGTTGTTGATCTTAGCTTGCCTATCAGGAATTTCTCTCTTCTCAGCTCTTGGAAAATGAATAGAATGGTGCTTTGGATCTTTCTGCCCAAAGCCCAGAATAAGGAACTTAACAGAACTTGTGCCGGTTCTGAAATAATCAACTGTGCAGCCATCAAATCTTGGCAATAGAGATGCTTTTAATGAGAAATTCTCTTTCACAAAAATAATGAAACCAGTTGTTTAGGTATAAAAAAGCATTTGGGGGGAAAGGGAATACAAGGAAGAACAGGGAAGGCAACAGTCACACAGCAATCCAAATAAAATCAATACAGCCAGCATGCTTGAACTAGCTATTTATTAGGACATGTTCAGAGGTTATTGCAAGAGAAAATAGTTGGAAAATAACCACCCAGGGTTCCTTCACAGAAGTTCCCACTTTGTGTTCTTCCTTTTTTTTTTTTTTTGAGTGTGTGTGGAGAACAAAGAAAAGCCATCTCCTCTAGGGAAATTTACTGCTGTCCACTCCAGCAAAATGCTACATTTCTGAGGTCATGGGCCTGGCCAGCAAATCAGAAAGGCTTCTAGCACAATGCTTTAGCACAAATGAAAAAGGTACTGACCAGTTTTCACCAGCTGTGCCAGACTATACAAAAAAGATCACATTTGAAAGTCTCTTTGGGAAATAGAAGAATCTTTCCTTTTAGGACTTTTGGCATGGTATCAGTTCACTGGACACCTGAGACAATACCATCATGCCTCACAAAATTTGGGTGCTTGCTCCATGACATATTGTAAAGCAAGGTTGCTTACAGGAAATCATTGTCTTTCAACAGTTGGTAACACTAACAACATTAAGAACTTTTGTCCTGAGTGTTGTCTGTGGGCTGCAGATATCTACTAAGGTTAAATAAAAGTTTATCCAAAAGCCCTATGACAATGTTTGAAGGGCTTTCAAATGGTCTTAAGTGAGTATAGGCCGGGGTTTTTGTGTTATTTGCCAAGACACATACTCCAAGGGGGCATAGTACCAAAAGAAAGGCAAGGTGTAAAACAAAAAACCAATACATGAAGAAATAAAATATTCTGTCTCAGGCAGTGGCCCAACAAGATGATTCAGTCAGAGCCAGAAGTCCAGCATGAAGCTCTTAGCAAAAAGGATTTGAAATACAGTATACATATTATGCTATCACCCAGTACCTTTTCTTAAACAGTTGTAAATATTTTTCCCTCCACCCTCTCACACATATCTGCTCAACTGATTTTGTCACTGTGGGGCATTTGAGAAGAAGAAAAAGTTTCAATTTAAAGCAGGGGTCCCCAACCCCCATTCCGCAGACCGGTACCAGTCCATGGCCTATTAGGAACTGGGCCGCACAGCAGGAGGTGAGCGGTGGATGAGCGAGCAAAGCTTCATCTGTATTTACAGCCACTCCCCATCACTCGCATTACCACCTGAGCTCCGCCTCCTGTCAGATCAGTGGCAGCATTAGATTCTCATAGGAGCACAAACCCTACCGTGAACTGTGCATGTGAGGGATCTAGGTTGCATGCTCCTTATGAGAATCTAATGCCTGATGATCTGAGGTGGAGCTGAGGCGGTGATGCTAGCGCTGGGGAGTGGCTGCAAATACAGATTATCATTAGCAGAGAGGTTTTACTGCACAGAGACCATAATAAATCAATTGCTTGCAGAATCATATCAAAACCCTATCATGTAATGCGCTTGAATCATCCCGAAACCATCCCCCTCTGGTCCGTGGAAAAATTGTTTTCCACGAAACTGGTCCCTGGTGCCAAAAAGGTTAGGGACTGCTGATTTAAAGGGTGAAACAATTCTAAAATATTTCTGAAGTTTATATAAAAATTATTTGTTTTACTAATTTTTCCCCTCACGCTAAGTTATGCAGTAGTTGTTTCCAAGTGGTTTACCACCAAACACCAAAGCCTCAGAGAGACTACATGCAGGACTGCGGGTTGTATAACCTAGATGTCAACTCTGCATGGTTTCTTTTTCAATATTGTTGGAGAATTAACCAATTCTAAAGGAGAGACCTCCCTTTGGCAGCATTTGCATGATTAAAACATGAGGAAATGTAAGAGTATGTGCAAATATGACTGTGGAGCTTTTGAATGAACTTGGGGTTGGTTCTTCATTCCCCCAGAGCAATTATTTCACTATTATATGGTTCAATCTATGCTATACGTTCAGGAGAACAATTTTTCCCTTGGCATTTAATTTCTTAAATCCTTACAGAATTAAGCTAAGACAGTATGTAGATACAATTTTTAAAAAATGTGCCACTGTTACTGGATGTTCAAAGAGAACAGTAACCTGAGCATTTTTGTAGAAATGTTCTTTTCAGATCCAGCATGAAAAAAAATAGAGTTCATGATGAAAGACACAATTGTGCTACTTATTAGGAATAAAATTGCAACTGCTATAAAAGATTAAGTCAAAACTCTTTAGCAGTTCTGTAACCAATATAAAAAAGTCTTTTGTTCTCTGACCTGGCTTGAATGTTTGCAAAATTAGATGGCATGTCTATGTAAGCCCTAAAGCATTGTCCAATTTTTATTGATAGTGTCTTGCCAAATGCCCTCCACTGAAATTTGTACAACTTCTCTACTATTCAAGCATTTTCCCACCATTGTTAACATTTACAGCACAATTTACAATATACAGAAGGTGGCTAGAGTGGGAGGGGGAAGAGCATTTCCTTTTGAGATTGTCACTGCATTGCTAGAATGTAGTTTATTTTTAACTTGAAATTTAGAAGTGACCAACAGATAGCATTTCAGTTGACAGCATTGTAAAGGCCACGTTAAATTTTTAGCTCCCAAGACGGTGTTTGATTTAGACACCTTTGAAACTGTCATTACTGTGAAGACACTGCGTCTTTCCATCAGGTTGCTGAAATAAGTTGCTTCATCGGTTTGATATTCTTCTGTTCAGTATCTTACTTCTAATAAAATAAGTGCATTGTATTCTTTTACATACCACAAAAAAGACATAAAAGGCAAACTAAAGGGGTATTAAAAAGACTATTACAATGCAGAGCTTGTTCAATGCCCCTAAACACAATAATTCAGAGCTTTCTAGCAGTGGCTGGATTATTTATTGCTACTATCTAAGGAAGCTCATACAGTGATAAATGAAAGGTGAAGAACAATTAAGTTAAAGGGTAGGGTATCTCCAACAGAAGAAATTATTTTCTGCCAGTATTGTTTCTTTTCTTAAAAAGCACCTTCAAAGCCCATTAGAAATCATAAATTTCCTATCCTTTTTTCCCTTTTAGATTATTCCAAGCAGCACAGCTTTTGATGCTTCAACAAGACTGACACTGTGCGGGTGGGATTTTGGATTCAATAAAAATAATAAGCCCAGCTTTAAAAAAATATCAGTTTTTGTCGGGGGACAACGGTGCATTGTGGATGGCAAAGCTAGTGACAAAAACAAGTAAGATATTGGGGGGGGGGGTTTCTCTTCAAGTATTGTGATGTATGGCAAGAATCATCAAACAATCTCAATCTCTTGCATGACATAATATACATTTATTTTGGCTTAATTGTATTTTAATGTAGTGTGTTTCTCTGTCTGTCTCTCTCTCTCTTTCTCTTCATTGCTTTGAGTGGACTTCATCCAGAAAAATAGCATATGAATATTTATAAGATTTTCTTTCCTCCTCCTCCTCCTCCTCCTCCTCCTCCTTCTTCTTCTTCTTCTTCTTCTTCTTCTTCTTGTGCCTTTGAGTCAGTGTTGACTCCTGGCAACTGCCTAGACAAGTCCCTGCAGTTTTCTTGGCAAGATTTCAGAAGTGGTTTGCCATTGCCTCCTTCCTAGAGCTGAGAGAAAGTGACTGGCCCAAGGACACCCAGCTGGGTTTGTGCCTAAGGCAGGACAAGAACTCACAGTTTCAGTAGATAGCATTTTACTCATGTTTGTAGAGAAGTACAAGTTATAGTTCTTGCTCTTTCAATGGTTCTTAGTAACACTGACCATGAAATGCTACTTCTGCAGAAGTTATTTGCTATTGTAAAAAAGTGAATGAAATATTCAGTAGATCTCTTTTCTCCAGCATATCATAAATTTAGTGCACAAAATCATATGCATCTTTTATACAACCCCAGTTATTAATTTGGAGCATTAATGTGGATTGAAGCACTTTAAAAGTTGCATAGACCATTGAATGTGCCCATTCACTTGTTGGGAAGGGACCTTTTTTCTAGAGCATCAGTTCAGTGGATGATTTCAAGAAAGAATTTACTTCTCAGGGAGAAAGCTGTAACTAATCCCTTCTTTTTCTGTATGTGTTGCTCTTTGAATACAGTGGAAGACATTTTTCTTACTAATGTAATCACTCTCAAGATGAGGATTTTGAAATAATTGTACTACTCTAGCATTGTTTATTTTAAAAAAGTGGTTACAAATTCATTTATATTAATAGATTCTATCAATCAATCAGTCAATCATCCAGATATATCCTGCCAATTTTTGCTGAACCATCTGTAGGTTCAAGGGTATTTTTATTTTACTGATTTAACATATTCTTAATGTTTTAAAATACACATTGGTTTGTCTGTTTATTTATTTCCCAGTTTATGTTCAGTTTACTTATAGGTTGTGCTTTTTTATTTTGTTTAGTTATGACTAATATATTTGTTTCTATTGAAGACTGGAGTGCAAGCTTGGTCCTGTAAAGAACGTAGGTTTTAATGTTTCAAGCAGTGTTTCAAATGGACAAGCTAATACCTCCTTTAATACATTTTCTTATGTGGTAAGTAAAAGGTTAACATTTTAAAATTACATTAATTACATTTTAATAGTTCTTTTTTCTTATTTCAATGTGTCTGTGATTGTATATGTTTTAAATAACAAACCAAATTATGTTCCATATGCAGGATCCCAGAATAAGGCAGATTTCTCCTAACTATGGTCCAAGATCTGGTGGAACATTGTTGACATTAACTGGGGAATACTTAAACAGTGGGAATTCTCAAGAGATTTCTATCTGCAAAAAGCAGTGCAGCCTAACCAGGTATAATGTGGCTGATTTGTATTTTTTTAAATAAATTGTAAGCCTAAAGATCTAAACCAAATGGGAAATATTCTTTTTTTCTCAGAACAAAACATCTCTGTTAGAAATGAAACTGGCAAGACAAGAATCAGTGGTTCCCAACTTGAGAGAACTGTTAAGTCAGCCTAAATATCTGTTGACTTGGAAAGGAGGAAGAGAAAGCTTAAAATTTAAACTGTAGAGCACAAATCTATATATAAAAAATTTGATTACTATATACTGCAGGGGCAGAGATATACTACAGTAACCATTGTCAGGTCTGACCAGAACTGAAAATTGATTGTCCCGAACAGGAGAGATGTGTCTTCTTGCATTTTCTGACTTGTTCAGGTAGTGTAGAATGCTCCAATTTGTGGTACTGTCCAAGCCAACAGGGTGCTTCTCTTCTCCTTGGCAAAGCACCAAAAATGCCACCGACATCTTGGGGTCAAACTGGGATGGTCCCTTGTTCAAGCAACCACTTGAGCCACAGATAGTAGAGTTCTATCAGATGAGGGATCAAGAGTCAGGATAGGTCAAACTCAGCCTGGCACTGATTAAGTCCCTTAATACTTCTCATCACACTCAATGAAAATATCCAACAGTCAAATGGTACTTGTCCCCAAAAAGGTTAGTGGCACTCATTGTGTCTGGCATGATGGTGTTAATTTTTGTAGAGGAAGGGGTTAGATAGGAGACTCCATCCAAACTCAACCAAGTAACTCAGATGAACTTTTACCCTGGGTGGATGATATAGAAAGAGTACCATCTTCCTGCTGAAAAGTTCCTTAGTCAAGGGCAAGCAGCAGGACAACATGTTGAAAACCAACATTTGTCACTGGGCTGAAGGGCTGGTGGTTCAAAGCCATAATCTGTTCAATAACTTACATAATTGATTATTTTGAATTACCTTGCTGTTTGCCCATTGATGCCTGCTTTGTGTACTGTAAAGGCCCCTGCTGTGCTTGCCTGTTGCTGCCAGCAGCGGAAAGGATAGTGTCTAAATGTAGCATGGTGTCTAAAGAGGTCTAAACTTCTCCACATTAAAAAAAAATGTTTAGCATCCTTACCTCTACTTATTCATTCTTAACAGAGATACTGGCATCTTAGCATAGGATTATGGGATCAAATTTGAAGTGGTCCTGCTCAACACTGTTCTCAAGGTTGCAGCATATTTGCTTTAGAGGTGATGGGTGAGTTGCTGGTTTTTCTGGGTCACCATCACCATCAGGAAAGGGCAACATCTCACCTCCTCACCCACAATCCCTGGATTCCTAACATAATGGAATGGGTTGACTAGGTAAGCATTCAGTACCTCCACCACCACCACTTTTTCTGGGGGAACAGCTTCTTCCTAAAAATTGGTTTCTGTTTCAACTTCATCCACAATACCAACTGATGGTACTTCTGCTGCCACTTTGGTGGGAAATTTAAAGCAGTCTAGCCTCTTTATAGCTATCACTCTCCTCTTCCCTTGACTACAGATTGACTCTGTCCTGACTGTCCCTCTGTCCCTTCCATGTTTCCCAGTCATGGCTTTTTCCAGTGAAGCTTTTATAGCAGGGAGGTGAATATGGCTAGCTAGTCCTAAACTGGGGTGCAGAGCGGAAACCATAAAGTCAAGCCTTGATTTAAAATGAAAGGCTCTATTATAATCCGTGTGGGCCTTAGCAACCAACAAAGCAGTGCTGTCATTCTAACACCTAATTGGAAAGATTAATTTTTCCCAAATAAGCAAGCAGGAAAGGATGAGGGGTAGGGGGAGAAATGTCCTTTTAACTTTGAAGGAGGCTGAATTGAAAAACAGCAGATGAAGAGAGAGACAATCTCTCTTTTTCTGGCTTCCCTCTAACCTACAATCCTCACAGTGCTTTAAAACTAAAGCATGCTGAAGGACTGTTAAAACTGGATTTTAACAAGGGGTTTGCCTGACACTGACTGATCACTGATCTGTGGAGCTCCAGCAGCAATAGCAGTCCTTTTCAGTTTTAGCCATTGGTTCTTTCTGTCCTGCAACAAAAGCCCTCTGTAGCTTTTCAGGCCCTAAACCAGTATTTCTCAAGGCTGGCTGGGGAATTTTGGAAGTTGAAGTCCACACATCTGAAAGCTGCCAAGATTGAGAAACCCTGCCCTAAACCATATCCTTAAATGACGCTCTTTCTCAGCTCTCCATCCCTGTCTCATCCAGCCACTTAAGTTAATTGCAGCAAAGACATGACTAGTCCCTGTTGCATACTAGCTAATCTGGAAAAGGAACATGAAATCACAAGTCACAATACAGATCAATCCCAGTAGTCAGAACACCTGGAACACCTGAAAACATACCACTTGGAATGGCCAAGATTTATTCTAAGGATGGGACAAAGCTAGACTGTTTCTCAGAACAAGTATTCTGCTTTGTGTTTAAAACACTTGCAATGACTGTTTCAGGCCCAAAACATTTTGTATAATTAATAGTATACAAAATGAAATACACTTTAAGAAGTTAAACAAAAGTTAGTCTTTTTATCTGTTAGCATATAAGATGTCACAAGACTCCCTTTGCCTTTGCTGCAATAAATTAGCATGGTGCTCCTCTGGAAATGTTAAGCAGTTATATAATGAAGTTTCTTACATTAACAAAATTTCTCATATTAACTTAATTAAATCATGAAGAATGGATAAATGTGTATTTTTACACAAGAGGACTCAAATGTATTGTTCTAATATTACTGCATTACTTATTATTTACCCTTTCTTTCAATTTCTGTAGTAGGGCTGTGCAGTATTGTGCACATTAAAGGATAGATCATGCAGCTGCTTTAAGGTGTTATAGAGAAGCGTTTTGTACATGCTATGAAGCACATTTTTTACATGCTATGAAGCCCCATGCTCTGGAGACTGAATCTGAAAAATGGCACAGTCCAATTATTTAATGTGTATGTATGACTACAGGTGGTCCTAATTTAATGACCACCTGTTCAGTCACTGTTTGAACTTACAACGGTGCTGAATGAGTAGTAGTTATGACCAGTCCTCACACTTACGTTGGTCACAGCATCCCCATGGTCACATGATCACCATTTGTGACCTTCTTTGGTGGCTTCCTACAAGAAAGTCAATGGGGAAGCTGACAGGAGGTCGCAAATGGTAACCATGTGACGTCCTTGCTTAACAACCCATGGTGATTCGCTTAATGACGGCAACCAGAAGTGCTGGAATTTCCATCTCTAAGTGGTGCATGACATTGTGCTTTACAACCGCATTACTTAGCGATGAAAATTCCAGTCGCAGTTGCTGTTGTTAACCAAGGACTACCTGTATTAGAACCAACTTCTTTCAGAGGAAATATATTTTAATATATTCTAATATTTTGCAACATGCAACCAGCTTAAGTAGCTATATAACAATTCTCTCCCCACCCTCCTCCCAGCACCCCTCCAGCATCTGCCCCCCATCTGATATGCTGGACTACAAATTTCCACATCCAGCTATGGAAAGGGTACTACATAAATTGCCAATTACTTTTATAATCTGATTCTTCAATAGAATTAAAGGAGAGAGGGGAAAACTGTGTTTAGTGCATCATCTATCTTTTATTATAAATTGGCAGTGATCACTAAACGTCTTTTCGCCTTTCCTTTTTTCATCTGGATTTTCTAACAGGTAGGCAAACTGTTTATGTTACTATTGGAGCTAAACTATTAGAGAAGCATTTGCTTTGTGACTGTAGAAATAATGCGAAAGTATTAATTATATCATTCTTCTTTCTTTAGTTCTTATTAAATAATAATCTTTCCCAGCACAAACTTAACTAGACCAAATGCAGACAAAATTTTAAATATAGATGATAGAAACCTACATACTGCAAAGATTGTAGCATATAATGCATATTTTGTACCTCTTGCTCAAGTGTCGGTAGGAGAGGATCAAAAAAATCAAGGTGGTGGGCCCAACTGTGCAATTGAAGACCCTCCCCCTTTTTAATGTGACTTAAACATGTATTTAAAATGGGCGGGGCTTCAAACATGCAGTTTCTCCTGCAATCTTGACTTTCCAGATATTCCTGCCTCTTCCCCTGGATATTTGATCAATGGATGTCCAAGCATGCACTGCCAAGCCTGGTGGACAGCATTTGCAACAATATTATCTTTCATATAGCGGTAAATAATGGTAATTATGTGGAAGAAAGTAAATGAATGGAATTAGAAATACCATAGGAAGATGTTAAACTTGTCCCTCACCTGGAACAAAGCTACAGGTGATGTAGGCAAGGAACAAGTTTTGTAGCCTAGTGTTATATTGTCTTTTGCATTGCATGGACAAACATTTCATGCTACAGTGCATTACAAAATGCACTACAGCATGAAATGTAGTACCTATATTAGCCATCCTGCTAATGTCAGGGTATTTGTCCAAATTCACATGTGTGCTTATTGGATTCATTTCTTAATCAGGTTAGTGTGGTGATAGAAAATGTTGGAGTTTTAGCTGAGAGAAATTCAGTTTTCTGAATTCAGTGTTTGTTACTTATTTTTTTAGCCTTTCTGATCCCATAGCTTTGCAGCTTTCTATGTACTTTAGTTTTTAGTTTGTATGCTGATGTCGTGTAATGGGCAGGATTATGAACTGCAGGTATCTGCCTTAGATGTATCAGTTTTGGCATAATAAATCCATAGGAGTGAAAACTGAATGTTTTCTGCATTAATGTATCTGCATGTTCTTTTTCTCATATACTAAAAGATAAAATGGACAGAGCTGCTTAAGCCACAGTTTTCTATTATATTTGAATTAGAAATTATGGTTTAATCATAGATCTTAAAGATTTTCGTAATGAATAACATTTCAAACTGATTCAGATTGTTTTTGAAAATATACCTTGTGAATGTGGTTCTAGTAAACGTTTATTTTAATTCTTTTTTTTTTCTTACAGTGTGACTGCTAATACCATAGAATGTTATAGCCCTCTAGAAAGAGAAATGTTAGAATGCCTTGTTGAAATGAAAATTGATTCGGCCCGCCGTTTAGCAGGTCGGTTTACATACAGAGAAGACCCTGCTGTTTCTAAAATTTATCCAGCCAAATCCTTCCTTAGGTAAGTGAAATTTTACCATTGATATAGGAATAATAACAGGGCAGGCAGGCAGGAAGGAAGGAAGGAAACTACAAAATAAACTGTAAAAATGTTATTTCCTCTTGCGGTCCTGTTATTAATTATACACAAAAGGAAATGCCTTTTTCCAAAAGGTGGACTGGCAAAATTTTTCCAATAGCTTTATGGTATTTAGGCCCCTTTCTGGACCATCCACAGGGGTGGAGGGTCAAAAAATCAAGATGGCAACCACCGTCTTCCCACATTGTGATGGTAGACTGTTTCCCTGGGGGGGAACCACTTGCCAGATAATTACTGTGCTGACATCTGATCAGATTTGTGAAATGTTCCATCTATTAGGATTATATGCTATATGCACCTTTCGGGTCATTATGGCACTTTGGTCTGCCTCACCAGCCAATCTTTTTGCTAAGCATTAACAGGAGCCTAATGGAAATCCCATAAATTTCTCAGGTAGAATAAGGTCAATATTAAAAAAAATAGTCTCTTTTATAAGAATGGGATAGGGTTTTGGGGAGGCTTGCGTATTTTTCAAGATATGTAGAGTTAAGATATTTTAATTATGAAAGAAGGATGTGTTAGCGTATGGAGGTAAGAACAATGCAAAAAAAAAACAACAACATTTACTTCATTTTATCCTGCATTTTCTCTGAGAGTGGCTTTTTTTGTCAATGCACTAATCCTGTAAGGAAGGTTGGAGAAAGAGGTACTGGCCTATATCACTATAGTCAAATGGAAAATTGAGCCTTGGTCTCCCTGTTTAAAATCCAACACATTTATGCACACAAACACAATCCTATGTGTGTACATACAACACTCAGTTCATCAGTCATAAGCATACACATTCATATTCCTTACCATGTTCCACCCAAACCTCTCCCCTTTGTTGCCTGTCCCATGTACAATAGCAATAATTGCATTGGTCAGAGCAATAGTCGTGATAAACATATTAATAAAAAGAGAAAGGAGGGCTGGATCCTGGGTGGATGACAAGGAAGGAAGAAGGAAGCTTGGATCCTTGGACAGAGAAGGCTGACTACTAGATTGGGGGTGGAGTAGAAAGGAAGGATGATTCGACCCTGGATTGGGGAAGATGGTTAGCAATGAGAAGAGTACTCGAAAGGTGGCAAAAGATACAGGGTTGGCAAGGACACAGTGGTTGGAGACAGGCAGAGGAAGGGATGAAATGGGTGGAAAGACAAGGCAGGGAAATGCTTAGAACAATGGAGGAAGAAGCAGAGAGTGAAGAGAAGAACAGGCACATGGAAAGAAAAGTAGAGAGCTAGGAGACCAAGCAAGAACACAGTGGAGTGGTGAATAGAAACAGGGAGTTTCCTCACTGCTAGCTGAAGGGCTATCCATCCACCCATCCTTGAATTAGAGAAATCTGCATGGTCCCCACTGCTGCCACTTATCCTGCCTCTATTGCCTGTTTCAAGTCACCCCTGTCTCCAGACTTCTCCAAGATAATGGAGAGGCAATGCCCAACTCTTGAGGTGGCCCTTGGTCAGTGCTGGAATGGGGGAAATACTGGACTGAGAGAGTGTGACTGGCCCAAAGTCACTCAGTTGGCTTTCATGCCTAAGGGAGGCCTTGAACTCATAGTCTCCTGGCTTCTAGGCCACCACCTTAACCACTGCACCAAACTGGCTCATAGGAATGTCACAGAAAACAATGTTGGTAGGGTATATTTCTGCTTCAGTCAAGTGCAAATGGAGAAGGGCCCACAGAAAAAGAAGAAAGAAGGTTGGGGGTTGTGACAAGGAGAAACTGCTTAGAGGTTGCTCTAGTATCTTTCAGAACAACATTTGACATCCTGAACATTTAAACTCTTTAGATTGTCTGAAGAATATCAGTGTATGGTAGCACTATTTCAGAAGCATCTTCTGAAATTGTTATTGCATCAACACAGATTTGTCCAAAAACAATAGTAAGCTTAATGCTTACTGATTTATACAGCTTGTTCTTCTCATGAGAGAAAAATAGTATTAAGTTGAGAATTCCTGATGTAACCAGAATTCTCTATTTTATCTGACTTCTTGAAATGAACCATTATTTAATCTTTCTTCCATTCCACTCTGCTCATCACACTTTGGTGAAATAACTGCAGGATCTTTTGATTCTGTTGCTCATGTTGCTTTTTGATGGGAAAAGGTAGTTGAGGTCTGTTTCTAAAGTCTCTCAAGTTACAAATCAGTTTGTGTTTTGACAAAATCAATGAAAGCTGCTGGAGTTTGGGTTAACAACAATACAAACCTAAGATCCATCAGGACTATCTTAAACTACTAAATAGCCTTTGTTTAATTTGCACATTTCTACTCTTATAAAAATAGTTACTTTTGAGCCTTTTTTTTTTTTTTTTTTTGATATGGGATTCTGAAAAACCTCTCTCTCTCTCAAAAAAAAAAGGAAAGGAACAAAGGTTTGGATGTTGTAATGATCTTTTTGCAAAATCAGTTTCATCCTGTAAAGTGCAAATATGCATGCATATTTATTAAAATTAAAATGCCAATCAGTTTTCTGGAATCATATTTACAACATTATTTCAATGTCTTTATTTTATCAGTGGTGGAAGTACAATAACAGCTCAAGGGATAAACCTGAATTCAGCATTTTCTCCAAAGATGTTGGTAACAGTCCCAAAGATAGGCAGAAACTTTAGTGTGGTAAGTTTACAGCATACAATAACTGCAAAACTGAATTTCCACTCATTCTCTAAATGTAGCTTTTCAGCATTTGTTATTAAAATAAAATGTAATGTTCAACACTTCTTTGTTTAATTGGATAAACACACCTTAAAAAGGAAAGTATGCCTTCCTCAAATAAAGGAAAGTTGAACACAAGACTGATAAGAGAATCCACAATGGGAACATAGGTGAAATTAAGTTTTGTTCCCTGTCTCATAGTGTAAGAACTTTAGATCAGTGTTTCTCAACCCCAGCAACTTTAAGATGTGTGGACTCCCAGAATTCCCCAGCCAGCATGTCCACATATCTTAAAGTTGCTGAGGTTGAGAAACATTGTCAGATGCAGGATAGATAAAAGGCAGTATTCCTCTATTGTGAGGAACATTATTTACTTGCATAAAGGCTTTAATAAAATAAAGTATCTTCTTGAATAGATCAAGCTACCCATCCCAACCTGTATACAGACATAAACTCTAGTTACTTTCAGGAGCGCAGACCTACTCCATAAACTATAACACCAGTTGGATCCAGTTGAGTTGGGAGAACATAGAAGTAGCATCTTCTTCTGATAAGAAACATCCAGGCTACTCAAAGGCGTACATATCCTAAATGTAAACTGCTAAATCATGTATGTTAAACTATATGTTAACCAGCTAATGAATATGCATATGGAACTTACACATAAACTTATCCTTCTTTATTTAGGGCCCTTTTCCATTATGGAAATGCTTCAATGATCCTTGAGTTGTAAAATTTTGTTACAGCCTCATCAGTTGATCTTTTTGCAAGGAGAAGCTGCTTTTTCCCCAACACTATACAATGCATAATTAAGCAAATGAATTTTCTGAAACCAGATTCTAATCTGAATTGTCGGACTGTTAAATGGATACTGGTCTTCCTAACCGTATCCCGTTTCCTGAAGCATAAGCAGCATACCCTGAAATATCACTTGGGAGTGACAGTGAAAGATGGCAGTCAGTCTCCTGTCCGTGTGTGTGACCTTCCCAAAAGCCCTTGTTGGCACAGTCAGGGTTAGGGTTAGGGTTATATGGACTCTTGTTATGATCCAGCGGAATTATTTTTGTGTATTGCAATACTATTGACAAATACATCTAGCCAGTTAGTGGAGATGGAAGGAAGCCAGGAATTGTGTGCATGCTTAGCTGGATATAAGCGCCAATGAATATGCATAGACCTGTTTTTTTTTAGAAGTAAGTACCGATGCATCTAAAGTTAGTAATGCTATGTAAAATCAGCTCCTGTTGCAAACAGACAGAAATAGATTTTAAATTTGGGTATGCACAAATTGGATGATACAAAATAATATAAGTTCTGTACATTTGTGTGCACTTGCACAATGTGTGATGTGCTGATATGGAACAGCTATGTAATAATTGTGTGGAACAACCACATGAAAAAAGGGATGAAACAATCTGTATTACTCAGTTTGGCTGTAGTGTATACGGATACAATCTGAGTAAACAAATGTTTTGAAATTATAATCATTTAGAGGATTGTTTTTATTATTTATCTCTGTACATCTATTAATTTTTACTGAACTGATAATTATATTTTGCCTTGGGGATTGTAACAAGAAATAGCCTGGAAAACCTATTTTCTAAAAGCCTTTGAAAGGCATCAATATGCTGAGAGATATTGAGAGATGCCACTAAGTCTTCAAATATCATAAAACATATTAAGCCTAGTATAAGCATGATGGTAAATTCTTTGCTATGTGTGGTCGCATTTGATGCCTTCCTCCAGAATAAGAGCATTGCATCTTTTCTTTTTCTGGAAAAGTATGTATATGTGTGAGGGGGAAAACAGCTAGCACAAACAGAACACTGCATTTGGATCAGTGTGGCTTGCAGCCATACCATTTTAGTGAAATCGAGGGAGAAAATTAAATCTCTTCAAATCATTTGAAAAATATGTCAATACAAAGATAATTTGGATCTATTTCAGTTATGAAGTATGGCATTGGTGACAGTATCTACGCACTGGATTTCTATAGACCAATTCATTGATCAATCAAAATGTATGGCACACCAAAAAGATTTGTGTGTGTTCAGTTTAGATACTTGTAACAATAAACAAAAGAACAAAATATTGATTTAAAATGTTTATATCTGAAAAAGTCATGATAAATGTGGACGTTCCAGACTCCGAAAACAAGTTTTCTTCAATTCATTTTCCTTCATGCTCAACCGCTAAGGAGATGATCTGCCAGCTGCGGTTAGCTAGCCAGATGTTGTGGAGCAGGCAATGTTTAGGGTACCTTTTCTAACCCCCTCCCTCATATGAGGGTAGGCAGTGCTATTCTAGAAGGGCTGCCCAGTCACCCTGGACATCTTTGCTGCCCTGGGTACTAAGATGAATGACGACTAGTCCAAGGGCTGCCCACGTGCAGGTTTGTTACTACAACTGCCAGTGGTCATCTCTACCTGTTGCTTCGCCACCCTCCCCCCATCACTGCCAGGTTCACCGAATTAGATTTGGACTGAGATGATTTGCAGATGAGATGTAGATGAAGATGAATTGCATAACAGAAGCCTGTGTGTGATGGAGTTTTAATGGAAAGTCATTGCACAGGGGTAGTCCCACTCTCTAGGTATAAGAGACCTTAATCCAGTGGCACAGAGAGCCATTATGGCTGGAGACCTCTCCTGCTGCAGTGGATGTCCAGGACATCTAAGTGTCTTGTCTTGCTCTCAGTGTTCCACAAAGCCTGCTGAGCCTGCCTCCTTGACCATTGGACCATTGATCAGTCTCCTCTGCTCAATCTGCCAGGGCCAGACTTCAGACGCTGGGATAGACAAATCATCTGTCTCACTGAGAGTCAAAGACCTGTTGGCTACCCTCACCTGGTTTGGCCCATCTGCCCAGACAGTTTACAGGGATGTGGCTGCTGCATGTGTTACAGCTTATTCATTGTCATATTATTATTGTTATATTATTATTATTATATTATTCATTGTCATAATTATACCGAAGTATTTTACGTTCTTAAAACCTGTTTGATTCATGAGCTCTGTTTGATCTTGTATCTTCATGTTTTTTGTTAACATCTTTGCCTTGTGTTTATTAATCTTGAAACCTGCTAATGCCCCAAATTCTTTTACTCATTAAGAGTTCAATTCCCTTTAAAGGTTGTGCCAAAACTAAAACCAAGTCATCTGCAAAAGCTCTTAAATTAAAAGCTCTTAACTTATATGATTTTTTTTAATCCTTATGCCCATGATCCTCTCATCTTACATTACCAGCCATGTGGGTTTTGTGAAAAAGTTTTCCTTCTTCCGTCTATGTAAACACTGCTCAATATTTCACTTTTTGACAAATATTCTACCTGTGTTCACAGGGGCAAGTGGTGGGAATAAAAATAATAATACTGAAATATGATTGAAACATTTATTTTATTTAAAACAGTTGTAACCACTCAAAATAATACTTGTATTTATTTTGTAAATGCACATACCTAGTATTTACTTCTTATATTCAAAACATTTGTAAAAATTTAAAGTAAAACTAAATTAAATAGGGTGCATTTTAATTTAGTCTTAACTAGATTGATAATCTATAAGAAAAAAAGATGAAATTTAATCTACTATTTCATGAAAAGCATCACATTTTTCAATTGCTAAAACTAATTTCAAGGTAAAAATGTCATGTCAAATTACATAACAGTAAGGGCACTAGAAATGTGATTTATCTTGACCTTCCCAATCAGTCACATTGCATCATCACTAAAGAACATTATTAGATATTTTTTATTATTCTCTGACAGCATCCTTTTCAGAGACTAGCCTGATAAAGTATAGAGCTAATAGACCCTATTCTAATAGATGACCACAAACTAGGTTACAAATGCCACTGTTATTAATTTAGAAGACATTGGTTACTCTGCAGTAGATAAGATGTGTAATGAATTTGCATTAATGAAATCAGTATTATAGATCTATTTTGATCTATACAAACGTTTCTCTGTGTAATTATCTACTTTTTGAATGTCTTAAAAGATCCAAACTAAACTCCTTTTAAAACAGTTTTATGAGCAATGAAGGTATTGCACAAGATCCTAATTCTAACTGCGTATCATTTTTGCTGTCTATTAAGTTGTTATAATGTAATATGTCTTATACTTATTATATTTTGTTATATTCTTTTGTAATTTAAGATAATTTCATCTTTAGATAATCTGTTACCTAATAGTTCATTAAAAAAAAGGTTTAGTCTATACAGCAGGAGGTGGTCTGCAATACTTCACCATATAAATTAGAAGTCACCTTGAAGGAAGTCATTTAGTTTA
This sequence comes from Liasis olivaceus, assembly GCA_030867105.1. Taxonomy (NCBI): domain Eukaryota; kingdom Metazoa; phylum Chordata; class Lepidosauria; order Squamata; family Pythonidae; genus Liasis; species Liasis olivaceus. Next base: position 27,543,302 of record CM061355.1, on the reverse strand, counting down.
ATCCATTCCTCAGAGTAAGATACTTTTAGACTGACATGGGGTATAAATGTGTTAAATTAGTAAATGATAATAAGACTAATAAGTAACAAGCAAGGGTTGGAAATCAGTGATTTTCTGAACTACAACTCCCAACATCCGTTACCATGTGTCATGTTGTCTGGGGTAGTTGGGAGTTGTAGATCAGCAACATCTGGAGAGCAACTATCATTATGCTGGAACTAAATTGTTTTTTATAGAAGGCAATCCAGGATTATGTTCAGTCTCTCCGATGAACAAGAGTCTGTTTCACTATTGAATATTTGATACCTTCTCTTCCTTGAGATTTCCCTGGGTATTTCTTTTCCAAGACAACATCTACATTTTTAAAATAAAATCATTCTGCTTTTTAAATATGGTTATTTCTGCTAGGCCTTTGTTTTTTAAGTGGAAATAGTACTTTGTACTTTGAGTTGAGCAATGTCTTATAGGAGCATAAATATAGTTTTTGCTGGTACAGATGATCTTAGATCTCTAAATATAGATCTGTATTCTCCATTGAAGTAAATGGGGAAGTCCATGCATACCAAAAAAAGAAAAAACAATTTGCACTGAAATTATACATACAGTTTAGGATTTTAAATAAGTAAACATTGATTAATATATAATGCAACATCTGTCAGTGGAACATAGAATTTACATCTTCCTGCTTGTATTATGAGCATAAATAGCCTTTCAGTATAATTTCCAATGCTCCTGTGTTTAAAAAAAATACTATAACTGCAGTGTGATTACAGCAAAAAGATAAAACTCACAATCTTTCATATAAAGCATTTTAGTCAATAATACTAGCTGATACATCTGCTTGGTTTCCTTTTCTTATAGGCATGTGACCATCGTTCAGATTCTGAAATAATCTGTTGTACAACTCCTTCACTGAAAGCCTATGCGCTAATGTTGCCTTTTGTGACAAAAGTGTTTTTCATTTTTGATGGCATCACTTCACCTGGTTTTAATTTTGATTATGTGAATGACCCTGACTTTACCATTTCTGAAACACCGTTGTTGATTTCCAAGGGAAGTCAGAATATAATAATTAAGGTAAGATGTTATGTGGCAAATATGCTTTCACCTCAATGATTATCCTGGGCATTATGGAGGCATTACATTATTAAAGTAGTTCTTGGCCTAACTTATTGAACAGATACAAGAACCCTGACAACCATTTTAAGCAGATTTGAAAATGACAGATTGCTTTTGAATTTGCTCCAGAATAGTTTTGGATTTCTGAAGGCAAAAGATGGCTGGGTATCTAGCTAAATAAATGGTGGACTTTACTACTTCATCTATTAAGAAAAATGTTTTTCTTTTCCCTTAGTATAAAAATATTCAGGGTTTATCATTTCAGTTGGTAATAACCTAGTTTTAAAATAATTTCAAATATCAGTTGTATATTTTATCATTGTATGTGCTTATTAGTGTACATGATGTAATTGTGAATAGTTATTGAGAGTTATTAACCTGTAATAGTAAAAAAAATCTGGAGGATATCATCTTTTCAGACTACCAAATTATATTAAAAAGTGTACGCTTTTGTGAGCTACAGCCACTCCATCAGATACTTGGCATGGATAATTTAATGTAGGATTTAAATTGGGATGAGGTGGAGGGAAAGGAGAACAGGATGGTTATGCATATGCAAGTTTCATGTACTTTATCAGTTAACAATTGTAATGTGCTAAAAACCCATACACTAAAATAGCCTGAAATCTTTTGATGCATGTGAGTTTAGGAGTCTCTCACTCAATTGTGCTGGTGAAGTTTCTTTGTTCCAGAATAGATTTGAAATGGGGTGTCCTGGGAAGTTAAAATGCTTGACTATTACTTTGTCCTTCTTTTGTGTCCTGATATCAAATCCAGAGGGGCCTTGCTGGCTGATAATGGCATATATCACATTACAGGTAGTCTCCAGTTTAAGAACAAGTTCCGTTCCCAAGGTCTGTCCTTAAGTCAAATTTGTATGTAAGCCAGAACAGCATTATTGTATCATACTGTATAAATAGTATTGTGTAATGAACTCAACCCACTGTGTATTTAACTTGAATCACTGTGTATTTAACTCAAACTTTGCTACAATACGCTCTGTCCTTAACTATGGGTCATCTGTAGCCCAGGTGTTCTTAACCCAGGGACTACCTGTAGAGGAAGAGCAGGTGAAGGGACCTCTAAACTTGTGTGTGAAGTTGTTGAAGTCTGTGATGAAGCATTTTATTTAAGTGTGGGGACAAAGTAGACATCTGGACTTATGGCAAGGTCCTGTGTCCATGTTAGCATTCTCTTCCTGTTGTTTCTGGTTGCTTGTGAGAATTTGTTTCAGTTGGGTGGTTGTTTATCTGCAGATATTGTGCCTGGCACCCAGTGCCTGACAAAATCTTTGTACAGAGTTGTTTATAGATTATTAATAATGTACCAATAGAAGCAAATATGTGTAGCTCAGGGTTGAACTGTGGAGTCCTAGGGGTTCTCTGAGCTTGGCTGTTTTCTTGCAAACATTCCATTACCCGGCTAGATAACATCTTCAGTGCTAGAATGGAATGAGGTTTGTTCTCTGTTTATATACAGTGGCATGCCCTGCCAGTGTTGGTGGGGGTGCGAGGGAATTCCTGGAATGCGAGGGAAATTCCTGGAAAATGCGATGGAATTCCTGGAAGCTTGGTATTCAGACAAGACAGCCATTAACAGGCACATAGAGATAAACAACATCGACATACTATTCAAAAGAGATAATAAAAAGGAAAACAAAAGACCAGAACATCTTCTCACCAGCAATTATCACCCAGCTAAGCAGAGATTAACACCAAGATTATCACCAGACATACAATCAGCAGTAAACAATACCCTAATCAAGGAACTACCAGAGGGAAAAAATAAAACAACCCCCCCCCCCCACCAACACTGGCAGGGCATGCTATTGTATATGAACAGAGAGCAAACCTCATTCTATTAATAATGCGTTTGAATGGCTTGAGCTATGAGCTGAAGGGAACAATCAGTGGTGTTATGTTGTTCTGTTTTTGTGGTCTGTCTTTTAAAAGGTTCTCCCATGGAATTGATTTGGTTGTGTTGATTTGGCTGTTGATCTCATTGGGTGGGTAGTTCGATTTCCTAAATGCCTAGTTTAATTCCATCAGTTGAACATCTCTATCATGTGGGTCAGAATGAATGCAATTGTAGCATGGAGTCTGGCTATACCCAATAGATTTAATAGTAAGTTCTGCTAGAAGCATTTAGGCATCCATGATGATTTGTAGGTTTATTATATAATATGGTGTCTATGTGTCCATTGTGTAATTTTACCATGACATCAAAGAAATGGATTCAGTGGATCAAGTTGATGGTGAGGTGGAAGTCGTTGAAGTCTTGATGAAATTTGATGAGAGATTATTTTCCATGGCTCCAGATGATGAAAATGTCATCGATGAATCTCAAGAAAAGGAGCCATTCCAATCCATTACCCCGCCAATCTGGTTCTTGATTCTCCCTCTGTCCTCCAACTATGCTGTTGATTCCTTTGGGTGTTGAGAGATATTCTTTCCCTTAGGTTTTATTTTATTACTTTTTTAAAAGATGTGTTGCTATACATTTCAGATTCCCAACAAATTTGTTTTGGCTACAGAATGCCAAGCTTATCTCCAATTTATTTATTCCTATCAGTAGTAAAATCATCACAAGCTGTTTTCAAACAGGGAAAAAAAACTGGGTATGGAGAATTGCTGAATGGAAAGGACACTCTTCCATCAGTGAAGTTGTAGATCATACTCTCTTGCTTTTTACTGAAGATATTATGCTGTGATCCAGAGTTGTAGAGTGCACTGATAACACTGGCTCTGAAACATGAAGCAAGAAGAACAATTTTTCTAAATTGTAATCATTGTTGAATCACCAAACTTATAAGGCTGTCTGGGAGCCTGGGAACCTTATTCAAAAATAAAGCTACCATGTGTTATTGTTGTTGTTCAGTCGTTAAGTTGTGTCTGACTCTTCATAACCCCGTGAACCATATCGCGCCAGGCATTCCTGTCCTTCACTGCCAGGATTTTCCCTCCATAAATGCAAAAGTAGATGCTATCTTTCAGCATTTCTGTCTGTATCGTATGTGTAGCTTCCAAAACATGATTATATATGCATAAGATTCCCAAAGAATTGCAGAATACCTATAAATAATTCCCAAATGATTACAGAATATTAAAAAGTGTTTTGTTCAGATTTATTCTGTGACTATAATGTAAGTAAATGCAAGTTTACCTCAGGACTGTTGCAATGTGTTTTTAGAGAAAATATGTGAACACCTAGCCAATATTAGATGATTTGGCCTTTATTAGCACTTGGATGGGAAACCACTAGGAATCTCTAAGGCTAGAGATTAGACTGGGAATTGAAAACAAAATCCCAGAGGTAAGTAAAGAGCAAAACATTTATATATTTATATATATATATATATATATATATATATATACACACACACACACACACACACACACACACACAAACAAACAAACTACATGGATTGGTCCATATAGTCATCAGGAGTTAAGCACATTTCAAAGGAGTCTTTAACCAAAATAAATGGGAGCAAGGAAGGTAGTAAGAAGGCTGTAAACAATCTATTGTGTTGTGGGCATTCTGTTTTGCACTATGCTGGTGTAGGGTTCTTAGTATGTCTATAAATAATTTATTTTTATTCCCATTAAACTCCATTCAATGACAATGACAAGTAACAATTTGTGAACCCATTTAGACATTCTTATGGTCCTTTATAACTTTAAATGAATAATTATTGGGGAATGTTAGGAAAGTAAAACTTAGACCAGTGTCTTGTAGTAATTATTTGAAAGGCCAAGTTTTTCAGCTTGATCATTTGTTAGGTTCTGGAAACTAATTAATCTTATTTAATCTATTATAATGGCCACTAAGAAATGGCATTTCTTATGGCATTTCTCTGATTATGGAAGGAATAAGTACAATCTGGTGTCCATTCTGCCTTTGGTTTTACTACTTCTCTTTAATATGTTTAATTATTGTAACTTTTTTTTTAGGGAAATAACATTGACTCTGAAGCTGTTAAAGGCGAAGTGCTAAAAGTTGGAAACAAGAGTTGTGAGAACATCACCTTGAAGTTGCAGTCTGTTTCTTGTAACATTCCTAAAGAGCTGCTGAAAACCAATCATGAATTTAATATAGTGGTAGGATATTCACTTTGGATTGAATATATGATTCAGCTTCAAATGTCACCTTGTTGCTAATAATACCTGCTGCCCTGAATTTCTAGCTGTTTTTGTGTGTTCATCCTGTGTTCAGTTTATGAATTAAATGGGTAGCAGCAACATTTAAAATAGTTTGGAAGTAATGACTTATGCTTTGCATGCTTAACCTAGTTTGAACCAAGCATTTGTATAATTAATTTTTCCTCTTCTTTTTCATATTTTGAGCAATTTAATAATCTCATAGATGGTCTGTTTCACAATTAATGCAGTCTTATAGGAAACTGGTTCTCCATAGGCCACTATCATACTATTTCAGCTAAATGTATGAATTGGAAATTTATCTGCAGTACTGGATCAAATTTGCAACCATAACCTGGCACTTTAAAACATGAATAAAGTGTGGGCTTTGCCTTTTAATAATCCTTAATATTTGCATAATTCTTCCTCTGCCTATACAAATGTTCAAAAAAATACCGAAAATATGTCAGTCAGCTTAATTCTCCAAATGTTTACTTGATGGAAGGTTAGCTTTTGTTAGCTAGGCACCCTCCATGTGTATATCATGATTTCATTTATGGTGCCAATATTGAAAGAGGAGTTTGGTGCTTTACAAGGGCATATACACTTGGAATGTTTGATATATGTATCAAAGTGAATATGAAGCATGCCAAACTAAATATCGTAGGAGTAAGTGAGCATAGGTGAATTGGAATGGAATAATTAATTTCAGATTTTTATAAATTATTCATGGCATGAATCTGTACAGTGAAACAGAATGGGAGTAATATTCAGAAAATACACTACTGAGTACTGTATGTGCTTGGCTATAACCTATTAAACAATAGGATCTTATCTGTTAAAATTAGTGGATATCCAGGAAGAATCAGTACAAACATGTGCACCTATTAGGATACAATGGCAGAATGAATACTATGGCAAATTGCAAGAAATACTATATGCAACACTAGGAGCAGTATAGTATTGTTGTTGCGTGATCAGAATGGCAAAATTGAAGAAATGGAGGAACATTGCCATGTCATGCCATGTCACTGCTTATTTAACTCAAACATGTATTTTTCTAGGGCTGCATGGCTTCTGTAAGGTTCTGCCAACAGGGTACAACAGACACATACTTTAGATAGGAAGCATCTTTTCCACTGCAGATACAAATACTGCACACTTCTAATAAAGATCAGAATACTTAAAGCAATGGCTTTTTGTGATTAAAATATGGCTGTAGAAACTGGCATTGAGAAAGCATATATAAGAGAAGATAGATGCATTTGGATTTGGAGATAGTTACTAAGAATACCTTGGACTACAAGAAGTATCAGTCAGTTTTGGGCTGATAAAGATTTGACTGCTATCCTGAAGTGATGATCAGCAAACTAAAACTCACTTTTAGGTATATGAATGCAAGCAGGTGATGGATGAGGAAAAACATGCTTGGCAAGGTTGAGTGAAGTAAAAAAGAGGAAGGTAATGGATAAGGTAGATGGCTGACATCAATGATAGTACTTTGGAAGAGTTATAAAATATTAGTAAAAATAATTCAAAATGGCAAATATTTGTCCATACAGTTGGCAGAAATTGAATCCAGCTTGATAACACCTAAGTTGCAGTAATTACTATACAACTCTGATAGCATATTTTTACCAACAAATGATTTGAGGAGACCAAAATCTGTTCTACTTCTGTAGTCATAAGGAATGTTATTTATTGCGAAGCACCCAGCATGGCATAGTTTAAAATTAATGAGTGACTCCTTTCCTACAGAAATGATCACATTGTTAAATTTGGTGAGCTGCCTTCAGCAGGGTGTAAAATAAATCAATATGAAAATGGCAAGAGAAAAGATGCATATATAGATGATAATTGAATATGTAGGCAATTTTTTTCCTCTTATCTCCAGAATGGGGCAAAGCTTCTTGAATAAGCCCATTTACTTAGTGAACTTACCACATGCTGCATTATTCTTTGCTAAGCAAAGAATCAGTGAACCAGCAGACAAAGACAGATATAAATACTTATCATCATCTTTGTTCCTTACGAATTTGGTCACTTTTCCTGGGTAAGAAGGAGACCTAAGTTAGCATACTGATAGCAGAGATAAACAGGAAGTAGAATTTGCAGTGGGTGTGTGATAAAATGTGTATTATTGGTCATACACTGCCTGACCTATATATCAACTTCCACAAATAAAATTATGCTGAATTTTTTTGTCATTGTTGCTATGTATATGTATGTTTTAGTACATTTTAGGGTTTTTAAAGTTTTATTTCTTTCAGTGGCAGAAAGAAATCTCATCAACAGTTATTGGGAAAGTAATGATTCAACCAGATCAGAATTTCACAGGACTCATTGCAGGCGTTGTGGTAACATCATTTTTTCTCTTACTGCTAGCGTTTGGATTTCTCTTTTGGAGAAAAAAGAGAAAACAAATCAAAGGTGATGATCATTAATTCTTTTTACTGTATTTTCAGTCAAATCTCTTCTTAGTTCCTGGAGTTTATTTAAAACTGCAATAATTGTTGCTTAGCTAAAATATATTCCATGATGTAAGAGGGTCAACCAAATCTTGGCTTTCTAATAGTGTTGGAGAAGCTATAAATGTTAAGAAGGCTCTCTTTAGCAAATGGAAAGCCTTTCCTAACAAATAGGAATATTGATTTGCAGAAAAAATGTGTTGAATTCTTTGCATCTGACTTTCCTACAAATGATATAGGACAGATTACCTGAGCCAATACTGACTTTCTCAGGGAGGGAATTGGAATAACTAATGCAGGTAGGCATGTGGATGGAAGTGTCAATGCTGTATTCTTCGATTATCAAAAGCCTTTGACAAAATTCCTCATCAAAGGCTCTTTAATAAACTTAGTGGCCTTTGGATAACTGGACCCATGCTTTTATGGTTTGCTAATTGGTTAAAAAACAAAAAATAAAAGGTAGGAATAAATGGGCAGTTTTCTAAATGGGGGGAAGGAATAAGTACAGTCACTGAAGGATCTGTGTAGAGACCATTTAATTTGTTCATAGATGATCTTGACTTGGGTGTAAGCAATTTGTTGGCCACATTTGCAGATAATACTAAAATATGCAGGGTAGTAAAAACCAAAAGTGAAGGGATCCAGTAAGAACTCTTAAACTAGCTTAATGATCAAATAAATGGTAGAAGCAATTCAATGTTAGTAAGCGTAAGATGAAGGAAAAGGGCAGAAGAGGGCAATCAAAGGTACCAGACAGATCAAAAACCTAACCCTAGCCCTACAAAAAAGACAAGAACTTTAGAGACCTTTTAGCTTAGAAAAAAGATTACTGAGGAAGAACATGATTGAGATCCATACAATCATGAACAACATGTTGAACGTAGTAAGGGAGATGGTCCCCCCCCCCGCCTCAAAACACTAAAATTAGGAAACATCCAATGAAGCTGATTGGAAGGCAGTTTAAAACAAGAGAAAGCATTTGTCCACATAATGCATGAGTCATACAAGGAGGCAGTTTACAAATGTATGTAAATAATCCATCTGTGAATTCATTACTATGTGATGTGATGCCCATTAACCTAAATAGCTAGAAAAGGGATTGGATAAATTCATTGAGGACAGGTCTATCAAAGGCCTAAGGTCTTGAAAACTCGGTGTTTTCTCTGGGTTGCCTTCTGCCTGCAAGCAACCCAGAGGCATCTGATTGGCCATTGTGAGGAACAAAATGCTGGATTAAGACAAACCCTGGCCTAATCCAACATAGTTCTTATGATTGGAAAGAAGAGAGATTTTAACCATAGCGGTAATATGAATGATTGTTTGTTCCATTAAGGGGGAGGAAGGGAAGGGGGAGGGGGAGGAGATGGAGGAGGAGGAGGAGGGAGATAATAATGTTAACATCAATTTTTTTATAATTAATACTGACATTCTTTCTTCTGTGATAAGATTTAGGCAGAGAGATTGTTCGTTATGATGGAAGAGTACACACTCCTCATTTGGACAGGCTTGTGAGTGCAAGAAGTGTAAGTCCTACAACTGAAATGGTGTCAAGTGAATCTGTAGACTATAGATCAACTTTTTTGGAAGGTATTACCTTTTTTCTCATTAAAAAATACAAAAGGATTACCAAATTTTAAGCTAGTATGTGATTTCTATAGTGAGATAGAAATTGGTACCTTTTTACTTGTCTTAGAAATGTTTGTTGTATTAGCTAACTTGGTTTTTGTTACATATTTTTCAAAATCTGTTACATGCTGAATCCATTATAAAACTAACAATCCTACCCCATGTCTTTGTCATGATGTTCCTTTTTTAATGGCCCTCAGATGCCACAATATCAAGATCCTGATGGCATGAATTGTGAGCCGGTTCTAAGCTGTAATTTCTGTGAGAATGCTACCTCAAACAGCATTCTTCTGCAGGTTTTCTGTAATCCAGCTGTAATGTTTACAGCTGGTTACCTAGCAGATTTTCATCATCACACAACCTGAATCCTTGGCCCTCTCCTTGTTTCTTGTTTTTGTTGATTGATAGAATATTGGTGCCATCACCTGTGAAATTTTAGTTCGTGCAATAGGCCCTTCCCTACCTTTTTTCCCACCCAATTCACCAAAATTTTCCTTCTTTTTTATATCCATTCTGTGTGATGACTTCAAGTAATATATGCTCCCAACATAAGGATGAGGCTTATACATAGAGTATTATAGCTTATTCATGCAACCTGCCTTTCACACACTGGCCTCCAGAAATGCATGAAGTCACTGGTGAGCTTGTGACCTTCCACTATACCTGTACTCAGAGACTTTTGTAATTTGTGAAATTCTGGAGTCCTCTTTTATGCTGTCATGATCATATAAATGGCAATATCAGAATCCTAGTGTGTAGAGTGGCAGTAATGTGAACTATCCATGCACACTGTAGGAAGCCTAAAAGAAGTACCAAGTATTCTAAGACATCCACCCTAAGGCTGCTTCATAAACACCATTTTTCTTACATAGATGGAAACACTATCTATACAACACTTAGAATAACATTTAAACAAGTGCTATTGAATACATGAAGCAACATGTCAAGTTGTATCAAAGTTCAATAAAGCAGCAGCCAATCAAAGAAAAGTATCTGTTGTAAACTGAGATCTCTGGCTTGAGATCAGAAGTATACATGCTAAACCTGAGAATACTTACTGCACAGTGCAAAGCATTCAAAACATTGAGGCAACAACATCTTCCAGAAGTCTTGGCAAGGCTGCTTCAAAGGTTTTCCCAGGTATTCTGCAAGTGTGTGTGTGTGCATACACAGCCACACTTCTGCTGGGACTACCTGCCAAGCAGAGTGGCTGTGCATGCACACGTAGGCAATGTATAAAAGCCCTTGAAGTACCTGTGCTGAGCCTTGCACAAGAAGTGGTTGTCTCAATGCTTCAGGAAGGTGCTTCACCAGTGAGCTTTGTGAAGTGCATTTTCAAATGCTTTGCCCAGTGCTACTGATGCATCAGGCTTGGCACTATGCAGTCATTTAAGCATACTATAAACAACTCAGTATATGTATAAAACTGGCCTTTCTCTGAACTCTGGTATTGCTAGTCTATATCCTGCTTAAGTAAAAACAGGATTAATGTATGAGTCAAAGATCATGGTCTTATTTGAACACAGCTAGCTAAGCAAACAGTACTTTCTGTTTACATTACAGTAATGTATAGAGCAAATCTCATCATAGAAGGCTTTATGCCCTTGTAAGGAATGTTCAGACTGATTTCTGCATTATATCTACAGAGCCAGTTTGATCTAGTGGTTAAGGCCCCAGGCTAGAAACCAGGAGACTGTGAGTTCTAGTCCCACCTTAGGCATGAAAGCCAGTTGGATGACTTTGGGCCAGGCACTCTCTCTCAGCCCAACTCACTTCACAGAGTTGTTGTTGTGGGGAAAATAGGAGGAGGAAGGAGCATTAGGTATGTTTGCTGCCTTGAGTTATTTATAAAAATAATAATGGCGGGATATAAAAAAAAAACACCTCACACAACCTAAACATTTCCTGACAGTATTATAAAAGACCAACTATTTGGGCTACAATTGTGTGTCTGTGTGACACACACTTGCCAGGAACTTGCAGCAAAATAAACATAAAATAAAATTCCGTTGTGATTCAATGCATTGTTCATGCCTAGCTTGTTAACTGGAAAGGCAGAGAAAGACACATATGTATTTGAAGCCATTCAAAGTAAATAATTTTAATAGGTTGATGATTCGAGGTCAGTAACACGGAGAACAGCCTTCTCCAAACTGGGCACTTTCCAGATGTGTTCACTGAAACTTCTAGAATTTTTAGCAATGGAAGAGCCAAGTTCTGGGAGCTGAAGGAGTTGAGGACTGGGAATTTAGGCATCTAGATAGGGTAATGCTGATCTAGAATATAAAGCAATAATTATTTAGGTTTTGGATCTCAGAAGTTACTACTTCAAATTGTAAGAATAGGTGGTATACAGATGTTGGTAAATTAAATAATGCAATAAATTAAATACAAATACAGTTATCAGCATACTATTGTGCTAGACCACTTACTGGTGTATAGTTCATTGCATCTGCAGTAATAAAGTATCCACCTCAGTTCTAGCAGGACAAGGTCACAATTGTTCTCAATTGTTTGCAAAGAAAGGGAAAGAGACCCACACATTTCCCAAGCTTTGTCATCATCCATTTCCTTGGATTCAGGATAATCAGAATGGCAGTGTTCTGCTTCGAAATAGTTTTTATTTTGCTAACTTGTCTATGCAAATTTAAAACAAATCTATAAAGAATGATGTCTGATCAATCCTATACATTATGGTTCTTAAATGAAAATAGTATAATTGATGCATTTACTGTACAGTACTAAAACTTCAGGATATGAATCATAAAAGCCAATTTCCTAGTTGAATATTTACCTCTAGATAAATATAGTTAAGTAACCTGGAAAGTATTAATCAGATTTTCAGCTGCTCATTAAATTATAACTTGAAAATAACCAATACCCTTTGCTGTTTCTTTATTTTCTTTGTTAGTGTGTAATGTCCCAGTTTTCTGTTCCCTTAAAGTTAATACAAATCCAGATTACTTTTGTTATGATTTTGAGCTTGGTTCAAAATACAGAATTGTTGGGAAATGCTTCAAAACGTTGGTTGCACCATGGCAGTTTTGGTTAAGGTTTGCAGTAGAACAGTCTGTTTATATGAGTTGGGATGTCAATTAGCATTTGAGACTACTTTTATATAACTGGTATGAGGAAAATATCATTCCAACAAATGAAAGATAAATTATATAATGGTTCGCTTTTGCAAGCCATATTCTCTTCATCTATAAGGGCTTCTGATTCTCTTTGCAGACTTAGCTCTGCCATTTTAAATGGATCCTGCAAATCAGATATCACTGCAGCATCATTATGAAAACTTCTCTCTCAAGAGTATAGCTGTCATTCTCTCAAGTTTCAGACAAGCTTGCTACTGCTAGAATTACTTTTATTGTTCTGGCAATTGTGTTACATTGTGCAAGAAGAAAGGTGAATAATGATTTTTAAAATGAAAAGTAAACAGATAAAATCTGGTCCTTCTGAAGCGGAATTTGCTATTGACAAAGATGCTTACATTTTCTTGTAGACCAGTTTCCAACTTTATCTCAGAATGGATCCTGCAGGCCAACCCAATACCCTCATGTGGACCTATCTCCCATTCTGTCTACTGGAGACTCCGATTTAGCTAGTCCTTTGTTACAGACTAATGTTCACATTGACATCAGTGCCTTAAATCCAGATCTGGTCAAAGAAGTTGAGCATGTCGTTATTGGTGCTGATAATATGATTGTGCACTTCAATGAAATAATAGGAAGAGGTAGGTCTTTAAACTGTACTTTATATTTACACATTTAATTTGAAAATTTGGGTTTATCCCTGCTTATGTTGTAATTTTGAATCAGTCTTATGCAATATCAGATAAATTCCACTGAGAGCTTCCCAAAGGGTCATTAAATGCATCAGAGGGTATATCTGTCAGGTCTAGCCCAAGGAACTCCAAGAGACCATGTAAATTCAGTCCAGTTATGTTTATTAGCTACAACCTCTAGCAAGATTCTTCCCAGACTGAAACTCCAGTTCCCAAGTCAGCCAGCCACAACACTGAGAATTCCTCAGGGAGGTGCCAGTTTCATCCTCTTGTATCTCCCACGTTCCTCAGGAGATGAAAGAAAATGTTTTTCACCCTGAGCCTGGCCTTCATAATTCCATTCTATCACAATATCCAACATCAGAAACCTCTTACTTGCACACAGGAAAACTCTAAGAGCTGTATTTCCAAGGTTAGGAAAGTCTGATATTGGTAAGGTCCAAAGGAAGACATGCCAAGGGCAGGGTAATGGATCTAGTATTTTTCTGTCTCTGGCAGATCTTTTGAAATATTAGAGCTTCCAGTTGGAAAACTGATTGTCTTACCCATTTTTGGTTGCACTGCTGCATTGTTCTAAGTAGCTCAGAATGGTTTCTGAAAGAATCCAGGACTCAGCTTCTCTCCTTCAGCACTTGACCACCCTCAAAATATAAAGACAACTCCAGAGAGATCTGTACAAACTTGACTTGTGATGATATTCTCTCTGCAGGACACTTCGGATGTGTTTATCATGGAACGTTATTGGATACTGATGGCAGGAAAATTCATTGTGCTGTGAAATCCTTGAACAGTGAGTCTTATAATATTTTATTGTGAGTCATTGCATTTTCACCAACTAACTGTATTAGTTGAGCCATGATTATTTTTAGCAAGTAAGTGTCTTCATGTAGCTTGCAGAAATTTTACTCCATAGAATTGTCTTACGATGTCCATATGGAAGAATGCTCATATTTTCCTTCCACACAATAAATAAAAGATTAAAGGAACAAGGGAAAATATGGTGGCTTCCTTTTACCACTGGACTAGCTTATGTTCACTTTTTTATGAGTGAGACAGTTGGAAAACAGCAGGACTTAATTGGCACGCACTATTAATAACCCTGTTCTGGTTTGACAGATGGAACATTTCTATATATTGTTACTAATATGTGAAAAAAGAAGAGAAAGGAATTCTGGAACCATAAATGTTTGCTAAAATTTGTTAAATATATTCCGGCATTGGTAACCATTCATTTAGGAATACAGATTATCCTTCCAGTTCATTTGTTTATAGATATGGAGTGTCTAGCCCTGCAAATACCTGAATATAATTTAAAGAACACTTATCTAAATTTCAATGTGTTTTATCACAATTTTATTAGGATTAGAAAGGAATAATACTAAGGAGCCACATTTGTTCCTGTTAATTCAAAATGTGTTAAAATATATTAGAAATAATATATATAGCTTTATGGAAAATTTGTTGCTACATTTTTCAGGAATTACAGACTTGGATGAAGTAGCCCAATTCTTAAAAGAAGGAATTATAATGAAGGATTTCACTCATCCCAATGTCCTGTCACTACTTGGAATTTGCTTGCCTAATGAAGGTTCCCCTTTGGTGGTGCTTCCTTATATGAAACATGGAGATCTTCGAAACTTCATTAGAAATGAATCTCATGTATGTGTATTACGGGATATTCAGTAATAATTCAGTTAGGCAATTACATATTATTACAATTCTGTTGTCTCAAAGTATAAATTGATAGATTGATTATTACTTTGAAATACGATATTTTAATCAAAATTTAATGATAGTTGCATTGCATATTTTAAGTGAAAATAATTGATTTTTTGAAGGCATAGTAAAACTACCTGAATCAAAGTATTTATACATATGTTTTAAATCTAGTTTAATTTTAGTTTTATTTTAAAAGAGACACATGTTCTGCATATTATATACATCCTTGATTCTGGACAGGGTTACACTGCTCCAATCAGACCCTGTGTAATTTGGGGATCCTTCTGCAAAAATTCCATCCTTTTCTGGCTCAGGAGGCCCTGTTCATGGTCACTCATACCTTAGTAATCTTCTGGTTGGATTACTGCAACACACTCTACATGGATGCCCCTGAAGACTATCCAGAAGCCGTAACTGGGGCAGAATGCAGTGGTGCAGGTAGTTGTCAGGGTACCTTAGTGCGCCCACATAATACCACTAGTCTGTGAGCTGAACTAGCTTCTTAAGAGTTTTCCAAGTGTAACTGTAGGTGGAGTCCTTGGGGCTCTCTGAGCTTTGTTATTTTCTTGCAAATGTTTCATTACCTGGCTACGAAACATCTTCAGTACTAGCGCTGAAGATGTTACCTAACCGGGTAATGAAACATTTGTAAGAAAACAACCAAGCTCAGAGAGCCCCAAGGACTCCACAGTTCAACCCTGAGCTACACATATTCTCTTCTTTGGTAACTGTAGGTGCTAGTTATCACATATAAAACCCTACATGGCAGAGGCCTGGGTTATTATAGTCATCCAGGGTCACCTTGGACGGCGTGTGTGTGTGTGTGTGTGTGTGTGTGTGTGTATGTGTGTGTGTGTGTGTGTGTGTGTGTGTGTGTGTGTATATATATATATAAATAAAAAATGTGGAAGCACCTTTCTCCACTGGACCTGCTCGTCCCACATGCTCTTATAGGGTAGGCATACCTTAGGTCCCTTCCTTGAAACACTGCCATCTCATGGGATGTAGAAGGTCTGCCTTTTCCATTGTGGCACCTGCCCTTTGGAATGATGTCCTCTGCAACATATTGTTGGCCCAATCTTACTGGATTTTTCAAAGACAGTGAAACCTTGTCTTGTTCCTCAGTTGCTTGGGCCAGGATGATCAGAGTTTCTGTCTGCAGGAGTGTAAAGAATCTGAATTTTTGTTCTTTGATGTGTTGTATGCTGCCCATACTTGCACTGTTTGAGTTGGTGGGAGGAGGCCATATAAACATTTTCAAATATATGAACACATTTTCCAAAGTAGCATGCCATGTTCAGCCCTTAACATCTCCAGGTAAGCCTGGGAAAACTCTTATCTGTAATCATAGAAAGCTGCTGCCAGCAAATTATACTGCAGTAGCAATCTGATTCCATTTCTGGTAGTTTCCCATTTATCATTGTCACAGACAATTAAAACAAATAAGATATAATAATTACAGTACTAACATTCTTTCAGTTGTTTAAGTAAACTAATAATTAATGTTCACCCTAATTTTTAAACAAACATATCAATATTTTAACTGCCTTAGTTTTCACAAGTGGCTTTATTAGTAAGCTCTAATATCATAAAACTTGCTTCTGTTAGTTAAGACTGCAAATCTGTGCACATTCAACTACATTTTTTAATGGAATCTTCCTTCTCAGTTGATATAGAATCACTGTGTTAATAATGTAACAAAACAGTAATCTAAAACCGAGATAGGTTTATCACATATTTCAACTCTTCTAACAATCAGGTAGCTTCATCTAGATTTTGCTGTATACGTGCTATATAATCAAATACTTAAATAGATTCAATATTTTGTTTCCTCAGTTACTAAAGAAACTTTAGGGTCAGGAAAAACAATGGTATGATGTAGAGCCTTTCAATGCTAAGCAAAGACTAAAGGTTGATTTCATCAATTACAGTATATATTATAACTCAAATTCGTTCTTCTGCACTGCATTGTTTTAACTACTAACACTGTCATAATTTTCAGAATCCAACAGTGAAGGATCTGATTGGATTTGGTCTACAAGTGGCAAAGGGAATGAAATACCTTGCAAGCAAAAAGTTTGTCCATAGAGATTTAGCAGCAAGAAATTGTATGTAAGTGCAGATAACTTTATTCTCATATAATTTTATAATGGCATCTGGAAAAAAAAAAGATCATTCCATCTATACTGCTTTATTTCTTTTTTGTGTATCTTTTTAACATGGAGCTTAGAACTTAATCTAGAGTGTTCCTGTAGATCAGTGTTTCTCAACCTTGGCAACTTTAAGAAGTATGTACATCAACTCCCAGAATTCGCTAGCCACCATTCTGGGAAGCAGAAGTCCCCACATCTTAAAGTTGTCAAAGTTGAGGAACATTGCTATAGATGCTTACAGCTGCTGAATATCACTCAGACCTGCATCACTAATGGGGTTTAGCAAGCCCCACTACATTCAATTCTGCTTACTCTCAGGAATATAAATAGAGAATTATGATGCTAAGGGTTTTTTTTTTTTTTCTGTGCTGAATTCTTAGCCTGAAATAGTTCTGCTTTGAGGAACATCCTTTCTATAAATCAATGTGCTGTATTGGCTTTCTCTGAGAAGGGATTATTTCCATGTTTCCTGTTGCATTTTACAGGTTTCCTTTGTTCCTGAAATATCATTTGATTATATTTCAATAGTATGCTTAAAATTTACATACCTACATACCCATGATGCTATTTTTTTAACTAACTAAATCTAATTGGCATCAACACCATTTCCTCTTGACACCTTTCTATTCTTGCTTCCATCATATCCATTCCAATTCATATATTTCCTTTTGTTCTTTAAACATCTCACCTCTTTCTTTTTGAGAATCCTGTCATTTCCATCCTTTCTTCCTCCATTCATTTTTCCTTTGTATATTTGTTTTGTAATTTGATCATCATTTTGTCTCTTCATATGATCAATCGATCTCAGTATATTTCTTTGAACTGCTCAAGTATATTTTCTATTCAAGTCACATTCATCCATTTATTCATTCTTCACAGTATCTTGAACATCCTTGTTTACTTTCAACCCTGTTTCCATAGCTGTGGCATATTGTTTATCTAAATTCAAAGGTGGGGTGGTATTTTTCTCATGCTAATCAATAAAGCTTTTAATGTTACTACTTTGTGATCTAAAGAATCAAGACTCTTCTTCCTCAAAAGTATTGTTTCACCCCATCCAGTGTATTTTTTTTATCAGCATAAATTCGTTCATCCTAAAATAATGTACTGTAAATCATAAGAAAGATAAGCCAGTCCATGTAGTTTTCTTTCTGTGTAACATTCTCTGCTACATTCTCTTTTGAGTCAGGAATAAACTCAGCTTTCAACTATTTTTCATCTCATAATTAATCATGACATCGCAATAAGTTAACATGAAAAAAGACAAAGTAAGTTTTCCAGTTACTGATGAATAAATGTTTACTAATTACACACCTTATCCAAAGTATGATACAATCAGAAAAACACTGTAATTTCAAAATTCCATTGAATAAAATAGCTTGCAACAGGCAAACCAGCAAATATTAACCACTAAAACAAACCAAACACAATAGCTGTACTTAGGTCAAACATTGTCCTCCAATAGAACCAAACATGTATGTATCTATAATTAAAATAAAGCAGGTATTAAATCTAGGAACTGCCAAGATTAATTTGAATAGTTCAGAATAACCAAGAGCTATGTCAAGTAAAGTAAAAAAGTTTAAAGCTTTTAGTTAAAAGTTTAAATTTATAAAATTCCTTTTTAAAGGCCATCAACATTTCATAGAGACGAAGGAAACGAAAATTAATTCCAGAGTCACAGGGCTGGTTCCTCAGGTTCAGAACCTGGAGACCACAACCCTGGAGCAAGGAACTCAAAGGAGGCTCTATTCAGAGGAATATAAGGAGCAAACATGATTATAGGGAGAAATAAGGACAGCCACACCCTGGGGGCAGTGATGGTGGTGACTGAAAAGCTCTAAACATAAGCACCAGTAGTTTAAATTGGTCCCTGGCTCAAATACAGAGGCAGTGAACAGCCCTGTGTACTAATGAGATAGAGAATAGAATGGAAGGTCTAGAACAGCCAAAATGGCACTGTTCTGTACTAAGATCAGGGGACAAAGAGAGAAAAATTGGAATCACCTACCAGGAAACTACTGCAGTAATTTAGGCATGAAGCAACTAGGGCATGTATCAATAAAGCCTCAGTCTCCACCATTTCCTGGAGACAAAGAAGGGAAAGATACAATAGAGAATGAGAAGGATGATTAAGCCAAAACAGAATGATCTCTGTCTTATCCATATTTAATTTGAGCTGAATAGAAAACATTCAAGAGGAAATAGGTAATATAGAATAGAAAGAAATAGAAACATATAATAAAGCAATGAGAGGAAAGAAAAGCAATATAATGAGTCTCCCATTGTTTGTTGACCCTCTACCTCCAACATAGGGATAAATTCAAATATAGAGGAAGTGGAAGATAAAAAGGAGAGAGTGACTAGTAGAAGGAAAGGTATAAACAATATTTGCTATTTTATTATAGAAAAATACTCTCAAGCTTCAGCTGAAAGCAGGGCTCCAAGAGATAGCATAGAGTATTCCCTGGTTCAGTGGTAGGTGTTGTTAATAGAAAATGAATGGTGGAAAAAAGCTGGTTACATGTCCTGCCTGAATGGTAGTCTGAAAGAAAGACTGCTCCCACACACAACGAAGGTATTCATCTAATAGGATTCTGTGTGTGTCTAAGCCTGGAGCAAGGGGCCCCAAATACTTTTCTAACCAGCATTCCCTCCTTCAGGGCTGCAGACATTCATTGCCCACAGAACAGTTTCACAGCCAGGAGCCCCCTGATCCAGAACAACCTCAGTGGTATTAATAAACAAGCCAGCTAACAGTCAACAGCAGTAAAGTCTACCATGTACTAAGAGCTTGGGGAAGATAAATTTGCTAATACACAGAACTGAGGAGATGTCTCTAAAAGCACAGCATGAGTCATATACTGTAAGACATAAGAATAATCATATACCATCCACTACCTATTCAATGAAGTTACAGTGGTGTCAAAAGTAAAACAAATGACTAAGAAATGATCTAGTAACTCAAAACTAAGTCTAGAGAATGTGTAATCATTGAAGACAATACCATCTTTAAAATCCCCCACCCTCTAACCTGGAGGAGTGGAAACCTAAAGAGAAACCATACATTGACAGGACAAAACTGTGCAGCTGGTGAGAAAGCAATATGAATATTAAAGTCCCTCCAAAACATTGGACAGCATGATTAAAGAAATTTGGAAAGTCATGCTGAAAACTCTTCTGAACATAATTCTGAAATGGGCATGTGAGGATGATAAGTAGAAGCTACTCAGGAAGGTATTTTTATTATGAAAGGAACTAGCTGTTACCTAAAAAGGAGCACTAATTAAAAGCATGAGTGGAAAGAGGGCTTCCAAGGGTCCAAGTCAATGAAAAATTAGTGGCCCCTCCCCATTTCCCACATGAATGAGCCTAGTAGACACTGGTGTAACCTATAATTCCCAAGGAAACAGTTACTGACTCATTTTTGCAAAACCAAATTTCAGTGATAACATAAGCATATGATGAATCAGTCTACTTTCTTATTCAATAAATGTGCATTCCACAACAGATGTTTATAGCTGGTTGAATGATTGAGGAACAAATGGGTCAGAAACATTTGGGGTCTCACAAGCTTAAGACAAAAACTATGAAAAGGGTACCATCTGACATCCCGGACCAGGATGGACTGTCTCCACATGGTGGCAAATCATTTGTGTGATAGTTCAGCTTAAGCAAGTCTCTTGTTTGCACTTGTTTCAACCTTACCACTATTACCTGCATGACCACTATTTCCTATTCGCAGAATACTGCCCCTTGTAGGTTCTTCTTCAGGTCTAATACAGTACCAAAAACCACTATCAAAAGAGATCTTGCCACTACCACTTCTTTCTAGTCATGGGTTGTGATGATGTAACATTCCCAGTCAATTACACAAGTAGCATGCTGTTCCCTGGCACAAGGCTTGTATAAATAAATGAAGCAGCAAGTAGCAAGCACCTTTAAAAAAAAATCAAGAGTCCCAACTGAAGTCTTTAACACAGAATTGTAAAGTAAAAGTAATTTCAACTGCAAGATCTGTAAGAAACACTTTCAGTTTTTAAACATCTTTATATTTCCTTTCAAGGTTTTAGAAGTGTTCTCCTTGTCCTTATTCCCTCTCTCGATAAAGATGTCCTACACTGTAACATTCAGCTTGGTTCATTTAGGGTGGCCATGAGAGCAAGCTTCAAGGTTGCGAGATTAAGACCAAACACAGCCCAATGATCAGTGGCAGTAGATCTAAAATTCTCTAAAAGTAAACTAGCCTTCACCAAGAGATTAAGAAAATGGCTCCAGGCTTAAAAAAAAAAAAAGATGTAATAATTAAATGATTAAAAAGTAGTCAAGGGCATGGGGGAGGATGCTTTCATGAGGTCCCTCATGGAAATAAAGAGCTTGTAAGACACACAACCTACTGCATTTTCACTTTGGATGCAGTCCAAGTTTGGCTGGGACTAACTGCCCTTCCTGTTCCAGAACTAAGGCAAAAGATGCTTAAGCTGGCAAGGGACAGAGACTGTAATTTCAATAGATAGTTGTTACTAAATGGAAGTCCCAAGTATTACATTTATTCTTATACATGCTTTACTCTTATCAAATATTTTTCTTATCATTATCAACAAGCAACCTTCAGCTCCATATTCAAGCAAAACTTTCCATAATTTTAAGCTTATTCACTCTATCATATACTTTTTCTGAACCAACAGATGTACCAAAAGCTTTCTTTCTCATACATTGCAGGGAGAGAGCTGTGTTAATCAATTGTGGCAAAAAAATCAGGATTCTGACAGCACCTTTTCCAACAACCAAATGTTATTAAAAGGCATACGTTTTCTTGAGCTACAGCTCACTTCATCGGATGCATAGAATAGCTAAACTGATGTAGGATTAACAGTCAATGCCCTTCTAGATTCTACATAGGACAAGCGGAAAAAACATTGCACAAAACAATTAATGAATACTAGTTTGACATCAGGACTCAGAACAAGGACAAAGTAGTACCAGAGCATTTCAGCTTCCCAGGATACTCCACTGCAGACCTCAAAGTAACTGTTTTAGAAAAAAGGGACTTTAACATCACCTTCAAGTGAGAAATTGTACATCAAAAGGTTTCAGGCAATCTCAGAAGGTCTTAACCAACACAATGTGTTTTTAACACATTACAGTTGTTAATTGATAAAACCTATAATCTGTCTATAATCTGTCAAACCTAGATAGCATATTAAAAAGCAGAGACGTCACCTTGCCAACAAAGATCCGCATAGTCAAAGCTATGGTTTTTCCAGTAGTAATGTATGGCTGTGAGAGCTGGACCATAAAGAAGGCTGAACGCCAAAGAATTGATGCCTTTGAACTGTGGTGCTGGAGAAGACTCTTAAGAGTCCCCTGGACTGCTAGGAGGTCAAACCAGTCAATCTTAAAGGAAATCAACTCTGATTGCTCATTGGAAGGATTGATAATGAAGCTCAAGCTCAGATACTTTGGTCACCTAATGCGAAGAGAGGACTCTTTGGAAAAGACCCTGATGCTGGGAAAGATGGAAGGCAAAAGGAGAAGAGGACGGCAGAAGATGAGATGGCTAGATAGCATCACTGAAGCAATGAGCATGAAATTGAGCAAACTCAGGGAGGCAGTGAAAGATAGGAAGGCCTGGCGCAATATGGTTCATGGGGTCACGAAGAGTCGGACACGACTTAACGACTGAACAACAACAAATAATCTGTCTAACATGTAACTTGCATCTGAATAACCAACCTATCTTCCCCTCCCTTTTCCCTCCCTCCCTCCCACTTCACCTCAATTTAATTTACATGTCTAGCCACTCTGCATCTGATGAAGTTAGCTGTACTCATGAAAGCTTATGCCTTTTAATAACATTTGTTAGTCAGAAAAGGTGTTACCAGATTCCTGATTTTTTTGTCACTTTCATACAGTGACCTACTGAAGAACAAAAATCTGGTCTATCTACCCCCTGTATGACCTAAAGCCACATTGCACTTCAAAATTTTGCTCATAATTTGATTATTGAAGTACCCCTTTTCTGGATACATATAATACATTGAATGCATTGAATCATAAACTAACCAAAATGATTGGGTTGAACACCTGTGCCACAAAAAACTATCCCAGTTTAAAAGTAACTTAGTATGTGGTATGCAAACTTCTAAATCTCGAATTGGTCTGATCATGTTGTACAAATACAGCTGTTGCATAATGCAAGGTGAGGTAATATTTTTGCTGTCAAGGGGCCACATTTTCAGTCCATTAGGTATTTTTTTTAATGCCTGAGGATCATAATGGAACTGCAGTGACTTCAACAAAGCAGATGGAGCTATGATTTCTTTGGGGACAGTGGGTCAAGGGTGGCGCATTAGAATTCTTTAGATGTGTTAAGCTTAAAACAATTTTTTGAAAGGATTGTACAGAACTAAAAAGTAACTATTGTTAGCAAGCTTCCTTTAGTGTTTTGTTATTTTATTCCATAATGAACAGTATTCAATTTATTAGAACGCTACAATAAGTGTAATGGAATTATGTAATAGAAATACAAGATCTGGCTTCTATTAGTTATTTCTTCCTCAGTTTTTCTGACATAGGTTGTCAGAATAAGAATTTTTACTCCAAGCAAAAGTTATGGAAATAATCTTATTAATGTCTGGGTAACCAAACAGATTACTTTGCATAATTATTAGTCCAAGAAAAGTGATTGTGCTGATTCATCACTCACACTATGAATTAATGATCATAATGATTATCAGTTAAAACCTAAAATTATTATCATAATTATCAATTATAACTTAAAACTATTCTCTGAAGTTTAAGTTGCATTACTATAAAATTATGACTACCAATTTGAAAAGTATTGTGTTGGCTGATTAATAATGTTCACAAGTATTAAATAAGTCAGTAAAAGTTATTCTTATCAGCTAGTTATATTACAGATAAAAATAATAAACATGGGTAATTTAATAATATATTAAATTATCCATGTTTGTTATTATTTTTACTTATTATGATTACTTCAGAGAGTGGTTTTTTAAAATTATCTGGCCACACATTCTCATTCTTCTTATGTGACATTAAAGTGGAAAAATAGACCATACAAGTCTCTTTTTTTCCCCAAGTTAATTGTTTTATTGCATTATAAAATGCCAATGATACATTATAGAATAGAGATAATAATGGAGGACAGCGGTATTTATACAAAAATCAGGTTGTCTTAGACCATGCAAGTCTCTTTCAAGCTTCAAATATCAACATTTCAAGTAGAAGAAATCTAGCACAACATAGGAATTAGGTATCACTAGAGGAGCTACTTGATTAAGATAGGGTCAGATCTATTTATCTGCTGGCATTCAATTCAACCCACCTTCTGTGGTATAATACAGGTGGTGCTCATTTAACAACCACTCATTCAGCAACTATTCAAACTTATGACAGTACTGAATGAGTGGTAGTTACGACATACTTACAGCCTCTGCAGCATCCTTGCAGTCATGTAATCGCAATTTGCGACCTTCCCTGCTGGTTTCTCACAAGCAGAGTTAATGGGGAAGCTGGCAGGAAGTTGAAAGTCACAGTCACGTGAGATCCTTATTTAACAACTCGCATGGTCCTTGTTTAATTATGGCAACAAGAACTGCCATCACTAAGTGGAGTGGTCATGTGTTTTTTCAACTTATGACCATGTCACTTAATGACAGTTTCTGGTCCCAATTAGCATTGTGAAATGAGGACTACCTGTACTTAATAAAAGCTATCTCTTCTAATACTAGTCTTGCATTTCACTCGAGCTATTCTAGATTAGCTCTACGTATATAAAAAAGTAATAGGAGGTAAGACAGTAAAGAAGATCAGTATATAAAGGTAGCAGATTGGGAACAACTGTATTCCAGCATTCCAAAATGAACAAGATTTATTCAAGACTTGCAATCAGAGCTAACCAAAGAATATGGTGAAGACTAAGCTTTAGTTTATTTATAATTATGTTCTCTGCTTAGATGGAATCCTCTTTTAGCCTGTTTTTGAAGAACACACATATCTGTAAATAAACAATGGGTTGTTTACAAGCAACATTGCGTTAAGGGAGGAGTGGATGACTGTGAAGGGAAAGTTTGTTAATATTAACCATGCAGTTCAAGCTCACCCCACAAATGTAAATTCTGTCCTCTTAGCTCCAAATAATATTTTGTGTTTGTGTGTGTGTTGTTTTTGTAGGCTGGATGAAAATTTCACAGTCAAGGTTGCTGATTTTGGACTTGCAAGAGATGTGTATGATAAAGAGTACTACAGTGTACACAATAAAACAGGAGCAAAATTGCCAGTAAAATGGATGGCTTTAGAAAGTTTGCAAACCCAGAAGTTCACTACAAAGTCAGATGTGGTAATATACTTATCATTATGTAGGTCTTGCTGATTCTCAGGACATTCCTGGAAATACTGAAGAAAAAGAATTATATGGTAGATTAATGCAAGAAAAAAAGTAACCCTAAATTAGAACTAGGCCTCCGCTTTCTTAATTTGCAAAAATAATGTATTCTTATTATTTTTGTGTCCGTATTTCAAATGATAGAATTTTAAACCTAATAGCTAAGAATAGTAAACTTTCCAGTCTTAAAATAGTAATTTTGAATGAATCCTATGAAAAGCTTGATCATGCTGACCTGTTTTGAAACTGTCTGCTTAATATATGGGTTTACAACTGCTATCAACTTGAGAGCAATATCAGGCTTCCTACAAGATGTACAAGAAGTCCCCAGTTTAAGAATGAGTTCCGCTCCCAAGATCTGTCCTTAAGCTGAATTTGTATGTAAGCTGGAACAGTATTATTGTATAATACTGTATATTATGTAATAAACTCAAACCATTGTGTATTTAACTCTAATCACTGTGTATTTAACTTGAAATTTGCTACAATAGGATCCATTCTTAACTGTGAGTCATCCTTTACCTGGGGACTACCTGTACTCCAGAAGTGTGCTGAGCCTGGGACTTTTTTTTCCGGGGAATGGGTATGTGGGGCATGATATTTGAGAACTAAAGAATTGAAATGGATGTGTTAAGTATCTGCAGAACTTAAGGCACCCATTTTGTTCTTAAGCTTTCCCAGCCATCCCAAAATGGCCATTCACTCTGATGATCCCAAGGCAGATGCTGGTGGGCCATACTTTTTGCTCCCCTGGTTCAATCTCACCAATTCCATTTTTCTTTAAGACTTAAAACCGAATTTAAGCCCTCTCTGTGTACGATAGGTAAATGCATATGTGTATGCAACTTACTAGTTTTTTTTCTTCATCAGTTTTTTACAACGTTTTTACAACTGGCTGTGCGTCATTCTTAGAAACCCTCTTTTCCCTTGAAATTTTGATCTGGAGATTAATTTCTTGTTTGGCCTTTGCTGGCTTGAGGCCATTAATGTAAAAAAATCACAAAATATCACCTCCATCTTACATGGAAGAGGTCCCAGATTCAATTACTGTCTTCCCCAGTAAAAAAGTTAGGTAAAGAAAATCTTCCAAAGTAGAGGATATTGGACTAGATGCCTATGTTAATTTTGTTGATGTAAACCAGAAGTGTATAATTTCCATCAGCTTGAGGTATTCACCTAGTTTTGCACAGCATGTTAAGGACAGATGGGACCAAGATAAATTTTTTTCTGGAAAGGCATTTTAAAGAGGTATAATGACTGCCTTGCAGTCCTCCAAAACTTAAGACCTACCCTTAAGTCTGTTCTCCCAAATTCCAAAAAATGCAACAACAGAACAATCAAAGTTTTTGGCCTGATCTACTTGTTGGTAATGTAGCATTTAGTTATGAATGCTTGTGCCTTTCTTTCACAGCCTTATGATTTGATTTTTATGTTCTTTTTGTTAGTGGTCCTTTGGTGTATTACTTTGGGAGCTGATGACAAGAGGAGCACCACCTTATCCTGATA
Source organism: Liasis olivaceus (assembly GCA_030867105.1). Classification (NCBI taxonomy): domain Eukaryota; kingdom Metazoa; phylum Chordata; class Lepidosauria; order Squamata; family Pythonidae; genus Liasis; species Liasis olivaceus. The sequence goes on along the minus strand of CM061355.1, from coordinate 27,516,378 downwards.
TCAGCTCTTTTGATATTACCGTTTACTTACTACAAGGAAGAAGGCTCTTGCAGCCTGAATACTGTCCTGATCCACTGTAAGAAAAGTGTTTAATACCTTATAGAAATCATGCTAAATCGTGTTGTTAAATGTAATAGATTAAAACTCACTTTTCTGCTTTTTCGTTGCAGATACGAAGTCATGCTCAAGTGTTGGCATCCAAAACCTGAACTACGGCCAGCCTTTTCTGAATTAGTTTCAGATATATCCATGATCTTCTCCACTTTCATTGGGGAACATTATGTTCATGTGAACGCCACCTACGTCAACGTGAAGTGTGTGGCACCATATCCATCTCTGTTGTCATCACAAGATAATATAGATAGAAATGCAGATACATGATGAGAAATGTAGATACATGATGTGTATCTAAAGGGGGTGGGGCATAAATAGTGGCCAACTACTTTTTAACTGTTCTTTTGTGAAACCACTGCATATGTGTATATGTTGTTAAAATTGCACTATTTTGAGGAGGCACCTGAGGTTGCTGAAAACTACAAGGTAATGTATTGTTCAGATATAGTTTTCAAGCGTGATGGGCAACTACAGTAACCACCACTGCAGCGGAAACACTTTGTTGACTGCCAAATATCACTCATTGTGAACAATCCAGCTGCTGTTATATTTTGTACAACTGATGATTCAGAAATTTCTCAGTTACTCATAATGCGAGACACTGAAAGAGTGAGTTGATATTATTGGTCAGCTGCTTTTCACTGAATAAGGGCCAAGCTAAATAAACATTCTAGGGTTCAAAGACTTCATTTCTCTATTGAGGTTTATTTGGTATAGCAGCTACACTACTATACAGGTAGCCCAGACTGAATGGACATTAATCAGATTGTCCGGCCATCGCTATTGAGTTTTAAAAGGAATTTGAAATACTGATTGCAATATATCAGATAATGATTATGTCACATTGTGGATGCACAAGCAATATACAGAGCATAATAAATATTTAAAGAAAATGTTTCTGTACTACAACAAGAATGAAATCTTTGAGAAATTCCTTTACCCAGTAGGCTGAAGAGTATGTTAAGTATGTGGACAAAATTCCAGAAAGGAGGATATAGAAGTGTGCAGAGGAGCAGTAAGTTTTAGTAAAACTGGCTGTAAGTGAGTCAAAGAAAAATTACAGCAGAAGAAAGGTGAAGAGCTTGAATCAGGATGCCAGACTCTTCTGCCAAATGAAGTGCATCTTTGTATGACTGCTGCTAAATTCAGCACATCACATTTAAACAAGTTTTTGTTAAAAAAATGAAATAAAGATCCTGTGAATACAGTACCTACAGATCCACAGTTGCTTGATGTTGTCAACTGGTTCTTAAGATTTTGGCATGACATATGCCTTCCTGATGACCAAAATGTTTTTAAAAAAATTTTTTCTTTTTTTTTTAAAAAGGTTAACTTTTGACTGAACATCTTATTTTGTTTCTGTTCCTGTGGAATCCTGTGCATTCTACTGTATAGGCTATTTGATGTAGAATCAACAGATAGGTGAGGAATTTGTGTGTGTGTATGTGTGTAAGCCTTTCAAATCATTCTATTTTTATACTGATTTTTTAATTAATTTTATAGATAAGTGTATATATAAAGGCTTGGCTAGGGTATAAAATATTGCACTGTGAACTCTTCAGAAGTATTTTATCAGCTTTTAATAATTGTAAAGTTGTTTTAAAACTCTGATCCTGTGAAGACTGGAAAGGCAAAGAACTGTTGCATACCACTTGTAGCCCAGGTGTTTAATCCCCTTTGCTGGAATCAGACATATTTTAATATCTTTGAGGAGACAGTGCTTATAAAGAAGCCAATTACAGGGGAGATTTATTGTTCCAGAGAAAGGATACCACACCGAAAGATTTATGATGAGATTGGAGTGGTAAGCAAACTACTTGCTGATCATACTGGATTATATTGAACTGCCACATCCATTTCAGGAGCAAATACTTCATGTCTGCTGAGAAAGCAATATTACCTGTAAATGGCCTTAGCACAAAAAAAATAATTCTGCTTCAGGCAAAGAGAAAAAATGTTTGAAGGTTAAGGCAAATTATTATACTATGGTTTAATGTAGATAATATAAACCTACATACACAGGGAATGCAGGGTGCAGGGTTGAACTATTGTAATATTTATGTGATGAAATTAATGCTATGTCTGGGACACCTGTAAATAATGTCCAATTGTTGTAGGGATTTGATGTTTAAATTCATATACTTGCCAATAGGATAAATGGTACTTACCTTTTTAATTGTGATGACCTAATAAAAAATAAAACATTTGTATGTTGGTTATTTGTGCAAGTATGTTTGTATAATACGTGTGGGTATGTCAATGTAGTTGTGTCAGACAAGTTGATTATGCCAAGACTTGAATTTACAATCATTTGTAAAAATGTAAGAACTGTCAGCAAGATAATGATTTTGAACGATTCTCACCTCTTAGCTGGGCAGAAGCAGATACCTTGTGATTGAAGCAAAGAGGATATATGTAATACAACGGTGGCCAGCTCTAGGACACATCTATGATGTAGCTGTCAACATGTTTTCTTAGGTAAAGATTACAGAATTCCACGGCTTGATATCAAGATGGATGACCTGGAAATATGCAAGAAGTGTGTCTTGGGCAAAAGGGCTGGAACATTCTAGAACAAAGAGATGACATTCAGAAGCTCAGGAAGACACCTCCCTGATTTACTGGGTATAAGAAGGGGGAGGAGGTACAGCACAATCAGACTTGCAAGATTCTGCTGTTACAGCCAATCTCAGTAAAAGTAGCTTTAGCCTTCCTGTGGAGTTGAATTCCTGGTCTGGTCTACCTAGTGGGACTGATATTAATGTATTTTAAATAAACGCAATAATATAATGCTACCAGGAAAAGTAACTGATATTGTATAATATTTCCTTGCACCTTAACAAAAATACAATCAACAGTAACATTTTAACATCTTATGCGTGCCCTCCCTATTTAGGTTAACAAATAAGAGAATACTAAATTATATTTTGACTTCCCAAATTATTCTGTAAATGTTTTTGGCAGATGCCCAAACACATATTTAGGAACTGATGACAACATGGGCATGTGTAGCACACCAGACTTGTTTTTTTTCATTAGGCAAGTTAGCAAATAACAGCATATGACACAGCGTGCATCGTAGCATGTTCTATACTGAACAGGCAGCTTACAACTTGCACATCTTCTGTATTATTAACACAGTCTCTTACTTAATTCATATACCTATCTATCTGCCTGTCTCCTCACAATGATGACAGCAAAACTGCACAATACATATTTGACAGGTAGTCTTGTGAAGCAATATTAATTCTAAACACACTTTCAAGATTTAATAAAACAAGAAGACAAAGTGGTGTTAAGCATGGCTAACTTACAATTATTATTATTTTTTAGGTATGGTGTGCAGCCTGGTTCGCAATAGCACTAAACCTTACTGGGTGAGTTCACACATCATTGCATAGGACATAATGTGGGAGCTCAGATAATCTTAATCCTAAACTATTAAGTCCTTTTTATTGTTTGTTACCAAAGAGTTCAAACATTCAGAAGACTTGATTACATACAATAAAACCTAAATAGAAATGATTCTACATTAGGATTTCCCATGCTAACTAAATTGTTAATACCTAAGAAAACAGGAAACTTAACTAGGGTTAATTCCTATGCTACCCAGGAGTCTGGTAAAATTCAGATCATCCAAGCAAAGTGGTATTCATTCATTCTGTTTACTTTTTGGAGTATGCATGGAATGAAAAATGTTTTATTTTAAACTCAAAATATTGCATAGTGAAAGTTCGTCCAATTGATTTCGGAGCTAGCCATGTTAATAGAAACAAAAAACGGGATTATTCGCCTATTCTGTCCTTTAACAAAAGCAAACCCTAAAATAATTTTGGGTGTTTTGACCATGGGGAAATAGTGAGATTCAATCTGTTGGGCTGCAAAAATCTGACAACCACAGAAAAGTCTAAAGCACACATTCTAATGTAAGGAGATATAGTCTTTGTTGTTGTTGTTGTTTAGTCGTTAAGTCGTGTCCGACTCTTCGTGACCCCATGAACCATATTGCGCCAGGCCTTCCTATCTTTCACTGCCTCCCTCAGTTTGCTCAATTTCATGCTCATTGCTTCAGTGATGCTATCTAGCCATCTCATCCTCTGCCGTCCTCTTCTCCTTTTGCCTTCCATCTTTCCCAGCATCAGGGTCTTTTCCAAAGAGTCCTCTCTTCGCATTAGGTGACCAAAGTATCTGAGCTTGAGCTTCATTATCAATCCTTCCAATGAGCAATCAGAGTTGATTTCCTTTAAGATTGACTGGTTTGACCTCCTAGCAGTCCAGGGGACTCTTAAGAGTCTTCTCCAGCACCACAGTTCAAAGGCATCAATTCTTCGGCGTTCAGCCTTCTTTATGGTCCAGCTCTCACAGCCATACATTACTATAGATAGATAGATAGATAGATAGATAGATAGATAGATAGATAGATAGATATAGATATAGATATAGTCTGGCTCTATGTTTTTTAATGTTTTTCACAAGTCATAACCCTTTCAATCAATTATTCTCGTCAAGATAGGACACTGGTACAGAGTATTGCATTAATTCCAGTCTATTAAAGGATTACTTTAAGAATGTGTTTAAAATAAACCTCTTCTAAATCTACATTGCGTACATCTAAAGTTAACTTTGCAAATCATCAAAAATACAGACTATCTCCCTCCACCTCAGTATTTAATGGTTTATCCTTTTTTCTGGCTAGCAATCAAAAACAAAGAAACATGAATTTCAGTTCCTATCTGGTAGAATGAGGGAGGGAGGGAGGGAGGGAGGGAGGGTGTTCCTCCAAGAGAAAGACTTTCAGAGTGCCTTTGAAGATGGCACATTCACTGCATAGGCATCCTGAATTTCAAATCATAAACAAAAGGGTACAAGCATATGAAGGTGAATAAACAATGACAATGAAGTTAACAATTACACAAACCAAGCAAAATGTTTTGTTTTTCAAACACATTCAAAAAGCAAAACCTCTGAAATAGCCAACCCAACCAAATAAGCTACCAACATAGAGTTTTGGAGGAAAAAAAGTAACTTATGTTGAGGATGGCTTGATGAATTTAGCTGTGCATTTGCGGCTTTGTCCTGCTGATTGTGGAGCTTTCAAATTACCTTTGAAGATGAAGATGCTCACTGCATATGTAGAAACATCCTGAATCTTAACATCAATGGACTCTAGACCATGCCCAAAGAACATACATATACCTTAGCAGCAGGCCAATCAAACCAACATCTACTAACTATTGCATTTATATTATTTCTGCGTGAACTTAAACACAGTAGTGCATATTCATAAACAAATGCTACCTTTGATGTTAGTTCCAGCGTTCTACCTACTTTTCTTCCGAAGGCTAGGCACATCAACTGAAGCAGATTGTCTTTACAAGAAAGTGAAGGGCTTTCTTCCAGGCAGGCAGGGAACTGCATGTTTTTCTGTGTTGGCTGCTGCTGACCAATGCATCACCTCCATATTGCATGAGCGTGTGCTATTGTGCATGGGGCCTAAGAGCCAACACAATTTATTTGACACAGCCAGGTCATCAAATAGAGACCAGCAACAAGATTATGCATATGTTGAAGCATCACTTGAATAATAGGTAGGCAGAATGCTAATGGGTGGGGACATCCTGAAGGCTCAGGGATCAGATTAAGTGGAGCTCAAACTTGTCGTGATCTGTCTTCACACTGTTGGAAACAATCAGCAACATTATAGCACTTGCCCAAAGCACATGGTTGCATCCTGGTTGTCAGCTTGGTTTATCTTGGTACTGACCCCTTCAGATCAAGATCATCTTGCACAATAATGTACTGTAGTTTGTGAGTAATGTAGCTGATCCCAGGAAACTCTGCCTGATGGATTACTCTTCACTGTTTTGGAATGAAAGATAAGAACCATTAACATGGTGGAAATAATTCGGATTTTGAAAGTGGTGAACAATCTGAAAAATGCAGGGAGTTGTTCCACTAGCCCACAAGCAGTACCAATCAAGAAAGATGCATTCTTCTCTGTTCCCTGGCAAATCCTGCTGTGCTGCCTCATTGTGATGGGGGTGGGTGTTCCTGGGAGGAATGAGTGAAGAATGCAGGGAGTGTACAACAAGAGTATAAAGTCCTAGCACAAGGCATGAAGGTCATCCCAGCTGCCCAACTAAAGCAAGCAGGCACTTATATTGGGCAACAGTGATATAGGAAGATGCTTTAGGGGGAGATAGCTTTAGTGACAATAGCAAAGACATTGTTTCATACTATGTGGGAAAAGACAATGGTAAACTATTCCTTTTTTTTTCACTAAGAAAACCACATGGATAAACAATATAAAGTGATCATGATATAGTGCTAGATGATGGGCCCCTTAGGTCAGATGGTACTCAACATGCTGCTGAGGAACAGCTGAGGATCTTTCAGAGTACTAATCCTGCTCCTTCCCCAGCTTCCCCTGCGCTTGCACATGGCCTGCATTGGGCCTCCCCAGGCCTCCCCCACCCCTGCAGCACTCCCCCCCCCCCCGGTGCTCCTTATGTGGGACTCCTGCTGCTTCCTGCCTAATGATCTGCACTTCTTGGTGTTACAAAGGCAACCGGGACTGCTGGGGTTGTCGTCACTAAGCAATCAGGTCACATGATGTCACATTTTATGACAGCACCGCTTAGCAACAGCAATCCTGGTCCCAATTGCTGTCGTAACCTGAGAACTACCTGTATTACTAAATAGAGTTTGTAGATAACCCTTTAATATGACAATTATTCAGGTTTATGCTCCAATTATTGATGGAGAAGAAGAGGTTGCTGAGTTTTATGATCGAGTTAAATTTGAAACTGACAGAACATGGAAGCTAAATGTGCTACTTCTGATTGGAAACTAGAATGGTAAAGTTGGAAAAATTAAGGCAGAAAATGTAGTTGGATTCCATGGCCTAGGAAACTAAAATGAAGCAGGAGAATAATTTTTCAATTTCAGGGTAATCCGATGATTTCTTCATTGCCAATACAGTCTTTGAAAAACTAAAATGATACCTACATACATGGCTGTCACCAAATGGAGAACACAGAAATCAGATTGACTAAATTATTGAGAGAAAGAGGTGGAAAAGCTCAATTATAACAGCAAAAATGTGGCCAGGGCTGACTGTGGAACAGATCACAAATAGTTAAAGGAGCAGAAGAAAGCCAGCTAACTTTCATGATGTGACCTTGAGCATATACTCACCATTTTTAAGGAGAACATCGGGGATTGCTTTGAAGTCCTGAACCTCATTGACAGAGAACTAGAGGAACTGTGGAATTAACTTAAAGCAACCATTAAGAAGACTGCCAAAGATCAAGGAACTGAAGAAAGCAAACTGGATGTCAGGACAAACCATGGAAATTGCAAGAAGGGAAACCAAAGACAAGAAAGACAAGGACCTCAGAAAAGAAGTTAACAAAGAATTTCAGTGATCTATGAAAAAAGACAAGAAGCAATATTACAGCAACATGTGCAAAGGCATTGAAGATGGACACAGACATGGAAAAACAAAGAAGGTTTTTGTAATAGTAGATGGGAAAGACCTTGGGAGACGGGGGAAGAGATGCTGCCTAGGCCACAGCTGCATAGTGGGCGGAGCAAAGGGCTCAGAAGGGACCCTTCCTAAGTTCTTGGGCTGTAAAAGTGAAGGCAGGAGAATTGTACTTTTAGACTTGCAAGATTCTGTTAATGTAGCTTTACAATAAAGTAGAGTTAGTTTATCTGATTGTGTTTCCTGTCTGGTCTATGTGGTAAGGCTGACAGTTTTCCAAAAAATCTCTGAACTCAGAAGGAGATTCCAACATTGAATTGGTATGCTAAAGGATCTAATGGATAGACAGCAACTGATTCAAAGAAGATTTTAAAAAATGGAAGTATAGAAATGTGTACAGTATAGTACAATAGAGATGTCAACATCAAAGATACCGTAGAAGATATTCCCTACTTACAAGAACGTTTAGTACTAGAAGATAAAGTTAGATCAGTACTCTGGTCATTACCAAGTCAGAAGGTTATGAGAATTGATGGAATATCTATAGAAAAATGGCAAGGAACAGAAGAAGAATCAGTAAAGATTCTAACTAAGTTATGTCAGCAAATCTGGAGAATGACACAGTGGCCAATGGATTAGAAGAGGTCAATCTACATTCCAATAGGAAAGGAGACTTAATAGAGTGTGCAAACTATCATACAATATCTTTAGTTTTGCATGCTAGCAAAATAATGCTTAGGGTCATCCAGTGCAGATTAGAGCCTTACATGGAAAAGCAAATGCCAGATATTCAAGTTGGCTTTAGAAAATGTCAAGGAACATAAAGCACTATTTCTGATGCATGCTAGATAACCGAGAAAGGCAAAGATTAACAAAAAGAAGCCAGTAAATGCTTCTTTTATTATAGAAAGACCAAGTACCTTCCATCTTTTTCTTTTTTTTTTCAAGCTGTGGAAATGGAATCCCAGAACATGATTGTCCTCATGCAAAAACTATATATAGGTCAGAAAGCCACAGCACAGATAGAACATGGTAAAACTGACTGGCTCCAGGTCAACAAAGGAGCGAGACAAGGCTGCATACACTCCCCTTACTTATTCAGTCTATATGTGGAATACATATGGAGGAAAGCTGATCTGGAAAAAAAATGAGTGTGGTTTTAAAACTGGAGGAAGAAACATCAATAACCTGCACTATGTTGATGACGCTATTCTGATAGCTGAAAATGCAAATGATCTGCAAGCTCTAGTAATGAAAGTCAAGCAGCACAGTGAAAAGTGGGACTAAGATTAAATATAAAGAAAAACAAACTAATGACATCAGGTAGAACAACCAGTCTTAGACTTGAGAATGAAAATATTGAAGGGGTAGATAGCTTCTTGCCTTTTAGTATCAACAATCAACAGTAAAGGAAATACGCTACAGACTAGCACTTGGCAGAATAGCAATAAAGGCCTTGGAAAAGATCATCAGATGCCAGTTTATCTGCATACACAGATCAAAATCATGCAGGCAACAGTATTCCCTGTGACATTCTATGGAAGTGAAAATTAGACTTTGAAGAACTAGGATACAAAGAGTATTGCCATTTTTTAACTTTGGTGTTGGAGAAGATTCCTGAGAATACCACAGTTGGTCAAGAAAACAAACACACATAGGTTTATTGAACAAATCAACTCAGAGTTCTCACTCAAGGCACAAAGGACCAGTCTCAGATTATCATACTTTGGACACATTATGCAAAGACCTAGCTCTCTCAAGTTTATAATTCTGGGAAAGGTAGAAGGAAAGAGAAGTAGCAAGGTGGATGGACTCAGTTACAGTGGTGACTGGTGTATCATTGGAAGGCTGATCTTCCAATGGTACGCCAATCTGTTCCAATCTGGGGACAGATAATCATGGAAAAAATCCATTTATACGATTGCTAAGAGTTGACACTGACTTGATGGCACCTAATCAAAATCATGGCTGTTAAATCAGTTGGGTCTATTTCCTGAAGGTCTCCCATCCAAGTACTAACAAGAGTAACACTGTAGTTTCTGAAATTAGCCAAGGCTTAGGTGAATTTCAATGTGCTAAATATACATGGAAATCCATACTTAGATGGATATCACCAGTTTCTTATAGCTGCAGGCAATTTTCTGTTGCAAGACATTTGATATTAAAAACAGAAGTATGCATTAATCCTATAGCATTTTCAGTATATAAAGTGCTTTAAATATTATCTTCCCCTTAACCTGCCCAAGCCCACATAATCTGCTTGGAGTGCACACAGATATTTTAATATACATATTTCATAGTGGAAACTGAACACTTCTTAATTGTTCAGGTAGTTTCTACACATGCCTACTCTGCAGTACAGATAGTATTAGGTAGGACTGCGCATTTATATAAAAAAGCAAGAGACATCTGATGTTTCTACATCTTTATAAACATGATCATTTTGTTTTGCAGATAACAACCTTGTGGAAAAGGATCCCAGAGACTCCTTGCTTTATAAGGTCACCTGTTCTACCTTTGCTATTAGGGAATGTGAAAGACTTATATTATTAATTTCGGAGAATGGTTGGCACTGCTGTTTCCTCTCTTGGATTAAAAATATGAATCAGAAAGAAAATGAAATTTCCAGACCACTTCTCACTGAATAGTTTGAAATAAGGTGAAGATTACTATTATATCACTAAGGGTTTTTCTTTCACAATTTCATTGAAGTTAATGGAAAAGGAATTGCTTTTGATTCTTTTCCCCAAAGAAAATTAAATTTCAGATGAATTATCATGGCTGGAGTGCTCTGGTCTTGCACTTACTTTAATTACAAAGTGGATAATGTGCACATCAGAGTGCCCTCTAGCTTCCCATTCTCCAACCTTCAATTAAATCCCAACAGGATCCATAATGAGAATTTTCCATGGATTTTTTTTTTAGATCAGGAACCATAAAAAACTAAGGAAGCTGCAGAGTTTATGTATTATGATTAATGATTCTAAATATTTATTGCACAGAACCACGGTCTAGAGAAGGAACTGGGAGTTCTAGGGTGGCATGTTTGGGGAAGGAGAGCCAGCTTAGTGTAATGGTACTTTAAAGGTACTGGACGAAGTTGGGAGGTCATGAGTTCTAATTCTGCCTTATGCATGAAAGTTGGCTAGGTAAGTCTAGATTAGTCACCTTCTCTCAGCCTAGGAAGAAGGCAATAGCAAACTACTTCTGAAAGTTCATGGACTTGTGAATCAAGGAATCAAGACTGTCTCAAAGGCACATGCATACACAAAGTCTTGTTCTAGATCACCTAATTAGGAGCAAGGTAGGATGTATAAAGCAGAATAAATTTTACTAACTACATATTGCAAGTTTCTTATGTTAACAAAATGAGTGGCAGTACTTCTTTAAGAATAATAAAATCTTTTTACAAGCAGCAGGCATGGCATATGGACTGAAATCTGCAGGAGGTTTGGATTATTCTAAGAAGGACCTGGCTCAGGAATGGTCTCACTGGAAGCAGGTCAAGCTTTATTTAGGCATGGCTATGCCTAAAGGAGAATAAAGCAGAAAAGTTAAATAAAAGATAACAGTTATCTTACTGTAGATCAGGATAGAATCATACATTAGTCTAAAGCTCATCAGTTACTCTACATTACCAGTCTGCCAAAAGTTTTGGAAGCCTATTTCCCCAAAGTACAATGAAACAGTAGAGATATAGGTATTTTCAAGAAATAAGCAGGAGGGAAAAGGATTGGAGTGCTACGTCACTATGTTGAAAACTCTAGCAAGCACATGAAATTTTAGAGAACTAGAAGATTCAGGGACAATAGGAACTAATACATAGAATTTCCAGTTATAAGAACATTTTTTCTAAGAGATCAATCTCATCTAAAGCAAATGTCAGAATGTAGCATGGAGAAGATTGTAGATAAAGTAGTAACAACTCAGCTACAGAGGGCCATAGAGGACACAGATTATCTAGTCTAGATGCTTTTCAGACAGGGTTCAGACCCAGGCATGGGATAGAAACACCATTGGTCACTCTGGTGAACTACATCAGAACCCTGAACGTGGAGTGTGACTCTCTGCACCCTGTTAGGCCTCTCAGTGGCCTTTGATACCATTGATCGCTGTATATGACAACCTATGGGGACTGGAAGAAGTTGGAAGAAGTTTGGTCAAGTTATGATTTAGCCCCAGGATTCCTTAGAGGCCATCTCCTCTAAGTTGATTTTGCCTATTCTGTGCATGCATCCAGGTAAGGAATGCTTGAAGTTTTATCCTTATGGGAATTCAGGAGACAAGATAGGCTTTGGAACACCTCAGACTTCGAGCTTGATCTGACACCATCCTACCTTTCTGCAAGTTGATGAAAATTGTTTGGTTTGAAGAGCATTTAAGATTTACTTGGATGGTTGTGTGGATGACCATTTTTGACTTTTTAAAAATTATTCAAGCTGTTTTATATTTTAGGTAAACTGCCAAGAGTCATGATTGACCTGGGTGGAATAAAAGTGCTGTGGTAAATAAATAAGGTATTTGTAAAAGAAGAAGCACATCTTTGGTTTAAGGAAGAACCTGGTGTCAAAGATGGGCTATATACTGTTGGAAGAGACTATAATTCTAGCCTTGTTGCACAGCATGCCTGATATATGTAAAATAAAATCTATTTGCAACACACAACACACTCCAACTGGGATAAGCACACAGTTGGAAGGATATACGTGATAACTGTTGTCCATCCTCGTGATAACTATCAAAACGAAGAGACCTTGTTGCCACATTAATTTCCTACAAGGCCACAAGAAAGATTAGCATAAATGTATTTACTGTTAAAGGAAATTTTGGAAAATTGACGGCATGCAATATGTAGGAGTCAGACAGTAGAGATCCAGAAAAGTAATAGTAAATATTTCTAGATATGGGATGCCTGACATAGTCATCAGTGAGAACTGAACAGTTTATCTATCCACAAAGCAAAGGGAAAATACAGCCAGCATCAAAACAGCAAAGTGGTTGCTAAATAAATCTGTCATCTCAGAGTCTAATCCTTAGTTATTTCTCTTGGCACTCTGAAAGATTCCATTACAGAATCTTCTGTGTGGATACAAACTGCATAACCACAAAAATCTATAGGTGTGGGCTGAAACAAAAATAATAGCTGCCAAATCATATGGGATGACTATTCTGGCAGCCAATGAACTCTGTTGTAATTTATTTATTTATTTATTTATTTGATTTGTCCCCACCCATCTCCCCTACAACAGGGGACTCTGGGCGGCTTACAACCACTAAAATCAAAATACATAATTAAATTATAAAAGGTTTAAAAGTTATAAAAGTTATAAAAACTAAAAATTTACAAAAATAAGATAGAGATAAAAAGCTAAAAACTCCAAGAGGCCAATAGGCCAACACCAGGCCGCTAAGAGGTCAGCCAACCCCATTTCTGGTATCCTCCCTCCCCGCCCCAGGCCAGATGGCAGAGCCAGGTCTTCAAAACCCTCTGAAAGGCCTGGAGTGAGGGGGCCTGTCTCACCCCCGGGGGCAAGATGTTCCAAAGAGCGGGGGCTACAGCAGAGAAAGCCCGCCTTCTGGACCCCGCTAGTCGAAGTTCTTTTACTGCGGGGATCCGGAGCATGCCCTCTCTGTGAGATCGGGTGGGACGGGTTGAAATCGTGGGGGCGAGGCGGTCCTTCAGGTAACCTGGCCCCATGCCATGTAGGGCTTTAAAGGTAATAACCAACACCTTGAATTGGACCCGGAAGCAAACCGGTACCCAATGCAGCTCACGGAGCAAAGGTGTTATATGGGTCCTTCTTCGGACCCCAAAAATTGCTCGCACGGCCGCATTCTGGACCAGGTGAAGCTTCCGGATACTCTTCAAGGGTAGCCCCATGTAGAGCGCATTGCAGTAGTCTATCTGGGAGATAACAAGGGCATGAGTGACTGTGCGCAGGGCATCCCGATCCAGGAAAGGGCGTAACTGGTGCACAACCCGAAGCTGTGCAAAAGCCCTCCTGGCCACGGCTGCCACCTGCTCTTCGAGCAGGAGCCGTGAGTCCAGGAGGACCCCCAAATTATGCACTGGGTCTGTCTGGGGCAGTGCCACCCCATCCAGAACCAACGATGACAACGTCCCGGATACAGAGGAGCCATTAACCCACAGCCACTCCGTCTTGCCAGGGTTCAGCCGGAGCCTGTTGTTCCCCATCCAGACCCTCACAGCCTCCAGGCACCGCGAAAGGGCAGTCAAGGCATCACTTACCTCACCAGGGATGGAGATATATAGTTGAGTATCATCAGCATACTGATGATACCTCATCCCATGATGGTGGATGATCTCGCCCAGCGGTTTCATATAGATGTTGAAAAGGAGCGGAGAGAGAACCGAACCCTGCGGCACCCCACAATGGAGGGGCCGAGGATGGGACCTCTCGCTCCCTATCACCACCGATTGGGATCGGCCCCGGAGAAAGGAGGTGAGCCAGCACAAAACTGTGCCGCCAACCCCCATATCCCTGAGCCATCCCAATAGGATACCGTGGTCGACGGTATCGAACGCCGCCAAGAGATCAAGGAGAGCAAGGATGGTCGCACTTCCACCATCCCGCTCCCGCCAGAGATCATCCATAAGTGCGACCAATGCCGTTTCTGTTCCATAGCTGGGCCTGAAACCTGACTGATAGGTGTCCAGATAATCCGTTTCCTCCAGGACCCTTTGGAGCTGCGAAGCCACCACTTTCTCAACCACCTTCCCCAAAAAGGGGAGGTGGGAGACTGGATGAAAGTTGTCCAGTACAGTAGGATCCAGGGAGGGCTTCTTGAGGAGGGGGTGCACCAACACCTCTTTAAAGGGCGCTGGAAACACTCCCTCCTGCAAGGATGCATTAACCATTGCCTGGATCCAACCACGTCACCTCCCGAGCTGCTTTCACCAGCCAGGAGGGGCATGGGTGCAGATGACAAGTGGTGGTCCTCACAGTCCAGAGGATCCTGTCCACTTCCTCAGGAACCACAGGATCAAACCGTTCCCAGATAACTAGGCAAGAACGATCCCCTGGTATCTCCCCAGACCATGCACCACGCTCGGAGTCCAACTTGGAATGAATCCGAGCGATTTTATCCTGCAGGTGCTCTGCAAATTCCTCCGTGCGGCCCTGCAAATGAACCACCAGATCCCCCTTACCAAGGAGGGACCTGGTGATCCCAAACAGGGCCGCCGGGCAGCACTCTGCAGACGCAATAAGGGCGGAGAAGTATTGCTGTTTCGCCGCCCTTATCGCCACAATGTAGGCCTTAATAGCGGCTCTAACACGTGTTCAGTCGGATTCAGTCCGTGTCTTCCTCCAGCGGCGCTCTAGGCGTCTCTTAACCCTCTTCAGCGCCCTCAGCTCCTCCGTAAACCACGGGGAGTGTCAGGGCCGACGTGGCAAGAGAGGTAATCCTAGACACCTACAATCTCAACAGCAGTAAGAAGAGCTACAGCATGATATGTGACAAGAACTATGAGGAAAAAAATAACACTGGAGTTACAAGGAATGGAAAAAGGCCAAGAGTATTACAACATAAAATAGGTCAATTAAACAAGTTTGGATCCAGATAACTTTTTTCGTTCATGTATTTAGTCCACGTTAGGTGTGACTTCATCAAGAGTATCTCCTAGTGATTTATGACCCTATATGAGAAGAGATTATAAAGTGTACTGGTTGTAAATATTATCAGAAATAGAGTTTCAGTTTCTACAAATCTATTTTCAACAAGAAGAATGATATATCATGATTAATAACCCAAGTGATAATAGATCTACTTGCACAGATTCCTGATTCGAAGGAAATAGGCAGTTCTAGAATAACATGTCTTCCTCTAAAACATTTAGCTTGGAGTAATCTAGGATGAGCAAGGACAGAATTAAATGCTTTATTACTATTAGCTAAAGACTACAAGTGTCTTAGGTTAAAGAAACAATGTGTAGTAGCAGAAAGCAATTCATCATTAAATAAGCCCAAAACTACCACCAAAAGAAATCAGAAAGAAATTCTCAAGCACCATGTGAGTAAGGTAGGAAAACAGGAGTCCGTTTTAAAAGAAAAGGATGTATTTCAACACAGTATTATTACTGAAAAGCTAAATACAAAGAAAAGAAATTTATTAATTTTATTAACTGTCAAAAATAAGTAAGGTAAAAGGAAATAGGCATACACTTCTCTAAATTTTACAGTAATATGGCAACAAATATAAACAAAAAGTTCAAAAAACGTTTATTATGATTGGATAACAATTCTAAATCACAATACCTGGTACTGGTTGTGAAATAGAATATTTAAATAGCAAGATTTACCAATAAAACTAAAAAATGTAGCAACAAATTTTAATTACTGTTTTTCTACATTTTTTGTAGCTAAAAGGCAACAAAATGATCTTCATGCTAAAGTATATAGGGTGATTTCAGAGCAAGGAGAATGGGATTGAGGACAGGAGTAACAACTAGAAATATAATACTTTATATTACATATTTTCCTTTAGGAAGAGGGAATTCATTCTGCAAATTAAATGTATAAATACAAGTTTAGCACTTTTGCAAAAAGGTACAAATATTTTTAACACAACCAAATCATTAATATGTATAGTTAGTTCTTTTATTGAAAAAAAATCTATTAATGTCTATTAATTAAAACAAATTAACATTAAGACTGAGACTGCTATTTCACAGCACAAGGCCATCTATAACCTTAAAAAAGATCAATTACTCTCTTTGCCCCTTCTTCCAAGAAATGTATCATTGTTTCAAAAGAAATCACACTTCCGCACAGGAAACTCCAGGGGTATTTGATCTACAACTGGATGGAAGTTAAAAATTAATTACTCTCCCAACATATTGATTACATGGCTATAAACATAAAAGCTAGAGCCCAGAACAATGTACACTGACCCTCTGTTGAAACAGCATGCTTGTTTTCAAAAGGAAACCAATTACGTGTTCAGAAACAGGTTACTTCAGAACTGAAGCTGAAATAAAATCAACAGTGCCATCTAGAGTTACCTCTAAATTCCTCCTTATATAAAGGGCATCAACTATAGATCAACTCCACATTCCACACAGCTCTTCCACACAACTGATATTTAATTTGCAACTATATCTAATAGGAAAAGGTTTAGACAATGGGCATACCTGACTGGAATTAGATTTTAAATCCAGTTACATTAAATAGCACTTAAAAAGAAGTGCCAGTGAAATCTATAAACCTAGTGCAAAAATAAGAGAGAGATTCTAGATGTGTGCATCTGGCTCATGCCCAGAGTAATATTTAGGATTCTTTTTGCAACAGCAGGTTCCAATCCTATGCTTGTTATGAACAACTAGTTTTTGTTTTTAATAGCATATGAGTTTCCCATGAATGTGGATAGACGAATGAACGTTCTTATTAACCCACCAGGCATGTAAAAACTGCAACCATTATTACCAGTTTACATCAGAAGGCAAACAACTAAAGCTATACCAATTCTTCTGAATAAAGAAAAAAAACAGGAGAAATAGGTCTAAAATGTAATAAATCTTGTCCTGTTGTTAGTCCCTTCTTTTTCCCTGTTACTGCTTTCATATGAATCCCTATAACCTTCCCCAAGGCATATCAGAAGCACTTAACAAATACACAATTTTAACAATACTCTAAACAATAAAAATTGAGTAGAGATCAATTTAACTCAGAGCACATAATAATCCTTCATGACTTCCCACATGAGTAAGTTTCCAAAAGAAATGCCAATAAAACTTCCTCCCAGCTCTCACCCAGGACGATTAAACTTGTCCAGTTCTACAAACTTCACTTCTTAAAGAAAATGGGATACTCTCACTCCCATTTATCTCTAAAGTATTACCCAATTTAGAGTTACTCCATAAACTGCAATGTATCTCCTATACCTTGGTGAATGGAATTACATCCTCGCACTCAGATATATCTAGGACAGTTAGGTAGAGCACTGCATTAACCAATTAACTTGTTCTCTCCATGGGTCAGTCTTCTTGCCTTAGATCTCCCCTGGCAACACACAATTGCTTGATAGGTCACCTTGGTTGTGTACTCTCTCAGAATACTTAAAATGCTCTTCCCTTTCATTCCCAAAGGAGTACTTTGTACACCTGGCAGAAGGAGCCATTCCTATTTTGGCATCTTGAAAGGCCTGTTGGTTTGTGGTCCAAGTAACGTGAATGAACAGAGAGATACGCTTGAGCCCATCAAGGTTCCTAGCATTTCTGTCTACCACTCTCTGGCAAGAAAAAAGTAGCACAAATGGCAATCTCAAGGCCTTTATTTAACAATTTGTATCCCTCAATAGGAGAAAAGCAGAGATTTGCTACCAACCAGTAATTTCAACAGGGGTATTAGACTGCTAATCCATAGAAAGCAGAGTAGCAGGTGTTGTATCTCTTGCGGCACAAGCATCCTGCTCAGAACACTGTTAGTTATTTGCTATGGAGCTTGAAGGCATATAAGAATCTGCCCTTCTACTCCATGGGAGAAACAATCAGAACCATTACAGGGTGGGCGACATTCCTATACTTCATAATCTAAGCCAAGAGAGCCTTGTGCCATGCTTCCTATTAACTAATTCATGGTCTCCTTGTAAAAAGCTTATATACTTGTGATAGTGTGCTATGATTTAAAGCACTGAGTGGCATGTTATTTATTTATTTATTATTTATTTATTTATTATTAAACTTGTATGCCGCCCATCTCCCCCAATGGGTGACTTTGGGCGGGTTATCCTATCTCCCACAGTAGCCATTAGCTCAGCTATATATAAAAAACCTAAAAGAGGTGCAAAATCTGAGGCCCAGGCTACATGTAGCCCCCAAGGGTTTCATGGAAAATTTGCTTGCCACCAAACTGTGATTTTTGATAGAACAGAAAGAAGGAATCATTAAATTCATAGTTGGTGATATTAACAGTATTAATGATTCCATTACTGCCTCATGACAGCCCTGTGTAAAAAAATAGCACACCCCTAAAGTAAACAGAAAAAAAGTTATTTGAGCCACGTCTATAGATGGGAATATGAATTGTACTCTTCACCACTGGCTATGCTAGTTTAAGCTTCTTAGAGTTGTTTCAGCACCATGTAGGAGGGAACAGGGTCTGTGGCACTGCAGAATCCATACCTAATCCCCTTCCAGCATGGGCATGTCCTCTGTCAGTACTATCAAGAGGCAACTTAAGTGTGCCCTATTTATTTAGTCCATTTCTAAGATAATCTACCAACTTATTTCTCATGGTAGTGACTTCTCTCTTGAATTCTATGAACCCAAATGGCCTTTTGCCAAGCCCTCATTTTCTGTATCTTAATCTTGATACATGTGATTACCAATTCAAAATTCAATGATTCATTTAAATCCATTGAAATAGGTTTACTTTTATTACATCCTCATCAATAGGTACACACTTTTACTTGACAGCTCCCGTGAATTCACTAGACCTATTATGCTAAGTACCCGCAAGCACTCCTGATATGAGGAAACTGACGTTTCTGAAACAACTAAACACAATGCTTCAAGAGAGGGTGGACTCTCCGTTGCTGGAAGCTGGTAAAGAGAGTCTGGCTTCCGATCCGGGTTGCTAGGCTGGTAGTGGACACCTCCCCGCATGCTGGCTTGGCACCACGTGTAAACGAGAGGCTTACCAGGTATCCCGCTAAATGTTAACAAAACGAACAAATTACTGTGATTGTAATTTGAAAATTCCCCCTGACAAACAAACAAGGCATAAGGGTTGAAGGGAGAATCTCGTAATCCTAATGAACAAAAATCAATAAAATGAAAAGCTCTGTAGATGTTGTACACGTCCACATCCCCCCCGCAGTCCCGGAAAACCGTCTGCGCATGCTCTTCCGCTCCAGCTCGCCTGCCACCGCGCGCGCATGGGCGCTCGTGCTCCCTCCCTCCCCCCGTCTTGCCTCGAGGCCGCGCCCCGAGTCCGGGCCCCGCCCTTCCTGCTTGAGTGAGGGGCGGAGACCGGTGGCTGGGCCTTGGCTGCTGCTGGTGCTGCTGCTCTTCCTCCTCCTGTTAACGATTCGCGGGTCTCCGGGGCTTCTTTTTTTCCTCGTGGGCAGACCGGAGAGGAGCTAAGATGGCGGATCTGGAGGACCAGCTCTCCGATGAGGAGAAGGTAGGAAGGCCCTCGCCGCAGAAAGAGCGGAGTCGTGTTGGGGAGAGGGGAGGAGGAGAAGGGGGAGGAAGCGGTGGCGGCTCCTTCCCCCCTCCCGGGGATGAGGAAGGAAGAAAAGGAAGCAAGCGGGGTGTGGAGCAGGGTCGAGCCCTCAGCCCGGCTCTACCAGCCCAGGCAAGCGGGGAAGGAGGCTTGTTTCCTTCTGTCCGAGGCCTGCTTTGCTCGCCGCCCCCTCCGCTCCTTGTACGGTCCGATGGCTGAAAATAGGCTCCAGGCGCCGGGCTGGGGCTGAAGTAAAGCGGGCGCGGCGGATCCAGTGTCTCCACCCCGCCTTCCTCGCCTGTCGCTGGGTCTGTCTTTCCTCTTAAAGCCGCGGGAAGCCCGGCTGACGGAAAGGGGTTCCTCCCTGTTAGCCCCTCTCTCCGTTGGGCTCTGAGGCTGGTCCCGCCGCCTCCCTTGTCGCTGGAACGATGTAGGACAATTTCTTGGTGGATGGCATAGGCTTCGCTTGATTTAATGGTGGCCCGTAATCTATTCACGTGGCATGAAGTGATTTCCAAAGGGTGGCTCTGGTGGACTTTTTTCCCTGCCCTGACTTCTCTGCCCTTGACTCAGATGGTCGTTTCGAGGTATTATTTTGCAGATCTGATTATATGTTCTAATGTTTTACTGGGGGGTGGGGGGAGGAGCGCCCACACTGCTTCTATTTTGAGTTTTCCAGGTGTGGTTTTGTTAATTGTTTGGTTCCAAACTTATCTTCTGGTGCTAAGGGTAGTTCTGACTGACTGAGGGATAATTTCTTCCTATCTCATGTCTTCCTAAGAGCATTAATGTTTGCATGCCTTTCACCTTTATTCTACTCAGATCCATGGTAGAAATGCCTCACTCAATTCATTTACTGTACTGTGTGAATGTGGTTCAGTTCACACAGTAAAGAATGTGGCCTACCTGGGTTTGCTTTTGTTGTGTGAATCTACCTATTATGATTTACAATGATGGCTTATGGTGTAGCATGAGGTGAAAACCTAGTTAGTAATAAACCCATGTTTGTTGCTAAGCATGTTTTTGTACATCTTCCTGGTATACTTGAACCTTACAACATGCAGCTGTCACATTCCCACATTACTTCTTACATATATGTGTAAGCTATTTTACAGATAGATCTTAAAATGTATGAGGTTCCCTTACATTGTTTTATTCATTCAATAAATATTGAATAACTATAAATCAATAATTTATTGATTTATTCTTTTATTTTGTTCTTCAGTTTGATATAGTGACATGAAAAGGAGTTTGAGATCTTTATTAATTTATTCCCCTTCAGTTAAACCAGGCTGAAGACCATCTTGCAAAATTTTGATTTGATCCTCCCATTATACCAAGTGATCACTTCCTTAACCATGGTCTATTAACTCCACAGTTGCCAAACTTAAAGCATGTGGCTTAGATTCATGCAACTGGTAGACCATGTGGGAGAGTTAATTGATGTGTTGTGTTACTTGTGGTTTGTTCAATAAAACATAGTTTAACAAGCCAAAGCTTAGTTATATGTGAACCCAACAGTGATCTAGGAGTTCTGTTTGCAGAAGGATAGCTGTGCTAAGTGATTGTGGTAGGAACCACAAAGAGCATTGAATTTACATTAATTACAGTTTAAAATGTAAGAGGTTTCAGGGTTAAAAGTTTCTCATATTAAACCCTCAGATTTGTGCTGCTAAAGTCTGAATGGCCACTAGATAACAGCAGAGAGTTAAATTGTGTGCTCCATATAGTGGTCATTAAGGTTTTTGTAGCCCAGATCTTGTAATGTAAACACAAATTAATAGTAATTTTCACAAGTGATCTAAAACCTAGGGCAGAGTGTAGGTGTTTGTATTTAAAAAAGGCTATTCATTTTGCATAGTTGACAGTGGCAATCCTGATGTGCTAGCATTTTAAATTAGAAACAAAAAGAGTTTAAATGAGTCATTCTGATTCCTGTGAGTAATTGCACATTGTTTGTTGGGTCCAAATTCTCTTTTGAATTGTGAATCAAAGAATGAAGGCCAGTCTTTTTCCTCACTAGACACAGAATTTTCTGTGGCAGTTCTTTGCCACCATGGATTTCACAATGTTTCATTGAACTTATTTGGATTTATTGGCATGACTCTTAAGTGGATGCATAGCTGATTCAAAAATGGTATTTAAAGCATGCTTATCAATTTCTCATTAAACTAGATATGTCAAATGAGATGCCATAAGGTTCAGTCCTGTGTTGTGCACTCTTCAATTATTTGGATGTAGTGGTAAAGGGAATGTTTATATACAGTGGTACCTCGGGTTACGAACACCCCTCCTTATGAAAATTTCGCGATACGACCAGCTCCGGTCGCAAAAATTTGCCTCGCCGTGCGACCTCCGCTTCGCACTACGAACCGGATCCGCGGCCATTTGCCCTGCTGCCACATGGTCGCGGCTTCCTGTGGGTGAGATCGCAGTAGCAAGGAGACGTTCGGTGAGGCTTTTGGTCTGTTTTGTGGCGTTTGGAAGGTTTTTGGTGTGCTTGTCAGCATGGCTCCAAAGAAAATGCAGAGCAGGCTTGGCAAGAATGTATTTACATTGAACCTGATGGGGAAATTTGCCTCGCAGCGCGACCAAATTCGGAGGGCGGATTAGCCGTATTTACATTGAACCTTATGGGGAAATTTGCCTCGCGGCGTGACCAAATTCGGAGGGCGGAACGGATTAACCGTATTTACATTGAACCCTATGGGAAAATTTGCTTCACGGTGTGACCAAATTGAGTTGCGATCAGAGTCACGGAACGGATTAAATTCGTAACTTGAGGTACCACTGTATTTATAAACATTGCCTTAAAAGTATGTTTATTTAGGCTTAAATTCTTGATGATAACGCAATGATAGATATTACACAGATATCCTCTGAAAACCATGCTCTTGATGTAATTCCCAAAAGGTCTCCATTTTTCTCTAGAGTACAAAAATCACCAATTTGGATTAAGACAGAGTAATCAAATGTGGTAATAAGACTAAACCAGCAAAAATTGAAACATATACAGCAGTTAAGGAAAAAAATCACACACACACACACACACACACACACACAAATAAATAAATAATATAATAGCCAAAGACAATCAAGGGTGTGAGGAAGGCATCAGCAAATTTTATGGGCTAAAGTTGCAGATAAAAAAATTGCTACTGCCCTTGACACATTTAGGAATTGATCACTTAAGGAGTAATTTCCTCATCATGAGGAAACTTAAACTTTATAGTAACTGGGGTTATGAGTTTTAAATCCCATTGTGAATAAAGTGGACATTTTAATTGAACATGGGATATGGATTCATCTTCCATATCAAAACATGTACACATTCAATTTTCATATGAAAGGTTGAAATATCTTCCAGATGTCACCCTGGTGGATCGTGCATCAATTTGGCCAGAGAATAAAGCCTCCTCTTTGGAGCATGCATGATCTTAAATAGTTAGGGAGAGTCCAGGAGGACAATTTTTGTGTGTACAGAGTTTATACAAGGAATTTATCTTTTCCCCCATAGTTGGTAATTTCATTGGAAAGAAGAGAATGGGCAGCTTTCCTCCAGTACTCTTAGTTCAGGAACCAAGTTGTTATATCTGCAGACAAGTGTATGCTTCTTTAAAGAGGAAATGCAAATATATGAAGAAATAATTTAGGTAGGTTTCATGAGGGAAAATATTGTGCAACTTTCAATTTTGAATCAGGAACCCTACTTCCTCAAAATACACTACATTTTGTAGCATAAGATATAACATTTCTGAATACAAATTTGCAGAGAATTGTAAATGAATCAGCAGGAAACTGGAGTTAGACATTTGGATGACAAGGAAAATAGAGAAAACAGAGCTCTAAAGGAACGTAAGGAGGTTGCACAGAATCTGGAATTGTGTCTGTCTTAACTGTTTTCATTATAGAATATGTTGACAGAATATCTCTAAGCAAAATACTGAAGGGAATCTAAGGAACTGAGGCAGCAGCAATGGTGATATGGTAAGAAATTGTGTAACTGAATATCAGTTGCAAAGTGCTAAAAAACAGAAGTAGTTTCCCACTATTTCCCATCTAAAATCAGGCATTTAGACCTTCATTTAGGCTTAATACACCCTCCTCCCAAACCCTGGGAGGGCGGGGGGAAACCTGTACAAATGATCCTTACTCCAGCTTCAGAAACATGACCAATCTCTGTCCTGGGGCTCCCACAAATACTTTTCATTATAGATCTTGCTGATAAACAGGAATTACAGACTCCAGATGTTACCCCCTGGAATATTTAACCCAAATGTAAAACCACTGAGTTTCTTACAGATATGTAACATATCCTTAAAATAACTCTGGGATATACTTAGATATATCAGTACTTAACTGCTAAATGTTCTCAGAAGTTTTTCATGAGAGATTTTGTTTAAAGGCTATGTCTATTACAAGGATCTTCAATTCTTAGTGTTGGTTGATATTTTGAGAATATATTGCTGAATTCTCACAGTGGCTGGAAGGCTTATTTACTTATTTACGTACATACATACATACAATTTATATAGCTGCCCATCTCACCAGCCAGTGACTCTGGGCAGCATACAACAAAGCTAAAAACAATAAATATTCTACATTAAAAGTTATAAATACCAACTAAAACAGAAAAAAAAAAAACAGACAAAGGGATATTAAAAATACTGGACCCACCTCACTAGCTCACCCGTCTCTTGGGGCCCCCAAGCCTATTGGCATAACCAGGTCTTGAGGGACCTTTGGAAGCTCAGCAGTGACAAGGCCAACCTTAGTGGGGAGAAGATTCCACAGCGTGGGCACCGCAGCAGAAAAGACCCACTGCCTAGGGCCCATGAGATATAGCTCCCTAGGTGACAGAACCCGTAACATGCCCTCTCTGCTGGAATTGGTAAAATGGGCAGATGAAATCAGGGAGAGGTGATCCCTCAAATAACCCGGTCCCATGCCATGAAAAGCTTTAAAGATCAACACCAACACCTTGAATTGGACCCGGAAACAAACTGGTAATATACATTACTATACAACACAGTCACATAATATACCTTATACATTCAGAAAGTGACTATAATGGAGATATAACCAGTTTCAAAACACTGATTTACCAAAATAATACCTACCAACCAACTAATCCTACCTTCTTCTTTTGGATGGTCCCACCTACTTCACTTACCTTCATTATTTTGCTTTGCAGGAGGGCACACTTTCAAATTAAGCATTAGGTAAAGTGTTCTCAACATTAAAAAAAAAAAATTGGGATCATTTTCATTCTACAAAGAAACACAAACAGATGTCACTCTGTAGACAGGTGAATAACATGTGAAGTAATTACGTGGCTCCAACAGGTATGTGGCAGTGAGGTGCTGCTATCCTGGTTTTTCATCTCATTTCTATGTGAGGGAGGAAGAGTCCACCCACTTCCCTGCAACAATCTTTAAGTTTAAAAAAATTAGAAAAGAGACAACCAAACCAAACTAAAAATGCAAATTAAGGAAGAGAAAAAAACTGTATTATATATTTATCAAATCACTAGTTTATTAATAAATACACTACTATAATATGAACAGTACAAATATTATTGTAAATTATCACAAAATTTGTGCCATAGTTACACATATGCATTGCAAGACTTTACATGTGTCTTAATGTATGTTTTAAATGTATGTATGTTTTAAATGTCAGGAGAGATCTTCAATCTTTCTTCTTCCCACTTTTTGTTTTAAATAAATATTTCAGTTTCCCTTTCTGTTTTATTGCACTTTACTCTGCCTTTCCATCCAAAAAACCCAATATGGGTTTCCTATATGACATTCCTATATGACTGGCTGACTTCTTTTTTCAAGAATGGTGTGAGATTCATGGTTAAATAGAAATTGCTCTCTCAAGAAAACTCAAGCTCATTGTCATCCACATTGGTTCTCAAGTTTAAATGTAATAAATGTATAGCCCATATATATGAATACAGGCCATGCTGTCTACACAATACTTTTTTTAAAAAAAGATTAACAGGCAGAAAGGGACTATTGGTTCCTTCTGTTGTGTCCCCTTTCCCCCTTTCAAGCAGTTTTTCTCCTGACAAGTGATCTGTGAAAGAGGAGGGCCAGGAACAAAGTAACATGAGACTTAGATACACAAAGTACACAGAAGACTGCATAATATGCTCACAGGTTTTCTGCATAATATTTTTATTTACATCTAATTATCTTCTCTTTTTTTAAATGTAAATTGATCTGTTACCATAGTGTCTAGTTAGGACTCTTAATTTTATTGGGTAAGCTGTCTCATTCTTGACAGGGCCTGCCACTATTTTTTTTCAGTTGTGTTATTTAATGTGATTCAATTTTATTTATTTAGTTATCAAATTTGTCTATTTCTTCATGAAAAAATTCTGATTGAGTTTAGGTAATCAAATATTAGCTAGGATGCCAGGGTAAGTTTTTTGTAAATACAAATCTAAATATCTGTGAGCATTCTTATTGCCTTATAAAGGCATGTACATGCTATATGGGTTTGCTTTTAACTACACTGATTTCCGTTGTGGTCATAAACAGGAGGTTAAGAGGAGCATCTCATTTCTTATCCCCTTGTGTATGTATTAAGCAAAAAAGCTCAAATCTTCTTGCTTAAACAGTCATATGTGTATTTCTCTTGCCCTTTGTACACATTTTGTAGCATTAAAGAATTTAAAAGTTGTTCTAAAAGTGATGTTTAATGCATATTTGCAGGTTATTGAAATTTTGCAGTTAACCCATATTATTGTATTGATATTTTGTGCTCATTTATTTCACAAAGCATTTCATTACAAAGAGAGAACTGATTACAATAGTGTAATTGTGAAGGAGCTTATTATGAGTCACACCAGGTTAGAAGAAGAAAATGTAAACCCCCCCATCTTTGGTTGCAGTCCTAATGAAAATCCTACCTTTGAAGTTGCTGTTAGCATTGGAGAAAAATACTGTTCTGGGGTATTACATGCAGTTCAGTCCTAACAAATGATTATTTTCTGCACCTTCTGTGTATTATGTCTGTATTGTGTTATTCTTGCTGGAGATCTTTTGTTTTTAAGTTAACAACTAGACTTCTGTAACAACTGAGTGGTAGAATTAAGGTATAACTTATATTTCTTCCTTAAAAATGAATCAATTTCTTTTAATATAGTCTTCAGTGTTTCTTAAAGTATAACTTGTTTCCATTATAAATTATGTTAAAACTATTTAAAAATATACCATTTGTTTTCATTTCAGGTGCGCATAGCAGCAAAATTCATCATCCATGCTCCACCAGGAGAATTCAATGAGGTCTTTAACGGTGAGTATGCCACATGCTGATTTTCATTACAGATACCCTATATGCAGTGATGTGCAACATACCTTTTTCAAATAGGAAACACCCCATTTCAGATATCAGTCATTTCAAATTTGAAGCACCTTGTTTAGAGTCCAGAGCTGTGGTTCCAACACTTCCTGGATGCTTGAAGTGCCTGTTTTGAAATCACGATTTAGTAAACCTTAGTCTTAGTAATAAAATTAATAATTTTATATAGAGACCTTAGTGTTTTAATATTATAGCATTTTGTAAGTAATGCTCGTTTTCAACTATCTTTTATATATCATAGATTTCTGTATTACTGAAATAGTGTAATTCTTATTGATGTTATCTTATGCTGGTCTGAGACCAAAATAAAGATTTGATTTTGTCAAGCTTGAAGCAGGACTTTGAATATGAAATTAAAATGTACAAGACTTGTATACATCTACTTTTGAGTTACTTTTCAAAAGTTATGTTTAACTGAAAGTGATGCATGTGTGATTGACAATTCTTTAAAATTCCTATATTACTGTTAGCTCCAAAAATAAGATATGCTGAGCATGGGCTTAAAGTTTCAAGATATGGCAGAAATATTATATTTACAGTATAATTTTCATTATGTCCTCCTCCATGTCCATCTTCTTTGTTGAAGTGGGGGACTAAACTATGGAATTTATAATTGGTTCAACCCTTAATCGAGAGACCTGCATGTCTCCTTTTTATTAAGAGTATGAGTGGATTTGAGAAAATGACATAGAATGAGAAATGGTTTTTTAAAAAAATGACTTAAGTAAACAATTGGCCATGATAGTTGTTGAAGAAGTGGTAGCAAATAGAGTAGACTTAGCATAGTTACTAGAGACACCAATTGATCTTAAAATTGAAACAGGAAGTAAGGGTATAAAGCATTTTAAAATGGTATCAGTCTTGAGGAAGGCAACCTTATAGTGATTTTCATGTGCTCCCTTCCCTCAAATCCTGCAGGTTTACCTGCCTGTGGGTTTTTACTCATTATTTTGTCCCCAGTTTTTTCCTCCCCTTAAACTTATTAATGAAAGAACCATATAGCTCTTATTGGTGATAGTCAACTGCTATCTTTGATCTTTGATCTTCTGGTGCATTCAGAGATAGTGATCATTTGCTATAGATGAAAGAAAAGCAGCTTTTGTACAAAAATAGCACCATCTTGTGTGAAGACCCATTGGAGTGTGAGCTGGTGGCAGGTGGCAATTAGGAAGCACTTTAAAGCTGGTAGGAGGTAACTAAAGAGCCTTGGAGTGCCAGAGCACTTTTTTCAGCCTCATTACTACAAATCCATGTTTCTTTTCCATAATAAATGCTAGAAGTATGCAAAATGTTTCAAGATTGAAGTGTTCCAACCTTGGAACAATCTTTGAAACATTTTAGTCCTTTAGTCCTTTGCTGCATATTAGTGACCATAAATATAATGCCCTTGTAGCCCTATTCTGTAGTACATTCTGTTTCTTTATATGCTACTGTAATCAGTACACACACTTGACAGTTTACAGTCAAAATTGAAATCTATATTAATGCATATTGAGATGTAAGGCAAAATTTGGATTGAACTTCTGAATTTCAGCCGTTAAATAAATGCTTGTTATATTTTTCAATAAGATTGTTTGATCAAGTTTTTAAATAGTGATTATTATATTATACAAACTTGCTCATTCTTTGGCCATAATTGCAAAGTTATGTCCAGTTGGATCTAGGAAAAAAATCCAGAAATTTATATGATGCTAGTTCCTAGGAAACTTAAAGAAGTATATTTCATCTATATGCATAGCTGGTACCAAACATCTAGCATTTTTAAACTTTAGTTTGGTTGGCATGCATTTGAGATAGATACTTTTATCTGTTGGGAAAACATATATTTTTGTGGCTGGGTTTATACCAAGTATATTCACCATATACTAATGCTCAGTATTTTTCAGATGTTCGATTGCTACTTAATAATGATAATCTTCTCAGGGAAGGAGCAGCACAGTAAGTACTAACCCCTTTATATAAACTTATCTTTCATTGTATTAAGAATGGATGAATATATTGAAAATTTCTATTGAGACATGTAGGTAGAATGATATTTCTCATTGCCTTTTCAAAACGTTACTTGCTAATTAAGATAAACCTGATAATCTTTCAGAAACGGCCTTTTTATAATTTGAATTAAGCCTTTTTTAACTCTAGTTTGTTGAATAGTCCAGCCAGGTCTTTTATATGAGCAAAGTAAATGGGGCTGTTCTTCCTTTGAACCTTTGTCATTCAGTTTAGACTGATTTGGCTGGATACAAAAAGAAATAAGTTAGGAAAATACAAACCAACCATGCATTCCTCTGTGCACATCACTCTAACCCCCTGTGAAAACTCTATACAATTCATTATATACTGCTGAAAACAAAGTATAGTTCATTCACTTATCCCATTCACGCAACGTGTCAAACCAGGAACAAACAAGCGATATCATGACTTATCCAGTGGATATAATGCTTAGAGATGGTTACCTGCAGTTGGTGCAGAAATACATATTTGTTTCAGTACTTGGAATAATATGTAGCAAAGTTTTATTATCTGATGTCTCTTATCTTTCTAGTGCATTTGCACAGTATAACTTGGACCAGTTTACTCCAGTTAAAATAGAAGGCTATGATGAACAGGTATGTTTAAAAATATTTAAGTTTGAAAGTAGCAGTATGTTTTAATTAAGCAGTTTTTAATAATAAATGTAAATTATAGATCACATTTTTGGTTAATTATGGAGTATTCAGAGATGTCTAAACAATCTGGTCTGCAGCTGATTGTCTGAATAAATCAGTAGTTTTGGTGCTACAGCATTAACTGCATTGTGTTTGTTTTATAGCCATTCTAATCTGATTTTATTAATTAATCACCATTATTGAGAACCCTTTTTTCTCCACACATTGCAACAGAGACATTCATAGGTATAGAACTGCAAAAGGTTGTATCAGTTAAATGGAGAGAAACTGGAAGAAAAAAAAGGGCATCAGGATGGTTTTAGCTAATCACATTATTGATTTAATCATCCATTCCTTTTGGTGGAGGAGTTCTATGAAAATAAAATAAATACTAATTTGATATTATGAATCATGACTTTTGTATTTCAAGCTTCATATTCTCCTATATATGTGATGGATACTGTACTTAAAAAGTGTTGATGTACACTATAATATCAGATATGGATAAATAGTACTGTGATTAAAAGTAGAGAGATTATCTTAGAAATGCCCTTTTTGACAACTTTCTTTGCAGGTTTTAATAACAGAGCATGGTGATTTGGGCAATGGAAAATTTTTGGATCCAAAAAACAAGATTGCTTTTAAATTTGATCATTTACGAAAGGAGGCTACAGATCCAAAGCCTCACGATGTTGAAAATGCAATTGAGTCATGGCGAAACTCCATAGAAACAGCAATGAGAGCATATGTGAAGGAACACTATCCAAATGGTGTCTGCACAGTAAGTATCACAGTCTGGAAAATGCTTGAATTAAAACTATTCTTTAGGTTGTATAATTGAAGTCTTTATTTCTGCTTTAATTCATGTGGGATTATGGATACGGCACAAATATTCACCCACGGTTATAATCTAGTCATCTTTTTATCAAGAAATGTCTCAAAGTAGGAATTTTGATAACCAAGACAATACTAAAAGGAAAAAAACCACTAACAGGACATTCTTTTTCAACATAGTGCTCATTTACACACACGCTGGGATGCACTATTAGTGTAATTATGGGTGTATGTGAAATGGAGAATATGTTTTCACACACTGTGGCTCTTAAGTTGCCCAAACCATTCCAGGGTGGGTTGTGGTGCCCAAAACCAAACCAAAAACTGGATCATTTTTATTGTTCTGAGTTTTAGCTGAGACACAGTTCAGAAGAATTTTACAGTGTAAGCACAGAAAGGTTGGTGTACCTTGCCCTACTTTTGTGTCTTTTTCTGTATGGCCTGTGTACCAACCTGCCCACTGATTTCCTTACCTCTCCTAGGTACTGTTACATACCAGCCACCCTATTCATCCCTCTTCCCTAATCTTTCCAGTATCTTCCCTCTTGTCTCCCCTTAGCTGCCATGTGTTAATCTTTTATCCACTGTCTCCCACACTGGAACACCTCTGCCCAGAACATGTGTTTTGGTCCCTGCATGGACTACATGAACTTGGCTGTTTGTGCAGATAATGTTTTATGCATCCCTAATATAATTGGTGAAAAATACACAAAGAATTCAACTGGATACGGCTAAGATCCTTTCTATTTTGATAAGTATTTTGTTTCCCCAATGTTGATGCTTGTTGTAAGGCCACATACAGAATATCTCATAAGAACTCTCCTACTTTTGTCTACTAATAACTAGTATTTAATGGTACATTGTGTTCCCTAATAGAGATAATCTATAATCATGATAAGTAGCCAGTGGCTGCATTTAGCCATAATGGTAACCAAGAGTTTTACCCATATGTAAGTAGTTCATCATAATGCCAAATCATAATGAGTAACATCTAGTGTTATATTACTGCACTGTGTAATAGGTGAATCCAGCCATTGATAACTTTACTGTAAGTGAATTTGTATGATTCTGTTTAAGTTACAATTAGCCACGCAGTTCATGTGAAAAGTACTTCCTTTTGTCTTTCACTATAGAATACAAACTGAATCATTCCCATTTTCTCAGAAGCAATGTTTAGGTGCAAATTCAGTGAAAATGTGTATGCCTCTATTCCCAACTTTGTCATTCTGTATATTATGATTTATCAGACAAAATTATTGTGATTGTGGCTATTCAGTATTTGTACAGGTCCATAAATGTACTGTAAATTAGCAATATGTTTTTAATGCAAAACGAATGTCAATGTCTGAAGTTTTATATATGATTAAAGAATGGAGAAAGTAAATATCTAAGGTTTGAAAGTTAACATTTTTCCCTACTTGTGATTAAGGTATATGGAAAAACGATTGATGGACATCAAACAATTATTGTATGCATTGAAAGTCATCAGTTTCAAGCAAAAAACTTTTGGTAAGTATAAACTGAATTATTTGGAAATAAGTTCCAAAGAAAGTTTTATTGACATTTTGATTTCAGCATGTTTAATATTTAGAACATAATTCATCTTGGGTAACATCAATTGTTATATATGTTGTGTTTCAGTTATGGCACAATACTTTCCCTTCCACTAACTCCCCCATAGGTACCTTGCAAAACTTGCTGTAAAGGTCTTCAGTCCTCCAGAGCAAATTTTGGGGGAATGGCAAAAGCCTCAGAGGGAGATGGATATCATTAAATTGTTCCAAGATAATTTATCTGGCAGATTTTGAATACAACTGTATTCATATTTCACAAAACACTTTTTAATGTGAAAAAAGTTATGCCTAATATATGTGTCTGGGCGTGCGTGTGTAGAAATCTTGTCACAAATATATGCAAATTGTTTATAGACAAAGTTTTTACTACTTTTAGTTCAAACACAATTTAAAGATGTTGAAGATTAGAAAAATTCTTTGGATAGCTAAAGCAGGATTCCTTGAAATGCATCCTCTTTTATAAAGCACTTTGTTGTTTTAAGATTTAAGACAGTCTCTTCATTTTTTTGCTTTTATGGATTTGTTTTCTTTAAGGAATGGTCGTTGGCGATCAGAATGGAAATTTACAATAACGCCTTCAACCACCCAGGTAGCTGGTATCTTAAAAATTCAGGTATGGCTTCCCTAATCTTCCAAAATAAACTCAAAAGCCTAGTAATATCCCATACAGTTTTCAAGGATTATTTATTTATGTAGATTTTTAAAGGAGGTTATCCTACATTTTTTATTGGGATTGCATATCCATATATAATATATTATGCTTAAATTATATACACCATAAAAGTGTATAAAATTCAATAAAATAGTGTTAAATGTTTTCTCTAAAAAGCCAATGTAAAAAAAAAATGTATTTCTATGACAGTCTGGTCCTAGTGTTATTTTAGCCAGACAGTTGATCTTAATTCACAGGAACATGGTAAATTTTAAAATGTTTGGGTCTTAAGATAATTAAACCTTTCTTGATTATCTCAACACTTTTGAAATCTAACCTCTTCTGTTTATTTTATCTTTCTGTTGATAGTTTATTGATTATTTTTATGACCATATCAAATAAAATAAAATAAAGGTAAAGTACAAGGTTTATTTCCAGGATAAAATAGGTAAAAGAAAACACAATAATAAAATATATGTGCTCAATACAAAGAATCAACATTCAAATAAATACATCGCCTTGATATGATACCCCAATCTGTTCAGTACAATGGAATCTTAGCTGAACTGTCTGTCTGGCCAATTGTCAAAGCACTGGCCATGTGCAACACAAGTGATTCCTTTAGTTCTTTTAGATCCAGAGACAATGAACACACCAACAGTTGAGGCGATTTTAAGCCTTATAGTTAACTCTAACATATCTAAACAGAAATAACAAAAGCATAATATAAAAGCATAGCATGCCATGATAAAACTTCCCCTACTGTCAGGAGCTACCATAAGGCAACAGTGGAGAGACCCCAAGATGGCTTAGATAACACAGCTCCTGGTACCAAGGTCTGTGTCCACACTCCAAGGGCAACGCAAGGGCTTTTTATCAAAGTCTGGTACTTCAGTCGCGTGACTCTGTTTCCATGAAATTGGGCTGTGAGAGTGACCTTGACCAGATAGTTCTCAGGATCTAAGGTAGTGCTTAATCTAAACAATCCTGAGGGTTTCCTTCCCCCCTACTTCTAAGTAAAAGTGAAAAACAAGCTAGCTAAGCGTTATTATGACTCAGAGTGAACTTTCTTAACATGTCAAAACATGGCACCTAAACTCCTTGAAATAACAGTGGTCTTACGTGCTGCCACTACACTACCTTGCCTAGAAACTTAGTAATTCTACTAACAATGTGTATGTTAGAGCCCAGGAAGAAATAGAACAATCTGCAATTCAGGACCCAGTTCTTTCAAGTAGGGATTTTAAATGTCTAAGTCTAAAAGGAGCATACAGTTGATAGTCAAACAAAACATGAGCAATATCTTCCATGGCTGGGGCACCACATGTCCACTTGTGATGTGACAAGTGATGGAACTGCCCATATTTGGCCGTGGAATCCAACAATTCAAATCTTGCTCTAGGATACCCTTTTAGGAATTGCATCAAACTCATTGACAGGTATTTTTTGGTTTGGAAAATGGTTTTGTTCTTAGCCAACCAATTTAAAAATCTAGTTTTTGCAATAACTCCATGTCTGTTTGGGCACTGATATCTAGGACTCTGTTTAAAAATCTCCTTTGCCTGGGAGGCAGTTGAGAATAAATATTGGGTGGAAAACCCATGCTATAAAATAACTCTAGTAAGTTAGCTTACCCAGGAGATGGCTGAGCCATACTTATTTGTTCAGCTAAAGATATTTTGGGTACCTAACCTCTTTTCATAATCCCCACCCATCAAAACAAACTAAAGATAAACCGAGCTAGTGTCATATAGTGATTAATGTATTGAACCTACTGCAGAGAGACATTAGTTCAAGTCTGCCCTCAGGCACAGAAGATCACTGTGCAACTTTGGGCCACTTTCTCTCAGCCCCGTTTACCTCACAGGGTTAATTTATGGGGAAAAATGGGAGAAGGGGGCAGTTTGTACACCACTTTGACATCTTAAAGGAAAGACAAGATATACATTTAATTAATAAAAATAAGATC
Organism: Liasis olivaceus; assembly: GCA_030867105.1. Taxonomy (NCBI): domain Eukaryota; kingdom Metazoa; phylum Chordata; class Lepidosauria; order Squamata; family Pythonidae; genus Liasis; species Liasis olivaceus. The sequence goes on along the minus strand of CM061355.1, from coordinate 27,481,542 downwards.
TCGAATAATATAAGTAAATTTAAATTTGAAATGAGTTGTATGCAGATATGTTCTATTAAGTATAAAAAGTATTGGAATCTTTGACATCTGAATCATATCTCAATCTGCGAAGGACTATTGCTTATTTTGGAAGGCATATAATATCACTAATATACACTGCCAATATCTTGTTTATAGTGATTTTGTATTATGAATGTTTTGTACATAGGTTCATTATTATGAAGATGGAAATGTTCAGCTAGTGAGTCATAAAGACATACAAGATTCTCTAACAGTGACTGTAAGTATCTTTTCTTGTGCGTTGTTATAGGAACATTGCATATTTTCATATTTTGTATTGTAAAAGAAGTTGCAGTTACTTTCTGTATGTCAGCTAAAGGTTAGTATGCGCTTTCATCATTAGCATTCTTCAGACGATACATTTGCTAATAAAACTGAACATATAAGCAGCAGGAAGCAACTTCTCCCCTCTTCAGGTAGTCTTCCTGAAGTTACTGAAGAACCAGTCTCCACACGTGTGTGTGTGTGGGTGGGCAAGATGGGGCACATGATAAAACATGTCATAATGTCACTCCCTTACTTGTGTCTGATGCTGACATACAAATATGAAAGTATGAAAATTACATTGTCACATATGCATGTAACATTTTTGTCATTGTGACTTGCAAAATACACTTATGTCCCCAGTACTGCACAGTTGTCTTCAGAGGGAACCGTCACATATGGGTAGAAAAAGCATTTAGATCTCTTTACATAATTGACTTTATTAATAGAAATTGACAGAGGTAATACTTAGATCTAGAAAGCTGAACATGCTTGTATTTTCTGAATCTTTTTATCAAACTTTAGTACAGACTATTAGTACTTAAAGCATTATTTGTAAGTATAATTCATAGTAATGAAATGTTTGAAGCTTTTTTAATATCAGAGATTCCAAATTCATATTCTACATCATTCTGAAAGCCTATTTTATTCAATGAGGTTTTTCTTAATAAACAGCTGCTGTTCCAGAAATAAAAATAGAAACTAGATCTGTGGCTTTCTGGCTCTTAGTTGTTGAAAGTGTGAAGCAACACAAACATTTTAGACAAGAATTTTTTCTGAAGAGATTAAACAGAAGAAGAAATGAAACTTTTCATGTTAACTTCATTTTTCGGCAAGACTAAGCAATAACAATTACTTCCGTCATTTGACTGAACTGAACTCCATTTGCTCTAGGCAGAGAGCTGAGAAAAGGGGGAAGTTAGTGAAATCTATACGTTCTGGAACATTAAAGTTATGACTCATAGCTGCCTTGTATTTTTTATCAGTCTTTTTTTCTGTGTGTGCCTTCAAGTCAATGTTGACTCCTGGCAACTGCCTGGAGAAATCCCTGCAGTTTTCTTTGCAAGATTTTGGAAGTGCTTTGCCATTGACTGCTTCCTAGGGCTGAGAGGGAATGACCACTGGCTTTGTACCTAAGGTGGAACTAGAACTCATGGTCTCCCGGTTTCTAGCCTGTACCTTAACCACTAGACTGTAATCCTTATTTATTTTTATCAAACATATATACTACCATAACCCTGTAGACTCTGGACAATATAGACATAAAATAAAAGTAAAGATGAGTCAGTAAAACATCCACCATAATAAATAATTTAATCATAAACCTGGCAGCCTCTTCCCTATTCCCCAAAAGCTTTCCCAAAACAATTAGATATTGTCTAGTTTTTGGTTCAGCAAGGCCTTGAGGGGATAATTTTCTCTGGAGCAGGGACCATCATCCCAAACCATTGCTTCTTCTCCCTCTGTCTCTCAAAAGCAATGGATTTTCAGGAGCTTTTCTTGTTAGGAGGAGACTGAGTGGATCAGTTCGTCTTAAAAGAGGCTGAAGTTATCTGGGGGCACAGCCATATACAGCTTACGTGGTTAAACCAGCACTCAAAATTGCACTTGGAAACCTATTGGAAGCCAATTCAGGATCAGTAGCACAATTGTTACATGCCTGTTGTGGCTTGCCAGCAGCCAAGCAACTGCATTTTATACCAGCTAGTTTGTTTAAAAGTACTCCATATAAAGCACATTGTAGTACAGATAGTCCTTGTTCAGTGACCATTCAAAGTTACAACAGCGCTGAACAAGGGAACTTACGACTGTTCCTCGTAGTTGTGGCTGCCATAGTGTCCCTGTGGTCACGTGACCATGATTCAGGTACCTGGCAGCTGGCTTGCGATTGCAACAGTTCCAGCACCAAAGTCAACGGGGAAGCTGGCAGGAGGTTGCAAATGGCAATCACATGACCATGGGATGCTGCAACCATGCGGGATTCATCTAATGATGGTCTCTGGAACTGCCACAACTGCTGTCATGAGTCGGTACAGTGACATGACGTCACGCTTTACGACTGCATTGGTTAGCGACAGAATTGCTGATCCCAGTTACCATTGTTAAGTGAGGCCTACCTGTTGTGATAAAACTTGTTACTCTGAATGGTTAACGGTATTATTTTGTGGCTATTCTTTTCTGCATTTCTTACATCATCCTGTAGATACAAAGTGCAAAATCACACACTTGCTTGACAGACAGTGGAAGTATGGTCTAAATATCTGATTTGTTTCAAATTTGTATTTTCTTTTGTGGCAAGCTAAACATAAGTGAGTAATATAAGGGTAAGGGTAGTGTGCATATTAGGAAATAATATATACCCAGGTAGATGTGAATATGTATCATACAACCTAGATCATTAATGAAACAGTATTCAACAAGAGAAGTGACAAACTCCTGATAAAAGTTTTCATGTTAAAATACATTGGGACCTCACTTGTCTTAGAGCTGCTGTTCATCCCTCTTTGGTGAAGTTCTCTGTTATAAATTATAGATACTTCCTAATGGAAAGATTTGCAGGACCTAGTCAGCATAAGATGGGTATAAGTTATAGAAGAACAAATGAGTTGCAGGTATTCCATGTCATATTGAAGTGATCAGTTGTCAGGAAAAATCTAATCTTAGTTGCCATTATACCAGATTCACATAGAAATACTTATTTTAAAGGTATTTTAAAGATAGCACCAAAGCAGTACTGATAAAATGTCACACTTTAAACAACTACCTCCCCCCTGCAATTTGTGTACTATATCTGAAATGACATTTGATCTTATACTGATAGTTATCTATTTATGATAGATTTAATATAATAACAATTGTCTTTTTTATAGAACGAAGCCCAAACAGCAAAGGAATTTGTAAAGATTGTAGAGGCTGCAGAAAATGAATACCAGGTATCTTATAAGACTACAACATGTTACTTCAACTATTGTTCTGAATCTTACTGGGCAATTTTTTTGTTATTCCTTCTATATTATGTGTTCAAAATAAGGGGAAAATGGCTCTTAAATTCAAAATGATTGCAATACACAGGGTAAAATTTACCAAACATATATTTAATGACACAAAAGTATAAAAATCACATGTGCAGCCATTTTCTCAGCATTTGAGTGCAGATTTTCAAGATGTGATCACAGACACGTAACATTTGGCAGGCCATTTACTTAAAGTAATTTAATTGAATTTTTGGGGTTTTTTTAGTATTTATGTATAGGGTTGTTTTTATAGTCTGATTTTAATTGATTAATTAATTTTAACTATTTATATGGTATCATTTTTTAATGGTTCTTGGGTCTTTGGTTTTAATTGTGAGCCACCCAGAGTCACCTGTTGGGGGAGATGGGCGGCATACAAATTTAATAAAATAAATAAAGTAATCATGGTTATTGGGGAACCCTGTTTCAGCAGAATTGTTACAATACATGGCAGATAAACCTATTCAATCCAAACATTCTCATTTCCCCGACTGTTTCGTGATATTAATTTAGTCTTGAGTTCTTAATCTTAATAGATGCTGGGAAAAGGATGTTTCATCTTGTGAAAGCACTGTTGATACTTAACCTTACAAGTTATAATATATTATATTTATAATTATATTTATAAATTTATATTTCTAAGTTATAAACCCTAAGGTTTTTCCAGTGAGGTAGAATACAGAGGTACTGTATTTACTTCTATTTATTGTAGTTAAACTATGTTAAGGTTTGATTATATCATGTTTCTGTTTAATCTTACAATATCAAGTATGTTTTTCTAATAAAAGACATGAGAAGAGTTTTAGAAGATGATACAGTATACTGTTGGAAATGTGTTGCTTTATATTAACAAGTTGTTCATTCTTTAATATTTTCTTCCTTTTTTGCTATAGACTGCTATCAGTGAAAATTATCAAACAATGTCGGACACTACTTTCAAGGCCTTGCGCCGACAACTGCCAGTTACTCGTACGAAGATTGACTGGAACAAGATACTGAGCTATAAGATTGGCAAGGAAATGCAGAATGCTTAAAATGAAGGTGGCAAATATGAATAATTTTGTCCTTCTGTACAAAGTAAAGTTATTGAAAAGGTATTCAGAATTGTGAAGTCACCAAATCACCATGGCCATTTGCCACTGAAAATAACTGTAAGTAGTTTGGTTAGAACATAAGGCTTAGCTAACTTACTGTTTTTATTTGTCCATTTGTTTCTCCCGCAGAAAGTTATAAAAAAATCAGTGTAGCTGAAATGTTGAGAACTTCTGATATATTTAGATTTTTATAATGACATGCCTATAGTTTTCAGTTAAATTAAACAATTTGAAAAAAAATATTTTTGCATAAGATTATCCCATGTTGCTTGCTTTCATGCAAAAGGGCAGCTTGTCAAACACAGTTCCTTTGAAAATATTGTTTCTGGACATCATGGATTTTAGCCATGTGTATTGCAGAAATATTCTGCCGCTCCACTGTTTGAAAGCTGGAGAAAAGCATTTCTATATCCAATCCTATTCAGTTATTTAAATAGCTTGGTGTTAACTTTTTTTTTTTTAAGTCAAGGTCTAATGCTGTTTTTAAGACGTTGAAATTAAACTTTAGTGCTTATTTTCAAAATGCATTTAATGTTCTATTTCTGACAGCAACTCAGATGAGTTTGGATTCTATCAGTCATCAAGTTATTTTTACCATACAGCCATAATTGTATTATAGCAAGGCATATTGTAATATATATGTAATCCTATACTCATTATGTGTCTGTCAGTTTTTTTCTTCAATTGAAATGTACTAAAATTCAGTGTGAATTAAACATGCAAATTTTCTATTTAGTTATGATTCATTATCATTTCAAAAATATATATTGCAACACATTTAATGAATCAACTTATTAAACATAAAAAGAAGCAGGAGCAGGAAATAAAAATAATCAGTCATAAACCTCCAAACCAGGTACAATGAAGTTAGGTATTGGTTAGACCCTTCTGCAGCCGGGACCCTCTTTCATGAAAGGATGCAGCCAGCACATGAAAGGAGGTCCTTGCTGCAGCAGCATGAAAGAAGGGCCCAGCCAGTACAGCAATAATGTGTAGTATGGTGGGGGCAGTGGCAGCAGGCAGGGCCAGGCAGTGGGGGCAGCTGGCAGCGGGTAGGCGAGCAGTCAAAAGGACAGAGATCGGGGGAGATAGGTATATGGGGGTGTTGAAGTGGAGGCAGTCCCTTACCTTCTTCCAAGAATGGCTTGGGTCCAGGTGGGTCCTCACCTAAAGACTGCGTGGGATTCACTCAATGATAGCAACTGGGATTGCTGGAACTGCCGTTGCTAAGCAAAGTAGTCATGTGATGTTTCACTTAATGACCGTGTTGCTTAGCAATGGAGTTGGCAGTCCCAGTTAGGGTCGTTAAGTGAAGACTCTCTGTAAACTGTTTCAAGTTCTTAATTGTTGCTGGAGGAGAAAATTAAAGTTTCCATTTCATATTTACAGCTATAGGAGTAAATTAGTGAAGGAAAGGAAAGGATGAGGAAATGTTAACATATCACAATATAATGGTAAGATAATACAAGTTATTTGCTTCACTTACCATTATAATAATGGTTATTTCTGTTTTGCTATTTTTATTTGAACTATAAGATTATCAGAAAAATCAAATGTTTCTCCAGAGGCTGCTACATCTGCCACATCTATATTTTTTCAGAATACCAGTTCCTTTTTTACAGCTCATTTTTATATTGCATATAAGTCTATTTGGACCTCTTAGGAAGCAGAAGTATGATACTGCAGTAATAACATTATTGCACCCTCTTCATGTTCTATTTTTCCAGGCACATTCCTTTATGAGAAGGTTACAAAATACAGCTTTCTTTCCATACCACATTAGGTACAAGTGGAAAAAATAGCAAGGAATTAGATTTAAAGTTATGATTCCTATTAGGCTGTACTTTCTAAAAATCACAATGTCCCTCAAAAGCTGATATAAATATATTTTATAGTTTTGCAGATGTGGTAAAATAAAAGAAGTTCAGAATAAAAATCTTTAAAAACTTGGTAAAGGGTGGCTCTTACATTAGGCTCAAGAAGTTTACCTTTGTTAATAAAATATTGAGCATACATGGAAGACTTAATTAGATCTTCTTACATTCTTTGATGATACCATATCCACTCACACCAGTATACCTAGTAGATACCAAATTTCAATTGGAAAACTGCAGATACTGTGAGAGAAATCGTAGTTCTTTGGTGTGAATGTCAGTTATATAAGTGGAGGAAGCTGGTACTTCCATTAGCAAAATCCTTAATTTCTGCATTAAATAGCTCTGTGAAATCTCTGAAGCAAGGTAAAAGCAGGAAGTTGTATATGGAAGATTTTTAAGTGGTGCATGGTATTTTTTTTGTACAATTCTATTTTACAGAACAATATTTCACAATTATCATTAGAATTGTAATAAATAATGAAATTTCCTAATAGAAGAGAGATAAATTATCCTATTGTATTATCCTTAAAAAATATTTTGTTAACATTTAAAATATTCAAGTTTCAAAAAGTAGAATATTGTTTGATGTATCTATCCTAAGCATAGAAAAAAAAAAATCCAAACAACTTGCACAGAACTTCTGTCCAATAAATTTATAGTTTATTTGCCAGGTGAGCATAGAATGTTTCTTGCTTTTTCTGTTGTCTGTCATAGGTGTTACTGAAAGATTGACGTGGTGCTACATCATAGATATTATGCCATTCTCTTTCTCATCATTCTTAAAAAGATCCTGAATGGGATTTAATGCTTCTAAAAACATATTAATGTTTTAGCTACATTAGTTACCATTGCCACTGCAATCCTGATGAGGCTTCTTTATTTGTAATAATTGAATGATAAAATAAAGATGGTAATGCTTTTGCCATACATTTCATGCCTTAATCAAGAGTTTTGCTAGACTACTACATAGAATGTGGTGGTCATCAGGATGTTGATGGAGTCTATTTGAGTGTATTACACCAGTTCTCCAATTACACTGATTTCAATTAATTTTGGAGCTCCAAAACTAAATGTTTATATGGTCTTGATCCATATACAACGATCTGTTGATATAAGCCTACCCATTTCATAACATGGTGTCTGGTGCATAGAACTGTCCAGAGACATACTCTGTACTTCCTCCCATCTTTTAGGTAGCTGCTGTAGGCAGTATTTTCCTGCTTGCTTTAGGATTACTACTCACATTAGGAAGGAATGTCTACAGTGCATTCAGAAAGTATTCAGACCCCCTTCACTTTTTTCAATTTTGTTACGTTGCAGCCTGATATTACAATTGTTCAAATTCATTTTTTTTTCTCATTAATCTACACTCAGTACCCCATAATGACAAAATGAAAACAGAATTTTAGAAATGTCTGTAAATTTATTAAAAAGAAAAAACTGAAATATCACATGTACTTAAGTATTCAGACCCTTTACTCAGTACTTTGTTGAAGCACCTTTGGCAGCAATTATAGCCTTGAGTCTTTTTCGGTATAACGCAACAAGCTTTGCACACCTGGATTGGGGGATTTTCTGCCATTCTCCTTTGCAAATCCACTCAAGCTCAATCAGGTTGGATGGGGACCATCGGTGGACAGCCATTGTCAGGTCTCTCCAGAGATGTTCAATAGGTTCAAGTCAGGGCTCTGGCTGGGCCACTCTAGGACATTCACAGAGTTGTCCCTAAGCCATTCCTGTGTTGCCTTGGCTGTGTGCTTAGGATCGTTGTCATGTTGGAAGGTGAACCTTCGGCCCAGTCGGAGGTCCTGAGTGCTGTGGAACAGGTTTTCATTGAGGATATCTCTGTCCTTTGCTCCATTCAGCTTTCCCTCAGCCCTGACCAGTCTCACAATCCCTGCTGCTGAAAAACACCCCCACAGCATGATGCTGCCACCACCACGCTTCACTGTTGGGATGGTATTGGGCAGGTGATGAGCAGTGCCTGGTTTCCTCCAGACATAATGTTTAGAATTGAGGCCAAACAGTTCAATCTTGGTTTCATCAGACCAGAGAATCTTGTTCCTCACAATCTGAGAGTCCTTCAGGTGCTTTTTGCAAACTCCAAGTGGGCTTTCATGTGTTTTGCACTGAGGAGAGGCTTCCGTCTAGCCACTCTGCCAGAAAGCCCAGATCGGTGGAGGGCTGCAGTGATGGTTGTCCTTCTGGAACTTTGTCCCACCTCCACATAGAATCTCTGGAGCTGAGAGTGACCATCGGGTTCTTGGTCACCTCTCTTACTAAGGCTCTTCTCCCCCGATTGCTCAGTTTGGCCAGGCAACCAGCTCTTGGAAGAATCCTGGTTGTGCCTAACTTCCATCTGAGAATTATGGAGGCCATTGTGCTCTTGGGAACCTTCAATGCAGCAGAAGCTTTTTGGTAGCCTTCCCCAGATCTGTGCCTTGCAATAATCCTGTCTCTGAGCTCTGCAGGCAGTTCCTTTGACCTCATGGCTTTTGCATTGTCAGCTGTGGGGCCTTCTATAGAGAGGTGTGTGCCTTTCCAAATCATGTCCAATCAATTTACCACAGGTGGACTCCAATCAAGGTGTAGAAACAGCTCAGCAACTATCAAGAGAAACGGGAGCCACCTGAGCTAAATTTCAAGTGTTGTTGCAAAGGGTCTGAATACTTATGCCAATGTGATATTTCAGTTTTTCCTTTTTAATAAATTTACAGACATTTCTAAAATTCTGTTTTCACTTTGTCATTATGGGGTACTGAGTGTAGATTAATGAGAAAAAAAATGAATTTGAACAATTGTAGTATCAGGCTGCAACATAACAAAATTGAAAAAAGTGAAGGGGGTCTGAATCCTTTCCGAATGCACTGTAATTGACCTTGGTTGACCTCAGAAAGCTAAGTAGTACTTGTTTAGTACTTGGATAGGAGACCCTGAGGAAATCCCAGGGCTAGACTGGGAAGATAAAAAAGTACCAAGGCAAATGTCAAACCATTTCTGTCCAGTTGCTAAAAAAACCCTGCACGTACATGTAATTACCAGGAGTTACTCAATTTGAGAGACTTATTAGCTGGTATAAACTTAAAAGATTGCTATCAAGTGCTTGTTGCCTTATTATTTTATATTGATATGTTACTATTTTATATTTGATTTCATCCCATTGGCAGCATCTACTCAACTTCTGCTATTACTTGCATACTAAAACAGGAGTGGGGAGGTTCTTTTTTTTCTCCAGGTGCTGCTACAAAGGGGAAAAATGGTTGATGCCTCAAGAGTTTTGGGGAATATCACTTCTAGAGATCTCATAATTTCTCATGAAAATTCTGATTTGTTGCAAGATACTGTTATTCCTGCCTGACGTGAGATTTTGATAGTCATTTAAAATCTCACATTTCAGGCAGGAATAGCAACAGCACTGTACTCTATGGATTAATTTTATAAGATTTATGCATTGATTAAAAAATATAATTTGGTGGATCTGCAGATGTAATCAAGATCCCAGAGCCCCAAAATGCCATACTGACAACCCCTTCTTTGAAGTTGTAGGAAAAGGCTGTTTATGAAAGGTACTAAAACCAGCAGAAACAGGAGAGACAAGGAAACTGAGAGCCCAGACAAGTTGCCAAATTCTCTCCCTCTTTCTTTAAACTCATAGTACCCTGAATGAAGAAACTAAATCCTTGGAATAATTCTATTGTACCTATTGGAATCCCAGAATGCTTTATTAGATGAGAGCCATCTGCATTATGTATGAACTTGATGAGAAGTCCCAAGTCTTGTATAATAAATACATGATTTTCTGAATATTACAGAAACATGCCTCTTCCATATGGGCGCGCGTGTGCGCATGCGCTCTCTCTCATCTGTCTGGTATGTGCCAATAAATTACATGTGTGCAGATTTCAAAATTCTACTTTCTTAATCCAAGGGGTAATTATAGTTTTAAAAATAAAATCAGTGTCTGATTTAAAAATTAAAATACGAAAATAGGGTCATTTGCAAGTGCTGCCTGGCCTCTTCTGTTAATTCACAGTGCAGAAGCTATATCATCATCATGTGTGACAGAAGATAAAAATTAGTTGATCCCAAGCTGAATATGACTCAGCAGTGATGGGGCTGCCAAAAAGGCAAATGTAATTTTAGTTTGCATCAGCAGAAATAGTTTCCAACATATAAAGCAGCAGTTCCACTATATTCATCACATCCCACCTCAACTACTGTATCCAGTTCTGGGCATCACATTTTAAAGATGCAAGTGGAAAGAAGAGCAAGGATGAACAGGATTCTGAAAAATTAATCTTGAGAAATTAAGGAAACTATCTGTTTAGACTTGAGAAAAGATGACAGAGGAGATATGACAGCAATCATTTATTGGAGAGGATGTCACTTAGAAGAACGCAAGAGCTATTCCATGTTACGTCGGAATGTGGAGCGGAATAATGGTTTTAAGGTAGATTTTGACTAAAAATTTGGAAAAGGTTTCTAATGATAATAGTTAAACAGTGGAATCAATTACTGAGAGAGTTGATGGGATCCTTTTCAGTAGGTGTGTTCAAGCAAAGGCAGGACACAGCCATCTATCAGGTATGCTTTATTTATTCAGTTTGTATGCCAACCAATTCCCAACTCTGGATGTTCACCAAAAAATATTAAAACTGTAAACTTTAATTTGGATCCTGCACTGAACACTGGACTTAGTGGTGTAAATGGCTCCATCCAACTGTTAGGTTTCTGGAAAGAGGGTGAGCTCCTTAACTTTGTGGAGAGATGGTTCCTCCCTCAGCTTCTATAGGACAAAAGCCATACAGAGTTGCAGGAGGTGACAAGAAGCATCCCCCCAATTTGCTGAAAAGATAAACTCCACGGGGATTTTCCTTTCCCAGGAATTTGTTTCCCATTGGGAACAATAACAGTATGTGCTACTTACATAGTACTATTTCATTTTAAGAGCAATGCTAGTCTATGGTGGCAAATAAATCAGGAGCCTTTTAATAAGAATTTGTTAGTCAAAAAGGATGCAACCAGACTCCAAACTTTAAGAAATATTCCCCCCATACCCTCCCCTTAAATGAATACATACAAATTGGGACTGTGGTCTCTGTGCATCTCCTACTGCGTATTATTTGAAGCTCTTCCTGGAGGAGACAGATGAGTAACCTGATCATAAAGGAGTAAGTGTGATGTAGTTAGGAAACTTCAGACCTTGGCTCAGATTCTCATGCCACTTTTAAACTTAGTAAGTTTTCATCATCTTATCTTTCCACTCAACCCACCTTGTTGGAAGCTTGCAATACAGTAATAGAAATCAGCTGCACAATTTGTGCTATATGACTTCCTTGAAGGGTAAGATAAAAATAGCTGAGATGGGGTAATTTAAAACAATGTAGGGAATCCAATACACAATGTGCTGTATCGCAAAATACGCCAAATCAAATACAAATAGCAACATACACTATAGACCAGCAGTTCTTAAAGTCTGATCTGGGGACCACTGGGAGTCGACCCTTTCAGGGGGTCTGTGAAGTCAAATATTTTAAAACTTCTGAGTTTTAATTTCTAATACAGTATCGATAGATATAACCCACATAAAACCGAAGTTCTTTGGGGGTCCTCAAATTATTTTTGGGAATGTAAAGAGCCCAGAATGTTTGAGGACCACTGCTATAGCCAATTACGTGGGGAGTTGGTATCATCTTACCTTTAAAAAGTTTCCCAAGCAAATCAAAATGGAGCTGACCCTGGGGGAGGTGGAGGAGATGGCAGATTCTACAGACATACTTAAACTTAATCCTTTCCTTACGAAGTGGGGAGGGTTGGGGAGAGACAGGGCTGCCCTCGAAAGCTGGAAGAAAAAAACAGCTAAACTGAAGTAAGTGTGAAGGCTGCTTCTTGCGAACGGCGTCCTTCACGTCGGCTTCCTCCCTCTTTCTGCAGTCGGTTTGTAAGTTTAGGCGCTATGGGGGCAGTTTTCATTCGGAGCCGCGTTTTCTTTCGCCTGCGGGGGTAGCATTTGCGGGCCCGGGCAAAGCAAGAGGCAGAAGCGGGTCGTTCGGGGGCGAGGGAGGGTCGGCGGGAAGAGGCTCCTCTTGCGGCCGAGTCCTAAATAGATGCCTGCATGGAAACCCTGAGAGGGGGCGGAGGTAGAAGGGGACACGTTACTTTGGGAGACATGAATCATCGCAGAAGTGCACAGCGCGAAGTCGTGGCAGCAGCGGCGGACGAGCCTGGAGAGCGTGTGCGGGTTCGCTCGGCCCCGCTCCCGTCGCCCCCAGCTCGCGCTCTCTCCAAAACATGGCCGAAACCGGGGGCGGTTTTCTGGAGCAGCTCAAGTTCTGCATCATCTGGTCGTGGACGTACTTGTGGACCCTCTGGTTCTGCGCCATGCTTTTCCTCGTCTACATCTTGAGGGTGCCTCTAAAGATCAACGACAACCTGACCACAGGTAACCCGCGCGCCTCTTCCCTCCTCGCCCGACCTGACGCCTAGAGCGCCGGCTGCGCGCCGGCGGCCGGTGGGCGCTCCGGAGGGAGAAGGCGGCGAGTTAGAAACTTTCTTCCGAGCCCACCCAGCTCCGTGCTGCAGGCTGAAACGCCTCATCGCTCTTGGTAGGAGGGAAGAGTAACGTTTTCCTCCTGCTCCTGTTGTAGCTCCTAGGTAGTAAGGTTATTGGAGAGGACTCGGGCTGGCGCGCTGCTCGGGTTTTGTCCCCCTTCCCGTTTTTTCCCACCGTCTGCCGTTCAGCCCCATGAGCCTCCGTGGAAGACATGTTTAAATTGGGTATTGTGGCTTTGTGCCCAATTCTTTCTCCTCCCCAATTTCCCCGCGGTAAGGTTTCAGGGCTTAAAAGCATGCAGACGTGCCCTGCCCCCGCCCCCCCCGGGCAGCCCTGGGGAGAGGAAGGTGGGAGTTCCTGCAGTCGGAAGGGAAGCGTTTGGGTAAGTTGGTTGCACGTTGCGGGCTTGCTCTTTCCCAAACTCAAACTGTTACGGAAAAAATATTGGAGGGGTGTTCCTGCACCCGGATGTGGCAAAAACTGCAGATTAAAAACCATCCAAAATAAAAGAGTCTTTCCAGATCTTGTGTCTGTGGATGTATTGGACTGCAACTTCTACAGTTTGCGGTCAACATGTTGAGTAGGACGGGAGGAGCCGTGATCCTGTCCATATGTGTGGTGAGCAAACAACCATGGAGGTCTCAGTTAGCTATCATAATCACTAAGAGTTGACAGGTCTGTGCTCCATGAACTAGTGACTCTACAGGGCTAACTAAAGCATTTTGCAGGCTGCAGGGAAAGACTGTTATCCCACTGCGTGTCTGCATAAAGAAGTAATCAGGATAGTAATTGGTTGGGACAGTGCGCTGCGTGTCAGCAGCAGCAGGAGCTTATGACCCGCCACAAGTAGCAGGCTGTTCTTTCCAAGCTCTTGACAGGACGTGCTCCTTGCTCCATTTAATCTCCAGCAGCCGTGGCACCAGCATGTTATGCAAGTATGATAGTGGCACTGTGGTATCTGTTCACTGGGTGAGCTTCCCGTCTGCTGATCTACTTGGTCAAGGATCTTTTGCAAGTTTTGTTTGTGAGATAATCTCTCATTTCGGGTAGAACTATAAGTTGCCTGAACTAGGAGGTAACTGATCAACCCTGAGTATCCATGAGAAAGAATTGTGCAAACACAAGATTTGTTTTTGAACCTCTAAAATACGAATATAATCTTTTCATCCAAATTAGAATATTTTCTTTGGGTAATAACTGGCTTGCTCCCTCTGAAAGATAGGATCAAAAGCATACTAAGCCATAATATGGTATGTTTAGTTTTGCCTCTGCATATTGTGTGAATATAGCCAATTCTGATTTAAGAAACTTGGGCTTAAAAATAGAGACTTTATGTTACATGAATCCAGTAGTTGTGGCTGAAATTTTGATTTTGCCTTAATGTGTATTAATTTGCACTTATACTAAAGGTATTCATTTACTCAGTGATTAAGTTTTTTTTCAGAGCTTTTTTAATAGTTTGTTTGGAAATTCAGTATGGCCCTGCTGATTTGCCTAGGTCACTGTTCTCCCCAATTTCTACATGTAAATTGCACCAGTTTTACACAGATTCACTATTGAAGCTCTCTCCATTGGGAAATACTAATGATTTCTTCCATCTGATTTTTTTAAAATAACCAACCCATGTGTATTATATTGTTTTCTTGTACGGCCCTTTTATTTAATGAGGCTTTATTAAAGGATTTAGTCAAACGCTTTATTAGATTTCAGTTATTTTATATATTTATTGGATTGCTCCTATCTGTAATTCACAAAGCTCCCATATGTTTGCTGAGAATTTTAAAAGGGTTAAGGCAGAAATACTGTCTGTAGAAGCCATTCTTCTGTGTGCTTAACCATTCTAGGTATTATAATTACTTTCACCATTTCAACAAGTGTTTTCTAAACAGATGGTAAAGGTTGCCTTTCTTCAGCTGGCAACGGAACTTTCTTTTACATCTATTACATGTTTTTCACAGGTGGTAAGATTATGTTTCCACTGGCTAGAAGATATATTACTTTTAAAACTATTATGCGCAAGACAGCTGCAAAGATCCTTTGCCAAATTGAAAATAATGCATGGGCAGGAGTAATTTGCAGGAGCAAATCAGGGAACAATAGGTGTGATGTTAAATTATAGTTATGGACAAACTCTGGTTAACTATTAATCAAGAACTGAATCTTATATCCCTTGAAAGTCATGAGAAAACATTTTAAACTTCCATGTAAGTATAAAAAGCCAACCTTATTATATCTAAATTCCTTAATTCAGAAATGTTTATGTCATGCTTTAAAATTCTGTGGGCATGTGGATGGCAGCTTTACAGCCCCCCCCCCAGTATCTTTTTAAAAAATCCATTGACATCTCTGAGTCTCCCTAAAGGTTATCATGTAGATTTATTTATTACATTTATAAACTGCCTTTCTTATAAAGCACTCATTGCTATCAGTTACAAACCTGATTGAATTATCTAGTCTAAAACAGATACATAACAGATATATAGGAGCCTCCATTGATAATACTTTACCTAATTGAAGAACTTCAGTTTCTTTTTTTTTAATGTTTTAACAGTGTTCTCTCTGACAGTGTCTAGTAGGAGCATGTTAATAAGTTATTAACTCTGAAGGTATGCATGCTATGGTACTGTGATAAAAGATGTACAGCAATAAAAATATAATTTTCTGCCTGTTCCAGGCAATGTGGACTGGGACTGTAAACCTCAAAATACTGTTTTTAAAACATTTTGTCATTCTGTACTGCAAACCAGAAATCATATCTACTTAATCTTGCAGCGTAAAGATTTAGATGAAGAACCTGCTAAACATGTAACTTAAACTGAGGGTTGGAAACTACAAATTCCTAGACTAGGCACGCCAAGATATTTTGCTGCCTAAGAAAAAAAAGTTGCCCCACTTCCATTCTACTTACTTACTTACAGAAACCAATTCAGAAGATAGTTGACTTTTCTAGGACTGAGACAGTATCTTCCGCTATATCTAAGATTAGCAAGGTCTAGTTCTTCAAGGACGCAGTGCAGCCTGTGAAGCACCTGCTGTTCTATTCTCAAACACCTGACTACTTCCCACAACATCTACTACTGAGATGAGTGCCTTACTTTGCCTTAGTGTGGCTGTGGTCTCCATTAATTAAAAACCTTTCAAAATATAAAAAAAAATACATACTAAAAATAAATATAGGAATCCAGGTTACCAGGACACTTAAGATTTTTCTTTATCCATTTAAAAAGGGCTGGTTATGTTGTATGTCTGACACACAGTCACTAATACACCAAGATTGGAATGGTATGAAGAATATTGTTTGTGATGCTGTTTTTAGGGCTTTGGGGTTGCATGATGTCAACATACAACCAGAGATAACAATAGGAATTGTCTTTAAAGTATTATTGAGTTACGCAGTTTGATTGTATTTGTATGAAATAACTCATAAATGCCTAAAAATTAGAGCAAGGAGATGAATATTTTGAGAATACTACTTTCATAGAATTTTTACTAAAAATAGTGTAATGGACAAAGAAGTTTTAAGAAATACAGATATTGGCAGAAAAGTAGAAAGTAGTATGTGGCCTGTTGAAGCAATGAACGTTTGCCCCAAGAAGCAAAAATGGCTGTGAATAATAGTGTGCTTATGCCCACTTTGTTATGTGAATGTAAGGGTTATACATTAAGTCTTTGTGATGTAGCCAGTTTTATGAATGGTTTGTTTTTCAACTATCTTTGTACTGTATGTATCAAATAATTTTCATGATATGAATATATATATATATATATATATATATATATATATATTTGGAAAATTAGCACTATATTTTAAAATTGTGTATGGATATTTCTGACAAAGTTCAAGCAATCATACATATTTATTTCCTCTTTTAGTTTTCTGTAATAATAGATTATGCTCTTTGATGTTAAGATAAATTTTAGTTATTTTGATTGGTTAATCTTACCAGTTTCCTTATTGGGGTAGACAGTTGATTTTTTGGGGGAGGGGGTGGATATTATCTGTATTAGGTGTGACTTCAAAAATACAAAGGTGGTATCTTGATAATACCTTTGGGGGTTTGTGTACAGCGTATTTGTGTGTATCAGGAATTGAGTTTCTAAATCTCTATCAGTGTAGCAAATTTTATTCAAATAAAAATAAAATTATGCAATAAAATGACTTATTTTTCCCCATTTTATTTATTTTTATTTGTTGGAAGCAGTGAAGAAAGTTTGCAATTCAGTTTAGATTTATTATATAAACAAGTTTTTGTAAAGTATGGAAAGGAAAAGGAGATTTGAGTGAAAAAATGCACAAAATCTACATTATAGGCTGTAGTTAGATATTCCCATATTCTCTTGTTTTGAGTAGTACAAGCTTTTCACCTCTTTCAGAAAGAAAGAAAGAAAAAGCAGAAACTCTGGAGAATGTGATGAAACAGTAGTTTGTTACTCTGATAAAATGCAGTTAACTAGTTGCTTCCTTGTAAGATAGGAAGCCAGTGAGCTAATCTGGTGTGGGGAGAGAGAGTAGAAGATAATTGGAGTGATTAAAAAGAGAGAAAGGAAAAGGAGATTACCAGTAGATGTAGAAAAAAAGGGGAAGAAGACAGACTTGTAGCACTTGTGACAAACTAAAGTTATTCTGTAAATAGGCATGGAGTTTTGTTGTTGTACCTCATTAAAGTGATACAACTTACATCCTATGCTATGTGTTCATACAATCTTATTGTTAAATAATTGGTTGTCTGAATAGATTATGAGGGCTACACAGAGTTTCAGTTCTGAAGGCAATAAAGGTGTTTTGGAGGAGACACGGGCACTCATATAGCTCCTGTCTACAACTCCTTAAAGCAGCTACATCTTTTTCTGGGGTCATATGATTGCCCTCCACAGCTGCAGTACAGTCCTGGGTAAAGACACGTCGGTTTAAGGACATGCAGACAAGTGGTGAATGGGTGTGCTGAAGTGCCTTTTCCTTCAGAGCTACAGCACTGCTCCGCCCTAATAATTCTCCCATGGCTAGCTAAGATGCTACACAATCAGGAGAAGAATCAACAACAGGAGAGAAACTCAATAAAATTTATTCTAAATTTACCATTATGAAGTAGTGGCAGTGAGATTTTAAATGTATTTATCCTCCAAAGATACCTTCTTAAAAGAAGTGCAAAATACCACTTCTCACCAAATAGACCTAATTTCACCATAGAGGCTCTTTTAATAAGGCCTTAAGAACAGCTGAACTAGATCACATCTAGCATATTTTTTTCAACAACCGTGAGCCAAGGGCTTTCACATACTACAACGGAGGCACTAGTGTTCTTATGCTTTTAGCACTCCCACAACTGTTTGGAGAAAAACTGAAATCTGAAGTTCCATTTAGTCATTGGAGCTAATGCTTTCTAATTAGCTAGTCCTCCATCTAAGCCAGTGATGCACTTGTTTTACAGCAGTCCATCCCATGAATTAGTTGTGGAACACTTTATGAAGAGGATGAACAGTTCAGCTGCAAGTTCTGAAAGTAGCTTAAGCCTAGGATATGTATATTGCAAAGAAATGCCTAGATATGCTTTTGAAAAAAGAAAAGGGCTTGCGACTTCTCTGTTTCAGACCTGGAGGGATTTGTCTAGCCCCTTGGTTCCCAAACACTGTGTTGTAGTGCCCCAGGGCACCACAGCAAGCTCCCAGAGGCACTGCGGGATCACAAACTACTAGCTTGAAGTGGTTCACAGTTTTGGACTAGGGGCACTATGAAAAAATTACCAAGACGCTCATAGGGACCTGAACTGAGAAGGTTTGGGAACCTCTGACCTAGCCTGTAACGGTCAGCTGGAAGAAATGCTTGGCCAAGGGATACAGCAAGCTGTAGAAGGCTAGCTGCTGCTTTCCTCATCTTCTTTGCTGCTTTTTTAAGCAGAGAATTCTTCCCAGATTTTTTTTTAAAGTGCTTATTTTAATGTGAATCTAAATTTTATAAGTTGCTAAAAGACTGATTGGTAAATAAGCAGCCTTATTCCCCTCAAAAGCAGGTGGATCTTTCTCTACTATTTCTCTCATTTGTGACATCAAGACAGGAAAATAACCATCTATTGGAAATAGTGCCTGGATCACTTTCAAAATTACTTTTATCAGTTGCATACAATACCTGAATATTTATAAAATTAACTTTTCTGTATATAACAATATGCTTACAGGTAGTCCTTGACTTATGACCATTTATTTAGCAACTGTTCAAAGTTACGATGGCGCTGAAAAAAGTGACTTATGACTGGTCCTCACTCTTACAACCATCGCAGCATCCCCATGGTCAGGCGCTTGGCAACCATCATGTGATTATGACAGTTGCAACCTTTCCAGCCAGCTTCTGACAAGCAAAACCAATGGGGAAGCTGGCTGGGAAGGTCGCAAATCGCAGTCACATGATGTCTCATTTAATGACTGTGGCAAAAAAGTTCATAAAATTGGGTGTGGTCACATGATGCCTTGCTTAACAATGAATTTTCTGTCTCTCTTGTAAGTCGAGGATTACCTGCATTGAGTTTTAATTGTAAAACCATAGTACATCTACCTGCCTTTATCTTTATTTTTATGTTTTATTGATTTCATTGTAATTTCTTTGATTGTTGTGAGCCACCCAAAATTGTTGAGAGTTGGGTGGCATACAAATTTAATAAATAATATAATAATAATTATTATTATCTTTTTTGAAAATATATCTGTTTTAAATAAAAATGGGAAAAATGACAACAGAAGCATAGCACCATAAGCTTTCATCATAATGATCTGACATACACACATTTGCAGATGTTGCCCTGCCATTCTAATTTTGTCACACAGAAGAGGGAGTTAACTTATTTTCCATTGGCCTGGAGGGCAGGGCCAGAACCAATAGGAAGTAGCTTCTGGCTAGATGTCAGGATGAACTTCCTGATTGTACAAGCTGCCAGCCAGTGGAACAGTCTGTCACACAAAATAGTGAATTTTTCTTTGCTGGAGGTCTTGAAAAAGAGGCTGGAGAGTGATCTGAGAGAGAATGATAATGTAGTGCTTTTACTAAAAAACCAAACCAAAGCAAGTTGTTACATTTGAGCCCAAGGAAAGGCTATATATTGTAATTCAAAGTTTGAATCAAAAGTGGTTAGTTGCTAAAATAAGACAAAGATGTATTATTCCTTAGTCTGCATACAAGTAACTTTTTAAATAATGAAGTGCATTTAAATATAGCTCTTAGTGGAACTTGTAGGTCAGGAAAAAATACAGCTATTTAGAATTGCCAAAACAGTATTCCCATACAAGCCTCCTAGAAATAAAATCAGATTGAAATAGTGTCTGATGTTGTTCTGCTTTATCTTTCAACTGCAACTTATATATTTGGATAATGTTTAAATTTTACTTAAGTATAAAACTCCCATGGCATAGAGTGAAACAAAACAATACCTTTTTAAGTGAAATGCTTTTTCTTCAGTTGTTAAACTTTGGACTATTTTATTAGTATAATACTCTGAAAATATTCCACTTCTCACAAATGAAATCCTCCAGAGAATTCCAATTAGTTATTGACTAGTCAGTTTCTTCAGATCCCCCAAGTGATCTCTCGTTATTGTTTTGCTCTTTGACTAGTTAACTTTCACAGTATAACTACTGCTCTTTCATTGACTAGTCCTTTCCATTTCTTTTTGACCTGCCCTGTGGCTGTTATCAGGTAGCAGTATCCCAGAGATGTCTGAGGAAATAAACGCCCAAAGGTGATATCTTTGAATTAGTTCCAAAACCATTGCCTTTCTCACAGAATGTAAGTTCAGATTCAGATGAATAAATTACTAAAACAGCATTGTTTGTTCTTTAAATATTAGAATTACCTCTGTCTTTTATTCAGTGGAATGCTGCGAATTTTTTTTTTAAATGTTTTTCCATATATAACATACACAAAGTCATTTATTTCCATAAGTGAAAAAGATTCATGTAAATTGCTATAGGGTCAATATAATTCTTTTTGTGGTTTTACCTATCTCTCTTTGATATGGGGAAGAATAAGATGAGGAAAACACCAACAACCTTGTGGAAAAATATTATATATAGGAATGCCAGTATGTCTTTCCTAATTCTCTGTTATCTCCATCTTGCCAACGTTGGTAAGGTTAACATGTCTGCATCATACATTAGGTCTTGACAACTGAAGGATCCAAAGAAAATAATTTGCCTTCTCTTGGATTAAGATGTAGGTCAACAGTGTAGTGCCCATAAGCACCTTGCTGTCCAGAAGTTCCACTGTATGGTGATTAGTGACCTCCAGTCTTTTAGAAAATGTCAAATTTCATAGGAAAGTCAAAACTCCCTAGACTTGTCTTCTCAGAAGAGATCACATGAGATTTGGGACATTTTAACTTCAAATATCAAAAAATAAAATAAAATAAAAATACAATACAATACAATACAATACAATAATAATTTGCCTGTTTGAAGAGGTTGTTGAAGAGAGTGAATGGAATTTCTAACTTCTAACCAAACTATTTTGTTTAGAGGAAAACTATTAATATCCATGTATATTTTTTCAAACCTGTATGACTTAACACCTGGTACTTTTTAAAGTTTCATTTCTTGTCTTGAATCAAGGACTCAGAGTAAAATAGTCTATTGCTGGCATATTTTGTAGCAGTCTTGTGAAACAGATTTTGTGTTTTGTTCACAAATTTTATTGAATAGTGGTCTTGAAGTAGGTTTCTCAAAATGAATACTAGAAAAAATGAAATAGCTACATGCTTGAGGCCATCTAGAAAACTTTAGAAGTCTGATGCATTTTTCACAACAGGATCTTTAAACAGGATCATAATTGTCACTTCATCTTAACAACCATGCTGTATAAGTTAAATCTGTACTATGTTTGTTTATTTATTTATTTATTTATTAGATTTCTCTCCCACCCATCTCCCCTACAATAGGGGACTCTGGGCGGGTTACAGAGAGAATAAAACTATAAATATACATAAAATACACCCCATAAATACAATTAAAACAATACTAAAAATAAAAAATCCCAGAAGATGGAAAATCAGGGCGGGGACAGCCGGCCACTATGGGGCTAGCCATCTCCCTGCTTGAGCTGTTCCTTCCCCACCCCAGGCCAAGTGGCAGAACCAGGTCGTCAAGATCCTTCGGAAGGCCAGGAGTGAGGGGGCCAATCGCACTTCCGGGGGCAGAATGTATATGCATGTAGTCCTCGCTTAACTACCACAATAGGGACCAGAACTTTGGTTGTTAGGCAGGACAGTCATTAAGTGAGTCCCCATATGACCAGATCCGATTTTGGCCATTTTTACAATGGTTGTTAAGTGAATTATCGTGGTCGTTAAGTGAATCCAGCTTCCCCAAAGGATTTTTTTGCCAGAATTCATTTAACGACCATGTGATTTGTTTAATGAACATGGCGATGTTACTTAACGACCATCATAAAAAAGGTAGCAAATTATGATCAAGTGACTGCGGGGGTGGTGCAATGAATTGTGACAGTTGTCAGTGTGAGTACAGGTTGTAAAGCACTTTTTCCAAGGTTGTCGTAACTTCGGACCATCATTAAACAAAGAGTCGTTAAGCGAGGACTACCTGTATGTAAAACTGCTTCATGTGACACTCCCCACATGCAACCTGAGATGGAGAAGATTGGAGTATGTTCACTGTGATGTGTGTTTTTCTCTTTCTCAGCAGCGCACCCTGTTATTATTTTGTAAATATTATTTTTCAACAAATAAGCCAAATCTTAAAAGCAATTGAAGATAGGGGATGGAATGGGAGATGGAAAGAGGAAGAACCAGTTCTTACTGACTAGCTTTGGTACCAGATTGATATGGGAGTAACAAAGCTCTTTTTTCTTTATGATGGATGGATGGATGGATAGAATGAATGAATGAATGAATCATGGCAGGAATGAAGTTTGCATATGTAGATGAGCTACTTTTAGAAACTTATCCAATACTAGGAGAGAGAAACATCTTCTATAACTGAAACTTCCATTCCTAATTTAGACATTCTGAATGAGAATTCTTCCCATCTCCTTCCTCAGGACTCAAGTTTTAGTAGTGGAAAACATTTTCAGGGTGGCAGAAGTTTTCCACTCTGCCTTTAATTCTTCAGAGAATTAAATGTTAATTCTTCAGTTAATTAAATCAGTGTGACCAAAGGATTGGGAATGAAAGGATAACATGCTAAGAAAAAGAACAAATCCTTCCCCTTTTTTCTCACATGAGTCTGTTTTCCCCATAATAGCTTTCTTCATAGTACTACTGGGTAACCCATAGATTACGTAGGGCCCCATCCTCAGTTATGCTATCCTTAGAGTCTTCCAAAATAACATCACCAAAATTTAGCTGCAAAATAGTGATTCCTTTAACAGTATTGTATTTGCTCTTCATTTGATAATGTAACCTGTAAAACAGATGCATTATAGCTTTGGAAGTTTAGTACACCTGTTTTTTTATAAAATCACCCCAGCCCTTCTAAAAATAAATATTTTTACTCTTTCAGTTCACTTTAGTTGACATCATCATGTCACCATGCCTGCAGCCCTTGAAAGCTGAAAAATAAGTATTTAAAAAGAGCACACTCTGTGTTAAAAAGATGTTTCTAAGGCAAAAGGGTCTGCATATTGTAACCATGTTGTTTTAGGCCAGACCTGCACAACTTGGCAGTAGGTAAGGGCCAAAATTAAATAGACTAAACTTTTTCGGGCCGCAGAGTAGGTAAAGTAAAGTGATAATAATGGGATAATAATGTTTTTTATTTGCAAAATAGTTTAATCATTAATTGTACTATAATTATTATAGTATAATTAATTAAGCTATTTTGCAAATAAAATAAACCATATTATAAAAAAGGGAAATTTCAATTATTATACTTATTACTAAAGAAAAAAATATTACTTTGGTAAGTTTGAATATATTTTTAAGGTTTTCGTACCGTTTACATTTCGTTAATGGGACGTATTACACTTGTCAGCAATCAGTTTATCGTACTCCGGAATCATATTTGAAATCGATGTTTTTAAAATATCTTCCAAATGTTCATTGGTTAGAGTTTCACTGCTTCGGTGAGTAATTTTGCCACCCTTGTTGCCGCCATAATGTGTCAGCACTCACAGGCTGAGTGCCGATTGGTTATTTTCCGGAAATCACCTCTGCGACAGTTCCTTGCGGAAACTTTATTTAAAAAAAAAAACCACACATGCATTTTTGGACCTCGCGCTCACGAGCGACGTGGGCCACATGAAATCCTTTGGCGGGCCGCATGTTGTGCAGGCCTGTTTTAGGCTCTTAATTATTTTTATTTATTTATTTTATTATTAAACTTGTATGCCGCCCATCTCCCCCAGCGGGTGACTCTGGGCGGCTCACAATAATAAAAAAGGAAAAAACACGAGTCCCTCCAACAATGGGTAAAATCCATAAGTAATTAAAAAAGAAACATGTATTACAAATGTCTTAAAAACCTCCTATAATTTTTAGCCCTAAAAACCTTCAAGATGCTTGGGGGGGGGCAAACCCATCACCCCACCAGCCATCTCCGCAGGTGCGAGCCCCCATCTGGCCCCCAGGCCTTCCTGCAGAGCCAGGATTTAATACCTTTCCTGAAGGCCATGAGGGAGGGGGCACACTGGACCTCAGGAGGCAAGATGTTCCGTAGGGTGGGAGCTACAGCAGAAAAGGCTCTTTGCCTAGACCCCACCAATCGAAATTCCTTGACCGGTGGGGTCTGCAACCTGCCCCTTTTGCTGGACCGAGTGGAGTGGGCTGAAATGACCGGGGCGAGGCGGTTCCTCAGGTAACCTGGTCCTGTGCCATGAAGGGCTTTAAAAATGATAACCAACACCTTGAATTGGACCCAGAAACAAACTGGTAACCAATGCAGCTCACCCAACAGCGGTGTTATACGTGCCCTCCTAGGGACATTGAGAACTGTCCGCGCCGCTGCATTCTGCACCAGCTGTAGCTTCCGGATACTCTTCAAGGGTAGGCCCATGTAGAGTGCGTTACAGTAGTCCAACCCGGAGGTGACCAGGGCATGAGTGACCGTGCGGAGGGCCTCCTGATCCAGGTAGGGGCGTAACTGCCGCACAACACGAAGTCGTGCAAAGGCCCTCCTAGCCACGACTGCCACCTGCTCTTCGAGCAGGAGTCGTGAGTCCAGGAGAACCCCCAAATTATGCACCGGGTCTGTCTGGGGTAGTGCGACCCCGTCAAGAACCAGAGATGACAAACTCCTAGATCTTGAGGCTCCCCGTATCCACAGCCACTCCGTCTTAACAGGGTTCAGTCGAAGCCTGTTGTCCCCCATCCAGGCCCCCACAGCCTCCAGGCACCGTGAGAGGGCAGTCACAGCGTCACTTAAGGCACCTGGGATGGAGATGTATAATTGGGTATCATCAGCATACTGATGATACTTCACCCCATGGTGCCAGATGATTTCACCCAGCGGTTTCATGTAGATGTTAAATAGGAGTGGTGAAAGCACCGACCCCTGTGGCACCCCACAAAGTAGGGGCCGGGGGCTGGACCTCTCGCTCCGTATCAACACCGATTGGGTTCGGCCTTGGAGAAAGGAGCTGAACCAGCACAAAACTGTGCCACCCAGCCCCAACTCTTGCAGCCAACCCAAAAGGATACCATGGTCGATGGTATCGAAAGACGCCGAGAGGTCAAGAAGAGCAAGGATGGATGCACTCCCCCCATCCCGCTCTCGCCAGAGATCATCTAAAAGTGCACCCAGTGCTGTTTCTGTCCCATAACCAGGCCTGAATCCTGACTGATAGGGGTCCAGATAATCCGTTTCCTCCAGGATCCTCTGAAGCTGCCGCGCGGCCACCTTTTCCACCACCTTCCCTAAAAAGGGGAGGTGGGAGACTGGATGAAAATTGTCCAGAAGGGTGGAGTCTAGCAACGGTTTCTTGAGTGGGTGGACCAAAGCCTCTTTGAAAGGCTTCAGAAACACCTCCTCCTGCAAGGATGAATTAACCACCGCCAGAACCCACCCTAAGGTCACCTCCTTAGTAGCTTGACTGTCTATTGACTGTCTTGACTATTTTGACTGTCCTCCAGGTTAACAGTTTTATTTTTGAGGAACAATGACGATGAAATTATGTATTTCATATTCTGCTTCTTAATTGATTGCTTTCAAATTTACTTTGATGGCCACCTTGGTTCCCTGTGATGCAAAGGAGGGATAGCAGTTCTTATTTAAATATACAGTCAGGTTTTATGCTACTGTTGTGTGCTTCAGTATAAAATTTATAATGCATTATAGTTTTTACTTATTGGAGGTGGTTGGATGGATGAAGGATGCCAATGAAGAGTAAGACACTGCTAAGTGGACAAATGAAATCGAAGGAGTACAAATACTTTCTTCACCCAATGTGATTGGGTTCAGCAAAAGGTTAATTTTTACAAAAGAGGTTTGTGCTCCAAACTTTCATAAGGGAAAACAGTTTGCATGCAGGAAACTAGCAGTTTAAAAAGACAGCTGTTTGCAGTACAGCATTAAAGAAGGAATGTTCAACAGCCACACAATTCTTTAATGTTTAAATTTCATTTGTGTGCAACTCTGTATGTTTCCAGCGTGTTATGGATCTTAAAAATAAACATAGCAATAATTGGATCTCAAATGTGTAGCATTAAAGATTATAAAAGCATTCTTCTAATATTTTCTGCTGCTCCTGCACTAAAATTGCTATGCCTCATTGTTACATTTTAAGCACAACAGGAATTTGCATATGTTCCATGAACAGCAATCGCATTTCAAAAGAATATTAGCACTACTGAGCCTTTTGTGCATTTCTATCTCAGTAACAATAATTTCTCAAAAGATCTTGGCTAGTAGTTCTAAAACTGGTTGTGATTCGGTCAGTGCTGGAAAAGATTGTTAATAGGTTAGTGTGTGCTTTTGAAAGGCATCCCAGAGGAGGTAGCTCACTGTGTAGAGCAATGTTTTTCAAACTTGGCAACTTTAAGATGCATTCTGGGAGTTGAAGTCCACACATCTTAAAGTTGCCAAGTTTGAAAAACACTGGTGTAGAGATTCACACATTTGTGTTTCTGATAGTTTCTGTGGTGAAATCCAGGCTATGATCTGATACAAACATACAGGTGTAAAGTTTGCTTTCTTGTAGGAAGTAAACATAATTTTATTTTTAATCTTTCTTTGGAAAGTGAATTAATTATTTTAGGTATAAGTTTGCTTGACTCTTAAGTTGAAGAAGCACATTAACATGTTACAGTTATAAATGTAATAATGAATTAATTACATGAATTACGATTTAAAAGCAAAGTTGTAAGCTTTTAATTACTAAATTACTAAACTAATGCAGTCATCAATTTATCAAAGAAAATCTTGATGAATGTGTGTTGTTACACATTTTCCTTTTTATCATTTTGGAAGTTCAGAATCTTATTTTTGCCACTTAAGAAATTAATTACGAATTGCGATGTATCTATATTACTATGAATTTGCCCTTTTAGAAAACATTAGACATACTGATAAATTGTGGCAGAATTCAGTGGAAAAATATGATATTCTGTCTTAAACACACCCAGGACTTCCATTATGGGTATTTTTTTTTATTCATATGCCATCTCTAACCAGCTTTTTGGATAGCTTAAATGTTAAAATGATGTTTTAGGAATTCAACTTGAATATTGCCATTATGAATAGGAATAGATAACAAATTTCAAGAATTCCAAACAGGTTTATTTTTCACGGAGAATGGCTAAGCTTTTACACATACTGGACACTAGAGGTCAGGGTTTCAATACAATGAAAGTTAAAATCATTGACTCCCTTGGATTTAAGCAAAGGTAGGACTGTGAAAATGTTATATAATATGTTTAAAGGAGAGATTGTAGTAGGGAAAGGAAAGCAACAAGGAAGCAGACTTTTTTCTTTTGATCATCCAAGTGTTTATGAGGAAGACTCAAATGATCGCACTGCAGCTGACTCCTGCTTCATCTTAAAAAATGTGTTGTCAAATCTTTCTGCCTGCCATCATCTTTCAGAATGTATAGTCTGAAAGTCAGACACTGAACTGAACAGACTGTATTTGGGAAAGGGAGTATGAAATACTTGACTGACAACAAGCTGTATGAAGCGTGTAATAACCAATTAAAAACCTAAAAAGCTTTCCAGCAGCCTGAGCCAAACAAGTCTCCCACAGTATAAACCAGCACACACACGCCAGGCTCCACTAATATCCTGGTCCCAGCGCCTGGCAGGGGGAAGGTCTTCCCGGCCTTTCAGAAAGCCACAGGGTTGGAGCCACCCAGATCTCAGTGGGCAAGCTATTCCGTAAGGCAGACACCGCAACAGAGAGATCCTGCCTGGCTCCTGCCAGGTGGCATTGCTTCATAGAAGTGGCACAGAGCATGCCCACTCGCTGGATCTAGTGGAACGGATCTGGTGGGAATCATTATTTGTGAGAAGCAGGTTAGAGTGTGCTGCGAATCTAGAATGTATTATATGGGTTTATTGGTTTGTTTTTTAGCTAAGGGTCAGGGTTTTTTGAATTTTGCATGCTTAGATCATTTTGTTAGAATGCTTAAAAACAGCACACCATACTATGGAATGATGTTCGAATTTTCTCAAGGGAAAGATTTCATTTTCTTCATCAGCTTTTCACAGCTTTGTTTCTCCAGATTTGTTGGATTTCAGCTTCCATATTTTTTCAGCAAAGATGGTCATTAGCCATATTGGCTGGGGATTTAACATCTAGCAACATTAGTTTGTAGAAAAGTGTTCTTACAGTAATCAGTAGTAACAAAGATGATATTCTAAGTGCATTTCTTCAGAGAGTTCAGCGTTCTTTATCACTTTACCTATAGATCTCAAGAATTACCATGTTATTTTACCTTCAGTTTACTGTTGTTCTGTAATCCTAGAAGTTCAAAACTGAAATTGTTCTGGTGCAGTAATTGCTGTAATGTTGCAAAAAGATCATATTTTAGTCCTTGCACTGAATCTACTAATGGTTTTCTCAAGTCTGTTAGCCTACTGTTGTAAACTCTGCTGTTGATCCTGGTTTATCTTGCTGAAGTAAAAAAAAAAAATAGTGTTCTCACTTGACAGCTGTGTTTTTTTTTCACAGAATTAATGTTACTTCTGATATTCTTGTATTGAGTTAAGGAAAGCATCTGGTTCTGTTCTTGGCATATGGGCTCTGAAAGATACCTAATGTTTAGAGAAAGACTAGGTTAGGTAACCAGTTTGGGTCTTTCAGCTATGGCAAATTGCCATTTGCTCCCATGAAATATTTCACTTTATTCATAAATGATGAGAACTGTTTCAGATTAGTCTCGCTCAGCCACTTGGCTTAACATTAATACACAATATCTCATACACTGTTTTGAGTTTCTTCAATAATTCCTTGAACTGATATACAAATAATTCATTAGTGTCGACATATTTCACAACATTAGACCATCTCGGTAAGCTGTTTTTATATCAGTCCATTTTAAAACTGGAATCACACCAGTTTTTCTTGAATTATGTCTGTATTGGCCCACAATGATCTATGCAAGGCTGAGAATGCATGGAATTGCATTACACATATAGGAATAGAGTCTATTTGATATCAGTGTGGTATCTGTTTTTTCCACCAAGGTCTAGCCTGAGGCCCTGGTGGCCTGATGAACTCAAATACTAACTCAAATCTTATTCTCCTTAGTTTTTTGATATCAGTCAAGATCAGCTAAGAGTTTCCACCTATTTGGAAATATGGATGTCAAGATTATCATTTTATTGCCAATTATGTTTTTATCTTAAATAAACCCAAATTCTTCTTGCCATCGCATAAATTACTTAAACTAGAAACTGTCAGGAAAAATAATAAAAAAGCTCTTAATATAAATATGGAATATCAGTATGGAATGTAGTAATGGTTATAAATTATTTAATAAATTATTATTAAACTTTACCAGGCATTTATATAGCATTCTTTTATACCTCAAGAGTAGAATGTGAAATCTGTTTTGAACGTGAAAGAGAAAAACCAAAAGGAAAAGGAAAAGGAAAAATACATTGAATATTTTTATACTTTACTTTGGACATTATTACTCATTTCTGTTTGGATAATTCTTATTAAAACAGTTTCTCTTTTTCTTCAAAAACTATACTCTAAATACCTTAGCTTTTCTTCCAGTATAGTATGTTATACTGTTGTATACAGCTGGTTTTTCCATTCATATTTAAGTAGCAATTTGTAAATACATCCTAATAAGTGATCTTGATTTTATATAACTATTTCAAATTCTGTCATCTTTCACAGGGCCCCTCCTTCGTCTTTAAGATTGCTTTTTATTTTTCCAGTTATTTGCCATGGAAGATTTCTTCCTTCATCAAGCAATTCTTGCTGTAGTCTATTTCTTGAGTCCAGATGTATCTAAAATCAAAATAATTATATTTGTAATCCAAAACAGGAAGGTGGCTTTGATTGTATAATCCAATAGTTAGTCTTTTCAGAAATCCTTTCAGTTTCTCTGCCAGAAAGAAAAAGTTTTTTGGGGGCGGGGGGGGGGAATGGCTGTGTTGGGAGTTTGCCTTCGAAAAACAAAAACAAATCTGTGTGAGTGCTAGATGGCAAAATGCAACCTGAGAGAGTCAAACAAAACTTTGGCCATGTTTTCTTAGCTTAATTCTTGGTTTATGTGCCTAAGAATTAATAAAAGTACCACAAACTCTGAGCTGTGTTCTTTCATGCATGAACTAGAATCAAAACTCACTATCTGAGTTCTATACAGGAATGATATAATTCTATATTCTGAGAAACTTTGGTTCAGCATTAAGTAAATGGAGTCTTTTTGAAGTTTGTCTTTTCAAGACAGGTTAGCATTATAGACCATAGTCTGAATCCCAATCCCTTTAAATATTATTTCAATGCTCATGTTCTCACTTGAGCTTAGAGACCTCTTGGACAAAGTTTAGCAAGGTGAGTATGGTAACATTGTGCAGTGTGATCTGGAATTCTTTTGATCTTCTAGAGTCTGAGGAAGTTGAGGGAATCCTTCGTACCACAAGCTGCACTACCAGCAGGCTAGATCCAAGCCAAAAAGGTTTGTCAGAATAGCAGTGGGTGGCATCTAAAGCTGGATATGAGAAGGTAATTAATACCTCTTTGAGAGAGTGGCAAGTGCCACCAATTTTAAGGAGTGATGCACCTTCTCCTAAAGAGGTTGTCTCCTTACTGATCCCTTTAGACCTTTTGGCAGCATTTGGTACCAATGCTGTGGTATCTTCTGGGTGTCCTACAGGGGCCTGGAGTAAGAGGCACTGTTCTTCAATGGTTCTACTCATTCCTAAGTGGGCAGTTCCATTCAGTAGTCATTGGAATGAAAGCCCATGGTTTCTCCATTGTGGGGTGCCTCAGAGCTTGGCTTTCTGCCCTTTCATATTTAAATTTGTATGAAACTGCTGAGAGGACCCCTGTGTCTAGGATGATACAGGTAGTCCTTGACTTATGACCATTCATTTAACAACCGTTCGAAGTTACAGCGGCACTGAAAAAAGTGACTTACAACCAGTCCTCACACTTATGACTATCACAGCATCTCCACGGTCACATGATCAAAATCCAGGTGCTTGACAACCAGCATGTATTTATAATGGTTGCCGCATCCTGGGGTCATGTGATCACCATTTGCAACCTTCCCAGGGGGATTCCAACAAGCAAAGTCAATGGGGGAAGCTGGATTCACTTAATGACCATCGTGATTTGCTTAATGACTGTGGCAAAAAAGTCATAAAATCAGATGACTCACTTAACAACCGCATCACTTAGTGACAGAAGTTCTGGTCCCAAGTGTGGTCGTAAGTCGAGGACTACCTGTATATAAATAAATGAAATAAATATCCACAATATCAGAAATTCATTCATCATCTACAAGAGAGATGTTTACAATTATCTAGCAGCAGTGCCCGTTTACGTTTTGCATAAGATAATTAGGCCAGACTTTGTAGAAGAAATAATAAAACTAACAGAAGAACATTTCAACCTCCAGTATTGTGAAATGGACATTAGGCAGTTATTTGTGAGCAAAGGCATTTCAAGGGAGATGAGAAAGAGAATTAGCTGAATTAATGTTCATCCAGAGGCTTAATTATCTATTTTTAATGATAGTACATATATTAATTAACTCACTGAATGCTGCCAGGTTGTTGTGCCTTCAGCAACAATTTTTTGTGTATGTCACTATCAATAATATAATTGTCACTATCTGTATGCATTTAATTTTTTAATGACTTTACGGTTTTAATGTTTTGTGTGAGTTGCCCAGAGTCCCCCATTGGGGGGAGATGGGCGGGGGAGAAATTTAATAAATAAAATAAATAAGTTTTGCCTTTCCAAACTGTATGTATATACCTGCAGGTGATGCAGCTTAAACTGTAGTCTATCCTTGCAACAGAATAAACAGATATGTAACAGACCAGCATAAATGTTCTAATGAGAATGAAACTATGTAGTAAAAAGGTAACATTGCTTTTAAACTATCTGATTGCTCATTGGAAGGATTGATAATGAAGCTCAAGCTCAGATACTTTGGTCACCTAATGCGAAGAGAGGACTCTTTGGAAAAGACCCTGATGCTGGGAAAGATGGAAGGCAAAAGGAGAAGAGGACGGCAGAGGATGAGATGGCTAGATAGCATCACTGAAGCAATGAGCATGAAATTGAGCAAACTGAGGGAGGCAGTGAAAGATAGGAAGGCCTGGCGCAATATGGTTCATGGGGTCACGAAGAGTCGGACACGACTTAACGACTAAACAACAACAATCTTGCATGCAATTTAGCAGTGACAAAATACATATTCAGTTACACAGATGAAGCTGATTGCTCTGCTAAGAGAAATACTCATTTTCATGTTTCAGCATCAAACAATGGCCAGAAATAGAGACTGTGACCAGAGATGATAATGCTTACAGAATTCCTTGTAATATGTTGCAAAACCTGTTCTAAAATAAACAAACATGATAGTACAATTTCTGCTAAAGTTTGTTGGCATGGAGAAAGTTCTCTAAGCAAACAAGTGCTGAATCTTTGAACAACAGCTGCCATGAGTGGTCCAGGTGAAAACAGCATTTTCAACATAGCAGTTAATGTTTTAATTTTCTGAATAGATTAAAATTAAAATTCATAGCATGATAAATTGTTTAATGAAGTCTGTGTAACAAGTTGCTTATTTTGTTTATCCCCTGCCCTCAGACTGACTTTCTGTCTGGTGATATCACATGTTTCTATGCATTTGTTAAGTCAATGTTTTCCAAAGAAATCCTCCCAGCCAGTTGGTTGACGTTTGTTTTGTTTAGAAAAACTACAAGAGAAATCTGTGATTCAGTAATATTATTTATAAAGAATGGGTAACTTGTGCATGCAGGCTAGCTGTCTCTGTTGTTTCACAAGGAAAATCGACTTGGAGATGCTATTATAAATATATTTTCCTTCAAACGCAAGTATAATGCAAGTATTTTGTAATACAGTTCTGTAAAGTTGATTTTATACATTGCAATATTTTCCTACCTCTCAGAATATTCCAAAATAAATTTTTGGTAGACTAACTTATTTTTGAACTGGAATATGTTAGAAATTTCTTCGCCAGCGGTAAAAAAATTGGCATGTATTAGAAAACTGTAAAGAGCTCCACCGTGAGTTCAGCAAAAATGGGTTTAGCAAAAATGTTTCCAGAGGTTAAGAAATTCTCCTAGCATAGACCTAGATTAAAAATGGCTGAGAAAAGCTTTTGAAAGCCATGGTGGAAGAGAAATAAAAAGCATTCACAGTCATGTTTTGGAGAGGTGAGGGAATACAAAATGCATAACTTGGTAATGTTTTAATTAGAACTAAGCAATGCCAAATGACAGCAAGCTTTTAAGTTCCACTAAATTCTTTATCAGTTTAGATGTTAACAAAAAAGCAGAAGCAGCAGATATTTAAGCCACAAGGCTTGCAATAATTCAGTGTCATTCCTAAATGGAGTTTGTAGATGGAGTGCGGAATCATTGTTAGGTATTTTTAATATTAGAAGATTACTTCCAGTCTTCAAGAACACAGAAAATGGTTGCTCCCCCAAGCTCTGAAAATTCAAAGACCAAGTCATGTCATGGTTCAGAAACGCAGATACTTTGGCCTAGCAGAGCGCCTAAACAAAACATTGTAATTTAATGAATCATAGTTTTTGCATCAGCAGGGCCAGGAAGTCATTTCATTTGCCATACCAGGTATAAAAAGAGTTGAACTACATTGTGTAACATCACCTTGTGGTTGCAGAGGATTAGAGCTCAGTTGGTCTCTTGTATTGTGTTAAGGTTAACATACCAAATAAGAATTAACACCACGCAAAATGTATAATGGTTCTTTAAGATGTATAAAATCTTCTTCGTCCGCAAATGCAGTCTATCCTGCATGGCTTAATGTAGCCTGTTTCCAGGCATATAGGAACAATCTTAGTCATCTTGATCCATGGGAGGGAAGAAAAAAAATGACAATCCATTATCTTACTTTTTGGAAGAAGGCACCCCTAAGAGAAGAGACTTTGCAAGGCCTGCTGAAGCATTTTGATGTTGGAGAATATAATGTTTAAAATTCCTCCTGTTCCATTTTAATGCTCTTTTCCCATTTATTTTGAATGAAATTCCTTACCTCTACTCATAAGCATTATTAGCGTGTTTTAGAATTCTCAGCCTAGAACTGGTCAGAGGAGAGAGATACAGTATCTGAACTATTTACTTTCAAGGTTTTATTAACCATCTTAATGCTTATATTTAAATTCATGCTTGCAGTGTTATAAACTAAAGAAACAAACTCCCTTTGATATTTACATTGTATAAGAAGAATTACGAGTACCATGCTACATATACAAGGATATTGTCATTAAAACTTAATTGTGTCTGTGCAGCTGCTGAGAAAGCTGTCCTGTATTGAGATACTGTAGACTACTATTTCATCTATCTGAAAGTTGTCTAGAGAACAACTATTTGGCCTACCAGGAGATGCCAGGAATCGAATCTGGGATCTTCTGCACACAGTGCAAATGCTCTCTTATTAAGCTATAAGTTGATCGGTTGTATGAGTTTTGTCGCTTCTTGTATTCTTTCCTATTTGTTTGAATTATGGTTTCACATCAACATTTTTCATAAAGATTAACAGTGTATATATACTGTAGATAAGACAGCACCCTTCTGTTCTTATTATTAAAATCTTAACTAGATTCTGGTAAGAAACAATATATAAGCTTAAAAACTTGAATTCATTTATCATTACCAATGGGCAGAATTGAATGTGGGCCACACTTTAAACAAACTAACTTAATTCATATTGTGGATCAGAACATAGGCACTATAACGGTTTTCTACATTTTTGCAAAACAATTTTGCAAGACAGTTTTTATGCAGTTGAACTGCTTTATCCAGCCTATGTTTACATATTTCTTAAGAGCAAGTAAACAATCAGCTGTGCATGGTGAAGGTGCTTAGTTGTGCTTTAAAAAAAATTATGATTCATCTAGTATCTATACATGTAAAGATATAGGAAACTATTTTCTGTTCAATAAAGTCCCACGTTTTTATTAATTAATTTAAAAAAGCCATGGCTTTGGATTTTGCTCATAAGTATTTTCATTTTGTAAAATGGACGTGCCTGGTGTTGCATTCTGGACTAACTGAATCTGCCAAAGACTCTTCAGAGCAGGCTGCACATAGATAAAAGAACAGCATGGATCATTTTTGTTAGACGTGACCACCTAGGAAAAATCAGAGCTGAAATACTGCTATAAGTATTGGTTGCTATCTGATTCCAGGAGAATTCCCAAAGCATGAACTTTATTTTCCAAGCGGAAGACTACTCTGTTAAGAACAAACTGAAACCTACAGTGGGAGAATTCACCTACCCCCTATGAACAATACTTCTGTATTGCCTCAGTTTCAGATTGCTAGCATGTTTTTGTTGTATAGTATATCATTTGTATGATATAACATCTCCCAAATCTCTGGACAGATCCCAAAACCTAATGGCAAAGGGAGAAAAATGGGAACTTGTGAGATTCAAGGAATTAAAAGTATCTAAGAACTATATCATGAAACTAATCTTGCAGAAAAGAACTCAGTATAGCAGGGTAATCTCAAGACTTATTCCTACAAGACTGTGAAGAATGATACCATAACTTCCGATATCCTAGCAAAAATTATTAACAATAGTGGCCAAAGCTATCTCTGAAACAACCAGATCTGAATAGATCTAGATTTGTTACTCAGGTATTTATAAGCACCTTAAAAAAGAAAAACTTTCGGTTTATATTGTCTTGCCTTGGTGTAGCTGCTTGGTAGTTCTAACTACCTTCTACAAGAATACACTTACTTAGTGTCCTTCCCCCAACTCCTGGATGATAGAGAGAGGTTCTTAGTGATAAGTAAAAGAAAGAACTTCTGTACTGTCACATCCTGGCCCAATAGCATTAAAAGATGTGGTTGGGGAAATCAGCCTATCCTAACTTTGTAGGGAGACAGCTCACTCACAAAAAATAGAATCAAACTCTTATTTTTAAAAAAGAGCATGTGGAATTTAATTTTTAACTTTTAAGTAATTACATGTGGGTTCCCTTTGGAAGTTGGTGACAGAATCAGTCAGAAGGTTGAACAATTCCCTTCAAATAGGATTTTATTACAAAAATAAATATATCAAATGTAAAGAGTTTTGCTTTTCTCCAAGGAGCTATTTTCCTTTTGCTTTCTGTATATTAACCTCTGTTAATATTCTGTATATTAACCTCCATTCATTTACAGTTCTATACTCTTATGGTTCTAGATTTTAGTAGTAATAACTGTATTAGTCATTGGCCAGCCTTTTATATATATTTTTTAAGAAATTACAAGACTTACATTAAAATATATAAACATTTCCTAGAATATAAATAGAAGTGAATAAAACAGCGTAGTCTGCCAAATACTATAAATACAAATAGTAAAATATTGAAAATCTAAATACTTAAAATTAATTATCTAGATTATGAAAGTACTTTATGAATAAAATGCTAACATATTACTATTACTGAGTATGTGTGCACACCCATATCTATATACATTGTGATCAGTGGCAACTGAAGCATAACTAAAAACATAAAACAGTGCAGAAAGCATTAAAATTGTGTATGGGGTTGTAAAATTAGGAGAGTAATTTTCTGCATAAAGCAATATCAGCTGAAATAATTTTTTAACATTATGCTTTTATTTTAGCAAATATATTTGGCCATTCATCTTAATCAAATAACTCTAGACAGCTGATAAAAATGTAAGCACAGCATAAAACACCAAAAATTTAAAAGGGATAGATATTATGCTATATTCTCTGATAGCAGAAAAAGAAAACATACAGTGTGAGATTCTGGTCCTGAGAACAAATAGAATTACTGTTACCAAGCAGTGTTACAAGGTTAGGATGCAAGTTGCTGTAGAAAGGACATTGAAGGAACAGTGGGCTAGAATCTCAGATTCCTCCAGGTCATGGGCAGGTCCACACTGCAAAAAGGGTCACTGTTTACCTTTCTTCTGATACTTCAGAGGGCAAGACATTAAAGTGGGCTGAGGAAAAAGTTCTACAGGGCCTTGTACAATTTATATTGATTACGTTATTTGCTGGCTTGAAGGGTTTCCTGTTTATATCCTGCCAGTATTTATTACCTAATTTTCCCTTCTCTAACTGACATACAACAAGAGCTTTGTCAAACACCTGCTGCTGGATTGCAGCTTAATAGCCCCATGATCAGAGGGCTCTGCATGAGAAGCCACACTGTTTCTAAGTTCTGGCTTTCCAAAAAAAGTGGAGTTACCAAGAAGGTTCATGGCAGCTGTGGAACTGCTTGAGAAGTGAAACTTGAGCCTAAAATAGAGCCAGCATATGCGGATCCTAAATTTCTAATTGAAGTACTGTGTTCAAAATTCAGCAAGGTACTCAAAATAGCACTGGGAATCTGGATTTAATAATAATAAAGGGCTTTAAGTTATAATACGCACATACCTAAGAGCCATATAACATCTGGGAGATGAACTTGGCTTTAGACAGTACTCTCAGAGATACGTTTTTGCTTATATGGTGTGAAAGAAACCATGGGCCTTAGTGCCGTTATTGGCCTTATCAGAAATAGATTTAATTTGTTCACACCAAAGGGTTGGACCATGCTAAGGTATGCTAAGGATAAAACCTGGTCTTTTTAATTATCTGACATTTGCAATATTTAAATTCCTTTGAGAAAACCATGATTTTGGTTTTAGAATAGTTTATTGTGAGCCTTTCCTCCTTACAGTAATCTGCTGAGAGCTATGCGCTTCTTCTGAGTTAGGGACAGAATGGCTGCATCATCAGCATAGAGAACTGCAGCCAGCTGTCTGTTGTTAATTTTAGGGGTGTGGAATTCTGCTTTGATTAAAGTAGTGACCACTGATTTTGCATAGATACTGAAAAGAAGAGGGCCCAGAATACAGCCCTGCTTTACTCCTTTCTAAATTGACATATCTGCAATGAGGTGGCCACAGCTACCATGTCTAACTTGCGTAACTGTTTCCATGCAACTTTCTAATTAAGCAAAGTAACCACCAATCTGTGGATGAACGAAACAGCTTCCACCAGACTCTTTCTGTAGAGATGGAGTCAAAAGCTGATTTTAAATTGACGAAAGCAACATATAAAGGAGTATGCGTGCATATATTTATCTGCTAAAAATTGTGAGATAGCTCCATGATGGGTGTCAGTATTCTTACCATATATTCTGTTTTAAAAAGAAAAGTGAATTCCCTCCAGATTTGCTTATTTCCAGTAAAATTTCCAATAAAATTATGCTTCGATTTTAGTCAGTCCTCTCCAGCTCAGACTGCCCATAACCTATGTGACATCAGTTGACTGATTACTGTGGTTCTACCTTGCCTATTGTAATGGTTGTGGCGCAGTAGTTTTTGTTTTATCCTGGGCTTTCTGGGACCTGCTATCTCTGGCCCATTCTGGCTTCACCCTGTTTAGTACTTGGTGTGCCGTCTTAGGCGCTGTTAGGTTCTCCCAACGTTGCTAGTCTTCTGCTGGACACTGTTGACTGCTTGTGCCAGTCAGCTGATGTCTGCTAGGCTACAGAAGTGCAGATGACTTATGCTAACTCTTCTTTGCTACCCCGGGTTTCTTGTGCTCATTCTTTCTCTCTTCACTCCTCAACTCTTCTTTCCTCCATTTTTCAACTTGTCTCTTCACTTGACATCTCCTTCAGCTGTCCACATTACCATTTCCTTTCTCTGCCATCCTCACACTCCGTACTCCTGGTTAAAGGACCAAATAAGGAAAAAGAAGATAATGGGAGAGACAGGAATGTAAGCCACAGTCCTTCCTCTTACATGGAGGAAATAAAAATATGAGGCTGCTCAGATAGCAGCTTAGAAAACCTCCAGTAGAAAAATACATAAGATAAGAGCAGATACCAAGATGTTGCTGACCTGCTGCTATTTAAAAGTAACTTGTGATGTGAAAAAGGTGCCAAATTGCATAAAATGCACAAAGACTAAGCCTATATAGAGACAATACTTACCAGAGACCAAAAAATTAGTCTTAAATACCCAGACCAAAAAACCCACGAAACTTAGCACATTTTTTAGCTTTCCTGTTCCTCTGGAGAACTGATGACTCATGGAACAGTTACTTCTGTGTGAATTTTTTATCCAAAAAATTCTTCCTGTAAATTCCAGTTTTAATCAGAGGTTGGTGAAGAATCTCAGCTTTCTCTTTGTCCTTTCCGCCACCTTTGTAGACAACTTTTTCTTCTCCTGCTGGACAACTGCCTCCAGTTTTCAAAAGAACAAAAGTTTTCCACTTGGAAAGGGAGGAGTTGTATGGAATCTCTCCTTTTTCTTATCTACTAAGGTAAACATTTGTCTTCAGAAAGAACCTGTTTGAGACAAGGGGAAGTGTATTCCTTGTCTGGAAAGCAACTGTCAACCTTATGAAAGCTGAGTGGCATCACAATTTAAGTGGAGACAGGGTTATTTTCAAACAGTTCTTGTCCTGTCGCAGTCATCTTGACTTTTGGTGAAATACTGTAGCACCTTCCACAGCTTTCTGAGCCCGCTGGTCCAGAGCCAGAAAAGGTAAGACACATGTATAGACAGCCTCATGCTTCTTATAGTATTGTCAGGTTTAATCTTGGTAACAAACAGTACATTATTGGATTCTCTTATGACTGTTGCATCCAAGCAAATACGATGGGTTTTATCCACAAAGTTTAGGTAATTCTAATATTACAGCAGGACGTTACCTAATCATAGATTGGTTTTGATGCTTTCTCCAGCTAAGATAACACTAGTGAAAGGATTCTATATGTACTTTTCCTTCTCTACTCCAAATTGATCCCGCTACTGCAAAGTACCGATTCAGCTACTA
Organism: Liasis olivaceus; assembly: GCA_030867105.1. Taxonomy (NCBI): domain Eukaryota; kingdom Metazoa; phylum Chordata; class Lepidosauria; order Squamata; family Pythonidae; genus Liasis; species Liasis olivaceus. Next base: position 27,441,271 of record CM061355.1, on the reverse strand, counting down.
ATGACCTGGAGTCATGACAGTCTCATTTCGAATGTGCAAAGTCACAATGAAGAAAAGGCATCCCTCTTCTTACTTAAAGGTTTCTTCTAAGTTTTCTTTATTTTCCATTATGATAGTTTGATGAAGAACAAAACTAAGTGCAACTGTAATAGTTTTCTGTGAGCCATTGTACAATCTGCCACAATATTAATGAATCCCAGATCAAAATCAGTTTATTGGTATTTGTATAGTCAGTTATTTGTATTTGAGCGTCCCTGTATAATGGAAGGCAACAAACTATAAATATTTTGCTCAAGTGCACATGATAATTTAATAAGAGAATTCACAATCAGTTAACAATGGGGGAGGGAGTATTAGCATCAATTTTGTACTAGATACACACCAAGAAGTGAAGGAAAGGCAGGCCGGCAGCAGCAAAGGACAGGAATACACAGCCCTGTTTTTAGCTGTTCAGAGAGCAACTGGAGCAAGAATAGGAGAGGAAACGAATAAGCCACAGTCTGTTTGGGGAAGAAGAAGTAAAAGAAGCTATATAAGGCAAATATGGTTACCTCTATTTTCTCTAAGGCAGAATAGCCAGTTGTAACGTGTGCAAAATAAAACAGGCTTCACACTTGCAAATCATGTTTCTGAACTACAGCTCTTAGCATTCTTCATCATTGGTCAATTTAGCAAGGGTGTGCTAGGATTTCTTAGAAACATCTGGAGGGATACAGATTCTCTGTGCCTTTGTGAGGCCATTAGACAAAATTGGTTTGAGGCCATATTCAATCAGTGGGCTTTCAGTTGAACACCCCCCAGTCAGTATTAAACCTGCATGCATACACTTAATGTAAATAGATACAGTTAGACTATTGAGGTGCACAGATACACTTAGAGTAAATAGATAAATATCTTTTTATAGATAGTTTAGTTGATAATTTATTAGCTTGGGGTCTGAGTAAATAATAGGCCTCGGGTTATTACTTTTCCCTTCTTGATAAAAAGCAGTCAGCTTCAAGACATTTATTGAATGTCATTTAGAACTAAATATTTTTGGTTTTAATATCGCGGGGAATGCATTTTACTTGCAAGAAGCACTTGCTGTAGCAGAACAGATATGTTTGAAATTCACCAGGGGCAATGTCCTCTATATAGTGGGTCTTTCTTTCTTTCTTCCTTTCTCTCTCTGCAAGGATGCAAAATATATGTGGTTCTTTGTCTTCTGTATTTTGTGACAAAAGAATTCCCATTTGAATTGCGGTGCTCTATTCAGTCTCCCTCTGAGCCTGTGATTAACAGCAGTCAGTCTTTGCAGTATTCTGACGTCATCCAGTGTATGCATAAGCTATGCTATTGTCTTACTGAGAGCAGGGGCTGAGGATTGCAGTATATAGTGTCTGCTACCTATTTCTGCCTCACTGCATCAACAGAAGAGACACAGACTCTTCCTTGTCTTCTGGATTTTTAAAATAAATACTCCTGATTTTTTAGAGCTTCCTGTTGCTATTACGAAGAACCGTTTTTGCTTTAAGGGCAGCAAGAAAGGCTGGCTGTAGAGTGAAGCTTGGGAGAACGTAAAATCTGGCAGTTGGATAGCTGTGGGAACTGCATTGTCTGGCTTCATGATTCCTGCTGTGTAGCAGCCTCATCCCTTCTCTTACAGATTCCCTCTATCTCTCTCCCTTTTAACCCATCTTTTGAGATACAAGCATCTGGAGCCAGCCATGTTTGGCACAGAGTCGTCATGTAAGTAAATGTGTTGCCTGACTTGTATTTCTGTTTTGGAACAGAACTTGCTCTGTGGTTTCGATCCACAGCCAACAACTATCTGGTATGCTGAACAGCAGCAACAAAATGTGTTGTTCTAGTTTGTTAAGGGACTGGGGACGCTGTGAAGGTTTCATCCAGCTCTCTCTATGCATGTCTTTGACACTGGCTGCAAGGCAGCGTAGAATTGATGGTGATGCTGAATCCAGGCCACTTGGAGAAAATATGATTGCTCTTGAAGGTGTGTGTATATCTGGGTCTCTTCAAGACTCTCTCACACATATGCATCGTGGCAGGTGACAGTCATTTCTAAAGGTGCAGTAACGAAGGTGTTAGAAAGATTGATAGATTATATGCTGGAAAACTGGAATGTATCTGATTTAACAAAAGAGTGGTAGCTTGCTGCTGTGAAAGAATAGGCATTTCTTGGGGGGATGTTTTGTTTTAAAGCCTCAAAAGCTTGCTTTAGTGGTATGATGGGGTACAAAGGACAAGCATTTGAGATATAGTAAGAGGAAGATAATGCCATTCATTTGTGGCATACAGAAACTTACAAGCTCCGTCTGGTGAAGCCCATCTTTGAAAACTGGATGGATTTGTTTCCTCCTCAAAGAATTATTGGGGAGCTACCTAAAGTGAGAACAGATTGTGATGGGTGTTCACTCCTAATAATAATATTGATGGTAACACACATATGTAAGAGACAAGGATGATTAATAGCCAATGAGGCTATTAACAAAAAGCAAAATAATATATTATACTAACATTAGATACTATGTAATTCTGCACAAAAATACTTAACCTCTCATGATGTAAATGTTATGACATGGGAAGCCATTTATTTTCTTTTCTAGTTAATCTGAAGAGATTACAGAGATTATAGATCATTCAGAACAATAACATTTTAGGAAATCTGACACTTAAAAACCTATGGTTTCAAAGGGTTAATTGGTTCTTTTGATTTAGCTTCCCACTCTTTGTAACACAATGCCTGCTCAAGGTCAAGGCAGAATAAAATGCATCATTGCCTGTACATTGTTATAGTTCGCTTCCCTTCCCCTAGAAATGTTGCATTCATGTCTTCTTCATTTAATGTAAGTTGATGCTTGTTTTTTTTAATACATTTAATAGTTGATATTGGAAATAAAAACCCTAAATGCTTTTAATCTTGTGAAATGGCACTTCCCCAAATATCCGGGCAATGTAACTTGTAAGGGTCTTCATAAACAGTTCTAGAAGAAAAGGAAATGAAAGCTGGAGTATTGTTCAACCCTTTTACTAAGAATATATGCTGTAATGATAGCTAATGGTGAATAGGCATATCTAATAAATTGTCCTCAGCATAAAGGGTTTCCTCATTGTTTACTGAACTATTTGGTAGAGTCACCAGTGTGCTGCTTAACTGGCTGCTGTTCTGGTAACAGCTGGGCAAGCCTTTGTTACTATGACATCCAGATTAATGAATTTTCTATTTTAAAAGAGTATGTGATGCAATCAAGACTAAGAACTATTTATTTTATAAAATGTATTTTCTTTGTTATTAAAAGCAACAAAGCAAAAAAAAAATCATTGTTCTTGAGAATTCATCCAACAGAAAATAGAGTAACCTTAGGCAGAGGTAAATGTTGTTTTATTGAATTCTAGACACATTTCAAATCAGATATTAGCAGCATCAGAACTGATCAGAGGGAGTTTGCAAGGGCTTTTCATTTTCCTTTTTATATACTATTAGCTTCAGGCAGCCATACATTTGCACTTAACTGTGTTAAAAGCCTGAGGTTTATGGTATGCAAGGTTCTGTTCACCCCATGTGGAAGTGATGAATCACAATTTAAAGGGAATACAATACTGATTCAGTGGCATTTTTCAGTGGTATGTTACTTTGAAAAGTGTTCCAAACAGATGTCTGTCTGTCTGCATTATGAGATAAGCCATGAGTGCCTTAATCTTTTTTTAGCCCAAATCTTTCCATTTTTCTTGAATAGCCTTGCTTCTGATACTAAACCCCATTCGTATGTTGACCTTACTGATTTTGATGAGAAGCATTTTCAGGTTGTCTATCCTGTCCAATTTTTGAATTCTCTTTCCCACACTATTTCTAAATTTCCTCATTTGTATCATCCATATGGAAATTATTATTCAAAATAGGATGAAATCTGCTGAATGAAGAGGTGATTCCAATCTTGTTTTGAGAAGGCAATCAACATAGATACAACCCTTCTAAAACTCTTCATGGAAATCTGTTGTCAGCAGCTTGAGGAAATTCATTTTTACAGTAGGATATAGGGAAGAACTGTGGATTAGTGAGAGTCTTCTACTAGAAGATATTCAGATCTTGAGTAAGGAAGTAAAAGGCTACATCTGGCTCAGTAATATTTTTTTCCTGAAACTTCTTTCATATATATTTCACAGAGACTTTCCATTAGAGTTAATTATATTGTGAGAATTACTTTCTTCTTAACATTAGTCGTAGTTTAAAATCCTTTTAAATTCCTCTCAGAGCTATGTTTAGAATAGAGACTTCAAAGATATTTCTATCGTCCTTCTACCGTATTGCTTCTTAAACTTCATAAAAGTTAGGCAGGTTCCTTACTTTATGCAGAGCAGTAAGTCCATTCAGCTAAACATGTTCTATAGAACTTCAGTCTATCTGTACAAATATCTTTCTAAGCAACCATGTCATGAGGATATGGGAAAGAGGCTTACATGCAAACCTATTTGCCCATCATAGTGCACTCTTATGCATGAGCAGGCAAATAGCTGCATAGGATTGTAAAAATGTGTAAAGGTATCATGTTAGGATTCTTCCTTAAAAGTAGCCTAAGTTTTTTATATTTTGCATTCATTAAAAAAATCAGTTCACAATGTAGATTCCATTTTGTATAAATATGGTTTACTGTCAGAGTACACTGCCATCTTAGATGGCACAGTTCAGGAAGCAATGTTTAAGCATGGGAATTTGAGCGCCTGGTTTAGCTATGTGAAAAATTCAATTCTTCAATACCTCCAGATAAAAGTTTCCTTTTTGATATCTTAGAAATCATTGCTAGCCATTGGAAAAAAAAAATTCTGATGAGGGTTGCATTTCCTTGGGGGTAATCTATTAGGGAACACATTAAGGTAGTTGCTTGGGCCAGATCCAAAGGCAGATGAGGTCACCCATTTCCTGTGCCACCCTTTCTTCTTTCTCTTACTCTGCCATCATTCCTTTCTATCCCTGTGCTCCTTTCAACATTCTAGTGCCCTAGAACATTCTTGATTCTGGAACTCAATCTGGATGATAATATTAAAAGAATTGAACAAATATTATGCAAGTTTGGGTTCAGGAAAAATGTTTTGGTCTTGACTGGAATGATAAAGATTTGGTGTAAGATGCATATCCCTAGAGATGGCATTTCATAGATGAGGTATCTCTACTGAAACAGTTCTTCCCTATTTGCTACCAGTTAGCATCCCAAGACCAGCCTGGCTACCTGCTGAAGTATGTCAGAGAAACCTCATAGCATTTGGCAAGTTCATGTCCCAAGACATTTCTAACTTGAAAGGTTAGTATCACCAACTTTGAATTGCGCTTGGAAACAAGCAAATAGTGAACTGGTGAGATCTCAGCAAGGCAAAAAATGAGACATCACTGGAGACAGCCCCCATCTCCTGAACTGCCTCAAATTGATTTCTTTTTTGCCTTTCAGACACTTTTTTTCCCAGAAACCTGCTCCACCATCTTTGCTGTTGGTGACAAGAGTACAGTGGGGTGAGGCAAGGAAGTGGGGTGTGGCAAGGACGGAGGCACCTTTTCTCAACCTAAGTTAAGCGGATCAGTTTATCCCTGGCTAGAGCTCTACAGAATTCCCACTCCTGTTTAGGACTCTGGGCTTTTTCACTTCTTAGCAAGAGTTGGCAGATACATACCCTGTGGACTGCATAGGCCAGTAGTAAGCTTTGCGTTTCTGTCATGGGGGACAAAAACTGCATCTTTGCACTCACTGACTGGAAGCCTGGGTCTCTGAAGCACTTTTGGTGGGGATTTTGGGGAGTCTACCCCAAGTGGCAGTTCCTTGATGCTGATATTGCATAAGATTTATTGATTGCTGCAACTTCATGTTAGCCTTACAAAATACGATTTGGTACTCAGTCAGTGTAGCCAAAATTTTCACAGTTTCCCTACCTGGAACTTACCAGTGGAAAATAACTTGTGGAAGATCTTCCGCAAGATCAATATTTCGTAGACTAAACAAATACAAAAGTTGAGTGAGGTTTTGCTCTTTCTGACAGCCAAAGCAAAAATGGTCATTGAGGTGCATAGCTCAGAAGCTGCATGGGGAAGCAGTCCTTCAACAGGTCAATTGGAACTCAGCAGGTTGTCATCCTTTGAAGAACTTTTCATGGGCACTAAATTGTTCTCAGAGGAGGTTTTCTTATGGTTTCCCATGGACAGCACCACTTTCTTGCCAGGTTACCTTCATCCAGCTTCAGTCTGCCTCAGCACCATGCTGGTAAGAAGATCAAGGCTCTGCTTTGAGGATACTTCCTTTGCAAAAGGTAGATGGGCTATCCTTGAGCCAGGGCAAGAAGGATATGGTGGATGAACTATTAGAGGATGCCCTTTTTAGCTGATTAGCAGAATGCAACCAACTGACTGTTTCCACATTGCAGAAATGTCCCCACATGTAATATTTAATAATTTCTTCTACACTTCGCAATGTCCTTAAATTATGAAAAATGATGTTTTCTTTTAAATAACTACCATTACAGACCTCTGCTCCCAAAGTCCCTAGAGTAACAGCAGCTAAAGAAGATAAAGGCTGAAGGACCTCTGTATTCAGCATGTATGCCTTACTGCCAGGCCTATGAGAGTTTTATGAGAGTTACATAAAACAGTTATGAGACCTAGATCTGACAAGGTCAGAAGCAAACACCCTGAGACTGGAATCTTCTGTTATAGGAACCTTACACAGATATAAGCATTCCTTCCACCCAAAGTGTGAGAGTCTAAGCCCATGATGCCACACAGATGGAGGAAAGAGACCACAAAATTAAATCTTCCCTTTTCTTGGGTGGTACTGTTGCCAGTCACTGGGGTTCTTCTCTTACAGTTTTTCCCTATTCTTGCAATAAGCATACTTATCAAATCCTTAAATCACTGTCTGTTGCTAGTTCTAATATTGGCCAAGAGAAGCCTCACAGTATGGTTGTGGGTCATCCACCCCACTAGGATACACCTTTGGCAGCCCCCAGAGTGGATCATCAAATCTTTATTACAGGGTGGGGTGCAGTCATTAAAAAGAAGCATGAAGGTTCTAAAAATACTGTGTACGTACATCAAGAGTAAAAATGAAAATCTAAAAAGTATTATAAAAAGCTAGAAGATATTAAAAACTGAATGTATATATATATAAAGTAAGACTCTAAAAGAAGGAGTGGGAGCATACGACGGGTGTAGTGTGAGATTATATCAAGTTACAAAGCACTCTAATATGGCAAACTAGGTGCTCATTAGATCTAGTTGATAAAGTTGAGCCCCAAGCACAGGTCAACTCCCAAACATTTGAACCTGCTTTTCAGGGAAGAATGGGAGTTTGAAGTCTTGTAGAGGCTTAACACATACAACTTATCTCTTAAAAACATCCTGCCCCATCCCCAAAGTAGTTCTACTGTTGCTCTGCATGTGGCTGTTGCCATGCTGTGCAAAACAAGCATGGCCCTTGAGCAACACTTTGTGCACCTTTGATTTAGAAATGTAAACCAGGCTGTGAGAAGTGAAGCCAGTGAAACAGAAGGAACTAAAAGTTGCTGTGAAACACCAGTCAATCCTTCCAGTTTTCAGCACTGACAAGATCTTCTGGAAAAGGGAAGGCACAGACTTCTGTATGGTTTAAAAGCTTGTACCAGACCTATGGAAATTATGCTTGGTTGTTATTTAGCCATCTCAGTATTAGCCTCATTCATCCACGGTTAGCTTTAGTGATACAACTGCCCATAGTGAATGACAAAGTACTTTGGAAGATAGAATTACAATTTAACAAATGTGTCAAAGAATAATTGGGTGAAATCTAGTAATTTCAGTGTCCTGCTTTTGCCAGTAATATCAAATTGATTATGGAATGAAAATATAAGGAATATATGGGATATGCTTCTATGAGGTATCAGCAACGTATTTACTGGAGTGGATTAGGTTGTGTTGTCATCCCTGTGTTTCAGGAAAGATAATCAGGCTGTAACCTACAGAAATAGAGAATTGTGGGGCCTTTTCATCAGCTCTGTTGCAAGGCCAGGAACATTACATTCCTGTCCATATCTGATCTGGCTTTTTCTCATCCTTCCTCACTGTACTTTTCCCCCCCCCCCTTTGTGTTGTATCTTTTCTTGTTGTCATATTGTTATTTTATTTTATTTGAAAGACTATCAGCTGAAGAATGGTAAAGTGCTGCTACAATAACCAATGGATTTCATAACATACATGAAGTACTTTAAGGGAAAATGTGTAATTCCTAAAATTTAGGTTGGATGTCAGAAAATCTTTTGAAATGTAAATGTGGTTAAGAAAGCAACAGATTGATCCTAAACCTCAGCCCACACTTTGCCTCTTTGAGCGAAACATTGGATAAGATTCCACAATTGTTTGCTAACTACTAATACATATATGGTTAATCAAAAACAATTACTATAATGGTTTACTAGTTGCTTAGTTAATCCCATCAGTATTAAGACTACAGTTACCGATCCATTGATGCTCATCCTCTTAACTACAGATTGAATTAAGCATGTAGTCTCAGAAAGGTGGGAAAGATGATGGGTATTTCTGAACATAGTTTTTTCATGCTTTGGTGGGCCTTTAGTATAAATCAGTATGGAGTTCACTTGCATAATTCCCATTGAAACAAGCCAGGACTCTCATGTATATATAATGGAATAAGTATGTATTTTTAAAAATGTAAGGATGAATTTGACCTTTACTCAGTGTTTCTTGGCAATGCAATAGAGTTGTTTTTTCTTGGGTATTTGGAATAGCCTTACTATTTCCAGGGCATACATATTAAAGTAGCATGACGATGACATAATAATGTACATGAAGCTGAAGCATTCCAGTTTGCTTTTATGCAACCTTTAATCTATCATATTGCTTTGCACTTCTCTGCCTATTCAGTATTTCAGCTTTTGGTTTTCTATTTTCCACCACAATCTTTAGATGTACTGTTTTCTTAACTGAAACCCTCAATTATACATCCTTACATTTTTGTCTTCTTCCCAGATGGCTTCCTCATTGGAAATTGGGAACCATCCTCTATTGGCAATCTGTGCAGAAAATTACTGGCATGAGCCCAGTGCCATAGACTTTTGCACAATATGATCTGCATTGTATATTGCTTCAGACTAAATTAGTAGCTGCATTTAAAAGACTGGAACTGCCAATTCGGGGGAAGAATAAGAATGGCTTGGTGATCTTTTGTTTTAGCCTGGCCAACACTTAATACTGATAGCCATTCAGCTGGGATGGTAGCAGTATACTTGAATACCAGCTGTGTGACAGCATGTGCTGTTGTGCTATTCTCAGCAACTGTGGAAATGAGGCATTTCCATTTCATTTGCATCTCTTTTTTTTTTAAGTAAATAAACAAGCATAACTAGTTCATTTATGCTCCTAAAATTCATTAAGTCTATCTACAAAGGGGTCTTTTTCACTCCCATGTACAGTATTTTTCTTTTTAATGACATTGTTTAAGGATTAAAGATGTAGTCAGATATTCTTGGGCCGACATGCAAAGTTTTATTCATTCCGACTTTGTCACCTGCATAATCTATAAGCTGCACTCAGTTTTTTGTCTTAAATCTGTAGTACAAAGGAAACAATATTATTAGCTCTTTGTTTCAAAATACTGAAAATTTTTGTTTTATATATTTGTAGAGAGACTGGATTGGATATATTGCTGTTCAGTGAGATGAACTAGGGAGAGTTACCAGAATCTTACAGAACACTTGGGGAATGGGGACAGGATAACATAAGCTACTCTATCCAACAGCATTTAAAAATATGGGGGAAATACACAGAACTGATTATTACATGTATCTGCTGTCCTTAGTGTTTAGCTTTTTTTGGCCCCAAGGAAAATGAACCGAGTTTTTATAAGATTTATGTGATTTGTTTGCTCTGAGGCAAGCAGCTGTACAAAACCTTAGATAGTTCTTTGTTTAGATCTGAACTTACAGGAAAGATATAGAGGTCTGTGATATTCTAGCTTCACTAACTTAACAGTAAATCAATAGTGTGATTTAAATAATTCCTAACAGGCAAATTGAGCATAATTATTTATATTTAGGGATAGATTGATATTTAAATTTACAATTAGCATTTAAATTGATTTAATCTTTTTCAGAAATGCTTTAATCAAAATCTGAATCTATTATTTCTATAAATATAGCAACATTAAATATGTTTTGTTTCATATGCAGACAAAGTACTATTCATGATTCCCTTTCCCATTTTTTATTCTCACAATAATCCTGTGGCTCCAGTTAAGTAGAGAGATAATATTACATTACTGCTAATAATATAAGTGCTAATATCTATTGTAGTGTCAACTAACCAAGAATATTTTATTGATTTCTTCAACTTCTGTGGTGCTCCATTTCCAGAGACTCTGAGCAGAAAGGTACTGTTATATTTGATGCATCTGTGATTTTGGGCATTTTATATTTGTTAACATTTAGTATGCATTTAAAAACTATTCAATAATAATAATAGTAATAATTTGTGATATGTATACGAGTGATTCTGGGCTGTTTACAAATTGTTAAAAACATTTAAAAACAAAAACAATGCAAAACAAAAAAGAACAAAGATGGCAGTGATGACAAACCCAGACTGGAACAAAGAAAAAGAGAAAAAGAAAAAGAAAAAATGTTGGTTAACGTGCTTTGTATCGCATGTCATTTCTGTGCTTCAATATCTGCTTGTTCCATTTGCTCAGAGACTGAATTTGAGAACTGAAAGCCAGTTCTGAGATTCTGAAGGCATGATCTCTCATTCTTTGTTACATGAAGAAAGCTCCATGTTTAATATCTGATATTTTCTGTCTATTGGACATCAAGTAATAGGTGATGTGACCTTGGCCTGGGGCTCTAGTGAGCTACTGCCCAATATAAATGCAGCTTCTTGTTTTTCTGAATGCTATATTAGTACAAGGCCTGTTTTTGAAATGTAATCCTTTCTATTTCATCTGTCATGCCAAGCAGCTGAGCTAAGTGAAAGCCAACAGTCACTGAATAAAATTAATATCAGTTACTTTTATAATACCTTGAATTTACTAGTGATGCAAGTGATAACCTGTCATATTTTCAGCCCATCATAATTTTTTAGTTTGTAACTGTGGGAGTCAAGGGGCGCATTTAATGCATATACGAGCATTTAATGCATATACGAGTTTCAGAGTGCCTTCAAGGAATTAAAAGGGGCAGCCCAGCTATATGCCTAGTCTCACCTTATTTCTGCTGTCATTCTGAATGTAATTGAGATTGGCTATAGCACTAGATTCTACTGCAAAGTTTTACTTCTTGTGTCAATGTTGGTAGAGGAAATCAAGAATTTAAATGTTCCTATTTCTGTATATGTAGAAGCAACTGCAAGGTAAAGTCCCTGTAATTATAGGGAATTGAAGCTTTGTATGGTAAATCCCTTTGCTCCAACCAAGTCACTTGGGACTTCACAAGCATACTGATTAGAGTGTGTGGATAGCTTTGTTTCTAAATCCTTTTTAAATATACCTTGTCTCTGTAAATTTCTCTGTGAGAAATTACAGCATCTTTTTATCCTGCCCCCAATAATTCTGGTAATAATCATGCACAGCCTGAATGTTCAAAATCTTTTGAGGTTTGGTGGAGCTGCCGTCAGATTGAAGTTTTTTGGTTCCATGGAACCCTTTATTAATTGTACAATATTCTGTTTGTTTATTGGCTCCCTTCTCCATATTATCTACCTTTCTGCCAAAGCAAACAGGACACTTATAATATTAAAAATGATTACAATCTAATTTTAGGTATATTCTTCCATAACTAAACAGATTTTAAATTGGCTGATAGTTATTGAGACACTTATTAAGAGATACTGGAATCCTCTAACTAGAAGTGATGATCATTTTAAGATCAAGACTCAAAAGTGAAGAGGAATCTCCTGACTGTGAAAGCTATTAAGCAGTGGAATAGCCTGCTTCCTGCAGTAATGACCGCTCCCTTACTGGAGATTTTCAAGCAAAGGTTGGACAACTGTTTGTCTGGAATGAATAAGGAAACCTGGGCTGGTGGCTGGAGTAGGACATCTCCAAGGTCTCTCCCAACCTTATCTGTCTATCCCTCCCTCCCTCCCTCCCTTATTTATTTATTTATTTATTTATTTATTAATCAAATTTGTATAGCCGCCCATCTCACAGAAAAACAACTCTGGGCAGCTTACAACAATCCAATAAAAACAACACATACATAAACAATCAGTATAAAAATAGAAAAACCAATATTAAAATATAATTATGATAAAAAAATATGCAAACCCTAGGCAAGAGAGAATAAGGATAGCTAACTCAGCAATGGAGCCATCTAAGCTTGTCTTCAGTTTCCTGGGAGCCCTGGGCCTGGTGACATCATCATATCTGTGATGCTGTGTTCTATATCAGAGGTTCTCAACTGGGGGCCCTAAATTATTTCAAAGGGGCCACAGATGAAAAACATGAAACAGAAGGGCCACAACACATGCCAAGGGGGCCACAGAAAAACAGTGTATTATACTGCAAATACTATCTTGTTGGCACCAGAAAAACGCACCAACAATTATCCTACATCTGTATCTGGTGATGGGATGTGGACAGAGGGCCACAGGAGAAAAACAAGCTCAGAAAGGGTCCACGAGTGAAAAAAATATACTGTTCTATATCTAAGTTGGAATTTCCAGGTATATGGCATTTTTACTCTATGGCATCAGAACAGAATCTTATAGCACCTAACCGTTTTATCATAGCATAAATTTTCAAGGACTTCCATGCAGTAAAAACTACCAAAGCTCATGTCCCATGAATGACATAAATAATAACATTTTTTAGAATTGATTGAGATAAATAACTTCATTATGTTTGAAAAAAGAATGGGCATTGATTTCTTATTTCAATATTGTACATATTTTGGGCCACTCACAATCTCAGCCCAATCTGTTTCACAGGTCTGTTGCAGAGAAAAGTGGGAAGAAGGTATGTATGCTGCCTTGACTCCTGAAGAAATGGCGGGATATAAATCTACCAAATAATATTAATCATCACAGACATTCGGTTTCAAAGCTTCACCAGAATATCAAAAACATAGAGACTACTGTGACTTTGACCAAATCAGAGAAGCAAATCTGTGGCTTTCCAGTGATTGCTGAGCTGAAGCTCACAATATACCTCATCATTAATTGTTTTAACTGGGGCTACTCAATAGTATATGAACATTCCTGTTGAAATAATGAGCAGTACACACATGGTGGCAGCTAGACACTGGTTGCAGTAGTATGGAATGGTATTCTTTTCTTGGTCAAACTTCCTGATGCCAATTTTAACATTTGATCATCAGATAAAGGCTTCTTATTTCCACAGGAATAATAATAGTAACAATAATAGTTTGCTTTCCTTCCTTCATTGGTTTAATTTTATATGTTATACTTTTATTTTTACTTACATTTGTACTTTATTAATTTTTTAAAATCAAATTAGCCAAGTCATCCTTGGAATGAATGAATGAGTGAGTGTGTGAGTAAGTGAGTGAATGCTTGAAAAGATTATTGCTAGTGCATGTACAAGAATTGCCAAGAGTTGAGCTTGATTTAGAGGAAACTTGCTTTTCTAAATCCTGCAACAATCTTATTATAGAAGTTGGTTTCCTGTTCTAAAACCTTTATTTTGTTTATGAAACTAAATGCTTGAAGAGTCTTTTGGATAGCATTTGAAGAATCACCAGCACCCATATATACGGATATTGAAAAAAATTACAGCTGTTTTTATGATGTTTCTGTTAGTTGCTCAGAGCCTTTGGAAATAAATGGCATTCAGATATAGTAAGAAAATACATTTTTAAAAATAGGTTTATTTGTTAAAGCAGAAAGTGAAAAAAAAACAGGAAAAAATAAAAATGTCATTAGTAAATGCATCATGTCTTAAAGCACCCTTCTCTGTCTTCATGTTTTCCATGTGTATTGGGCTTGAAACTCCTATAATTTCCAGCTACATGACCAATTCTGGAAACCGTCCCCAACATATATGGGGGAAACGGGTTGGGAAAAGCTGTTTTAAAGTCTTGAGAAAATAAGGGTGCTTCTCACAGGGCTTTTGCACTGTTCTAGGAAAAGCTCCACACACATGTAAACATATTCCATTGCCTGCATTTGGCAGATGATCCAATTTATTTCGGTCTCAGCTGCCTTTAGAAACACCTAAAAGGTAATTTTTCCATTACGCTGAAGCTTAGCAAAGGTGGTAACTTGTCTCACTCCACTTTGCAACTCCTGGGCTCAAGCCATCCTTTCCTGTCCTCCCACAGATATTCAGTTGCTGTACGTATTTTAAATGCAATAGAGAGAGAATACCTGGGCGGATTTGCATCCCCCCCCCCAAATGTATTTTGAAGAAATCCCTCGGCAAACGTACACAGTAGACGGGGAATAGGGCATTGGTCAAATGCCATTCATTGCAGTCTCCTTTTGGACAGCCTGTGGGAAAAACAAACTAGTTCATGTTGTTTTCAACATCTGAGGTTAGCAGCAATATAGAAAACTCGGGTTAGGTAGCATATATATTGAGATCATCATACTTCAAGCAGGCCTGTTGCATCGCCATAATTAAATTCACCAAAATCAAAGAGATTGATAAGTATGAATAAGTCTGGATTCAACTCAATGTGCAGAGAAGCAATATTTTTCTTAGCTCGCTTGAAGTGAGAACATACTAAAGGTTGTATTATTTTTTTTATCAATATATATCCTAACATAGAAGAAAGCACCTTTCTCTTAAGAACATCAACAAGCCAAATTTTAAAAAGGTTAATTACTCAGTGTTTCAAGTCTTTAAATGATTCTGCTTATGGCTCTGATTTAATTACCGTATTTTTCCGACTATAAGACGATACTTTTTTTCTAAAATCCTTACCCTAAAAATTGAAGGGCGTCTTATTCAAGGAAGTCAGCGGTTGCAAAACTGCCCATACCTTGTCTCTGCGAATGGGCTTCCTCCTATTGCTAGCCTCCAATCATGAGTGAAATAGCTTGTCTCCCAAACAGACTTCCTCCAATCACGAGCCTTATGTAACTGACGTCAGCTGATACTGAACAAACCAATTAGAGGAAGTCTGCAGAGACGAGCTATCGGCAGTTTCACTCGTGCTTGAATGTTATGCAAAAAAGCATGGAAATACAGCTGCAGAGAGACGGTTTGGACCTCCTCCCACCGAGTGTATCAGGTAAATGTTAACTAATTACAAAATAAAAATGTGTTCTGCACTATCTTTAAAATATTGATTTCTTAATTTTGGGTTGGAAAAATGGGGGTCGTCTTGTACATGGGGGTGTCTTATTGTCGGAAAAATACGGTATAATATATCACTCTCCTAATAGATTTGCATTACTCTGGGTATCTTACAAAAAAATTAAAATATACAATCTCTTTCTCTGCAGTTAGAGACTTGACGCATGTCAGGATTTTTCTGTATTGGTGGCTCCTCATGGATTTTAGGTCAGATACTGAAGTTCAAACACTTCTGGAACCAGCCTTGAGAGTACGTTTATTGTGAATTGATAAATGGGGAAACTGGTATTCCTACAATTGCAGACACCATCAGAGAGACAGAGTTAAAAAAAAGCTGTTAAATACTAGAGCACAAGAGAATTTAGACGAACAAAATCTTTGGTATCTAATATCACCATAATGTGGAAGCAGGTTTCTTCATTTGGTAGATGTGTATATATTTCTTCTTTGCAACTGCAAATAAGTAATCCATCCAATAGCCCAGCAGACATACTGACCTTCCTTTTAAAAAAAATCATTTGATTTACTTTGTCTTGTACATCTACACTTCTAGGCACATTTTGTTTATTTTTTTGGTTACTTGTTGAACTTTCACATGATATGTCACCTAAAGTTAATATTTTACTTTCCCATGTGGTGATTTGCTTTACAAATCCTATTTCCCCTCCTGTTTGCTGAGTTTCAGATTGCAGAAACTTTGTAATAAAACAAAACAAAGCGAAAAGTAAATACCAGTTTCAAGCACAGAACTCCCTATTGGGGAATGTGAGGGAAACACATTTTGTTTAGGAAGAAAAATACTTCTATAAATATGGCTTAAATTAGCATTATTTCAGGGGCTTAAATGGCTTAAGTGAATCAACAGATTGTTGCAAGACCAGCAGCGTTTGACTCCTTATATACAAGCGATATAGTGGCCTTTATATTTTCCATGAATAAATACCAGGTGACTGTGGCTGAAAAAGCAAACAAACTCAAAGCTCTGAAATGTATTATTTATACAGATAGGAGTTACATTGTGAGCAGCAAATGTTGCATTATTGTTTTTGAAGAGCTTGCTTAAATCGTTCATTTCAGATATAGAGCTTTTGCAAACATTTTTTATTCATTGTTTGTGACAAATAGATGCAGGACCCCAATCCACAACTGAGATGTTAAATCAATAAATTAGGATCGAGATGCCTTCAGATCAAAAAGGATTTCTGACTTTTGATGCATTTCGTAATGCAAAAAAAACAAAAACAAAACAACCCTAAAGATGTGATTTGACACTATCTACTGTGAGACTAGGCTGAAGCTGCCATAACCTAAAGATGAAGCAGGAATGGAAGCAGAGAGGACAAAAGCCAGGAAACTTAGCTATGGGATCCCTTCGGGGAGGTAGATAAGAAGGAAGCAAGTCGTTAAGGGAAAAACAAAGGACCTGAACCAGAAAGAGGAAGTTGGGCCTGAGCACATGGAAGCCCTCATCTCAATCCCATCAACTTGTAAGTCAACCCAACAAGGACTTTTGGGGATAAAAGGGGTCCCAGGGCCCGCCCACTCTGAGTCGTCTGAGTTGTCTGAGCTGAGTCATCTGAGTCACCTTTGGATCCAGACTTGGCGGCTTCCATCCCTCTAGCTAGTGCCTGGCAGCCTATTTGGGAAGGACGTGGGTAACTCTGGATGAGCGCGGGTGTGTGTGTATGAGAAAGAGCAAATGTACCTTGCAACCAGTAAAGTTTTGCTGTTACTTTAAATTCACTGGGTCTCCGTGTATTACAAAGAACCTCTTGTGCCTCAGTGTTCGGTTGGAAGTGATTTGTGTGTATCCCCAATTATTTCCCCGCTGTTGACCAGGGCTGTGTGTCTGTCTGCTCCAGCTGCACCTATCTGGAAAACCCAGGTAGAAAGCAAGGGGGGCTGACAAGATCCGCGTGCCTCAACAGGCTGTGAGTGTGTGAGTGAGTGACCATAAGCCAAACCTGGGAGCAGTGTGTATAACACTACAAATCCAACATAATATGATACAGGATTCTCTAACTGAAGATTTAGGCCACAATTCTGGCCCCACTTACTTTGCAGTAACCCCATTACCACAGTAGATTTTGTTTCTGAGTTCTTATTCTGAGGATTGTGCTGTTAATTCTTATCTTCCATTAACTTCTGTTGTTCTATTGTGCTATATTAGCAACAGTATAGGAGGCCTTGTATATTTGTACATTTCCATTTTAGCATTGCCACCATGCATTGATTTTTTAAACATATTTAATAGAATTTATGAGCAGGATTTGATAGCCTTATGCTACACACATCCAGTTAGAAATCATTAGATATCATAGGAAAGTTTGTGTAGGATTATAACTCTCAGAAAAAATTAGGAAAATAAATACTTATTACTCAAATCAGGCATTCTTTATCCAGACTATTTCCTATGATTTTAACCTTTTAAATAAAGTTTTAAAAATATGATTTAAAATACTATAGGTTTGTGCAGAATAGGTTCACTGGCATTATTCAGGCAAGGAGATATTTACTTGGCAGTTATTAGTAAAATTCCATCCTTCTCATGTATTGCTATTTTTATCTTGTGATATCCTTACAAGCAATCCATGTGCTTCAGTTCCAGTAAATAAAATAATGCATTCTGTTTTTTATATCAATATATTCATATAGCACAGCTTATTTTAAGAAAAGAATTACAGAAATATCAGGAACTATCCATGAGCTCTCAATTTAATATATTTTAGGACCACATTTTCCCCAGAGAAATAATTCACAAGAACAGTAAAGAGCAAGTGGTCTACCAGTAGCACTTGGATAGTCTCCAAAATGAGATTTCAGAATCAAGTGCTTGTAATCCATGGGTGTGTTGCATGTGCAATTTTATTGTCCGATATTTGGGTACAGTATTTAAGTCACTTGCAATGTTTTTATGCAATAATCCTGTATCGACAACAATGCAGACAGAATTGGGACTGGAATTAAGATCTTCGCTTGGAACAGTAAGGTTAACATATTGCTGGTCGTGCCATTTTTAGAAGGCTGGTTGATAAGCAGCATTCACCTTGCAGAGAAGAGACTTATAAGAGAAAGCTGAGTAACCTCAGAATTGAAATGGCATGGGTAATATATGATATTGATATATATCTATATCTATATATATCTTATATAGTGTAGTGGTTAGAACACTGCCTTTCATGCAGGAGACCAGGGTTCAAATCCCGGCTGGTACCTACCTTACCAGTAGGGGTCCTTGGGCAAAGACCCCCTAACGCTTCACCTGCCTACCTCAAATATGAGAGTGACACGAACTAGGAGAGTCATGCCGGCTCAGACGTCGCCCGGATTAACAAGGTCCGCGTCAGATGGGGAACCAGGACAATCTGATGTTAAGTGGGCTACTGGAACAAACCATACATGGACAAGACAAGAAAACTTGGAAATGATGGAATGCTACTACAACAGCAGACCTAATGAGAGGGGATATATGAAACGTATGAGGGAACTATGGATAGACAGAAGGCCTACATCCACACTAACTGAGAAACAACTAGTTACCCAGCACTTCAACATAGTAAAGAGGAAGCTGCTCTCACAACTCAAGATAGACCAACTCTACATTACAACCCGGACTCAAGCAGACCTGGAAGAACAAGCAGTTGTGCAGCCAACACCTGAAGCTGGAATGTCACTGCCACCCCTTCCATTACACAGCACAGCAGCTGATATGAGGCATAAGATCATGGATAAACTAGCTACAGTCAACCCTCGAGTCCAATTACCAAGGCTCAGTGGAGACGTACCATCAGATAGTATGCTAGAAGATGCCAACAGAGCCCTCCAGACAATCCCTACTACCACCATAACTGAAACCAATGAATTGGTATATGCTACAGCCACTGTAATCCTGGAACTGCTTGGCTACACGATCAAGAAGAACAGCAGTACATACCCACCCTGGAAAATGAGATTGGAGGCTAAGATCAAGGCAACTCGGAGAGAAGTCAGTCAGCTGGTGGATCTACAGAAGAGCGTGGAGATTAAGGATAAGACTCGGCTACTGAAAAAATACATGGGCCTGACTCCATCTGAAGCCCTAGAGACTGCTAAACAAAGGCTCACAGCACTGGCTACCAGGCTAAGGAGATACACTAGAGAAGCAGAGGCCAAGAAGATAAATGCCCTGTTCTCCAAAGAACCATCCAAAGTGTACTCCCAACTGCAGTGCAACCACAGAGTATCAGCTGAGCCACCAGTAGCGGAAACTGAACAGTACTGGAAGAACATATGGGAGAAAGAGAAGACGCATAACACCAGTGCAAAGTGGCTGCAGGACCTGAAAGCAGACCACAGCAATCTCCCAGAACAGGAACCAGTCACAGTAGCAGACATCCAACAGCGGGTCAAGAACATGAAAAGCTGGACAGCACCTGGCCCGGACATGATCCACACCTACTGGCTAAAGAAACTAACAGCAGTGCATGAACGCCTAGCAGCACAGATGAACCAACTGCTAGCGGCAGGCTCCCACCTAGACTGGCTAACACAAGGAAGGACAGTGCTGATCATCAAAGACCCTCACAAAGGAACAGCACCATCCAACTACCGGCCAATAACCTGCCTCCCCACAACATGGAAAATTCTATCAGGCATCCTAGCTGCCAAGCTACAGGACCATATGGGCCAGTACATGAGCACAGCTCAGAAGGGCATTGGGAACAACACCAGAGGCTCAGAACACCAGTTACTCATAGATAGAGCAGTCACCCGAGATTCAAGGTCTAGGCAGACCAATCTGAGCACAGCCTGGATTGACTACAGGAAAGCGTATGACTCCGTGTCGCACACATGGATCTGTAAATGCCTGGCATTGTACAAAGTCAACAGGACACTAAGGACCTTCCTCGAGAACTCAATGGGACTGTGGAAAACAACACTGGAAGTGAACTCAAGACAGCTCGCACAAGTGGCCATCAAGTGCGGCATATACCAAGGTAATGCACTGTTCCCACTGCTGTTCTGCATAGGCTTAAACCCCCTCTGCCAGATAATCACAAGGTCTGGATATGGGTACAAGTTCAAGAGTGGAGTCACCATCAGCCACCTCCTCTACATGGATGACATCAAGCTGTATGCTAAGAGTGAAGGAGACATCGACTCACTGATCCACCTGACACAGATCTACAGCGAGGACATTGGGATGTCATTCGGACTGGAGAAGGGTGGCAGGATGATAGTAAAGAGAGGGAAGGTAGTTAAGACCGATGGAGTGGAATTACCAGTGGGCCACATAGCTGATATAGAGACCAGCTATAAATACCTTGGTGTCCCACAGTCACACGGGAACCATGAGGAGGAGGCAAGGAAGACAGCAACATCCAAGTACCACCAAAGGATAAGACAGGTCCTGAAGAGCCAGCTCAATGGGAAGAACAAGATCCATGCCATCAACATGTATGCCCTGCCAGTCATCAGATACCCTGCTGGTATAGTGAGCTGGCCAAAGGAAGACATGGAGGCTGCCGATGTGAAGACCCGGAAGCTCCTCACAATGTACAGAGGTTTCCACCCCAAGTCCAACACCCAGAGACTATACACCAGCTGCAAAGAGGGCGGGCGGGGTCTGATGCGTGTCAAAGCCACTGTCCTGGATGAAACCCGGAGTATCCAGGAATACATCAGTAAGATGGCACCCAAAGATTAGCTGTTGAGAGAATGCCTCAGGCAGCAGCAGACATGGGAGGAAGTTCAAGTGGAGGAAATACCATGGCAAGACAAGCCCCTGCATGGGATGCACCATCAACAGATAGCTGAGGTGGCTGACATTGGGAAATCCTATCAGTGGCTGGAAAGGGCCGGACTAAAAGACAGCACTGAGGCACTGATCATAGCAGCATAAGAACAGGCACTAAGCACCAGATCCATAGAAGCAGGGGTCTGCCACACTAAACAGGATCCGAGGTGCAGATTGTGCAAAGAGGCCTCAGAGACAGTCCAACACATAGTGGCAGGGTGTAAGATGCAGGCAGGAACAGCATACACTGAATGGCACAACCAAGTAGCTGGCATTGTGTACAGGAACATCTGCACAGTGTATGGGCTAGACCCCCCCAAGTCCAGATGGGAGATTCCACAGAAGGTCGTGGAGAATAACAGGGCTAAGATCCTGTGGGACTTCCAGATGCAGACGGACAGGCAGGTACTGGCTAATCAACCAGACATTGTGGTAGTAGACAAAGACCAGAAGACAGTGGTAGTGATAGATGTAGTAGTGCCAAGTGACAGCAACATCAGGAAGAAGGAGCATGAGAAGTTGGAGAAGTACCAGGGCCTGAAGGAGGAAATAGAGGATGTGGAAAGTAAAGGCCAAAGTGGTCCCAGTGGTGGTAGGAGCACTCGGGGCCGTGACTCCTAAGCTGGGCGAGTGGCTCGAACAGATCCCAGGAACATCAGAGCTCTCTGTGCAGAAGAGTGCAGTGCTAGGAACAGCTAAGATACTGCGCAGAACCCTCAAACTCCCAGGCCTCTGGTAGAGAACCTGAGATTGAGGAAGACACATACCACCCATAGGGGTGAGAGGGGAATTTTTTTTATATACATACATACATACACATACATACACACACACACACACACACATATATATACAGTATATATATAATATGACATAGCTACATTCAGTCAACATGTGTTAAATGAATATGTGTGTGACTGGATAGAATTTGCATCTGTCAAAATTCTGCAGAGGGTGCATAGGACCCATTGAGGGGAACAGGGAAGAGAAACGGAAATAGGAGGTTCTTTGCAGCTTGATTTGAGATTAATTGGCTTTTTATTTAGTACTGATGTGATTTGGCCCAATGTTGACAAGGGATTTTGGGGGAAAAACTAAACCTACTTACTGTAGTGATATTATACATCACTTTGATATCAGTCTTCCCATGCATCCATATTCTGGACAACAGTCCAAATTGCAGTGCTCATATATTTTAGGGGAAAGAATAATAATGGCAGTATATGTTTTTGCAGAAAGCATTTTCATGCCACTCTTCATAAAACCTAATTGCCAAGATGGTTAATCAAAACATAATTAAGGGTAGTTTTGTGTATATGCATGAAAAACACAGTATAGCAATCACCAGTCCTTCAGAGTAGAGTAAAAATACATTAAAAGTCTGCTAAAATAAGAAGCTTCTGCTGGATCTTAAGATATGAGTGTCAGGCGAATCTTCTGATGAAAGGCATTCCATGGCTGGGATGTCATGCCTAAAAAAAAGCCCCCGCTTTCTTGTTGCCACTTAGAATACTTCTGTCCTTTGGAAAAGGTTATTTATGGTTGATTTTAGCAGACTGCAAGCTAATACAGGAGTATGTAATTGTATGAGAGCACTGTGCAAGCGCAATATTTCTCAAGAACAGTGTTGGAAGCTGAGGATTTCTGGATTTCTCCCCCCAAAGAACTATTCTTTTTGGCTTTTCACATTATTTGAGAGAATGAGAAGATCTCAATGTCCTTGAGCTCCAAGATTCCTTTTAGGCTGAGATGTCTGAATTCAGTAGTGGATCTATCCCTGATCTTGACACCGTCACAAATTTCCTTTTAAATTCAGAGCAGATGGGAAATTGTATATTTTTGATAGCTCAAGTCTGCAGCACAGAAATAAGCAAATACAAGTGACATAAGCAGGAATGTTTAGATAGATAGATAGATAGATAGATAGATAGATAGATAGATAGATAGAGCGAGCATAATAATCCTTAAACAATCCATGGCAGGAGTAATATTTTGTATCATGCCTTAAAGAGAATTTAAAGAGAAGAATAGTTCTCAGAGCAATTGTATGTGCAATCCTAAATTTTGATTCCTATTTACTATATAGTGGCATCATTGAGGAATTTCACTAATGGCAGTAATACTGCATGGAGCACAATTACTCATAGCCTCATAAAGTGGAGTATTCTAATGTAATGTACCATGAAATGAAAGATGGCAAAAATTTGCAACTCTCATGCTGATGTTTTGTAGGACTGGATTTAATGAAATGAAGATTGCTTTTATTTAGCTTTACAATTCAAAACATTTTTGAAAACCAGTAATTCAAAACTAATGTATAAAAATCATGTACAGTATGTAATTTCCAGATATAATAGTGTCAATTAAAAGAATATCTGAATTATCTAAAGTTTACTAAGATAAGATCATAAAATACTGGTTTTACAAACTACTAACTTTTTTGCAGGACCTCCTAAACTTGCAGATCTTTGAATAATTAACTGCTAATTTAGCTGATACGGAGTGTTGGCACAAACTGTTTTCTAAGACTATAATGGCAATGTCCTGTCTAACTTAATTATTGTTTATTAATGCTATTTCACTATGATCACTTTATTGTAGATTCTTGAAAAGTAAGCTGTGTTTGTCACACATAGCTCTTAAAGATTGTTCTTATTGATCTGCCTTTTTGATCTTGAAGTGATTAAGTAGTTCTTTTTCAAGCAAAAACACATTTTCCAGTTCCCCTATAAACAGCTTATCACTCATATCTATATACTCTTTTTTCTTACCTGTCAGGATTTGAAACAAGATCTGATCAGCTGAGATATAATAGGTAATTTTTTGTGGGAGAGAAAAATTAGTGCCAATCTAGTCGTGAGGCCAGATGAGTTTCCTAGACAAAGCTGTAGATTATAAGAATAGCAGGGCAAGTAGGAGTGTCACATGCCCCTCCCCCTTTCATCTCATACCGCTGGGGACCCAACAAGTAACCAGGACAGGTTTTGGCCATTCAGCATAGGAACAGGTCTGAGGGTATTCAGAGTGCCTTTGCTGAAATTACAGCTGTACATTGGGAGGGGATGAAGAGGTAACCAGTCAAAGTATTGATTTTGCGGTTACCACTGCTAGGGTTGCATCACATGGAGAGAGAGGAGAAGACAAAAATAATTAAAACTACTAATTGTGCTGTTCAGTCATTCACTCACATGCTTGTATATTCTTCATTCAGTCATTCACTCACTTGATCACTTGCTATTTGTCAGTGAGGGTTCTCAGGAAGGAAGAATCTTCTTATTGGCCTGGCCTTTAGAGCACCTGGGGCAAACTCAACAATACTCCTAGGACATTTGTTAAGCTGATTCTATGTAAACCTGAATAAAACAGGACACGCACCCATCCTCCAAAAGTAAGCTCTTGCAAAACCACCCATGACTTCCACTGATTTAGATGCCTATGAAGATGTAAAATACAGCTCAATCTGTGTCTCTCCAATCAATTAAGTGGACAAAATGCTCTGACTCTGTGTTCTCCATATATTCTGTATAAGCTTTGAAAGCCAAGATTGTACTTAAACAGCTACCTTGTATCTAGCTAAATCAAGTGGAGTTCAACTTGACACTTCAGGATTTTTCATGTTTTTTAAAATAGCCTTGTTTCTGTACTTTGGAGAGAAAATTCAAAGCAATTCTTTTTTTCTTAGACATTAGCTGAAGCAAGGGATCCTTGATGGATGGTTTTGATCTCTACTTGGACAAAGGTGTGTCAGTGCACCAGAAACTGCATCCTGCTATTTCCACTTGCAAATTCTACACTTACTAGGGCGAGATATTGTGCAAGCATGCAATATTAGGTGACACCAGTCTGCAGCACTAGTCCCTCAAAAGCAAAGTTTGACTTTGGCTGGACTTCTTACTATCTTCTACTTCAGCAACTATTATCTAGTGAAGAAAGACTTCTCTGCCATTAGAGCTGCCATAACAATGAAGAAGGCCCACCTCTCAGGTATTACATTATCCCCAACCAGAATCTGATGGATTACCCCACTCAGTCAATTCCTGCAGCTTGACTAACACAGGAGCTCCTGCAGAAACCAGGAGTGATGTAAGTTCAGTGCTGTCTGATTAATGAGATTCCAGATCCATTTTCTCATGAGATCAGAATAGGAAATATTCTTGGGGGGGGAAAGGGAGGCGGGTATCCATAAGTGGAACAACATATTTGTCCTGTAGGCAAGCCTGTTTAGGATTGCACCCTTAGTTTTCTTAGCCATTGAGTTCAATCTATCCTTGACAGCAAACTGAAAGAAGAAAGGAATTCTTCATCCTTGCAGGAGGGGGTATTTCCGAAGCCTTTCAAAGAGGCTTTGGTCCGCCCACTCCTCAAGAAACCATCGCTAGACCCCACCCTTCTGCACAACTTTCGTCCAGTCTCCCACCTCCCCTTTTTAGGGAAGGTGGTAGAAAAGGTGGTCGCGCGGCAGCTTCAGAGGATCCTGGAGGAAACGGATTATCTTGATCCCTATCAGTCAGGATTCAGGCCCGGTTATGGGACAGAAACAGCATTGGTCGCACTTCTAGATGATCTCTGGCGAGAGCGGGATGGGGGGAGTGCATCCATCCTTGCTCTTCTTGACCTCTCAGCGGCGTTCGATACCATCGACCATGGTATCCTTTTGGGTCGGCTGCAGGAGTTGGGGTTGGGTGGCACAATGTTGTGCTGGTTCAGCTCCTTTCTCCAAGGCCGAACCCAATCGGTGTTGATAGGGAGTGAGAGGTCCAGCCCCCGGCCCCTATTTTGTGGGGTGCCACAGGGGTCAGTGCTTTCACCGCTCCTATTTAATATCTACATGAAACCGCTGGGTGAGATCATTCGGCACCATGGGGTGAAGTATCATCAGTATGCTGATGATACCCAACTATACATCTCCATCCCAGGTGCCCTAAGTGACGCTGTGACTGCCCTCTCGCGGTGCCTGGAGGCTGTGGGGGCCTGGATGGGGGACAACAGGCTTCAGCTGAACCCTGGTAAGACGGAGTGGCTGTGGATACGGGGAGCCTCAAGATCTAGGAGTTTGTCATCTTTGGTTCTTGACGGGGTTGCACTACCCCAGACAGACCCGGTGCATAATCTGGGGGTTCTCCTGGACTCACGACTCCTGCTTGAAGAGCAGGTGGCAGTCGTGGCTAGGAAGGCCTTTGCACGACTTCGTGTGGTGCGCCAGTTACGCCCCTTCCTGGATCAGGGGGACCTCCGCACGGTCACTCATGCCCTGGTCACCTCTGGGTTGGACTACTGTAATGCGCTCTACATGGGGCTACCCTTGAAGAGTATCCGGAAGCTACAGCTGGTGCAGAATGCGGCGGCGTGGACAGTTCTTAATGCCCCTAGGAGGGCACATATAACACCGCTGTTGCGCGAGCTGCATTGGTTACCGGTTTGTTTCCGGGTCCAATTCAAGGTGTTGGTTATTACCTTTAAAGCCCTTTATGGCACGGGTCCAGGTTATCTGAGGAACCACCTCGCCCTGGTCACTTCAGCCCGTCCCACTCAGTCCAGCAGAAGGGGCAGGTTGCAGACCCCACCAGTCAGGGAATTTCAGTTGGTGGGGTCGAGGCAGAGAGCCTTTTCTGCTGTAACACCCGCCCTATGGAACATCCTGCCTCCTGAGGTCCGGTGTGCCCCCTCCCTCATGGCCTTCAGAAAAGGTATTAAATCCTGACTCTGCCAGAAGGCCTGGGGGCCAGAGGGGGGCCGCACCTGTGGAGATGGCTGGTGGGATGATGGGTTGTCTCCCCCCCCAGCATCTTACAGGTTTTTTAGGGCCATAAACCAGAGGAGGTTTTTTAAGGTTTTTCAATATGTTTTTAATTATTTATAGTTTTTAGCCATCTCGGAGAGAGCTCTGTTTTTATTGTGAGCCGCCCAGAGTCACCCGTTGGGGGAGATGGGCGGCATACAAGTTGAATGAATGAATGAATGAATGAAAATTTGTTAATTACAAATCTCCTTTTTCTTGATTATTGTTCAGGTGCCATGTAAATGACACGAAGAAGAAAAAAGATGTCTAGTACATTTTTTGAATATTTAGTATCACTTGATGTCTGTTTTCAGGATTTAAGTGTCATCTCATGTCTGTTTAAATGAAATTTCTAAGTGTGATAATGGGTGCATCTTGTCTGTAAGTGCAAATGCATGTAGATGTGTAGAAAGCGCCATGCTCTGCACAGTGGATGGCCCTGTTACATGCTGGAGAAGCTTTTTTGTAAACAGTAACAGTAAAATAATATGTGCTTTTCAAATAATAAGCTTTTATTACATTTATATGCCAGTTTTCATTTAAAACTTACAATAAGGTAGAGTACTTATGGCTTATGCAAAAGGCAGAATGGGAAAAGGAATTTGCCCAAAGTCCTGATGATTTCTTAGAAATATGATTACTGCCCAACTTCATAGATTTGAAATCAGAAAACCAAATTAGACTACTTTCTTTAGAACATCAATTCTCTTAGAACTGATACAAGTCTGCAGCTACTTGCAAGTTAACTTGATTTGCATTACACTAACACATATTTTTAGTTTAAGAAATTGTTTGTTTTTAGGATCAGATATTGCATCATGCCGAAGCCTTAATAAATTGCACTTTGGCTGTAAGAAAAGATTTGAAATCTTACCCACAGTGAGAATTTTATCATCCACAGAGCTCCTTTGGAGTTCACAGTTCTTACCACAGCTCAGAAACACCACTGTGCACACTGCAGTGGAGGCAGGGAAAGCAGAAACAGATTGCTTGTGCATTTGTTTATAAGGCTCTGCCAGCTTCAGAAATTATTATGAAGAAGTGCTTTAGACCACAAGGAACACCTTTTTGCTATTCATTATGAGCCTGACCTTTTTCAGTCTTGCATACAGGGTTGAAAACATGGAGTTGCCTTAAGTGAATAGATTTTTTTTTCAAGCAGAAATATTTAGGGTATAGTAACTGCTCAAAAAAATTATCACATGACAGCTGTCCTGCAGGTATGAACCATCTCCTATCGTAACTACGAAGTCATTGATAAGGGAGGTTCCTGGTGTTAATCTGAAATCTGACTTTATATTTCAACAATCTAATGGGTGATAAGGGGTAAAAGCTAGCCTTTGGCAGAGATTCAGTTGTTTATTGAGAAAGGCAAACTATTTCTCTTTTGATTTTTTTTTTAAATATTTTATTAAAGTTTTAAAATTACAAAGTTAAAAGTTAGAAATGAAGAAGAAAATGAAAAATACAAATTATAAGAAAAAGAAAAAGAAAACATGAGATAAAGTAAAGAAAAGGAAGAAAGACATAGAAAATAGATAGCTTCCAATCTATCTCTGGTCTTAAGAATAATAAGAATATCATAGGTGCTAGTTTTTAATGCATTTAATAGGAATAATTCTTTGTCAAAACATATCCCATTACATTTATAATCTAATCTTCAAATCCCCATGTAAGCTTCGCCCTGCCTGCATTTTGCAAATAGTCCATCAATGGTTTCCATTCCTTAAGGTAATAATAATTTGATTTTTCATTTAATAAACAAATCAGTTTATCATTTTCTGCCATTCCCATCAGTTTTAGCAACCATTCTTGTATTGTTGGTAGTGTCTGGGTTTTCCAAAATTGTGCATACAAAAGTCTTGCTGCGGTAATCATATATTGAGTAATTCTGATAAGATGCTTTCCAATTTGAAAATCCGTTATCCCCAACAGGAATATTTCTGGTTTCTCTTTTGATTTTTCTCATGAACAAAAGATGAAGGAGAAGTAATATGGAGTCAGCAAGACACAAGGTACTGAAAGTGGAGTAAATTAGCACAAGTAAGAGTGAAAGCATTGATAGTGAAAAAATAAAGATTTCTGAAGTTAGAAAACTTTTATATAGCCCAAGTACAGTGGTGCCTCGGTTCACGAACGCTTCTGTTTACGAACAATTCGGTTCACGAACAGCTCCGGTCACAAAATTTTGCCTCCGTTCGCAAACTCCGCATCGGGTTACGAACAGAATCCGCGGCCATTTTCCCTCCCGTGACACGTGGTCGCGGCTTCCTGTAGGGAGGGGGACTCTCCCTCCAAGCAGTAACCGCCTCCCCGCCCGCCTTCCTGTCCTCCATGCCGGAAGTCGCGTTGAGCAAGGTTAGCTTTCTCTCTCTTCGTACTGTACTTTGTGTCATATTTTTGCTGTTTAAAAAAAAACCAAACATATGGTTCAGAATGGATTAACCGTAATTACATTGAACCTTATAGGGAAACTTGATTCGGGACGCGATCAAAAATCGGTTGGTGACAAAATTCGTAGGGGTCAGAACGGATTAACTGTATTTACATTGAACCTTATGGGAAAATTTGATTCGGTTCACGACCAGTTCGGTTCGCGACCAGAGTCGCGGAACGAATTAAGTTTGTGAACTGAGGTACCACTGTATTACTCCAGAACAGAGTCTGGTTCATGTATGTTGAAAATTGAGCTTGAAGATTGAACTTCTCCAGTCTGTCATGTTGAGAATTTCCTGGGATATGCCAATACTCTGTTTATACATCATACTAACTTTTGGTTTGTTTTAACCATAGATTAATAAACAAGCTAGAGTTGATCTTGGAGATAAAGTAATTGTGATTCCAGGACCAATTCCTAGTTTGTTTTCTCTTTTTAATTTTTTTCTTACCTTGCACTTCTGTGAATTGGTTAGAGGCTTAAGCAGGGCACTAAACAAAAAGAGAATAGCCAAGACGCTGTAAACCATGCAACCCCGATCATACAAAACTGCAATGAAATTGGGTTTAGTGCACTAAAAAAGGTTGTGTTACTGATTGCCATTTGCACATCATGCTAAAATAAAAATGAACAAGCCATATAATGGTTTAGCTTTCCTTGGGGGAGGTTGCCTGTTGATGTTGATTTCATCTTATTAGAATGTTATTCCTACTCTAGAACCCGTTTTTTGTTTGGAAAACATGGTTTCAACATCTTCACCCTTGTCTTCCATGCCCAGTTCATTACAAACTGCATTATAAAATTAAAATAAAAAAAGTATGAGTGAATATAAGTAGAACAATAATGCTAAGCATTTTTTCCAGTTTTTCATAAAGATGAAAGATTATTTTGAGGTAGCATTGCCCTTTAGTTAGGCAGATGAGTCCATTAGTAAGATTCCCAACTCTTTTGGATTATCCACTGTCTGGGCAGTGATTTTGCCAGTGCTTCAGAATGGCAAAGAAATATAAAACCATTATATTTCATAGCAAGTTATCTGGGTTTTCATTTGTTCCCCATAGCATCACTTCCTTCCTCCAAAACAGTCATTAGCATTTTTGGATTAGCATTTCTATCAGAACAATGGATTTAAAATCTCAGAAGGCACCATCATGGTGGTGTTAATCTTTTGGCTGGGATTTTCAGAACAATCTCTGCAGAGTTTCCTAGACAAGACTATTAAATTAACCTAAGGAGGCTCCCAGGAGAAAACCATGCTATCAGCCTGCTTGAGGGAAGTGGTAATGAATCTCTGAGGCTTAACTAATAATCCTCAGACTGCAACCTGCAACAGCAAGACTGAAAGAACTCACAGGAGTTCTGCTTCCTTGGCAGTTAAATCAATGCTTCTGATGGGGACTTTTGACACAGACCTGCATAGAAGGCCATGATTCAGGAGAGCCTACCGTTGCACAGAGTTTTGATATAGCCCTCTGAAAAGAAAACAGGCAAGGTTCTTGATTCAAAGTGTGAGTGATGACCTTTTTCCATTTACCTCTTTCCCCATATCAGGATGCCTGTGTTTTGAGATCATAATTAGATGGGGCTATTATATTGTATATTTTAGCATATTTCTGCTTGTGTTATTAATCGAATTTCTCACCTTGGAAAATGTGGTTTGAAAGACAAAATATTAAATTAAAAACACAATAACATTTGCTTGGACTTTGAAAGAGAAACAATTGAAAATCAGTATCACAATCTTGAACAAAATGAAACTGCTTTAGATTTGGTCAGACCGTTGGTCCAATACTGTTTCCTGTGGATAGCAATAGCTGTGTCCAGCTGAGCTCTTTGTAACTAGAGATTTGACAAAGTGAAGCTGCAACCTCATGCCTATAAAATGTGTTTTGCTGCTGAACAATGGACTGAGTCACCAAGATAAACACTTAGAATAATCAGCTTTAATATTTTCATTGGTAGCTTACCACTGTCACTTGCTTTCTTCCTTCAGTAATATTTCTGTGCTGCCTGTCTGTTAAAAAACAATCAAGGTGTTTCATAATGAACCAATAATAATAGTAAAAATAGCAAATCTTTAAAACATTAAAGCAACAAAATACTAAAAGTAATTTAAAAGGCATAGTGAAAAGGTTGTACAGTATGTGTGCATAAATGCTGTTTTTACGAAACAGAAAGTGGGGGCTGCTTTCATTATCTCTTGTGTACCTAACAAAAGAACCTCGCCTGCCGCATCTGAGAACCAGACAGGTTTATAACAAGACAGGCCTTCTGATTGCCAGGTAGTCCTAATCCAGGTATGGCTTTAAAAGTGAAAACCCATAAATTGAATTGAGCCCAGAAACAAGTAGTGGCCAGGGTAGCTCATTATTGGTGTAATATGTTTGTAATATTGGCAACCTGTATGTACCACATTTTAAATCTTCTAAGTAGTCTTCAAGCTGAGTTAACCGTTATGAAGATTAATTACTATTTTAGGTTCATTTGACATGAAAGCAAGTTGTGATGAATAAAAAAACGAAAGCCTCCAAATTCCTCTTTGTAATTATGCATTCGTTCATCTGTAGTTTAGCACAACATCCGAATAAATCAATAAGTGTTGTTAGGTGAAACTCCTTTTCATTGACAGTATCAAACCAGAGAATCCTTAAAAAGAGGCTATCAGATTTTGTTATTTGATTTATCTTTTATTTGCTTGCCTTAAACTCTCATCAGTTCTGTTCTTTTAACTTTTTGTTAAAAGTTATATATATTGTTTTGCAATAGCCACTTTGGTTTCAAGCCAGATAGTAAGTGATCCACAATAGTTGGAAATCTTGCAGATTGAATCATCAACTTAAAAAAAAACAATGTAGGGTTTTCCCCCCCAAGACTGTTTAAGTTTAGGGGATGTTTTCATTGACCTTAAAAAGAAAACAGTAGACTATGTTGCCTAAACTTCAGCATATTTTTCCAATGAAAGGTATGAAAAAGCCTTGATCCTGATAATTTTTGCTTTAAAAAGTAAGATATGTTTTCATTAGTCTGACTTTCATTATTCTCTTATTTTCTGCACTTGGTGGTTCTTTTCAATAAGCTGTATTAAAGCACTGTACCATTTATGAACATATTACTACAGTCCTGATATTTCCTGATGGTCTTTAATTCAAAACTAATCAAGTCCAATTCTGCTTAGCTTTTCCAGATTGGCCAAAGTTGGGTAATTGCTGCCATCTGCAGAATTGGACTTGGTTAGTTTTGAATAATTACCATAATCTCTATCCATTGTTCATGCTGCCTGAAGGTTATAGAAAATTTGCTGCAAAACATTCAGGATACCAGGTCTCCAATTCATATTTTAAAGCAGAATGTTTATTAAGTTTAAATGCAAAGGGGAACTGAACTTCTTGGGAAAGCAGATTTTCAGTAAAAGGAGACCAAAAGCAGACCTACAATTTGTCTCTGAAGAGGTCTCCAAACAGATTCATTGATTTACAGCTCTCCTAATTCCCAGTAAGGACATTGGTTGTGCTAGCTGGGAATTAATAGTGTAAGAATATCTGGCCAGGATGGGGAACAGCTGCTGCAAGACAAGTATATTTCAGCGTGAATTTTCATTGGCTTTCACCAAATCCTTTTTATCAGTTCGCAGTTTTACTATTAGCCATTCAACCAGATTGAGTACTTAAAAGATTTGCATCCTCTGAAACACAGGCCCTTAAGCATGGATGGATGGATTGGTTTAAATGTTTCCCTGTATTGATAAGCTATGATAGATATTTTCTAAATTAGTTAAATTTGTACCAACATAGTGACCAAATTCACATAATTTTGAATTGACATATAATTCTGTAACATGGAAACCGGATGTAAGCTAATTACTGTCGTCCAAGCATCCAGGGAACCAAAAGATTCCCCTTTATTGACTCCCAGAAGAGAATTCCTTTTGGTTTTGAAATGTTATATGAATTATACTGCAAGCTAATGAGAGCGTCCACTCTGCTCGTTTTTATACGAATGTTATAGTTTAAGCCGCTGCATTTTTTTGCACTCAATTCACAGGAAATCATGATGAATTATTTCCTGTGGATTTTTCCCAGTGTTAGTTGCAAGGCATAGGTAGTGACCAGTTGGGGTTTTCTCAATAAATTAGCCAATGTGGGAAGTACACTGTTAGGTTCTCCTGTGTTGTCGTTCTTCTAAACCTATGCTCGTGTTGCCTTATTTGGCAAAACCATATTTCTGTGCCAGTATAGCCATTTAATTTGTGGTAAAAGAATTGTTTGAACCATAACATGATTTGCAGTTTGTTTGTTTTTTTCTGTGCTAATAGCTACATATGTGAACACACACGGAAAGAAAGGGAGAACAATGTTACACACAGTCTGGCAATAAAGGAAAAGAAAATGCAAGTCATAGCATAAAGACATTGTGTTTGAATGCAGAAAAGAAATGCATGCAAGATGCAGTCATAGTAGCTATGATTGTTCCCAGCCAGAGGCCAAAGGAGATAATTTTGCACATTTCTAAGTCTGATTCCTATTCTATAAACATCATGGTTTTGATGGCAATTCTGTGTGCCAGAATGTATGACACTTGACACATCCAGCAATTTTTAGAAGAGTGTAGTTGAGCAGTCAAAAAGCTTGAAATGTAGCCTCCTACTTGTCGATAATTATAGCTTTGGTCTCCATGGAGCTATGCAGCATGCTGCTTTTATGATCACAGTATATTTTGCAAGATTCAAGAGTTAGCTTTCAGCTATTTTTGCCAACTCATTTCTCTCTTGAGACAAACTTGCTGAAGAGAATGTAGCTACAAATCTCTCCAACATCACAGCTGGGATTTTCCTTGCTCTTGAAACCACTGGAAATATTTTATCTCTGATTTTATAATAATATTTTCTTCCTCTAGTGAGATAAAACTGGACAGCTGAAGACATTAAATACATTTTCTATATACACAAATACATAAAGTCACATATAAAAACTTGCATAATGCTTATTTAAGAACATAAGAATACTCCTACTTAGTTTAGCATTTTGTCTCCTATCTGGCCAACCAGATGCTTCTGGAGTATTTGCAAATTGAAGGTGTAGACATATCCTTCTCCTAATGGCTGATACATATGGAGAAAAGATTGCACAGAAAATTATTTGTCATTCCTCAGGTAAGAATAAGATGCTAAAAAGAGACAGATGTTTGACCATATTTGACATAGTGTTGATATTGTTAGATGCCCATCTTTAGGCAAAACTACTTGCATTTGCATTGAAGATTCAGCATAACATTGCAGATGTAAAAAACAATTGAAAAGGAGCCTTGCAGTGCAAGGAAAGTACCTCTCTTCAAATTGTTAACGCAGCCACTTCTTTGCAAGGCTTGCACATGTTTCAGAAGCTACTTCCAGCTGTTTGCATGCATGTACAAAGTTGTTATGTTTGCACACACGTGAAGCAATGGCTCTACACTCACATACATGTTAAGGCAGTGGGAAAACATTTCCAAAGTAACTTCCTAAACCTTGCAAAAAATGGAGTTGCTGTAACAGTTTGATGAGAGATGCCTCATTCACATTTCCACGTGCTATCTAGCCCTTCTGAATGACCTGCTCAGCCTGAGAGCATAATGAGCCTTCTTGTATGTGAGAAATAGAATCACAACGAATCAAGACACTTGTATTTTCTCAGAAGAGAAGGAAAATCTTCAATTCATATAGGAAAAAGGGTGCTGACCTTCTGCTTAGAAAAAAACATAATCACTAGTCACCTGTAATTCAGGATAATGGGTTTTAGTTTTTGCCTTTCATGTTTAACAAAGCTTAACCTCTTAAAAATGTATGCATTGTAAACAGGATACCTATAAGGGTTTTCAAAGTATGTACCCAGACAAATGGAGTACAGGTAGTCCTTGTTTAGTGACTGCTTCGTACAGTGATTGTTCAAAGTTATGACGGTGATGAAAAAGTAATTCTCGCGTTTGTCCTTATGGTCCAGGTGAACTTAAATCTGTGTGTCGTGTGCTTCTATATTGTTTGTTTTATAAGACTTTTGTTCTTCCATTACAATGGAAGGGAGTCCCAGGTAAGGAAGTTGAATTTTATGTGAGTTATAGTTTTTCAGACCAGTATAAGAATATCTCCAGTGGTGTAGCTAAATCTTGGACTACAGCTGTTTCTGGGTAGTTTTAAATATATTTTGTTTTAGAAGGCTAAATAATTTAAAAGACCTTTTCAGCTGTCTTGTTGATGTAAATATTTGTTGACTATTTGGGCCAACCATGCTTTGGGATTACTTAAGGACTTATCAGTTGTGTGGGCAAGAAGCCCACATAGGAACATAAGACCACCTCTGCTGGGTCAGATGATGGGCCCATTTAGTTCACTGCTCTGTTACACAGTGACAGCTTGACCAGAGGGCAGTAGCCTCTTCTGTGGGCTTCTGAACAACCAATGTTTAAGACAGTGATTCAGGAGCTAATCCAGGGTCACCAGTATTAGTCATCAATAGCCTGATTCTTCATGAATCTGTTGATTTCCTTTTAAAACTAGCCAAATGGGCTTCAAGTCCTGCAGTTGCTGGAAGCAAATTCCACAGTTTAATTATGCACTGTTTGAGAGGGAAAAAACTTTTTGGTCCTCAGTTCCCTATATTTATTACTTTATTCACCATTTTGAACTTTTTGGAGAAAGGTGCTATATAAATGTACTGGTATAAATGTAAAATGTGAGGTTGTTAAGTAGTCTCAGTCTTATTTTTCATTTCCAGAATATAAAAGAGTACGTGGATAACAGAAATAGAAGTCGAGTGTTTTCATATTGCTTTGCCTTCCCAAGTCCTGCTTTGGGTTGTCTATACAGGACAGTTCAGTTTCACCAAAAACATTACAATGCTTGGATTTAAAATAAATGGGTTTTTAAAATTATTTTTCAGCAAATACTGTACTGTACTGTGAAGTTAATGGGTGGAGCATTACCTGTTTCATACATCTGCCCCTTTTTTCTTTTGTGCATAGATATAGGATCAGTAAGAATATATCCGTAGGTATTGACTTTCTATTTATTAGTCTCTCTTACCTTGCAAAATACTGTGCCTTTGGTTCAAGCAGAAGGCTGAGTCATGCCATTTCTTCAAACCTGCTGTAGAACAACTGTGAAATCTTTAACAAAGCTGTATAGGGAGTCTAGTTCTTGGTTACCTGTGAGCAATGTAACAGTGGCTAAATTATAAAATATGTCAGTTGCATACGAAGTGACATCCCTGGCAAGGAGCTTTTATTTCCACCCACATGTGGCAGTCAACTTGGGTCATCAATCCTTATGTCTGGTCCTGGGGCAAACTCCACTGTTTTCAGTAATTTAGATCCTGGTTTTTTAAATTGATAGATTTATATACTGTGAGAGTCAGACCTCTGCAACTGAGGAATATGCTAAATCTCAGCACCAATTGCTTCCTGATTAACCGGATGGAAAGAAATGGGTGTATTACTGGATTAATTGATGTCCTTCCACTGGAATGTGATCTTAAAGTTTTCCAGTAGCTGACATATATCTAATGTTGATTCAAGTGTTTGGTTTGTTTTATTTATATACTGCCATTGTTCCAAGATTGTTCTCAAAGTGGCTTACATGGGGACTTCCCATCATCATATCCCAACAATAAGTCTGAGAAATAGGATGGACTGAGAGAGAGTGGCTGGCTAGAGAGTTTTTGTGGCCAAGGATGAATTTGAACCTGGGTTTCCCCTGTCCTAGGCCAATACCTTAACCCACAACACTGCCTCTCCTTTGTAATTGCATTAATTACTTGTAACGAGGGATGTGGGTAATGAAAGAGATCAGGAAGTTGTTGAAACAAAATAGTTGGGGGGGGCTTTTCTTTCTCGTGGTCAGACAAGCCATTTGGAGAAGAATTAAGGATAACTTTGTTTTTTATATACGTGTGTGTGTTCATATTTTTATTTAAGTATGGCTTTCAGATGGTAGCAAAGGGGAAAATATGCACATGTGCATCATTAGTGATCATTTTTTGTCTTTCTCTTTCAGTGAGTATGTTTTTGAACACATTAACACCCAAATTCTACGTTGCCTTAACAGGCACTTCCTCGTTAATCTCAGGGCTTATTTTGGTAAGTACTAGATGTATTTTTTAAATAT
The DNA here is from genome assembly GCA_030867105.1 of Liasis olivaceus. Lineage (NCBI taxonomy): Eukaryota > Metazoa > Chordata > Lepidosauria > Squamata > Pythonidae > Liasis > Liasis olivaceus. The sequence continues at coordinate 27,403,864 of CM061355.1, read as the reverse complement.
TTTATAGCCTTAATTCTATAATGCATTGGATTCTACAGCTACACATTTTTTTGGTCTTTTTTCCTTCAAGTTACCATATCTATGTATGTGGTAGAATTTGTGTTAGTCACAAGTTAAGTCTGAACATTAAGACTTGTTCTGTGGAGCAAGTTTCCTAGAATACATACTGCAGAAATCATACACTTGTCAATTAGGATAGAATGAAACCAGTTCAAAGTACACTCTGTAGTATATCAACTTCCTGGCCATGAGACTATACACATACATATAAAAACAAAGTATCTAATGGCACCTTAAAGATAAATACATTTGTTATTGCATAAATTTTCATGGATCATTGGCCACTTTATTAGATGTATACATGATACCTAATATACAGTCTACACTCCAACTGTGTCACAAAGAAAAGCAACAACTAAGTGTAAATTCAGAGAGGTAAGTCCAGTGATTAGTTGTTCAAAACAGAGAGAACAAAGTAACATGTGAAAATCATCCATTTTAGCAATGAGTTGAATGAACAGCTCTTGTGTATCTTCTCAGAAGAATATAAGACAGCCCATGGGCACAGAAGTGCCACACTTGAGTAACAACCGTAAGCTAACTGGCAGCCAAGAGATTCTGTCAAGCCTCAAGAAGGTACCACTTGAACAGAAGTCCCCTTATTCAGGTGGGATTAGGCATTGCTAAATAACAGCTTCCATAATGTGTATAATACATTTATGGCATCAATAGTTGTTAAGATTTAATACACATTTACAGATACCTCACTGATGTTCTGATTTATAATTAAATTCATTATGTCTTGGGCCTTTTGTATAGCAAAACCCCAAATCAGAATTTAAAATTCTGTTAATATGCATAAATACAGATAATAGTTTATCAATAGTGTAATCCTAAATACGCTGTCTTAAAAGTAAGGCCCTCTTAGTTCTAGAGGACTTATTTCTAGAGAAGAATTTTTTCTGTGTAAAATTTCACAAAACCTACAGTTATATTATCTCATGTGCCATTTGCTATTATTTTCATAGAATGATCTGAGTGCTTGAAATTGTGCTAAATTTTAAATTAATATCATTTATTTCCTGAGATAATTTGTTGTTTGGAGAATAGCATAAATGGCCTACAGCTTCCATTTAATTTGCTTAATACCAAGAATGGCTCTCTTATTTTGGTATATGAAACTTAACATCCCTTTCTGCCTCTCTTCAATAATATAATAACAATGAAAAAACGAACAGCTTACTGTCTTTTCATGGTATTCAAAGTCAGCTATCTCAAGCCCTTGCCTTACTCAGTCTAAGAATAGGTCCATTTCTTTTTCCACGAAAAAGTTCACTTTATGCTGTTCTCATTTAATGATAATGCATAATAACTATTAAGAAATATTGATAATTGCCAGTTTATTTTAGTCTTTAATTTTCTTTGCTATCAGAAAGGAAGCTGACTTTGTGACATATTCTGCTGTTTATTAAAATATTCCTTTATCAAACTATATAAAACCTTAATATTTTTTTAGAGCTGTGCAAAAATTCATTTTGAAGGTTTGGATAAAATGCAATTTGATTTACTTTCCAAATCAAATAGGAAAATTTAATTATAAAATTGGATGCTCCAAATCAATTCTGATCCTTTTGCACATGCATAGAAATGACTTTATGAATCTGTTTGGAAATCTCAATCAAATTACCCTATTAAATAATTCAGTTCATATGCCTGAATCAAATCAAATCACAGACTGATTTTAATTGGATTGATTTTCTAAATCAAATCAACATTTCACTTGATTTGAATAGGTCTGTTATTTTTTTTTTGAAAAGTGAACTCAGCTTTCATCAAATACTACAGCTTTCACGCTATAGTGCTGTTAATCTTTTTATATGATTTCTTCTCTTATAAACATATACAGTGCATTTGGAAAGTATTCAGACCCCCTTCACTTTTTTCAATTTTGTTACATTGCAGCCTGATACTACAATCGTTCAAATTCATTTTTTTCTCATTAATCTACGCACAGTACCCCATAATGACAGAGTGAAAACAGAATTTTAGAAATGTCTGTAAATTTATTAAAAAGGAAAAACTGAAATATCACATTGGCATAAGTATTCAGACCCTTTACTCAGTACTTTGTTGAAGCACCTTTGGCAGCAATTATAGCCTCGAGCCTTTTTCGGTATGACGCAACAAGCTTTGCACACCTGGATTGGGGGATTTTCTGCCATTCTTCTTTGCAAATTTTCTCAAGCTCAATCAGGTTGGATGGGGACCATCGGTGGACAGCCATTGTCAGGTCTCTCCAGAGATGTTCAATAGGGTTCAAGTCAGGTCTCTGGCTGGGCCACTCTAGGACATTCACAGAGTTGTCCCTAAGCCATTCCTGTGTTGTCTTGGCTGTGTGCTTAGGATCGTTGTCATATTGGAAGGTGAACCTTCGGCCCAGTCTGAGGTCCTGAGTGCTGTGGAACAGGTTTTCATTGAGGATATCTCTGTCCTTTGCTCCATTCAGCTTTCCCTCAACCCTGACCAGCCTTCCAGTCCCTGCTACTGAAAAACACCCCCACAGCATGATGCTGCCACCACCATGCTTCACTGTTGGGATGGTATTGGGCAGGTGATGAGCGGTGCCTGGTTTCCTCCAGACATAACATTTAGAATTGAGGCCAAACAGTTCAATTTTGGTTTCATCAGACCAGAGAATCTTGTTCCTCACAGTCTGAGAGTCCTTCAGGTGCTTTTTGCAAACTCCAAGTGGGCTTTCATGTGTTTTGCACTGAGGAGAGGCTTCCGTCTAGCCACTCTGCCAGAAAGCCCAGATCGGTGGAGGGCTGCAGTGATGGTTGTCCTTCTGGAACTTTGTCCCATCTCCACACAGGATCTCTGAGCTCAGTCAGAGTGACCATTGGGTTCTTGGTCGCCTCTCTTACTAAGGCTCTTCTCCCCCGATTGCTCAGTTTGGCCAGGCGACCGGCTCTTGGAAGAGTCTTGGTTGTGCCAAACTTCTTCCATTTGAGAATTATGGAGGCTACTGTGCTCTTGGGAACCTTCAGTGCAGCAGAAATTTTTTGGTAGCCTTCCCCAGATCTGTGCCTTGCAGTAATCCTGTCTCTGAGCTCTGCAGGCAGTTCCTTTGACCTCATGGCTTTTGCTCTGGTACAGTATGCATTGTCAGCTGTGAGGCCTTCTATAGAGAGGTGTGTGCCTTTCCAAATCATGTCCAATCAATTTACCACAGGTGGACTCCAAACAAGGTATAGAAACAGCTCAGCAACTATCCAGAGAAACGGGAGGCACCTGAGCTAAATTTCAAGTGTTGTTGCAAAGGGTCTGAATACTTACGCCAATGTGATATTTCAGTTTTTCCTTTTTAATAAATTTACAGGCATTTCTAAAATTCTGTTTTCACTTTGTCATTATGGGGTACTGAGTGTAGATTAATGAGGAAAAAAATGAATTTGAATGATTGTAATATCAGGCTGCAACATAACAAAATTGAAAAAAATGAATACTTTCTGAATGCAAAAGCACAATGGAGATTTTCTACCATTTTCAGTACAATCCTATGCATGCCTGCTTCACAGTAAGTCTAAGTGAACTGAAATTTTCTCCAGGGTAAGTGGGTATAAGATGTCACTGCATATGCTTACCAACCATGCAACTGACAACTAAAGTGAGGCGTTAAGAGTGCATCACAGTGAAGTTAAAGCAAGCTGTTCTTTAACCATACCTCTAATAGTGCAGTTGAACTATTTAGTCCTTATTAAACTCATTAATGCATATGCTTGTTTGCAGCATCCTTTGATCTCTTTTCTTAAATGTCTGAAATTTATGCACTGTGTCCATGCAATAAATGCTTGTAAGTTTTGTACTGTATCCATGCAGTTAGCTGTAACAGGTTGTGTATATTCAGTACTCCAATCTTATGTTTAGTGCTGTAGTCGTGGCACTAAAAAAGTGCTAAGCTTTTATATTGTTAAAAGAGATACCTTGTATTGAGAGCCAGCTTTTCTCCCTGTCTGAGGCAGAACTATCGGTAGGCAAAACTGGACAGCTTTTTATCACAGTTAAAAGAAGTAAAAGGTTGGAGTTGTAAAAGTACAGGAATTGTCTTAGGCTGTAAGAGTTGCCCTACCAAATAAGTGTGGGAGGATTTTTTTTAGTAGTATTAGTAGTCCTACTAGGAAATTAATCCTAGTTTTATGGAAACACTGGGTAAAGTTAGACAGCACTGCATTCATTGCCACAGGCTTAGACAGAATACAGCCAAAAAAAAAAAAAAGTAAAATAATTCCAATGTACAGCATCCTTTTTTTAAAAAATCTAGCTCACTAAATTTTCTGCATGTTCATAAAAAATGATATAATGAAGGAAAAGCTCATTTTGCTTAGTGTTGAAACATTCCCACTGCAATATCATTGGGTCTTGAATTTCTGGCCTGGAAAAGAGAACTTACATAGAGGGAACTACAAAACAGGAGCTGAAACATTTCCATTTTAGGCCAACCTTTCTTTGAATAATCCACCTGACCTTTGAGCAAAGTTCCCAGCTCACATTACAGGTAGTCCTCGGTTAACAACCATTCATTCAACGACTGTTCTAAGTTAAAACGGCACTGAACGAGTGGTTATGATCGGTCCTCAAAGTTCCAGCTGTCCCAGCACCCCCATGGTCACGTGATGGTGGTCTGGGTGCTTGGCAGCTGGCTTGCACTTATAATGGTTGCAGCATTCCATGGTCATGTGATCATGATTTGCAATCTTCCCTGCCAGTTTCCCACAAGCAAAGTCAATGGGAAAGTTACTTAGGTAAGTCTCCCCCACCTGCGCACCCTCCCTGAGCCTCCCTGTGCTTGTGCCATGCCTCTCCAGCCACTCGTACACCCTCCCCTGCCACTCGTGCACTCTCTCCTACCCAGCAGCAGCCACTCCAAGCCCCACTGCACTTGTGCTTTGCCTCCCTGCCCACGCATGCTGCCCCTTGTTCCCTCTTCCACCCAGCAGCAGCCACTTACCTGCCTGCCGGCCTGCTTCCAAACCATCTGGGACTTGCAACTTCCTGCCAGCTTCCCCACTGACTTTGGTTGTTGGAAGTTGGCAGGAAGTTGCGAGAAAGTACTCACTTAATGACAGCAACAGTTGCAGGGATTGCTGTTGCTGAGCAATGCAGTCATGTGACATTGTGTGTTATGACCACATTGCTTAACAATCACAATTCTGGTCCCAATTGCCATTGTAACTCAAGGACTACCTGTACTATGCAATCTTAGTTTCCGGATTTTGGAAAGGATTTTCTTATAGTTTGGCTTTTTTTTTTTTTTGGTTAAAAAAAAGCCATTTAAAAAATGGGTAGGGATGTGGGGGAGCAATTACACATGAAGTAAACCACCTTATGGATTTTGGATGTACTTTGACTTCAGTAGCTTCATCTTCCTTATCTCCATCCTAACTTGGTTAGTTCTGCCCTGTTGCTGTCAAATAAAACTAATTTCTTTGTGATGCAGAAGCTTAGTCAAATACCTAATTTGACCTGGTTCTGAGTCTTATGAACCAGTTTTTCCTGAACTTTATTATCCCAGTCTAGGTCAGTGCTAACAAAAAAGACTGACGAACGTGTCCATGGTTCCCGTAAGTGAATTGAATAGGATATTTTCTCCAAAAGCAGCAATATTAACTCAATACATTTTGAAACAGGAGCTTTTTGAGATTATGACAAGCCCAGGAACAGAGTGTTCACTCCTCATTTTTGTTTCACTGTTTTTGATATTAGTGTAACTTATCTCTCCATTGTTTTTATCCATTTAAACAGGCTTAGTAAAAGGAAGTGTGTGGGTTAACCCAGAATACTGAAATAACTCTTAAGATGTGTTACTTTCTGAATTAAACCTATGGATTGGCTTTTCTACATTTGGCTTCTTGATAAGCCCCTTTCTAATTTTTCTTTCCCTTAAATAAATAACTTATTTAATAATCAGTCAGAAGAATCCAAACTAAAACCAGCAAAGTATTCCAAATTCGCTGTTAATGTAACAGAAAGAAAAGACGTAGATGATTCCAACATATACCCAGAGGATATACAAACCCGGCTGTTTTGCCTATGTCTTGCAAGCTCTCTTTGGTCCCTCAAGATACTTAGTGCTCATTCACCAAACAGTTCTCGGAAGAATAACCATGTCTACCAAAGAGGTTCAGAGACTGTTGTTTTCAAGCAATAAAGGAATCATTACTTTCCTAATGAATGTATCTTGGGTATTCCATGAACTAATTTTATCTCAGGGTATACGATCAGAGGCAAAAAAACAAAAGTTTTCAGACCAATGATCTGAGTCTTGTAAGAGAGAGGAAAAAGCAGTAATTTCAACAATGAAACATTAACTTTCAGAATTAGTATTTTGTCTTTAGATACAAGTTTTAACCTTAGAACCAACAGCAAAGAAGTAAAGGAATGAATACTTTAAAGTATCTTGTATCTTGCCAGGTATAGATAAAATGCAATTAATTTCATTTTAAAGGATATTGCTGCAGTGAAAGGGCATGGGGAAACAACTGGTGGGGTCAGTCTCATTATTTTGTTAAATTTTTATTGACTTTTTCCTTCTGGGTCCATCATTGCGGCAACTATGTTGTTATCGCTGTAACATTCTTAAAACAAATTCTGATCTATTTAATAATGCTTCATTAATACCCTGCGTCTGCCAGATGCTGAATAACTGGGAGTTGTGGTCTCAACCTCTCTAGAGGACAGCCATCAAATTGAAGGAAGCTAGTTTACATAGAGAGCAATAAATCAGGTGCAGGTGGTTGATTCCATTACTTCTCTGCTCTGGTTATATTTCCTATTGCAAATGTGTAATAAAAAATAAATGACTCATTGTCTCTTTAAAACATCAGTGTGCCTGTCTTTTAAATAATGGTAGCTTTTATGAAATTATTAACACTAATTGAAAAGTAGCTTTTCATCCCTGCCATATTGAGTACAAGTTCTTGGAAATTATATATTGAAGCTTTTGTGAATTTGCTTAACAGTCAGCTTCTATTTATTATTGTATCTCCACCTCTTATCTCCACTCTACCATCACCAGCTGCTGGAAGGGCTGTTACAGTGCAGTAATAATTGTGTGTATGTGTTGATAATTCCCCTACTTCTACTTGTTTTGCCAATGAGCACCAGCCCAGAAGAGGGAAAGGCCGGTGGTCTTACATTCCAGTAGGGAGGTGTGGGATAGAGACCAAGCCTGTCCCTTGATTTCCTGACAGCTGGAACATATCCCATGCATTCAAAGTTGGCTTAATCCTCTTCTTCCCTATCTGTGGAACATCTCATTTAGGTGGTTCTTGCGGCTTCTCACTTGTGGGAACACTGCTGGGTGTAGATTTACCTATATGAAGCTTTCCCTTGGTATAAGTGGAGTTTTGAGCTGAAATAGAATTAGGATGGATGAATTCTCTGTCATAGAAATACAGAGATGAAATAAGCTAACTTCCTACTCAGGAACAACCTATTGTCCCATAGCTCATTAGTTTTCCTTTTTAGTCCCCTCCCTGTGTGTTGAACTCACATTTTACCCAAAAGATACATCTCTCAACGGATTGGTTAACTAATCCCTTCAGTGCTTCCCGTTCAAATGTTTAAAGTACCCATAATTTCGTGTGTCCGCATTCCCTGTCAGTGTTTCTGCCCATTTTTTTTCTTGTCTGTTTTATTATCTAAGAACTCCAAGAGACCATATGGCACTGTATAAATCATAAATAATATTTCATCCAAAATATATTTCAGTATTATGTTTACATTTTGTAAATGCGAATGGCAGTAGAAATTGTCAGTTAAAAAACGCCTAATAAGTGTTTTTCCATCTGGTTTAGATATTTGAATGGTGGTATTTTCGGAAATACGGAACGTCCTTCATTGAACAAGTCTCTGTGAGCCACCTGCGCCCTCTGCTGGGTGGGGTGGACAACAACTCACCGAGCAATTCAAATACAAGCAATGGGGACTCAGATTCAAACCGACAGAGTGTTTCAGGTGAAATAATTATAGTTTAATAATTATAATAGTTTAATAATGTAATTTAATCATTATTAATAATTAAATGTAAGCCAGAATAATTAATATTTTTGGCTTACAAGTTAACTTACAAGTCCTTTCTGCAGACTGGGCAAACCACTGCTTATTCTTTACCATTTGTGATGGTTGATGTATTTCGGAAAGCTTTGTTATTTCTTGTAACTGATTTGCCCAGTTCAAGTGGCAAAACCTAATCAACCTTGGTGAGAGATCACAAGAAAATCCCAGGGATGTAGTTGGGGCTGGGAAGTTTTAAAAAGTTGTTTTATTATTATTATTTTTTAATCTTGGAAATGGCAAACCACTCCCAAGAAAACTATACTTCTCTCTACTTACCAAGAGTCAAGCTCAATTCCAAGGGATATTTTCTTTGTTTTATATTTTCTGAGATCCTTTCCTCTTAACCTAAAGAAAAAATAATGCTTTAACTTTAAGCTTTCTACTCAAATTCTTGCATAGCTTTACTGCTTGCTGTGTCAGAATAAACCAAGCTACAAATAGAACCAAGGAACCATTTTGAAAAAGATCTCAGATCCTGTGGTCTCTCTGTACACCAACACTTCATTTCTCCTTTTCTTGTGAATGTGATCATTATTAATGGGTCTTTTAAATCCTTGTTTTATTCTACCTTCTCCAACGTCAGAAGCTGATGGCTTTTATTTTATTTTATTTTATTATGTAATAACAGAGGAAGATTCAAAAAAGCAGACTGTTGTATTATTTTACTGATCTATAATGTTAATTAGTTAGTGTAATTTTATTATAGAAATAAATGGGCCCGAAGGGACTAAAGTAAATATCTGAGCAATTCTGATCTGTAACCTCACGTATGAATCCACTTGCCTCTGTTAATGCCCTCAGGTTGAATTGTGGCAGTAAATCACAGTTTGTCTGTGTCTAATGTAGAATGAAATCATTTACAACATAAAAGTTGTAACTGAAAAGAGCTTTCAAAGGACAGTTCCATTCAGTTCAGTCAGTTTGCTCCAGGACATTATCTATGCAATGTTTGTTTTGTTTACAAATCACCTTTTTATTCTCATCTAAAATATATGAGAATCATTCTGAAACCATATTGGTCCATGTTTCTGTTTGCTTTTTTTTTTTTTAATGTTTATTGGAAGGATTTATAATTCACTGAATGAACGAGTTTGATCTATTAGTGGTTTTGCAGTACTGGAAGGCCTTCATCTTCATTTGTTTCTGTACGCACCAATAATTCATCAACACGCAGAGATGGTTACAATACATATGAAACATAATGTGTTAAGTGTAAGCCCCTAGGTGTGACCAATTCATAGTAAATACATTTTATCCCCTTGGTTTTCTACTTCAGTGTTTGGGATGCACCACCTGGGAAAACTAATTAGAATATAATTTGTTTCCAGATAAACATTAGCATTCAATTATAATTAGAAGCATTTTTGTTTATTGTGACAGAATGCAAAGTCTGGCGAAATCCCCTAAATCTGTTTAGAGGAGCTGAATATAACCGGTGAGTGCTATGTAGATTTGTTATTCAAATATGCTAGCCTGTTTGGAAAGTATTTTTAAACTCTAGTTCATTGTCACTGTAAACCTCAAAAAGTCAGGTGCCCCTTTCAGATGTTTATCTTATGAGAATAGTTCAAATAAGGATAATTATGGTCTTTGGATCCACACACTCCCTCTTTGTCCTTATGTTGGAGGATGAACACTTGAAGCTACCCTTCAAGTGTTTCAAGTGTTCATCCTTCAACATAAGGACATATATAAGTACCCTGCATGGTTTAGACTTAGGTTCTAAAATATATAGGCAAACAGGACAAGAAGATAGATTCCTCTGCAGAAGTTTCCTCTTTAACATACCAAGAATAATGGTGCTGAAGTACATGAATCTATAATGGGAGAAAGATCAGGTAAGGTTGGTCTTGTTCTCCTCCAGATTGTTCTAATCTCAAGGATGATGAATGCCTGAGCAGAACTACTGTTTCATCCAAGCAGTGTTAATGTGTAAATTTCTTTTAGTACCTTCATCAGTCTAGATCAATGTTTCACAACCTTGGCAACTTGAAGATGTCTGGATTTCAACTCCCAGAATTCTGGGAGTTGAAGTCCACACATCTTCCAGTTTCCAAGATTGAGAAACACTGGTCTAGATCAAGGATCTCATTAACAACAGTATTTGATTATTTTAATTTTTTTTTTACATTTATATCCTGCTTTTTCTTTAAGCACTCCCAGGGCAATGTAGATAGGCTTATCTGTCATTTTAATTCTTACAATAACAACTCTGTAAGCTAGATCAGGCTGAGAGGGTAAGCTGAAAGGCACCCAATGAGCTTCATGACTGAATAGGAATTTGAATTTGAGTACTTCAAACATTGGCTCCCCTCCCCTCCCAAATCAGAAGCTGTTTTTCCTGAAAATAATACAGTGATGCATGGAGTAGATCCATTAAGACAATCAAAACAGATGTTCTGGAGCTGAGATACAATACATCCAGGAGTTTTTTAGACCAGTTAAGCCTGCCTTCAAAATTCCTTAATTTATTTCAATTTCATTTTATTAAAAATGTTCCAGTATATATCAACTATATCACCATAGGACAATAATTCAATGACTTCTCAATTTTTCTTCAACTTAAAGCGATTAAAATTCTTTCCAAAAATAACTTTTTAGTGCCATAGTTGAATTTGTAGATAGAGGTTGCTATATTAAGAAGGATGAAGTGTGTAGAGGTACATTTTCTCCCCAACAGAAAGAGAAGCATAAAAAAAATCACCACATTATGATTGTATGATGTTTACTTCTACTATTTCTCATCCTGCCTATCTGTTCTGAATGTACATAACACAAGTCTATTTGCAGATACACCTGGGTGACTGGAAGAGAACCATTGACATACTATGATATGAATCTTTCAGCGCAAGATCATCAAACATTTTTCACATGTGATACTGACCATTTAAGGCCTGCAGATGCCAGTAAGAATTTTACTAAATTTATTTGAATTTGTAGTAAATTGCAAAGCCTGTTTTAAGAAATTGGGGATAAAAAATAACACAGATGTCCTGACTGTTACCTATGCTTGTGTTTCATTTGATTATTTAGATAATGTATCTAAATTATAATTTCCTGATATGGTGATTTGGAATTTGAATTATGAGGCTATCTATATTTCCAAGCACTTTTCTTCTTGAACCTTTGCTGTCGAATAGCATTCATATTGTGTGGCGTTATTGACATCTGGTTCTGGCTACTTCCTGTTATTTTTTAAGGAGAGCAGTTTTTTTAGAATAGCCAAAAATGCCTTAAGTAGTTGCTAGGGCACTGAAATACCAGCAGTTTATCTTTTGTTCAGGACCTACTTGATTATATTGATAGTTTTCATAGCTGCTATTGGAGTAAACCATTCTTAATACATTTGTCCATAATTCATTGTTGACATAAACTAACGGTTGTATATTCATTCTTCTTGGAACATATTGAAAGAGTAGCTCTTCTACCATCAGTGTATCTGATTAGATTTTTGGATTTAATGAATTATTTGTGTGCTAAAATGCCCTGCTAATATGTTAGCCTAGATTACCCTAGCATTACTGCCAAATTACTGCATTTAAAAAAAAAAATGTTTTATTTCATAGTAATGCAAAAGGCATGGAGAGAAAGAAACCCTCAGGCCAGAATTTCTGCAGCCCATGAAGCCTTAGAGTTAAATGAGTAAGTCGACATAAAGTCCTTTGAAAATATTTTCTTGGTCTGCTTTCTGTTATACTTTCTTATTACTGGGGGAGTCTTGTGAAAACTTCTTATCATTGGGAAAGTCTTATACAAAGTGAGATAGTACTCTTTGTCTGTACAATCAGCATTGGAGCAAGGTATGAGTGGAATTTGTACCTTTGCATTTATTGATGCTAAAGTTGTATTTGCATGAAGAAGTTATCATTTTTTTCCAAATTAAGAAAAGAAAAGGATTAGTTAGAGTTGATGCAGGATAAACATTTATTTCATGCTAATCGTGATAGACGTGTATTGATTTAAAAAAAGACACTTTTAATTTTTAAAAAATGCATTTTATGAGCTTTAAAGTGATGGTATCTCTGTGATATATTGCCAATTACTTATTTTAGACATGATCTATAAATCTTATTGCACTTGCATGCCCCATTCATCCTTTTACCCATATCCATTTATAGTGGCCCTTGTTTGCTTATTGGGGCTTTGCATCTTAGTTTTCCCTTGGATATTATTTGTTCAGTCATGGGTTGGAACACAGAAGGCTTCACACATCTAACCCAAAACTGTTAAAACTAATAGGATTGGCCGCATAAGTTATAGTAGATTGTGCACACTGTTTGATCATACAATGTCTTGTGCCCCAGCTTTCTGCTCTGGTCTGTATGTTGTAGTGTAGTTCAGATCAACATAGCAAGATAATTTCCACATTTATGCCCTATAGTAAGTGCTTCTCCACAAAGATGCTCTGTAAAATCTGTATACAGGACCAAAACAAACAGATCATGTTGTTGACCTTGATTTATATGGAATGTGGTGTTTGCAGAGCTAAATCTCCACCAGAAACTGAAATGAGAATTGTAGTTGTAGCTTGCTGTCCAGATCCATAGCTTCAGGATTGGGTAGCTTTGAATCTGCAGAATTGTGCACATGCAAAGTTCTCTGTTGAAGTGAATAAGATAGCTCTGTAGGTCTGAATACATTTTACAGAGTTTCCATGCCTGCAATCAGTTGAGTCATGCATTTTAGCTAAAAGAATCAGGCATGCTCAAGCCACTTGTCCATCTGTTATATCCTAGCAAATATCTCTTCTTTTTCTAGCTCTCCTATTGATGATTACTTTGTTATTTCATTGACAGGTGTGCCACTGCTTACATTCTCTTGGCAGAAGAGGAAGCAACAACAATTGTGGAAGCAGAAAAACTGTTTAAACAGGCTCTGAAAGCAGGTGAAGGCTGCTACAGGCGTAGCCAACAATTACAGCACCATGGTACCCAGTATGAAGCTCAACACAGTAAGACCCTTTCCCTCTGTTACCAGTACTCTAGGGTCAGAAGGACTCTGTAGTGCCTTTTCAGATTAACGGACTCACTTCATCAGGCACATGGAATGGCTAAACCGATGTAGGATTTAAATTGGGATGAGGCAAGGAGAAAAGGGGAGGGGAGACAGGGTGGTTACCTTCCACTCCCTTCCTCACCCCGATTTAAGACCTGCATCACTTTAGCCACTTCATGCGTCTGATGAAGTGAGCTATAGTTCACAAAAGCTTATGCCTCTTAAGAAACCTATTAATCTGAAAAGATACTCCTAGACTCCTCCTGATTTTTGGCTACCATAGACTAATACAGCTCTCCTCCTACAATATTCTAGGGATCTCTGAAAAACAGGTTTCCTGCAACTTGCTAAGAATAATTGTTGACTTAAGGGAAATAGCTTGAACACTGAATTCTATTTATTTATTCTCAACACTGTGGATAGTACAGTGGTTCTGTAGAAAAAAAAATAACTGTGACATTCAGTAATATAAGATATACATACATAATTTGCAGAACTAGAAAGAAAATAAAAATGCAAAAAAATGTAACATAATACAAAACAAATGTGAAATAGCTCTTGGGAGTACATCTTTAGGTATCGAAGAAGAATAGATTATTGTATTATTCTTAGATATGCATTAGGTTCTTGGACAAAGTAATCCATAGTTTCCAGTTACACCTTTCTGCATACAAGAAAAATGAATTCAAAATAGAATAACAACAGTGAGTTGGGTTAATCAAAAAAATGAAAAATGTCATGCGAAAAAGGAATCTGAAAGAATTTGATTGTTTAACTTGTAAAATAGAAACAAGGGGGTCATATTTAGAGACTTTCTTCTTGATGTCTTATGAAAAATTTGAAGTTGCTGCTAAAAATGTTTTTCAGCTCATTTTTTCCAAAATATATGTTTAGTGACATTATTCTAACTGGCTATGTATGTGTGTATGTGTGCATTAGCAAAGTTCCAGCCCAATCAATGTTTTTGTCCCAAAATGGGTGAATGCAAGTAATTAGCACTATATCAATAAAGCTGAGAGTTTATATTTTACAAAATAGGATTGTTGTTAAGGAGCATTTATTATGACTGAATCATTAACATAAAATTAAATGTTGCATGTCTTTGTGTCTGCATGTTGATTATATTGGAGAAATGGTGGAAAGACTAAAGCTTGAGAACATAGAGGCTGCTTATAAGAAGCACATTAGCCTGTCAAGAGTACTCAGTGAAATTTCTAGATACGTTGAATGAAATGAATTACCTAATAAAGGAATCTTTTCAAATCCTAAAGAATTCTATATCCTATAATCCTAAATGAAAACCATTTCACAGAGTCTGAGAATGTTGGTTTTGGTCAAGAACTTTCTGAAGGACGCTTTATATGATATAGATTTTCTGCACAGAAATGATTTTTCTAGAAAACAAAGAACTTGCAGTCTCTTTAGAGTGGCAGAATAGAGAAGGATATGATTGTCAGACATGATCAAATAATCAAATCAAAGGTTGCCAAGATTATTTTATTGAATGAAGGACAGGGCTTGTTCCTTATCTGGTTTTCTATAGTTTAGATCAGGGACAGCAATATTTGCTTCCCTTTTTGATAACTTTAAGTGTCATGACCTCTACCAGCTTAGTGAATGAGAGATGATAGGAATTGCACTCTAGCAACATTTGGAGAGTCACAGGTTGTCCACTCCCACTAGTCTAAATTACATATCTTTAAAGAAAAACAAAACAAAAAACAGAAGACCTTTGGATTCCTCTGGTGATAAAACAATTAAACACACAAATTAAAACATAACAAAATGTGGAAAACTTGGTGGTCAGAATCTGCACCCCCAGTGTGTGAAGCTCTTCGTAGATATGTTCAGTGGTCCAGGTTGTATCTGGTTTAATGTGGCTTTCTAACCCAATCTGTGCATTGGAGTCTTCATGATTCTGTCCCATAAAAAATGATAGGGATGGTTCCTCTACTTGTTTACTGTATCTATCAAGGTTTCTTTCTTTCTTTTTTAAATTAAGGTAACATGCCATATATTATTGATATCACTGGACATTTTATTTAATGCCTCAGGTCACTGATACACAATGTATCTTAACCATGTTTACCTGGACAAAATAGTTTTACCATTTAAAGATGACTGTTTTATAGTAATATTAGCATATCCTTTTGGAGAGAATCTTTGTGGTGGCTTACAGTCACCCCAGACTTGATGGATGATGATGATGATTAAAATTTATATGCTGCCTGACTCCCAGCAACTCTGGGCAATTTACAAATTGTTAAAAACATTTAAAAACAAGTAACAAAACAAAAACCACAAAACAAAGAAACAAAGATGGCAGAGAAAACAAACCCAGATAGGAACAAGAAAAAGGAAGAAAAGGGACATCAGTCGTCCTTGCCAAAAGCCTGGACAAAGAGCCACATCTTCGGGGCCCTTCAGAAGACCCGTAGGATGGGGCCGTTTGAATCACAGGGGAAACCTCATTCCAGGGGGCAGTCACTGGTACAGAGGAAGCGTACTTCTGAGGCCCTGAAAGATGGCATTGTTTGATCTATGAAACCCAGAGCATGCCAACTGTGCCAGATCAAGCCAGCTGGGCAGATACAATGGGAGACAGGCATCCCTCAGGTAACCAGGCCCTATGCCATGTAGGGCTTTATAGGTAGCGAGCAACATCTTGAATTGTACCCAGAAACAAACAGGCAACCAGTGCGGCTCACGAAGCTGCCCGCCCTGCTGCATTCTGGACCAGCTGAAGCTTCCAGGTGGACTTCAAGGGCAGGCCCATGTAGAGCAGAATCAGTCAGTATTGGCATATTAAGGCAAATAATTCTTTACAGTTTATTCAGGGTTATAAACGATCTAGTCTGACAGATTTCATCTTCATCCAGTGTAGCACCATTGATAAAATAAACATCCAGACTAGAAAATTAGCTTTAGCTAAGGTCTATCTATTTAGTCACTGAGAGTTGAGACCAATTTGATAGTATATAATTATTTTATATTAATATAAATAATAATTAATAATATTTACAAGAGAAAAAAAGCCCTGCATATGTTCTCTTACTACTTGCTGACCTATGAAGGTTGTCGCAGTTTTATTCATTAGTATTTATCTCACTTGTTTTCTCATGTCATATTAAGTGTCCATAGCCTTATATAGAAGGATCAGTTCTTATTGCCAGGGAGGGTCAGAATTGCTGCAGGAAATCTGTTAAGCACCAGACTCCTCCCTTTTGTAAACTAATCCCATGTATGCATAGATGTTCAAAGAACCAGGATTTTTTAAAATGATTTGGCAAATTATTATTAAATGTGAGCTATCAACAATGTGAAAAAGAATTGACTCCACGTATGGCAATGTATCTATTACCAGTCTATAATGCAGCATTTCTCAGTCTTAGGAACTTTAAGATGTGTGGACTTCGACTCCCAGAATTCCCTAGCCAGCCATGGTGGCTAGGGAATTCTGGGAGTTGAAGTCCACACACCTTAAAATACCCAAGGTTGAGAAACACTGGTATAATGTATACAGTGTCAGTGCACAGAAAGCAATTCAAGTGACTTTCCTAAGATTGTCATGCATGTTTCTGTAAATAGGTCTATATTATCACTGTGAAATGCCAAGCAGTTTACAGTGTACAAAAATATCTGGGAGCAATAGTTAATTTAAAACAATTTTTCTCCATCCTGTCAGAATTTTGGTGCTGCAGTAGCAAAATAGGAGCAAAGTGCAGAACTAGACTGGTGGCCCAGTTTTGCAGCATGCTGCACAGACGAGCTCTTATTTTGGGGGGAGGTGCCCAGAAGAAACACTTACCTAAATAAATCAGGTTGTGGAAGTTACCATACTGTGATAGGCATGTGATGTGAGTGTATCCCAATGATCTAATATCAGTGCTCACAATAACTGGTAGTATATTGTAGACTTAAGGATAAAAATACCATTTGAATAAATGCACATCTTCTCTAACACGATTGATTGATTATATATTTATGTATTTATATTTCAAATTTGTCACCGCCCATCTCCCTGCAGAGTGAGAGTGATAGAGATTAGTGATAGACAGGTTTTAAGTTCCGTTTTTTATTATGCTTGACCTGGTATCTCTATTCAGTAATAAATTCTAAGAAGGCATTTCTTTGGAGATGTTAAAATAGACCTTTTGTTCTGTCAGTTTCTGTAAACACTCAACCTCTTCAAACCTTTTCCCCCTTCTTCTTCTCTCTCTCTCTCTCTCTCTTTCTCTCTCTCTTTCTTTCCTTCCTTCTTTCTCTTTCTCTTTCTTCCCAGGACGGGACACTAATGTATTAGTCTACATTAAAAGGAGGCTGGCTATGTGTGCAAGAAAACTGGGGAGGACCAGGGAAGCTGTGAAAATGATGAGAGATGTGAGTTTGGATTTGTGTTAATATTTGTCTTTTGCGTAACTAGTCACAATCTTAGAGAGGAATCTCCTTTTGCTACATAAAACAGTGCTGATATTCAGAGTGCTTAACCTGCTTTCTTTTTTCTGGTCCTTTTCCTATCATCCCTCATATTTCTGCACAGGGTGAAAGATGGAAGACATTCTTGGATTTGGGTCCTTTCTTGTTTACTGCTTCTGTCTCATCTAGTTACTTGTACATGGAACTCCATATTGAAATCTGATTTTTCTTATGAGTTCAAGATCTGTCTCCTAGTCTGGATATTGCTTTATTATGAAGGGTACAAGGAAGAAACACTATTAGCCCTAGGATCATCCCTGATTTTACCATAAATGTAGATGAGGAATAAGCAGAAAAAAAGATTAGTTACAGTATTTTAGAAAATTAGGTATGTAGTACTGAAGAAGGTGGTTTCTGTGATGCATTCCCCCGCCCCGTCTCCAGGCTCAGAGCCTTATGTTGTTAATATGATAACATCATGGGACAGGGCCAAAGGACAATTTTGAAGACGGTTTTAAGGAATCCTGCAGAGGCATAAAGTACCCATCTGGTGCCTCTCTTTTTCTTGTTTTTGCCAAAAACAAGCACAAGAAAGAGCACTGTTGAAAATCAGTGATTTTGTTACTCCCTGGAAGTACTCCGGTAGCTTCAGGCAGGCCATGAATCGCTCTCTAATGAATAGGAAAAAAACCCTGTTTTTTAGAATAAAGGAAATGTGAAGAATAGAAACTAACACAATTAATTTGCAATTTCAAAAGGACTAAGAGAGAGGCAAAATGTCACAAAATTTTTCTGCCTCCTCTTCAGTTTTTCTGTTTTCAAGTTGAGAGCCAGTGTGCTTTAGTATTAGAATGGCATCAAGGAGAAGTCTAGTTCAGCCATGTAAATGCCCAGGGTTACTTAGGTGAATTACTCTTTCTCAGCCCAACCACCCTTTCTCACAGGGTAATTGTGAGAAAGAAAAATGGGAGGAGGAAGTGCTAGAATGCTATCTTGAGCTCCTATATGAAAAGCAGGATCAATCAATCAATCAATAAAATTGTATACATTATAACTATTTTAATTGTTTAAAATTGTGTATTGGATGTTGTAAGCCATGCAGAGTCTTTTGGAGTAGGGCAGCTATAATAAATCTAAATGATAGCATTAAAAATTCAAAACTGAATATACTTATAATTATAGATAAACTTTAATATGATCATTTTTCCACTTTGGGAGGGAACCATACACTATTTAACCTTCATGGCCACAACCCCTGTGGCATTTGTTGCTTCCCTTGGTTATGCTGAATTTACATTCTTATATTTGCTATGACAAAAATGCATAGAATCCAAGGACATTCAGTTCATTTTGTAGCTGGACCCTTGGCTTCAAAAGTAACGCAGCCTGCTTCCCCTCTTCTCATTCCTCAGTCTGAAGACTGAATCGGAAAAAACTGAGCTCCTCCCTTCCACTATCTGGCATGGGAAAACATATTGTATCTACAAACACTTGCATCTTGGTTTTTTAATAAGAAATTAAAATATTGTAGGAGGAAGTATGCCAAATTTCATAGAAATCAGGGCAAGGTTTTTTGAGCTACATGCTTTTAAAATGGGTGGTGGTTGTTTTTTAAGCACCTAAAAGATTTTTTGCTTTTCAACAAAATCAGACAAAATTTACAGGAAAGCTGAATTGCAGTTAAGAGATTAAATGTGCCAGATCTGATAGAGATCAATGCAAGTTTTTTCAAACTGTGCTCCTTTAACCTCATTTAAAATATGCAAAACTATTTTGTTTGAGTAGAGAATGTAATGAAATTTGCAGCAAAAATAAGTCCTGGAGTGATAAATATATATGTCTCTCAAATTTCAGTCAGAGGGATTGATCAGCTTTTGCACAAAAGAGTGGCAAAGCGTAATAATATCCTTTGTGAATTTATTACAGCCAACTGTTATGGAGGTTTCAAAGAAATATAAGAAATTAATGCGTTCATATTTTCTTTAAAAGAGAGTAGACCTTAAACCATTTGAGTAGATAAGACAGCCATAGAATTTCTTTTTATGCTTCTGTTAGTGGAAGGTGGGAAACAGGAAACTGAATGATTAAACAATGATTCTCCCTCCAAGTCTTTCCACTCCTTGTAAGATTTTTTGATTGGGATAATTTGATCACAAGGATCCATTTTTTGTAGTTTCCACAAATATTTATGGCAGATGTTCTGATATTCATCTTATCAAAGAAAGTTGTGTGTCCTTTCTCTCAATGAAATTTTAAGATGTAAATAAGAAGGATATTACCATGTCAGAATTTTGTTATTCTCTAACAAGTTTTATATAAGGTGATTTTGCAGAATAATTGAACATTGCAATCTTTTTAATCAATAGGAAAATGAAATGGGACCTGAGATTCTTCCCAGTCTTGCTGCTAGCATTAGGAATCTTAGAATGAAGGTGTAGTTAATGGATTCAGCCCATCCCTGTATGCAATTTCATTATCTCTCTTTATACCAAGAATGCATATAGACAGGATGTGCAAACCTATGGTTCCAGGCTAGGCTTCCTAGAATTTTTGACAAATCTAGTTCACACACACTCACTCACACACACACACACCTTATTTTTTTAAAAACTGGACTCACCACAAGGACCTTACATGGGCCTAGTAAGACTAAATTGTATGCCAGGCTTTAAATGTCCTGGTTATTTGTATGCCTTAATTTACTCTTATTGTTCAACAGAGGATTTTTGTATCAGCTTATGCATTCTTCACTCAGTTTCTGTATCTGTAAGTAGCCTTCCCCCATAGTATTCAAAGGGTACTAGGTTGCAGTGGGATGCTCTAGAGTGTTTTGTGAAGGAAAATACTAATTCTACCTCACCTGCTTTCATATCTACATTCCAAGCAATAATATAGATTGTCAACATGTGAACTATGATTCTCAATGATAGCAGTATAGGAAACATAGTGGTAAACCTGGAATAAAGCACCCAAGAAACCAAGTGTGTATCAAGACCAGGGACCCTGTGTAAGACTGTAGAAAAAAACACAAAATATATGACAAAGCCTGAAAAGAAATCCTGTATTGGGAATGGGGTGGCAAATTAGATGGCAAAATAACTTGTATATTTCCTTAGGGTTTAAAACAGTAAATAATTTATTATAGTGTCATTCTTACAGAAAAACTTACCTTTTTTTTTCACTACCTGTCAACTTACAAGGCTACCCTGTTTCATGGTAATTCAGTTCAGTTATTTTGAAAAATAATTCCACGTTAAAAGACAAATGTGGCAACTCTGCCTATGAAGCTCATTAGTGTTCTTGTTTATTGCATTTATTTTAAGACTAAAGTGATGGTTGTTTTACAATCCAAAATTGATTTAATCAGATAAGCAAGACATTTTAAAAGATCTTTTCTGATAAAATCATTGTTGATTTGCAAGTCTTGGCATCTAGGCAATGCACTTTTCTGTCTTATCCTTTTCATGTCTTATCCTTCTGGCAGAGAATGTTTCAAGAAGAGAGATGGAAGTTGCTGTTAGAAAAAGAATCATAAAATGGAAAAAATATATATTATTTTTATTTGCAATGAG
This sequence comes from Liasis olivaceus, assembly GCA_030867105.1. Lineage (NCBI taxonomy): Eukaryota > Metazoa > Chordata > Lepidosauria > Squamata > Pythonidae > Liasis > Liasis olivaceus. Next base: position 27,382,763 of record CM061355.1, on the reverse strand, counting down.
TCCCTTATTGTATTTGCTGTGTCAGAATTTATCTGCAGCCCTTTCAATTATATTATTTGCAACCTACCATTTATGCCCTACTTTTTAGAATTTTATTCTATTCTTTTACCCAAAGTAGGTCATTGTGGCTTTCTGATTCTGAAATAACAATGGGCTTTCATTAATCAGTCTCTCTTCCTCCTCACTACTACCTAATCATAAAGATTTCTACATGCATGGAAGTTGTTTTAAAAAGTACAGTTGTTTTGTGCTGTTATTCAAATATGGCCTAACTGGTATATCACAGTTTTTCAGAGTTGGACTGAACTGATATGCCTTCTCTTTCTAACCCAAAATCTAGGACTTTTTTTTTAACCAACAGGTGAAAAATAGAGGTTTTGGAGTTCACCTATTTAGGAAGGTATAGCTTTTCCAACCCAGTTTTAGGTTGTCCCCTTCCCACTGTTTTTGTGATACAAGGATCTCAAGGATTTGACTGGACACTTACTTTGAGTTTAATACATTTCCTATAGTAAGCAGAACATAATTGGAATAAGTCTTGGAGCTGGCTTCAGTTTCTCACTCAATCCTGGAAAATTAAAATTAATAATGATAAAAATTGAATAATTCAATACATGTACATTGACCCTGAATAAGGAGGATTAGTCAGATTTCATCTAGTGTGTCTTAGGCTTTTCTGGACACAAGTTGGCTCTGGAGAATGCAATTTAATGTGCTAACAAAATTAAAATGCTCCTTTCCAATCTTCATAAGTAAAAATATGAACACAAGAGCTGTTGCTGCATAATTAGAAATAACTTAATAACACGTGATGGTTATATATCCCTAGAAAAATGTCCATGTGTCTTGAATGGGATCAATTTAATTTAGCATATTCTTGCTGTATTTTGATAATTACCCTTTTTTTTTAATCAGCTTGGTTATATTTTGCACTTGTTACTCATCCACATAATTATAGTTTGTTGGTTCTCTCCAAATCCTTTAACAGCAGTTTGTTTTATGAATGTATTTATGTGGGCCTTAGATGTTATGCTGCTATACCCTTCTTGCTTTTTCCATCATTTCTCAATCCTTTGCTCCTTCCTTTTTCTATTGTTTTTAATTGGCTTCTGGAACCCACAGATAATGAGGAAATGCGGTAATGGAATTTAACAACTTTGCTCCCCCCCATCCCTTATGATCTCTATCAGGAAGAGACATGAAAATGTCCTGATAATGCACAAACAATTGGGCTTAAAGAAAGTTTATCTTGAAGGCTAACCCCACCCTGCCAGCGGTTCAGAATATTCAGTTGATCCAAATCAGGTTCTCAGCATGATCTGTGGAAGCTTAGTTAAGCTCCAATTCACCCATTCTATTCTTTTGATTGCAAGATAGAAAATTGAACCGTAGGACAAAAATGTTGTTTATCAGGTTAGGCTATTTAGCCCATCTACTTCAGTACTGGTTGTACTAAAGAATTTCAATGCACTGTTTTTAATGCTGCTGCTGTTGAGTTTATTAACTAACCATATATTCCTGTGAATGGTTTTCATGTCCTGAGTTCAGAGAATGGTGGGATATATTATTAAATTTGAGCAGTTGTTATAACTTGATTTTATATTTGCAATGTAAGATACCATGCTAAATGCTAAGCTTATTATTTTTTTTCTTTTTTTATAGCTGATGAAGGAATTCCCTCTTCTTAGTATGTTCAACATCCATGAAAATTTGCTAGAAGCTTTGCTGGAGTTGCAAGCGTATGCAGACGTTCAAGCTGTTTTAGCAAAATATGATGGTAAGTGTAGCTCTTTGTATACCCTGATACTCTGTGTCTGTATGGGTGTAAAACAAAGAAAAGAGAGAGAGCAATGTCCTCTAACAAAATCATGTTCAAGGAGGGAAATTTCAGTGTTCTGTATTTCTCTTATTTATATTGCAGAGTTTTCTTAAGCAGTTAAAGTAAGTTGTAGCTTAGCTTTAGCTTTCAAATAATTCCATACAATTCATAATATCTAGTTTTTAAATGTTGTGGTAGTGAAGGACAGTTACTCCTTCCCCTCATTATTCCATTTTTTCTTAACCACTTCAGAGTTTTACTGACTCTTATATGAGTTTGTAAGGTATAAATATTTTCTGTCAATGATTCTGCATCTTGTTACTTTACAGAAAAGTCTTCCAATTTCATCAGAACCTAAGTCAAAGTTAAAAGTACCTAAGCAAGAACTGTTACTTTCTTTTTCCTTTTCTTCCTTTAGAAGTGCCGCTCAAACTCTTGAGGTTCAGATAAGAGTTTTCAGGAAGTCTTGGAGGAAGGAAATAAGCTTGCCCAAGCAGAGGCATTTTCTTCCAGCAGTAGCAGAAACTACAGATGTAGAATCTAAGATTGCTTCTGGCCAGAACAGTTTCTGTTGCCTCCTTCCTTGGATAGCTGATTTTTGAGGGGCATCTAAAATATCCATTTTTTTAAACTTGAAGATACTCATTTTTATGCTAAGCCACCCATAGACCTTTTGCTATTGGATGACATATAAATGAGGTTATTGAGCAGTTATGTAAATTAGTACGTTCCTTATCTTTATAGTGTTAGATTAGTACTTCAATCCACAGATCCTTACAAAGCAGCAGACTATGACACATTTTGTGTGAGGTTTCTGCTAAAAAAAGAACTACCACAGGCTTGAATACAGTATAAAAAGGCTTAAAATAAAGGCTTAAAACTTAAAATATAATAGATGGAAACCAGAGACTGAGAAATACTGCCATAAGCACCACTGGATCATTTGGTCAATCTCCTCTAAGCATGCTGATTTAATATTTCTTCACGTTTCTTAGTTCAAGTAGCCTTCTGAGATGTTCTTTGGTGCCTGTCCTACTAACATAAAATCTATTTCTGGCAAGATTTCTCTTTAAACATACATGATGCTCTGTGAGATACTAGAGTCCTCCAAAATTTGCTGTGTGCATTCTGAGAGTTCCAACTGCTGTGGTCCTCAGCATGGCACTTGGGGGCACTTGGGGGCCCAGAGATCCCCATATGTCACCTCTATATTTGCTGCCCCACTTGACTTTTTACATTTTAAATAGTAAAATTAAATTAAATTACATTAAAAATAATGAAGAATTTGCATCATGAAAAGTACCTTCAGCATAATCTGTATTTCTAAGAATGCCCCTGGTCCATAAATAGATTCCATAAGCTTTGTTAGGAAATAAGTGCTTCGTTTGGAAGTATTCCTACCACCTTGAAAAAAGGAAAAAGATCTGCAGGGATAGACGGAGCTAGAGGGAATAGCATTTTGATAAATCTGTGCCATCTGTCCTCCATGGCAAGTATTTTTTGAACTGGGATCCTTTGAAAGTAGACATTTTGCTAGAAAGCCAACAACTTGTCCTCAAAATTCCAGATATGTCCCACCAGCACAAGAAGTGTGGGGAGCAGAAACCCCTGCCTAACTGCATTTGAGTTCTTTTCAGACATTTATTTTGATTTAATACTGAAGGATGTTAGCTGCTTTTGTTCTTAAGGATGTGCTTTTACAGTAGAAAGTATTCTAAGGAAAAAGAAGCTCTGGCTTCTGGGGTAGGCAAAAAAAAAAGATAAGTAAACTTATGGTATGGATTAAATGGAGGGGCCATGGTGACAGTTGCTGAACTCCAAAACCTTAATTATGTTTGCTGGTAACAGTGCATATCTTACTGTTGACATTGCTTCCCCATTGACCTTGACTTGTTGCCAAGTGCACTGTATAAATTGGCTATGTAATCACATACCATTTGCTTATAAATAGGGCATTTATTTGGTTCTTTGTAGCAAAATCAAAACAGTGGATTGGAAGTGTCAGAAAGATTTAGTAAACTTGGGTTTTAAAATTTAATAAAATTCATGCTACTTATTTATTACATAAGCTTGCAGGCCATTTTTATTCACAGACAACTTTAAGGGACAAACACTCCAATTGTATAATAAAAGTTAACACAACACACAGTATGAATAGTCAATATACTGCAGAAACAACCTCCCATATAAACAATTGCCATCCTTTTCATCACAGCTGCCACCAGCTCAATTAGCAAGAGCTGGAAGTTCAAGAAGACTTCCAGATTATAAAGTAATTTAGAATGAGGGAACCAATCGTGCCTAAAACGAATGACTCATTGGCCTCTGAACCCACAGCCACTCCATCTTGCAGAGATTGAACCTGAGTTTGTTCATCCCCATCCAGATCCTGACAACCTCCAAGCATTGGGACAATGCTTTGACCACATCTTCTGTTTGGCCTGAAATTGAGATGAACAACTGAGTATTGTGATACTTGCCCCTATGTTGATGGATGACCTTTCACTGCTGCTTAAACCATGGAGCAGAAAAAGTTGAGCACTGTGGTATCTTACAGTAAAAGGTTTTCGGATGTGACTACTCCCCTCCCATCACCACCAACTGAAACAGGTCCCAGAGGAAGAAGAACAACTGTAATGCTATACTTCCTGTTCCAATCTCAGAGACAGTTCAAAAGAATTCCATAATTAATGGGATCAAAGGCAACTGAGAGGTTGAGGAGGACCAGGAATCTTGCCATAGGTCATCCACCAGAGCAATCTGTGTTTCTTGGTACCATACCTTAGCATGAAACCCACCCAAAAAGAGTCCAAATAATCCATCTCCCCTAGAGCCTTCCAACTTCAGCTCTGTCATCTCCTCAACAACCTTTGCTATAAAAGGAAGGTTCAAGACTTGGTGGTGGTCCTCCAAGCTATCTGAAGAACCATGAAGGCTTCTTGAAGGCATAACACTGCCTTTTTCAAGGTCAGTAACACTATACCTTCCCTCAAGGATGCATTTGCTATCATTCCAACCCAGTAGCCTATCACTGGCCTGGAGGCTTTCACTAGCCAGGTAGGGCAGGGATCTAACCACAGAAGGCACTGATGGCATTACCAAGGACCATGTCCATTTCTTCAGGACCAACAGACTCAAATTCATCCCAGATGACATCACAAGGTGATAACGTTTTTCATCTCAACTAAATCTGACTAGCTAGATGAGCTAACTATTTTATCATTCAAATGTACTGCAAACTCTTCACAGTGGCCCAGCAAATATTTTACGACTCAACTTTTCCTAAAAGAATTCAGGGCACTTCAAAGAGGGCTGCTGGTCAGCAATCTAAGGGCAGAATAAGGGCAGAGGAAAAATTGGTATTTTGTGACTCTTTATCACCAGTGTAGGTAAAACTAGAGCCCTTACCCATGCTTGGTCAGATCCACTCCTTGTCTTCCACCAGCATTCCTCTAGGCATCTCTTTTGCCACTTCACTTCTCTTGGTAAACCAAGTGTGCCACTGGATCTAAAAGCAGGAAAGGCTGCTTGGATGCTGTCCTGTCCAAAGCAATGACTGCCTCCACATTTCATTTAATGACCAAGAACTCAGTGGAAATGTCCAGCAAAGTCTCAGAAGAAACTTCTTGAAAGCCAGAGGATCCATTAGGTGCTTGAGCAGACCAATCAAGACCATCTGCAGAGGGGTGGAAAGATCTATCTGATGGTGATGAGCATGAAAATGAGCTAAGAATTACTTTATATATTGAGGCCCTTATTTTTGCATCACTTACATGGTGCCAAGCTTTCAATAACGATTAATGAATATTACCAGTGTTGAAGGATGTTGGCCCCATAGAAATCCCAGATTCTAAGCCAGAAAATCCAGTCTTTACCACATGTATGATACAGCCTTTGCTTCATTGCTCCATCATCCATCAGCATACTTCCTCCCTGCAAAACTTAAGTGTGGTTCCCAAACACAAAAAAATTGTCTCTTTTCTAGATTCTAGATGGACTTCTGGGTATTAGGCCACTTCTCCTGATGAAAGGCCAGTAGATCCTGTTCCAATTTATGCAGAAGTGTAGTCATGTCACAGTAGTAATAATGTTGCTGTAGAGATATTTCACATTTGAGAAGAGAAGCAAAGGCAGTTGGTTACTGATTATAATCCCATTTTGTTATATGCTGTAAGCAAGATCTTAAAATTGTTGCTTATGAAAATAAGATTTAAGTAAAGTTAAAGAATCTCTTAGATTGAGCTCAACTCCTAGAGACTACTTGGGCATGTCCATATAGTTTTCTTGGTAATGATACAAAAATAGTTTGTTGTTGCCTTCTTTGGGATATTTTTTAGACTTCCCAATCCACTTCACAACTCTGAGATATCATGGCAGTTCTGTCTCTGCTTACCTGTTTCAAGATAGCTAATGACTGCTAAATGCTGCCAGCTGCTATGATACAAATAGCATTTACTCAACTATAAACACTATTGAGTTCTGGGCTAAAAGTGCATCTGTGTTGTAGCAATTAAGACTTGGTGAAGAGCTTTTAGTTCAGAAGAAATAGGTTATTTGCAGGATTATTAAGAAATTAGAGCAGCCATGACCTTTACGTCTTACTATAAAATTATATTATTTACTATAAAATTATATTATTTTCTATTAAAACAGCTATTTTTAGTATTATTGGAAGCAAGTTATGTATTAAATCCAGTCCAATCTTTATTTCGGTCATAGATCAGCATATATGTATTAACCTCAGTGAGAGCCTGTTTAGCTTTGCTGCTAAATACGATCTAATTGTAATTAAGCAATAAAATGGAGAACTAAAAATGATAATTATAACTGAATTTTGGTTAAAGATATTTATACTACAGAGAAATTGACTGTGTAGGGATTCTCTGGTCAAATCTGCTGAAGCTGAAAGAAGAAAACCATGATCTTATATTCACTAGCTTTTCTGATTCCATTCAACCAGACTGCAAAATCCAGACCTAAGTGTATTTAAAAAAAGTAGAATGATGCTTGTAAATAAAGCCTGTTTACTACTCAAAAGGAAAGTTGAGCAGAACACATATCTGGGATCCTTAGATAGAATTACATTTTTTCAATTTTTAAAAAAGGTTTATTGGTGAAACATAACAAACAAATAAATATAATGCAACAGTAATGTTTCTGTCTGTGTATGCACACATTCTGTCACGGTTAAAATAATCTAAAACTTTAAGAAGTTAAAATACTAGGTCTTTCAGATTTGGCAACCTCTAGATGGCAGCAAGAAGATACTGAAAACCCCAACTCTACTTCCATCTTGGGGTCATCTGAATTTTTTGTAGCCCAGATATGCCACATTACAAGAACATTATTATAAGTGTTGTGTTGGATGAATACAAAACCACAACTTCTGATATTGTTTCTGTTATCTGATACAGTATCCCGACTGGAAAAAAATTCAAGTTCAGAATCTTGTTTCCTATGACGGCCAGCCAGAGCAAAATCATATAAAACACGTGAGGACAACAGTTCCCTCATTCTATTATTTCCCAGCAGCTAGTGTCCAGAAGTTTCTAAATCAGTTACTTCTGATCCTGGAGGCCCCATCTGATTCAGGAAAAATCAGATCTTCAGCCCATTTGCAAAGTGAATCATAGAGCCTTCCTTGACAAATAGTGGGATTTTCCACACATTATCCCAAGATATATAGGTTCCAGCGATCTCATGTCCCAGATTAAAATTATTGCACTACATAAATAATATTTAGATCTAACATGCACATACAACAAAATTAAAGAAATTGGAACCTATTTATTTTTAGGATTGTTTTTATGTCATATTTTAATGAATTTTTATCTTATTGTAAACCTCCCAGAGTCGTTTCACGAAATGGGCAGTGGCAAATTTGATAAATAAATAAAGTTCTATGTGTATTTTTGAATACTAGTGGATCAAATAAATTTCTCCATGACCCTAATGGAATTTTGAAAACCTAAAACCTGACTAGGTGTTGGTTGGTTGGTTGGTTGGTGGGTGGGTGCAAAGCTGAGGGTGACCATTAGGTTCCCCACATACTGAATGGAGAAGTCCCACTCTAGTTCAGACCACTGTTCTGTTAAAATGTCAGTGGGATGCCATAGTGGGGGTTGCTTCATGTAACGTTTGGTAGCATTTGCCATGCTATTTGAATTCTGAATCTGGAAGTGCTTGCTTCTCTCAGTTTTTTGTCTTTATTTTTGTCTCCTTGTTTTTGTGGTTATTAGGTTTGCTTGACTCTTTTAGGAGTTCAGTGATTTATCTTGTCTAGTTGCTGTGAATATGAAAAGAGCAGGATATCAATTGGTTAAATAAGTAATAAGAGCAACCTCAGTGAAGTTACAGCAGTTTGGATGCACAAATTGGATGGTTTGATTCAAGGACTAAACCTTCGTATTGGTGGCTTGAGATTGATTAAGCATATTCTATTTTGGTATATGGATGACAGGTCTCTTGATTGACTTCTGCTTGCTGCTCTGGCTATTTTTTCTTTCTGTCTCTGGAGATATCTGCACATGCACTACAGATGCCAACCAGCTTTAAAGTACATTACTCTTAAATTCCAAAGAACCTTAAGAATAGCTGACTAATGGAGGCTATACTTAAGCTGCAGTCATGCTTAATATATTATGTATCTCCATGAACTTTAATGTAGTCACCTATAACATAGATGAGAAGGATGTGCATCTTATTTTAACAAGAAGTCATAGATGAAAGAACTTGAGCCCTTACCCACCTTACCTATGCATGCTCTGTTACTTCAGGTTATTCCCCCAGCCTGGCTCATTTCCAGTATCTGAGATATCTCTGGGAAGAAGGATCAAAGGAAGGGAAAGCAAAGAATGGAAACCTTAGCTTCCAGCATCAGTGTACACTGTTGGTATTTCAAGTAGGCCACACTACTTTATACAGAAATGTAACAGACAAGCAGCAAACATTTAGTACACAGTGTTCCTTCATCCATAAGGCATCTGAAAATGATGGACCCATTTATGAGAAGATAAATACAATACTGCAGCCTTCCCAGATTTGGTGCTTTTCTTTGGCTACACCAGGTGGGAATTGTGTGCTCTGTGTTGGGGAAGGCTTCAGAATGGTAACTAATTACTGGATAAACATTCCGTGAACCAACAAACTATTTAATTTTTTAAAAATATATGGGCAAATATGTTCATACTACCTATCTTAGCATTGAATAAGGTCAGGTTCAAGATCAAAGTTATGATCCTGAATGCTTCTTCATGGCATAAAAATATTGCAACACTTGTTTTCCAGTACTGTATGGTAATAAAAGGATAAAATAATAATAACTCCAGAATTCAATTCTCTGACAGTATACCATGCCCAGAGTCAGTCATTAGAACTAGAAAATGTAGATAATTATCTTACACTAAAACTCACTTCAGCTTATGGAGAAACATTTAGTTGCAAGCCCTTTTCCTAATATAGCTCATGATAGGTTTTCTCATTTCATCAAATTAACTTTTACTGAGTATTGTTTATTCTTTATTTATCATTTCATTTCCTCTAGCAGCCCACTCACACATGACCCATCCTCAGTGCAAACGGAAGAATCATACGTTCTTATTTTTATTTTCTTTCCAACAGATATAAGTTTACCAAAATCAGCAACAATATGCTACACAGCTGCCCTTCTCAAAGCTAGAGCTGTCTCTGACAAGTAAGTTTGGAAGAATTCCTGCCTGCTCATATTTTACTGTATGAACTTGGCAAACATTTAACATTTTTCATAGCTGAAGGTTATTCGTCCTGGCAGGAAAACATTAGGCCTGCCATACATCTGCAGTAGACTTACTACCAGGAATGGGTACTGTGGGGATAACAATGAATTCCATATTGTTTCATTGGGGAAAATAAGCAGTTTCAAGGTGGTATTGTTAGCCGCTTTCTTTCTGCAAGTAAAAGAAGCTTAAATGCCATAAATGTAATTCTGGCAACGTAGCTTTACCAGCAGAATGATAACTGTGATGTTGGACTGGGAAGGGGCTAAACTTTATTTGAGGCAGACAGACCAAGTGCTTACTGCATAAGAAGTCCTGGCAGGCAAGCGATGTCCTTTTATCTCGTATGTAAAACATAACTCTGCGTAGCTCTGTAAGGTGGTTGGCCCTCTCACAAGGCTGCTGTCGGAGTACAGCACCAGACAGGAGCCAGGCTCTGGTCAGAGGTGGAGGCCAGCAAATCCAAGCAGTAGACGTCCCACCATCACCATGCCTCATGAGTCCAGACGGCAGCCGAGTGGGTGGGAAGCAGGCCGCGTGGGAAAGCCCGCTTTCCTTCCTCCTTTTTTCAGAGAGTTTGCTATTGTAGTGTATGTGCACTTCAAGACCTGAGTAATTTTTTTTTCTTTCATTCTTTTTGTCCTGTAGATCTCCAGTACCAACTGCAACATCTTTCCTCCCTACACAGCGACTCCAGCTTGGGAGGGCAGGGCTAGGTTTGTCACAGCTTTCCCTGTGGTGGCTGCCTGCCAAGTACAGCTATGGAGTTAGCCGTGGGGTGTGAGGTGAGAAAGAGATTGCATGGTCTGGGTATTTTTCTCCCCATCTTCCACTCTCTGGGGCAGATGATATTTGCCCTCAGTATGGGTACATGATCAGGAATGGATGCAGCTGGAAGTAGATCACCTGCTACTGCTGCTGCACCAGGCTTTCAACTCAACTTGTCTCAGTGGCATTGGGTTGAGAATTCCTGAAGCCTTCCTAAAATGTAATTTACAAATTTACTGGCACTTTTTTTTCTCTACACCTCCCCCTGCCCCCCCCCCGAGGATTTCGGTCCAGATTTTAAAAGCAAACACATAGAACAAATCTAGCTTAGCAGGCAGACAGAAATAGAACTTTGACTGCTTGAACGTTGTTATGATTAGTTTCAAACATGCTTTTGACTTCTGCTGGGATTTTTAATCGGTAGCCTGTGTATAATTTGGTTGTTCAGAATGTTCTTTTGCCATGGAGGTTTGGTAAGAGCTGAGGGAACTGGCTTAGGCTGGTTTCACAGACCCCTTTGACTTAGATCCTCCTTTTACGCTTCTTTCTGGTGCCAAAAGTGACCTCCGTGCTTCTCTTCTCTTTGTTCTGTGTAGGTTTTCTCCAGAGGCAGCTTCAAGAAGAGGTCTGAGCACAGCAGAAATGAATGCAGTAGAAGCTATTCACAGAGCGGTAGAATTTAATCCACATGTGCCAAAAGTGAGTTGTTGTGAATCTCTATTATTATTTGGTGCAAGAATCAAAATGAATTTAAGTAATAGGTTGTAGCAACTTAATTGTCAAGTTGTGCCTCCTCTGAAAAAAAAATATCCAACCAAGTCACAGTATAGTTTAACTTAGAAGAAAATTCTCTCTTGCCTCCATCTTCTCTCATCTTTCCCCTCATTCCTTAAGCTGATTCGTTTTTCAGTTGCCCTTTACATTCCTTGTCATGCCTGAAGTATAACTCTGGCAGAAAGATGTATACAACTTTTGGCTGCACTTATGTAGCATTAAGTTAGGAATAAAGCTCATTGAATTCACTTGGTCTTTCTTCTGAATAAACATGGATGAGATTGTCAGTGTAGTTCCAGGCAGCATTTAGCTTACTCTCATAAGATCTTAAGAGTGCTAGAGAGATAAGAAAACACAACCCCATAGTTTCATCCTATCTGCTCAGTCACTGACCAACTGCTGTTAACGGGAAAGCTGTAATAAGTTAATTCTCAGGGAGGAACGTTGGCAAAACAAGGTTCCATTTCTCTTTCTCAGTAGACAGCAAGGCTGAGAGTATGTGACCAGGGAAGGTTGTGACCTCATTTTAACAATCACAGGATCAGAAATGAATTGGGGATGGACACAATATGGCAAACAAGAGAAGAAATCATAGTTGGAAGTCAACTTTTATTTTAATTGCCCAAAGCATTTTGGACTTAGGGTCTTCTTTCAAGAGCACAAATCTCTCCATTTTCAAGATCTTGACTCTTATTGGACTCCAATCCCCTTTGGACAGCTATTGTCACAGCTAAAATGTGAACTATTTTGATTGGTAAATCTTGTATTTGTTGTAAGAAGTGATAAAACATTTATCTAATGTTTCCACATGATGTTTGTTTGACACTGAAGCTTTTGCACTGGGCAAGCATGTGTAAACTCACCTGCTTTACCTGTATATGCTAAATAATCTCTCTGCAACTACATTTTTTTCTTTTTCTTCTGCAATGCAATCTGCCAGATCTGCCTTCTGCCCTTGCCACTGTGTTGCACCAATTACAGTTGCTCAAATCTTCAGCTAGATCTTTTTAAACTTCAGGATCTGTTTTTTTGAATTTGAGTAATATTTCCTGGGTTCCTACTCTTCCTCTTTGAAACCATTTGTGGGAGCTTTCCTTCTTTAGGTATTAAGACTTTTCACAAGTAATGAATACATTTACTTTTTCATTTCCTTATTCTTTTAATAAGAATGTACAACTCTGTATCAGGTGGATTGTCAGAGTCAGCTAGAATGTCAAAATGTGAATTTAAAACCTCTGCTCCATTTTTCATGTTACATTAGCAACAGTCAGAATTTCATAAGGCGAGTAGTTCTGAATTTCACCAGTGCAACTGTCCTTAAAAGGTATATTTGTTCCTTTTATATGTCCTTATTCTTACCTGCTTTAGAAATTGCTTGCATTGCATGGTATAGTCATGCCCTTGCTAGTCTGTATACTGCAAAAAGGAGAGGGCACATTTCTGTCCTTCATTGACATTATTTCCTTCTTCTGCATTTAATCCTTGTTACAGTTTAGAAGAGTCAAAACACATCTTCTCAGCCAGGACTTTTCAAGTTTTATGCATGTTATCATGACAGGTTTTATTATGGTATTATACCTCTGTAAACCACCTGGTGTTGTGGGAATGAATGGCATATATATTAGCGGTAATTACACTAAGAATCAATGTGGTGAGAAGTAGCTGATTTGCCATTTTTCTTTAAAGACTTGCTGACACTACAGGGCAATTCAAACATACCCCTCCTCATGTGACTTAAGACAAGAACCAAGGGCCCACTTTAGGTGTCAGTAAGGAATGCACAATATACAGCAAATTCAAAATTTTGTGTTTTAATGTATTCAGAAATTACTATAAAAATAAAAGGAATATTTGTTTTTTAATAATATTGAGATTTAAAAAGAAATCATATTGGAACTGTAGCAGTCTAGTCAACCTAAGTCTTTAACAGATACCATAAAAAAGTCCTTTTAATTATTTATAACAGTCACTGAGCCTGTATAATCAATCACTCAGTCACTTATTCGCTTAGTTAATCACTAAACTTGCTAGAGACAGCACATCTTACATAAAATATTTAGAAAATTTGATGTTTCTGAAAATGCAGTCTATTCTTTAGGCTCTGTTAATTTATGTTTTTTGATCATAATTTGTAGTTGCTTTTCTATTATGTTATAGGAGCTCTTATAATAAAAATTCAGTCTGTCAAAATGCTACTTAAATATTTTATTCTCTACTCATACTCATTTTAATACTTTCCCTTCTACATATATAGCACTAGATTGTAACTTCATTTCAAAAGTTCAAGAAATTATCCTTTCACTTGTTTTTGATACATTTTAATTGAAATGTTTATCATTTTATCATAATATCATTCAAATAACTTGTGAATAATCCTCTTCTGCGAGTCTGCCATGTTATAATCTGCTTAATTTGGAAGCCACTTCTAGCATGTTCCTTCACCTGCTTCATTGTCACCCATGGCCTCTTCCAAATATGTTTATTATGGCATCACAATCTTTCTCCTAACTTTACTGCTTGATCAATGAACAGAGGTTGCCTGCGTAGCGGTGGGGTAGACCACTTTTAAGGGATGGTACATTTTCTCCAGTTTCTCCTCTGAGAAGAGTGGGAGCTGGGAGGAAGCGAATTAGGGAAACCCACTTCCAAGTCTCATTTGAAGCACAGGGAAAACAAAATAATTTTTCAGAGAAGTTGCTGTGTCAGCAGCAGACTCAGATATAGAATTCAGACACAAATTCTATGACCTGATTTGGTTTCTAGCTTTGGGGTGGGTTTTCTCAAAGCATATTCCTTATGGGAATGGATATATGACTGTACATCATGTTGTTCCCATGCTCTCCCATATAAATTATGGGGGGTTTTAAGCAGTTCTAGCTTTGTTTAGATTTGATTAAATTGAAATACAGTGTGTATATAAAAATGTTACCACGGGGCATTCAGATACAAAGTGTATTCAGTTGGGCTTCATGATATTCAGCATGTGCACTGAGAGCATATGTGGTAAAAAGAAGCAAAGAAAAAATGAATATACCTTTCAGACATTGAAAACACTGAAATTCACTTTCAATCACCCATTGTTTGTACTGTTAATGTTCCTATTTATATGTTTATGAAATGTATAAATGTATAAATTATCCATATTAAAATTGTACATTCAGATATACAGAAAAGACAATATGAGACACTGCTTCTGTTTGAGTTGTACAAAATTTAAGCTTCATATATATTTCTTTTTCCTGTTAGGCCTTATATATTAAATTAATAAGTTCAATATATAAGGTAGATTTTTTATCTCTTTTGGTTTTTTTTCTTTCTTTTTTTGTTTCCATTTTTTTTAATTTAAAGATCGTTTTGTTTAATTATATTTTTGTAGTGTATTTAGTTGTTTTTTTTAATACATTGTATCTTGAAATAATTTTCTTTTAAAACATATTTTTTCCTGTTACATACTGTTCTTCACAAGAATTACTTCCAGGGAGATTTGTACAATTAAAATAACAAAAAAATAATAATAATCAAATGTTTGTGCCTCCTTTCCATCCACATTGGACAAACAAGCCAGGTAACAATAAAAATAATGAATTAACAATGTATGAATTAAGTAAAGTACTTAGTTTAAATATTGTAGGATGAGAGCTGCATTAAGTAGTTAAATACTTAATTCAAATATTGTAGGGTTAGGGTGAGAGCCAGGTTAATCTATGGTAGCCAAAAATCAGGAGTCTGGTAGTATTTTTTCAGATTAACAAATGTTATTCAAAGGTATGAGCTTTCATGAGCTACAGCTCACTTATCAAGAACCCATTGACAAATACAGTGGCTTTTTAACACATTAAAATTGTTAATTAATAAGGTACTTGTAATCTGTCTCATATGTAACTTGCATTTGCATAACCACCCTTTCCCTCCCACCTTGTCCCAACTGATATCATACATCTGTTTAGCCACTCTGTATATCTGATGAAATAAACTGTAGCTCATGAAAGCATATGCCTTTTAATAAAATTTGTTAGTCTGAAAATGTGCTACCAGACTCCTTCTGAATTTTAAATAGACACATAAACATGAGAATAATCTTTAAAAAATCAAAAGTCCTGTTTAAAAGGGAACACACACTAGTTCAGTTCTCCAGATCACTACAATATCGTTGAAGTCAAACAAAGAATCAGCTTATATTATTTTCAGCAATGGGAACAAAACATTTTTTAAAAATTTAATGGTTTAAATGTGGTCTTCTTCACTGGTTATAACATTAATGGATTGCTAGAAATTGGTGATACTGATATTCAGAATAGAATAATTCTGAAAAAGCAATGTGATTAAAATTTATATGTATGCATAGTTTTACTTTGACCTATATTTTGTAGAGAGACTTTTAACCCAAATGTGCTTTCTTGCAATCTTATATATACTGTTTCACATACTCAATTTATACATAATTCAGGACAAAAGATATTTTGGATTTTAAAAAACCTTTTTCTGTATGTTTTTAAAGAGAGAGCTGTTTATTGTTTCCTGTGATCCTCAAGAGCTGTAGAACATGGCACTTGCCATCTGCTGGTATATTTTAGTATTTACGATACGTGAGCAATTTATTATCAAAAGATTACAAGTACCTTATCAATTAACGATAATTAATTACAATACATGAGCAATTTATTATCAAAAGATTACCAGTACCTTATTAATTAACAATTTTTTATGTGTTAAAAAGCAATTGATGACATAGGTTTAATAAAACTTTTGCAGTTGGACAGTGAACAATGCTGGGATGGTGGGGTACCCTGATCCTCCCCTTTGATGTCTGGGTTATGACTGTGTGCTTGCTGTTTTTCTGTTGTAGTATCTCCTAGAAATGAAAAGTTTAATATTACCCCCTGAACATATTTTGAAGCGAGGCGACAGTGAAGCAATCGCTTATGCTTTCTTTCACCTTCAGCACTGGAAAAGAGTCGAGGGGGCACTGAATCTCTTACATTGTACGTGGGAAGGCAGTAAGTAATTCACTTTCTTAGAAGCATATGGCAGGAAGTGAATGCCGAATGCTTTTAGCTAATCTTTTATTATAACATAATATTGGCTAATATGCACCTAAGATAAAAAGTCCCTTCTGCTCGGTTCAAAATGCTGTTCAGTCGTACCAATGCCTTAGTATGCTTTTAGTTGAAACAGTGTAATAATTCAAATACAGATTTAGCATGGAGATGGGGCTCTAAGTAATATAAGATTGATCTTGTTTGGACAATAGGAGAATATTTTCAGTAAGTCAGGAGACTTTCCTTAAGTTTATTCAGTCAAATAGGGACAGATCTGGAAGTCAAGGTAGATGCAGCTGTTCAGCCTAAATGCCTGTTTTGCAGAATGATTGCAGTCCCACAAATGGTCACCGCTCCTAAGAAATATAATGAACAATTCAGTGCCAGACATTGGAAGACTTACTGGAGGCTGCTTGGTAGGTAGCAGCATTTGACCAACTATGAGCTTTGAAGTTAAGCAGCATTGGGCTTGGATAGTTCTTGGATGGAAGACCTCCTGGGAACACCAAACCTGTAAAGCAGACAGAGAAGTTGAAAAACATTGTGGGGGAAGGCGATTATAATCCAGTAATGGGGAAAGACATAGTCTCATAGCCTTTCTGTTTCCAAAAGGTTATTTGGAGTGCACGGCAATACAAAAGTAGCACCTGTCTGCAAATACTTTAAATCAGCCGTGTTTTCTTCTGGAATTGGGAAGGATTGAACCTGAAGTGTTGCACAGCCCTAATACAAATGTTTGCAATATTGCTCTAATATTTGCATCAAATAAGTATAATGGAACATATATAATAGCACATGCCTGTGGTTACATTTATAATGCATCATTTCTAGCAGAGCTGTTGAGGAACATATTGTGTATGACTGCAATCCCAGGTCCTCCTGTAGTACTTATGGCTTCCACTCTGTCTGCACACATCTGTTTCTAGCAGCTGTTAGCTTCTTGCACGTTCCAATTATTTTTAAAGATTTAAAATTTATTATCCTGATTGTTATTAAATAGAAGGCTGCTATACTGCAGAATAAAGCCCTTATCTCTAGTGCCATCTTTATTTTTAAGAATTCCATGGAGCCCACATACACAGAAGTAAAACAGTGGTGGATACAACTCATTGTTCATTTTGATATGCACCTAGAAAAAAGTTAAGGGTGTAAAGGGTTTAGATGAGGTAGTGGTGGTTGCACTCTGTATCTTGTCTTTTTTCTTTGGTGCAAGTATATAGATGTTTGTTGGCTTGTTTTTCCGTGTGTATGTATGTATTTCTGTAAGTGTCTCCAAATGGTTTCTGTAAAATGTTTGGTAAAGTAGAAAACTTTGAATTCAAATTGGGGGAAGGGGGAGTTGCATGCATGCATATGTTTTGGAGCTCAGATCACATTTCTGTCTTATACTAAAATTATTGGATAAGTTTTTTTTTTCTTTTAACTTAACTAGTTTGGCTTCTGAGAAATAAGGTGCTTTATAACTGGATCTGCTAATCATGGTAACTGTTTTATAAAAGGGTGACCCACTTCCCATAGCAATAATTTTGTGAGAACACCTATGAAATCCTCTTAGAATTCAAACATCCCTATCACCCCTAAAAGACTGGGAGTCTGTATACATTTCCTAGGAGTAAAATCCATTGTAATTAATGAGACTGACTTCTCAATAGCATGTATAAGATGCAGTGCATATTTTGATGATCCTCCCTTCCCATATTATTTTACAAAGCAGTTTATAGATGTTCTGTCCTTCTAAAGGCAGGAAAATAAAATTCTTAAACATACCACATATCCATTCAATTTATTTGTATAGGAATGTGATTTCTGGCACATTATGGATAAGCAGATGGAAACGACATTAACAGTTCAGAAACAGAGTGGATCATATGGCAACTTCAAAGAGAAGTTCAGAACTTCAGTGGAGTTTCACTGCATTGAACTCTACCTAACTAAAAAGTATGGTGGACTTAAACTCCCATAATCTCAGCCAAACACAGATCTATCATTGGACATATTGGCTGGGGATTATGGGAGTTGAAAGGCCACAAATCTAGAGGCCATTAAATTGGAGAAGGTTGCTCTGTAGTCTTCAAAACCTGTTTCTCTTTCTCTTTAGCTTTCAGAATGATCCCTTATCCTTTGGAAAAAGGGCACCTTTTTTATCCTTATCCCATTTGTACAGAAACAGCAGATAGAGAACTTCTTCCATGTAAGTTTGAAAGTTTTCTGGTTTTATCCCCAAGTAAGCAAGAATAAGCAATTTGTCTATGACTGGTCTCACAAGCAAGGAAGGTTTCTGCTATAAAGGTTTTTCTAGTTAATCTCAGAAGGTTATAATATAAGGTTTATCTATCTTCAGTTTTCCACAGAAATCTGTCACTGCCTAGGATGTAGCAACCAGGTTTGAGTTGGATTATGAGCCCATTGTTAAGCTGTCATCAGTACTCCCAGATTGAAAGTCGTAAGGCAAACTCTCTAGATGTAACAGCTCATTCCCCTGCTAACCTGGAATTAAAGTTAGACATAACTGATTGTTTTTATATTTGCAACTTTGGGTGGGAAAGTAAAGATGTTGGTTCCTGAAGCTGGAAATGATTCAATTTGTGCTATACATAAGACTTCGAAGATCCCCAATTACTTTTTTCATTAAAAAGCTGTGATTGTTTAGGCAGAAAATGTGCATATTGCCCGTTTGTGAAGGAGGCAGCTGCATTTATTTTGACATGTTTTTGATTTGGCTAGCAAGCATTTAGTCAAGAATGCCCAATGACCAAAGTTTTCTTAACAAAAGAGATTCAAGCTAGGATCTTTAATGTGAAATTACCTTTATTGAACAGAACTTCAACAGTGTGGGTGTGTTGCTTTGTTAAGCAAAAATAATAAGAGCAGTAAAATGATACATACAGTATATCAAACTTGGTGTTATATAAATATTAACAAAACATATGAATTAATGATTAATAAAAAACTGAGAAATATAGTCTGTCAACAATTTTTTTTTTTAAAGGCAAAGAAAAGGATGATTGAGCAATTTGATCAGGAGTTATTTTGTTCTTGAGAAATCCCAGGTCCCTTCTCTTTTACAAACATTGATATTGTATTACTTTATTAACTGTATTATGTACCTAATTTCCTTTTTTGTTAGTTTAATACAAGAAAAATAGACTGAATTATTAACAGCACAAAACCAAGTACAATATAAAATTTATTGTAAGAATCATGGACGTTTATAATAAAAATAACTTGAAGAAATGACCAGGTTGGTTGAAAGTCTGTAACCTTGTTTAAAACAGTGTTTTGCTTATTTTGTTTTTTTCCTTATTATCTTCTTGGCAGCATTTCATGAAGTCTCTGTCTACCCCAAGAAAGAGCTTCCATTCTTTATTCTGTTCACTGCTGGACTATGTTCATTCACGGCTATGTTGGCCCTTCTGACACATCAGTTCCCAGAGCTAATGGGAGTTTTTGCAAAAGCAGTGAGTAGCATCTCCTCCTGCTTGCTCACTTTGGGGCAGATCAAGGGGTGGGGTGAGTAAATGAATGAATCAAATGGGGCAACAGTTTTTAATCAGCCAGCACAACAGCAATGGTTTTTTCTTTGCCATGTGGCAGCTGTCCTTTACCAATCATCATTTGTCACTGTATTTGGAAATGAGTTAGGGGCACATGATTTGATTTGGAATGTCACTAAGCTGCTACCAGTGGTCTTCCAGTGGGAGAACACGTCATTTCATATGAAATGAATAAAAATATATGGTTAATTCAAAGAAACACTATCACTTTTTAAATGTGTCTTAGGACAGAAGCACTTAAAATGCACATCCATACATGTGCAGAATAGTTGAGATCACATATTAATCTGTTCTTTATTACAATGTTTACAACTGTCATGTCAGCAGTTCTCAAGGTGAGATTTATTGTATTTATTTATTATTGTATTTAATTTGATTTCCAGGTCAGCCAACTCCTCAGTCTGAGCAGCTTAGTTTTTTTTTCTTCCTAGCGTTTTTCCTGCATGTGCAGGATCTGCCCCCCCCCCCACCCCCATCAACTGAATGTTGATTCGTTGGTTGCAACAGGAATTGATTGACTGGCTTGTTGCCTGAGCCTGATGTTGGGGGTTGAGAGAGAGTGACTAGCCCAAAGTCACCCAGCCAGCTTTCATGCCTGAGGCAAGACCAGAACTCATAGTCTCCTGGTTTCTAGCCTGGGCCCTTAATCACTAGACCAAACTGGCTCTCTTTAAAAGAGAAAAAAAAAACAGTCTCTGTTAACATATATTAGTTCAGATCTAATGAATAGAAACAGTAAATGAAATGCTGTAACACAGTAAAGAAAAAATAAGTCGGATAAAATACAAGCAAAGGTACTGTTACTGAACAGTGGAGCTAAAGCAAATCCAGACTTACTGGTCACCCAGGCAAGGGAATTCCAGCAGTACATATTTTCTTGTCCTGGTCTTGCTACTCTTTTATTCCATTTTTATTGATAAATGAACAGTAAAAAAAAAAAGAAAAAAGGCTGATGTACCCTATGTCCTATTGTAGCCCCATCATAAAATTGCTCTGACCAAGTGCTGTTTATTATTATTTTTATTATCTGTTCAATTTCTGGCCAGTCTATCACCATATCCTCAAGAATCCCTGTCAAACTATTCTTTATCTTTAAAAATGCTGACTGACACTGCCTCTGTCGACAGCAGCCTTTCCTACCCTGATGTCCTTCAGAAGTAAGGGAAATGCTATTGCAGTTAAGAATTCTGGAAGTTGCCTGAAGGGCACTGTAAGAGAGATGAAAGGCCAAGAGATAATGTAAGACAGGAGAACCAAAACAACATTCTTGGGAAAGACAGACCATGATTAAGATGAGGATGATCTGCTTAATGAAGCTGGGAACATTGTGAGAAAGCTTAACAGTATAACTAAGCAAGACCCTAAGTCATCAGAGGAGGCCGACAGAACAGTACTGGAGAACCCAGTCATGATAGAAAAGAAATCCTCAGTGATCTGAGGAAAAACCTCATCTTAGAAGACTTAAGTCAGTGTTGTCCAAACTTGGCCACTTTGACTGGACTTCAACTCCCAGAATTCCCCAGCCAGCCATGACTTAAATCATCCATCAAAGGATGTCTGAACCCTAAACAATTTCCTTCGGGGTATACAATGTATAGAAAAGTTGTCAGTATAAAGTTTTGCTCTGCAGCTTAATATTTACATTAATATGTTGATTGATTTAAACTCCTCTACTAAATACATTAAAAATTATTTCATATGAAAAATAATGTATATCATTCACAGCTAGAGTGAGTGGTACAGATCAGATAACCATTATCTTGACTGATTCAATTGGCCTTCTCTTTTCTTTGCAGTTTCTTAGTACTCTCTTTGCTCCCTTGAATTTTGTGATGGAAAAAGTGGAAAGCATCCTGCCTTCCAGTCTCTGGCATCAGCTAACAAGGATCTAAAGGAAAACAGTTCTCAGTGACTGCCATGATATTTTCTGTGCCAACTTCCTGTTGACTACCAGAAAGCATGATTTCTTTTTTAAAAGAGAACCCGTTTTAAGCTCTTCATGAATTGTCTGTTATCATACATTTTTTGTTGTACAAAATACATTGATGTTTGATTCTATTCTATTTTGCTTTCAAAAAACAAAACAAAAACTAAAAAAAAAATAAACTTTTCTGTATTGCAACGATTTAATCTTGTTTACTTCTCTTCCAGCTTCCATGATGAGTGGGGTGTCATGATTGAGTACTAGAGCTGTCAATCAAAGCAGGGGAATTCAGAGCACCTCCTCCCAGGTTATGTTCCAGAGGAGAGGGAAACTGAGTAAGGAGAGATTTAGGGGTTGAGGTGGAAGGATGGGATTGAGGGCAGCCGGGAGTCTAGGAAAACCTCTATCTGTCAGAGGGACAGGGTTATATATTTAGTCCCAGGGAAGGCAAGAATTGACAACCTGTAAATATGTGGTGTTGTTAAGGGAACCAGTTTATAAATTAAGGTTAACCCATTTCCTTGTTTAAACATTAGCACAAGGGGACTGTGATGTTCTGTAGCTTCCCTTCTTGTTTCTGAGTCATGTCGAGTCTATATATAAAGAAAGAAAAAGGAACTCCCAAACCAGGCAGCAAAACCAATAGATCCTTCAGAGATTATCCCCATTTTAATAGGATTACACTTTTGATTCTGAAGATTAAAAAAATTAAAAGATGCCCACAACAGTGAGTGTACACGAAAGATGCCAAGCATGAGATTAGAAGTTAGGAATCAAGAAGAAGCAAGCTCACGAAAGACAGAGTAATGCTAAACAAATAATGAGGTAAAAGTTGTCAGAAAATACGTAACTGGCAACTATAATTGAAAAGACAAGCATATGAACAGGTTTTTGACACAAAAGGCAATTGTGGCTGCCAAAATTTGGTCAGTAAATAGGTCACGATGCAATGTAAGGAGGTTTCCCTCAGGAAGGTATGATCTGAGAAGAAATGAGGCTTCTCATGATAGAAACTATATTGTAGGGTAGTGTAGAGAAGGGGGAGGGGGGACAGATAAAACCTAGTGGGGAATATTTGGAATGTCTGAAGAAGAAACTTAGCTTAGTGACAGACGGCTAAAACAGAAGAATTGAGGAATCGAGGAACAAAGGAAACCTATTATGTGGTGAGAAATACCAACAGCTCTTGACTGTAATTAGAACAAATATACAATAGGCAAAGAAAAGCATTTAGGTTTTAAAACACTGATCTTTGGAAAGCCAATGAGGAAATGCTAATTAACTGTATTGCCTTTATGTAATAGACCTGGTGCTGGTGGTAATTTTAGGTATTGGAAATCAAAGCAATGGATCGATATTTTTACATTTGCATCAGCTGACATCACCACAGCTGCCATATTCTACTATAAAGCCCTCAAAATATTATTGACAAATATTGGGAACAACTGTAAAGTACTTAACCTGAAAACAAAAACCTTTCCAAAAGGTAACAAATATGGCATTAAGCATTTCCATTACTGTACCTGTATAGATATGAAAATGTTATCTATAGTATTGTGGGAATTACAGGCATTTGCAGAATAACACGTGGCTTGATTATCTGGATCCAACCAAGTGACAGTAGCTGAAAACCACAATCCAACCACCTCCAGGATTCACTGTTTAAAATAATATAGTCCCATAAATCAATGTAGCCTAAAAATAGTTTTTGTTTCATTACCTTAACACAATTTGTGATTCTAGCTTTCAGTTTCATCCTGAATGCAATCTAAGTTTGTGTCTGTATTTTGTTAAAAATCAGTAAAATCTCTAAATTATTTTTACTGTTCTAACATACAAACACAAAACATGCAAAATGATTATATTTTTAAAAGAAAAAAAATCATACCATAATAGACATATAGAGGCCATACCATTTTTAACGGTCTCTTGATCATACAGAATCATATGGATGGGTCTTTACATAGGTCAAAACCAGTGAAAAGGCAAGTCAGTGCACATCTTCAGGATTTAAATCCAAAATAGCAGTTTCTTCTAAAGAACAACCTTTAGCAGCATGGGAGGTGGGGGTGGGGAGATTAAAAAAATCAAAATGGCGATTATGTCAGTAGCATGAAAGCCCTGTTCCTTTGGCGGGTGTTGACGTTGCACACATGTGCAAAGGGCAGGGCTTCAGTTGCTCTGCTACAACTGCAACCTAGTCTCTTCTTAGCCCCCAATGGATGCTGATTATGCTTGATGAATCCAAAGTCCTTCATAAACTGATAAATTCCAAGTTTTCAGTATTTCATTCAATATTATGTTAACATATTTAAACTTTATTTCTCATCTCAAATTGTATTAACGCTAATGCAAACATTAACCAAAACTAAAATACAGAACAAGCCCAAATCATGTACTGTATGCCAGGCATCCCCTCCATTACATTTCCATCATAAATAAGTTAATACTGCATTCCTTAATACAACTGGCTTTCTACTCAAAGTTTAAGTCCAAGTTTATTAGCAGAGTAAATAGGAAATACTCAGTTGTTTATGTATAAGTAAAAGAACAAAAGGCTTCAACCAACCAGGAATCCCATGGATGGAAAAAACGTGTATGTGATTTTTGATTCCAGTCACTCTTTTGTTACCTTTCTATGTTTTAGCCCTTTCCAGTTCTTTGCACACGTGAATGTTTAGCACTTACCAACAAGGCATAGGCACCTGAAACATTTATAATCATTAGGGCATCAAAACATCTAGCACAGCCCAGAACATCACAAGTATCCCTGCTATGAAAATTATGTTTGCAAATTTGGCCAGTGAATCAAGAGAATCTATGAGAAAAAAAGCATTACTATACCAGAGAAAGACCAGCATGAAGTAGATTCTGTCTCCAATCAGTGGTTGTATAAGGAATCTCCCCACTCAGGGCAAAAATAGGTGAAGATTCTTCAGTAAAGTGTGTTACAGCGTGTGACTTCTTAAGTTGGATGCACTATTTGCTTTTCACCTTATGCAGTTCCCCAACCTATGGCACATGATGGCTGGTTTTAATATAAATCATGTTACCCATCCACGAACTATTTGGTAACAGCAGGAGGCCAGTGAACCTGCTGTGACACACGTTGTTTGAATACGCAGTGCTGCATTCCGCTGAATATGAGCAGAGCCATCCTCACACATCTCTGTATGTATCATGAGCACCACCTCATATGCTTATTTTATTATTTATTAATCATATTTCTATGCCGTTGCAATCAAGAGATGCTCAGTGGTTTACATAAAGCATCTATGGCAAAAATAAGCAACTACAAAAATAATTTTAAAAAATTTAAAAACCACCATAAACTATAAACAAACATGGCAACATTAACATCAGGGGAAAGCTTTGCAAAACAATTCAGTCTTCAAGAACTTCCAAAAGATTAACAAGAGGAAGTCAGTCTGATCTCTTCATGGAGGCTGTTCCACAGTATTGACACTGCTACAGAGATGCATTACCGCTTCACCTCAGTCCCTCAAACATCTCAAAATGCAGGATTCACAGCAGTTTCTCCTTTGTATATCTAACTGGTTGGGCCAATATTGATGGGAGTAGGTAGTCCTGAAGGTACCCAGATACCAATCCATAAAGGACTTTATTGGTCAATACCAGTACCTTAATTTAAACCTGGAAACTAACTGGCAACCAGTGCAAAGTCCACAAAACTGATTTAATGTGCTTCTAATGAAATGATGCGGGCCACTGCATTTTGTACCAATGGTGGTTTCCAAATACTTAAGGGCAGCACCAAATAGAGTGCATTACAGTAATCCAACTGGGTGGTGATAAGGGTGAGTTACTGCAACCAGGTCCTCCTGTCCCAGGTAATGCTGCAACTGGCACATCAGCCAAAGCTGGGCATAGGCCCCACTGGCCACAGCTTCCACTTGTTAATTCACATATGCTCGACTTCACTTGGTTCAGTTGCCTCAAGTTGATTATCGCTGATGAGAACCGCTTTCATAAAAAAGTAAGACTTAAGTGGACACGTAACTCATTTTTTAGTAGTATATACATCTATATATGGATGGATTGGAGAGGAAGATGGCATCACAGCCAAAGATGATACTTCTAATAGCAGAGCTAGAAGAGAGCTCTTCATGTAGAAATAACAAAAGTTGCATTGGTTAAAATTGGGCCTCCTATACAAATCCTGTTCATGGTGAGGATGGAAATTGTTTCTTTGAACAATATTTAACAGCAATTTGCTTTTTATTTGGTTTTAATATTACTGAGTTATTGGAATAATTCCAACAACTCCAGCATTAACCATGTATGTTTAAAAACCTGAATAGAACTTAAAATGGCATAATCTTTTCTGACCAAATATTTTCTATTAACACTAGAAGGCCCAAAGACTTCCGAAGTGTTTGAACATTTTTTTCCCATTACTCTGTATGCTAGTTATATCTGCTAAACCCCAAGTCCTACTAGGTTCAGTGGGGTCTACTGTTATTTAGGACTACAGCTGTGTGCTATGCTTTCACAAGCACTAAGTATTTCTTACCTGCTTCAAAATAAAATCATTTTGCTAGCATTGCAATTTATGGATATTGAGTTAGGCCACCCTAATTCAGTAATATCGTCTAAGCAAATAGGCTTTTGACTGGTATGACTCAACCATGCTAAATGTACTTAATTTAATGGTCACGTGTTGCCTGTTTGTTAAGTCGTGCCTGATTTTAAAATGACACTGAAGTCATAGACCACTGAGTGCCATTGTAAGTCATAAAACTCAAGGGAGTTATTTGAACGTCAGTAGTTATCCTCTTTGTTTTTTAAACAAGATATTCTTGAGAATTTCAGTTAACAGCCTGTGATATCTAATCTCAGATCCCAATAGTAGTGTTTTAATAGAACTAGGAATGTATGTGGAACAACCCCTCACAGAGATCCCCACATAAGAAGGCAGTGGTGAGTTAACCAACAAAGTCCCTTCCTTTATAACTCATTCAGTTACTGATCTGTTACTTGCACTGCATAAAATCCTACAGTGAATGTGAAAAATAAACCTGCAATGTAAGTGTGAGCATTTATGAAATCTACATGGACTAGAATTATTTCTATTTTCAGTTCTATGAGTTCAGTGTTAATTCAAAACATACTGTGTGATATAAAAATATAGCCATTGTGGTTTGTTTATGGCAATCACTTGTTCAATTAACCAACATTAAACAATAATAGCCTAGTAAAATATGCAAACCAAAGCTAAGCAGGCTGCCTTTCACTAATACTGTAACAGTTTGGGGGCATTTTGCATACTAAGCAATTATGGTGTTACAATCATAGAATAATTTTGCTAATCACAGAATAACTTTGCCGAGATCTTTTGTTCTTGCTTTTAAAAATAAAAGTCAGATCAGGAAGTAAACAAATCCAGACAAAAGATACATCTTGAATATGAACTTAGTGTAGCCATGTCGGAATGTAAACTAAGCAAAGGAAGGTGAACTATACGCCTAGAAGCCTGAATTATAAATCTGCCTTCTTGTGGCCATTACAAAAAACATTACAAACAAGAGAGATCAAGAATTACTTTATTTGTTGAATTTGAATCCCATCTTCCTTCTAGCTAGCTTTCCTAAAATAAGTCCACTTCCACAGAGACAATTTATGAAGAAATCATTAATAAAGGTCAAACATGTTAGTATGAGAGAATAACTTATTTCCTCTCTGTTGGAAGTCTGCAAAAGGAAACTTAATGATGATACATATATACAGAAACATAAAAAACTCTACTTACAGTAAGAACATAGTCAACATATGCAGTATAGGGATTACTCACAGAGACATTGTCTAATAAAAAATAGTGCTTAGTTATGTAATATCAATATATATCTAACAGCTGAAACACATACATGTATTCATATGGATTTAAAATTTGAGAATCTAATAATCGGGATTTATTGCAGTAGTGACCAACATGTGAAGGTGGAGGCTACACCTCAGCCTCCTGACTTTTCTGAGGGGCACCGCTGTTCTAGCAGCAGAGCACTCACTGCTCAGGCGTGGGGCAATTTTCACAAGCATCCTTTTTTTAGAATTTTAACAAAGAGAGGGAAAAAGGCAGGCCCTGGAAAGCAAATTGCTCCTGTTTCTACTATAACCCAAAATCACGCTGTCAGAATTTGATGGCAAATAGAGCAAAAGTCAGCTGAGTGACTTTGCAACTGGAGTGTATTTGTGTGTGAAAGAGAGTTTTTACAAGTGGAAGTGGAAACAATTTGCTTCCAACTCTTATTCCGACCATATTTTTTGTAAGGAAACTTGAAACACCGCACTAGCAAAAATGGGCCAATTTCAGCAGCATAATCTGTTGGTGCTAGAGAGCTGCACGCATAACTTAGAAACAGAGTGAAAATCAATGTACTTTTTAAAATTGAAACTTGAAAATCAACTAGATTTATCAACCATAGATGAAATCTGATTTCAGTTCAATTGTTCCTTAGAGTTAACTTGAAAATAAAGAAAATACATCCAGACCCAACTACAGTTACTACTGCAATTTTTAAAAAAGTCTTCTTCCATCTGCCATCTTCCACCAAAGCTTGTATTCGACAAGGATCATCATTCTGTCCATCTTGGAGCTGATGAAAGTGTATAGAAGAAGGAAAATGTTAAGAGGTCTATACCACAGCATTCCACAAGCTTAAAATTTAACCTTCTGTATTATAGACAGAGATTTGATTTAAATAGTACAAAAGCAAAGCTGCATTTGTGTGACGGAATGTATCTACCAGGAGAGTGATGTGGGAGATCAAGGATATCAGGAGGGAGGGGGCGCATTCCAGGAGGGGAAAGGAGACAAGAGACAATACAGTCTGCAGGTGGAACGTGGGAAGCATAAGAGGTTCAGAATAGCCACTCCCTAGAATTTCCCAGGGTATATCCACTAGTTGCTGCACTAGATTTAGTTTGGCAAGATTATGTCTATAAGGTATAAGCAAATAAAGGAACTTTACTCAACTGGACTCTTTCACCATTGTTCTTGGGCAGGGCCTGACAATTTGTATGTACAAGTTAGGCATGAACTGCAAACCCTGATTTTGCTATAAGGTAGTCCTTGACTTATGACCACGATTGGGACCAGAATTTCCATCACTAAGCAACGCGGTCGTAAAGCGAGATGTCACATGACTTTATCGCTTAGCGACAGCAATTCCAGCACTACCCATTGTCATTGTTAAGTGAATTCCACTGGTTGTTAGCCAAGGACCCAGCCCAATCCAAGCCATTCTGGGCTTGGTCCCTCCCAGCCCCGAGCCTCCCTCCCCTTTTCTGTGCCCTTTTGGCTGCCCTGCACCCTGCCTTGTGTGGCGGAAAGCAGCCCCAGAACTGCACGGCTCTGGGGCTGCTTGCCACACCCTGGGAAGTCGCAGCCACCCCAGCCCAGTCCAGTCCCTGCCGCAGTCACCCTCACCACCCTGCAGATCCCTGCTGTCCTGCACTTCACTGCCCCAGCTGACCTTTGCTGTCTTGCTCCTGCTGCGGCGTGCCCGAACTGGCCCTTCATGTCAAGAACCCCATTTGCTCAAAGCTGGCAAAAGCAAGCCCCTTTGCAAATGGTTTCTCCAGCAAACACTTCCTACATGTGCCTCCCTGAGATAAGAATGCCAGCCAATGGGAAAGGTGGGAAGTGATTTTGTCCAATGGGAAAGTGTCAAGGGTTGGCTCAGGGAACCATGTGTAGGAAGTATTCGCCAGAGAAAGGGGCTTGCTTTTGCCAGGTTGTTTTTGCTGGCTTCGCACAAAAGGGCAAGGACGGGCACAACTCGTCAGCAATGGGAACAAGACAACGGTGAGCACAGGGCAGCAGGGGTCTTGGAGCTCAGGGTGGCAAGGGTGACTGCAGCTGTGTGATGGAATGGAATTATGAAGGCCAAACTCAGGGAGGAAAACATGCTCTTTCTTCTGGAAGGTAGTATGAGTCTGGGAAGATTGATGTCAGGCCTAGCCCAAGGAACTCCAGGAGACCATGTATACTCAGTTCAGCAATGTTTATTAGCTACAACCTCTAGCAAGAATCTTCCCAGACTGAAACCTCAGTTCCCAAAGTCAGCCAGTCACAACAGTGTGAATTCCTCAGGGAGGTGCCAGCCTCAACCTCTTATCTCTCCCTCGCCCCTCAGGAGACGAAAGAGCATGTTTTCCTCCCTGAGTTTGGCCTTCATAATTCCATTCCATCACAAGCTGGGACTGGATTGGGGTGGTTGTGACTTCCCAGGGTATGGCAAGCAGCCCCAGAGCCGCACGGTTCTGGGGCTGCTTACCACCCTGCAAGACAGGGTGCAGGGAAGCCAAAATGAGAGATGGAGTGGAGATAGGAGGGTGGAAGGAGTTGAAGCACCCCTGTAGTCGTAAGTGCAAGTGGGCTGCCACTTTTTTGATCATTTTACCATGGGGGCATTGCAACGGCTGTAACTTCAAGGACCAATCATAAGCCACTTTTTTCAGTGCTGTCATAATTTTGAACGGTTGCTGAATGAATGGTCGTAAGTCAAGGACTACCTGTATCTGCTTCTAGCAATTCTGAATAGGAAAAGACTATTGAGCTTCCAGATTTCAGGGCTGCATCCCTATTTTTTTTTTTTCTTAAATCTACCCACATTTTGCTTTTTACAGGTAGTCCTTATTTACCAATTTCCTCGTTTAGCAACCATTCGCAGTTATGACAGTGATGAAAAAGTAACTTTGTGACCAATCCTTGTATTTATGGCCTTCGCAGTTCTGTAAAGCAAAGGAAAGCTGAAGTAAAATCACAAGCACAGTTGTGGTTTCACCTAGTGACTGTTTTGCTTAACAACCAAGTTGCTGGTCCCAATTGTGGTTGCTAAACGAGGTAATCTATACTCCTATATTTGCAAATTCTAGAATATTAGAATTGACGTGGTTGAACTTAGTCTACCAAATCTATTAATCCATTATACTACCTGAATCAACTAGTATTTAAAAATCTGTTGATTTACTGGTAATTACCATAAATATTCTATTCATAAAGGCGTATGTACCTTATTCACGAGCTTTTTTAGTTTTACAGCTTCTCCACTTAGATCTTCAGCACTAGAAATTAGGTTTTCACACACTTTATCAAGACTGTGGGGTGGACTCCATTCAAAAACCAACTAATAAGAAATAAAAAATGCCTTGTTTATAGTTACATTTGAATTGTATTCCAGCAGTATAATTTCACTATTGCAAAGTTTTACTGGTTGTAAAACACACATGCACATACACATTTTGAAGTTTTGGACAAGCCTCTTCCATAAATGCTTCCTTCCATATCCCAGACAGGATTATGCTCCATCCTTAATTTCACTGGGTGGGTGTGGTTTTGCGCAGATATGCAAGCAATGGCAAATATCAGGGGCAGCCTCTAGTTTCTGGTGAAAGTATGGCGCAACATGGAAAAGACGTGTTACAGCTTGTAGGAGAGCTGATCATTTTAAGACATGTTTAAAGTAATGGGTATCAAGCTGATTTTTAGATGAAATGTTGGTGGCAAATCTATCCACTTGAGAATAGATCTCTGCCCAGATACAGGATCCACCAGTGTGAAGAATTCTATTACAGTTAGTACATTTTACAGTTTAGGAGGAATTCTGGCCCTGTCTGCACAAGTTGTTTTGCAGGCACTGACTTTCTAGTATGGTGTGTATGGTTTTGGTGTGCTGATCTCCTGAGATGTTCAATCTTGTTACTTATACACACAAAAATCTTGTCTGGTTGCAGTATGCAGCCTGGTACTATTTAAAACTTGACTGTCATCTTGTATACATATTTCACTCACTATTCACTCTGCAGCTTGGGCAGTATTTTTATTGCAATAATTGTTTCATACAATACTGTGTTCAGGCTGAGGTGCTAGCTTCACCTTACCAAAGATGAACCCTACATGATGCATTCCTTCTGCGGTCAGTGACAATCAGATAAGTTATTGCTTACTATGGCTTTTGTTGAAAAAGGAATAAACCTCTTTATGCTGAGTTGTGATAAGAGAAATAGAGTCATGTTCTCCTCCTCCTTCTCCTCTCCCACTTCTTCTCCTTCATCATCATCATCATGCAAGCAGTACAGCATCCCAATCTCATACATCTGAATATAACTTTTAACCAGGGACTTCCCTGGAACTGCCAACCCAAGTAGATCAAACAAGTTCTTCATAATGGAGAATGCATCATGTTTGATGATTTGTCATGTCCTGGTACTTGAAAAACAAATTATGTCCATCCTGAGGTCCTGGTCTAGTCCAAGGATACGTTGAATGGACAGTTCAATTATTTTAGATCCTTTGGGCAACTTTAATGTTAATTTTTTAAGGTTAATACTTTTATTGCTTTGATTCTCTTGGAACCTCAGGTTGATAATACCTGCTATGTTCTTTTAAGTAGACTGATGGCTTCTTCAATAGAAAAAAAATACAGGTAGTCCTTGTTTGCCGACCATTCATTCAGTGACTGTTTAAAGTTACAATAGCACTGAAAAAGGAGGCTTACAACCAGACCTTGAAATTCCAGCCATCACAGCAACCCTGCGGTCAACGTGATTGTGATCTATGGAGTTGGCAACTAGTTCGCACTTACGACAGTTGCAGTGTCCTGTTGTCACGTGATCACCATTTGTGATCTTCCCTGCCAGCTTCCCACAAGAAAAGTTAATGGGGAAGCTGGCAGGGAAAATAACAAGTTGCTTGTGCCCTTCCCCACCTGGCAGCAGCCACCCCCGCCTCGCCTCACTCACCCCTTATCTGCCTGACTGCTTGCAAGCCACCTGCGACTTGCTTAACAATCCACAATCCTCGTTTAATGAGGGCAATGGGAAGTGCCGGTGCTAAGCGATGTGGTCACATGATGTCATACTTTATGACCACATCACTTAGCAATGGAAATTCTGGTCCCAATTAGCATCCTTAAGTGAGGACTACCTGTACATCATATTGCCTGGTATGTGTCCAAACTCAGGTTTTTGGTTTTTTTTGAGGGCAATGAACTGTTATCAGAAAGGTACAATTTCATTATGTATTCAACAATATCTTTTGTGATGTCACTGTCTTGGTACAACGTAACTATGACATTCAGATTATGAAAATAATACACTCAGGAAAGCAAACATTGTGAATTCTTAACATGACATTTTAAAAATCATCATACATTCAACATGTTTGCTTAAAAATACAAAGATAAAACATTAGAGAAATGTATGTGGATTCTCAAGAAAAAAGATTAATCCTATCTTAAGAATTTTTTTAAAGGAATAAGCTATTATATAAGCTAATATGGTATTCTAAGAAATAATATTAAATTCATTTTACTCAAGTGAAGAATGGTGTTTTGAAAAACTATGTTTAGATGAATACTGTACCTTATGAGCATCTGTAGGAAACTGACTAACAACACTCTGCACAGCCGTTTTAAGTTGAATGCACTGTCTGTTTAGTTTCACAAGAAAGGAAAGAAATTCATCACCACTGTAACAAGAAAGTTAGACAATTTTATGCTGAAATAGGTAAATGCTTTAAAATGTTAACTTTCATAGCTGCAACCAGGAGAATCAGAGATACAGAGTATTTACTTTAAGATGAGGAATTACTACCCTCTTTACAATTTTATGGGTACCACTGGGTAGATCCAGAAAATGCTATAATTAGTAGCTTATGAGCAACCAGAATCGAACTTCTTTTATCAACAGTTCATTCTTGAATAGACAAAAAATATTTCATTTCTCTTTGTATATTACAAATTACTACCACCCCATAGTACAATGACGACTATGCAGTCTTGTATGATCAGGATCACACTTTTATTTTCTGCTTATGCATTAAATACTATGGGTTGAGGGCATTGCTCACTTTAA
This sequence comes from Liasis olivaceus, assembly GCA_030867105.1. Classification (NCBI taxonomy): domain Eukaryota; kingdom Metazoa; phylum Chordata; class Lepidosauria; order Squamata; family Pythonidae; genus Liasis; species Liasis olivaceus. The sequence goes on along the minus strand of CM061355.1, from coordinate 27,349,254 downwards.
GGTCATATGAGAACAAAGAACCTCAGCTCTGGCAAATGAATGCTTTAACAGCAGACTTTTAAAAGACTGAGTTGGAAACTCAGAAAGTTTCCAGAGGGGTAGACATTTAGCTTGCTGCAGCAAGGAAAAAAAAAAGGCAATAAAAATCAATTAATTTATAATGGCACAAGCTTTTAGTATTTCACAAGAGACCTTTGCAAAATAACAATCTGACTATTAACTATGACTGTTATCTTTATGAGTATTTTTAGTTAAAGAAATGGTTTATCTTTCTTTCAATATCACTATTTTACCTGAATTCCAAATTTGTCACTGCAGGCAGCTCTTCCAACTTTACTTCTTCTATTTGTAGTTCTTTAACAGCATCTAAAATTTTTTGTTGATCTCTAATATTTCTGATGCCAATCTAAATTAAAAATTTAAAAGCATTTATAACTAATGGGATTTAAAATTGTAAAAAATCAAAGTACTGTGTCAATAAAATAAAAAGCCTTTAAATAATAATTAGTTATGAGTTTGAAACTTTAGACTTGACATAATTTTATTTCTATCAAGGCAGTAAGCCCCAAATAAAAATATATATACATCTGGGCAAACATTACTACTACTTCCACTTTATATTTTGTGGTACTTTAATTTTAAGCAATACAAATTTTAATACTTTTCCACAGTGAGCTCTGAGAAAAATTCAGCAAAAAGAATTGCTATACAAAACAATGAATATTTCTTGATAAAAAATAAATATATTTCTTTTTCAACCAGGACAAGATGCAGAATAATTTGATACATTTATTTTGAATCATATTTGAAAATCACAATTCTTCTGGACAATAGAAATGGTACTTTTAAAAATTTGCTCTGACAATTTGCTTTCCAAGTTGTGAATAAGGCAAGGTAAATAAAGAATCTGTCAAATTATTTTTACACAAAATACCACTGATGCAACACATTTTATAGTTATGTATAGTTTATTTCTGGATATTCTTTGCTTGTTCGTGTGTGTGTGTGTGTATCTTTAAAAAAAAAATTCCCCTCTCACCCCTATGGGTGGTATGTGTCTTCCTCAATCTTGGGTCCTCTACCAGAGGCCTGGGAGTTTGAGGGTTCTGCGCAGTATCTTAGCTGTTCCTAGCACTGCACTCTTCTGCACAGAGAGCTCTGATGTTGTTCCTGGGATCTGTTGGAGCCACTCTCCCAGCTTAGGAGTCATGGCCCCGAGTGTTCCTACCACCACTGGGACCACTTTGGCCTTTACTTTCCACATCCTCTCGATTTCCTCCTTCAGGCCCTGGTACTTCTCCAGCTTCTCATGCTCCTTCTTCCTGATGTTGCTGTCACTTGGCACTGCTACATCTATCACTACCGCTGTCTTCTGGTCTTTGTCTACTACCACGATGTCTGGTTGATTAGCCAGTACCTGCCTGTCCGTTTGGATCTGGAAGTCCCACAGGATCTTAGCCCTGTTATTCTCCACGACCTTCTGTGGAATCTCCCATCTGGACTTGGGGGAGTCTAGCCCATACGCTGTACAGATGTTCCTGTACACAATGCCAGCTACTTGGTTGTGCCGTTCAGTGTATGCTGTTCCTGCCTGCATCTTACACCCTGCCACTATGTGTTGGACTGTCTCTGAGGCCTCTTTGCACAATCTGCACCTTGGGTCCTGTCTAGTGTGGTAGACCCCTTCTTCTATGGATCTGGTGCTCAGTGCCTGTTCTTGTGCTGCTATGATCAGTGCCTCAGTGCTGTCTTTTAGTCCGGCCCTTTCCAGCCACTGATAGGATTTCCCAATGTCAGCCACCTCAGCTATCTGTCGATGGTACATACCATGCAGGGGCTTGTCTTGCCATGGCACTTCCTCTGCTTGAACCTCCTGCCTTGTTTGCTGCTGCCTGAGGCATTCTCTCAGCAGCTCATCTTTGGGTGCCATCTTACTGATGTACTCCTGGATACCTTGGGTTTCGTCCAGGACAGTGGCTTTGACACTCATCAGGCCCCGCCCACCCTCTTTGCGCTTGGTGTACAGTCTCTGGATGTTGGACTTGGGGTGGAAACCTCCATACATTGTGAGGAGCTTCCGGGCCTTCACATTGGCAGCCTCCATGTCTTCCTTTGGCCAGCTCACTATACCGGCAGGGTATCTGATGACTGGCAGGGCATACATGTTGATGGCATGGATCTTGTTCTTCCCATTGAGCTGGCTCTTCAGGACCTGCCTTATCCTTTGGTGGTACTTGGATGTTGCTGTCTTTCTTGCCTCCTCCTCATGGTTCCGTTCCCATGTGACTGTGGGACACCAAGGTATTTATAGCTGGTCTCTATGTCTGCTATGTGGCCCACTGGTAGTTCCACTCCATCGGTCTTAACTACCTTCCCTCTCTTTACTATCATCCTGCCACACTTCTCCAGTCCGAATGGCATCCCAATGTCCTCGCTGTACATCTGTGTCAGGTGGATCAGTGAGTCGATGTCTCGTTCACTCTTAGCATACAGCTTGATGTCATCCATGTAGAGGAGGTGGCTGATGGTGACTCCACTCTTGAACTTGTACCCATATCCAGACTTTGTGATTATCTGGCAGAGGGGGTTTAAGCCTATGCAGAACAGCAGTGGGAATAGTGCATCACCTTGGTATATGCCACACTTGATGGCCACTTGTGCGAGCTGTCTTGAGTTCACTTCTAGTGTTGTCTTCCACAGTCCCATTGAGTGCTTGAGGAAGGTCCTTAGTGTCCTGTTGACTTTATATAGTGCCAGGCATTCACAGATCCATGTGTGTGGCATTGAGTCATAGGCTTTCCTGTAGTCAATCCAGCCTGTGCTCAGATTGGTCTGCCTAGACCTTGAGTCTTGGGCAACTGCCCTATCTATGAGTAACTGGTGTTTTGAGCCTCTGGTGTTGTTCTCAATGCCCTTCTGAGCTGTGCTCATGTACTGGCCCATATGGTCATGTAGCTTGGCAGCTATGATGCCTGATAGAACTTTCCACGTTGTGGTTATTGGCCGGTGCTGTTCCTTTGTGAGGGTCTTTCATGATCAGCACTGTCCTTCCTTGTGTTAGCAAGTCTGGGTGGGAGCCTGCTGCTAACAGTTGGTTCATCTGTGCTGCTAGGCGTTCATGCACTGCTGTTAGTTTCTTTAGCCAGTAGGTGTGGATCATGTCCGGGCCAGGTGCTGTCCAGCTTTTCATGTTCTTGACCCGCTGTTGGATGTCTGCTACTGTGATGGTGACTGGTTCCTGTTCTGGGAGATTGCTGTGGTCTGCTTTCAGGTCTTGCAGCCACTTTGCACTGGTGTTATACGTCTTCTCTTTCTCCCATATGTTCTTCCAGTACTGTTCAGTTTCCGCTGCTGGTGGCTCAGCTGCTACTCTGTGGTTGCACTGCAGTTGGGAGTACACTTTGGATGGTTCTTTGGAGAACAGGGCATTTATCTTCTTGGCCTCTGCTTCTCTAGTGTATCTCCTTAGCCTGGTAGCCAGTGCTGTGAGCCTTTGTTTAGCAGTCTCTAGGGCTTCAGATGGAGTCAGGCCCATGTATTTTTTCAGTAGCCGAGTCTTATCCTTAATCTCCACACGCTTCTGTAGTTCCACCAGCTGACTGACTTCTCTCCGAGTTGCCTTGATCTTAGCCTCCAATCTCATTTTCCAGGGTGGGTATGTACTGCTGTTCTTCTTGATCGTGTAGCCAAGCATTTCCACGATTACAGCGGCTGTAGCATATACCAATTCATTGGTTTCAGTTATGGTGGTAGTAGGGATTGTCTGGAGGGCTCTGTTGGCATCTTCTAGCATACTATCTGATGGTACTTCTCCACTGAGCCTTGGTAATCGGACTCGAGGGTTGACTGTAGCTAGTTTATCCATGATCTTATGCCTCATATCAGCTGCTGTGCTGTGTAATGGAAGGGGTGGCAGTGACATTCCAGCTTCAGGTGTTGGCTGCACATCTGCTTGTTCTTCCAGGTCTGCTTGAGTCCGGGTTGTAATGTGGAGTTGGTCTATCTCAAGTTGTGAGAGCAGCTTCCTCTTCACTATGTTGAAGCGCTGGGTAACTAGTTGTTTCTCAGTCAGTGTGGATGTAGGCCTTCTGTCTATCCATAGTTCCCTCATACGTTTCATATATCCCCTCTCATTAGGTCTGCTGTTGTAGTAGCATTCCATCATTTCCAAGTTCTCTTGTCTCGTCCATGTATGGTTTGTTCCGGTAGCCTACTTAACATCAGATTGTCCTGATTCCCCAACATCTGACGCGGACCTTGTTAATCCGGGCGACGTCCGAGCCGGCATGACTCTCTTAGTTCGTGTCAATCTCATATTTTGAGGTAGGCAGGTGAAGCGTTAGGGGGTCTTTGCCCAAGGACCCCTACTGGTAAGGTAGGTACCAGCCGGGATTTGAACCCCGGTCTCCTGCATCAAAGGCGGTGTTCTAACCACTACGCTATCCAGCCGCTCTCTCTCTATATACATACATACATACACAAATACTTAACGAACATTCTCCATTTCACTCACATTATCATCAACCTTTTCAATTGCAAACTGCAAAACATCTTGTACTAATACAGCTACAAATGAACATATCAACAGACCCCCTGTATACTAATACCAATTTCTGTTAAAGCACATATTTGTAAAGCACATAATTTGTAAAAAAGGAACAATTAGACATTCAAATCAGTTAAACAGAATATGCTACTTTTCTCAAATCAAAATGCAAATCAGTAATGAAAAGTGTTACTATGAAGTGAAAAATTAAATTCAGCAGAATTAAAATTTAAAAACAGCAGTACTGTTATTTCAGAAGAGCAAATATACAAAAAATAAATTGCCTAACCTGTATAAAGTCTTCTTTTCCCATTGTCATAAGTTGTCTTAAAGGTATTTCTCTCTCCTATAAGAAATGAAAGCATTTTCCCAGAGATACTTTGTCCCAAGATTCTATTACTTAGGTCAATAACCCAACAGTACAGGTAGCCCTCAACTTATGACCATTTGTTCAGTGACCATTCGCACTTACAACCAAATGCCAAGCACCCCACGATCACATGATCGCAATTTGCAACCTTTCCTGCTGGTTTCCCCAGAAAGTCAATGAAGAAGTCAGCAGGAAAGGTCACAAGTCACTGGGTAAGTCTCCCCCACCCGCACACCCGCACCCTCTGAGCTCGCGTTGGCTACTCGCACACACCAGCGCACCCTTCCCAACCTGCACCTGTGTGCCCTTCCCAACCTGCACAGCACCTTTTGTGCTCTCCAACCAGCAGCCCCGCATGCCCTCCCCGTCCCGTGTGGCACCTCTTGCCACATACTTTCCCTGCACCCCTCCCCTGGGCAGCAGTTACTTACCTGCCTGCCGACCTGGGACTTGCAATTTCCTGCTGGCTTCCGCACTGACTTAGGTTGTGGGAAGCCGGCAAGAAGTTACCTCACCTAATGACTGGGATTCAGTTAACAACAGCAACCGGGCAGCAGAGACTGCCGTAGCTAAGTGATGCAGTCGTGCTTTATGACCGCATTGCTTAGTGATGGAAATTCCAGTCACAACTGTCATAAGTTGAGGACTACCTGTATTAAATTTCAAGTATTTTCACAGCATATACAGAAAAACAAACTCAGAAGATATTTTAAATTTGTATCACCCAGAATACTATGAACAGTTAATCAATATGAATGCTTAAACTTGTGGATTAAATCTAAGCAGTGACATTCTGAGTTATACAGTAACATATTACAATGAAACCTCAATTTAGTGGGCCCACATTTAGCAGACTACATGCAACAGACAAATTTCCATTCAGATACCTTATTCATAATTATTTATACCATGTACATAATGACATTATGTAAATGACACAATTCATATCAATATAATTATGTAAATATTACAAATGATGCAAATCCGCACACAAATAACGCAACCCATAATGTTGTTATTATACAATGACATAAATCAATTACCCCCACCCTGAATGGTCCATATGTTTTCGATAAAGAAATCTTACCTTCAGTAATTCTGTTATATGTTCAAGTCCAAGACCATGTAGAAAGACTTCCAGGTCACTAAAAGCTGCATAGGAACTTTTCACATAAATGTTTAAACCAAAATTAAGAAAAAAAGTATTCATTTCAAAGAAAGACAGGCTTCTATTGAACCATTTTACAGACACTAAAATATATATTAACCTACAGTTTAAGTACACAGAAAGACAAAAATGCCCTAAATATTGGGCTGTAAGCTTTCCATTACAGACCACAGTGAACAGAAAATTTGAAAGTACATACTTGATCCAAAAATTGGATCAAATACATACCTGATTCAACATAAAATTATGTTGAAGTTTAAAAATGCATGCTTTAAAAAAGCTGCATTAATTTCTTCCAAAAATCTCAGTGAATTTGGTGCATGCCAGTTAAATTACTACATAGTATACTAGAAGCCAGTAGATAATTATGTTCCTAATAATCCAGCATTTGGGCTTAATGCATACGTAGATCCTTAATTTCCAAAGACTCTATATCAATTTAAACATTCAAGCACAATCTGATTAGAGCAAAACGTAGCTGATAGAATTTTTGATAGATCTGAAAAAAATGGTCCATTTCATCTCTAACAGCAGTTTTTTTTACTCCGCAACACGGATTTAAACTACAGACAAAACTTCCACAGCATAATGAGTTCTGAAGTCTTAGGTATTATTATATTTCTTAACCTGCTTCTATGGCTTGTGAAGGCATCTGGGACTGTGTTCATAAGTCTGTGAATTGGTCCTTCTTTAGCCAGGTTCTGGAACTTTCTTTGGAAGGGATTTGCAGTCAGAGAAAGTAAACTGAAAAGCTAAGAAAATTATACAAAACGATTCATCATTTTTGTACCTTTAGCATTATGTTCATTAAATAACAAAAGAAAATTGGAAATTCACCTGTGATATAGTGAAAATGGTTTTCTAATACAAATAGAACAATTTCTACTAATTCATCTTTTCAGAAACTATCTGTAATTATTTCTCAATTCTCACTTCCAAGACATTAAAGGATTTATTGAACTTATTGAGTATCAAGAAAAGCATGTTCATTATAGGAAATCTTAGAAACTGGGAATTGGTTCTTTATGAATATATGAATATGTAGCATAGCCTTATGTAATGAATTTCAGTTAATTTAGCCTGTGAAAATAACATGCTTTGAGATGCTTGGAAGCATTATTTCAGAGAAAACAAACTACAGAGAGATTTATGGCAACCAAATCTGTCAAAGTGCTCCAAACATTTCTAAACTACCTGCATTCTATTTTTTAAAATGGGATATAAACTATATAATGGGAATATTAAGTAGTTTATATCCCATTTAAAGAACAAAATGCAGATACTTAAAAAAAAAAAAACACTTATAGGGAATACAGAGAGCCAGCTTGGAGTAGTGGTTAAAGTAAAGTAGGCACGAAGCCAGCGGAACGACCTTGGCCCAGTCACTCCCTCTGAGCCCTAGGAAGAAGGCAATGGCAAACCACTTCCAAAAATGTTGTCAAGAACACTCCAGGGATTAGTCCAGTCACCAGGAGTCAATGACTTGAAAATATACACACGAAAAGGGAATATGCCAGTAAATCGGATGCATAGTTTTTCTCTAGTAAAGGAAGAAAGAATCATTGTATCCATATATGAGGTTTTTTTTAAAGCTAAATTTCATTTGTTAAACTACCTATCTGTTAAACTACCTTTGCCTTGCTTGCAGGTTTTTTTGTTGTCCAGGTCCCTCAGTTACACCTTATTTTATTTTTAATGGAACAATTCCCTAATAAAAGGCCAAGTGTGCACAGTGCATTTTCAGGCATACTTAATTCCTCATGGTATTTTTACCTTTTCTTCTTCTTTTTATTAAGTTGATTGTTCCTGTTTTTGTTTTACTCTAAATTAGTATCTCAACAGAAACAAATGCAGATGTTCACTAACAGAAATTTTAGGTAAGCTTTTTGAATAACAGGTGAATGAATATATATGCACGTGCACACACACACAAACAATAGCCATAGAAATAACAATGCAGCATGTTTAAAAACAGAAGACGTAACGCACAAATACACTTAACATGACTGACAACTGCATAAAAATTAATGGCACTGCACTTTCATATTAATATCAATACTAAATAATTTATACCAGTTTTCTTTAAAACACCTTAATATACAGAATGTTATGCACTCAATGACAAGGAAAACATCTCAGCTCACTGACACTTCACATAGAACAGTACCTCTGAATGCCTGTTGTTCTTTGCAATCTCTCCTGGGGTCTGGCCATCTTTTGTCTGTATTGATTTATCAGCTCCTAGTTCAAGCAGCTTGAACACTACTTTTTTATGGCCTTGGCGCGCTGCCCATGCTAATGCCTGTAACAATTTATTAGCAATTGTGATGGTGTTTATTTTATAGTAATAAAAGGAAAAATTTCAGAATATAAATTACTTCGGAATGATTCCACTCTGTAATACTTGTAAAATAGTTTGCTTTTTCTTCACATCTCAATTCAATTGAACGCCTTACCAAAGCTTGGACAAAGAAAGGAAAGATGATAATAAAGAGAAGCTAAAGATATCTGTGGTTTAAATTGAGGTGCTACATGGAAGCACAAAGATCATTCAAATCAAAACAGGGTAAGACATTGTTCTACTTGTGAGGATCACAGGCAATGATGCAAATTGTGCAAAGCATTGTGTGCCAGTTGCACCCATTCCTGGATCATGAGGCTCTGCTCACAGTTGTTCATACCCTAGTCAACTCCAGGGTGACTACTGTAATGTGTTCTACATGGGGCTGCCCTTGAAGAGTATCTGGAAGCTTCAACTGGTGCAAAATGAAGCCGTATGGGCAGTATGACTTATGAACTGCATTGGTTACCAGTTTGTTCTGGGTCTAATTCAAAGTGCTGTTTTTGACCTTTAAAGCTCTAAATGGTATGGGGCCAGATTATCTGAGGAACCGCCTCTCCCTGATTACATCTACCTGTCCCATCAGGTCTGGCAGAAGAGGCATATTGCGGGTCCCATTTGCTAACAGGACCTAGGAGACACCCCTTTTCTTCGGTAGCACCCACCCTTTGCAACATGATCCTCCCTAAGGTGAGGTTAACGGCAACCCTTTTGGCATTCTGGAAAGCCCTCAAAACATGTTTTTTTCATCAAACCTGGAGCAGGGAACCCATGCAGTGGCTACATCACGCATAACATTCTGATTTTAACCCTCTTATTCTTAATAATTAAATTATTTTGATTGGTTTTATAACATGAGTAAATTGTTGGTTTTACTGTATTCCACCTAGAGTCACCTTGTGTGAGATGGGTGGCCATATAAATTTGATAAATTAATAAATAAATAAAACCATGTCACACTTTTGAGGAGGACTAGAATATGGCTTTTTTCACCTCACTCTTTGTTTTTTGTTTACGAACATTAAACCTAAGACTGCATTACACTTTCTGCTTATTTTCCACTTCACAACGGCAGTGCTGGTGCAGTAAAAATTGCAAGTGATGGAAGAAAAGGTATCTTTAAAGTCTACCTTGCTGAGGTATTTGAACTTTTATAAAAGGAAGCAGATAATCAAGTTAGGATTATATAGAAAGCTCACAGTGTAACCGCTTTCATCTTGGGCATTTACTTGTGATCCATGGGCAACAAGGAGAGCAACAACTTGAGGATGGCCTTCTCGGGCTGCATACATTAATGGAGTCATTTTCTTCCTAAAGAAGAATTCATAATATCTGTTAAAGAATGCCTAAATTCTAAGCACATTTTAATCTGTCACTAAATGATACAGTATTATCAGCTGAATAAATATTTATGTATGACACTTTTTGCATGAAATTTCAGCCCAGAAATTGTAAAGTTCAATGGAAATGAATTCTAGTTTCCTTGTTTAACCAACTGATATAACTAACTGCCCATTAAAGTGTTATCACGATCATCCTCAATTACAAAAGTATGGAAAAATAAGCCATAAAAATAAGGTACCTCAAAAAGATGAAACACTGCAGCATTTCACTAAAATTTTCTTTACAACTGATACTGATTAACTGAATGTTACAAAATACAATATTCTAGACAGAATACATATACTGCATATTATTTAGAGGAATTACTTTAAAATGTTCTAACAATACTGTTAATCACATGTACAAACCACTAGAGGGATCTCTAAACACACTGGAAATAAGTACTTTTTTTTTTTTTAAAAGGTACCCATGGTAAGAATAGATCACAAAAACTTTCTTTCCTATAAGATATATATGAATATAAAGTATACAAGTAAAAATCAATAATCATAATAAATTAAGAACTCTGTACTCAGAGTTCTACTGTTTCGTTTTGTTTTTTCAAAGCGTACCACATTCAGCAGGGTCCTCCAAAATGCTTTATGGCATTGTTTTGCTGAAAAGTGTTACACTGGACGGACAGCGAAGCAGGCTTTTACCTGCCCAATTCACTGTGTCCCCCACCCCCAGCCTAATATCAATGAGATTACCCTCATCAAGTTTGAGCTGACTTAATGGCAATTTGTTTATACATTCAACTAGGCCAAGTGTTTAAACTCATTACCAAAGTTACTAAAGTAACTGAAAACACATTAATACTATATTCTAGGCTTTACCCTCAGCAAAGAGGATAACATGGAAACAGACCCATATATTGGTATAAATCAGGCTAAGAAAATGAGCAAGAACGAAAAATCTCAGAACGGGATACGCTTTTGAAAAAAAGTGAAACAATTCACTCACACGGCCAGGATGCATGAGGATCAATAAATAAAACCAGAAAAAGATAAATTTTTGATGGCTGCAATCATTGTTTGACTGCAATGATTCTTCGCCTAGTATGAAGTCTGAAAACCATAGTCTGCATACTATGCCATACGCAGCCAACCACCACCACCCTGCGACAGCAACACAGATCATTCTGCTGAAATTCAGAAACACACTTTCAGAAAACTCAGAAGTAGTTTTCACTTTTAAAAAAGAAATGTTAAGTATTTCCATGAAACCACCCCTCGACCACCCAAAAGTGGGGACATTCTTTTCATCCCATCACTTCAATGATATCATTGTCACATTTTCTTTTGTTAGAAATATATAAACATGTTAAAAAAAAAAAAATTTATAAATAAGGGACGGGAAGGGAATCAAGAACAAACTTTGAAAAGTGCAGTTCTAACACAGTCCAGTAAGAAATAACTATTTATCTTCTGGATAAACAGTTCAGAAAGGCTACTTTTTCTACCCAAACAGCAGAGATGAAATAAGCTGGGAGGAAGGACTTGTTCATAAATTATCTAGAATCATGAATATAGAAATGGCCAAATTACCCTGGAAAATAAAAGCAAGTGGGCTATGAAGACTTCCTAAATAGTTCACCAAAGTGAACTAGCAAGAAAACAGCAAACAAACTGACAATTTTGAAAGGGTAAAAAAAAAACAAAAAACCAATAGGATTTAAATAGACAAGAAATAAATGATTTTTAGGCTGAGGTGAATACACAGTTCAACCCTGAGCTACACCATATTCGCCTCTAGTGAATACATGAAAATATCAACTTAGCTTTGGAAGTTACTAAAATCCAGGATACTGTAAGGGCTAGAAAATGACAAAAGAGTGCCAAAAATAAGCAAAGGGAAAGAGCATCTTTTCTCAAGGAAATAATAAAACATTTAGAGATAGCCAGGAAGGGATATGAAAGAAGTTTATAAAATAATTGATGATGTGGAGAAAGTAGAATTTTTTTTTCTCTCTCTCTCATACATAATACTAGGATGAAGTTGTTCACTAAATTGTGATCAGCCAATGAAACTGATGGCAGTAGTTTCTATATCAAGAGAAGTAGGGGATGGCCATAATTTTAAGGTTTAAGCAAATACTTTGCATGAGGAAAGTACTGGAAACTAAGTACGGCCAAATCTTTTAAACAATTCCTGCTTAATATTTTGGGAAACGTCTACTGCCACAATATCTAGAGAACCCAACAATCAAGAGTAGACACAACAGAACTAAATGGACTACCTGAACACCTGACTTAAATGTTCTATATATGTAAATATACTTCATAAAGTAACAATTTATGAAAATCACAGTCACATGTACTGATGGAAGTGGGCCTTAAAATTGAATTAGGCATTCATTTCTCTATAAGCCGTAATATATAATAGAACAGAATATTAAACTCTATGCTCACTGGGTACTAATAACTAAGAAGGGGGAACTGGCAGGGGAGAGCTATACTGTCATTATTCCAGGTTTATGGTATTCTCAGACGTATATGACTGGTAACTATATGGACCTTTGGTCTTACACTGCCCAACTTTATTAGTAAGAGTTTCTTAGTAAGATTTTCTTAGTCTCTTAGTAAGCATTTTAAATTTACTGCAATATACCTGGAACGTCAACTGTAACAATAAAATGAAATTAAACAATGAACAGTGGGAATTGTTCCGCACGGGAATGATTCACTGTCCCAACACTAGGATGTAATACCGTTTTACTCAAGGCTGATAAAATATCTGCAGATAAGCTGTTGTGATCACTTTGTAACCAGACTGGTGGATAAAGAGAATCTAGAAGTTGAGTTAGATTAACGGTACAACAAAAAGCAATGTGTACAACAAAGAGGTTTCAAATATTAAAACTACTGAATAAGTGAAAACAAATATTCCTTGTATTCACCAAACAAAGCTCTTGTTTAAGAGCTTCAACAAAAGTTTAGAATAAAGGCATTCTTACTTTAAAGAGCTGTGAAATAAAAAAATATGTTGGGGGATTGTCATAATATTGAATATTTCTATAGAAAAACATGATAACACATAGAAACTAAAAATTGTAGTAGTATCTGCAGACTATTCATTGATTGTCAGTTGTCACAGTTGGGCTCATTCTTATGATAAGCACTTGAGCTCTGGTAGCAATTCAATATATTAATACAGAAGTTTAGCAGGACAACGGTTGACTTTATTTATCAGGTACATAAAAAAGGCAATTGTATACTTAGTAAAATTTGCAAATCCCCAGGAAAACAATTCACATAAATCAGCAGATAAGTCTCACTATCAACAAATATATTCTGTCACTCTTTATGAGGAAACAAACCTATGAAACTTTACAAAGTAGTTCCCGCTGTTTTTACTGAAACATATCTGTTCCACTCAAGTGAAACAGTCTTCTGAGATGCCAACTTACATATGCTGCATTCAACTTGTGCTTGTAAAGCCATTAGAACTTATATCTTCCTATATCCCTTTCGGTACAGAGCTTAGCAACCCATGAAGATACAGGCACCAATACCAAAATATCCTTTTAAAAAATGGCCACCAACTGGTTATCTCATAAGCAACATGGCTGATCTATTCCAGTAGACACACGGAATAATTTGTGTTGTTTTTTTTTTAATGTCAACCTTACAAGATTAAAATATTGAAAGCAAAGGAGTTTCCTTGTCCCAACATTTATAAATGCTGTTTTTGAAAACTGAAGGAACCACTGTTTCAAATACTACCCGCTTATGAGCTATAAAATTATCTGATTCTTCAATTCAGATCAGTCAATCTGCAAATACCTGTCTATTTAGGAATGAAAGTATTGCATTTCTGTTATTGTTCTAACAAAATGCATAAATCTATGACAACTCTCATGCATGTGAACATGATTTCCGCAAAGACCAAAAAACTCTTTCCCTTATAACTTTGAAATATTTACTGTTTTGAACAACAAGAGGCACCGTTACTTGTGTAAGGCAGCTGAAAAATAATCCACAGCATAGATGTCAGAGAAACAATAGTAATATAAACTATGTTTTTAAATTGCTATTTAACTGTAACCAAAATACGCAGGCTTCATTGAACATCAACTACTAATCTGTGTCTAATCTCTGTAGATGACATCTACAAATACAGGTGAAACTCGAAAAATTAGAATATCGTGCAAATGTTCATTTATGTCAGTATGGCAACTCAAAAGGTGAAACCAATATATCAGATAGACGCACTACATGCAAAGCGAGATATGTCAAGCCTTACTTTGGTATAATTGTGATGATTATGACGTACACCTTATGAAAACCCCAAATTCACAATCTCAGAAAATTAGAATAGTGTGAAAAGGTTCAATATTCTAAGCTCAAAGTGTCCCACTCTAATCAGCTAATGAATCCATAACACCTGCAAAGGGTTCCTGAGCCTTTCAATGGTCTCTCAGGCTGGTTCAGTAGGAATCACAAGCATGGGAAAGACTGCTGACCTGACGGTTGTGCAGAAAACCATCACTGACACCCTCCATAAGGAGGGAAAGCCCCAAAAGGGAATTGCAAAAGAAGTTGGATGTTCCCAAAGTGCTGTATCAAAGCACATCAATAGAAGGTTATGTGGAAGGGAAAAGTGTGGGAGAAAAAGGTGCACAAGCAGCAGGGATGACCGCAGCCTGGAGAGGATTGTCAGGAAAAGGCCATTCCAAAGTGTTGGGGACTTTCACAAGGAGTGGACTGAGGCTGGAGTTAGTGCATCAAGAGCCACCACACACAGACGGATCCTGGACATGGGCTTCAAATGTTGTATTCCTCTTGTCAAGCCGCTCCTGAACAACAAACAACGTCAGAAGCGTCTTACCTGGGCTACAGAAAAAAAGAACTGGTCTGTTGCCCAGTGGTCCAAAGTCCTCTTTTCTGATGAGAGCAACTTTTGCATCTCATTTGGGAACCAAGGACCCAGAGTCTGGAGGAAGAATGGAGAGGCACACAATGCACGATGCTTGAAGTCCAGTGTGAAGTTTCCACAGTCTGTGTTGATTTGGGGAGCCATGTCATCTGCTGGTGTTGGTCCACTGTGCTTCATTAAGTCCAGGATCAACACAGCCGTCTACCAGAAGATTTTGGAGCACTTCATGCTTCCTTCCGCAGACGAGCTTCATGGGGATGCTGACTTCATTTTCCAGCAGGACTTGGCACCTGCCCACACTGCCAAAAGTACCAAAACCTGGTTCAATGACCATGGGATTACTGTGCTTGATTGGCCAACAAACTCGCCTGACCTGAACCCCATAGAGAATCTATGGGGCATTGCCAAGAGGAAGATGAAGGACATGAGACCGAACAATGCAGCAGAGCTGAAGGCCGCTATTGAAGCATCCTGGTCTTCCATAACACCTCAGCAGTGCCACAGGCTGATAGCATCCATGCCACGCTGCATTGCGGCAGTCATTGCTGCAAAAGGGGCCCAAAGCAAGTACTGAGTACATATGCATGCTTATCCTTTGCAGAGGTCCGATATTGTTCTATTTCCAATCCTTGTGTTATTGATGTCGTGTAATATTCTAATTTTCTGAGATTGTGAATTTGGGGTTTTCATCAGCTGTACGCCATAATCATCACAATTATACCAAAGTAAGGCTTGACATATCTCGCTTTGCATGTAATGCATCTATCTCATATATTGGTTTCACCTTTTGAGTTGCCATACTGACATAAATGAACATTTGCATGATATTCTAATTTTTCGAGTTTCACCTGTATGTATTTCATCTCCAGTTGAAATGTTTCAACAGATACATCAAATAGGCACCCTTACAACCGGACAGAAAAGAAGCATGACAGATGATGGTGAAATTATATTTTCAACTAAAAAAAAAAAAAAAAAGTAAAATGTGGCTCTTCTGGATGTTACGTCGCTATGAGTTTCATACTTCTCAAATCCCTTTTCTGCTTTGCACATATAATGGGTTCCATGATGGCAAATGTTTGTGGTTTTTCCCAGGTATAATACTTGAATATTTCAAGGTATATGGAAATGTTTTTATCATACTGTAATGCTATGGCTTTTATACTCCCTATTTTCAGACCCATTTTACATATTTTGCAACATGCATACCTTACACTTGGAAAAATACCAAAGATTTCCCTGCTTAGCCTGGCCAAGAAGCAAGATTAATTACTGACTAAAACATACAAAACAACTAGTACCAACAATCAGTACTATTAAGTAACTGGCAGGAGAAGACTTTAGAAAGCAGGGAAAGAGAAAAGAATCTCAAATAAAAAAATGTGAGGGAAAATAGGCTTATTTCCAAACTTCAGCAGTCACTAGAGAAAAGAAGCCAAATATTTAAATCCTTATTTCAAGACTCTGTACTGTAGACTATGTAGCATTTTGGATTTAAAACAGTGTTGTCCAAACTTGGCCACTTTAAGATGAGTGGGAAGCTCATTTAAGCTCTTTTAAGCTGGGAATTCTGGGAGTTGAAGTCCACTCATCTTAAAGTGGCCAAGTTTGGACAACACTGATTTAAAAGAAAAGAGGTACTATGGAGTGTGAGAAGTATTCACACAGCATCTGCCAGTAACTCCTAAAAACACCTTGTCTTTTTCTGAGATCACACAGCTGCGCTATGACACATTTACCCAGATATGCTCCGAAAAAACCTTTTTCCTTTCAAAACCAAAGCACTGCACAGCTCTTTTCTATTTCTCTCCAACATCCATCAAAATATAGATAACATTTTAACTTTATCTTTTCTCATAGCTATAAATCAACTTGAATGACATAGGCATTCAAAAGAATTACCTGGCAGTAACATGGTCACTGCCCCTGAATATTCCTATTCTTTTCTTCCTCCTTCTTTCTAATCTAGGGTAATGTATCTATCTCTAGCCTAGTGTTTCTCAACCTTAGCAATTTTAAGGTGTGTGGACTTCAACTCCTAGAACTTACCAACCAGAGTTGAGAAAGATTGAGAAACACTGCTGTAGGCAATGAAATAACCAACAAGGCAATACAATCATTCAGTATCAGTAAAATTTGGTACCAGTATACATCAGGGATTTGCACTCTTCTGTTACTAATGTGTCTCTCCTCATTGAGAATTTCATCTCTGAGAAGACATGCGCCACTCTTCTGTTTGGTTTGCCAGTCTGTTACAGATTGTTGGTTGTTTTCTGGGTTTTATTTTCAAGCAAACGTTCTCTATATAGAGAATGATTCCTAAAGATTCATCTTCAGCACTAATCATTAAGAAACTGTTTGAGTATATGACAGGGGAATACAATTTAAATAAAGCTTATAGTCCTCCAGGAGTGCCTGATAGGGGCATAAGATTACAAGATAATCAAATTACAAGATAATTCAGCACTATCCAGCCAAATAGCTGTGGCAGAAAGGCAAGAAGGAACCTTTTAGAATAAAATAAAAAAAAAAGCAGATAATGCTGGAATTCAGGAAAATCACACAGAAGTTTTTTGTTTTTTTTTTTAAATATGCCCTCTTTAGGAAATAATTCTCCCTCAGCACTGGACCACTTTTATTATATAAGCTTCTTAGGGGTTTTTTGGTCTTCATGTACTACATGGAAAACTCAACACTGTAGAATTCACTTAGATGACATTTGTTTATATCAAAAATATGCCAAAGATTGTATGCCTTAAACCGATGCTCAAGGGTATGTCTTTAGAATAAGGAACACTGTAATAGTTATAGTTCACATACAGGAAGTATTTTTTAAAATGCTTCAAACTGATGAGTGATAATTTTTCTTCTATGGAAAGAAACAAGATCTGTGTTATAGTAAATTATTAAGTTTATGTAACGTCCTCTATCTCTGTTTAGATACCATGTGTGATAAAGTTTATTAGCTAAAGAATAAATGTGACACTTTTCCCAGGCTATTTGCAAGTATTGAGATATGTCATTTGACAAAGTTAACCATCATAGAATGATAAAGTCAAGGCCAGTGAAATTACACAGTAGTGCTAGTATGGTACTTATCAGCAGCAATAAATATTTTCTGTTAAAATTAAACGTTAAGCAATTGGTTAAATACCTCATACATTAACCAATCTATCAACAACAACAAAAAGTTCCTACTTAGAATAAAATAGTACACTATTCTTTCACATTGCTTCAAACAGGACTCCAAATTAGTAACCAAGAATGTGGGAAAACCTATGGGTCCAGAAACAGAATGTTCTCGAATTCTCTGGAAGACTCTGTTGTCCTTTGGATCACACAGATCCAGACATGGTCTGGTGGTTTCACTGTAGGTAGGTAATTATTGCATATTGCTTTTATTAGGCATATCTATGAACAGACATCGGGAAATGACATCATCCATTCTTAGCGTACTATTTATGATAAAATAGTTAACATGAAATCAAAGTTGAAATGGCAACTAGAAATAAATACGTACTTGAATAATAATTGCATTAGATAAGTATACATAAAATTGTAACTGTTTACTGTTACAATGACGTATTAAGATTTTTTTCTTTGTTGTATTTCTTTCACTTTTATGTTAAAGCACTTTCCACGTGTTTTCTTTTTCTTCTCAATAATAAAAAATAAATTAAAAAAAGTTGAAACGGCAACATAACTTAATAGATATTTTGAAAATGCATTTGCAGGGAAACCTTAACAAATCTTAATCCTGTTTTTCCCCCCCCTCCCAATGGGCTGTCTTTCACGATCACTGCTCCTTGGACCTTAGCATAAGACTGACTTACTAAGTAACTGGGGTATGAAGGAAGAATGCCATTTACTAGGGCTATATATACTTCAAATATTATTCTGGGCACATGCTTCATATTTCTTTTAATCAGTTAAAACTTTTAAAACATCTTCATTTTTTTTAGACTTGTACAGAAACCTGAACAAAAGATGACCTGCTTCAATGAATATCACAAAGGTGCTGGGCATGCATGAGATCCAAAGAACTTTTCATATCATTTTTGAAGCAAGTACCTGCCATTTATCTAGCTCTAACTTACTGTAGTGGGAAAAGAACCACATGATAATGTCTACTAGCCACTCAAAGGGTAAAGATGTATTTTAATTTGGTACAACTACATGGTAAAATTTAAGTATTGGGGAAGATGCACCAGCTTAATCTTTTTTTGATACTATTCAATGTCCATAGATGTACAGTGCATTTGGAAAGTATTCAGATCCCCTTCACTTTTTTCAATTTTGTTATGTTGCAGCCTGATACTACAATTGTTCAAATTCATTTTTTTTTCTCATTAATCTACACTTAGTGCCCCATAATGACAAAGTGAAAACAGAATTTTAGAAATGTCTGTAAATTTATTAAAAAGGAAAAACTGAAATATCACATTGGCATAAGTATTCAGACCCTTTGCAACAACACTTGAAATTTAGCTCAGGTGCCTCTTGATCATTGCTGTTTCTACACCTTGATTGGAGTCCACCAATAATCATATTAAATCATTGGACATGATTTGGAAAGGCACACACCTCTCTATAGAAGGCCTCACAGCTGACAATGCATACTGTATCAGAGCAAAAGGTATGAGGTCAAAGGAACTGCCTGCAGAGCTCAGAGACAGGATTATTGCAAGGTACAGATCTGGGGAAGGCTACCAAAAAATTTCTGCTGTATTGAAGGTTCCCAAGAGCACAATGGCCTCCATAATTCTCAGATGGAAGTTAGGCACAACCAGGACTCTTCCAAGAGCCGGTCGCCTGGCCAAACTGAGCAATCAGGGGAGAAGAGCCTTAGTAAGAGAGGTGACCAAGAACCCGATGGTCACTCTCTGAGCTCCAGAGATCCTATGTGGAGATGGGACAAAGTTCCAGAAGGACAACCATCACCGCAGCCCTCCACCGATCTGGGCTTTCTGGCAGAGTGGCTAGACGGAAGCGTCTCCTCAGTGCAAAACACATGAAAGCCCACTTGGAGTTTGCAAAAAGCACCTGAAGGATTCTCAGATTGTGAGGAACAAGATTCTCTGGTCTGATGAAACCAAGATTGAACTGTTTGGCCTCAATTCTAAACATTATGTCTGGAGGAAACCAGGCACTGCTCATCACCTGCCCAATACCATCCCAACAGTGAAGGGTGGTGGTGGCAGCATCATGCTGTGGGGGTGTTTTTCAGCAGCGGGGATTGGGAGACTGGTCAGGGTTGAGGGAAAGCTGAATGGAGCAAAGGACAGAGATATCCTCAATGAAAACCTGTTCCACAGCACTCAGGACCTCAGACTGGGCTGAAGGTTCACCTTCCAACATGACAACGATCCTAAGCACACAGCCAAGACAACACAGGAATGGCTTAGGGACAACTCTGTGAATGTCCTAGAGTGGCCCAGCCAGAGCCCTGACTTGAACCCTATTGAACATCTCTGGAGAGACCTGACAATGGCTGTCCACCGATGGTCCCCATCCAACCTGATTAAGCTTGAGAGGATTTGCAAAG
This sequence comes from Liasis olivaceus, assembly GCA_030867105.1. Lineage (NCBI taxonomy): Eukaryota > Metazoa > Chordata > Lepidosauria > Squamata > Pythonidae > Liasis > Liasis olivaceus. The sequence goes on along the minus strand of CM061355.1, from coordinate 27,329,023 downwards.
AAGAATGGCAGAAAATCCCCCAATCCAGGTGTGCAAAGCTTCTTGCGTTACACTGAAAAAGACTCGAGGCTGTAATTGCTGCCAAAGGTACTTCAGCAAAGTACTGAGTAAAGGGTCTGAATACTTATGCCAATGTGATATTTCAGTTTTTTCTTTTTAATAGATTTACAGACATTTCTAAAATTCTCTTTTCATTTTGTCATTATGGGGCACTGAGTGTAGATTAATGAGAAAAAAAAATGAATTTGAACAATTGTAGTATCAGGCTGCAACATAAAATTGAAAAAAGTGAAGGGGGTCTGAATACTTTCCAAATGCACTGTAAGTTATCACACCATTTTAGCCACCCACTGCCTGGTAACCTGTAATGAAGAGACTGAAACTTCATTATCTTTTCTAAACTAGAATGAAGTTAGTTCTTTCCCTAGTTTTATTTTCCCTTCACATACTATAGAAGACTAGTTAGAAAAACTTGAAAGGAATGCAACTTTGCAGATCATCACATAAGTTACTCAGATAGTTTCCTTCTACTAGAGAAATGCTCGAAATTGGTCAATATTTCTAACAGAGAAAATATTATTTCAAAGCAGTTTATTAATTGAAAATTAATAGATAAGATTAATATAGTAAAGAATCTGCAGTCTCGATTCTTGCCAATTCAGCTGCTGCGACTGTTCCAACTCTTTAAATTAGAAACAAATTAAGGCTGAAATTTTAGTCATGCTTACGCAGGCTTAATGGAACTTTCCTCTGTGAAGTCACGTATAGGATTGTGCTATACATTCAAGATTGGAAAACTGAACAGGTCACTATTACTGACAATATTTAAGAAACTGCACAGTACCAATGGAACTTACACATGGACAAATCACAAAAGTGCTCCTAGAGTGTATAGTCTATTGCTTTTATGAACAATATTTTTTTAAAGAGGAAAAGGGAATATCTCCAAAGACAGGTCCATTAACGGAAATAGCAAACATAATGACTTCATTGCTAGTTCTAAATAACCAACTCCCTTTTGCAGAAATAACACATCCACTAAATACTGCATTAAAATTACTCAGCAAAATGTAACCGATGCAACCACAGATGTAGATTTAGACTTATTTGTGCAATAACAATTCTCTTCCAGAAGATAAATTTCAATTGTATTCCTCTCTGTGCCCATCAAACCTGCTCTAAATCTCCAAGTACACATTTGCTAGCACAGAACTGTGTGAACAAGTTAAATGGAAGACATATGCTCTTCCATTCCTCTAATGGACAGACACAATTGGATGCAATTAATTATTTATATATTTATGGAGAATACAGCATACATTAGATATCATTAATAAATAGTCAAACATTTGTCAAATGCAGTTGGTAGTGAATGTAGAAAAACAACACAGGACTAATAGAGTTAACAGTAGATATCCAATAGAAAGAATAAAGTATTACTTTATTATGAAATGAATTATTCAGCAATCTGGAATATAAATTTTGTGCTTACTTGCATGCAGCATTAGGATTTGCATTCCTTGAAAGCAGTAGTTCTACACTCTTTAAAATGTGCTCTTCTGAATCATACGCAGTACATGCGGCCATCAATACTGTATAATGATCTAAACAGCAATTGTTTAAAAACAAGTTGAAAAAGACCATCAACTCTGTAGAATAAACCAGGCATAACAAATACTTCACAAAAATTATACTTTTAATTACAAACATGACATATAACTGGATTGTAAACTGATTTTTTAAACGTCAGTCTAACACCAAGTTTTCCAAGAACTTAAAAACAGATCTGTTGAATCAGGGCCAAGACTCATCTTAGTCAGCATTTTATTTCTCATGTTAGTCAACAAGATGTTTCTGGGGTGTACCCAAGCAGAAGGTGGAAATGTACCAAGCTCCTGGCCTTGTTCTCCTGCAACTTGTATTTGGACACCTGCTACCTCTACTCTTGAGGTAATACTGAGTTTCCAGTTAGCTGTAGCTAGGTTCTTAGCCTCTGGGGAATGAAGCTTTCTTCTTTAAAAAACTTAAGGCACCATACAGCCACTTAACACTTCCAAAACAGGCAAAAGTAGCTTGATTTGGGGGAATTTCAGGATAACTATAGGTTAAATGCATGGTTACAGCATGCACTTTGTTCTTTTTCTCCCCAAAGCCCCCAAAAACAAATGCTAAACAAGTCCCTCATTTTAGGGCTGCCTGGTCTAAAAATGGGCTAAAGGTTGCTGACTCCTGATGTATTGCTATGTTACCAATATGAAGATCCACAACATTTAAGAAGCTAAGAAATGTAGCAAGAGAATTGCAACTCTACATTCCACTCAGAAGTAAGTAGAATGGCAGCATCCAAAAGCAAATTAAAGAAGTGCAGGATAATAAAGAAAATAAGGTCACAGCACAGGTATTGGCAAGGTATTTTTGGAGCACTGACAGAATACAAAGAATACTTTATGCATGATGTGTTTAGTTCGGTCTGGCAAAGTCACTGTGTCTTTAAATAAACATTTTTTATTATTATACTGAATGCTTAGGAACATATCCTTGAAATGGTTCATTTATAAAAACTTACCCTTCTCAAAGCTTGCATTTGCACCTCTGCCCAGAAGGAGATGCATAAGTTCCACATTTGCAACACTGGCTGCATACATGAGGGGAGTCCATCCAAACTTAAGGGTAGACTCTACATTTGTGCCTGTAACATTTATATATGCATTTAATAAATCAGAAATCCATAATGTTTTATTCTATTATAGAAATCTACACATGCTTGATATGACCTAACCTTTTGTAAAAGTCTGTAACTACCTAAACACCAGTAACAGACAGTAGAATTGGCAGAGCACTCTGAAGAACCCACTCTCTGGACCTCTCTATCTTCATCTTTGAAGGTATGTAAACAGCAAGCCAAGTCACGTTTCTTCTATCAATGAAAGCAGCCAGCATTTTATTATCAGGACATTATCTATGAATCTGCAGTGGAGTGAATCATTTTATAAACCGTAAAATGAATACAGTAAAATAAAAAGTGAGAATATAATATTCCTTCAGAGAACTAAATTGTCTGAACTCCACTGTTCCCTAAATGTTTAAAAGAATTTTGAAAGAAGCAGTTGGAATATGTATTTTCTTTCAGGTGAAATGCATTGGTTTCATCAAAGGATCATTTTGCCTTTAATTATTTGCCTTGTATTACGTAGGGTCAATAGTCCTGTTTCAAATTTTAGAAAAGGAAGAACACGCTGGATAATTACACTAGATAAGTACTGGTTTGAAACCCAATAGTTCGGACTGATAGCAGTCAACCAGATGACAGTATCAGTGCCACATTCAGGCAGTGCTCTTTTACTACAAATCTGTAAAGTATAATTTGACTTAAAATCTATTTAGTTTTTCTGCAACAACTGCCAGGCAGTATAATGAAAGGTTTTTTAGAACAATTAAGGTCTTCAAATGTTCTTGACATCACTTTACTACAGGGATGGGCAACATATGACTTTCAGCCTCATTTCTTGCATTCCTCTTATTTCAAAAAGCATCCGCAAACAGTTTATTTTAACCTGTTGAGTGGGGAAGTGAGAAGATATGGAGAGATTTTAGAAAACAAAAGACAGATAGAAATGGAATATTAGGCAGAGATATTATGGATGGGGCCACCCACTATCTACAGATGGCCCTGCCCAAAGTTTATTTAAGCACAACCCACTGTTCACATGGACTCCCCAGTGATTACTCACAATGGAATGCAATCCTTTACCAAAAAAAAAAAAACTTTTTATTTCTAGAATATCTGTCTACCCTAGACCAGTCTTTTCCTTTAATGATGATAGGCTTCCAAACAGGTAAAGCATCCCCCCACCTCAGACAACATGAAAATATGAAAATACAGCAGGCAACCAATAAGCCCTGGGACTGATGATTTGTGACATCACTGGTGTATGTAGTTTGTACTGGTAGTTTCCCAATTTGGGTGGTTTATATATGCTTATTGTTGGCTCTATTTAGCCAGTTCTAAACTGTTCTTTTATATTTGTACACCACCAAGATTTGCACTGGCAATTGAGACAATTAATAAATTGATTTAAATAATAAATATCAGATTGTTCTGTCCTTCACCCACCAGTCTGCTATAAATCATGGAAACCAAGTGAGCAGGCCAACAAGAAAGATTATTTCTGTAATATAATCTGCAAAATCTACAAAAATTATATTTCCATATAACTAGGAATAATATCCTTGATTTCTGTAGAGCTTTATTTTTTACAAAATAGAAAAAAAATCATGTATACTATCAGATCAATGGCTACATTGTTTCACACAAATTAAAATGTGTTGCAAACTGTGGTTTACTGCTATGTGCATTCATAGCACGCTATCACAAGTATTCATCACTTATGATATAGAAATAGACACAGAAAGACATTCAATTATCCATATAAGAAGTCTGAAAGCTGTCAAAATAGGAAATAGGAAAATTGAAGGATAAAGCAATCTAATTCTTTAATATTTTTGAAGGTGGGTCATTTTAGCCTAATGGCTCAAAGTTAATATTTCTGATTGCCAGAATATGTAATTCACTTCCATTGTGAAGTCTTCAGACTTTCAATTCCTTCCAAGAAAAAAAAGTTCATTCTACTATTTCTTCTTAAAGCACATTTACTATTCTTTTTTCTAAATCAATTTTGAATTAGAACTACTTTTCTAATTCAAAAGTAGTTTCCTCTGATGAAAAAGGATGAGGTCACTGATGTACATCCATAAGACCCTATACAGTACTTATCTAAATAAGATCTTATTCTGTGCTGATGAGGAATACAGATATCCACTACAGTAAAAACTGAACTTTCAAAATGTGTTACATTTAGCTGATAATCCATTTCTCATACCTGTATTTAAGAGTTCTTCAATGACAGACAAGTTTCCAGCAGTTAATGCTTTTTTCAAAACTTCATTTCTATCCTGGGTATGCAAGGTTTCATCTAAACACTAGGTAAACAAGAGATTTATGCTGCAATATGTAATTTTACTAATTCAATATTAGGACTATTATATGAACTGCTTCATGAGTTACAACAAAAGCAGACAAACATTTTAAAAACTAAACTTAAAAATATTTTATTCTTCTAAGAAAAGACCACTTTTTAACCACTAATGTACCCTCTGTACATCTGTATTGTTTTTATGTAGTAAAAAGTAGATGCACTGATGATTCAAATTACTGGATACATTTAGAAAGAGGTTAAGCTAAAAATAAGTAATCAAGATGCACTGCTCAGTAGTTGTACTAAAGAGAGAAGTGAAATGGGATTCAAATACCATTAGAATCCCCCCCCCTTTTGGGGGGAGGGTACCTTCAAGTCAGCATTGACTCCTGGCAACTGCCTGGACAAGTCCTTGCAGTTTTCTTGCCAAGATTTCAGAAGCGGTTTGCCATTGCCTGCTTCTTCCTAGGGCTGAGTGAGTGACTGGCCCAAGGTCACCCTGCTGGCTTTGTGCCTAAGGCTGGACTAGACGGAGACGGAGTCTCCCAATTTCTAGCCTAGTGGCCTTAATCGCTACACCAACCTGGCTTTTATTAGAGTGCCCTATCACCAAAATTATAAGGCTGGTTTATCATTATGTTCAACCATAGCCACCGAACGGATCCAAATCTATCATTATTGGAGTCCACTCCTATGCAGCCATAAATCGTCTTGGGTGTTCTTTACAATGTTACATTAGTATGAAATTACTGATATCCTGTAATAAGGTTACAGTCCTACTTACTCACAGGAGCACTACTGAGTAGTGTGGGATTTACTTATAAACATGCTTAAGACAGCACAGTCACAGAGCTACCTGCACAACTTTCTCATGCCAGAAAATCCAAAACATATCTGATTTGAGAAAATCAACTTAATAGCTGGCCCATGTGATGTATGATTTAGGTTATTCAATCTGGAACTTTGAGTTAATGCAAGCACAGCACGCTGGCCCTTACTGTAACCAATATTATCAATATACACACTTGTACATATGTACTGGCCAAATTTAGCCATTTTGACGGTAAATGATTGATCATGATTTACCTGCAATCTGTAAGTAAAATGGATTCCAATACATTCATTCCAATTATGACCACACGTGGATACCAAGCAATGTGTTAACAGGTTTAATTTAGCAAAGAATTAGCATCATTTGTCAAATAAATACTCGGAAAGGAGCAAAATCAGCTGTGGCTGATAAAGATTTAGATCAGGAGTTGAGAGAATTCCACCCATGAAGGTCACTGGGTGATCTTGGGCCTGATGCACATTTACTCATTCTTTCGGTGTCGCCTACTTTGTAAAAATGTTATTACAACAAAGTCCTCGGAAGGCGGGAAAAAAATAAGCACGCGCGTGGTTTAAGCACGCGCCTTGGCTTGCCCCAACGAAATCGAATCACGCTTTGATTTACACCTGCGGTCTTCTCGGACGCCGCCGCTGCCTCTCACCTGTGCCTGGGACACGAACCCGATATCCCAGCCATCGTCGTCGCTCTCGCTGGTCTCGTCTCCCGGGGGCACCATGCGGAAACCCGTGCCCCCAGCCATCCACCGTCGGCCCTAGCTTCTCTGGGTCATTCTCACGCGACCCCGCCCGCGCAAAGGAGCTTTCTAGCAAACGACGTCCCTCCCTCAAGCGCAAGCGCGGGGAAGCCTTGGGCCTAACAGGACGCGGGAAAAGCTGCAGAGCGCGAAGGTGGTGTCTGCGGTCACGTGCTTCCGAACGCTGCCGTCAAAGAAAAGGGCCCGGCGAAACTTTCGGAAGCCGCGTGATTCACTTGATCGGACCGCATTCGTTCTAATAGACGAGACCATAGACTCATGAAGTTTGAAAGCTGTTTTCCCTTAAATTAAAGCGTACTTGATTACCTTCTGCTTTGAGACATCCGGTGAAGGGGAAGGTACCATTATTTTGGGTAATTGGTTCCGCTGTTGAACTGCTGTTATTCTTACCTTCAGCAAAGTTCTAGGGTGTGACCCGATGCATTGTTAACTGGAGAGTAAACCGTGTTTGCTTCACTGAGACTTACTTCTTACGGTACATGTATAGGATGGCTACGGAAGTTTCTTTCACTGAATTACGTGAAACTTTAAAGTGTCAATGTAGTTTTCCTTGGAAATAAAACGAGAGTCACTTCTAAATGTTTATAGAGATTGATTGATTGACAGCCCAACTGCAGTGGACTCTGGGTGGCGTACAAAACTAGAGAAAGCATAAAAACAGCTAAAAACATTAAACAGCCAAGACTAAAATAATCTAATAGACAGCAAAATCAACAATAATAAACCTCAACCCCAGGCCAGGGACCAAAGCCAAGTTTTCAAAGCCGCTTTTGGCTTTCAAAGATTTGTCCTCACTGTCTGCAAGGATCCACAATCCTGAACATGTTTCTTCAGGTACATTTCAAATGCTTTCTATCTAATAAGCTCACTCTGATAAATGTGTTTAAAGACTGAAGTGTCAGTGATTAATATTTATTGCTAGATTATGAACAGTATGTTTCAAACTGGGAAGCTGAAAGTTTTATTATAGGAGGGTAGAAAATTATCTTTCCCACGCATATCTTATGTTAATACAGCAGAAGGTAACATCTTTTATTTCCTCCCAACTTGTTAAACAGTCAAATGTTTATTGGATGAATATTCTTTTTTTCTACAAACTAAGCCAGCTTTCATTAATCTGAGAGCTATCATCCCAACTGGGATATTTGCAGTTGTTGAATTTTTAAAAGTTAAAAATAAGAAATAAGTTGCAGAATGGAGATTTCATGTTTACATAATTGTGGACAAAAAAAATCATTTATGAGGAGGCAGTGACACAAATAGACCTTGAAGAAGCAAGATAGGAAGGGTATTGACAGCTTGGAACTTTGGTCTCAGAGAAGACTCCTGAGAATACTGTGGACAGCCAAGAAAACAAACCGATGGTTCATCAAACAAATCAACCCAGAGTTCTCATGTGAGGCATGATTGATTATGTGCCACTGAGTCATTTTTGACTTGATGTCACATAATAGATTTTTTTCCATGATGATCTATCCCTAAACTGTTCTTTCAAGCCTTCCAACGGTGCACTCATCACTACTGTAACTGAGTCGTCCACCTTGCTGCAGTATGCTGGATCTACTATAGCTTCTGAGTGGTCTTCAAGTGTGTGGCTAGTCAGGGACTTTCCTTGGTATGCTCACGTTTCACAACTACTTCATAAGCTAAATTGGCTCTTGATGGGCTTCTGGATGCAACTGATGGTGCTGGTTGTCATCTTCAAAGCCTTTCGTAGCACAGGCCAGGTTTGTAGGACCATCATTCTTCAATTATTTCTGCCTGTGCCACAAGATCTGACAGGGTGGGCATGCTTCAACTTGCTCTATTAAACAATGTCACCCAATGGGCCTAGGAGGTGTGTCTTCTCTGTCACTGTGCTCACCCAACATGCCCCCTTGAAGGCCTAATTCACTGTGCTCACCCAACATGCCCCCTTGAAGGCCTAATTCAGAAGATCCTAATTCTATTGTCCTTTCATAAGGTGTTGAACACCTGGTTCTTTCCCCAGATGTGGAGCCAGGAGATTAGGTGACCCCAATTGAAGGGGTCTATTGGCTGTGGAAATGTGAAAACATCAAACAAGATGTAGTTTAATTTTTGTTTAATTATTTTGTTGATATTTTTAACTGGATGTTAGCTGGCCAAAGTTGCATGGTAACTGAGCAGACATACAAACTGAATTAAATAAATAAATGATAAGAGATAAGAAGTTTCCCTAATGCAGTGTTTCTTAACCTTTGCAACTTTCAGATGGGTGGACTTCAACTCCCAGAATTCCCCAGCCAGCAAGGAATTCTGGGAGTTGAAGTCCACCCATCTGAAAGCTGCTAAGGTTGAGAAAATACTGCCCTAATGTATTAAACAGAGAGATTCATTTTACCAACAGTAGGCCAGGTTAATAAAACCCAGGGAAGTGCAGCAAGACTCCCTTTATCTAAAGGTCAAAAGGCTAATAGGTGCAAAGAGATTGCTGTATGCAATTTCAAGTAGTAAATTTTTTTTTTGCCCTAAACATTTACAAGAAGGGGTGCTACAACTTTAAATTGTTTTTCTGTAAGCCCCAAAGCAAATGAATAAATTCCAAACCTATTTTGCACCTGCAGATTTCGAAGTTAACATTGAATTAATGGAATAAAATCCCATTTATACAGGATTGCTTAAAAGGATGTTTATTTTTCTATTTGATAGTGACTGAGGCTTCAGGAAGTGCCACATTGTCTAAATATCACTTTAACAATATATATCATTCGGAAAAAAATAATTCATCACAAGTATTTCCAACGTACTGTTGCATCAGTAGTGTTTACTGATGCATATTTCACTGAAATGAGAGTCACAAGTTACTTTGATTGAACCTTGGAACTGGCTATTGTACTCTAACTGACACTCTGCAGAAGACCTGGCAAATGCCCCATGTATTCCTACATGAGTTTCATGTCTCCATTGTCTGCCAACGGTCTTATAAATAAAATGTTTTACATTTCTAATAATCTTTTAGTTCGGGAGGGGGGAACATTTGCAGACTTGTGATTTATGCAAATCTCAAAGAGTGCACAGTTAGTATGCTGTAAAATGATATATGAGATGAGACAGGAAGCAGAAGCATTCATAAATAAAACTTTAAATAAAATTTAATTCATTCTGGGGTTTCTAAAGCTGCCTTCTTTTTGCTCTTCAGTCACAAAATGGAGAGTGCAAAATGAGTAGAGATGATAAATGATATTTGATGTTTATTTATTCAATTTTTTTTTCTTGCACCCTCAGTACAAAGACTTTCCACAGTTGCTCACCCTTGAGTTTTTCACCTGTCAGCTAAAATTAATTAAAGCATGCAGTGGTTTAAACCAACTCATTCTTTGGTTTTGAACATCTCATTCAATAGATGTCACTGGAGACTTGTTGGTAGTGTGTGAAGAGAGTGGGAATTAAAGTGGGAATTGAATGAATACTTTGTGTCTCCCGCATATGTGTGAAATATGCACAAAAAGTCATAAAAGAGAAAAAAAAGGAAGAAACCATAATTTCATTTCAAACCCCCTGCTGGAAATAAGCTCATGGCAGTCCAGTGCAAATACATGCCATACATAGCTAACATGCAAGTACAATGTATGCATTTCATACATTGTCTTATTGTCATTCTTTAGAATCTCATCAACTGCATCCAACTTGACTTTCTCAGTCTTCCCCTTCCTCTTCCCCGACCTAATTATTCTTCCTTCATAGTTTGTTTTGCAATTCTGTACTTATTCATTCTCTCCCTTGATCAAACCACCTCAATGTACTTCTTTCATACAGGTCACACTTTGTATTCAATCAAATTAATTCAGCAAACATTTGTTCTTGTCCTATCTTTTTTTGTTGCCTGCATTCAATTTACTTTTATGTTTCTCTTAATGTACGCACCTCTCACTACCATATAAGAAATAAGCAGAAGCACACACTTATGCACAATATTTTTTTTCTTCTTTCAACAAACATTAATTCCTCACAAAATACCACTCACTATCTTTCTAAAACATTTACATGTCTTAAAAATTCTCCATTCATTTCCAGTCTTTAGGTTCTCCCAAGGTAGACCATTTGATCTACTTGTTCTAGTTTTGGGCCATTTTTGATAACTTGTAATAGTTCATTTTCATTGTCAAGTGCAACAATCTTGATCTTTGATACATTACTTTTTTGATCCATATTCTTTGTTTCATCACATATTCCGCCATTCACTGCAGATCATTTTGATTTCAGGCAACATCATGGCTTCATCTTAATACCAAAGTCTGATGTCTGATACTGATGTCTCTAACCAACACACCACTAGCATTATCATAAGTAAGCATATTATAATTTCCTAACTCACACATGCTTTATTTCCATCATATACCACTGTAATCCACATCCAGCAATCAAACTTCAAGGCTTTTCACTTTTTCAATCCCCTGCTGAAGGACAAAGATCTGGTCACCATACCTCTTATGTGACATAAAGCCACACTGCACTTCTCTAATTTTGCTAATAGCTACTTTTGTATTTTTCTTTTTTTATAGTAATTTTATTAATGATTATAATTAGAATAGTAAAAACTAATACGAACTAAAAGAAGGATAGAAAAATAGAAAGAGTAGAAAGTGCAGGAAAGAAAAAGGGAAAAATAGGAAATAAAAGTAAGAATATAGTAAATAAAAATAAAATAAATATATAAAGAAGTTACTTCCAACCTTCATCATAACAAGTATAAAGAATTATAGTAACATCACCTCCTATTAAAATATAACAAATAATCTCTTCTTCCCATATCCCATCTCTAATCTATAAACAAATCCATAAAGCATAATCATTTCAATCCTGGTATCAGCAAAAGTTCATTAAGGGTTACCAGAAATCAGAACATATCTATGTTAACCTTGATCAAATAAACCAACTTTATATTCCTTCGTTTTACTTCGAGCAATCTTAACCTTTAGTCCATTCAAATAGTGTTGTAGAACTTGATTTCTTTCCATTTTTTCTTTTTCCCTTCTCACAAAATTCTTCAAAGCTTTAACAAGCCTCTTTTGTAAATCCAATATAGGAAAATTATCCAGGTCACTCTCTTGGTTTATTGTTTGTATATCATTTTTAATTATTAAAACGTCAGCTGGTTTCTTTTGTATGTCCACTGTAGCATCTTTTTCCACATCATTCTTATAGCCTGTCATTTGTAAATCCACTTTCAACTCAGTCTCGATCTTGTCAGGTAAAACTTGTTCCTCTCCCATAGCATCATTTAGACACAGTCTCTAGGTGTGAGATGGAATTTCAGGGGGTGCAATGTTTTATGCACTGAGTTAAAAGCTTATTTTTTAAAGTTCAATTTGTTGACCTGAATTAGAAATTAGACTTCTTCATCTTCAAATGTGATATTACTTTTGTAGGGGTAAAAACATTTCCTAGGGGTATGGGCATAGAAAACGTTGGGAACCACTGTCAGAGAGGCAAATGTCTCTGTTGACACTATTAATATTAACTTCTGAGTCTATTTTTCAAAAATATCCTTCAAAAGTTCAATGTTAGAATATTTTGCTCCATTTTATACTTGTAAGTGAAATTTATGTGTTCTTCTCCTTTAATTGTAATCTTTAGTTCCCTCTAGTGTCCAATTTTTAAAATCTTATCTTATTATATTTTTTTTAAAAATTCAAACAAAAACATTTTCCCATGGGGAGGATTCTTTAAAATTAATTCCAAAATCTTATTTCAAATTTTTCTGGACCCTTAGTCTGTTTGTAACTTTCTAAAATCAAAGTTTTCATCACCCTTTTGCTGTTTATCTCCAAAAAAAAAACAACTTTAAAAACTTGTAGTTAAAACTTTATTTTGTTAAGGATTGAAGGGAAGCTCACCCGGTGCTTTCAAACTTGTCAGTACAGAGGTTTCTAATAGCTGAAAAGTAGTTAACAAGCAATTTCCAAAAGTGATTAGAAAAGGAAGTATGTGAACTTAGTGTCCTGTCAAAGGTGCCGATCGTGATTTGAGCAAAAAGCTGGCTATTCCCTTGTCTCCCAGTGCTCTAAACCTGCCGGAGAGCAATGTCTTGCAGTCTCCTCATGAGGAGCAGTTGTCTGGAGTACTTGTGGGTGATCTCAAGTCCTCTCCTTGTCCAGAGAGGTTCAAAGAGCCATTTTACTCACCGGCTCTTTTTTCTTTGCCATGGTCAATGGCTCCGCTTTTTGCACAGCTGTCTCCATTCTGCCATTTCTTCCTCCAGAAGTCACCTTTTGTATCTTTTCAGTCATAATACCGTTCTTTATGTTGTCAGATACAGGTGCAATCTTCACATACACATTAAACAAGCTTCATAGCCACTCCATAAGGAAACCACAACCAAAGTTCACATTTCTCTGGTTATACCATCTACACCTGTGGCCCTATCATTTCTCATCATTCTCACTTTATTTATACCAAATATATACACATTGATGTTCCCAATCAATATACCTCTAACATTTTTTCTTGGATACTAAGACTTACAGTATTTGTATAAATTCCACTGTACAGTGTATCACTAATATACACATCTCTAAGCAGCACTGGATTAAGAATGAAGCCCTTGAAGATTTCATTGGGTATTTCCTTCATCAGGAGAATGCAGAACCATTTAGTACAAATCCTTGACCTCAAGGATACCACCTTGTCAGATGCTTTACTAAACTCAAGGATACAATATATGTATAGCGTTCCTTTGGTCTACCAAATTAGTGACTTTGTCATTAAAAACTATAATATTAATCAGAAATGACTTGACAAATTTATGTTAGTTCCTGGTAATGATATAATTCTTTTAAGTGCCTGCAGGCATGCCATTTGACAATCTGTTCTAATTCCTAGTAATGCAGACATTAAAATAACAGGTCTGTAGTCTTCCGGGTCTCTGTCTTCCCTTTTTTAAATATTGGGATTATATTTGCTATTCTCCAGCCTTCTGGCATTTCATCCATTCTCCAGGAGTTTTCAAATACTATAGTCTGTAGTTCTGAGATCAGTTCTGCCAGCTCTTGTAACATCCTGACATGTAATTTTCTGGCCTTAAGCACTTGAATAAAGTCAAAATAGCAGAGTGGGGTGGTACTTTCTTCTGGAAAGGAGATTTTCTGTGCTTGTGCTTTCAGCATCTTGCTTTTCAGGATCTCCTATCCCACTTAGTCTTGTTTTTCTTTTGGAATAATTTCAATAACTTCCATACACAAACCTTCTGTGCATGAACAGTTTTAGGTGGTTCATACCTGATGAATTTTGGATGTTTTGGCCCATGCATGGAGCAAAATGGAGCATGGAAGAAAATAACAGGAGGGGAGAATGGGGGAAACATGCACCAGCTTTCCATTACTTGCCATGTCAGGATTTTGTTTCATCCAAAATCTTCCATAACTCCATTATGATGTGCAGCCACATCCATAATGCCCAACACATCTCTACCTGTAACTCTTTCTCTGTTCCCCTTCCAGTTTAAGCTCATTCCTACACTCCTAATTATGTTTGTAAGGCTCTTATCAAACCTATTTTTCCTGTCCTTGTAAGGTGTATCCCGTCTCTGCCCAGGAATCCTTATTGTGGTAATATAAGTTATGAATTAGGAATCCAAATCTTCCTTTTTGACATAATTTTCTTAGCTAGTTGTTCACTTCCAGGATCCTACTTTCCTTTCCTTCCCAGCAAATGGGAAGGTGGCTGAAAACACTACTTTTACCCTTTTACCCTAGCTTCCCCACTTTCCTACCTAAGGCTTTCTAGTTGCTTGCAATCTCTGACATGTTTATCTTCTAGCAATGTTATTTGTCCCCATTTGGATAAACAGGAATGGATAATAATCACTTGGTTTGATGAACCTCGGTAATCATTCCACCGTGATCTGGATCCGTCCTTCAGGAGAGAGCACAACTCTCACATGAGGTTATCTGGTCCTCACATAGCTGCTTCTGTCCTTTAAAAGTGAGTCTTCCAGCATTTCCATTTTTCTTTTCCCTTGGTGGAAAGCTTTGATTTGGTTGATTTATGTGGAATTTGGATCTAACCCTAACTCTCTCTGCTGTTAGAATATTAGGTTAAGGTGACAGAATTACCTCAAGTTGTTGGAACTAATCTTCCATGTTCAGGGCTTCAGATCAGTTGTTCAGCTCCAGTAGCATGGTTCCATCTCCTGATTCATCCCCTTTTTTGGTGGCGCAGCGGCTTAATGATGCTGAAAGTTGCTGGCCAGAAATGGCTGACACTTCGGCGGTTCGAGTCCAGCCTTTCGCATTAACAGGGTGAGCTCCTGTTCCCCCCCCCCCCAGCTCCTGTCAACCCAACAGGTCGAAAATTCACGTGAGTAGATAAATGGGTACTCTCACTCCGGTGGGAGGAAAAATGCTGGCAGCGCCTTGCACAGAGAGACGGGACCAGTTGCCGGTAAGCGCGAAACCGCGCTCGCCCGAAAAGGGCACGAAGCAATGGAAATCCCGCCTCCTGCGCTCGCCAGCTGGGCTATGCTCTAGGAAGGAGGCTCTGGCAAACCACTTCCGAAAAACAATTGCCTTGAAAACTGCAAGGACTCGTCCAAGCATGAAAAATGCAAGGACTCGTCCAGGCAGTCACTGCAGGGTCAGTAATGACTGAGCGCAGACAAAAAAAAAAAAAAGAAATCCAAATATTTGCCACTGGTCTGGCTTCTTTATTGTGCCTGTCACCTATCAACAAGTGGGCATCAGTTGTTGCTTCCAGATATTCTTCAAAGGCAGACCCATGTATCATACAGGTGATGAAGGCATGAGTTACTGTCACCAGCAACTTCAGATCCAGAAACAACTACAATTAGCTCATCAGCTGAAGTTGGACAGGGGTCCCTAAATATTTGCAACGGATGTAATTAGCATATCTTATAGTGCATACATCTGGGAAATCACCATTGCTGTTCACTTACTGTATTTTTGTAAGGATATGAGGTCGACTTGTTCCCCCCCCCAAAAAAACTACCTCTGTTTCTATTTGTTCTCCTGCTTAGTTGTACCAGTTGCAAGCTACCTGCTTCTTGTCCTCTTTCTAAATGGTGCTGCTGATGCTGAATCTTAATTGCTCCACTTTACTTGTGGATGGGAATGGCCACTAATAATCTAAAGCCCATCATTAACCATAATAATCCTGGATCGGGATGCCCTTCGAACAGTCACTCATGCCCTTGTTATCTCCCACATAGACTACTGCAATGCACTCTACATGGAGCTACCCTTGAAGAGTATCCGGAAGCTACAGCTGGTCCAGAATGTGGCCGCGTGGGCTATTTTTGGAGCCCTAAGAGGGGCCTATGTAACACTGTTGCTCCGTGAGCTGCATTGGGTACCAGTTTGCTTCCAGGTCCAATTCAAGGTGTTGGTTATTACTTTTAAAGCCCTACATGGCATGGGGCCAGGTTACCTAAGGGACCGCCACTCCCCTATGTCTTCAACCCGTCCCACCCGATCGCACAGAGAGGGCATGCTTCAGACCCCCTCAGTAAAAGAACTCTGATTAGCGGGGTCCAGAAGGCGGGCCTTCTCTGCAGTAGTTCCCGCTCTTTGGAACATTCTGCCCCTGGAGGTGCGATTGGCCCCCTCACTCCTGGCCTTCCAAAGGGCCTTGAAGACCTGGTTCTGCCACTTGGCCTGGGGTGGGGAGGGAATACTTCAAGCAGAGGGATGGCTAGCCCCATAGTGGCCAGCTGTCCGCAGCCTGATTTTCCATCTTCTTGGATTTTCCTTTTTTAGTATTGTTTTAATGCTGGATGCTTTTTTAGTAGTTTTAATGCTGGATGTATTTGTGTTTTAGATATATTTATAGTTTTTAATGTTTTTTGTAAGTCGCCCAGAGTCCCCTATTGTGGGGGAGATGGGCGGGGAGAAATCCAACAAATAAATAAATAAACAAACAAACAAACAAATAAATAAATAAAATAACATGATTGCTGAGAACACGTTTTGCTACAGACCTCCAGTTTATTGATGGCAAATTTATACCTGGACAGGATTGAGAGACCATAGCCTTGAGAGACCAACATGTTTCTCTGAAGCAGACAAATCCCAAGCAGAATTTCCCTTTCCTTTCTAGGACCAACTCTTCTTACACCATGCAGGTATAACTCTTACCTCTCACCCTACATGGGATGGCATGGCGTGGCATGGCATGGTTAAAAGTAGACATAATTTTCCCTCAGGTTTACATTATGTTCTGCTGCAAGTAGCTTTTTGTGCTTACTTAGGTATTTGTTCAGTTGCTCTGTAGACTTCTTGTTGCAATGCACCTGTTCTTTCATTTAGGCACACTGTGATCCAGATTGTTTGGTTTATTCTGCTTAGTGACACACAGTAAAATTAATTGACCATTTGGTCTCTTTAGATCTATCATTCTGCAGTCTTACGATAACTTTTATAGCCAGTTACTGAGTCTGTTCAGAGTATGCTAAACTATGTTTCTTCGAGTAAAGAATTACACTTTCCAATAACAAAGCTTAAGTTCAATAGTAAGTCCTTATAGAGAGATTATAAAACATGAAATCTCATCCTGTATCTGAACTACAACAACAAGTTAGCTGTATATTCATGCTGTGCTGTGAATGTATACAATGGCATTAATATTATATTACTGTTTACCAACTTCCTTAATTACAAAGTTGTCAATCAGTATATTTAAGTGAAGAGAGATTGTACTCTTAAAATCTTTAAAATAGTCTGCAAATAATTAAACACTCTCTCTTACTGCTCGATACACTTTGTTGTTCAACTGTGTGGGACAGCCTACATGTGTCATTTGTTAAATCACAAGAGATATCAGTCTTGGATTTTTGCCCTCTCAGCCTCAATAATGTTATTGTCCTAGGATTATTAAATGACAATATGAGATGGAAGAAGTTAAATAAAACTTTTGAAGACATAAACCTTATAAGCTAGCGAAAACAAGGCTTTCAGTTCCTCCTACCTTTACCTTATCCTTCAAGGAGGGTTGAAAGTTCCTCAAAACCTTTTGCAATTCATTCTACTCAGTATTAGAGGAACATTGGCCCCTTTCTGATATCCAGGCACCCAGTAAATAGCCCCAAAAGTGTAGCTCCATGATTAGACAAATCTGTGTTAATAAATTCTTTTTTTTTCTCTCAAATTCAGCTCCTCATGTACAAATTCATGGCCTACCCATATAGTTGTAGTGAGAATAAGTCAAAGCATTTAGACTGAGTGGTGAATGCACTGGTTTGGTGAGTAAGGAATGTTGAGGCTTCACTGGAGAAAGCACCCACCCTACTCTTATGGATGCACTGGTGTAAGAACACATCTGTGTACATAATTTGTATCCAAAGATATGCTTTCTTTGCACAACTGAAACAGTTGTAGAAGCTCATCTTCAGTAAAAAAAATCAGTAATAACAAACTCTAGAAGAGTTATTCTTAACCTATGAAGACAAGCATGTTTTCTCCCAAAATAATTAATACTCTGTAAGTCAGGTTGCATTTACTATAAAATTGGTCTCTTGAAACAAGTGACATCACAAAATATAACCTTGAAGTGGCCATAATTAAAGTGTGTGACTTATTTATTTATTTATTTACATACTTACTCATGGCCCAAGACCAATAAATAGTCTATGACTTCAAGTAAAGTTTGAATTGGATAGATTCTGTAAAAAAAATATTTGAATGGAGAGCAAGTGCTGCAGGTGACCATGCACATATCTGGAACATAAACCTATCTGGCAATCAGTGTACATCCCATTCTATATGTACTGAACACACATATAACTGGCAATATGTCATGTACAGAACCAGTGTGGAAAGAATTAGTTTGATAATGCATTAATGCACCCATTAATCAATTCCCATGTTTGCTAAGAGCAACATATTCCCTGTATTATCAGAAATATAGCCAATAAACTTACAATATAATTGTATGATAAGGCATATTTTCCCACTTTGGACAAATTATTCTATGTTTACATCAAGTGGCACAGCTGGTTCTCTAAATTGTACAAATGCTGGAATTTATTCTGAAAAAAAAAAATGAAATGTCCCTTCAAAAGTAAGTCCCACCACATTCTGCGAAACTTATTCCCAAATAAGTGGAATTGTTTTGTCTGTTTAAGTAATATTTATGAGATCAGTTATTGAATGCCTGTGCCAATGTATGTTAAATATACCATATGACCAATGGTTATCCATGAATCAGCAGTATTTTTTATCATACAACTTGACCATGATTGGGCAGGATCTTTGTAAAGTTCATATCATCTAATCAGGGAGCTCTTGGCATCATGGCTGAATGTTATACATAAAACGATTACATCTATGGACTGATTCTATCTTTATAAAATGTTGACAGATCCAAATCTAATCCTCTGGGTAGCAATTGTATGTTTTATTACTGTTGGTTGTTTCACAACAGTTGGTTTTATTTTTGTAACCTCCAGGCTGAATTTTTCAGCTCTAAGTTTTCCTCTGAAACAGAAAAGATATTCGTCATTAACTAGATTGGTAGTAGTTTCATTATTCTTCAGGTCAGCTGACTATTTGCTGCACAACTATTTTTCTTCCTCTGCAATATATTTGGTACTTTGTAGGACAACCCCAGTTCCTTAAAAGCCGTTTTTAAATTCAGAAATTCAGAAAATGTCCCAAATAAACTGAGTGTATTATTGTGGAAAGGTAGAGAATAGAGATAACTAAATCAGTTCCATGCGTGGTATCCTTGCTGAATGCAGTGTATAATTTTTTTTCTAAATAAACTACAGATGAGTGATGCTGAACTGTAGAAAGTAACTGGCTAATCACTGGTCTTGCAACTGCAGTCTTCAGATATTAGATTCTAGCTCTTGCTAGTTCTGGCCATTGTTGAAAACTAAACTCCAGGAAGATCTGGAATGAGCCATAGATTGCAAGACATGTTGACATATTACATGAATTATATACACTATGCATACATTTCCTGTTCATCTCTAGTGATCTGGCAAGATTTGTATTACTTTCTTATTTTATTAATTTACAGTCAGAGACCAAATAAAAACAAAGTGCAATGCACAATATAAAACAACATGACAGATTAAAGACTGAATTCTAAGACTGATGTGAGTTATACTTTCACTATACAGAGATCAGGCTCTGTACCTGATGGCGATGGTGATCAAGCAAAATTTCATTATATTCTTGTAGATTTCTGGTGAGAAATTTGCAAGCATGAAGCAGGTTATTTCTGTTTCTGACCAGCCCATCACAGTAGAAGAGAAGTGGAAGTATAAACTCTGTGCTCCAAATATACTGGTATAGCAGCATCAGAACAAAATGCTAAATCCCTCTGCATAAGGATGTTATTAAATCTTCCCTCCACTAGCTCTGAAAGAAGGTCCTTAAATCTTTAAGCAAGCATCCTTTGTGAGTGGCAGATAGATATTTGGGAGGGTTGAAGGGACTATGGACAAATGTCTTGAGTCAATAGTGAAAAAATGTAGATCTATTCCTCTGTAGAACTCTACCTTCAAGTATAGCCTTGTCAAGATTTATTAAACATCGAGCGGGAAGGTCAAAAAAGGAAAGATCTTTAGCAATAATGTTTTTCCAAGCAAAAATAAACTTATCAAAAGCCTGCTGAGCCAATAACTCACCCTCAAAGGATTGTCTCAGCCAATATTTTAGGCAGCAGATTCCCATTTGTGCTGCTACTGAAGAGCCTCCTAATTCTATCCCAAAAAGAAGCATTCAAAATCCAGTGATAGAATTGCAGTAAAATTATAGTGAATTTTAATTGACTCATTTCAAATTGCAATAGGTCAGGTTACACACAAAGTTGATCACTGAACAACAAGACTCAAATTCATTTGATTGCATCAGGAATGTAAATATTTCCATTGCAACTGGCACATCTAATAATTGCTTATAGAATCTTCTTCTGGCAGATTTCAACTCAGAATATGTGTCTGTTATTTCCTGAAGGATTGTTTTTACTCCTTGTCAAAAAAAAGGAACCACACAAAGTAAATTATAACATATAAAAAATATAAACACGATAATCTGTCACTGAAAAACTTTTACAGCAAATTAGAAACAGCAGCAAAATGTGCAGATAAGTAACTGTGGATTTGCTACCCATATATTTAGGGGTACATGGTCCTGTGCAGTTAAGACCAAGTACATCAGTGATACTTCAATTCTACATAGTTAGGCTGCTTGAAACCAATTAAATTTAATTCAGTGTCCAAAAGATAATCAAAATGTTAGTGTGAAGAAGTTACATTGTCTTTATACCTGCTGGATGTAATTGTATTACAGTTGCTAAACAGAGTGTTGTTCCTTCAATGCATTTCCCAAGGTTTTATTTAATTGCTAGATTTTTATTTCACCATTCCTCTAGGACAGTGTTTCTCAACCTTGGCAACTTTAAGATGTGTGGACTTCAGCTCCCAGAATTCCCCAGCCAGCAAGGTTGCCAAGGTTGAGAAATGCTGCTGTAGGAGCTCAAAGTAGCTTTCATGCAGAGTTCCTTTTACGTTATCCTCATAAGGACAACTTTCTGAGGCAGATTGGGTTGAGGAAGAATATTTGGTCCAAAGCCTCCCAATGAGTTTCTAGGGCTGAGGATTGGCTTGAACCTGGGCGTCTCCAATCCTAGTCAATACTTTATCCACTAGAACAGTGTTCTCAACCTTGGCAACTTTAAGATCTGGCTAGGAAATTCTGGGAATTGAAGTCCACAGATTTTAAAGCTGCCAAGGTTGAGAAACACTGCAACTTATTATCTTTGGATGTGATTTTCTGAAGCTAAATCTTTGAAAATAAATTTTGATGCCAGAACTCAGCAGCAGTAAGGAAGTTTATATATTTGCTTGCTTGCTTTGTATCTCACCTTTCATTCAAGAGCTCAGAGCAGTAGTATATGTCTCTCCCTCTCTTGTTTTTCCCCACAAAAATCCTTTGGAGTAGATTGGGCTGAGAGAATGTGACTGTGTGGCTAAGGGAGAACTCAAACTTGGTCTCCTCACTCCTATCTACTGTCACTGACAAAATGCAAAGTTCATTCCTTTACCCACATTTTAGAGTACTTATTAAAGAGTACATATGTCCTATTCAGTATAGTGACCTCTGAACAACCACGTAATTGGTTGCACTGTCTTTCAAAACCAGAGCTTCCAGGTCAGGAAGTGCCAGATCTGAAGTGGTCTCTGCCTTGGACTTTTTCTTGTTTTAATTTAATATGAATCCAGTGCCAGAGAAAGATGGTTTATAGGTGGTGTGTGTGTATGTGTATGTGTGTGTCTGTGCATGTATATCTCCTTCCTCCTGCTAAAGGGATTTTGCTTGTCTGTTGCCCTTATTTAATAAATACCTTTTACAAGGTATCTATTTAAGCAATGCAGTTAAAACAGCCCCATATTATGAACTGTATAATTACAAGGAACAACTTCCCAAACACGTACGCACCATTAATCAGATAACAAACAGCATGCACTGTATGATCAGCTATGGTAGTTGTTGCAACTAACATAAATTACTTGAAAGATGTTTAGCTGACTAACTAAGTGCTGGTTAATTTTAGTTTCAGAAGCAGTATACTAATGGTTCCTCAATGGTAGAAGAGGCATAGATAGTGGTTTATAGACAGTGACATTTTTTTTCAGGTATCTTATAGAGATGTCCACTGATCCATGGGCATCTAAATTCGAGAGTATGTTCAAATGCCAAGTCTTTCACTAATGTATTTGATGTTAAGAGATTATAATACCATTTTCAAATGTATTTAAAATAGGTTTCCAAACTAGTTGCAGTGCCTGTAAATCATGATTTACATATCTACCAGATGAAACTAACATTAACAAGATGGTGAACAGTAACATTATTGCAAAATATTTATTTTAAGTGGCTAAGTAGCCCACAAATTACTGTGATTTTATTTAGCTGAACATGTAGTTTTTTAATTATTTATTGTTGTAAATATTATATTTGCCTGGGTGCCCTATTACAATGCAACTTACTTAACTTCAATAGCTGAGACACAGGTCTGGCCATTGTTTAAAAAATGCTGAGCAGCTATGGGTTGAATAAAATTGATCTTAGTCATAATTATGATAATCTTGCAGTGTGGAATAGGATAGGTTCTAGATCTCAAAACAGATAATCTGGATAATTTGCAGGGAATTGGCACACATTCCTATCTGCTATTTTTAAACAGTAGCATCAACACTAAAAATAATTTAAGAAAGGAAAGACAAGACAAAAAAAAATAGGGCTAACAGCTCAGATGCAACAATCTAGTCAACAAATAGATTGCAGCAGAGAGTTAAATAGTGATGGCCAAGTCCTAATCTGTTGGTTGATGAGTAATGTTGTTCTAACAGTTTTAATGCAAGATATGTCAAGCAGAGCAGCAGGTGAATTCCTTTGGCTTCCCTCCCACCAAGTATCACCTGATATCTGGAAAAACAAGCACCAATCACTCTTTTTTATGTGTGGTAGGTGAATCTGGGCAAGTGTAGCAGGTGCTTTGAGCTGCAGGTTAAGCCACTGTCAGGCCTAGAAGAAGGGCATAGGAAGAAGCAAGGAGTAGTGATCAGTAAGAAGCTAGTTCCACCCTCAACAGCTCCTGCAAGGGAATAGTAGTGTTGGCAGCGAATGGTCATGGCTAGGAGCACCTGGAAGTAGTCTGTGGAGTAAGCAAAATAATGCTGTTCCTGCCTCACTAAAGGAATAAAAAGAGTGAAAAATATAACCACACAAAACCCCTTGTTAGCAGAAGCAGTAGAAAACGTGCAATGCGCTCTTTAGTGACAGAATCAGCAAAGGCAACAGAATCCAGCTGTCTTTCCTGGTTTAAATCAACCAAAGAGGACTAGTGCTCTTTCAAAAGTGCATTCAACCTGTTTATATAAGGAATCTACCAAGGTCCTGAGAAGCACTTCAGAAAGTGCCAGCCTGGCATTGTGTGGCCAATGCCTCTGGGGAAGCCAGGTGTCTGGTTTTTCCTGAAGCCCAAACCAAAATAGCCAGGGGGAGGCAATACCCAGCTCCCAGAGAGAAGGTGTACCCATATCAATTTAAAGTCTAATAGATGCTAGGAAAATGCCAGCCCCTGACCAGGTCATCAAGAATACCATTGATGAAGCATCCTAGATTGTGTCCATGTTAAAAGTTAATGTTAGGGAAAAGGAAAAACTGTCAAAGTTGTCTCCACTATGGACCAGGGATAAGATAAAAATAATGTCATGAGGGCATGCCATATAAAAAACAGCAGAGCAAGTTTTTGCTGCAGTTAGGGGATCAAGAGGATATAATTTTCCTGCTACACTTCAGTAAGTGTATAGGACTCTAACAAGAACAAAGTAGATCCTGTAAATCTGAAGGCAGTCTACTAATAGTATAAAAATTAAGGGGTTTTGTATTACAGGCAGCTGGAGAAGCAGCCATATTCCTTTAGGACAGTCTTTCCTTCGTGCACCCTCCAGGTGTGTGGGAGTGCAATTGCTAGTATTCCCAACTAATAATTCTTGAAGTTGAAGGACAAGTCAGGGGAGGCCTCAGAATGATCTTGATGTTTTGTCTTTATAGTTTCATTGACTGTATAGTGTTCATTAAAAAAAAAATACTGAAATGAGAAGACAATCTAACAATTTACTGATATGTAAAGTATAGAACTGTAAATCACTAGCCTGTTTGTCCTGTAGACAAGTTTGCAGAATCACCATACTTAAATGGAAGGGTGTGGGAATGAAAGAACAAATTCCTGTTTTGTTCTTGTACTTTATTTGAATATGTCTGTTGTTATGCAGAACACAGGAGTTTAAATGATTTTAAGGAAAGGAAGCTTACATTATTGTCTTTTGAAAGCTGCTAGCTATGTGTGTGTGTGAGAGAGAGAGAGAGAGAGAGAGAGAGAAATTTGCACTGGCACAGGTTTTAAGATTGCTAAAACTGTTGGGGAGGGCAAAATAGATGTAAAATGTTATGTGTAAGAGCAGGTGATCATTATTGGGACTAAAGTAGAAATGCAGAGACATGGAATTACTTCCTCTTCTGCTCTGAAACAAAGGATCATCCCTTCCCCGAAGATAATATTTGAATTACAGAGAAGTTTATTGATGGTATTAATGGAGTTTTCCTCTGAAAACAAGCTTCAGAGAAGGGACTTCCCTTAAGACTACCAATGGAAAAAAAGGAGATCCTTCCAGATGAAATCGATACATTTGAGAAATAAACATACACTGAGTATTAAATACAGACACCTGGAAGTGAAAAGGAATGATTCCCATGCAGGACCAATCTGATGCTATTTGCATTTTTTTAAGGAACAGGTTAATTAAAAAAAAATACATAAGGGTTTGGCCTTAGGCAGACTAATATGGGTCTCTCCTTAGGCTGGGGAGTTGGTATGCTAAGAAGACTATGATGGAAAATATGAAGAACTAGTTCCTCTATTATCCTTTGTCTGTAGAACAGAATAGAGAAAAATTGGTTATTTGGTATTTGTCTGTCATCTCTCATAGCCTCAGGAAGGGCTCATTTCAAAGTCCTTTGATGTCAACTGCAATCTTTCCATATTAAATTAACTTTGAAGCATTCCCAAAATGAACCCTATTTTGCTGTGCTCTTTGAAGGTATGTGGAATTTATCCCAGTGACAACTAGCAAGTGAGTCCTTGTAAGGTGCTATACAATAAACCTGTTTTCCCTGTTTTTTTTTTTCCTGGTGAATTTATGCAGGATTCGGTAGTCAGTGTTTCGTTTCCTAGTTGCGGAAACTTGCACAAAAACTGGAGAGACCAGCAATGTATGTGCATGAAGTTATTAATTTGGATCTTTATATTTTCAGACTGTGACTATTAACAACTCATGTTCACATTAAGGAATGCTTAGAGCACAATGGGTGACATTCTATTCCAGGCTGCTCTCCAAAGAACAGTGTAACTCATTTTCCATGTCTAATGGGGCTTTGGGTCTGGGTTTTCTTGAACAGCAAGGTAAAATTATTTTGAAACCCCAAGAAACTTCAACAGCATTTTACGATACCATGGAACTAAGTAAAAATAGTTGTGGGTGAAAGAGAAAGCACCTCATACAAAATATTGTGTAAAATAAAATGTTAAAAATGTTGTATAACAGTTTCCTTGTATAGGTGGAGGCTCTAAGAGAATTGGAGTCTGAAAAAGTTGACAGAATTTGGACTACAACCAAAACTTGAAAAGCAGAAGAAGAAGGCATGTTGAACAGAATTAAGTTATTATGCTCTGACAATGAATTGCCAGGGACTACTGCAGTATAATTTCTCAGCTGACACTCCTGCTTGATCTATAGTACAGAGTGTTCATCAGTCAAAGTATCTGATAAACAAAAGCTAGTTGTTACTCAAAGAGCTGTAATACGACATAAGATCTTTTACTATGGCCATTTACCAAATGAAGAAATATAGCAGGAAATTGATTTAACCAATATGATCTTTGCTATGTGTGATGCCAAGCCTGTATTGGCTAACATCTCCCCTTACATTTTTAATTCTCCGGTTTGAAAATATATCTCTGATAGATCTAAAATGTGCTGGATTTATGTAGAAAGAAAATGTCACACCGGCACTCTTAGAATAAAATAAAATAGAGTGCCACTCATTTGCATTTGTGGGAGAAGAGAGAAGGCGAATTCAGATATTATGGGAAAGGATGATTTTAAAGAGAGAGCATGTAAAAGATAACAAGGTTACATGAAAAAGTTAACAACAAAGATAGTAATATGAAAAGCCATGCCTCATCAGACAAAAGGACTATCTAGTCCAGCATTCTGTTTTCAAAACCAGATAAAAAGATGTCAGCAGGAAGCCAACCAGTCTTTCTTCTTCCAATCAAATTCTCAGGAAGTAGTTATACATCCATCATGACAAGCAGCCACTGGTACTTTTTGTCTTCCATCCGTTTTTTAACCTCTTTTTAATTATGCAATGTAGACATCCCCCAAGCTTTATTGTTTTATTTATTTATTGTAGTCTTAAGCCTTCTATTATCTGGCCAACTATATTTGGGAATTATTGAAAAGTGACAGTATAGGTTCTGACAATTTTGAGTTGTAAAACATACCAAAGCCTAGCATAAAGTGTAAGCACGTTTTTTTTAAAAAAAAAAAAAAGGCAAACCAAAATATCTTCTCCAAAACCACAGGAAAAAATACTAAAAATAGTACATCCATTTTGCAGAACTGTCTCATTCAGTGCAAACTTTGCTCTCTCCCCAAATGTTAAATGTGACCTCAGCCATCAAACCTTATCTGCAACTGATATATTGAATATCAGCCTAAGTTGGTATTCATCACTACATCTAGAGGAAAATTGGGAATCAGAGAGAGAAAAATGAAAAGGAAGGAAGACATTTAAAAACTGCACACTTGTAGATTCAAAGTAGGTTCTGTCTTGCAGATTAATATTAAAATGGTATTAGATTGGAAGAGATTGAATTTACCATGTTCTGTTTTTACAACTCATGCCCCTGACAAGAATTACATTAGGTTTGAGGATAAAATATTAAGACAAGAAAGCATTAATATAGGAACCATTTTTTGTAAACAAAATCATAATGAAAAATCAAGAACTTTATTGATTAACAATTAAGGAAAACAAGGAGGCACCATGTGATGAGTATAGGTAAACAAAACAAATCTAATTGCTTTGATATAAGATGTAATCGAGAAACATTATACATAATACACTTATCAAATGTATTATTTGGAATTGTATAGTATGTTGCTATTGTATAATGCGTTTTTTTGTGTATATGTGAATACTGTATGATCTTGTTATATTTCTATATGAGAAAGAAACATATAAGAAAAGAATCTACACAGAAATGAAGTCCATTGAATTCAGTGGGAATTACTTTTCAGCAAACTGAAGTGGTCACATAGTCATTTATTATGGAGTAAAAAGTTAATTTTCATCGCATTCACATAGTTATTGTTTAACTCAGAGGAATTAAATTGAGAAGGGGAGGTTAGATACAGACTTTGTAGGAAGATTTATGAACCCTTTGCTATATATTGGGTGTCCCTATCTCTTACAAGCTTTATTTTCATTCCCCCACGTTGGGCAGATCAATTTCCCAGAACAAGAAAGCAAAAATTTGAAGATCTTGTCATAAGAGCTCACAAAATAGGAAGTAGTAAGATTAGGAAATATGTACACACCTGTATAACAAAGAGATAGTCTAGTACAACAACCAGCATAATACAGTATGGCAAGTAATGGCAAAATTATACTGAAATCAGCTAGTTTACAAATCACAGGAGTACTACAACCTTCCTAGGCAGTGGTACAGCCTACCCAGTATTTCCTAAAGGTGCTTGTTTCTCTTTGTGCCCTGTGAAAGAACATTTTCTGAGTCTTCAAGTGTCTTGCCCTCTGTTTTTTGCTAGATGAAGGCTGGAGTATTTTAATTTGACAGTTAGAGACTCTTGGTAGCAAGTGATTTGGTACTAAACTTTGGAGGTGCTTTGCGTGAGGTTCAGTGTGATTTCAAGGGCATTTCCCAACAGTTCTCCAGAAAGCTAGAGAGAGAAAGGGTGTTCAGATGCAAAAAGGAGGAAGATCCAGCATTTTAATGTTTTTATGGAATTTGGAGTTTTATTCCCCACTAATATACTATTATTAAAGGTGCAGAAGCCTTGTTTTTTTGTGTGTCTTTTTCCTTATGTTCTCCCCCCTCCCCCCAAAACTCTGATCATTATCTGAGACACTACTTCAATGGTTTAATTAACTAGGCATGTAGCCAGGAGGTTTTACTATTGTTATGGTGGTATCCCCTTGTGAGATGCATGGCCTCCAAGAATTTGACAAACAAGGACATGGTATTATTTTAGGCAGTTTGTAAAAATCACCTCTTCCCAAAGCTGTTTGATTAAATATTTGTAGTCCTAGAATGTCTTTTAGCTTTTATAGTTGCATGTTATTTTGGGAAATTCCATTCTGTTCCTTGAGTTAAGATTGTTTATGTGCATGTTTGTGCATGTGTGTATATGTAGTTGTGTGTATGTGTATATGTGTGTGAGTATATACACACACGTGTACACATACACCCAGAGAAAGAGAGAGAGAGGCATAGATTCACCCACACACCCCTTTCTTCCTTCAGAGAAATAGGAAGGATATAGATCTTTTTAAAACTAAAATAAATTTCCCCCACAGGTAGATAAAAAAATGTACCTGCCAACATAATTTTTCATTTCAGAATCAATGTACTTCAGTGTTGATAGGTGCATTCAACTACCAATTATCTTAATCTTATAGTTTCAAAGTAAACAAGCCTCTCTTTTTTTTCTTTAGTAAATCTGGATATAGAAAACTTTCAAGTTTTATAAGCCTCTTGATCTTTGTTGAACTTCTGCTCTGTGATGTCAATATGTACTTCTAGTAAATGTTTCTAGCCTTAACACAAAGT
Organism: Liasis olivaceus; assembly: GCA_030867105.1. Taxonomy (NCBI): domain Eukaryota; kingdom Metazoa; phylum Chordata; class Lepidosauria; order Squamata; family Pythonidae; genus Liasis; species Liasis olivaceus. Next base: position 27,300,036 of record CM061355.1, on the reverse strand, counting down.
ATACAAAGCACTTTAAAAGGCGAGACAAGATTAAGTATAACAATTCTTGTTGATCTTTGGCATTCTGGATTAACACGGTTTCTTTGTGTTAAACCAAATTTTGTTATTTTTGCAAATTTATCTGGAAAAGAGAGTTCTACATTTCCTTTTACTTAATTAAGGCTTCGTGTTGACTGAAATATGAAGTTTTAATTGTTTACCAAATTAAAGTGATACCACTTATCAAAAAGTGAACATGTTCTGAGATCCTTAGGATAGTTAAAATGCCACTGAGCAAGTGAAGTAAACTTGCTTATGAAGAAAAGAATCCTGAAAGTATTTGCAGCTCTAAAACTGCACTTATCACTTTGGGATAACATATTCTTTAACATTATTCTGGTTATGCCCAAAGTTTATCTGTGTTCACATGATTTAAGCCAAGAATCTGGCTTAATCATATTATGAATAAAGAGCACATTTTCTTCTAAATAAGTTCTTCACAAAAGGCGCATAGAAACCAGGATGGAGTAGTTTTCTGTGTTGCCTGACCCAGGGATTATGATTATTTCTGAATAAACCAAGATATAACCCAGTAATAAACTGTAGTTTAAATCTACTTGTGATTCTGTTTGAGCACACTTAACACATGCCTGGATTCAACCTAATTTGAAGCAGTTTCTCTTCCCTTGATAAAAGAGGAGCTAATAATAGATTCAATCTGCATGCAGTCCATTCACATGATAGTTTATTATATAAGCTTTTTGAAAATTAAACGGATGTTGATCAAAGTTGTTATTTCATGTTGATCGAAGTTGTTATATTGTCAGTTAAATGATGTTGATCAAAATATGTTATTTCTCACTTTACGAATGCAGTTGAAAGAACTATTTTTGTCTGAAATTAATTCAAACTCAGAGAATTAATGGATTTTTTTTTTGAACAACCATCTCATACAGACTCCAGATAGTTACCAGAAACATATTAATTATTGATCAGGAATCAGAAATTAATAGAAAATACTCTGAAACTGTTCTATGTTATTGCAGTATAATAATAGAATACAGATAAATGTAAATATATTAATATATTAATATGTCAGTTATAAACTAATAAAATTTAACATTCTTCATTTTTAACTTATTTATAATGCAATCCTGAACATTATTCAGAAATAAATGTATATACGTATGTATGTATGACAGGAAATGCTTGACATGTTCCTGCTGTTTATCGCACACCATCATATAGATTAAGTGTTTAAAATTTGTGGGAAGGCAGAACCTCATTCAGAAAGGAAAACATTCATTCTCTTTCCTGAACTCCTTTCTCGGCTTATTCAATAGTATATTCTTACCATTAGTTTCCTAGCCTCACTTGTTTCCATTCCATGAGATCTTTGTTTTGATGTTGACTAAATGTTGTAAAGGATCATTACTCATCCAACTTAACCAAGAGTGGTTCATTGATGGTTATTGTAAGTAAGGGAGTTAAAGATAGGGAGACAGCAAACTATTTAGAGGACAATATCAAGATTCAGGAGGATCTTGACATGTTGGACAACTGTACAGAAACCAGTAATATGAATTTCAGCAAATATGAAATCCTACATTTGGGTGAGAAAAATCAAATGCAAGTGACTAGATTAGAGGTGAAGTAGTGCAGGCAAAAAAGAATCTCTGCGTTTTGGTGGATTAGAAGCTGCTGAACAACAGAGTGATGTTGCTGCAAAATAAGCAAATGCAATCCTAGGCTTTTATAAATCCTACAATACTGTCAAGATCAAGAAAAGTCATAATTCTTTTCTATTTGGCATTAGTCAAATCATACAGAATATTGTGTCCGTTCTGGACACTGTTAAGCAGGAGTGTGTCCAGAAGAGAGCACCAAGATGACAAGGAGCCTGGAACAAAAAAACTATGAGGAAAGTTGGAGGTACTGGATACATTTAGTCATATAGAAGACAGTGCAGAAGTGTTCGGAGTTGTTCCAGAAGAACAAGAGAACAGCAGGACATTTCTTTACTGTAAAAGGTGGGCAATAGTGGAATAGACTACCTTAAAAGGTGGCGGACTCTTTGCTGCAAGTGTTTAAACAGAGGCCGGATGGCCATCAGTTGGGGATGCCACAGCACTGGATTTCTGCACTGGGTGGCAGATTGGATTAGATATATCCATGATCTCTTCCAACTCTCCCATCTTTGAGTCTATGATCTCTGGCTATTGTAAGGAAGGTAAAAGAGAGTTGTTGTAAATAAAAGAGGATTGTGATGAATAAAATGTGTCAATTTGCTTTAGAAAGTGGGTTGATACTGGCTACAATTTTGTTGGTTATACCTAACAAGAAATAAATTCCATGCATGGCCAGCAAGAGAATGTTGATTGATGGGGCCCAGGAGGAGAGCTGTTCTCTGCTATTGCCCACGCCCTTTGGAACATTCTCTCCCCAGAAGTGAGGTGGGCTACCACCCTCCCGGCTTTCCAGAAAGAACTGAAGACCTGGCTCTGCTGACTCGCATGGGGCGAAGAGATATAAGCAACCCTGAGCGTGGCTGGCGCCTTGGAGACGCTCCCCGAGTCGAATAATTTTTATTTCACCATGAATATCTTAGAAGATAATTATTATTTGTAGGAATTTTGTTATATTGTATTTTAATTAATATTTATTCTTTTACTGTAAATCACCCAGAGTTGCTTCCAGTGAGATGGCCAGGGACAAATGTGAAAAAGAAAGAAGGAAGGAAGGAAGGGGAGGGAGAGAGAGAGAGAAAGAAAAAGAAAGAGAGAAAGTAAGAGAGAGAGAGAGAAAGAGAAAGAGAAAGAAAGGTCCCTGTTGATTTCAGACCAATTCCCATCCAGCTGCAATGGCAGCTTATGCATTCCAATGAGCCATTGTTTCCCTCAGCCTGGGCTGAGCTTGGACCTTTCTAGTGACTCTTTTACCAGGGTCATAGCTCACATGTACCTGTCTCCCATTTCCCATGGATCCAGCCCAAGCCTCAAACACACCAGGTGACTCACCTCTCACCAGAGTCACTGTTCCTGCCACCCGCTGGCCCATACATAACAAATTATTTTAATTATCACTTTTCTCTGCTACCCTGAGCTATTTTTCTGGGATCTTTAGCACTGATCTGATTGTATAATGTGCTTCCCATAGCTCCTGCATGTCTGATGTAGCGAAATGGCTGATGTCCAGGCCTTTCTACAGCTGGATAACCAACTTGTTATGTGGCCTCCCACATAATGGGGCGGGGGGGGAGTAGCAGGGTCACACACAGGGTTGCATCTCTTCCCGTAACACGCGCCTGCTAACCATTTGATGAAAAGTGTATCATTCAGATGGAGACCACGTCCTCATGTGAATTGACCATGCATGTATGCCACTGAATGATACTATGGCCATGTATTTCCTTGCAGATAATAAATGGCTTTGTGGTGTTCAGCCTTGGTTTTTATGGGCTGGTAGCAAATCAGCATGAAGCCTGCAGGCTCCCTGCCCTAGACCACTTTTTCCAAGGAACCAATCAGCTCCAGAAGAGACTTCCTTCTTGGATGCTGGCAGTGGCAGTGGGTCCTGGTATGCTGCAAAGCAGTAGTGCTCAGGGAGCGCACATCATTTCAGGTGCATTGACAGAGCATTTTTTTTTAATGTTTCCATGGAGTAAAATGTATTCCCTGCCTGAAGAAAACAAGCCCACCAGGGAATGGGCTGGAACAATAGAGAGGTCTCTCTTGTGGGCTGGCCGAGTTTTGTCTGCTTGTTTGACGTGCCAGTGAAGATACCTTTTCAGTTCAGAGCAGACATTCCAGGTTAGGGTTTGATCGGCTGGGGTGGAGAGAGAAAAATGTGGCCTACTCTCACCTGGTTATGTAACGGAAGTAGGGAGTTTATGGTTATAAAAACTAGCTGCCACTGTAAGTTTTAGTGAAGCGACTCCATAAGGAAATGGTTGTGAAGTGAACCTTTGCATCACACACGGTCCACAAACGAAAACACAGAAGTTCAAAAGGAGGACAGGCACTCCAGCACTATAAATCCCTTCCAACAGGCTGCATTCCTGCCGGGTGGTTAACCGGGTGGCTTCACCGACCCGTTTTCTGGACTCACACACAGTTGAACCCTACACTAACTAAATGGGCTGGCTTGCACAACAGCTAAGCCGCTAAAACTAAAAGCCGAAGTTAATGCTAGCCCAACTTAGCATGACGTGAGAATGCATCAGCAAGTTCTCCACATCCCGCCGTTAAGCGGGAAGCGGTGGCACTGCCGGGCTTTCTAAAGCTCAGGGGCGCGCGCGTGTCTAGCGGCACAAGGCGCCCGACGCCGAAGCAGCGCCAATCAAGCTTACGGTTCTTTATTGCTACTGCTTGACACGCTTCAGTCGCAGCCTTGACATTTAATACACGACCGGGGTCCAGTCCTGTCTCCAGCGCAACTCCAGGAAGCCTGGCTTAATGGGAAAAGAGGCGCTTTCTGAAGACGGCAGGCGGCCAGCTGCCCCGCGGAGGGAAGCCACCACCGCCTGCAACATTCAGGGAGTTCGAGCCTGCGGTGACCGCTAAGCGAGGCTGGAGGGAGCGAGGCGGACTACGGGACGGCGCCGCGAATTCCCCGGGACGGAGGGCGCGCGCTGCGGCGGAGAGAGGCACCTGGCGCGAGGAGCGTCCCTCGCGGCGCGCGGCAAGAGCGGTGCCTTTGGGAGCGTTTTGTCCCGGTCGTGAAGCGGAGGGCCGGGTTATGAAGCCGGCCGACTTGCAGAGGCGGGGAGAGGGGCAGGAGAAGGAGGGAGGCGGTGACCTCAGAGTCGGATAAGGTAGGAGACAGCGGTACAAACCGCGGTTTCCCCCCCTTTTTGGGGAGAAAGGCAAGAGCATAAACGGCGCAGTCCTCCGGGGGAAGTCTGTCCCTCCTCTTTCGTTTGCTTGCTGCGCCCAGCAGCCCGGCCGCTGGGGGACCATGCAGAGGTCGCCTCTGGAGAAGGCGAACGTTTTCTCCAGACTCTTTTTCAGGTGAGCCGCCGGCCCGCACGTGCTGCTGGTGGGGTGGGTGCCCGGGCGAGTGGGAGGGAGGGAGAGAAATGCAAACAAGCGAAAGCGGATATTCGAGCGGGAGCGAGAGCTCGAGGCTGAGCTCCGAGCGCCTGCTGGAGGTTGAAGTTTGCGCCTTTAAATCGGGACGTCCTTTCAGGGGTTGGGAGGATCGTGGGAGAGGCGAGCCTCGGGACAGCGCTTCTTTCACGGGGAAAAGTGTGCTCTTGTGGTTCTCCTCCTCCCCCTCGCTGTAAATTATTCATAACCATCCTCTAGCCCGAGGGTGTTAATGACTAGACTCAAGCGGCAACCTTGGCGGGGAGGCCCCCTCCCGTCCCCCCTGCTTGGCGAGCAGGGAAGCCCAGCGCCGGCTTCTCTCGCGCAAATGCCATCGCGCAGCGCTGCCTGAGATGCCGGTAATTAGTCCTGAAAACCCTTGGCAAAGGGAAAGGGAAATGCAGGGCTGTTCCCGGAGGAGGAGGAGGAGGAGGAGGAGGAGGAGGAGGAGGGCCCCCCCGCCGACTGCCCGCCCGCCTACTCTCCTTTCCTCCTTTGTACGCTTCTGTCCCCCGCGCTGGTCACAGAGCGCTCCTTTGTAATGCCCGCCGACGCTTCCTCATCTCAGATGCGGGGCTCATAAATTTCGTCCCGAAGCCCGGGAAATCGATTTAGAGTAGATTACTCCAGTAACTTTTGGCAGGCAAGAGAAAAAGAGCGAGCGAAAACTTTTCCTGAGGATGATTTGCTCGGAAAGCAGGATTTACAGGCAACTGCGTGGTTAAGTGCCTAACACTCTCCAGAGAGAAGCGGGCAATATCCTCTAGGAGGTACTGCTAAGCCTTTAAAAACGTGAGCTCAAAGTATTTCACCATTGAACAAGCACCTAACGAAGAATTATGTAATAACAATTATTAACTAATGTGTATTAATAATTACCATATTATTTCTCATTAATAATATGCTAGCTTCTATTACAGCTGTCTTCTAGCATAAAGCTGAAGGTGGAGTGTTTGGGTTTATCAGATAATTTAAGCCTTAACTAAAATCAGATCTGCTGAGTTTTATCAAGACCATAACCATCAGAGAGGGAGAGACAGTGTGGTCTAGTGGTTAAGCTGTTGGACTGTCACTGGGGAAACCTGCTTTCTAACTGACTGTCAGTCTTGGAAATTCACTGGATTACTATGGGGCAGTCACTCTCTTCAGCCCAACCTATATCACATGTTTATTAAAGAAATAGTATGAAGCAGTATGTATATCATTTAAGTTCCTGAATGAAAAGCCAGGATAGAAATGTAACAAACAAATAAATGAAAAAAAATTGGACCATGCATTATTGAAGATCTTACATGGAATTACCCTCTTTAGTCTTCCATGCCCATTGTTTCAGAGCCAAAGCACACTGAACAGACTATGTTTTATGATAGGGAAGTTACTTGACTGTTTTCATCTGTATGAAAAGACCTGTCCTTTCACCTGTCATTTTCATTCATCCAAAGAAACGGATTCAGAATGGGCAAAACACATTGTCCACTATGCATATTGCCTTGTTAATTTAAGAGTTGATGGCCACAAGGTGTGGGGTTTGCATACATTGTTTTAAAATAGAATTGGACAAACTCATGAAGAATACAGTAAGGCTATGACAGCTATATATACTACATTCTGAATTAGAGATAGTACGTTATTTAAGAAAAAAAAATGCCTTTAAAAGCTGCTTATAAGCTTCATTAAAAGAATGATGCTAGGTTAGATGAGGCTCTGATTTGAAAAATGGGGCTCTTCTTGTGTTCAAATAATTTTTAGCCATTTTTCAGCTCCAAATTATCATTCCCAGGTAACTTTTTCTCTCTCCTTTGCATGTATGTGTAGAGACAAAGAAGGCTACACTTTGCTTTATTTTGGTCTGCTAATGAATATCTGGTCTGTCCACAGAGACCAGGTTAAAGGTAGGGATTTTCTGTAGGTAGAAATAATGCCAAGGTACAAGCAGTAACATAAGGGCACATTTACATGATAACTTTATTAAAACAACTATCATCTGTAATTCCGAACTCACAAAATTAGGATTTCTACACTACATGGATACATTGAAAGGAAGGGATAATTAATCTGCTTGCCTTTGTTTTATGAACAACAAATTAAATATAGCTAAAATATGTTCCTGAGTAATATGCATATTTTGGAACATAGTTTAAGATGGAGAGTATTTAACCGTCTCCTACATCTTGAAAGTCAATGGAAACAGGATGAAAGAATGGTGTTCATTTGGTATGAATACATAGCAGGTATGCTGCAATATCTTTAGGGCAAAAACAAGGAACACATGTTAATGTGACTTTAGTAAATTTCCATTTTTGACCAATATATGAATTCAGATCCAGCTTTCAACATTTGCACTTCTTCATATTCTGAGTTTCATCTCTCCTGCAGAATAAAGATTTTTAAAATGCATAATTAGGAAATGTGCATGCAAAGTGTGCAGTAAAAGTAACATACAAAAGTATATTATATTAGGGGGCATTACTTGCGCAAAATGCATACATTTAGCCACATTTGTAAGGGAAATGAGAATGAATTTTGTGATTACTTTAGAAAAGAATTGACTCTGATACAGAAATCAGAAGACTGGAAAAATGGGAAATAAAATTGATTTTTTTCCCTCTTTGTTTCACAAGAGTTGGTGCAGTCTTAACTGATTCATAATTATGAAATGATGAACCCTTTTAATCCATTTGCTTACTCAGTGTATGTGTTTATGTGCACAATTCCACTATATAATATAGGATACTAATACAAGGGCTCCTCAGAAAAAGGTATATGGCAAAGCAAGCTCTGTCTGGAATGATGAATTCCTTCCCATGTGAGGACCACAGGGCATGCTCCTTCTAAGACAGAAGTGGACCATCCATGGGCCAGTGTGCCAGCCCCATTCCCCATTTGTGATTCTCAGAGCAGTTTCAGGTCATGCCACCAAAATTTATCAACAGAACTACAGATTTTGACAGCACAATTTTTGGGGGTTGCTGAAGGGTACCATATAAGTGAGATTTACCTTAAGGTTTATTATGTCTTTTTGTACCCCCAATCTCCCAAGGTCTGAAAAATTAGTCTTTCCTGCTGGTGATCTCATCATATTATTCAACCACTTCCTGCAGAACTCAGGTTTTTTATACATGCATAGGAACACACACATAGAGCTGTAGGCAGAAAAAAAAATGCTCATCACATTTTAGGGAGACCTCTAATTCTCCAGAACAGATTTTTATGAGATGAAGTAGGAGTGGCAATCTGCAGCCCTTGATCTAAATTCACATAGTCTTTGGCCCAAATTCAAAAGCTAACTGCAAGAGAGCAGTTAAGATTGTTGTAAGAGTCACCTGTCCCTTCACTGCAATGTGCACTTGAGAAAGAGAAGGAAAAGGAGTAATATCAGAAGGAGAAAAAAAAAAAAAGAAAGATGGTGCCAGAACAATAATATGTGTCTCCCCCACGTATGGATCTGATCCTGCCCACTGCTTGTTTCACTCTATCTGCTGTTGAGGCCCTCAACAGATTATCCCTAAAGGAATGTGGCTATCATCAGAAAAATGGTTGGTCACCATATGATGCAAAAGTCCCGTTTCTGACACACAGGTCCATTCTGTTTATAGGTCAGGAGATAACAACACAGCTATTGTTCTTCATGCAAATTTATACTGGTTTAATTACCAATTGTTTGAGTAACATCCAATTTGTCATCACTTCACATCTCTGGTTCATACCTTATCTCTTCTCTAGAATTGTCAGCCAATAGGCAATATAATTATAATTGGCAATAAATAACTAATACAGGGGTACTTACTTGGCTTTTACTTCTGAGTAGTATATATTTATAGGAAGGGGCTGTAAATATTTTCATTGATCCCTTGAGCAGTAAAACAGATCAGTTAACAGCATTTCCTGAATAACAATACTCTAGACTACAAACCTCAACACAAAATTGTTGTAGGCCAGGTGGTCTAAATCATGAACACTCTTTCCATAAGAGAGGCTGATCCTAATAGATGAAATATGTTTACAGTCTACAATTCCTCTTTTGTTAACTTTATTTTTAGTATGCAAACAATTAATAAAACATGTAAACATTAAAAGAGTACAAATAATGAATTTACGTAATAAACCTTATACTATGTGTGGCTTGATTGTTTTCATATATACATGATTTCTTATTTTTAAAAATTGCAACCTAATATATGACATACCAAATTCTTTTACAATATTATCCTGAAATTCCACCTCTTTCATAATCATTAGCAATTTGGTGATAACAATATTAACATCTAGGTTGCAGCCAACTATCTTCATTTTTATCCTTGATTCACAACTTGGACCTGCTAAGATTGGGCAATGCAGAATTCTAGCCCAAACTCCCCATTTTCTGTGCAGTTTTTGTTGTTTACATTAAACAAGCTTTTTTCCGTCACAGAAGGGCTACGGGTTAAGCTGGATACAACCAGTCTTATGTATGAGAGACTAAACCAGTATGAAGCCTTGGTTGTACAAGAGAGAATAAATCTGTCTGTTGGAATAATTCCTTCCCTATCTCAACTTGTGAATTGTTACTGGAAAAAGAAAATGGCAGGAGAACTCTTGATTTCACACTGTTATTTGCAAGCATGTTTTGGGGATTTCTTGTTAAAGGAGTATTATTTTAGAACATAAGTAATAATTTTTAAAAACTCTGGTTTCAAAACATAGTAGTAGTTTAATAGTATGTTGGGTAATTTCCAAATTAATAATTATGAATTTAAAATTAATGTTTAACTAATAGCTATTTAATTTTATGTATAATCTTCTTTGAACTCCATGGACTGGAACTAGAACATACTTAACAAAGTTATTGGGATTTAAATTCATAATATAATTTTGCATTGATTCAAATGAGATCAATATATGATTAAACTGGTGTTTCCTTCTGCCATACCATGGTATTTATGTAAAGCAACAAAGCACTCTTCTTCCTCCATTTTTACTAAATTAAACAATAGAATTAAATTAAGTTCCACTGACCCTTGCTGATCTATCATCTATCTATCTATCTATCTATCTATCTATCTATCTATCTATCTATTCTATCCATCCATCCATCCATCCCTCCCTCCCTCCCTCCCTCCCTCCCTCCCTCCCTGCCTCCCTCTCTTTCTCAATGCCATACAATATTAATAGTTTATTATTATAATAACACAGAATTTGAAGAAACCTATTAATTCAAATGCCTAGAAACAGTATTTAGAACTTAAGGAACCAACCTTGCATAGAATAAAAAAAAAAATACTTTAAATTCTTTAACATTTCTAGATGACTTAGCAGCCAGATGCCTGGAATTTCTTTGCCAGCCCTTTAATTGCATTATTTTGGGGTGGTCAGTTACAGAAGGTATGTTATGTAGGATGTGATAATCGTCTTGAACAGGTTATGTGTTTTTTTTAAGTTTCCCCATTTTAATTTCTCCAAAACTTTGACTGAAGATAAAAACCTAGGTTTTTATCCTTCATGTGTTTTACCCAGCATAACTTACCTTAGAATATTTACACAGTGTAAGGTCCTACTGCAATAATTTCACCAATAAATTATTAGTGAAATAATTTATTCACAAAATAATAAAATCATCAGGAAACTAATGGATGAGTGTGTACTGTAAGATTATTGAGACAAATAAACTAGATTTATTTATCTTTGACAAAGCCGATGTTAGTCCCCCATTGGAAAGCTACACTTAAGGCAGTTGTTTGCAGCATTAGTACTAACAGAACTGGCAGCAAAAATCCACAAGACTATTACTGGGAGGCAATCTGCTTCCATTTCCACCCTTAAACACCCTAAAGAATCCTAACTTAAAGGACTGATCCAGTAATCACCAGGAGGCATTTTATGACTGCATAACACTGGGTTCTGGATTGCAACCTCCATGTAATGCAGCATGTTGAAGGTTATTCATGGACTACTCAAAACCATATTCCAAAATATGTGAGATTTTGATTGCAAGATTTCCAGGGATAAATTTAACAATCATTGTTGGGGTCTTAGCAGCAAGCTAATTACAGTACTCTGCTTTTGCTTGTGGCACTGGGAACAGAATCTCTCTGATGTTCTTTTTTAAAAAGTTATATTATAAAAAATGCAGATGTTTGAAGAAGTTACTGTATATATGGAATCAGACTATTTGCTCATTTACATTTGGGGTGGAGGCTTCTGGCTTTGGGTTTGGAATTGGCCTTTAAGACATCCACATTTACTCTATTAAGGCTCAGGTGAAGACCTTTTCACATTTCAAAGCTCCTTGAAGTGTCCACTTGGGGTCACTGATTTGGAGGTGAAGAAAGAGTGCTATTATTCCTCTATGACAATTTTTCTTTAATCTTTGTGCATGGGAAAAAGAGCAGCATATGTGCCAAAGAGAGGCACCAATAGAAGCCTTACTTTTCTCTATGCATAAAGAGCATGAAGAGATTTGAAGGAAAAGGTCGAGTCCAGAGCATCATATACTGTATTTCCTGGTATTCTGAACAGAACTATCATATTTAAATGGCAGACATTTGGACAGGCACTAGATGGCAGCAAACAGGTAGAACTTTCTGTTTCTTTTTGCTGCCATCTAGTGATCATCTCACATCTTGAAGCCCAGTTATGGTAGCCTTAATCTTGGAAATTAACAGAATCTTTCAAGTCTGAAAGTGCATCTCTCCCCCTTCGCCTTTATAGTCAAGAAACTAGGAAGGGTCCTTTCTGAAACTTTGCCACACCCTCATTGCTTCTGTGGGATAACCTGCCTCTTATCTGACTATTGTCTAGTCTGTGGCTCTTCCTCCTGTCTCCCAAAGTCATTCCCCCATACCATTACACCATATGCCTGCAAAGTAGGCATTCTCCCTTTGAACGATAGGCCCTCACATCTGTAGCCAACAAATACATGTGCTAAGAAATGAACAAGTATATATAAAGAATGTAAAGCTGTTTGATCTGAAACATGGATATTCCTCCAAGATACCTATCTATATAATTTTATAAACAGAGAGATGGTCTTTCACTAGAAGATATTTGCATTGGATTATTCCTCTATAACACAGTGCAAACAATTGGCAGCTCTGGAGGTAAAAACAATACTTGTGGTTAAGTGCTGTGAGAATATCATGTACATACAAGCTCTATGAAAGTTTACCTGATAGTATTACTCTTTACACTGAGCATGTTTTGCTCCTGGAAAAACAAATGACAACTCTAGTATTTTAGTATTATAATATATTCATCCTCATATATTAGTTTACCTTATACAATCTTTGGTATTTCATTACTATAGGAAAGTAACATTTTGCTTAAAAAAAAAACCTGTGTAATGTGTGTACAGCTTTGTATATACTGAACACTGACAAAATAAAGATGCCAATATATTCTTTCTAGGCTTCCTTATTGAATGATGCTCATTAAAATTGCTATTAGGGTCATGGAATTCCAAGTGAAACACTCATGATTCCTTCCTATATTATTCCTATATTATTATAACTGAAAGTTTTCACTGACAATGAACACAATTTTTGTTAAGTATCCAAACACTAAGAAAATATTGTTTACTTGATTTTACTTTCCAGTGCTTATTGCTCAAAGTAGTTGCTTGTACAACTGTTTAGTTTAATTATTAAATTTAGTAACCATTGCAAAACATTACGTTAGCATTGAGAATCTTAAGGAAATAAGTGTTGAGAGGTGGTAAGGATGCTGGTAGCCAGAACTTTGAATAATAATTCCTGTTCTCCCGTATAGAAATAGTTGGCTAGAGAATCCTTTTCATAGAATCTTACATAATTGAAAAGAATTGAAATGCCATCTGTTTCAATCCATCACCTGCAATCCATCTTGTAACCTTTCAGAGAACATCGTGTCCCAACCCTGACCACTCTGTGCCACAAGCCGAGAGTAGGTTTACTACTCGCTGAACATAGTCACTAGATTTAAATCATTTAAGGGAACAGCATCTGCCATAACCCCTTGTGGCAAGGGAAAATTAGATAGTTAACTTTTTTTTTTTTTTGGATATGAAATGTTCATAGAGGCAAAAAATGCTCATTGAAGCAAAACTGAGTAAAATGGTCAAATCGAGAGGGTAGGTTATATAGAAAGGTAATGGAATAATGTTGGACCTGGACTTACTACACTGCAGAATAAAGGACACAGGAATGCAACCTTATTTGCATATAGTATCTGCATGTGATTTTCTACTGATCCATAATTGCTAGTTTGAAATATATTGAACCTGGAGATGACACTAGGAAAAAACCTAATTCAATGTGAGGTTAGAGCGAGGCCAGTAAAATTTACAATCTGTGCAAGCCATTCTGATCATGTGTTAATACCTATGCAAATGCTTGGGAGTCACTGAAATTCATAACTTTGTCATTTGATCCAATTAATCCAGTGAAAATTTGACTTAGAGACATTGAGACAGGATTCACCCCTTGCGATTAACCACAGTGTGATCTATTTGTTTGGATCTGGCTTGTATATTATGTGAACCCAACTACTGAGGTTTTGTAAACCATGTTTTATAGTTTACCAAGTTTAAGATGCCAGATGGGTGATAAACCTTTTGTGATCAATCTTAACTGATCTCAAAGAGTTCAGCAAGGTTGGATTTTGCTAGTGCTTGGATTAGAGACAAGCAGGAAATCCCAGGCCTATAGACTAAGCTGGGAAGTAAAATTAATAAATATCAGGAAGGAGCACAGTAACAAAACACTTCAGCATTGTTGCTAAGAGAATTGCATGGAATGTGTCTATGAAGTTACTAGGAGTCAAGTTGGATTCAAAGGAGACTCAAGCTGTGTGAATCTAGCCAATTCTGACTTTTGCAACAAATCATAGTTCAAACAAATCTGACTTAGCATGATGCATAAATGGTTTAGCACGAAGCCTCCCCCCCCCCCCCACCGCATGGACCAATTTATCCCTACCAACTCACTGTATTGAACTGTTTTTAAGGCTCTTGCTCACCCACAACAGCTCTTATAATGCATGAAACATGCCAATGTTTTAAGCATCTATTAATAAAAGATGTCAGGATTAACCCATGAAACTCCAGGAGACAGTACAGATTCTACCCAGCAAGGTTTATTGGCTTCATTCCCGTTACAGAAATCTTCTCAGAGTGAAAGCAATTCCCAGAGTTACCCCACAAACATCCTGCATTCCTCAGGGAGGTGCCAGTCTCATCCTCTTATCTCTACCTCTTTGTTCTGGGGATAAGAGTACGCGCTTAACCCTTTCCGCTCTAGTTCTCACAAAGAACCTTCATGGATTTTTACCTGCAGTAAATGGATGATAATAGCATCGTTTTAAAAGGACGTCTTGCTGAGCACTGTAGGGCAGCTCTTATCTGAAGAAGCTTGATATAAACAATTTCAAGGAATTTAGTCACCTGTCTTTCTTTACAGCTCATATTATGTCTGTAATTAGTCCTGTATGTTACATTGACCAACTTAGATTGAAACAAATTACATATGTGAATTCTGGATTTGGGAATGACTATATTATCATTTAAGATATTTAAAACTCCATCCATGTAAATATAATTCTCCTGCACATGCTTTTAGGTGGCCTGTGGTTGATCAAGCCTTGCCCCACAATAAATATTACAGCATGATAGAATTAAATGCTTACAGCCATTGCACTTAATTATGATCTCACATAGTTTAAAAAGTTGATGGTGGCCTAATTTAGAAAGTTATCTGCAAGAGAGCAGTCCAGATTTCTGGTAAAAGCTATTTATGCTGTCCTTGCAGACTGCTTCTTGAGCAGGAAAAAGAGAAATATATCAGAAACAGGAAAAAGAGAGTGCTTCGCGATAATGCGTATCCCTATCTACTTTTGGGTTGGCTCACGCACTGATTTTTTTAGCTCTGCCTGCTGTGAGGACTCCAACATGTTACCTCACAGGGAAAGTGGCTGTTGATAGAAAAATAATTAGGCACCCTTTCTGCAAAAGAAAGCACAGACAGAAACTCTCTACCTGTGCTGAAACTTTTTCATCCCATTTCTAAGCTGATACAATCTTAGGTCTCCCGTATCCTCATGATCCTCTGTGGGTTCCATAGAGCTGGGCTGAGAGCACTTTTGAAGCATTTTCTTTGGAGATGTGGCATAAGTATTTGATGAAAATTCTTGTCTTATCTCACCTCCTGAGTCCTTGGATTTCCCTCATGTTGCCTGAAATCAGAAGTGCTGTGAGAGATGTGTTTGCCATCTGTTTCCACAGTCAGTTCTCCCCCTTTCTTCCACAGTGCAAGAAAACACAGTGAGGAAATGAGGAAAGTGGGGGTTCAGGCCACTAGCTGGAATATTGATTTTCCTGTTCTTCCGTTGGTTAACCTGATGGGCTTTCCTTCCTCCCCTTTTTTCATTTCCTGAAGATCCAGAGTAGACACAAGGACTCTCATACATTGGTGCAAACATGCAGCAGACATTTCAACTGATGGCTATGTAGGAATGTGCTTGTTCTTTTTTAGAACGTTACATTATAGTGTATAATATAGGAGTTATATTCTAACACTAATCAATGAACCAGTTTACTTGGCTCAGAAGTTCTGTCTTTTGCTTTTCCACACCAGGTTTTGGAATAAAGTAAGGTACTTGAAAAGTTTGGTTGCTGGAAATAAGAGCTGGGAAATGATAATGACGATAGTCGTTCTGGCACATGCAGTAGTATGTGTGTTAGCTTACTTGTGCTGAACTTGCTAGGAGACAGTGATATCTTGAGAAACACCCAGTGCTGCTGTTACTTAGGAGATGGTAGTTGTTCTAAAATAACCTTCATGAGCCTTACAGTCCTGATATGCTGCAAATGAAGCCTTTATTTTCACCTGTGGCATGAATTGTATAGATTTGGGAATATCACTGCTGGGGGATAGTCAATCTTTCTTCAGGGACATCAATATATGGAGCAAGTAGCAGGTCTGTAAAATTCAGCTTACACTAGTTTTTACCACCTGACATATTCCAGACTTATTTGAAATGCAATTCCCAGAATTCTGAGAAGTTCAGTTCCAGCATATAAGCAGGCACCATGTTTAGGAAAGTTGTTCTAAAGTGTGAGTATAGTGTTAGAACACTCTAGTGATAGAACTACATAATTTCAAGCACAGATAAGCGAGTTTCCTCAAGAAGGACAAAGGTTGTTGTAACTACTCAGCATATTTTTTTCAACTACTGTTGTGGAACACTTCATAGAAATATTTCAAGCCTTTGCCAAGGATCAAATTCCATGATCAATATGGGGCACAATAATATTGGCACACCTATTTCTCTTCCAAGCATATTTGTCAATCTTAGGAAAAAGGAAGCTAGATGGCTGGGTATATTCTCAATTTCTGATATTCATATCAAGTTTATTGCTTAGCTGATTATTGGAACATTATAGCCCTACATGGGGTAGGTAGGAAGAAATTGTTCCTGATGAGACCTGTAGAAGTCTTGAGACAACTTCACAGAAAAAAGAAAGCCTTCTGTACTTCCATTTACTGATATAGGATAAAAGTTGAGAAAAGTTAGAACAAACATATCCAAAGACAATGATTAAGGGAAGAAATGTTTAAAAGGGAAAAAAAGTTATAAAGCAAATAAAAGAAGAGTTAAGACAATACCCCATCTACGTGGGAGCTTGTATCATTCTTATGAAGAGTATTTAGTTACTAAGCAGTGAAAAGAAGAGGTGGAACTTGTTTTCCTTCTTTTACCCGTATAATACTCTTGTTCCTTCTGAGCTCTCTGAGTATGTATGTGCCCACAATAACATCCCTGGTACTGTCAAGAGACTGACAGCAGCAAAATGTCTCAGGAAAGACATCCTTTAAATGCCAGCCATATACTACTGAAATCATATACTACTTCAATGCAATAAATTCAATTTGTCTATCACTTCCACCCCTATTCTTCCTCATAGATTTTATTTTATTCCTCATTCCAAGATCCTTTAAATGGACCTTGAAGACCTGGCTTTTCCCCTAGGCTTTGGATAGACTGGAATATGTATCTGCCTGAATGATATTGTGTTACCATGCTGGAGTGTGTTGGTTCCCTGGTTATAGGTATCTGTTTTACTGTATAAGGTTTGTTTTTAACTTGTATACTTCCCAGCATTATCATGAAGTGGGTGGCCATATAAATTTGTCAAATAAATCAAATATAAATATGGATTTGCTTTTGGTACAAGGTCTAAAAACCAGAAATTGATACATGTAATTTCTGTCAAGAGATAAAAATTAGAATGGAATTCATTATAATGTCAAGAATCTATATAGTAGATTTCTGACAGTCTTGCACCATCACATTATAAAACCAAGATCTTAATCCAATTCTTCTGTCCTCCCAACTCTGAATATCTGTAGAAGAAAAATTAATGATAGGAAATAAACTGTAATGTATATATTACAGATACTTCTATGCTTCAGTCATTCCAACTCTGCTGAGACACTTGATGTAGCCCACGGGGTAGCTAAGGCATTATCTCTGTCAACCTTCATAGATCCTACAAATTTAAATGATGTGTGTGTGTGTGTGTGTGTGTGTGTGTGTATTCAGCTGACCTTGGCTGAACTTGAAATAATTAAACTGGGTTGGACTTGGTTAGTAGTCAATTGAGAGATCACCAGGAAATCCCAGGACTATAGACTAGACTGGTAAATCAGAGAAACACCCTGGAAGAAGTCAGTGGCATATCACTTCCATATTGTTTTGAAGAAGGAATAAACTTGACTAAGTTAAGCCTTTACCATACATAGGAGAGTCCAGCAGTTATGTAGAATCTTCTGTTTTATTTTGGGGCCACTTTACTGTACCCTAAAACGTTAACCACCCAAAATCGCTATTAGAGAGAATTGTAGGTTAAATTATTGCTTTGCAATTGATTGCAACAAATCACATTGCATATTAAGAGAAGAAAGACAAGATCATATTAATAATTAGCATTGCATTCTTCATTAATTGCAGAATAGTTTGTTAAAGGAGTGTGTAGTATAAAGATATACTGTTGAGAGTGCCTTTGAGTGATACAGTACAGTAATTCCTACTTATTTTGTTATGTCCATAAGATAAATCTAATTATTAAAGTGCTCCTTAGGAACTTCTATGAATGAAGTTAATGAGAGAATTCTATGGAATGCCTGCTTTGTAGGGGGGGAAAAATGACCCATCTTTGTATTGTATGGTGTAATCATGCCACATTCTTTTCTTGATGTGCAAAGTGGTTTCGTGGTTTTTTTGTGTGTGATTTTTTTTAAACAGAAAATGTCATTTTGAATTTGTGGAATTGCGCCCACACCCAGTCACTAAATTCCCTTAGTTACCACTAGTTCCTGGTGTCAGTTTTGGGGCTGAATTTAAACCTTTTGGAGTGGATCCAAATTCCAGTGTTAGGTTTTTCAAACGAATGACTATGAATTTTGGAGATTCACAAATTCCACCTTGCTTTGGTGTATGTCCATCCCATACACTAATAGTTAACTTAGGTGAATCAAGATGGAGTGATTAGGAAAGCAAAGGGAAGTTCTGATGGGTTTGAGAAGGTTCAAAAATTTGCAGAAAAATAAGTAACAATAAGTCAGTGCAAATGAATGGGATAAATTTTTGGTGATGGCAAAATCAGAATAGCATTTGGGTGGAGAAGTGTAGCAAATGGAATATCATGAACATGACATGCTATGACTGGCTGAAATACTGAATGGGAACATTCCAGCCTAAAAGATTTTGGGCCAAGTCCAGCTTGCTATGTTATATTGGGTTAACCTGCACATTCCAGCTACTATGTTGTTATACCAGTAATTTATACAGCAAGTGTCTAAGTTACCATGAATGATATAACTTTGGTTATTTTATCTGAGTTAATAAACATTTAAAATGTTTTAAAACTATCTCTTATTACCTGACTTTTAGCTATTTTTCCTTTCTATTCTCATGGTTACTTTTCTTTGCAATTTATTACACACGTGGTACTTTTCAAGCAAAACACAAATCCAAAATATTGCAAAAGAACAACCTATTTTTATTCTATTTGCTTTACTTCTGTCCGACATATATTTTCAAGAATGAGGAATGCTGTTGTCCTTTAAATACTTGCAACCCTTTTGTGGGTAAACTTTTATGAGAAGAAATATACTTCCTAGGTGCTGTTTTTAAGATAAGTTACACTGTATACTGAAGAGTTTGGTTTTTGTATGGGGTTCATGATGAAAACAGGTTTTTAGGAATTTCAGAATAACCTATCCTGCATTGTTAAAATCAGAAAGGAGAAAGATAAAATCATGGGATTCTATCTATCTATCTATCTATCTATCTATCTATCTATCTATCTATCTATCTATTCTGTCATTTTAAATCTCTCAGTATAGAAAGGGAAGAATTTGAAGGAAAATTCTAGCAATCCTACAGAAGGCCAATCAGAGTCTAGGGAAATTTGGGAGAATTGATTGATATACAAAAGGATGGGTCTATATTTGTTCTTCCACATGTAACAAAAGGGAAAGAATTGTCCTTGGCTTGGTTAAAGAGAGGGCTGGCTTTTCACTGGATTTTTGGCTTAGATTTTGGTTTATAACATACTTTACTTCCTAGGGTTCAAAATAAGAAATTAGTTTCAGCAGAGTAAGTTCAGTGTTGCCTTATCTTGTCTGGGCTTTTGGAATAGAAAAGCTGAGCATTCTAAGATGCCATTATTCTCTGGGCTTTGATGGTTATAGGTGCTGTCCTCATCTGTAGGCAGCACAGTTTAATGAAACTCTCTGTCTAGTGTCACTTGCTGAAAAGGCTAGACTGGTTAAAGAATGAGACCCACTGAAGAACCCAGTGCCTATTTCCCTAGCCAGAATTTTCTGAATGCAGGATGCATATAAAGCCTTGCAAACAAAAATCCAGATGATGTAATGAGATCTTTACTTCAGTGCCTTTCTTGCCCAGGTGACATAAGGACAGCCTTCAAATTAGAAAGAAGACAGAGAACATATGGAAAAGCCGTATGCCTGCATAAAAGTTGAGAAGAAGGCTAGCTGCTTGTCATGGTTATTAATGAGGGTTGCCAAACTCACCACAGTGATCATGACAAATGGTAGTTTGTTGAACAGAGCATTAGCCCTATGCAGCCATGATTTTAAGTTTCCATATCAGCCAAAATCAAATAATTTGGAGCCAAGGTGCCAGGGAGACATTTCCTAATTGTTGGTAGAAATTTGCTATCCCAGGAATAGTGGTGCAGTGTAATACTGCACCTTATACCAATGGGGAAAAAATTGTCTGTTAGAATGTAATAAGATCATTCAATGATCAGCTTACGTAAATAGAGATATGTACTGTATGTAGATTTCAAAGTGATGCATTGATTGCTGGAAGCATTGGTGCTGAAATATTGGAAAAGCTGGACAATCAGTTTGAGTCTGAGTCCTCCCAAACACTTTGGGGACTTCAAAGTCCTGGCCCAATCTAAACTTTTCCACATGTCTTGTAGGCTTCCACTGATCAGCAGGGTAAAACAGTGCATATTTCCTGAAATGACAAAGTCACAAAATAAAATGTCCAAGTTAGAAAACTATCCCATTAAGTACCAGGATCTACTGGTAGGATTGGGGTGGAAGTCATTATAAAGTCATACTGAAGCTGTCTCAGGTCTACTGGAAAATGAATCTGGAAAGCAAAAACAGGTTTTCTTGAGGACTGAAATCAAGAACTTGGATTACAAGATGGACAAGGAAGGAATCCACCCTATATTGACATAATCACATACACCCATTCCACATGCGTATTAGAACTTACTTTGGCATAGAAAATTATTACCGTTGGGAATGTCTGCGCCTTCAAAAAGATTACACATTGTGACAACAAAGAAAGAAATAGAAGGGTAAAAAAACCATTTGATGTACAAATAGTAGCTAACCTCAAACTCCTAATCCATTCCTAATGGAGAAAGAATTAATCCTTTCCTGATGTTTCGCTACATGTAGCAGCAGTAGTAATTTTTATTGAGTGTGTGCTTATAGCTCAGGCCAGTTTAGGCAATGGGATGATGTTTATTTAAGATCCAGTTTTATTTCAGCAACAAACTGCATACTTTGTTTATCTACAAATAATATGACTTGGATTGGTAAATAAACATAAATGTGTTCTTATCAAAACTGTGCAGCATTATTTCTCTTTAATTGAGTACAGTTTTGTTCAGAAATAAGTCCATGCCAATGCCATATCTACAGTTATTCCTGCTCAAACTAGCAAAGGTAGGATAATGGGAGTGAACAAGGTGTGCCTGTGTGTGTGTGTGTGTGTGTGTGTGTGTGTGTGTGTCAGTGTAACTTCTGCTGATTAGGCAGGCATGCAGACATACAATATATTATTTACATCACTGTAGCTATACAAAAGTAATATTAGATAAAATAGAGCACCAGTTGATTCAGAGAACCGTCTTTGAGATTCACACTGTCCTTTCCTGGAATTATGCAAGAGTCACCTCCCTTATGTAGTCATTCTATTTTCTTCATATTGGCAAAATGCCTAGTTACATTTTTAATAAACAAAAATGTAGACAATAGCACTTTATTGGAAACAGTTTCCCTAAAATATGATATGAAATAGGCTGGGAGGATTTATAACCATTCTAACATACTGCTGAAATGTCTTAGTTGTATGAGTAAAATCAGAATCATTCAGGAGGTGCTGCATTGCAACATTTCTGTTTTGCGTTACTTCTTTATCTTTTTCTTATCAGTGGCAAATGAGGTAAATGTTCAGTGTTTTCTTATATGAAAGATAAGATTGCATTTGTAAAGAGGAGGGACTGATACATGTTTTTAACAACCTGAAGGTTTTTTCACAGTACCATTCAGAAGGACCAGCTTGCACATTTTGGACTGTTCTTCTGGGGCAAGCTTTCTCAACACTGCATTCCCCAAGTGGGTAGGGATTGCAAGACACAGAATTCCCACCCACTATAGCATTTGGCATAATAGGACGGTGCCAGATTCAGAAAGACTTTTCTGTATGTAAGAGATAAATAAAAATAATTTTATTTTTTAAAGTAAAAAATAGTAGGTTAATTTCTGTCCTCAACTCTTTTTACAAAATGCAAAACTGTATGTATCCTTGTGCAAGAAAAATGTTCTTACTCATATAGTATTTGTATACTAGAAACCAAATAATTTATTTTAACCATGTCTATAAGAAAACTGTTTGTAATAATGCATTCGACACATTGCATTTCTTAAATTCTTGAGCAACATTTTAGACATTGCAAATTATTAAGGTTGGTGTCCTTCTCCTGAACCTGGAGTTGATCAGGTGCAAATGTGATAATCTGAATTGGTACTATTAAGGTCCTTCACATGTTCTGAAAGATCACTATGACATTCAAGAAGAGTTCTCCCTTCCAATTAGGTGTGGAACAGTGTCTGGAATATTGGCAAAGGTTGGCGAACATGGCCTCTTAATTAATTTGTTATGTTGCCAACTGAGATGCTCTTTCTGATGCAAATTAGGCTTCAAAGAGAAGATTATTATAACCTATTCCATGGGGAATAGATACATTAAATCTTATTTACTCATCCCCTGCAGCCTCTGGCTTCTGTTTATATTTTTAAAATCCAGAGTTGGGTTATGAACCCCTACCTGCTTCTCTACTCAACTTTGGAAGAGAAGCACATTAATAGAAATTAAAGCCATGTTTAGTTTTGCCCAAAGTTATCTTCTTAAAAGTGTGGCTGTTAATCTTTGCAATTCTTTTTATATATAAATGGAAATAAAGTCAGGTTGTTATAAGTTAATAGCAGTTTATTGTGGACCAGATTAACATAGAAAAGGTTTCATTTTGAGAAGGGCCAGGGTCAGCTGCTTGTTTACAGTATAATTCTGTGCAGTAGTTATACTGAGATAAGGATACCACATTAAAAATCAACATTTCCATATTGACATTCAGGTTCCAGCTGTGTATGGATGTATTTGTGTCTCAATTTAATATTTCACTGATGCAGGTAAAGATCCAAAGAATCATGCACCTTTTTCTGAAGCAGATAGTTTTAAAATCCCATGGTATCAACTGTGGAACTGAAGGGACTTGTAAAAGCTACATACCGGCAGTCTAAAAGGGAAAAAGTAGAAATTCTGTTGTTATGCCCAAGGGTTTTGGTGTACTCAAAGTATCTGAGTAAGAATTGTAAGGCCAACCAGGAAGTCTTAGAAATTGTTTCCTCGTGGCATTTCCATTCTAGCAAATGAGATCAGGCTCAAACAATCTAAGCTGCACAAAATAGTTTAGGGACAATATGTTCACCATGTTTACTTTAGTCACATATTTATTTATAAAAATTGTGTGCTATTTTTCAGTGGTAAACAGTGAGGATATATTATAAATCATGCTTTATAAATGTTTATAGAATAGTTTAACCAACATTGATCCAAATAATGCTTTTAGACAGATCCAAGATCTTGGATGTGTTCAGTGCCATTTTAGGTTTCTTTTTTTTTTTTCCCCGTACCTTTTCACAGATTTAAAAATTCACCTGGTTTTGAAAGGATGCATGTCATATGAGATAAGCAACTGTTGTTTTAAAATGTGTAGGTTCCCCTTGAATACTTGGAGCAAGTTATGCCAGATTTGTTCTGGATCGTAATATTTATTTATTAATCATGCCAGTTTGTGTGACCATGCACTTACTATGTGATTCTGGATGGCTAGCAGGAGCTAAAAGAAAAAATAGAAAACTAAAAGCGTACCTATAATGCATATATTATATAAACATCTAGATTCATTTTAAAATGCTTTTATTATTTATTAGATGGACAAAGCCTATTTTGAGAAAGGGTTACAGACAGCGCCTGGAATTATCAGACATTTATCAAATCTCTGCTGCAGATTCTGCAGATAATCTTTCTGAAAAATTAGAAAGGTATGTATTAACATAATTCTATATATTTGGAAGCGAATAAATGTAAAGGTATTTATTTACTAATTTTTTTTTTATTTTACTCTTTCTCTTGAGCATTCTACATGGTATATGTTAATGGCCTCTTCTCATTTCATTCTCAGAAACATAATCCTGTGAAGGTTGTTGGGTTGAACAAGAATAACTGATCCAGTGTTCCTCAATAAGCTCTGGGGCTGAGTGGTGATTGGAAACTGGCTCTCCTCAGTTCAGGTCCAAGGCCCTGTCTGCTTCTACTTTTAATACAAATTGCATTGTAGTCACTCAGCATCATAAACCCTTTGTGTGTATGTGTGTGTGTGCATGCACACACACACCTTCAAGTCAGTCTTGATTCCTGGCAACTGCCTGGAGAAGTCCCTGTAGTTTTCTTGCCAAGGTTTTCCAGAAGTGGTTTGCCATTGCCTGCTTCCTAGGGCTGAGAGTGACTGGCCCAAGGTCACCCAGCTGGCTTTGTGCCTAAAGAGGGATTAGAGCATAGTCTCCCACCTGATGCCTTAACCACGACACCAAACTGACTCTCTACAATATAATCTCAGACATATATTCAAATGTAAATCCTAGCTTGCTCAGACATTCATACTTGGATTGCAGTATTAGTTCTTCAACATAATTATTTTCATGTACATAATCCAGAAATTTCTTTGAAAATAGCCTTCTTCCCCATTATGTGTGTAAGTCATTTGGAAATTGAAAGGCTCTTAGGTGCTCACCCCAATGAAAAGCTTTTTAACAAACCTATTATACCATCAAAACTTCAATTTATATAGGGTAACACTTTTGAAACCATAATGAAAATAATGAGACTGAACCACATTTCCCTCCAGATCCCATGATAAATAAATCTCTACTAATTTTCAAGTAAGCTATCATTGAATGGCTGGATTCACTCATTACCCTGAGCCATTTAGTGATCTTGTTCACAGTTAGTAGGTTATATGAACCAAACCTTGTGATTTATAAGCCATGGTTACATGGATAAACATTATGTATAAGTTATGAAAAATGTGATCTATTCAGGAAACCTTGGTTTAAGGAAACCAAGGCATAGTACAATGTGCGAACCCAGATAGTATCATTGTGGAAGTTCTGCTTTTCCCTCAGCTAATTTCTGGCATTGTGATGGAACTCTCAGATACCTTCTTTTTTAAATTCTTGAATAGTAAAAGGTCTAACTTAAATATATTGAATGAATCCAGTTGAAATCATGCTGAATTTGTATTAATGAGTCCCATTAATTTTTCTGGCATGTCTAATCCAATGGAGATTACATACTTTTACATCCTCTTACATTCCTTTATGAACATTTCTTAATGAGCCAAAAGGGTTTTGTTATCCATAAGATCTTTAAGCATTGATTTATGAGTGGAAAATTCTGTAGAACACTGAAATATTTCATTTCTCTCTAGACCATGTCAAGTCTCCTCCAGAACCATGCCATTTTAATGCCATGTTTGGAATACCCAAACCATTTCTGGTTTGGAGGATTTACTTCCAGAAACCATTGAATCATCTGTGAAATAGCATGTACTAGGAGGACATTTGGCATGGTCCAGAGAGAATTTATTTTATTCCTAGATCACTGAATTTTGCACATCCATATTAAATGTGTATAATTCTTATAATAGTGTACAAATATCTAATATTTAAAGTCCCCTAATTATATATGTTAATAAATATATATTTATTTGTGAGAAAGGAAATTAGTGACCCAAGAGTCACTTGTTTTGTAGCCTTTGAACCTCTGCTGTCAAATGTTGGTGTATATCTGCTAAAACGTGCCAATCCTTTTTATCACAATTGTGAGGTGGGAAAGTTTAAAACAATGAAATAGGTTTAATGAAATTTTAAAGGCAAAGAAACTTCCAAAATCTGTTAAAAACAGTTTAGAAAACAAATTTGGTATATGCCCAAGAACCAGATTAGGCCATATGAAAAAGGAACCAAATTGCAAGTGTAAATCTAAGTTCAGTATGTCTGACTTCTTTAATTCTAAACCAAAATAAGTTGAGATCAGAATCCAAAATTAATTTTATATATAACATGACTTTGGCATAAAATTATATTTAATTTAGTTCTATTCTGATTTATTCTAATACAAATAACTAATGATTCTAAGATAAGTGCAAATAATATTGATTCAGTATGGATTTTTTTTCTACTTTTGTATTTCTACTAATTAAATGGAAAGCTTTTTTTCTGTGGTTCAGGGTAAAATAAATAAATGAATAAATAAGTGTAATCAATTATGGAAAAATCCTACCTTGCGTCTTAGATACTTAACATTTATCAGAATATTTATGATTATATTACTCCTTTTTCCATGGAAGCTGACTGATGTGTCATTCTGGCCACAGACAGAGCAGCATGGATTCTTGTGGGTAAATTAGTCAGAGAGTTGGAGTTGCGTAACCAAATGGACTACCTGTTTGGGGGAGATTTGATGTTCAACTTATATGCCTGTTTTTATTCACTTGTTATTTTATTAATTGTATGCTGTCCAGAATCGCTTTGGTGAGACGGGGAGCTATATAACTGTAATAGATAGATAGATAGATAGATAGATAGATAGATAGATAGATAGATAGATAGATAGATGAAAACACTTATCTCTCTTGTATAATAAATATTCCCCAGATTTAAGAGTGGAATTCTTAATATTGGGTCATCTCCTGGTCAGATGCTTTATTTGCTTCGACTGATGAGCATACATTGAAAAACAGGATCCTTTTGGCATAAAGAAGACTGGTACTTCAGGGAAGCATACCTTAGAGGTCTGTTTTGCACTAGATGCTCTCAGCTGACATGTTCTAGTTTAGACTGAATGCTGAATCCTGAGCCTTGATTCAACATACAGAAACAGACAAAAGACATACAGAAACTCTAAATGATTATCTGGATTTTTGCAGCCCAGATATAGCCCCAAACTAGTCATCTTCTCAGTCATAACCCTATATAATACTGAGTGCTGGGCCTGGAAAAAAAAATGTTTGGATTCCATATTTTAAATTTCTCCTTCATTTGAATGCTTTCTATCCCACTGAAAGCTCTAGTAGTCTCTTAAAAAGATACCGCTTTTTCTTAAATAAATTCCCCATAAAGCTACTTATAGCATCTCCTAGAGTCATGCAACTATCGTGCCAAATAACGGTCATGAGGTCATGGTTTATATTTCTTCAGCAATGGCTGGGCTATATGGGGTGATGTCTTAAGTCACTTGTGAAGAAAACGCTTTAGTGTAGTCTGTCATATCAGTTGCTCTTTGGTATTACTCAGTTAATGCCCAGTATTATATTCAGTGTAGTTAAAAAGTGATAAAATTCCATTTTGGTTGGAACTTTTAG
The DNA here is from genome assembly GCA_030867105.1 of Liasis olivaceus. Taxonomy (NCBI): domain Eukaryota; kingdom Metazoa; phylum Chordata; class Lepidosauria; order Squamata; family Pythonidae; genus Liasis; species Liasis olivaceus. The sequence continues at coordinate 27,272,700 of CM061355.1, read as the reverse complement.
CAGTATCTAAATATTGTAATTACTTTATTTTCTACAAATAATTATGTTATCTGTTAAAACAGATTCTAAAAATTCATCATTCAGGGCTGTTGAATTACACCATAAAAAAAGGCTTTTCAGTGGCAGCTGACATGCTTTACTGAAAAAAACAAAAAACAAAACAGAACAGAATTGTTTGTCTTTTTTCCCTTTCTTTCCCTGGGTACTGGAGGCAATCCAAAACCTTTATTTGCCTATTATTTGTTTATTGGTCTGAAGAAGTACAACAGGTTTCTTTAAAACATACAGTGTGACCTTTTTGATGAATTAACTCTCTGCAGAATGATGTATAACTAAGTATTTCCATCTGCCAAATATTTGACTGAACTACACTTGAACTTTTATTGAGCTATCAAGTCACAGAGGATCAGATCCTTGGGGTCTTTGCAAAGCTTTGATTTCAATAGATACCTTTACTAAATCTCCTTGGATATCCTTGAGTGAAGTGAACTATGCTTGGGCTACAGAATGGCTTATTTGGTCACATAACTTAATGTTCTTTTTTACTCTTCAGAGAATGGGACAGAGAATTGGCTTCAAAGAAAAAACCCAAACTCATCAATGCTCTTAGGCGGTGTTTTTTCTGGAAATTTATGTTCTATGGAATAATATTATATTTAGGGGTAAGAGTTTCCTTTTACTTCACTTAATATATTGCAATGTTATATATGAGATGCCTGAGAAATTCTAAGCAGTGCATGAGTCAATGCTGATTTCATTTATTAACCCAACAGGAATCAAAGCTGGCTCAATGGGAGTCAAATTAAATAAACATTGAGTAATTTATTATATTAAAACATGTTTAAGTTTATATACAGTTCCTAAACACAAATATTTTAATTAAACTATTTTTCATCTCTGCAATCAAGTCAGCCTGAGAAATAATGTTAATTAGAAAATTACTTTCATCCTTTGTCACCAGAGACCAAACTGAAAACCTCATTTGTATGGTATATATTATATACAAGTATGCATGCATAAAAACACCCGCACATCTCATTTAAGCCAAATTTTTACCGGAAGTGGGAAACTTGTGGGCTACCAGATTTTGTGAAATTCATTCCTCGCCAGGATACTGAAGTTCAAGGATATTGGGAACTGTAGTCCAATATCTGGAGGGCTACAAATTCTCTACCTCTTTCTTATAAAATACTAAAAATACACGAATTATTTTTAGATATTTTACATCTTCCAGAGGTGTTCTCTTCTACAATACACTAGAAGGTAGGATTCTAAGAGTAGCATAGTTTTAATCATTGCCATTAGTTAATAATCATTTTATTTATTTATTTATTTATTTATCAAATTTATATGGCCATTCATCTCACACAAGGTGATTCTGGACATTACATTACAGACAAAATAGGTGAGATTTTTTTTAAAAAAGAGACTTTAGGAAATGTACTGGAATTTACCAATGAGAGCTCCTATTCTAAATATACTTTATTGCACATCATTGAACAATTGCATTTCACTTTTCCATCTGGAGAAGTAAATGGAAGATGAACTTACCAAAGAATAAATAGCTATACTGTGCACTTTAGAATTTGGATTTCATTTGTTCTTTGATTATAGATCCAATTTCTTCAGATGTAGTGGAGCTCCAGATGATTGATTATCAGGATTAGATAGCATCTATATACCCCATATACATGGTGAAAGAGTACATTCACAAGCTTTTAACCTATCTGTCTATTTTTCCTCTTACATTTGTGGGATGGAGAGGAGAAATTCCATGAGATATTTGTGTGTGTGTGTGTGTGTATGTTCTAACTGAAAGCACTCAATTTCTTCCATCAAAAATGATTTTTGTTCGTATGCATTGGATCTTAGGTATGTATAACTTATTAAATTTTATGTTGATGCATGGGCAACTGGAGGTCTAAAAAATGTGAAAACGACTTGTTAGAGCCTGAAAACATATTCCTGCTTCTTTACCACATATGGAAAGAGACTGGAGAAAAGTTTAATCTAAATTAAGTTTTTGTTTCTCGACTGATCAAGAATTAGAAAGTTGGGATCACCATTTTGTGTGTGTGTGTGTGTGTCCAGCACTAAAATCTGTTGTAAAATTGATGGAGATATTGGCGCATGAGCTTGGAAAATGCTGCAAGTCTTCAAACATCATGGTATCAGTAATTGTGCATATAGGTTTCATGATGAAATCATGTATTGTACAAATAATTTACTATTAATTTGAATTTTAAATAAAGAAAGCTAATTTGGCAGTGTTAAAATGTGATTCTGTAACTACGTATACATTGATACTTTTTGTTTGCTTGAGAAATCATATATATCAAACTGGCGCTGTATGAAAAGATGAATCAGCATTCTTTAACAAACTTCATGTTTGTCAGCAATGTTCATAAAAATATTGAAGTATGCTGGATATGGAATTTGCTTTCCTAAATTAGTAGAAATTCTCTGCAATTCAACTCAGAAGGTTCAAAAAGGAATCTCTCTCTTTTTTTTTTTTCACTGAACCCTTGCTTTCTTTCTTTGGCCCAAGATACAATTTTAAAACAACAGAAATTCCAGTTGTTCCTCACTGCTTTTCTTGTATTTTTAATGCAAGCTGCAGCAATATGGATAAAATATTTTCTTAAACTGACATGCTTCATTTTATCCATCTTATTAGTGAATAATATAAATTATCCTGATACTGCAAATGTTGTTATCTTTCACAAGTATAATGGGACTATAGCAAAGACTAATAATGCTAGGTGTGTCTATAATGATTTTCAAAAGCACTTTGAAATTGCAATACATATTTTATATTCCGAGTCTGCACCTTTAGAAAGAAATCTTTATCTAACTAGAACAGCTGTTAGTTTTGATAGATGGATTTTCTGGAGAGCTTGATTTCAGCATGTTCCTGTCACTAGCTGGCTTGCTTAAAGATTCACATGGTACAGAAATTATCTTTTTCAAATCATAAGAGAAGCAACAAGAATAACTATAGACATTATCATTTGAAAACAATATTGTTTTTTTCCTTGTTAATCATTGTGAAACATTATATGTAGCCATTTCTTGTGCATTCTTGTAAAAAACTATAAATCACTTCATTACAATAATCTAAAAACATATTGCTATCTCTGTATGGTATACACAACAAACAGTAGTAAAAATACAAATTATAGTGCTATACATGTGCTATAATTTGTAAGTACCAGGGCAGAGTAGAAGTTTTTTTTTTTTTTAACCAACTTAAAGTTTGGAGAGTTCCATTACATTCTCTAGAGTCATTAAATTATGTTACATGATTTGGCTCCATCTGGAATTTTTACTTAGTGTCCTACTTAAAGCTAATCCGAAGCTTTATGAATATGAAGATTGTCATCTTTCTCTTCATGTCTGTCCTTTGCCTACACATTTCATGGCCACAGCATCTGGAACAATTTTTGTATCCCCACCCTAGATTTTTGTACCTTCTGATCTGATGACAACTTCTGGACAACTCAAAGCTTGCTCACTGTTTTGTGACTCTGTGTGGTTCTAAAAAATGTGCTTTCCATTCTCCAGCTGTGAGTTTTCATCACCAACTTTTTATTTCTTCTCTTACCATTCTCATGCATGTATTCAAAAATACAAAGCAGGTTTTATTATGATTTTGCCTTAGTCTTGATCCTAAACGTGGATGCATCAACACACCTGCCCAATTCTTTTTTTAATTGTTCTTTTATAAATATTCTTCCTTGTGTACTAAAAACATTGCTGTGTTGGTCAAACATAAGTCTGTTTTGTTTGTCTTTTTCTAAAATTATATGTAATCTTATAAAACGATGTGAGTACTTAAAACAGGAACTATGTGATTCAGAGTGTCAGTTTCAGTCCATTTCTGAAAACACTGTATGAATACCAGTGTTTTCATGCTGACCTATTAGGAAATGATTACACATAATAATGAGAAATCAATTTACAATGCTGACCTCAGGTTATTTAAAGGACAGAAAACAAAGGTTACTTGTGACCTCACTTATAGCTCCTGATGACATTCTTCAAACATATTTTATATCAAAACAAATCATACGCTATATGATTATTTCATATAAAATGTCTAAAATTTCTTCAGGGAACTATAAACATCAGTGGATGAGAATTTTCTTACTAAGATTTACCATCATTTTGTATGTATATTGTAAGAATGATTAAAGAATGTATAAAAGGTGGAATTTTCCCTAATCTTTCAGTCTTCATTTATATAGAGAGAATAAATGTATTCAGCAATGCAAACTGTAAGTAAGGAGTCATACATGATAATTGTTAAAGATTTATTAAGTTATGGCAAAAGTCATCTAAAAGAAGATCCTTTCGGATGAATGGAATCATTTTTGTTTACTGCAGCTGCACAGGGAATCTGACCCAAAATGACCACAGTTGTTATTGTGGTGAGCTTTAATAGCGTAAATTCTTATGATTGTACAGTAGTATTGGAATTATAGTCTTTTCAGTCTTTTCAGTAATTCAGAGTCATAACTTCAACTTTCATTTAGGAAAAAAAATAGTTATTCTTTCCCAGGCTGGATTCCCTGAGATATTCACTATCTTCCCTAACTGTTATCCTCCCCAATAGTATCATGGTCATTATAAGTCATAATAAAGGACAGGTTAGAAAGAAGGTCCCTTTTCAGCAAGATAGTGATCATAAGGCTATTAAAAGACAACATTATTTGCTACAGAATACTGAATGCCTCTGCAACTTTGCATTCATTAGTTCCAGAGACAGAGGAGATATGGGTAGGAATGGCCCTGGACATTTTGTTGCCTCAGGCAAAAGACAAAAAGTTATTTTTTTCAAACAGATAGAACTTTCTCTGTAATTCCATAGATTGGAACAAATCAGGTTAGCTGCTGAATTTTATTTTCCTACTTGAGGGAAGATAGCAGTTTAGGTAGTACGGGGTGGTCTGTGACAGGCACCCATTTTGCCCACTGCTAACTGAGCCAGTCATCTCAGTTTCTGATGGTAAGGTTATAATTCTTCATGCCCAAATTTGCTGAATACATAAGCGCACATATGCATTAGCTATTCAGAAAAATTGACAGAAATATTTGACTTTTTCTTTTAACTGCAGGAAGTTACTAAATCTGTGCAGCCTCTTTTACTGGGAAGAATAATTGCTTCTTATGATCCTTCTAATTCACTCGAACGATCAATAGCTTACTACTTAGCCATAGGACTCTGTCTTCTTTTCATTGTACGGATGTTGCTTCTCCACCCAGCAATATTTGGCCTCCATCACATTGGAATGCAAATAAGGATAGCCATGTTTAGCTTAATTTATAAAAAGGTACGTTTCCTATTTTTGTTAAATGAAATGCAAAGGTAATTAAATTGCGTAGGACATTGATAATAACATACTGTAGCCCCACATTGCTGCAGTAATGGAAGGATGTAACCTGTGGTAAGAAGCATCTCTTTTTTATGACCTACATTCCATTTATTATACAATATCAGCAGAGGGCTGCTTAACATTTAGCTCTGAAACCAGCAGTAACAGAGAAAATGTCACTACAAGACCTACATGACCATCATCCAACTTTCCAGTAGTGAGTAGTTGCAGGCTATGAGGACTAATGTTGCTTAGTCAGGGAGAGAATTGGAGTACACTAGGAAAAGAAAGTAGCTAATGAGCCCAGGGTGACAAGTTAATTTACCATTATTTATAAACTGTCCTATTGCACAAAACTAAAACAAAACAAAACAAAAATCTGTATTTGTGTGCAGATACTTTCTTACAAATGTAATAAAATGTGAAAAGAATCTGAAATTAAAACCCAATAATGTAGTCTCCCAATTAAAAATTGATATCCAAATCTGATTATTACATCTACTATAAACTTAATGCATTATTTACTTATTTATTTTTAAATCTATCTATCTCTAATCCATTCAGGGTCCATAAATGGATGCATCATAAATAATTATTCATCTCATTCCAAGCACAAAATATAAACATAAAATATTAATGAATATATACATTTTCATTAATTCGGAACTAAAAAACTGACCTCCACTTACTCTTCAAATCAAAACTGGAAAGTGAGGCTTAAAATGAAGATGAATTTTGATTTGGAGGTTAATTTCATGGTCCTCACAAACTGAAGAGGGAATCAGAGTGAACAAGTAGGGGTAGGATATTTGTGATTCTGAGGTCTTATCCACACATACCTTTAACTGCACCTCAAAGATGCTTAATTGTTTTTTAAGAACAAGTCCTAATGAAATAGCCTTTATTTCATCACCAGGTTATAAGGCCACCTAACTTTAACTGATGTGATGTTGAAATGGTATTTTCAATTTCCTCCTGGCCTTGTGATATTCATGATTTGTAGTTCTTAGGTGGTGATTGGTGACGATGCAATCAGGGTCTATTGAAAGCTTATTTAGAGAGTAAACCCTAGTGAATATAATGAGTATTTATGAGTAAGCATGTACAGGATGAAAAAAAATGTATGTTTGTAATAGAACATATAAATCATATTATTGTACAGACAGTATTAGCATCTAAGTGACATTTTAATTTCTGTTTGTTCTATTATATTTGATTGGTTGATACAGCTTTTTCTTTTGTTCTGTTTACAGATTTTAAAACTGTCAAGCAGAGTCCTAGATAAAATAAGTACTGGACAACTTGTTAGCCTCCTTTCAAACAATCTAAACAAATTTGATGAGGTATGTTGCATTTCTTTCAAGGAAAAGAAATCAATTCCAATGCATTATAATGTACTTAGCCCTACCAAAATTAAATTCTTTGCTATGGATAGGTTAGCTATTGAATTGTATGGCTTGAGCTAATTATAAAATAGGAAAAGAAAACAACCAAGACAAAAATACAGTGATATTAGGGATGCTAACAATATCACAATTGCCTGAATTTTCTGGATCTAAGTTATTTGTTTATATTCCATTACTTTTGCTATTTGAAGTGACTTCTTAAGCCATTAATAAACTCTGAGAATAGGATATATAATACTAAATTCATAACATTTATCTCCTTTGGATGTATTTATATTATAATTATATGTTTACTAGTTTATTTTTGATTTGCTTCAGGAACAATTGCTATGTGTGCTAGTGCTATTACAAGTTCTGTACTTGGCTAGCAGTAGTTAAGTGGTGGGGAGAAATACAGAAAGTTACTTGTTCCCTTTTTTGTGGGATATTTTGGGGTGAATTAAAATTGCTTAAAATTACAGTAATTAATTTGCTTGCATGGGCAAAAAGAATGGTCAGAGTCTCAGTCTTAGAGATAGATAACTCGTCCCGCTATGCTTATGGCAGGGAGTGTTTGGTTAGCCTATAAGAATCTTTTTCAGGCTGAGGTCAAGGCAAAGAAGAACAGCAGAAATGTAATTTCTCACTAACATGGCCATACAAAAGAATGAAGTACTTCATTGCTGAATTATCTGCTAGAAGAAACTACAGCTGTTTAAGAAATTATGGAATACAGTTTCCTATTTCAGCTGATTGAAAATTGTTGGAGTTGCAATCCAAGACACTTTCAAGTGTCTGGGGTAATAAGTCTGATTTAGATAAAATTCTGTGTTTTATGATACTGAAATTACCAAGGCAGATTTCTCTGCTCCAAGTAGTGATATTTTTAGGGGCAAAATAGGCATTGCAGGTGTGGTCCCATCAGAGGTGCCAGAAGAACGTTTAGAGATGACATTCTGTTTGAATCCAGTTCCCACTGAGACAGTGTTTTCCTGGGAGTTATGTAGGGCTATGTGAACATATCAAATAACAAGAACAACACCCCAGACTTAACAACAGTTGATAAGAAAGAGAAAAAAGCCTGGATAGTGGACATTGCAATACCTGGAGACAGCAAAATAGAAGAGAAAGAACTGGAAAAAATCACAAAATACAAAGACTTGCAAATAGAAGTAGAATGACTATGGCAAAAGAAAACAAGGATAGTACCAATAGTAATAGGCACCTTGGGTGCAATCCCAAAACATCTGGAGCACCACTGGAATACCATTGGCATTGACAAAATTGCCATCAGTCAATTGCAATAAAGCTGCTTTACTTGGAACAGCTTACACCCTGTGACAATACCTTTAACACCATCAAACAACCACATCTGCCTATCCCAGGTCCTTGGGAAGGACTGGATAGGTGGATAAAAATGCCAAATCCAGTTTAAACATCTGGCTGACTGTGCAACCAACAATAATTTATTAAATTTACATGCTGCCCGACTTTCAACAACTCTGAGTAGTTCACAACAAGCAAAGAAATTACAGTAAAATCAATAAAAGATAAAAGATGACAAGCATGATGAAGTGAGGAGTCTTATTCTCCTTGCCAAAGGCCTGGCTGAAGAGCTGAGTGGGGGCCATCCTGGTCTCAGGGGGAAGCTTGTTCCAGAGGGCAGGCACTGCTACAGAGAAGGCATGCTTCAGAGGTCCAAATAGATGAGATTGTCCAATTGAAGGAACCCGAAGCACACCAACACTGCAGGATTAAATCAGCTGGGCAGATGTTATAGGAGTCTGGTGGTCCCTCAAGTAACCAGGCTCTATGCCAATATACTCCAATATGGGAAGGAAAACAAAATTGTTAATTGCTCTCCTTGAAGGCATGTTCAGATCTGGATCACTGCTATAGTATATAGCAGGAGTAAAGGACCTGTGACACTCCAGTGGTTGTTGAACTTCTGTTCTCAGAAGTTCAGCCATCATGATCAATTATGAGGACCACCTGAGGATATTGCTTAGCAATATCAAGAACTACATGTTCTGTAAAGTTTACTAGATGCCTTATGTCAGAAAGTCTGTTAGTTCAAAAGGTATTCAGGAAGCTTCTCTTATGACCTTAGCCCAGTTACTATATTTCAGTCTAACAAATCTGATGGGTGGCTATTTTAGGACAGAATGGTAAGGAAGATTGTATACAACTCTTAGAGATACATGGCTTGTTTCTTTTATTTATTAATACAAAATTAATATAAATTTTCCTTTTTGGCAAAACTCTTATAGAGATACACAGTAAAACCATAAGAGCCAATAAAATCCATCCATAGAATATTAAAACAATATAATTTGTCTGTTAGATTTATATTCTACATTTCCTCTAGGAGTTCAAAATAGCATGCATAGCACTCCAACCTTCAATCCCTCCCCCCATCCCCACCCCAAAATTAACCCTGGGATGTAGGCTGGGCTGAAAGAGGGTAACTGGCCTGAAGTCACTCAATGAACGTCCATGGCTGAAGGTGGATATGGTCTCCCTAGTTTTAGTTCAACTACACCACAACATAATTATTGTAATAATTAGAACTATCAGCATTGGTAGTCAAGGAAAGCAGACAGCTCTTAGGGGAAATGCTCCATGCTCAGATCCCACATAATCTCAATGGAGAAGATCAATCTACATCATCATCAGTGGTGTTAACAGAAAAGGTTCTTGTCTATACCACTGATAAATAACAATGTGCTATAGTATGATGAGCAAGGCAGTGTCTTCAGAATGGAAATATTGGGGAAATCTGTGTGGAATGAGAGTTTCTCAGATTACCTGGTTTTATAACCTGAAAATAAGATTTTAACATAGCACGATAGTTAAATTATAAATAAATTTATTTAGGGAGAGGGGGTGCTCTAAAAGCTTCTATCTTCCTTCAAAATAGTTTAGCTTCAGGACTACTTAAGAAAACTCCTTGCTATTTTCTCAAATCCTGAGGATTTAGTTCTGTTGTGGGTTCAGCCATGTCCAATCCTGAATAGCAGTGATAGGGAGTAGGGCTGGAGTGGGAAAGCAATATGAGAGAAAAGGCTCTGGAATTCCATCTTTCTTGGCACCTGCTCTTGTGTTGCTTGTGAGCACAGCTTCCTTGTGCCTTGATTGTGATGTTTTTCTTTCAGGGTCTAGCCTTGGCTCATTTTGTCTGGATCGCACCTTTACAAGTTGTGCTGCTGATGGGGCTTCTCTGGGAGATGTTGCAGGCATCAGCACTTTGTGGACTTGGATTCTTGATTCTTGTTGTTCTTTTTCAAGCCTGGTTAGGACGAATGATGATGAAATACAGGTGACTAAATAGTTACGGGTATTTTTCTCAAGAATTAAGGTGGTACAAAGCTTACTGAATAAATAAGCTGGAAAGGAATTGCTAGTAAGGCACAGCTAGTAAGGTTGATGTATTTCCTGAAAATTATTTCTTATTTAAATTCTTACAGCAATGATTCGGTGCTAAGGGCCAAGGGAAATTTAATTTTCCCAAGGTTCCTGACAATATCACAGCATTCTAGGCAATAGGGCAGGGCAAGGAGACACCTTCCCCTGTGTTTTTTTATTTTGATTTCAGCTGCCAGAAGAGTAGCCAAATAAGTAGATTAGAATAAAGTTGTTTTTTTTTCTGGCTTGGATTAGAACTCATGTTAATGAGAATTTAGAGTGTCTCTTCTCTACAGTGACCATTAAGTCATTTGAGGCAAAAAGAATGACAAGTATTAATGAAATCTCTCATTTAAACCAATATGTTAAATATATGCTGTGTTCTGGGCACTTAGAGGCTCACTGAGATTATTAAAGGTACTTCTGCACTCTATTATTAAATACTATTAAACTGCTCCCATCCGGTACTGATGCCAGCTGGACTTTAAGACAGCTTAAGAAAATTCTATCTGGATTGAGGTACTTCTGCAGCCTCTGGCCAAGTATTCAGCCCAAAGTGCCAACTACTGCAGCCCCCCCACAAATGATTTTTTTTTCCTACTGCACTGCCTTCCCAGTTCCATGCCAGGAAAACAACCCCCATTCACTTTCCTTTCTGTGGGCACATCTTACTGGGGAGAGGAAAGAGAGAGAGAGAGAGAGAGATGTATGTACATACACACATCCATAAACATACACATAAAGTCATACATATATAAATATATAGATAAAAATATATGTATACAAAGTTAAATAAATAAATAATGATAAAATAAATTGTTACAGCTGAAAGATCTTTACAGCTATAACAATATGTGAGTTCAAGATGAGGATACATCCTACACATAAGCTACTATTTTTACATATATGCATAAGGCTACTGTCCTCAAATAAAATGATTGATTTTCAGCTTTGTATTTTATACTGAGTTTTGCATAATGGCACATCTGTACCAGTACAGCTTTATAAAAGTCTTGACGGGTTATTTGAACAATATCGTAGGACGTTGTAAGTATTTTAGGAACTTGTTACCAGACTGACAAAAAAGTGCTATCTTCTGTAAACTTCTAGTTTATGGCATGAATAGATTACTTTATCTGTAGTATAGGTTATGCAGTGCTTACCAGATTTTCAATGTGATCAGTGCTAAACAGAGAACACAATTGTCTACAGAGATCAGCGAGCAGGAAAAATCAACGAGAGACTTGTAATTACCTCGGAAATGATAGAAAATATACAATCAGTCAAGGCTTATTGTTGGGAGGACGCAATGGAAAATATGATTGAAAGTCTGCGACAGTAAGTATTTATATTTGTCCATCTTGCATGCATGGCATATGTGTTTCCTAACCCAGCAATGAGATAAAAGTTTAGTTTTATTGTCATTTTATCCTGGTTTTTATAAAAACTGTTGGGTCATGCTGGTCCAAACAATTATTTTTAGCTGGTATGCTGTCTGTTTCCATCTATGTTATAATGGCCTATCTGAAGAAGAGCTTTGCAAAAATCATTTTACCCAGGAGTCATAGCTATTTCTCATATTTTTATCTGTAAATCAGCCATATAACAAACAGAAGTCATCTTTCAATGGCTCATTTAGATAATGTAGACTTCATTTGAATTTCATATCATCTGAAACTGAAATATACAGTTTTAAACTAAACTTTATCCATATGCAAATTATTTATTCTTAGATTGAACAAAGCTAATGAGATAAATGAAAACATTTGAAACTCGAACCCTGCTTTCCGTTTCCTTCTCTTCTCCATTTTTCAGAGGCCAGCAGACTTTTTAAGAGATGTAGGCATGGGACTCTAGCGAACATTTTTTTTTTAGTTTTCCTTTAAAGTGTTCTTTTTTTAACTATACCATTTGGCAGGATTCTTATTTTTTAAAAAACATCAAATGTCAATGGAGCAGAAAATAATAATTTGTTCACATTCCTGTCTAATTCTACCTCCTGAGCTGAAGAATTTATTCAAATATTACAAGTCTGTATAGGTGATTAGTTAGGGTTTTTTTTCCCCCAGCCTTTCCATCAGGGGCTAGATTACTTGCTGCTTAGAGTTGTTTTATGAGTCATTTCCATAAATATGATATGGTTACTGTATGTTTTCCTTAATAAATACCTTATTGTTTGTTATACAGAACTTATTGTAGGACTGGGTGTGCCATTATATTCTGTTTTTGAAAAAGAAAACTTGATGACTTAATATCTAGCACACTGTGTACAACTTATAAATAATAATAACTGCAGTTAGAATTTAATAGGAGCTCTACTTCTTTAGAAACTAGAAAGAATGGTAAAGTTAGAGCCAGCTCATATAAATCTTCTAAAGTGAAAGAAATTCACCCTAAGCTGAAGATCCTGTATTCCTTGAAAGTGTGATCTTGAGATACAATATATGAGAATAGGGAAAGGAAGGAAAGGAATTAAGAATAGGAACAGAAAGGAAGAGTGTTGGCAGGGAGGCTCTAATTGATGTTTATCAAATATATTTTTATTAGCTCTGGGAACACTAAGTTTTAAATTGTTTTCTTTTTTAAAGAAAAAGTAATAGCCATTTCTCATTTTCATTCATTAAAATGTCAGTCTGTTGTTCTAAATTTGTGTTGTAAGAAAGTGTATTTAACTTCCTTATTTGACTTCTCCAACTTATGCATGAATTTATACCTTAAATGTTCCACCTGTTAGATGATTATTTCAATTCTAAACAAGAGTATCCTACTGATTTTTCATGTACTACTAGAAAAGTATGTAATTTCTGACAGGGAACTAATTATTTGGAATAATAATGTTAGTAATAATTTATTAAATTTACATGCCGCCTGACTTCCAGTGACTTACTTCTGTCAATTAAAATCCAATCAGAATCATTTAATTGTCCCAGGTTTAGCCCTAATTTGGAGGCAAAGAGTTCCTTACCCCTATCTGCATGATGATCCAGATCTCAACACTGAATTCAATTTGCTATCTTCTTGGTCAGAGTTTTTTTCCTAAAACTCTTCATAGTCTGCTTTAGTGTTGGACCTCTTATCTAGTCTTACATCAATCAACTCCAAGGCTACTGAAATCTCTGGTGAAAGAGCTTTTCTTCTCAATACAACTTTGATGATGCATACTCTTTGAATGATTAACTTCATATTGCTACAGCATTCTACTGGAGTAAAGGGTGCTTTAAAGCAAAATCTACTGCTATCACTTTATTATGTCACTGTATAAAGACATATTTCTGTCTGGAGTAATGTTAATGAGGAGCTTTGTTATTTCCTGAACTGTGCAGATAAACCCTTGCATTTTGATGAGCCAGTGGGCAGACATTCTCTGTACTTTCCCTCCTCCAGTTAATGTGTCTTTCAAGACTCCTTTTTCCTTCTAGAAGTAATACAAGGAGATAACTTACCAAAATGCTTGAATTAATTTTTTTGGCAGCATTTAGTTTGATATCTGTAGGTCTAGAATCTTTTGAAAGCCACATTAGAGTTAAAGTGTAATAAATTGTAAGACAAAGACACAAGAGAACAGGGAAGTTGCTTTCACTGTTGTTGCTTGTGTAAAGTGTAAGTTTATCATTCTTCCTTAGCACAGACATACCCATATTTACACAGAGAAAAGAATTATTCTGGCCCTACCCATAGATTCTTTGACTTATATGGTTTTCTGAAATCCCTAGCATTTTGACAGCAAAACAGAAGCTGTAACAAATATAATTTGTCATAACTTGCCACCTAGATCTAACTATGGTTGCAGTGTAATCTGGAGTTGTAGAGTTCCACCTTGCCTCCGGAGGTACAGCTCTTTTGTAGCAGTAAGTCCCATATTCCAAAGTTAAAATATTGATTCACTCAGAGTATAGGACTGTGGACAGTTCTTTGAACCTAACATTCCTATTCAGCCCTGAAGCTTACTGGACAATCTTTTGTCAGTCGCTATCACTCAGTCTAATTGTTATGAGGAAAAAGGGTCAACTTAGGTATTGAGAACCATATGGGTCATCCTGAGCTGCTCAGAGGAAGGGTGAGATATACATTAAATAAAATACAAGTTGATTTAGGATTGGCCGCTGTACTTTCAACAGAGTTCTAATACACATTCCAAACTAATGCAACTTTCGAAACTTTATTATTCACATTCATAATTGTGTAATGTTTTAGGATGACGCCATTCACCAATGTAATTATTTTCAATTTTTGCCTGTCTTTGGACAGAAGTGAACTGAAGCTGACCCAAAAAGCTGCGTATGTGAGATACTTCAATAGCTCAGCTTTCTTCTTCTCTGGTTTCTTTGTGGTATTTTTGGCTGTCCTTCCATACGCACTGAACCATGGAATTATTCTTAGAAAAATATTTACCACCATCTCATTCTGCATTGTTCTTCGAATGACAGTCACTAGACAGTTTCCTTGGGCTGTGCAGACATGGTATGATTCTCTTGGAGCAATAAACAAGATACAGGTACAGTATCTAAATCTAATTCCCTGCAAGATATAATTTACTCCTTTGTGGTATCTTATCTTGCCAATTTATCATACAAAGTATGTTAGGGTATTATTTTATTGACTTTCGTTAAATGATATTTGGGAAACCAGTTTTAATTTATTTTTCTACTGTTGTTATGTGGAAAATGTGTATTATCTGAAGGCACTGCTTTCACTTCAAAAAAATTCTCCAGGCATTTGCTGTTGTGCTTAAGCTGGATTCACTTTTGACCAAGCATTTAAAAGACTGAAGCTTGTATCTAAGCTGCATTGTTTAAGGATGAAGCAAAGTTAACAGTGCTTATTTGTAGATCTACCTTTTACTGAACAAAAACAGAAAATATAGTTGCAGTAGATATAATAATGCTGAATCTCAGTGATTTCAATTGGAAAGTCAAAATACTCCTTTATTTACATTATTTTGTCCTAAATTATTTTTGTGTAAAATCTTTGGCTATCCTGCTATACTTCAGTTGACCATTTCCTTTATGCATAATATGATTTCTGTACAAGTTGAAAGGCCATATGCATCTTCCTTTCTAAAGGAGAATCCACCTACATAGCTACTTAAATAGTTTGTTTATTTAGTAACTATATTTGTATGTCATCCATTCTCATAATAAATGATTTAACCCCCCAAACCCATATAAAAACAAAATCATATAAATAAGCCATGCACACCCCATCCATAGATTATAAAGTCCTTCCTCCCGTGCTAGAAGGAAGAGAAAAGTTTTTATAAGTTTTCTGAACACAGGACGGGCAAAGCAGATAGAAGCTCCACTGAGAGGGTGTTCCAGAGAATGGGGGTGGCAATGAAAAAAGCCCAAATCTGAGGCCTCATCAAATGACAGTCCTGAAGTTGGAGGTAGTTGATTCTATGGGATCTGGTTAGATGGGTAGATGAATGCCAGAGGAGACAGTGTCTTAGAAAACCAGGACCAGAGCCATGTAGGTCCTTAAAGGTGACAGGTAGCACCTTGAATCATATTCAGAAGCCCCCAGGCAACCAATGGATCTTCCAAAGCTGAAGGTCACCTAAGTATATTGGGGCCCACCTATCATGACATTGTTTCACAGATGGGACCCAGAACATGCCCACCCTACCAGATATGGCAGGGTAGATATACTCCAGGTCCTTTCTGTGAAACAATGTTATCTAGTGGGACCCAGCAAGCATGTCTTCTCTGTTGCAATGCCTGCTTTATGGAACAGCCTCGTCCCTGAGATTCAGATGGCCCCAGCCCTGTTGGTCTTCTGGAAGGCCTTGAAGACCTAGCTCAGAAGCTGGGATCAGTATGCTAGTGGAAACCAGTATTTGTGGCCTGTTCTGTGTTTTGAGACAGTTTTGTGGAGAGCCCTGGTTGTTAAATTCTCTGTTTTTTCATGACTTTATAATGTGGTATTTTATTTCTGTGTTTTGTTAACTGATGTGAGAGTCAGGACGAGAGGGATCAAGAACGTGCTCTCATCACCAGAGCAACGGGGAGGAGTTAAGAAGATGAGACTGGCCCCTCCCTAAGGAATGCAAGGGAGGTTGGGAGGGTGACCCTGGAAATTACTCTCACTCTGAGAAGATTTCTGTAACGGGACTGAAGCCAATAAACCTTGCTGAATTGAGTCTGTACTGTCTCCTGGAGTTTCCTGGGCTAATCCTGACAACTGCCCAGAGTTATTTGATTAAGATGGGCAGCCATATAAATTTGTTAAGGAAATAAATATATTGCTGCCTGGGCTGCCTCATTCTATGCCAGCTATAGCTTCTGAATGTTCTTCAAAGGCAGCCTCAAGTAGAGCACATTACAATAATCCAACCAGGAGGTGGCTATGGCATGAATGACCATGAGCAGAGCCTCCGATCTAAGCATGGTCACAACTGGCACACCCAATGTAACTTTGTAAACACTTAAGGTTATCTAGTGCAGGGTTTCTCAATCTTGGTGACTTTAAGATGTGTGAACTTCAACTCCCAGAATTCCAGCCACTCTGGGAGTTGAGTCCACATATCTTAAACTCACCAAGACTGATCTAGTGCACTCTGCATGGATTTTCAAGTCCTGCAAATACACCTATGTGAAAATAATCACTTGTGAAATTTCTTTTTTCTTTTTAGAATACTAGCTGGAAAACTTACAAACCAGGACACATTTTTATAGCATAGCCATATCTTCTTAATGTATGCATTTTAAATTTGTGATATAAATTTGCTATTCGGCAGATTTCATGCAATTGTATGAATTCATAGACCAGATAACCATAAGAATATTAGACCCAGTTGTGTTCACGTTCACAGATATGTTTAAATTTCTGACAGATAGTGTTAATAGAGGTGAGTTTGGCTGGTTCATATTTATGATTTAGGAAGTAATAAGAATCCTCTTATAATAAGGATGTCTCTTTTCAATATTAAAATATTTTGTTTGGCATTTTTCTACCTTATGTCATAGCTTTTAATATACATTTTCACTGGTATGGACAGGCTATGTATTAATTTCCATCTTTTAATTAACATTATTTTGTGTAAGAACAAGAAAATAAAAAAAAAAACATTTAATGTCCAAAATTCAGTATACTGTGTTCCATTTCTCTTTAAAACTCTGACAATTAAATTTACAGGATTTTTTGCAAAAAGAAGAATACAAAACACTGGAATATAATTTAACAACCACAGGTCTTGAATTGGATAAAGTAACTGCTTTTTGGGATGAGGTAATACCATAATTTTGATTAATGTTGCATGACACCATGCTACAGCCTAAGAAAGCTGGCTGTACTCACAGTGTAGCTTCACCCTTTTATATATGGCAACATTTAATGGCTTTGGCAATGGTAGAAAAATGGACAGGAGAAAAAGTAGGTAGCAGCAGTTGCAGCTACTTCATTCTTACCTGAAAGTAAATGGTTTGCATTCTGACAACACTAATAAGTAGCATTATTATTATTATTATTATTATTATTATTATTATTAAGTCTTGTATTATATATCCAATTACATGTCTACACAATATATTGATCAATACTGATTTATGGAAAAGATTAATCAAATTTCCTTTAATTCACAATCTACATCAAATCATAGTTTTGAACCATGCTGGAAAGGGAAATTTGATCATGATCATAATTAAGTGTGCTATGAAATTGCTTAATTGCCAGTAATGTGTATGCAGAGGGAGGAGAATTCTATCTTAGAACAGAAACTATTGAGTTTACAGCATGGTTATGTACAAGGATATAAAGAAACCACATAGTTTGTTCTCACTATAAACTAGGATCTAATTCAGACAAGCTATATATTTTGAAAATAATAATAATAATTACAGTAAATGCAATAATTTTAATGGGGTAAAGAAATGGACAGAGGATATGAAATATAATATTAGAAGAATTGATATATCTATGAAAAGTTCTAGGATGTCAGAGTGTTGTACTTTCTCTCAGCACAACTCACCTCCTGTTCCCCAACAACAACAGTATTGTTATTGGGAAAATAGGAAGCAGGAGCATTATGTATACCACATGTACAAAATAAAGATAAGATATAAACAAACAAAAAAAACCCTATATTACTCATTGGTAATTTACAATTTGGAGGGTTATTTTTTTTCTCTCTTTCAGGGAAGCGGAGAGCTCTTTAACAAAACAAAACAGGAAAACGGTAATAATAAAATATCCACAGCAAGTGATGGCCTCTTCTTCAGTAATTTCACTCTTCATTTCACTCCTGTCCTTAAGGACATCAACTTCAAGATTGAAAAGGGAGAGTTGCTAGCTGTTGCTGGATCTACTGGAGCAGGCAAGGTAAAAAAATGCCTGATTGCTAAAATATAAACATGTTTATTCAGCAAATTATGTATACATGCTAAGGTAGGCTAGTATTGAAGTTAAGACACAAATATGATTCCGCTTATAGTAACATGAGCTTGAGTCTTGCAATGCAGAACCCATGCCATAATATCAATGTATTGTGCCATTCATTACCTCTGCAACTGGCAACTGATGTAGTTTAGGAGATCCCCGATATTTAAAATGTAAAAAAAAAAATACAGCTGAAAGAAAATGAAAGTTGGGACATTTTTTTCAAAAACACTGAAGAGAATCTGAAACTTAAGAGATATCCAATCCATTGAAGCTAAGGAATGAGAATAGGTAGGCTTCTTCTCTGTTTTGGGATATTATATACAACAACCTGGGCTCTGAATGTTATCCCAGCCAGGGCTTCATTTACTTACATTTATTTCTGATAAGTATAATGATAAGTATAATGTATCTTGACTCTTTGATAAGTATAATGTATCTTGACTCTTACTGTTCTCAGTAGCTTGTCTACTAGGCTTGAGCCTCAACTGCTAAGTCTTTCTATCTGTTTCCATCTTAAGGACGTCAAAAGCAGTAGGGATGTTTTATTCTCTGTTAAGAACTTTTCATTTTGGAAATACAGGAATAACATACAGAAATCAGCCTCTGTCTATTCAAATAACTTGTAGAGTTGCTAAAGCCAATTTTTGAATGGTGCTTGCATTTGCTCTTGATGTGTATAGCATTTCACTGTATTCTCAGTTGCTGATACATGCTGATTGCTAGTAGATTATTATCTCCAATTAAAGTAGATTCATGGCATTTGATATTGGAATATGTAATCCATAGCTTTTTCAAGTTAGTATTGAAATAAAATGCTACCTGAGATATATATCAAGAAACATAAGTTTCTTATAAGCCCAGATTATTAATATGGTGTATTAAAAGTTAATTGCACTTTTCAAAATTGCACAGGTAGTTACTAGATGTATGAGTTTCTTACAGACAGTTTCAGTTTCTTTTGCCTTTTAAACTTGAAACATTGCAATTGAGACACTAATATCTAGACTGCTTTTCCTGCTTTTTAATAATTTTATATTTTGAGCTATATTATAATTAATATGTTATCAGGCATTTAAACATTTCTCCTGTGTTGCTTGGTATGTCCCATTAATCTGAAAATAGCAGAATAAGAAGAGTCAAGTTTAGTAGAACCTGATGCATATGTTGTACACACTTAATGAACAAATATTAATTATTGCTAACAATTTCAATGACAGACTTCTCTTCTAATGCTGATAATGGGAGAGTTGGAACCTTTAGAAGGTAAAATCAAACACAGTGGAAGAATTTCTTTTTGCCCTCAAGTGTCATGGATCATGCCTGGAACAATTAAAGAAAACATAATATTTGGTGTTTCTTATGATGAATTCCGATATAAGAGTGTCATCAAAGCCTGTCAGTTAGAAGAGGTTAGTCTTCAATCTTTATATTTTCTTCATGCTTACAGAAAATTACTGGGGTTGAAGACAAAAAATGCATAAAATTAATTGTAGCACATTATAGGAAATACTATGTAAGATTTAAATAATTCAAAGATTTCTATAATTCAGGATAGGTTTATATGAGTCCCATGTGTGTATCATTAATTTCATTGTTGTAGCTACACATCTTTCCTGCTGAAGAAAGGCATTCTTGTTTCATACCTGATCTTATGAATGGTGCAATGTGTGTCAAGGTCACAGACCAATCTACACTTAGAATGAATATTTCTAAATAACAGTGGACCTACAGCTCATGTTGCAATTATTTTTAAAAATATTCCCCCATTATGAAAAATATGAAAAAGTGATATGAAAGTATAATCTGAAAGAAACAATATTAAGAAATATTTTTTTCTGAGCTATTTCACACTTTTCTGCAAGGTAATAATAAGCATAACTGAAGAAGAAATAACTGGGTATATTTTGTAGCCCACTAAAATATTATTGTTCCATGATGAACTTTATCATCAGGCACTCTGTTCTGTGATCCAGCTACAAAAAGTAGTAAGTGAACTATGTCACAAAGTCAAATGCATACCAGTTTGTGGCTGAACATAGTAATCAAGGAAGGATTTTTAAAGACTTCAGTATATTACATCAGGGGTTCAAAGACAGAGCCTGATTTAGACACACTACAATCCTAAATTAAACCTAATTAGCTCATTTAGAATGTTGTACAGCTTAGACATCTCATAGTTGTAATGTGAATCAATTCTTTTTCACATTAAGCTGTCTGACAGTCCACATAAAGCCATGCGTATAGAAAGTCAGATTAGCTTCTGTATATGCGTGTTTGGAACTGGAAATGCCTGTTTAAAGAAAGTGTACACTGTGATACCCAGCACTAACCCATCTCTGATGTTTTCCTGCTCATGTGTTACAAGTGCTGCAAGATAGCACTGTAGTATCTTAATTTGTTCTGTGAATATCCTGCTTTTGCATGTTATTCATATTATATCTTGCCAAGTGAAAGGTCGTGTAATTCCTCCCCCGTTCATGCCTTGGTTATTTGGCATCTTGAATTAAGAAGTTTGTCCATTAAAAGATTGACTGGTGTGCAATCTGTTCCTGATGAATTTATCATCAAATTTCACTTGAGCAATTACAGGAGATGTGTCAGGTATTTTATCAAATGCAATTATGCAGTTATGAAAGCAGAAACAAATAGTTTACATAACTTTCTAGGTCTGAGATATCAGGAGAAAGTGTTCATTCTGTAACATGGGATGAAAGCATATTTGGGAGGGTGGAGTATTTTATTTATTTGTTTTTGATTTTGTATGTAAAAAGTCTTGGTGTACTTTTCGGTATAAAAATACTTTCAGCTAGAATCAGGAATGCTTTAAGGTGTGCTGTTTTCTTAGAAGCACTATCACTGTACCTTACTGTATTTGTGAAATAGGTTTTTATTTGAATAAGGGGTGGTTTCTCTTTGCCAACTCATCTTAAACTGTTCCTGGAACTAGAAAAAAGCAAGGAGAACCCAAATAAATACAGTTGTCTTGGGAATTCAGGTAGTGTAGATTCTAATGAGAATGTAATAAAGCAGTCTACCCCAATCTCCAAATGGGTTGAAATTCAGTTCATACATAGGCAAAAAGCAGAATGACAGCTACCCAACCAAGAAACATAACATAACATAACATAACATAACATAACATAACATAACATAACATAACATAACATAACATAACATAACATTTTTCCTAATTCACATTCAACACAGTTGGCGTTACTTCCAAGTTACCACCCTGTGGCTGAACTGTTAATTTATCCATTAAACCTAAAAATTACAGGTTGCTTTCGTATAAAGAGCTTTCATAATCAGGACATGTTTTTATTCTAATACATACATTTAATGAAAGCAAATAGTTGTGTTCACCAAGAATATAAATTGTTAAAAATACAAAAATTACCAGTTAGCAAGGGTAATACTCCTACTGGGCCAAATGAAGTTTGACAACAATTGCAAACTTTTAAGCTTTGCACAGGAAAACAGTTTTGGATAACATAAACTTACACATTTACAAGTGGTATACATCAGGTATTATTCTTGTGGATTGGAGATTTTGGATTTGCTGTTGTATATTTAATGAATAAAGCTTCTTGAATGTGCATTCCTTTTTTTAAAAAATCACAGATTACAAAACAGACGAAGCTGTGTTTAAATTGCTTGTGAGAAAGTAATGCTGAATTATTATTTTTTTTTTAGAAAATAACCAAAGCTGCAATTTCAGACCAAAAAAAGTGAAAGATTTAGAAAACACAGTATTATTTAGATTAGTTCCAAGCCACAGTTTAAAGTTGTGGACATTAGATTTATGTAGTAGATGGCTATGTAGTCAAGTCCAGCAAAACATAGTGATATACATAGCATAAAAAGACTGAAAAATGAATAGCAATAAAGGCAGGCCAAAGGAAAAAAATGGGGAAAGTATATAACAGAAACGTTAGGGTTTGGGATAATTTACTCAAACAATATTGTTCATTTCTCCATGGTGGAAATAATAGAAAGAATTTTCCTATTCTATATAGTTGCTACAGATACAAGTATTCTGTGACTTAAGACCTGGCAGATCTAGTTGAGATTTTTTTTGTCTTCAGTTCACACAACTTACTAAACAGCTTAAGCATCACTTACTGAATTATTCCATTATGCTAAGCTATAATGTGGTTCATTTAGTTTTTCTTTCGCATAATATATTAGCTCTCACTGTTGCTTGAAAATGCAGCAAGCCAGCCTTTCATTCTCACTCTTTCTCATTATGTCTCCTTTTCTCTATCCAAAAGAAGCTAAGCTGCTTCCATCACAAACAAGCTATTGGACTCAGACAAGACATTTTTTTCCTCTTAAGTGATCTAGAAATGCAGCTTCTTTTCTCATGAACTTAATCTCTGCAAAATCCCTCTTTCCTTCTCTTTAGTTTCCTTTATCCATATCTTCCTATTTGTCCTATAGCCAATTTAGGGCGCATGACCCTGAAGCCATAGATCTCTGTATTAACCTATAGACTGTTAATATCTTTAAACCTCTTACCTTATTCCTTGGCCAGAATTTTCATTCTATCTCACTCTTTATCATTTTCATATTGAATAGAGCATTAAATTCCCTACAGCTTTGTCTTGCAATTTACTTTATGTTGCTAACTATTTATGATCTCTGTGTAGTTTTTAGACTGTTCCACTGGTTACAGTATTTATTTAGTAATCACATTTATACTCCATCCCAGTCCTGAAGGATGTATCTCTTAGCTTCAAATATCATTTAATAAAATGTATTGATTGATTAGTAATTGTAGTTTGATTTTTGGATTTAATAAATGCATAAGCCTATTTAATAACCTACAGCATTTGATCCCAATAGAATTAGCACAGTGGGGGGCCCAACTTTATTACTTTACATAACTTTATTGAGGAGTATGTTCCATTTATTTTATTGAGATTTATTTTGGATAAACATGAAAATATGAGTATGAGGCAAAAATCCATGTACAGAGGAACTGATATGTAAGTGTGAATACATTAATCCATTCAAAGGAGATGGATAAAGTAATAGTTACAGGTCTATTTGCTCTGACTTAATGTTACCTCTGGATTGTTACCTCAAATATCAGTTGTAAGGTAACAATGGTGGGAAAGGGGCTATGTCTCCATCATGTGCCCACAAGTACCTTAAGGCTTCTGGTTGGTCAATGTGAGAAACAAAATTCTGAATTAAGATGTGTCTTTCCTGGTACAGGAGGGCTGTTATGTCTTTATTTGTGTCATCAGCATATATTTGTGTCATCAACAATATATAAATTATTTTTCAAAGTATACTATTACAGGCAAATATTTCAGATGATAAATAGTAATAATAAATGATTTAACTGAATAACATTGTCTTTTTAGTATACCGAGTCTTAAACTGCCATTTGTTTCTTGATCTTTGGCAGTTTCTTTTCACATTCATCCTTAACATCTTTGATTTTGAGTCCAATGTAATTTTGGTTTTTCTATCAGGGAGGTTCAGGACTTTATTCTTTTTTCTTCTTTGTTCTTTTTGCTTGAGTTAGAACGTGCACATAAGCAGTTTGTGATCTAGTCAACAGTTACTCCCAGCTATATCTTTGCTGTTATCACTGATCTCTTCTACCTACTTGAACCAACAAAATAATAAAATTAATAATAATAATAATATAGGTAGTCCTTCGGGTTTGAAGAAGACACACTGTTGTTCAGTTCATCTGTGGGCATGGAAATGGCTCTGTAGTCCCAATCTGGAAGTGCAGAGTCTAGCACAATGGGTGCATTTTCTAATGCCAGTTAGAAAAAAAAGGATTCAGGAAATATCACAAATCAGTGGAAAGTTTAATTAAAAGGAAAACATTCAGCCTATGTCAATCATATCCAGAGAAAGAAGTCAATGGCTTTTTTCAAACTGAAGTTCTGATTCATCAGCTTTTGGGAAGCCTTGAAAGTGTCAAACAGAATGTGTTTAGGGGTGATTCAATAGCTATAATACATACACTTATTGCCAAAAATATATGCCAAGCATGACATGAAGCCTACTTAATAAACTAAGTATTGTGGGAGAAGAGAATGATTTTTTCTCTGGTTTAGAAACTGTTGAACTACAGGAAAGCAAAAGTCAAAAATAAGTTATTCTTGTAATGAAAGGAAGAAATTAGTAGGTCCGCAATGGTCCCATAAGTAGGACTGGAGTCATATCCTATTCAAAAAAGTTCAGGAGTCAAATACCATGTGAGGCACTCTTATCTGAATTTGGAATACAAATAATTTGTTAAAGGCTGATGCAAATATAAAGTGATGCAAATGTTGACAAAATGAAATAAATAGCAATTAATTGAATGTACTAATAATGTTCAGATTTACAATTGCTAACTAAATGGTGTTCTGTTCTTATGGCACACCTAAAGATGACACTATCTGGTATGCTGGATCTTTAAGCAAAACAAATTTCATGCTGTCAGTTATTAGAAAAGAGTCTGAACATGAATTTTCCCATTATGATTGCCTTATAATTGCCACTATTTCATTAGTAGCCATAGGTAATGCAGCCTACTCCAGTATAACTGGAAACACATGCATAATAATTTAAAGTTGAGTTACTTCTTTTCATTTTGATCCCGTATGCTTTTTGTTTGTTTGTGAAATTTTAGTGGGCTCTAGGAGTTTTACTCTAGGAGTTTTTCTATATATTAACATTGACCTCTTGGTCAATCATGGGAACAAAGTATTTCCAATAGAAGAGAATATATGTAGCTCAGGGTTGAACTGTGGAGTCCTTGGTGCTCTTTGAGCTTGGTTGTTTGCTTGCAGACGTTTCATTACCCAACTAGGTAACATCATCAGTGTGAGTGAGCGTGGGGTTTGCTCCCTGTTTCTATACAGTAGCTTGCCCTCCCAGATAAACAAAATATTTATTTTCTTAGTCTAAAACAAGAGCATTGTTATGAAAACTTACTATTAATTATTGTTTTTTTGAGTTAAGATATTGTATATTGAAAAGTAATGATGCTCTGAAAATGCAAAATTAACATCTTTATAAAATATTTCAATAGGACATTTCAAAGTTTCCAGAGAAAGATGACACAGTTTTAGGAGAAGGTGGAATAACTCTCAGTGGAGGTCAACGAGCCAGAATTTCTTTAGCTAGGTGAGTTGAAATAATGGTATGTTGTTTTTAATAAATAGCATGAAATTTTACTTGTTCTTGAAAGAATGCATTTTGTTGTACCATTTAATTTAATGGAGCTTACTTTCTGGTGAATGGATATATAAGATTACAATCTAATATGATCTTATTCCTGTATTTTAAAGTTTCATAACTGCCAATTCCTGCATTTTGCCTATCATTTCTTATTTAGTTAAATGAAAGAGAATTTGCTTTAGAAATTCTTTCAGACAAGAAGAACTGTGGAAGAATTTCTCTTTCCTTAGAAAAGTTCAGATACATTGTCCACTCTAATTCTCTGCCACAAAATCAGTTAAGAATTTTGAAGGGCCATTGATGTCCAGCTGTACTATAAATATTTATTTGAACAGATGAGTGCAATTACATAAGAATGTGATCTTTCTGCTCAGCAGGAATGCTTCCTTTTTAATTCAACTGAAAATAAAGTTGATGGATCTTTTTTAGTGCAGATCAAATGTTGTTTTTTTTTAATTAGGCTATATGGTATGCTATCCTTTAATAAATGATGAAGGGGATAGCTGGAAGAATTTTACAATTTTTCAATTGGCATCTAATCTGTTTTGGTCTCTTTTCAAATCAATACACAGCTATCTTCAGTTATCACAAGCATTGAAGTCCATAGAAGCATAGAAGTTGTAATTGAAGCAATAAGCTCCAATCAAATCTTAATACTTTATATAGTCAGCTAAAGTACTCAGGTTGTAAATCTTCAGAACTAAATGGTAATGTGGTATATTATATAAACATTTGGGATAAAAATCATGAATTTGCTGGACATGTTTTATCATATACAACAATAATACAAGATTGTAATAAAATCAAAATAATTAATCAAAACAGTGTTTAAGTTTTAGTGTATATTTTAATGAAAGCTAACTTCATTCCTTTGTCAATTATTTAGAGCAGTGTATAAAGATGCTGATTTATATCTGTTGGATTCTCCTTTTGGTTATTTAGACATGTTAACAGAGAAAGAAATATTTGAAAGGTATGATATGTTTTTATGTATTTGGTTAATTACTAGAGGAAATGATATTGTACCAGTGAGATAGCAATTTATGAATAGCAATGTTGGCATCCAGTAAAAACATCTAATAGAGAATTTCAGTTTCTACAATTTGTGCTTTTAAAATAATTTTAGAGCCTAAAGGTAAGAGCAAACAACTACTCCAATTCTAATAAATCCTTATACCAATTTCTACTTTATTATTCCTATATGAACATTAATGTTTTTAGTTATTATATTAATATGTACATATTAGTCATTCCACTAAGCATGATAACATTTTCTGCTTGCTGAACTTTCTTTGTAATTTAGCATTATCAAGTATATTATGGAATTTAAATGAATACCGTCCTTTACAAATGTTTGTGTAACTGAGCCTGAAAAAGATAATTGAAGATCTATTAATCTTCTTCATAAACCTACTGGTATATTATGACTTATTTTGCTGATCACTTACATAAGAGCCACACTCAATTAAAAACCCATTTGGAGTACTCTCCTATAAACTTAGGGATGGAATCTTGGGGAGTCAGAATAGAAAAGGAAATAGGACTACAGGGGGCTTATCCTGATGACCAGGTTGACCCATCTCCAGAACAGGCCAGCAATCATTTTCAGAGAGCAGGAATGGATGTCTTTATCCTGCTCTAAAAATGATGTCCTCAACTCCCAACCCCTGCAGCCAGTCCAGAAGGATATTGTGGCTGACAGTATTGAAAGCCACTGAGAAATCAAGGAACTCAAGGATGGATGCACCACCTCCATCCTGGGAGGATTACAGTAATGTCTCAGACAGACAGTCTTTCCCAATTCACATGAATATAAAAAAGAGAGGAGGGGAAGCACAAACAGATACGCAAGATTATGTTACTATAGCCAATCTAAATAAAAATAGTTTTTAGTCTTCCATGGAATGTATTTCTTGGTCTGTCTGCCTCAGAGGACTGACATCAAGCCACAGAATCTAGAATGTCAGGCAGGGATGATGTTGGGCAGCAGGGAGGGCAGTACTCCAGCAGAAATCCTGACTGTTTCCTAGAGCCCAACTTCAACCAAACAATCTCACATCTGCAAAGCCTCTGAGAGACTTCAAGGACTCATGGTTGACAGCAGCCCTGCCTCTTCTCTAAAGTCTCTGCTGATACAAAACTTAAAACGTGGGTGGGCACAATTCCAAGAGAGGAAAACCCCCTTCTGAGTCCAGCCAGGTCTTGGTTAGACATGCAAGCTTATTAGTTACATTTTATTAAACACGTTCAAGGGCAAATCTGGAGCTCATAGCAACTGAGGATCCGATAACAAGGCACTGAGGGTGGAAACCAAGGACCAGACACAACCTAGTTGTTTGTCCCTATATGTATGTATATTTTGATGCTTTAAAAAGCACTAGGAGAATTGTCCAATAAAGGGCTGCGATAACCTGCAGTCAGGATTTGCAAGCTACACTTCACGGTAGATAGGATTTTATTAAGCCAATTTAAAGCCATGTCAAAGAACGTAAGAAAGGAGTAACTTAATGATGCCCTTCATATATGCCTGGAAAGCCACTAGAGACTCTGATGGGAGATTAGAATCTCTAGTGGCTCTCCAGGCATATATGAAATCAATTCTTAATGGGAAATGCAAAACAGGATTGGGAATTGTAATAGTCAGATAGCCAGCATATGATCTGCCTAGAAGTATCATGTTCTTTCCCAATCCCCTAATTTTATTCTCAGCTAAACGAGTGTAGGATAGCTTTCTTAAATTGGAAAGCACTCAGATAATAAAGTCTCAGTCAATATGTAACACCTAATTTTAAATTTGCATTTTTCTTTCTTTTTCTGAAGTTGTGTTTGCAAGCTTATTGTCAATAAAACTAGAATACTTGTCACTTCAAAGCTGGAACATTTAAAGATAGCAGACAAGATATTGATTCTCCATGAAGGAAGCTGTTATTTCTATGGAACTTTTTCTGAACTTCAGGGTCAGCGCCCCAACTTCAGTTCTGAGCTGATGGGATTTGATGCTTTTGACCACTACAGTGCAGAAAGAAGAAACTCCATTCTTACTGAAACACTGCGACGTCTCTCTATTGATAATGATGGCATAGGTTCACGAAATGATAAGAAAAAGACATCTTTTAAACAAACTTCAGATTTTACTGAAAAAAGGAAGAACTCTGTAATGAATGCACTAAATTCTAGCCGCAAGTTTTCTCTCATGCAAAAAACATCACTGCAGGTCAATGGTAAGGAAGAAGGTCTAGGAGAACCAGTAGAAAGAAAGTTGTCTTTAGTGCCAGACTCTGAACAAGGGGAGGCAATTCTGCCTCGCAGCAATGTATTAAATCAAGGACCTACATTCAGAGGGCAGAGAAGACAATCTGTACTTAACTTAATGACCAGAACCTCAATTCATCCAGGTCAAAGTATTTACAAAAAAGGCAGCATATCAGTCATCCATCAATCTTCTGAAATAGACATCTATGCAAGGCGCTTGTCTCGGGACAGTGTGGTAGAAATAACAGAAGAACTTAATGAAGATGATTTAAAGGTATGTATTTCAGATTATTGTAGCTAAATGGTTGTCAGTGGCCCTGTTTATTTGACACACAGCTTGGTATTGTGAGATAATATTTCAAATTCAAAGTATTCATTAGCTTTTATTTTAATATGCTAATACACATTAAAGAAACATAGCTTTTATTTTATTTTATTTTATTTTATTTTATTTAGCTTTTATTTTAATATGCTAATACACATTAAAGAAACATACAAAAAGGCATACTTTAGGGGAAATTGCTTATGGAATTTCTAATTTTTAAGAGTAAGTGATCCTAGAATAGAATGGGACACACTGTTTTAACTACTAATAGCAATACTTCACACTCTCACACTCCCTTTTATAGAGCTGTGAATAGGAAGGAATAAGGAGGTAAACATTATAGAATTCTTAAGTATCTTATTGTCTAAAAGAAAGCTGGGAACCAGAATTTTAAGCATATCTAAATAACAGAAGGTTTTCTCATGAAAACGAAGGGTACAAACAGCAAGTAATTATTTAAAACATTCTAATTGTGTTCTTGATTATTTTACCAGGAATGTTTCTTTGATGATTCAGACACCATGAATACAGTCACTACATGGAATACGTACTTCAGATATATAACCATCCACAAAAAAATGATTGTTGTGTTAATTATGTGTGTTGTCATTTTTTTAATTGAGGTAAGAATATTGTAATAATAAATTCTACTATAAAACGAACTGCTTATACAACAATTGTAAAAGAAAGCAACAGCATTCTTCCTCCGTTTCATACACGCTGCATAAGATGTACAAAGGACAGGGCTGTATTGAAAAAAATGATGGAAACTTCATGTACAGTTAGTCCTTGTTTAACAGCCCTAATTGAGACTGGAATTTCCATCACTAAGTGATGCATTTGTTAGGTGAAACATCATGTGACTGCACCGCTTAGTGATGGTAGTTCCAGTAGTTCTGGTTGCAGTTGTTAGGCCAGGACTTTGTGATTGTTAGGTGAGGAGCTCACACTTCTCCTGCCAAGCCATATTCGCCTCTGCTTCAGCTTCCCCCACCCACCAATTTGCTCCCCCATCTCTGCCCTTTTGGCCACTCTGCACTCCACCACTGCCTACCCCTGTCCCCCAAACCAGCTGACCTTCACCATCTTCTTCTTCCTGCTGCTGATGAGGCGCGTCTAGCTGAGGCAGCTGCTGTCCCTTTGCAAAGCCTGCATGGGCCTCCCTGAGGCCTCCTTGTACGGCCTTCCCTCATGTGACTGCAGAGGCACTGCAACAGCTGTAACTTCAAAGACTGGCCGTAACCACCATTCATTCAGCACTGTTGTAACTTTGAATGATCGCTGAACAAATGGTCATTAAGCAAGGACTACCTGTTTAATGAAAACTTACCAAATGTATTGATTCTTGTATTATTTTACAAATTTATTATTATTTATTTTATTTATTTATTTATTTATTTTAAAAGTTTTGTATGACTGCCCATCTTAAAGCAACTCTTGGTGGCTCCCAGCAATAAAACTATAAAAATCATGAAAACATATAAAAACTAAAAACCTCACATCTCAAGTATAAATTTCTACTATGTTAACGTAGACACCAGTATGTTTTGATAGTCTCACTTTTTAAATGAGTGATCTCCAAGAAAATGCATAGAGAAATGCATAACCTAGTATGTAGCTGACTGCTTACAAAACACATTTACTGGAAAAAATTGCATATAGAAATGTATACATTGGGAGAAGCAAATATGAAAACATATACAAGTTTTGATTCTGGCTTTTCAAAAAACCCAGCAAACTATATGGAAACAGGATGAAATAAGATTGGGGAAATGAGTGAACTTGAAATTGAAAGAGGGGTACTTTAATTGTAGTTTGGCAGTCCTCTTTTACAATTGGTCACTTTATAAACTAGAGTAACACTGGACATAAAATCTTTGGCTGATTTTATGTATAAGCTATGTCCATTTCTATTACTTTTTAAAACATTTTCTATATCAAGTGCACAATATTCCACATTTATTCTAGCAATGGAAGTTAGGTAATCAAGCTGGAAACCATAATAAAACCATATATTTTATTTAACCACTTAGTAGATGTGGGTACTTAAAACTAAACCTGAAGTAGAAATGAAAGCTGCTATATATTTTTAGGCTTCATATGTTTTTGGCTCAGCAGGTGAAAGCATCTAGATAGGTTTGGCCTTAGAATTCTAGGGCTTTAGATTAGAGTAAGGTATCTTGAAGAAGCCAAACTACTTCCATAATGCTGCCATGAAACCTTCATGGGTACAATCACCATAACTTGAGCTTGACTCAAGAATCTTTATTTGTTTATGTACTCACTGGAGAATGTTAGTCTAATCATCTTGTTTCACAGGATTGTTGCAAAATAAAGTGGAAAGAGACAAAGGTAGAAAATATCCCTGAAAGAAAATCAAAGCAAGTAATATTAGTGGCAGTAGTACTGATAATAACAATAACAACAGCTATAATGAATTAACTATCCATTTCCTATTTTTAGGTGGTTGCTTCCCTGTTTGGGTTATGGTATATTAATCGGTGAGTATTTATGGCACAATATTAATTGAAGATTTATATACTGTATGCTACATAACTGTAACATTTTAATAGTGATAGGTTTTAACATTTAGAGACAAACTAATTATGGCATGTCTGGTTAGATGGCAGCACTTGATTGATGTTGATCTCAACAAGCTAAGATCTCAACAGGGTCTACTTACTTGGTATGCTAGGAAATGCCAAGAACAGGCTATGCAGGGAAGTTGAAAAAGACATACCACAAGAAGATAATGGGAAACCATTTCCATATTGTTGTCAAGAAAACTACACAGATGTCCCATGGAGTCATCAGGACTTAAGCTCTGGTTGAAGGAGTTTTTATCTTTAGCCATAATGTTAAATGCATGAATGTAATTAATGTGTAGCTTTTTCTGTCACATCAATAATGCTTTTGGGAAAGTTGAACAGACCAAGGATATTGGAAGAAAACACTTTCTCTCTTTCTCTCCCTGCCATAAAATGAAAAAACTGCTCTATGTATTTCAAGACTCTCCATTAACACCAAGTGGACTCCCTCTAATTTATTCCTGTATTTCAAATTTTCCTTTGGCTGCTACTTACATTTAAAGCACATGCAAAAGTAACACTTTTAGTCCAGCCCTTGCTTGGCCATACAAAGATAATTCACTGTTATGTGCTACAGCCCAATTCTGCGCTTTTAAAAATTCTTTTCAGTCCAATGTGTTTATTCTCAAATATGACCTGCAGATGTCTGCTAAGAAATATGTTCTTTGAATTCAACGTATGTAAATGTGTATAGGATATGCTCATATGCTTTCTCCTGTTGTCTTCTTTAGGCAGGGATGTTTTTTATAAAGATGGTAGTATAATAATATATGAGGAATAATAATAACAACAACAACTATTTTGATGCCTTGCAAAGTTGAAATAATAAGCCTTATTTCAAATACCTAATCATAACAAATTGAAAATTTTTATCAAAACTGCATTCTCAGAAACTATTAAATTGTGATTTCAATGCTAGCATCACATATTATATTTTTTTAAAATGAAACAATATGTGACTATAAATTTATGAGTGACTGTAAACTTATAATCATATGCATTTGTGTGTGTTTTATAGTTCTGCTGTTTCACTTCACCCAAATACAACCGTGTCAACAAAAAACAGATCCTCTGATGGATTGGAGAACACTGCAATTATTGTTACTCAGACTAGCAGCTTTTATATCTTCTACATTTATGTGGGGGTGGCAGATACCTTGCTAGCCATGGGCATCTTTAGAGGCATACCCTTGGTACATACTCTTATAACAATTTCTAAAACTCTCCACCACAAGATGCTTCATGCAGTACTTCAAGCACCTATGTCTTCCTTCAACAAACTGAAAGCAGGTAACTAGAACCAGCTCAATTTGCAATAGTTTTATATGTTTAGGTACTGTGAAATTTTGACAAAAGAGACATTTGTGGTTTATTTCATCATTCCATCATTCATTAATTCATTAATCCATTAATTAATTCATTCAGAATTTGTAGAAGCTCTCAAAACAAGTTGCAATAATCAATTTAAAAAAACCAAAGGTATTGGAGACAGATATTCAGCAACAGTCTTTGATAAAGACAGAGAGGAAGTACTTTGGATATTTAAGAATAGAAAAGATCAACTCTTAATTACAGTCCATTACCAGCTTTCACACATGTTTGCATAAGTGTGGTAAATTTAAAATGCAACAGAAATATATTAAATAAAATATTGCATTTATAGCAAAGACATGGGTTCCTTTAGGGGCCCCCAATGGATTCTACAAGCCTGGACCCAA
The DNA here is from genome assembly GCA_030867105.1 of Liasis olivaceus. Classification (NCBI taxonomy): domain Eukaryota; kingdom Metazoa; phylum Chordata; class Lepidosauria; order Squamata; family Pythonidae; genus Liasis; species Liasis olivaceus. The sequence continues at coordinate 27,239,082 of CM061355.1, read as the reverse complement.
AAATGGTTTACTTTGTGGCCGATACCAAGGTGCTTGTAATCTAAAAGGAAAGAAACATAGCAAGGAAGTTACAGTAGGTAGAGGTGAAATAATTCTCAGGTGAAGAACCATATATAAGGAACAGTGTAAGACCTGTCAAATTATTTCAGCTGCTCCTGATCCATAGCAGCAAGTATGTTCATGAGAGGGTCTATTCCTATGTAACATCTATGTAACACCAATGCTAGTAGACTCCACAGGTCACCCTGGCATTTTTACACACCTTTCCTATTGTCTGATAGGAGCTCTGCCACAATGTATAACGTAGCAACATTCTGTGTGGTGATATGCAAGATCAGGAAGAAGCTGGTTCCTAACAAATATTAGCAATAATTGTTTTTCTCCTCAGATTGCAGTGGTGCCCCCCCCCCCCGGTACTGGTTAATTGCTTTTTATATTTTTCCCCTTGTGTAGCTTTTTATACTTGTTTTATGTACCAATACTTCCTGCTTTATGCAGTATCTAGTATATTTTGCATAAAATAACTTTATAATGGAGTTAGTTTTATCTGTACTGTATATATTGTATTTTTATATAGGCTTCATTTGTCTATTATGTATCCTTATAATTTTTAGGACCTACTGGAGTGGTCCTGACTATACTTTGGCTGGTTTTGTATTGTCTGCCCTCTTCATTCTGTTATTTTCTTGACTTTTATACTCTGTTGCACCACGCTGGTCTTTGGCTGTAATAAAATTCATGTTTCCCTCTAGTAGAGCAAATGAAAGGACATTAGTTCAGGTCAATAACAAAAGTTCTCCAGTATTTTGGCAGAAACAAGGTCTCCAAATATTATGCTGACTGGATGGCCAGTCATTAGAGAGGATGGAGGGGATGTAGTATTTATGAAGTAATTATGAAAGGTTGTTATTTTTTAAAAAGACCCTTCCTTCTCTTCTTTGAAAGTGCTGCTTTTGACTGATAGAACAGTTATTACTACAAAAGCTGCCGTGGGTTTTGACTGGGACACCACAAAAGTCTTCTGGATATTCTTTCTAGGGCGCTACGTGAAAAAAATGTGTGGAAAAAGCATATGAAGACAAATCCCAATTGCCACTTCATTTTGAATTTGCAATTACAATGTATCCACAGTCACAAATTTATCCAACAAGATTTCTACCCCTGATTTTCAATTTTCAGAAGCATTTCACCACCCAAATAATCCAAGACATGTGAAAATCAAGTTTTTGTTTTACCCGTTAGTCTGAGTAACAGGCTACAGATCTAAAATATTTTGATTTGAGATTAATTATGTTCATATTCTAAGAACATAGCTAAGAATAATGTAAATGTAATGGGGAACAAAATATATTTTGGTAGTATGCTCACAAATCCTTTGTCATCCCTGAAGGAGAGAATCGAAATAGCCAGCAATCTTATTCTTTCAGTTTAATTAGCTTATGTGAGGTTTGAATATTTAATTATCTAATAAATATAAGTTCCACTATATATGAAATTTTCCTGCGGATTATTCCCAATCTTTGCAAGTTCACTAAAAAAACAAAGTAAGTAAGCAGAACTTAACTTCACTGCACAGCATACTATTCACAAGTGAGGTTCAATAAAAATGGAAGCAAAATTTTCTGAATTCTATCATAGCTGTGCTAGGTGAGGAAGAGACAACTGGTAAATCTGATGCTTGTTAAAACTCATCCATGATGTTTATAACCTGCCCCAAGCTTGAACGACTCTGGGCAGCATACAGTAACAAAATAAAGTTTAAAAATATATAACATTATAACTGAAAATATGTGAATTGTTACCCCATGTGTGAAAAGTCTAAATGTATATATTAGGCACATGTCCTCTCACCACTCTGAATTAGTGTATAAACCAGTCTATATAAAAATCTTCCTACAGCTAATCTGAATATAAACTAATCCATGATTAATCAGTGTTATATGCTTAGATATACTGCTAATAAGCTCAGGAATGTTACAGTAGAACTTTAACATGCGAATTACTCAAAACGGCCATTTATTCAGTTTAACCAATATTAATAAAATATTCAGTTGGTAAATTAACTTACTCCTTTTTTTCCCTTCAACATATAGGTGGAATACTTAACAGGTTTTCAAAGGATATAGCAATACTGGATGACTTATTGCCGCTTACAATATTTGACTTCATTCAGGTTTGTAAAATAAAAACAAATAGTGCAAAAATTCGGAGCTGTTTTCTAGAAGACCCAAACAGAACATATGAATTTCTGGTAACACAAGAAACAGCAGAAATCATGATTCTTCAGTTACAGTAGGATTATCTTGAGCTTTTTGTCCCTAAAAATACCTTTCGGTAAAACACTGAACAGTAGCACCTTAGACAAAAGTGAGAGACAACTACTTGCTTCATTCCAGGCTTTTAGAGAGATCTTGTTCTCCGTAGGATAGAGAATTGGGTAAAATTTGGTCTGATGCAATAGAATGTGCACCTCTGCTGGGGCGAGGGGAAACATGTGCCATAAAACAAATAACATGATTTACATGTTTATGCACATAGTGGAACAAAATGTGTAAGAGCAGAATTTGGGTCATGATTTCACCATGCATGTCATTTTTTCCATCATTGTGACTTGCTGGAGATGCTACTGTCCAGCAGGTTTCTTATCTATACTGAGGGGCATATTTGGCTGAATAAAATAATCTAATATTAAGAATTAATATTTCAATAAAATTCAATTATTATTATTATTTTTAAATTTCATCTTCCTGTTACTAGCCAAGCTTTGGTTATAACCAATTCTTTGTTGGTCAGAAGTCATAATTTAGCAACAATTCATGTCGTCTCATAAACTGGCCAGAAAATACCATTTTGCAAACCAATGTTTAAACTGTTTAAACTTAAAATTTAATTTAAATTCTAAATTTAAATTAAAAATTAAAGGTTTAAACTGTTTGACAGCAGCTCATCCTCTGTTTCTCCTCAAATCATATAAATCTTTTGCCCTTTTACTAAAATAAATATATAATTTGAAATAAATTCATGGTTCTTTCAGTTTGGTATATATGAAAGCAATCTCTCTCAGTTCAAAAACTCCAGGAATTCTGTAGGTGATCTTGAAAGTCATAAAATATAGTGACTAGGCTATCAAAATCTTGTGCCAACAAGATTGCAAATTGTGTAATTTTGCAGGGTAGAAATATATCATTAGGAGCTATGCCAAGATAACATATTTCAGAATGTAAGAACTCTCAGATACAGTGACCAATTTAGATTTCAAGGGAATGGACACTGAAAACAATCTCAAATTGCTAAATACCTGTGGTTGCCCTTCAGATATTTTGGAGTACAATTACTGATCTCACTGGGGAGACTAGAATTGTGACCCAAAACCTCTGAATGGCACCATACCATATGGAAGAAGGATAATCATATGGTAGCAACCTTATGGAAATTACCTCCTCATAACTTATAAAATTGTTGTGGAAAGTTTACTATATCAGTAGTATTTTTCTTTCAACCTGCAGTTAATGCTCATTGTGATTGGTGCTATAGTAGTAGTCTCTGTTATACAACCCTACATCTTCCTGGCATCTGTGCCTGTGATAGGAGCCTTCATTATGTTAAGAGCATACTTCCTGCACACATCTCAGCAGCTGAAACAACTGGAATCTGAAGGTATGATCTAATACACAAATAAAATGAACAAAGATTTTCTCTGTTGCTTTTCATCCAAGTCCTATTTTAAGATCCCATTCTCTCTGAATTATGTTCTATACAAATATTCAGTGCTTGTCCAGATGCTGATAATAAAGATAATGTTCAACTTTGGGGATGAAAAAAAGACAGCCATAGACATAATTGTAGCACAACAGAGAAAAATAGATTTGGCATATCTATCTGTCTGGCTGTCTGTAGAAAGTTTATATTAGTAAAGGGTTATTTTCTCACTTAGAACACTTAGCAATTCTCCAGTTTACTTACTTCAAAGTCCAAAACTGCCTGTAGACGATTTAATTTAAATTTATTGCGAGTGTATGTTGCTACTGATAGAAATGGAAAAACTTTATTTTCATACAATTTTCATTAGTATTTCTTACACTGAGATCCTGATCAAAAGGTATTTTGTGGCTTCAACAAGATCATCTTACCATTTTGAAGTGGATTTTCACAAATTTAATTTAAGTCTGTGGTATTCTTTTAAAATCACTGTCTCAGTGAACTGCTAGACACTGAAATATCTTGTTTTGGTAAATCACTTGGAATCATGAATAAGGATAGTTTTGCGTATGGAGCTGATATTTATTTGTTAAAATGCATATATTCATTAAAATGTATATATTATTTTCTTTTCCTCAAAAAATATCAGAAGCAACTTACAATGCAATACTCTCAAATACATAATAATACAATGATTATTTGTATTATTATATATTTGATAAAATGATTAATAAAAAACTATACTATCAAGTAGTATCAAAACAATAGATATTTGCCTGATGACTACATTCTGTGACATGATTACAACTAGAAAAGAAAATAAGAATATATGTAATGGAAATACAAGTATTAGTTATGTTTGAATATTTATGCAATTCATTTTTTAAAAAAGAATAAAGATATATTATTTTTATTTTCATATTTACATTCCTTATAGCTAGAAGTCCGATTTTTACACATCTTGTTACAAGCTTAAAGGGACTCTGGACACTGAGAGCTTTTGGACGGCAACCATATTTTGAAACATTATTCCATAAAGCTCTGAATTTGCACACAGCAAACTGGTTCCTGTATCTGTCTACATTACGCTGGTTCCAGATGAGGATAGAAATGATTTTTGTCATCTTCTTCATCATTGTGACATTTGTTTCTGTTGCTACTACAGGTATATAGCTTTGCTTTTATATTAAAAAAGAGAAAGGAGAGCAAGACATGTTACATATATAAACACATATAGATTTAAATAAATCTACATATGTTTATATATGTACATTGCACACTGATAGTGGTTTAATCATTGTGCTTTAATCAGGAACAACAGAGCTGAATGTATTTATTTTACCTTTTTATATAGCAAAATTATGGCCACCTATATTACATATATAAACCTGGGTGGCTACCAACAATGCACAAAAAACAATATAATGAAATATTTATCAGGAAAATACAAAAAATTAAAACAATCATGATACAATAACTGAGGCAGCATATAACAAACGCATGATGCAAGACACAACTCTTAATGGGCTCATCTGACATCCCAGCCCAGCGCCTGGGGGAAGACCTAGGTCTTCAGGGACTTCCAGAAGGCCAAGAGGACCAGGGTCTGCCACAACTTGGGGTGGGGATGGGGCTGTTCCGAAAGGTAGGAGCTGTGACAAAGGAGGTACTTGATTTTTTTCTGACCATATGTGTCAGAAGTTCTTACTGCTAATTTGCCAGTACAGAAGAGTGCCCTGGATTTAAGTGTTGCCCTTAATGACCTGACACCAGATACTTGAGGTATCGCTTCTCTTTCCTTCTGGGAAGATTTACCTATGTATGAATGTGTGCATGTATGCATATGTGTATAATTATAAGCTATCACAGCATACATATGCACACTATATTATATGCTAGAATTTTATACATGTCTTTTACATACAGGTAGCGGAGAAGGAAAAGTTGGTATTATTCTTACATTAGCCATGAACATTATGGGAACATTGCAGTGGGGTGTAAACACAAGCATCGATGTGGACAGTCTGGTAAGAACCTCAAACACTTCTTTGAAAGTAAACATTTTATTTTTTGTTAATTTCACTTATAGAATATCTTACATTACAGAATATGCGTTTGATATTAATTTTATAATTGTAGGTAAGTATGTATCGATATATGATTTGTAAACCAAATTGTTTTTTTTTCCCCTTCAAATTTGCTTCCCCAACATTGCATGTATGTTTCTAACACATCTTTAGTCTCTTGTACCTCAGAAGTTTCTTTTTACAGGCATCAGTGCGCAAACCTGCACAGTTGCAGTTTAGAGCAGTGCTGGAAATGATTAGCTTACATGTCAGGGAACTGTTTCAAATTGGAAAGTTTCAAGATGTATTTATTTATTGAGTATACCACCATAAGTACATAATAGACTCCTAGCAGTTAATGATACACAGAATATAAAATCATTGCTGTTTTTAACTGTTGTGAGCTGCTCAGAGATGGGCAGCTGTACAAATTGAATAAATAAATAATAAAACACAACAATAAATTAAAACTCAGAATATAACAATAACCTATCTACCAAACCAAAATTTCAGGAAACAAAAAAATCACTTGTATTTCTGGAATGATCTTCATCCTTAGAAGGGTAATGTAGCTGAATCTTGAAGGCCTGCCTATAGAGGAGTACAGAAATGGCCTTGAAGAAGGAATGAAAGAACAGTTACATAAACACCAACGTAGCCCTGAAAGGGAATAGGGAGCATGAAGGATTGTCCTGCCTTGATTCTCTTGGGGATAAGAGGGCAAGAGAGAAATTCTATCAGGCTTTCAAGATTCTGTTATTATACTCCACAACTATAAAGTACAGTTCGAATATTTCTCCTGGAGTCACCTTACCTGGCCTATCTTAAAGGGATGATCCTGCCAAAGCAATTGTCTAGTCAGGGTTACTCTGACTCTCTTTCTCATACTTGTTCTCTGCCTTGAACCAAGAAATCTTTTCTGTTATAGTCCTCCCTCCTCTGGATTCTCCTGGTCCTCTAGACCTTCCATCACACAGGAAAATCTTCCCATCTTCCCTGAAAGCCCTCCTGAACAATTCTGGCTTTACCCCTTTTGGAAAACCATTAAAGTAGATGCTAACCTCACTTTAGAGGGAGATGTTCCATAGAATAGAGATCATCACATAAAAACACTGGTTGCACTTCCCAAAAAAATCCCTAAACCCTTCACCTCACAAAACTGAGGGACTATTAAAAAATTTAAGAGTATACTGGATCAGTCAATTCCACTTGCAAGAGGCATTCCTGAAGACCTCAGGGAGCCAAACCATGTAACAAGTTAAAACCAGCACTTTAAATGTACCTGGAAGCCAATGCAGGATCTGCAACACAGGAATTATTTACCTATAGTAACTCTTGCCTGCCAACAAACTAACCACTACATTGGTGCACAGAAAAATGGCTTTTTCATTGGAAGAAAGTAATAAATATTTCTGCAGACCTCCATTGCAGCCATCATTATCGATACTGCAGACACAATTAGTACTGTGCAACTATTATCTATTATCACTACTCTGCTATTGCCATCTATTACATTTAATAGTTCTGAATGTACAATCCATTCTCCTGTATTTGCATAGCTTCTAAGAGAAAAAGACACATTGCTTTGGACTTCTACCTCACTTCTCTGGGGTATGAGAACTTCAGAGGGAAGCTGCAAATATTTGTCCAAATTTCTTTAGAGTGTGATTATTGGATACCAGCAGTGTTCTTATGATATGTAGTTTTATTTACATATACCTACAGATTGAATATATGAGTTGGAATTTCCAGTCTAACCCACACCAGATCTTAGAGATATCATGGAAACCATGAGGTCTTTCATAGAACTCACCAGTGTTTCCTTCCAGTCTCTCAGAATTGCCAGTTTCTTCTTACTCACAGATATACCCTTCCATTGTTTAGTGAATGAATCACCTGTGTGGGCAGAGAAAGTTCTACTTACAGAAACCTTAGTGATAGGAATTACAGAGGCACAAGGAATTCTCAGTGATCTTCACTAATTTTTAATTCCTTAATATGTTTTGCTTCTTTGAGCACCTTTTCAGTGAGATACCTTGTTTCAGTCTCCTGGAGAACTTGAGTGGGTAGAGATGTTCAAATCCCCCAATGCAGCCTCACTATTTCCAGTAATACAGGAAGCTCTACAGGCCTCTGGAGTTAATTGTTAAAGAAATTGAAATATTTCTTTTTTCAGGAATGAAATAATGTCAAGGTCTGATCATTACTGCATCCATGTTGTTCATTAAAATGTGTCTTGGATGAACATCAATACAAATAAATGTATAAACAACTCAGGAATTCAAAAACATATTTTGAATTCCTGAGTTGTACAAATATTTGGCTGAACCTGAAATATAATACTGTACCTTGTAGTACTATTGGCACAAAATAAATAATAAATAATAATAATAATAATAATAATAGTAGTAGTAGTGGTAGTAGTAGTAGTAGTAGTAGAAGATCTGGAGTTGGATAAATATTTGCATGTAATTGAAAAAATATATTTTGTACATTGTTTTTAATAACTGTGCTTTATAGCTGATTATTACTCCAAACAATACATTATTTCTCATATAAACACTTCTCATTCCAAAAGCACCATTTATATTTTGAACTTAGCCAACTTTTGTCAAGCCAATTCAATTGCCTTTTTATTTTCTCCATCAACATTTAGGGATAGCTTTGTGCCTATATTTTATTTTGTGGATATTGCTGTTCTTGTCTGCTTTAGTGCAACTGCTTATGCAGAGAAAGATAATTAAGCCACAATTTATTTTTAATTATTTATTAGATTTTTAAACGGCCACATTCATGCAACTCTAAGCAATTTACAAAAAAAAAAATACATAAAGCAATAATAAAAATAATCATGACAATATTAAATTATCTTAGAACTGGAGCACATAAACAATTATACAATGCTATCTAAAGTAATTTAAAAAGTCTTTCAGAAGAGCTCCATTTTTACTTGTTTCCAAAAGGCAGAGAACTAGAGCAAAACAAATATCTGATAGTAAATTATTCCACAAGAGTGTCATAGATGAAGCATATCTTCTCCTACCCTTGGGCACTCTGATCTCTCAAGTTGGGTATTACCAACAGGTTTTCCCAAGTTGACTGTATCAGGTAGGTTGATCCAGACTGAAAGAAGTGGTCTTGCAGGTGCCTTGTGACAAGCCACAGAGGGCTTTAGAAGTTAAACCAATACTCTAGATCGCACCTGGCAACCCATTGGCAGCCAATTCAAAGTTGGCCATACAGGTGTAATATATTCATGGTAGCAGGTGAGCTGCTGCATTTTATACCTAGGAAGTTTCTAAGCAGTCTTTAAAAGCAGCCCGATATAGAGAGTATTGTAGTCATCCAGCTAGGTGGTGATGATTGTGTGAGTTTCTTTTTTTATTGCAGCTTTATTGTTTAAAAGTAGTTGTCTCAGTCCATTTCAATTTCCCAGGATGGCATGGGCACATCTCCAAAGTAAATGCACAAAATTGAGTATAATATATTTTCATTAATATATATATATTATATTATATATTAATATATATATATAATCATATTCTGAGGCTAAAATGAGGAATACATGAAGAATGTTCTTGGTTTTTATTTTGAAACTTCTGACTGAAGAACCTGATCCAAGCTTAGCAAGTTCCCTTACCCATTTTAGAAGAGGGCACATATTTAAGTGAGCGCAGATTTACTCAGACTTGAGGTTGAACCATTTAAATAAATAAGAATTAAGTTAGTTATTTAAGCTCCAGTGATTTCAGTAGGCCCATTCTACGTCTTGGATCTAAATCTATATCCAACCCACTGTTTTCAGACTGCATTGCATGAGAAACAGACTAGCAGACAAATAATGAGCTAACCACAAAATCTTCCTCTATTTCCCCACCATTAACAGATTCTTTCTCATAAAATTTGCTTTCCCATGGAGAACTGCTCACATTGTTGTCTTAGAATTTAAAAGGTCAGCATAATAACTATGTTTAAGAATGTGTTGTTAGTTTAGCTACTGAATTAAATACAGTACAAATATGCCATCTGTGTATTTTAACCCTGTTATCAGTGAATAAAAGATGATGAACATTTTTCCATATGTGGTGGAAATGTTCCAGATCTCAACAATTCTGAAAAATTGTTCACAGTAGAATGTAACAAATTTTGAAAGCTGTAATTCCATTGTAATCTGAGATATTTTTATTAAATTTCACTATATGTTCCTTCCAAATATACTGAATTGGCATTGTATATACTAATCATGACAAGATTTCTCTATGGTTTTTATTGGAAAAGTTATTTGATTCCACCTTTGGAAAAATGACTAAATTATGGGAATATGCCCTGTATCCAAAATAACTTCATAAAAAGCAAATTTGATGTTGAATTTAATTCTAATCGATTACAATTTTATATACAGACCTGTGCTATATCCAGATTTGGGTTTTCTGATGTATAGTGTTTATGCTTTAATTTGATATATTACTTTCAATACTAATGCATTATTTATAGTTTTTGCTAATGGTTTATACTGTGTTAACCAAATTTTCAGCTTAAAGCTCTATAGGGACTTTCAGGTTTTGTTTAGAAAACAGATACAATACATTTTATAATACTATAAGTCTCTAATGATATACTGTAATATAGTAGTCTTTATGGTACTAGATTTATTGTATATCCAGCTATATTTCATTCCCTGTATTTTATCTTTTTACCTTTTCATAGGTTCTGTATTCTTCTTTAGTAACATTTTTCCAAAAACAATTAGTTTAAAAAATAATTTTAAAAAGAGCTGTTTTATTTTATTTTATTTTATTTTTTGCTTTGAAATGCCATTTTCTGTGGATAAAATTTCTAGTAATTTTATCCACAGAAAAATCCAGATCTCTCTTTCAGTAATGATTCTTTCCACATAATGGTATAGGTTCTGTACTCCTTGATTACCTGTAAGGAAGTACGGGCATATACCAGTGTATACTATTTGCATCAATTCTGGGAACACTTCTAAATATTGTAGCAATCACTGGAATTATTTTAATCAAATGTAAAAGAACATGTTCTTACATTATGCATTCATTCCATATTATATGATGGAAAATACATTTTATTTAGTCCTCAGCTGATTATTTTCACAATAACACTACAGACACTTCCTCGAAGAATTTTTTTGCTAATTTGAAAGGAGCACCAGATTTCTGTGTTTTGGCATTTTAGCAATCTTGGAGGGCTGATACTTGAGAGCTAAAGTGCTAGAGAACTCCTTTAGAGCTGCAGCATAAGTGGAAGCATTGAAGAGCTAAGGAGAGAAGCAGTTGGAGGAAGAGATACTGTGGCTGCATTTCCCCATTGTAGGGAACTCTTTTTGCCAGTCCTAAGCTTCAGGTCCTGTATGGAATTGCTAGTGTTGACACTTGGAAGCTCTCTCTTCATAGCTCAGGCTAAAAGATGGGGGGGGGGGGGGGGAATTGAGAGCTTTTATCAGTTTCTTTCCCCAGCACTAAATTTGCCAAGGTGTAAAGTGCAAAGATATTGGTTGGTTGCAGCTGGACAGTGATTTTCATTCTTCATACTCAGCATCTCCAAGCCAGAAGATGAAGATCATCACTGAGTTTAGGGAGCAAAATGCTGGCAGTGTTAGGGTAGCATAAGTGGGTTGCAAAAATCAGGATCACCACTAAATGACAGCAAAGAAATACAGAGTTATAAGAGTTTGTTTACATCTAGTGGCCATCCATACATTGGCACCCCAGATTTGGTACTCTAAACAGTGTGGAAGTGCTCTTATTTTCAGTGACCAAGAATTCCTAAGGATTGGGGGGGGGGGGGGGTCATGAAAGAAGGAACTGGCTTGGGAAGAAAGAAATGTCAGAGAGTCCAAATAATCTGTACTCACAGTTTGAATAACAAAATATAGAGATAAGTTTATTAACATCAGATGTTCTCATCCATACTTTCTTTTTCTGTGATATCAGTCTGTATTTGTTTAACCAACAGATATGTTAAGGAAAGCATAGCTTTTAAGATGTATTTGCTCTGATTTTCAGATGCGGTCTGTGAGTAGAGTATTTAAATTCATTGATTTGCCAACAGAAGAATCCAAAACTTTACCGGCATCAAAAAATAAGGAGCTTTCTCATGCTGTCATAATTGAGAATAAGCATGTAAAGGAAGAAAACCTCTGGCCATCTGGTGGGCAAATGACAGTGAAGGATCTTACTGCTAAATATATAGATGGAGGACTGGCAGTATTAGAAAATATTTCCTTTTCAATAAGTTCGGGACAAAGGGTGAGAATATTTTCATTTAAACCTCTTCCAACCCAAAAACTATGAAACAAAAGATCTAACAAAGAGTGGCAATAACTATTAAGATCCCGTAATTCCTGGTCAGAAGTGCATAAGGCAGTTTATGGGGGTTGTTGCTAATAATAGATAGATGTAATTTGTAGAATGTCATAAAGTTTGACATTACCATAAGCCTAGCTGTTATCTGAGTATACAGACCTACTGGTTTGAGCTAATGCCCATCATAATCCAAAATATCTGGGGGATGCTACTTTGGAGAAGAAAAGAGTGTTGCATGATATTTTGAGAAAAAATGCTGGAAGATTAAACTTAGATATGCTCAGAGCAATATATTCAGAATAAGTTACTAGGCTATACAAACAATATCCTCATGAGTAAAGCTTAAGAACTAAAAAGATTTCCATTTAAATAACAACAAAATAAAGATGGCATTGACATGGTTTTGAAACAGAATATCACTAATATATTACTGGCATTTCTACAACTGATTTTCTGGCAGAGGCATCCATGTGTGTATTGGTGTATGTGTGTGTGTCTAAAAATCAAGATTGTTGCTATGACTGTGACACTTGTAAAAAAAAGGGGAAGGGGTTTGATCACAGAGTCGCAGCCACCATCTTGAAGTTTTTAACCCCCATCCCCTTCCCCATGGATGTCCATAGTTTCCAGTTTTTTCTGAATATGGTTTTTGCAAATCAAGGTTAATCTTCTTTAAGGTGACAGAGAGAATATCAGAAGACCAATTCTACTATTGATAAGTTGGGGGAAGAATTATGTGAATTGCATATATCAACAGAAATAGCATTGCCTGCTTCTGTTGTTATTTTAGTGGTTTTGAAATATATTTTAATACAAAAGCATTCTCTCTTGAGCTTCCTTTTTGTTGATTTCTGAAGAGTATATCTTCAATTTGTGAATACCAGTTCCTTCAATAATTCATGTTCATCAACATTGCAGGTGGGCCTTTTAGGAAGAACTGGCTCAGGGAAAAGTACTTTGCTGTTTGCTTTTTTAAGACTCTTGAATACAGAAGGAGATATCAAGATTGATGGTGTCTCCTGGAACACAGTCCCCGTACAGCAGTGGAGAAAAGCATTTGGAGTAATACCCCAGGTAAATCTGTCCTGGTTTGTGAAATTAGATTTGCTGTAAATAACTTTACCTAGCAATTTATTTCATTCATATAAAACTTTCAGATGCATTTCAAGTTTTTCATTAAGTTAGAAGTTAGACAAACCAAGGAAAGAACATAAGTTGCTTGGATACAGTTGTGAATCTTTTCCCTCATTGTTTTGGTTCAGTCATACATGTCTGAGTCTGAGTTTCACTGTGGCTTCAGAGTGGACAAACTCTAATTGTACACATTTTGTTCACAAAGAAGAACTGAAATGCAGTTCAAATAAAATCTATTTGTAAGGCAAATATGTATGCAAATTATAATTTGCCCAATTCAGAAATCATGACACACTAGAAAAGTAGTGGACAAACTGAAGTATATGACTGGAGAAGGAAGCACACAAAAATGTCACTCTTTTGGATTAGGAAGTGGTTGATTTTTCATCAGTTGGTCCATTCCTAGATCTGATGAGATTAACTATTGAACTGCTTTTAAAAAATCCCTCAGGACTCATTGAAGAAATGGGATGTACATACTAGGCTTTTCTCTGAAATAGTAGGCATATAGTCCAATGTATTTCCAATGGTCAGGCATAATAGGAGTTGTAATCCAAAAACAATGGAAATTATAGCTTCCATTCTCTTACCCAAAACAGAATGGGAACTGGGATTATTTCTGTCTAGTTATTTTAATTTTCCTACACCACAACTACACTGCAGTCTATTCTGTTGTATGTGTTGCCAATCTAGTTAGACATTACCATTCAGTTGCAACAGGTATGCTGTTTTAGTTTAGTGATTACTTTCCAATTCTGCCTGACCTTTAGTTTCCTTTAGTGAATCTTTCCCAATTCTGGATATCATTAAGTAATTAAAGTTACTAAATGACAGGCAGAATTGATTACATTGAATACATCTGTTAGGATGTATTCCTTTGATAACATATCCTGTTCCATGTTAACTCTTGTTTTCTTATTGCTTATTCAATATTCTTAAAAAGGAAGAGATATTTCTAATGTTTTCTTAAAAGTTTGAATTGGCCTTTATCCTTCCTTGTGTGAATAATTAAAGTAATGCTTTCTTCATGTCTTGAAGGGGTTAAAACAGATATTCCACTTCAGGGGTAAAAAAATATATTTCCACGTGCAAGCTATATTTCATAATTTTCTCCTTGTGAATACAGACATAGGGAAATAAAGAATTAGTCTCAATGAAATCCAAATAATTTAAAGCGGTCCTGATTAACTCATCTTAATATTAAAGGCCATGGCCAAAAAGAAAAAAGTGAGTGGACAAAGAAAAATGAATTATTTATTTTAATTTAGATTTATTTAATTAAATACTGTTAATATAGTTAACTGCATTCAATTAGAACAGTAATATTAATATTACATTCTATGTTTCTATATTTTTCTTTTCTCTCTTACAAAAATTTACAAAGTACAACCAAAGTGCTAGACCTGGACCGGTCACAGGCTTTGGTAACTGCTTGCAGTTTTAGGAACTGCAGTGATTGATAGACAGGCAAGCAGGCAGACAGATCCATCACTAAAGCTGGATCCAAGTGAATCTGTTAGCAACTGAATGAAATAGGAAGGGAAACTTTGGCTGTTCATATGTTGAACTCCAGTTCATATCAAATCAGCAAGCATAGGAGTCCAGGAGAGGGGGAAATGATGTCACACATATTATGACATCATTGCACAAATGATATGATTGTGTCATGACATGCCTGATGTCATTTTGATGTATCATGGCTTCTAATGTATTGTTATGCCAGCAAGGATGACTGATCTGAATTACTCACCTGCAACTCTAAAGATTTGCCATCTGGGACAAAACAGTACAAAATATTGTAATTCAAATATTAGTGGATAATTAGCTTGATATGACTTACACGGTGACATTATTTAATTATGCACCTGATTAATTATGGCTATACTACACTTATTTTTTTTTCCCCTAAAAAGTGACATGCAATTATGCTTGATACAGGAATGTAAAAATATGGCATTTTAACTTTGATAAACTTTATGTAACTCAAAAGTTACAAAGCCTTGGATTAGGCCAATAAAACAATAAAACATGGATCTTCTTCCAGGTTCTGAGTTAATATGGTTCTGTGGGCCTTTCTGTCTATTTTTGTTTCTGCTGGTGAGAAGAGTTTGGCTGTTGTTCCCTCTGGATTATGCTATCTTTTGGGTTATATTATTTTATAGCTCTTACATATATCAAGCCTCCCGGTGACATTTGGAGTTGGGAAGCCTAGAAATTTATTAATAAACAAACAAACTTTAAATCAAATAGGCAATGAAAGCAAAGGTGACAAAATCATAACAACAATGATAGAGGGCACATCCTGCTGAGATTTTAGTGGTCAAGAGGTTGAACTATTAACCGCAATCAGGGACAGGGCTAGATATAATGATTTACAGAATGTAAGAGATATAGGCTGTAACAGAAAACTTGAAGTGTAAACAGGAAGAATTTTAAGCAATGTATGCTTGTGTTGAGATAATGATCAATCTTAGTTGAACTCCATCTGAGAGACTTAATTTCTGCCGTGATTGGAGAAAGACCCAGTAATGCTGAGATACGTTGAAATAGAAGCAAATACGTGTAGCTCAGGGTTGAACTGTGGAGTCCTTGGGGTTCTCTGAGCTTGGTTGTTTTCTTGCAGATGTTTCATTACCCGGCTAGGCAACATCTTCAGTGCTAGAATGGGATGGGGTTTGCTCTCTGTTTATATACTGTGGCATGCCCTGCCAGTGTTGGTGGGGGTGTAGGTTTTGTTTCATTTTATTTTTTCCCTCTGGTAGTTCCTTGATTAGGTCATTGTTTACTGCTTAATTGTATGTCTGGTGTTAATCTCTGCTTATCTGAGTGATGATTGCTGGTGAGGAGATGTCCTGGTCTTTTGTTTTCCTTTCTATTGTCTCTTTTGAATAATGTGTAGATGTTGTTTATGTGCCTCTTGATGGCTGCCTTGTCTGAATACCAAGCTTCCAGGAATTCCCTTGCATTTTTGCATTTAGCTTGGTCTAAGATGCTGACAGTTTCTCAGCTGAAACTATACTTAAGTCTGTCCATGTGTTGTGAGATTAAGGAGTTTTCATCATGTCTTCTGACTGCTAGTTGGTGTTCATGGATGCTCTCTGCAAGCCTTCTGCCTGTCTGTCCTACATAGTGGTTGTTGCAATCTTTACACTGTATGTTGTAGATGGCTCCTGTTTTTTCTTCTTGGACTACTAGGTCTTTTGGTTTGCTTAAGGTGTTTTGGAGGGCTTTAGTTGGTTTGTGTGCTATGGAGATGCCATGTAGTTGTAATAGTCTGTTGGTGGTTTCTGAGATGTTTCTGATGTATGTTATCCTTTTCATAGCTTGTGTTGGTCGTATTGTAGTAGGTTGAATGGTCAGGCACTTTTTGATAAAGTTGTGTGGATATCCATTTTGTTGGAAGATGTTGTATAGGTGGTCTGTTTCCTTCTTCTGCTGTTCTGGGTTGCTGCAATGCGTTTGTGCTTGTTTGAATAATGTTCTTACACAGCTCCTCCTGTGGGAGGTTAGGTTGTTACTTTGGTAATGGAGTACTTGATTAGTGTGGGTTGTCTTCCGATAGACTTGGGTTTCTAATTTACGGTTGTTTCCTCTGCTGATGAGGATATCCAGGAAGGGTAGCATATTGTTGTTTTCTTCCTCTGTGGTGAATTTTATTCCTTTGACGATGATGTTGATGGTTTCATGTGTCTTTTCTAGTTTTTCCTTTTTTATTATAACAAAGGTGTTATCTATCATCCAGATAAGCAGAGATTAACACCAAGATTACCACTAGTCATACAATCAAGCAGTGAACAATACCATAATCAAGGAACTACCAGAGGGAAAAAATAAAACGAAACAAAACCTATACCCCCACCAACACTGGCAGGGCATGCCACAGTACATAAACAGAGAGCAAACCCCATCCCATTCTAGCACTGAAGATGTTACCTAGCCGGGTAATGAAACATTTGCAAGAAAACAACTAAGCCCAGAGAACCCCAAGGACTCCATACATTGGAATAGCAATGAAAAAGCAGAGAGATAAATTCAAGGGAAGAGGAACAAGAAGGAAGAAAATATGGAGGTAGACTTGGCCTTTTCTAAAGCCCAAGATAGTTTTGAGTAAAACAAGGGAAATGAGAAGAGGGTTTTCTTCTTAAAACTATTGTAGCAAGAATAAAATGTAACAAATGTGACAAAATATAACACATAAGAAAAATGTAAAAAAATATGGAAATATAAAATTTTCAAAACAGAAGTTAGTAATAGATTTTGCCAGATTAAGAAACTAAATGGAAGAATTATCTTCTGAATTCAGAATAGCAAAGGAATATTTACAAGGCCTCCTTTTGCAAACTGAGCAGTGCTATTAGGAAAGTCAGCTGTTTTAGGACATCAGAATACATCACGTCAGGCATGCTAGATAGCTATTGGTCAGAGATATTGTAGAAGTTATGAAGATATTGCTTTCTTTTGTGAAAACTGGTTTCTTCAGTTAAATTTCTTGGCCATCACAGGATTCCCAACTATTTAATTGATTAACACAGAGCCAGCCAAGTGTAAACATAACTATGCCAGACATAGTTTCTCTATTGTATTAGTACCACCACGCCCACTAATCTCAAGAAACTAATCCCACAGAGAACACAGCTAGTTCCATTAAGTTTCAGAAACCTGCAGAAGCATAAGAGACATAAGAAAGCAAAGCTCTTAATGGACAGGCCCTGCCTCAGGGAAGTTATTTTTCTCTAGCCAAGAGTAGATTTTCAAATAATGCTCCACACAGACTTGATAAAGAAAAACATGTGCTCCTTTGTCTCAAGAATTTATCTTGCGCCACCAATGCTGTAGTTCTGTAGTTCTTAGGATATATTCCCAGGAACCACAGGATTATGTGGATTTCCTGTGGAAATGAGAGAAAGACTTTCCTACCATCATCTCATGAAACTCTTGGTTCTTGGGTTGAAAAGGTATATGATGTTGGTTGAGGAGAGGCAGTGGGCCTTCAACCATTCCCTTTATCTTGAGGAGAATTTAGAAACTTGTTCTGCAGTACCACATTAACCTAAGACTGCAATTCTGTGCATCTATACTTGAAAAATAAGGTTCATTAAAGTAAGTCAACATGCATAGATTGATTTGCAAGTGTGCTATTGCAAATGAGTGCTTTGAATATGTACACAGTACGCTTGATTAAAGATCATCCTCAAATGGCAAATGTTGATATGACAAATAGAAACATGCCTCCCTCCTTAGTAAAATCTACCATTTTATTTATGTATTATTTATATTTAGTATATAATTATTTACATGCTGTTTTTCATCCCACGCAGCCCCCCCGCCCCGCAGTTTCCAAAAGAACAACTAAAATGCAGTAAAAATCACTGAGCAAAAGAACAGAATAAAACAGCCCCAGCTTAAGCAACAGGACTGACGAAAGACCAAAGCAAAAGCTTAGCAAAATAAAATGATCATAGCAGCTCACCTGAAGTTTGAGAGGAGGGAGACCTGTTGGACACCTCTTGGGGAATTTAATGCCATAATCTGGTGCCACAGTAGAGAAGGCCCTACCCCTGTGCTGAGAGTAGTAGGTCAGTGCCTCTAATGCTGAGCAGAGTTGGGATGCTGATCTGATTCTAAGTTATGGTTGCCAATCATTTATTGTCTCAGGCACAGGAAAAGCCACTAAATTTGTGGAAACCCAACCCATATTAGGCATAACAGAATTAGAAAGATAGTAGTTTATTCTATCCACATATTCTAGCTGCTATTTTTTTGCTGTAGAGGAAAGGATTAGTTCACAGGCTTTTCTGTATATAGTGTTTATTTAACATGCCAAATGGAGGAAAAGCAATTAAAAAAACATATTCTGTGAAGGAAATGACTGCCAAGTACCTTTGATGACACAGAATGTGTCACAATTGTTTCAACTTCTTGGAAGAGTTATGAAAGAACAGAATAAATCATTTTCCATCAGTTGGATACAGGTTATTCTAAAAATTTAAGAAAATAAGCAAGTATTGAATGTGCATTGTGTAATCCCCATCCACTTCTAATTGCTGGAATTAGGCAGGGAAAAGAAGAAGCTAAAGTTTCAGCTTTCATTACAGCTACCAGGAACAATCTTAGTAGTTTCAGCAGGGAAGATCAAACTTAAGAAATCAAAGTAAATCCTTACCATACCACAAAATGACCCAGTAGTAAATGTCACCTGGATTGTTAATTATTTACTGCTTATAATAATTAAGGAAGTAATTTGTTATGATCAAACACCACCAAGATTGAATAGGTAGGGTCTCCTTCAAGTTGAGCCTTTTGTGACTTGATGGGCACACCCGTGTATTTGTCTTGGCATAGTGGCTTGCTATTGGCATCGTCTGTGCTTTCTTTTTCTTCTCAGTCTCTCTCTTTTCCTGAAGGTAGTTATGAATCCTGACTCAGATTAACTTCCAAGCCTAGAGAAGATCAGCCAAGTCCTGCAATAGAACTCAGTATAATAAAGTTAACACAGAATTAAAACTACAGAGGACTGAAACATCTTAATTTATATCATCTTAATTTTTTTGCTGTAGAGGAAAGGATTAGTTCACAGGCTTTTCTGTATACAGTGTTTATTAAACATGCCAAATGGAGGAAAAGCAATTAAAAAAACATTCTGTGAAGGAAATGACTGCCAAGTACCTTTGATGACACAGAACGTGTCACAATCGTTTCACCTTCTTGGAAGAGTTGTGAAAGAACAGAATAAATCGTTTTCCATCAGTTGGATACAGGTCATTCTAAAAATTTAAGAAAATAAGCAAGTATTGAATGTGAAATCACTGAATTCAGTGAGACTTATTAAATATGTATCATACTGTTTATCTATAATACTTATCCAAGGAAACAAATCTCTGATTGCACTTCTTTGAAAATTATCACTGCTTCAAGTATCTGATTTGTTAATTTAAAGAAAATAGCTTGTGTTAAATTTGTTATTTTTAGCTTGTGACATTATTTTCAACAATATTTTGTTTCATTTTTTTCTGCTTCCACAGAAAGTGTTCATATTTTCTGGATCTTTTAGAAAAAACTTGGATCCTTATGGACAATGGAGTGATGAAGAACTATGGAATGTTACTGAAGAGGTAGGAATGGCCACCTTTGTTCTTTAAGTCTTCAGCAAGATCCTTATAATGTACAGATGAGTGACACATCCATATTAGAAACATGGGACAGAATTTTTATGTAAATAAGCAAACATATAAATAAGAAAAGGTACTCTGCACAAGAACTTTGTTACCCATATCTGAAGGTTTATAGAATAAACTTAAGAATGTGCAGTGCCTTAATAAAAGCACTGCCTAGATAATTAGGAAAACCACAAAATCATTTTATTGGTTTGCTTGAAAGTTTATAACATTAGAATCTCTAGCAAACCCATTGCCTTGTTGAGTCTATTTACTTTGGCTTGTTCTACTTTTGCATTGTCTTTATATCCTACATTTGTTTATTTGTTTGTTTATTTATTTGGTTTGAAGCTAGATTTGAAAATGTGTCAAAGAGCTGGGTCAATGTAGAATCCTCTGATAGTGAAGATAAGTTCAGGAATGGGTAAAGTCAAAGCATGAGAGAAAGTCAAAACTAGAATTCTGACTCTGCTATCACCATTAAGGTATACCTCCTGCACAATCAAAAACTGGAGAAAAAAAATAAGAAAATGTACAAGGGGGATAGTTAGAGGAAGATTTTATTTCAAAATCTGAATTTTAATACAGGAATACTCAAATTACACCAAATGAAGAGCATTTATTTTTGTCCTCATCAGGTACTATTCAGTGGAAACTGAAAAAGGAGGATTTTAAAACATTAAAGCATTCCTAGGTATCATATAATTATATTAGATTTTGGTAATGTATTGCTTCCATGACCAGTATAATGTTAGACAAAATATATTCAAAATGGCATTTACTTGCATTTTTCTAATATATTTATTTTATTTTGTAATATTTATCTTCTAATATGTTTATATCATTCTCCAGCTGAATTCACATGGAGTTGTACATTTGAGTGTACTGTATGTAATAAGCTATGAAACATTAAAAAAAAGAGGGCTAACATGCTAAATTTTTGAAAGGCATCAAATTTCATAAAGAATAGAGAGTATTTAAAAGACACTTAAAACGTTTGGAAAATAAGACGCAAAAAAAGAATTATACACAGCTTCCATAATTAGGGCATCACATCAGAGAACTTTTCTCTCTTGAC
Source organism: Liasis olivaceus (assembly GCA_030867105.1). Classification (NCBI taxonomy): domain Eukaryota; kingdom Metazoa; phylum Chordata; class Lepidosauria; order Squamata; family Pythonidae; genus Liasis; species Liasis olivaceus. The sequence goes on along the minus strand of CM061355.1, from coordinate 27,217,625 downwards.
CACTTAATGTGCCAGGATAATAGTTCACAAATAGCTCTTTGTCGAAGAATTTAGTGTTCAGACAAGTAGATGTAGATAGGTGGCCCTTCCAATATAAAGGCTTCACACATTTTTTAAAGCCTTCAGCATTTTCCATTTGGGCTGGAAATAGAATGGAAGTCAGTAGGTACCATAGCACAAACTTAGTTGGCAATCTGAACTGATTATAATTTCCTAATCATCTTCAAAAGAGTGGAACAGGTGCAATAATGTTGCAAGAGTATCCAGGCCTGACGTTATATTCGTCATGAAAACAGATTACTCATGTGAAATTTTTGTCCCTTCTATGACTGAAATGGAATGGTCATAAATATAACAATTTTCAGGGTGTGTCCTAGACAGAATTTAATGTTCTGCATCAGTCTGTCAATAACATCCTGACAAAGGAGATTAATTCTGAATAATCTGAAAATGCAATTAAGTTATATCTTTAATATATTTGATATAAAGAATAATAAATCCACAATAAATTAGGTGCCAATGATATAAATTATGTCATGCAGACACCATTATTTTGCAATATTGTTTTGTTATCTTTCTCTATCACTTTCCTTTGGTTCAGGGTCTATACATGCCATTCTTAGTTATGCACTATTCCCCAGTCTCAATTTGCAGACTTCTTACAATGTTCACCTGGGCTTTTCAAAAGCATTCAATATTTGCACAGCACTTTTCAGTCAAAACATCCGGTTGAATGTATGCTGTTCAGGTGTTGTACTTAATGCTATTTTGAAATATTTTTACACGGATGGAAGAAAATGTGAATCATTGCGGGCAAATACAGCAGTAAGGAAAATCTCAAACATTGACAGCAACCTGTTTACTGAAGCATTTCTTAAAACCTATTTTGCCAGATAGTTTTTAAATATACATCTTATCAAATTGGGGAAAAAAAACATCAGGTTTGGGAATAGCATATTGCTTATAGAGCCTGTGTATCTTGCAAGTTTGGCTGATTAGGACTTGAATACTCTACCCTGTTTTGCAAGACTCAAAATTATGTTCATAATTTTATTCATTATAACAGTGTTGTCCAAACTTGGCCACTTTAAGATGAGTGGACTTCAACTCCCAGAATTCCCCAGCCTCCTTCCCAGAATTCTGGGAGTTGAAGTCCACTCATCTTAAAGTGGCCAAGTTTGAACAACACTGCATTAGAAAGTATATCTTATTTTTCTGGTACAAATGTGCCACTCTTGCTACCAGGAATGGTGTTTAGGCTCCTCCCATTGCCACTCCCTCTTGCCTCTGTTCTGACTGTCTACTGAATGGTGCTGTCCAGATTCTGAGTGTGAGGCACATGATAAGCAAACTGATTGGTTGATTCTCTTGGCTTTGTTGCCCTCCGAGTTCTGCACATCACCAGCTAGCAGGGAAACCATCTGCCAATTATTGTACTGGGTAAGAATGGAGCAGTTCTGGCTGTAGGATTCTGTTCATCATCTTTAAGCTTCATATTCCTTTCCTCTTATAACTCATTCTACCATAAGCCAAGCTGATAACATTATTTTTTTGTTAGTTTTAGAAAAGGGATCTGAATCAAACAGCACTTTATTTAGAATGTATCTTCCCTTCCCTTCCTTTCTTTATGTAGGCATTAAATGCTGATTTCCAAATTCTTCCATGCTCTGCTGGGGAGGCACTTGTGGTGGGGAGGGGTGTTCCCATTTGTCCATTGTTTTCTTATTTCAATCTTGTGCTAAATCAGTAAGGTGTGAAGAGTTACAGCACTTGCTGAGCTGCCAATTCAGATAGATCACAAACCCAGCTCTTCTATGGCCAGCACTTTGATGACACAATAACAGAACGGCCGCAGAGGGTAGTGTGTGTGCTTGTGTTCCTGCATCAACCTGAAATGGTCAGTAAACACTGCTGTGATCCATTGGCTACTGATCCCAGCAACTACTTCACTTTCAGTGTAATGGGTAGTGAAGCACAATATATTTTACACATCTTGCAGCTGTTAGATGTTGTTGTTTTAATGGGAAAACACTACTTTCAGAACAGCTAAGGACTACGTAAGTGTGCCTCAGCCAGAGTTTGGAGATGAAACAAAAGCATCTCAAGGAGGACCAGCAGAAAAAAGACATTGTTGGGGCATATTTGTACTGATCTGGCAGGAAGGGCATGCTCCGGGTGCCATCAGCTAGGGAGTGTCAGCTGCCAGGGCCAGAAGGAGCCTTTTCTGCTGTGGCACCCGCCCTTTGGAACTTCATTCCCCCTGAGATTAAATTAGGCCCATCCCTGTTGGACTTTTGTAAGTCCTTTTGTAAGTCCTGGAAAACTTGGCTTGGTGTCCAAGCCTGGGGTCCTGGGCGTGTGCTAGAGCCCATCTCCTGGTTGTATAGATAATAGGCTAGATTATGCCCTTCTGCTATGTGTTTCTATTTTCATTTGTTTTGGTATTGTGTATTTTGTGTTTTTTATTTGTTTTATTGTAAGCTGCCTAGAATCATGCAAAAGTGAGATAGGCAACTATATAAATAGAATGAATAAATAAATAAATACCAGGGTTAGGTGCAAGTAGAGAAAGATCCTAAGGTTAGTATTGCTGGCTCTGACAACATCAGAAACAGACACACTTGTAGTATAGTGCAGTAGTTAAGATATTGGAAATGGATCAGACACTGATTCAGTCCTTATTCAATTGGTCAGCTTACTGGTGACTTTGAAGTAGTCATTCTGTCTCAACCCAATCTATTTTATAGAGTTGTGGTTAAGGATGCAGTTGAGGGATTCCTTTCATGTGTCTCAGAAGGATTGGGGTTAGGAGGACCTCGACTGGGCTTGGAAGCTAAGCAGAACCAGGCTTAGTTAGTACTTCAGTAGGAAATCTCTAGGGTACACCAGGGCTATAGACTGGGAATTAAAGATGAATCCCATAAGAAGGAAGTGGCAAAGCATTTCTGCATTGTTGCCAAAAAAACTACAAGGACATAATTATCAAGTAATCACATGTAGTGTGATTGTAAGGAAACTTTACTCATCTCCCAGATTTATGAGTTTTTGAATTCTCCGAGGACAGGTGGCATGTAAATGCAAAAAGTAGAATAAATCAGTGTAAACTGAGTAAAGGCACCACTGGCTACAGCTGCCGCTTAAAGCCCACAGATGCAAAGCTAAATCTATAAGCACCATTAAACTGGAAACTTTATTCTTCAGGTTGAGTGGTATCCATCCACGGAAGGTTGAATTCCTATTCCTCAGTCCATCTGTTTTTTGATCAGAATCCTTTTGACCAGGATTAAGTCTCAGTTTATTGACCGTCATCCAGCTCATCACTGTCAGCAGATACTGATCCAACCAAATATCAACAGTTTGCCTACAGTAGATAAAAAGAAACAGAACTGCACATCACCCCTATGACGACAGCTCACTCTAATCCCTGATTAATTTCCCCTATGGTTTCCTGCAGAGGTTGAATAACATGGGAGACAAGGTCAGACCCTGAGCATTGTACATAAGGTTCAACCTTTGTCTACCAGCATCACTTTCTGAAAGTAGAAGAACTGAAACCGCTCTAAAATAGAATGTCCCAGTCTATTCCCATCCGGCAGTCCCACAAATAACATAGTCCAGAACACTGAATGCTGCTGAGATTCAGAATAACCAATAGGGGGAGAATGCCCTATCTACAGTAGGTCCTGGTGTAGGTAATTTATCAGGGCTATCAGAGGTGTTTCTGTCCTAAAACCAAGCATGAAAAAAGATTGGAATTAGATCAGGAATGCACAACTATATTGGCTTGAAGGCTGCAAGGCTTTGTGGGGCATACTGATATGTTCACTTTTCCTTATTTAACTGTATGTTTTAATTTTAATGTTATTTTAGGGAAGTGAACGTAAAATCACACACACAAACGAAAGATACAATTGTTTTGTCCATCAATAAAGGGTGCAATATTTTACATTGCAATGGCTCCCTCTGGTGTTAGGAAAAACAATAGTTTCTTTTTGTTTTTGTTTTAAACAGATGAGTAGGATTTTTTTGTTTTAAGGGCGTTGGGGTTGGTTTGAGACCAATGTGGAGGATAATAAAGGGCAGGAATGGTACCTTTTAAGAGTCACAATTCACCTATTACCCCATCTCGAAATTATGTTTTTAAAAAAGACACCAAAAATTCCAGTCCCATCCTCTCTGGAGTATTCTGTGAGTGTTGCAGAAAGGATACTGGCAGGTTCCTTTTTTGCATCATTTGCCTCAGTGATCCTTATTTAGCCTTATCAAGAGCGTCTGGAACTGAAATGCCACCATACATTCAAGCATCGTCCTAAGAATAGCCAATTGGAGACCTGTCAGAAATATATAATTCAACAAGAATTGAGGGCACGTATATCTGGCCTTAAGCAGCTTGCCCATATCAGACGAGATTGGTGAAAAGATAACCAGGAAAACATATACCATAGGTATGTCATTAAGATATGCTATAACCAAGAAACCCAAGTACATTTGAATGGGTATATGGAACAAAGGAAAGGAAGCTATTTCCCAGTATTTTATGTCAAATTACAGTTGAAGTTAAAACTCAAGATTACCAGAGTTTCTGTGGAAACCAACCCAGACAGAATTCTGAAACATTAAAAAAGGTCATACCTCAACATCATTTTTTAAAAACTCCAGTTAGGCCAGATTTTCTTTATTTTGTTTGTGGGATTTATATCCCCTTTTTCTCTTTCCAAATCCCCCAGTTTTTAATGGCTGGCTCTCAGCCTGTTCTTCATATGGCCTCTTCTGTGCATATTCAGCTGGTGCACTGAAGAACTTTGTATTGTCTGAGGACTGCCAAGGGAATCCCAACATCCACCATTCCCTTACCATTAGATAGCAGAAGCATCTGCAAGAGAGTCAAAAAAGTCAAGAGGGTGGCTGGAACTGTGCAATCAACGCCCCACTCTTTGTAAAATGTGCATTGGGTGGTCAAGACCACCATTTTGACGTTTTTGAACCCACATAGACACTACTTGCTGGCAACCAAAATGGGGCAGGGAAAAATGGACACACCTGTCCCTTGAAATATTTGGCTACTCTCTGCATGAACAAAGAATATTTTGAAGCATTCCTTCTCTCATTGGTAACATTCCCCACAAAGACTTGTTAACTCAACTTTGTAAGCCTTTCCTCCAAACTCCCCTATATAAATGTCCCTTTCTCTATTGCCATTATTTTGGTTAAGACTCACTTTTTTCAGCACTAAAATTTTATTAGTATGGAAACAGAAGAACTGTTGAGAGCAATACTTGTTTCCTTAAGATATAAAAGTGGGTGGGTGAAGTGTTGCAAAACAGATTTTAGCAGGAAATGATAGAATGGTAGTAATTGGAGTTTTACGTCTAGCTATATAACTGCATCTATTATTGTCATAAGTTGCTTAGACTAAAGATATGCATTTAACATGTATTCCTTGTCAGATACAGGTAGAAATCCCTTATGTCTCTTAAAAACATGGTAAAACTGCAAGGGCGGTGACTGAGCAGAAGAGGGAAATGACTCCATGAGGAGAGATGCAAAGAAGCCAATCAGAAAGAGGGAGAAATTGTAAAAGCACCAGCAGCAAAAATGTCCTAGCTGTGAGAGTACTTCTGTTTCAAGCCACTGTTGGTTTTTTTTATTATTATTGTTAGACAGGCAGTAGAATGAAGCAGTAGTATTAAACAGAATTAACTCAGGATACTAAGTCTGGATATATTGCTAAACTCCATAGTGTAAAGCACAAACTAACTAGTTAGTATAGTTGGCACCAGAAGTACAAACAAGTCAGAATTAAGATAACAAATCATAGCTTTGTATTGATTTCCAAAATGCTAAATGAGTTCCGTATGCCCCCAAGGGTTTGAGGTCAATATCCTGTACTAGCTTTATCTCACGTGGCATATGAAGCATTACATCGCTCTATGAATAATGCTGCAAGGCTTTAATGGCTAAAACAAAACAAACCCATTTGCGTTGTAAATAATGTTTTTTTTTTTCCCCTCACTTCTTCCAATTGTTATGCTTTCAGGTTGGACTGAAGTCCATAATAGAGCAATTTCCAGGCCAGCTTGATTTTGTTCTTATTGATGGTGGCTGTGTCCTCAGCCATGGACATAAGCAGTTGATGTGTCTTGCCAGATCAATTCTCAGTAAAGCAAAAATTCTTCTTCTTGATGAACCAAGTGCTCATCTTGATCCAATGTAAGCTCTGCAAAAATACTGTACTTGTATATATTTGCTATAATGATGTAATTCTGATTTGCCTGCATTCGGATTTTTACACTACAAAATATACTTAATTTATCAAAACGTGTATCTATGCTTTTCCCTTTTTATAGTCAAATGCAAAAATTGCTTTCAACAGTTTGGATACCATTTTGCAATTCCTTCCTTTAGCACTGATTTCATTATTTATATACAGTATAATGCTTGCTAAGTCAAATGACTTAGAGAATAAATATAAAATACGTGGCAGTCCTTTGCAAAGATAATCACGCTTTTGACATTATCCAAAACTGCATATTAAATAAAGTAGACCAATGGAACAAAGTTTATTATAGTCTGAATGCCTGCCTACAGAGCATGCAGTACTTGGACTTAATACTGTATTGTCGTGATTTGAAAAGGAAGTCTGAGTGGCACTGGACTGAAGCTGTTTGCCTAAAGGCATTGTAACAGATGGGTGATGTAGGGATTCAGTTTTATAAATTTAGCACACATATGGCATGGAAGGCAAAGTATTCTCCCTTGTGATCAACATGAAGTCTTCAAAAGAGCAGGATCTGAAAATGCATCATAGCCAAAACAGCATCTAAGGCCCAGGCAGTGAACAGTTTTTGTCATTGTATTCCATAGACTCATAAGTTACCTCTGCCTTAAAGAGAAGTACTATATTTTGTTACGTATTAAATTTTCACTTCTTTCTAGCTGAATTGGTCCCTTGCTATCAAGCTGGAGGAGTTTTGATTTATTATGTAATATCAAGTTGGTGCTGATCTTAGCGATCACACAGATAGACTGCCTTCAGGATAATCTGTCCCCAGCCTGGTTCTTCAGATATTCCAACAGTGCACCTATCACCACTCTAATTAAGTCTGTCCACCTTGCTGCTGGTAGCCATGGGATCACTGCGTCCTTAACGTTTAGATAACAGGCAGAAGTTGAACAGGTATCTTCTTAAAGCTAAAAAACAGAACTTTGACTTATTTAGGCCCAGAACTAATCTTTAGTACTCTTCAAGCTTTACAACAGCGTAATAATTTCCAACAAATAAAGGACAGTATGCAATATTCTCTTGTTATAAAAACACTACAGATGTATGGTGGTTTAAGCTAGTTTACTACTGCAGCTTCTCCACTGAACTCTGGGAAATATCAGCTTGGTAATGATGCTGATAATTGTTTGATACTTGTAATCTTGTGCTTATAACTATAGTCCTTGAGATTGCTTTAGGAGAAAAAATAACTATTACACCAATTCAACCAAATGTCAGTTTTTCCTGGCTGTAGCAAATACTAACTTTTTCTAACTTTCTCTGGTTAAGGCAAGAACTAAAATAACTATAGCAGCATAAAAATAAGTACACACTTAACTGCAATTTGTATTGCCATGAAAGTAACCATAGTAACTGGTTAGGCCTAACTTTAATTGTATGTGTCATTATGATATTGCGTCTGAACTTTAGCCACCTAGAACAATATAATAAAAGTGGGCAAACATTGTAAAATTGTCTGTTAAAAATCTTGGCACTACACCACATTTTTATATTGCATTCGTTCACATATTAAAAATTGTTTCTCTGTCAGGACCTTCCAAGTCATCAAAAAGACACTCAAGCAAGCATTTGCAAATTGTACAGTGATATTGTCAGAACATAGATTGGAAGCTCTACTAGAATGCCAGCGATATTTGGTGAGTGTCTTTTGAAAAAAGTAAATCCTAAGAGACATCAAAGAATTTAGTGCATCCAATAGATTTTTACTTCATTTTATTTTTACAGCTGACCACTACCTCTGCAGTGTCGGAAGCTACATTGTGTAGTCCTCTCAGTCTCTAAAGTGGCTTACCATGCTTTGTAAGGATATATAGCTGCCACTTTGAGAAGCTCACTCTTGTTTGGATTCCAAACTAATAACAGGCAGTAAGATAGCAGTCCACAATATGGCACCGTCTAGATATTTTGGACTAGAATCTCCAGAATTACTAGTCAGTGTGGATCCAAAACATCTGGAAAATGCCTTGTGATGAAGGTTGCTGAGTGGCAGAGCTGGGCCTCTACGATGAATGGTTGGAGGCCTTAAATTTCCTCTCTCAGAAGCCCTCTGGGTCTCTACACCCTGGGCTCAATTTCCTGCCTTGTTATAGCTGCTTAACAGGAACTACTGCCACTACCACTCTTCCAGAAACATACCTTTACCTGGCATCCTCCTCCCTAACCCCAGTGTGTAAGATAGGTAGGAATCCCATGGGCTGTTTTTACTGACAAAAAAAGACAACGAAAGCAATAAAAGTAAAGTACATTTTATATCTACCTCCTGGCTCTGTAACATGAGACATGTTACTAGGAAATCAATCTCCCCTTGCTTGGGAAATAGATCAGTCTTACCACATATATACAAAATTAATTTACTTTAAGAAAAACAAAACAAAAGAGAAAAATAAAGCTGTCTTTTGAACTTTAAGTTCAGTACTCACAGGCAAACTGAGGAATGGTAAAGGAGCTAAAGATAGAGAGCCGTGAACATCCCAGCTAGCATCGCAACAGAATCTCCAATGGGATGATGCAGGAAGGAGAAACAAAGCTCTGAGCTAACCGTAAGATTAGTCTGTTACCTAAGGGTTACAATCACTGAATTTGCATAGAGGAAATATACATCAGAAACAATAGAAATCAGGGACACCCATCCCAAAATAAAGCAATCTAACATAGTATTTCTAGCTCAGATTTGTTACCAAATCCTTAGAGATAAGTGGGTCTCTGCTGTAAATGTTTTCTGACTCCTTCCCTGGATTTTCCAGATTCTAATACATTCCAACTTTTGATCGGAGTCTCAGGAGCAATGTAACTTAGCTCCTTTTGCTAGCCCCAGTACGTTGCTTCTCCCCTAGATGTTTAAAAGATCAAAGCTGGTCCTTTACAGGAGGGAAGAACTGGGAGGGAATCTCCTTTTCCTATGTGCCAAGGTAAGCATCCTTCCTCCGGAGTAACCTGCTTCGAACAGAGGGGTGTATATAAGAAAGACAGTCAGCCAGCAATCTGGAGTATTGTGGAAGCTGGTTGGCTTCACAACAATTGTATTAATAGGTTTACAGGCATTAGAAGGGTACTGTAATAGGGTAAAAACATATGGCTGATTGGGTCTTTGAGAGCCCAACCCCAAAGCCCCTCCTTTGACTATCAGTGTTGACAACCCCATTGGCCAAGTCAGCTTCACCTTCCTCTTGTTCTTCAAATCAAATCAAATCAAATCAAATCAAATCAAATCAAATCAAATCAAAGTTTATTGATTAGCCCTAAGGCCTTATCAAAATAACAATTAAACAGTAAATAATTAATAAAACTTTTTACAAAAGTAATATAGCAAACAGATTAAATAAAACATGAATAAAAATAGAGTAATAAATATAAGTAGGTATACATGTAAGTGGAAATACAAATCACACTTCCATATGAACCTGGCAATTTACTCCAATTGACCCCACATATGTAAATCTCAAAGGCATTGCTTTGCTTAAAAACAAGGCTGTGTTATGTTATTTTTGGGTTTTGACCACACATAAAATATGTTGTTCTAATATGTGAATCCCAGTGGGTTGTTCGTTTAACATATGGACCAAGATGTAAGTCTCTATTCTATTTTGAGGGGGAAAGTTAGGGTGAAGGTAAAGCTGGCAGAAGCCAATTCCACACAAATAGATTCTAGACAAAATCTGAAGAAATCTTGAATTCAAGGGAGAAGAACAAACTGGAAAATGTGACAAAGAGTAACAATAGGAAACTAAGCAGTATTCTGTTTCCTGCTCCCTCTAAAGTTTGCCAGGCAAACTAAATAGTCATTCTTTCAAAACAATATTTTTTTAAACAACCATTTCTAAATCTGGGCGTGCTAGGAACTGAAATTCTGGAACACAGAGTGAAACAGCTGACAATTTTGAATGCCACTGTTTGCTGGCTTGAAACTGATGATCTTCAAAATGCTTTTGTTTTTATAAAAAGTAATGCATAGAAAGAATCACCAAGTTTTGTATTAAAGCACTAATTGTCCTGAACACAACTTTCCTTAAAAAAAAAAAAGTTATAGTTCTACTGCACAATTATGCTAGCAAGAACATGTTATGTGTAAGTCAGAAACGGCACAAATTGTTTCATGAACTTGTTTCATGCATACCTTTATTCACAGCAAAAGCATTATAAATCAAACAAGTTGAATTTGCTTGCTGAATGCTTTGATTATATAAATATTCCAAGTTTTTATTTCTATTACTCCATTCTTCTTCTTCATTTATTGCACTGACAAATATGGAAGGGTATTTTTGGCAGCAAAGGGGAAGAATTGCCTATCATTTCATAACTAATATTCAGCAATGATACCAAGTCAGGGCCTTCAACAATCTGCCCCAGATGAGGTTCTCAGCTGCCCACCTGTCAGGTGGCAGAGTCGCTCTTTGAAGGTGATGTCAACAGAAAAGCTTGCAGAAATTTTCTTCATGAGTAGCAGTGAGAAACCCAGACAGCTAACAAAGCCTTCCTGTTTGTATTTTCTCCCCCTTCCCTTGAAGCAAGTTGGCACTAGCTGCAGTAAAAACAAATCTAGTTTTCTTAGTATGCAGTTCTGCTATGTACACAACCCACAATTTATGAGAGATTCAATGTTTTGGGGAAAAGGGGAAATAGTATATGATGGACCAGTAGATCCTTCTGAAGATTGGATCTACTAAATATTAATATTCTTCAGCTTACGGACACGGTAGGTAATATGCTCAAATAAAATAAAGTTGCAACCATATGGCCTCTGGACCATTGAACAAATACTATAATAAATAAATTCTAAGCTTAGAGAGAGAGAGCTTCCTTCTTTGAGGAGATTCAATTTTAGATCCTTTGTAGCCCCCATAAGAGGCAGAGCAGCTATCAGTTCTCCTATCACTGGGACAGATTAAGAGAGAATTGATTGATGTTGTATTATGAATTCTTTTAAACGTGATTTAAAGCCATTTCAGGCTGTAATCTGGAAAAAAGCAGTCCAGCCATGAACAATGAGGGGATTCCTCCTCCAGAAAAATATCTGGTAGGACAATGAATGCTATTTTTCTTCCCTTCTGCTTTGCTGGTCTGTAGTCTGCAAAGCAGGTCTCAGAGATTTAGGCACTTGAGGATTCCATCAAAGTAGGCAAGATTATTCTGTCTATATGTCTTTCTTTAAAAACATTTTATTAATTTTTTTAATTACAGAAAAAGGAAAAAATACATAAAAATGCTTTAACATAAAAGCGAAAAAATACAACAACAAAAAGTTAATATATCATTGTAATAGTACACAGTTCCAGTTCCATATATGCTTATCTAATACAAATATTATTCAAATAGATATATATTTCTAATAGAGTTATATGACTATCCTGTTTTTTTTTTTTTCAACCCAATGTATTTTGTATAAATGACTCCCATATTTCATTACACTTGTCCATACAAAGTCTACGCCTATAGGCAATCCGCTCATAAGTGGCAAATGCAATCAGGTCTTCAATCCATTGACTAAATGGGGCCATACATTTATCTTTCCAGTTTTGCAATATTAATCTTTTGGCCATCGTAAGGGCACAGAGAATCCATTTAAGTTGTGTTCTGTCTATATGCCTTTCAAAAACGAATCCTCTTGCATATGTCGTAACAAAGGGGGGTCTTGTATTCAAAAGTTCACGACATAATAAAATCTGGTAATCATTCAAGTGCTTACAAGGTATAAGATGATAATGATAATGAAGAAGAATAAGAATAAGAACTGATTTTTATCCCACCATACTGTCCAGAAGGCAAGAGACTAAATAGAAGAAATGCTGTGTCTGGCTTTTGGGAATAATCTAATGACAATTGTTAATGGAGTCATAGAAATATTTGTTTAAAAACCCACTGACTTTAATGTTGATTATTTGCTAGTAATTGGGTACAGAATTGTAGCCCAAGGTGCCTATTTATGGCAGTTATTAATTGGTCTTGTGCAATATCTAAATTTAAGTTTTCTAGAGATATGAAATCATATTCTTGCACAAAGGGAAGAATACAAATACAGTAAATGATTCACTGATCATTGTCATTCTGTAGGGGGGCAGTTGATTCTTGAAAATATCAATTCATAAATAAAATTTATTCTCTCATTCTGATTTTTAGGTAATAGAAGAGAATAAGGTCAGGCAATATGAATCAATCCAGAAGCTCCTGAGTGAAAAGAATTCTTTCCGGCAAGCAATCAGCTATTCCGATCGAGCCAAACTCTTCCCAATATATCCTAGGAACTCAAGCAAGCGAAGGTCAAGGCCTAAAATCAGTGCCTTGCAAGAAGAAACAGAAGAAGAAGTTCAAGAAACTCGGCTGTGAAGATTCCTTGAGATGCTGTTGCATACAGTTTCCCAGAATTGTTCTGAGAGAAATACTAGAACAAATGAGCATAGAAAGAAAACCACTAAAAATGCAGAAACAAGAACAGATTAAGAATTTAAATTACTTAATGAATGTGTAGTCTATCTGCATAAAGAGCTCACTGCAAAGGTCAAATTAGGTATCAAGGATATGTACATTAGACCCAACCCCACAGAAATTCTTCAGAAAATGTCTTCTTTTTACAGACTTGGGATGATCAGGATGGATAATTAGGTTTTTAAGCTTTAAACCAGCTTTTTAAATATTACAACTACATTAGGGTCCTTTTTACAGTGTGTGAATATGATACAAAACAAGCATAGTTCACACTCATCATCTCTTAAAAAAAACAAGTCCATAAGCAGCCCAGATTCTAAGGACCTCGTTTTCTATATAAGAGAACAAACCAGGGACAAAAGTATATGCCTTTTGAGATCATGGCAGAACTGTATTTATTATTGTGCAAATTATAGATATGTAGACTGTCAGCCAAACTGAACATCTACTTTCTGTGTTAAGAAAAATACAGGAACTGCCAGCCCTTAGTTCTGACAAGTTTGGGCATTTAAGTCTTCAAGAACATAGTTTTAACTAGAGATTTTTAAATTGTTCTTCCTAGGCAGGAAAAGGACAAGAGAAAGATGTGATTGAAATGTATATGGTTTTTGTAGTACAAATGCATGGGAGCTGCTTGACCGAAAAATTGGGATTATGCTCATTCATGCAACAGAAATTATGTTTAGTTTCCAATAAATTATCTGTTTTTATAGCCAGGAAAGTATGAATTAAAAAGTAGGAAGGTGGAATTAATGAACTGTGTCCTTTGTCTTAGCCTGAAATAATTCAACCTTGTTGGCATTTTGTTCATTCTGTTTGTCAGGTTAATTTCTTCCTATATGAGGAGAAAGACACCAAGCATGAAAAGAAGAACATTTTTTAATGTTGAGCTCTGGCTTATTAGAAAGGTTCAGAAGCCAAGAAGTGTCATTATTTGTCAGGGGCTGCATTTCAGCGATTGCAGACAAGGACAGAACCTTAGAATATGCTAATCTCATAAGTAGAAAACATCAGGGTGAGGCAGCAAGATATTGAAGGAGAGAGAACTATGTCGCATTCCATGTGCTGTGTACCCCTTACTCTAGACTGCTCCTGTAAGATACAGTGGTGGATGTGCCATAAACATTGTAAAAGAAAGGGTTAACTGCTGGTCTGCTTGTTCTCTATTCACGGACCAGGAGAAGTTAACATTTCATTGTTTTTATAGGCAGCAAAATGTTGGGAGGGGCAGCCCTACTAAATTATAATGAAGAGAACTACTTAACACAGAGATCTTTTAGAAGGTAAAGAATGATCATAAGGATTTGGGTATTTCAGACAACTTCTTTATTTGTTCTAGCAAACTTGTTAAATGCAATATTTCTTTGAGACTGGGCATTGTTTTTATTTTTTAGAATTTGTAGTTTCTAGTGGGAGAAAAATGCCTTTTGTGATAACCATCTTTTATACTATTCTATTTTATAGTTAACTGAAATTTCTCTGGCATATTTATTTAATACCTTTATTAAAAGTTACTGTGATACTCCTTTATCATGACAGTTCTATATTTTGGAAATAAAATGTATAACATAAAGACTGTATTTGAATGCAAAAGACTGCTGTATATCTGAAAAAATATTTGTATTTTCAATTTTTTGTACAATTTAGAGAAAAATCTGTAATGAAGATTCCAGGTACTAACTGCTGCATTACGTATTTTGCTTATTTTTGTTGTCTTAATTTTTTAATGTGCAGTAATGATATTGGTCCTGATCTAGAGCGTGAGACCGTGCAATGCAGCATCTTTAGACTGGTTTTCCCCTTATTTCTACTGTGAGTTTAGCCCTAGTCCTGATTTGGTAGCTGGGGGTCAGATCAGATGAGCAGTGTCACATCTGGCAAGGCAGTTCCTGAGGTATCCTGGTGCTATTCTGTATGGTTCTTCGTAGGTAATCACCAGTCTTTGAATTGGGTCCAAAGCCTACAACTGCAATGACTTCAGAATTGGTGTTTCTCTGCTGATCTGTTTTGTAACATGCTGGCCGTCGTATTCTGTTCAATCTGCAGCTTCTGAGTCATCTTCAGAGGCAGCCCTATGTAGAATGCATTACAGTACCAAGTGGACATTGGGGTATGATTTACTGTTGCCAGAACATTCTAGTCCAAAAACATCTATAACTGGCACACCAGCCAGAGCTGGACAAAGGGTCCCCTGACCAGGGCTTCCATCTGCTCCTTTGGAAGAACCTTAAATCCAGGAGGGTTCCCAGGTCATAGATCATCACTTTCAAAGAAGCACAACTCCATCCAGAGTAACTACTGGGACTGATGTTGGTGGATCATCCAGATGTTTATAGACAGACAGTAGCTCCATCTGAGCTTGTGTCTCTCCATTCTGTCCCTAACATCCGGTCTAGTTCAGCCATCTCTGCCATTAAAGCAAGATAAAATACTAGGCATTACATTATAGGATCTGTTGGCACAACAGCCAGCAATTACCACCAATTTCATGAGTTTAAAATTGAATTAGTTAATTTTTATGAAAAGTTTTGGAGTATATAAGTTATAAGCAAAGGAGTGAAATAAGGCTGTATACTCTCCTCTTATTTATTCAACCTATATGCTAAATATATATTAAGGGAAGCTGGATTTTAAGAAGATGAGCATGGTTTTAAAATTGGAGGAAGAAACACCAATAACCTGCACTATGTTGATGACACTACTCTGATAACTGAAAAGCAAAGTACTATATCTGCAAGCTCTCATAATAAAATTGAAGGAGCACAGTGAAAAAATGGGACTGAAATTAAATATAAAGAAGACCAAACTTATAACAACAGGTCCAACAACCAGCCTTGGAATCGACAGTGAAGATATCAAAGTGGTAAGACAGCTTCTGCCTTCTAGGATCAGCAATCAACAATAAAGGAACAAGCAGTCAAGAAATATGCTGCAGACTAGCACTTGGTAGGACGTTCATGAGGGCCTTGGTAAAGATATTCAGATGCCATGATGTGTCTATATCTACAAAGATCAGAATTATGCAAGCTATGGTATTTCCTGTGACACTCTATGGAAGTGAAAGTTGGACTTCAAGGAATCAGGATCGGAAGAGTATTGACACTTTTGAACTTTGGTGTTGGAGAAGTCTCTTGAGAATACTGTGGACAGCCAAGAAAACAAACAAATGGATCATTGACCAAATCAACCTAGAGTTCTTACTCAAAGCACAGTAACCAAGCTCAAATTATCCTACTTCGGACACATTATACAAAGACCTAGCTCTTTAGAGAAGACTCTAATGCTGGAAAAGGCGGAAGGAAAGAGAAGATGATGAGTAACAGCAAGGTGAATGGACTTAGTTACACTAGTGACGAGTGCACCATTGGAAGACCTGAAAGACCAGATCATCATAAGAAAAATCTATATGGTCACTAAGAGTTGACACCAACTTGATGGCTCATAATCAATCAATCAATCAATCAATCAATCAATCAATCAATCAATCAAAAGTTATTATATGAAGCCTCTACTTCACAAGGAATAGACTGTAGAATTCTGACAGGATAGTAACAATTATTTTCATGTTTAGCTTGTGAGCTTCCCAGAAATATCTGAGCAGCCATTCTTAGAAAAAAAATGGTCCCAATAAATATATGAGCTGCCATATATCTAAGTATTTGAGTCCCACCCATTCTGTATCACTTTTAAACAACTAGTTGGGTACCAAGACCAGGGCATAGACATTGGACTCTACACCACATTTTATGTTCTATTTGCTGGGAATATGCTTATGGTGCATAGGTCAGTTGGCAGATTCTGGGGCTTTAAATGAAGACTGCACAAAATTTAATTTATTTTTACTGATCTGTGACCATACATCTGTATAAAAATATTAGATGGCATTTGTAATAGGCTTAACCATCTGCTGCTGTAGTTACAAGCAGGTGGTATAAAAGGGTACTAAGTGAAGACTGCACTTTTAAAAAAATATTGATTGCCATGGTTCACTGACACTATGGTGCATCATATGTTTATATATTGAAAGCTTTGTATACAACCTCTGCTATATGGTCATAATAATAATTAAATGAGAGGATGTTCAAGTGAACAGAGCTAAATGCAAATTCTTGAATAGTCAGTCTACTAACATCCAATGTATGAACACTGAAACCTTATATAAACTATAAAGATTATTTCAATAGAGTTGCAGAGTAATAACCTTTTGCTTTCTTGTCACTAGATGGCACTGGAGAATTGACATATTTTTATTTGTTCTTCCAGATACAGTACTTATCATGGCAACAGTTTTGTATCTTGTTTAGGATCCATGTTTTTAGGCAAACATGGTTGCACAGTTTATCTATGGAAAAATACTTTTCACCGTAATTTCATATATTTACTCTAAGGACTGACAGAACTGAGTTTAAAAGATTCTGGATGACCACTAGAATTAGGATTTCTTGTATCTGTTTTGGTAGCCCAGATGTGGTCACTCAATACCTGTGCATTTGATATGGCAAAGAAGCCTTGCAACACAAAAGCTTATAAAGATTCAATCTAGAAAATGGTTCCATTGTTTCATACTCCACAACCTACATAATGTATGATTTATGTTTATTTGCACCTTTTCCTAGAACAAAAGAGAAACAAGACATCCTAATATGCTTATGCAAAAGTTGGAAGTCTTACTATTTATTATGCCTACAGTACTGAAAAGAAAGACTTGAGGTGTGATGCTGTTGAACTATTGGCTGCGGCTGCTAGGAGATGTCATTCAGAATGTCTGGAGCATCACCGTGGGATGCAAGCTCTGATACAGAAAGCAGCTCTCAGAGAAATTTTAGGTTTCCAGGAACCCATACCTGTCACTGTTGGGAGAAATCAATCAGCCAAGCAGAAGGTAAAGGGAGCAGTTATCTGGAGTGAAAGTAGCCAATGCAGGCCCAGCCTGAACCAAACACCATGCAGAACAAATCCCATGTGTGTTTTCAGAAGGATAATTATATCTTAAAGGCCAGCTTAAGTAATCCATCTAAAGCCTGTCTTTCTTTGGCACTGAATATTCGGTCGCTTATGATATTTTTAGGTGCTGAGAAGATGCTAAGTAACGTTGCCAGCAAATTTAATAAGGCACGAGAGGATCTCCTGTTGTATTCTTTCATTACTCTGGATTGCTGTACCAAAATGCATCTCTTGAATTCCCGTTTCACTAGGACATGTTCTAAAAATCAATTCACAACTGGAGCATACAGTTCTTTAATGTCATGCATCTTTACCCAGAGAGGAAAATGTGTAAAAGTTGGTAAAAGTTCTGTAAAAAAATATCAGCTATACAGTCACAAGGATTTTTACAGGTTTTATTCAGGCATTTGTCTGTTGATGATGCAATGGGGATAAAAAAATTGACCTGAAAGCTGTAGGAAACTGCATATCCACAGGATTTTATTCAAATTTTGGAGAAACATAATTTCTTCATTCATGGAACCAATCAAAGGAAAGAGGAGTCAAACTGTGCATCTGTTCAGCTAGCAGAGTGATAAAAATATTGCATAATATGAAGTAATACACTGTAAAAACAAAAAGAAAAAAAGTCCATATATATACAAGTCTTCATGACGCAGAGCGTTGCAGCAAGTGATAAATCAATATTATGACAGGTAAAGAACAAGAAAGTTAGCATGCTCATATTTGCACTGTTCCAGCCATGCTATAATAGAAATGCCATAGATGTAAAATCACAATGACACTAAGTATCTTCTCTTGAAGGAAAGATTTTCTTTAGACAAAACATATGAGATCACATTTAATCTACAGGTAGTCCTCATTTAGCTACCACAACTGGGACTGGCAACTCGGATGTTAAGCGAAGTGGTTGCTAAGTGAAACCGTGACTGTGCTTATGATCTTTCTTCAGCTTTCCTTTGTCTTACAGACTTTTGAAGGTTGTAAATGCGAGGATTGGTCATAAAGTTACTTTTTCATCACTGTCATAACTATGAACAGTCACTAAACAAGGTAGTTGCTAAATGAGGATGGCCTGTATTCGGTTTGAAAGATCAGTAACACTGAGGTTTAGGTGGAGCAGAGAGAGAAAAGTTTTTTAGAAAGATTGCTATAAAGACAGCTGTAAGCAAATGGTAAAAGATTTCACTATAGCTGAATTGCTCTGAAGCATACTGTATGTGCAAAGGTGTCCACAGAGTATAGTTAAAAAAAAGTCAAGATGGCAGCCATGACATTGTGATTGAAGCTCCAGCTGTTTGTTATATGCAACACACATAAAAATTGGGCAAAGCTTCAATCACACCATCATGGCTGCCATGTTCCCTTTTTTTAACCATACCCTGCAGACATTCCTGCACACGATTGAATAAAGTGCCATACAGGTATTCTTGGGACGTGCGTGTGTGTGTGTGTGAAACATTTGCAAGCATTGGGAAATGGGGGGAAAAAACACTGAGAACAAAGCTAAACTATGACAGTTATTTTCAGCAACAATACCAATATCAGCAATGAAACAAATGCACAATTAATGTTGAGTTTTGTTCTATGAAAAATAATCCCAAATGCACAATGAGAAGTGAGGAATGCCTTCTTTCTTTCAAGGGTGAAAAATTTATTCGAAAAAATTTAAAACAGCAAAAAGTAACAGAAAAGGAAAGGGCATAATTAAAACGGGAACAGCAACCCTAAGCCACACCCACCTGTGAATAAACAGCCTTCTGGGAAGGAATGCCTGCCACCAATCACAAAGCAGCGTGCAGCTCCACTGCTTTCACAGAAAGGATAGAGGCAGAATATGCCGGACCTCACATAAGTTTCCATGCATGAGGCAGAGGGACAGCATGATGTCAGCCTACTCTGGAAACACCCCAACTCCTTTTACTCAGTGATGCTCATTCCTATGCTGTTTGAGGAAAATAACTGCATGGCACATTTTTTAAAATCAAATACATCACTTGCCATCAAACTGTTTGGGAAAAACAGAGGTCATCTATAGTCTCTTGTGTTCTCGGGAATTTAGATTGCTGGAGTGTAGAGATTTCTGAACAACAGTAGCTTTTGGGACTAGAGATACAATGTACTGATTCTATTCACACCAGTGATTTCTTTTGAAAACACAGTGAGCTTTCAAACGCTTGAGCTCCACATTCTGACAGAGCCTGTATGAGAGGCAAGCTAATTTTAAAAACATTCAGCCTAGAATGGAGAACGGAGACCATATCAAGACTCTATTCAGTTAGACCCAGGATAAACAGCTGGTGCCTTCCAAATGTTTGGACCATTCCCATCAGCTCCAGCTGTCAGGGCCAATTGCCTGGGACTGTGGAAGATGTGCTGTTATCTGAAGAGTATCAGGTTCCTTAACTTCTGGGGATGACTGCAACACTGCCTTTTTATTTTCAGAGATCCATGGCAGCATCCTATGTAATGATTACCTGCAATTTGGTTCAGACTTCTGATGTCTTTCCTACAATATTGTCTGAAACTGCATTTCTGAATTTAGGTGATTTACTGGATGTCAACAGAAGCACATTGCTTTGAATTGTGACAGCCTGAGCACTTTTAAGCTGGTAGGGGCTGTTGACAAGTGGCAGTAATTTAATGGCTACTTAGTCTCCCAGGCATACTAGTATATACACTTATTTGCAACCATAGGTTTTAGCAAAATTTGTATAAAATTACTAGTATACCCAGGTCTATAATAGTGCTGAGTAGCAGAACTTGCAAAAACTGCTTGTTATTTCCCGTCAGTGATACCATAAACTTACTTAAGAAAATTACTGGATTGAATTTCAGGCTGGCACACAGAGAAAACTGCTCTTTTTCACAGGAATTTAAATGAAGGGTGGATGCATTAGGACTGATTACTGATTTTGGCTATATGGAACCAGCCATTTCCATGTCATTAATATAGATCGAGTTTTAATTAATTTTTCATTTCATCTATTTTCTTGCTATTTTCTTGCTATTTTCTTGCTATACACTTCCACACAAGTGTATTATTTCATGCTGATTGTTTTTGTTTAAGGAACCTACTAAATGGCTTAAGTCAAAAATCACAGATTATGTGAAGTTGTACCCAAAAGCAACTTTCAACTCACCAAACCAAATTGTATTGATTTAATGATGAATGCTTGTAGAAATAAAATGTTTTTTGTTAGAAATTATCTTAAATATCTAACCCTGGAACACCAATGTTTAGAAAGATGTAGCAGTGAAATACCTATGGGTCACATAGAAGAAGCTAGTCCAGGTAGTTGCCAAAATTGTTTATGCATTCCCCAAAGCAATGGATCAGCACTTGGGGGAAAACAATTTCATTCATTCAGCATGGTAACAATTCTGCTACATTTCTATCTTCTTACTGTAAGAATTATAGAATTATTCTTGTGCCAATTATCCCAAGAATGTATTTGACTATCAAGTAGGGAATGCATGCATGAAAATATGTGTTTGTGGAGGGTGGAAAGCTCAGTGTTTATTGGAAGTCAAGGCTGATACCAGCTTGAGCATCTTTCCCCACCAGTTCAGGCCTCACTCACCAGCACACAGCCCCTAACCAACCACACCCTAAAGCCTTTGGGGCATAAGGTGGTTTGAATCTGTTTGAAAATAAGAAAGCAGTGGCATGCAAGAACTAAAATTAGTGTCAAATTCCAGCTTTAGCACATGGAGACAGAAAAAAGCTGACGACACAAACATACATAAGACAGAAACAAAGGTATTGCAGAAACTGTAGTACAAAAGGTTTTATTGGCATGACAGGTGAAATTCCAGATTATTTAACTTAACTGCTTGACTTTTACAAAGTCTCTTGCAAGATATTGGGTTGAATAGGTTTACAGCATTGTCAGTCAGAACCTAGCAATTCCTCAGGTGACCAAGAACCCTTTTCTTAAGGCATTTGTGTCTGTCATAAAGATATCCCAGGAAGAAGGAACAGTAGGGTCCACCATGAATACTGAAAAGTTCACTCTTCTCTATGGGAAAAGAATGCAGAATAGGAGACAGAAGCAATTTTCCCCAGGGTAAAATGTCAATTTCAGACAGCATATAAGAAAGAGGTAAATTCTTCTTTTCCCAAGTTATTGCTGCACCTTTCACTCCTGGGTATCTACTGTGTGTAGCTGTATTGCTGACAAGAAAGAAAATGTTCAGGATAAAATGCCATAAATGCCTAGCAGGACAATACTGAGGAGACAGGAGAAACTTTCTATAGCAATTATAGTAAATTATATAATTGAGATGCGTTTAGGAAGGGACTTCCCTCTAAATCCCCTTCCCCACCCCAAATTATCAGATAAATAACCAGAGATTGCTTGTTCAGATGGCTTTGGAATTCTTGCTTTTAACAAAAAGGACGCAAAATCAAAAGAACATAAATAAATGAAACTACCCAATTATACAGGTAACTGGAATATTTAATGCAGTTCATCACTAAAAATAACTGGACAATAGTCCCAATTCTTCCCATTATTGCCACATTCCATTCACTTTTCAGAAAGTGAACATTTTTTTTTTGTTTTTTGCCTTGACATGTATATTAATTTTAAACCAGTACTGTACAGAATTGTGCAACCCAATGCATGAAATTTAACACAGAAAATTCAGTATATAACTAGGTAAAACTTTATTGTCCTAATCCAGTGATCCTGTTCTGTAGGCAACTGGGATGTTACATACATAGAGTATACTTTATTCATGAGAAAAACCTTGCAGGTTCTCATGATACACAGGGGAAAAAAAAAAAAAGGCAGACCCACTGCTTAGCTTTTCATGCAGAGAAATCCACACTGGATCTACTGCATGGAAATCTCATACAGACTAGCAAAATGGACCTGCATTTTAATCTTACAATATGTAAAGTGATGCACATTTACAACTGGCTACACTAACAATGGAATATTGATAGACAGCCTTTTGTTTCAAATCAGTTATCTGCATCTGTATTCAGTAGAAACTACACATCTCCACTGAAGCATTACATATAGTACTAGTTTTTTTTATATATATATATATATATATATTTATATATACAGGTATCTCTGGATCAAGTCCAATATATTTATTTATATTTTTATTACACACACCCATACCCACACACACTTTCTGTGGTGATCTCCTGATTATAACTAAACAGAAAAACATTTTTAGATTAAAAAAGCATTTATGAAGCTATCACCATTCACTTCTAAAGATCAATCAGTATAATACAGTATAATATTTTCATTATAAACAGCTTGTTCACATAAAAGTAAAACTGTGGTCCCATAGATATATTAGAACTGAGAAAGACATGTAAAAATTATTTACACTTGTAAATGGATTTTGTTTTCCAAGATAACTAATTAAGGAAAGACGGAAAAGGAAATGAACAGATGCATATCTTTATTTGCATTTTTCAATTTGATTTTTTTTTGTGCATGTTACAAATTTCTTCTTTCCAATCACAGATTGCCTCTGTTTGCCTTGTATTGCTGCTGCTGCTGCTGCGTTTAGTGTTCTGAGAAGACTGGCTGACTTTATTTCTGGGCACAGGCAGAAATGATTTCACTCTTGAAATGCCGCTCTTGAAAGACCCTGTTTTTGATTTACGGTCACTGCATTCCATAGATTGACTGCTGCTGAGAGGACAGATCCCAGGATTCTCATCCTGTGAACAGAGTAATGTTTTATAGTGTAACATGCATTTGCCCAAACAATAGCAAAGAAAGCACATCAGTCCGTGATTGAGCAGCCTGAGTTTATACAAAGTTGTCACTTGTGACAGATGTTCTGAATGACTGAAATGTGAGGTGATAGCAACGATGGTAAGGGCTTCTATGTGGCAGACATTCAGGGTCTCCTGTTGTGCAAAGCATCAGAAATGTGTACTTGGGTTAGGGTTAGGGTTACCTACTGTACTTGGAAGCAAATACTGTTTATCTAGCAGAACGTATAAGCAAGTGTACTTAGAACTTCGACCTTCAGGATAGGCCAACGGGCAAAGAAAAATGGTTAATATATCAAATTTAATAGTACAGGAAAATGGAGAACTTAAGATGAAATCAAGAGAACAACTGACTGCAGGGGGATTGACTTTTTAATGGTTTTCATGCACACAATTAAGGGAGAGATTTAATATGGGTAAAAAGCTACCAGGTATAGAAGAACATGTAATGGGAAAGAATGTGGTTAAAAGGACTGAAATTCACATTGTCTTATAACTTAAGAGAGAATTTTTATAGAATGATAGTGTATGTCACCAGATAAATTATCATTATAATTTAACGTTAGTGTATGTCACCAGATAAATTATCTAAGATGTATAAAGGTACTCCTAATTGATAATGCAAAGAATTTTAAAATCAACATTCAAATGAAACCAGAATGTTTAATTTTAACAACCAGGACTTATGGGTAGTCAATTAGAAAAGATTCATGGACGACTGGCTTTATATATGGTAACAGCAGTGAGGTTATTATATGCACAAAGATGGAAACGTAAATACCCACAATGGAGGAGTGGATCATGAAGATGGTAGAACTTGCAGAAATGGCTAAATTGACTTCTTTGATTAGGGAGGGAACAATGACTACTTTTATAAAAGACTGGAAACCTTTATGGACTTTTTGCTGAAAATGGTAAAAATGAACTGGTGATTTTTGGATTTATCAGTTAAAAGGGGCTGTATATGGTGAGAAGGAAACTACCGTATTTTTCCATCAATAAGACGCCCCCATTTTTCCAACCCAAAATTAAGAAATCAATATTTTAAAGATAGTGCAGAACACATTTTTACTTAGTAATTAGTTAACATTTACCTACCTTTTATTTAGTAATTAGTTAACATTTACCCCACCCTCATACACTCGGTGGGAGGAGGTCCAAACCGTCCCTCTGCAGCTCTATTTCCATGCTCTTTTGCATAACTGATTACATTCAATCACGAGTGAAACTGCCGATAGCTTGTCTCTGCAAACAGACTTCCTCTAATTGGTTTGTTCAGCATCAGCTGACGTCAGTTACATAAGGCTCATGATTGGAGGAAGTCTGTTTGCAGACTGAAGCTATTTCACTCGTGATTGGGGGCTAGCAATAGGAGGAAGACTCTTTGCAGAGACAAAGTATGGGCAATTTTGCCACCATGCAGTTCTCTCCTTGGCTGACTTCCTTGAATAAGACACCCTTCAATTTTTAGCGTAAGGATTTTAGAAAAAAGTATCATCTTATAGTCAGAAAAATATGGTATGTTACATAATTTTGACGAGTGGGGAATGGTACCAAGTAAGTCTATAATTGCTGTAAAGAAGATTGGAAGTAGCTTCTTTATCTTTAAAAAAAAAATTCTTTGCTTTCTATTGTTTTCAACACTTTTTTATCTTTTTTTCTTTCTTACTTTTCTTCTATAATTTTTAATGATTATCTTTTAACCTTTTTTAAAAAAACTCTTTAATGAAAGTTATATATACTGTATATATATATAAAAAACCTTTCAGGATAGGATATAATCTTTGCTGAATCATATAATGTCGCATCCAGAAAAAGCCCCCCTCTCCTGCAGTTGATATATAGTTTTTGGTAGCCAACGTAACCAGAAGCCACTTCTCTGAATATTCCTAACCTCCATTTAAGACTTTGGTTTGAATTTTGGGTTTTGTGGTTATCTAAAATGTGAGGGAAGTGACAATAGGGAACCAATAGGTTAGTGCATGTGGGCAAGACTTTCATGGCAGCTCAGATCATGTTTCTTCCTCTCCAATTCCATAACTCACAGTTCACCTTAATGTCTTTTCATCATAATGATTGTTATGTTACTGTTACTACCAGCGGTAGCAATACTATGGAAGAAAAATGTATAGGAAAACATGAATGGCAGCAGTGAGTCAAGTTGAACTGTATATTATATTCTAACTTACATGATTTGATGGGAGTTGTAGTCCAACAACATCTAGGAGGCATAAGTTCTTTAAACCTGTGCTTTAAAGAATTGCAATACATTTTGCTTGGTTCTATATGAAATGATTAGAAAATGAACAGGATTTCTGCTGATTGATTTCTGGCAGTGCTGATTCCCTTTTCCACCATATCTGGAAGTTTAGAAATGATGATACTAATCCTATTTCTAATTTTGAAAGGATGTCTCCTCTTCCCCTCTTTTGCCAACTTGTGAGTACAGAATATGTTTTGAAAAGCAAGATGGAAGACATATCTAAGTACAGCCATCTGCTTTTTGTATTTCTGATTCTTTCAAAGCTCCCCTGCAGCTTTCTAATTTGGATACAGGAACCTGCTAATAAATGCATGACCTTCACAAGGAAAAGCAGAAAGCTGCTAAATGCTACCGAGATTTCTTTGCAACAGAGCACAGTTCTGGACATGATTGAGGCGCATTTTATTTATTTTTAAACAAGTAGTTATTGTAAAGATATGTTTAGAGAGAAGGCAAGACATGGTTCACCAGTTTTCTCACATTATTATGTTACTGCTGTTTTAGAACTAATTTTTATCTGCAGTAGTCAGAAGCACTGACTACTTAAATATAACCAAAATTTAAATAGTTGTCATCTCATTACATTAATGAGAAATTACATTAATCTCATGTTTGGGCAAAAAATGTTTCAGGTATTGTATTGGGAGCATGTCTTTTCCCCAAACTGAACACAAATATTCTATTTTCTTAAGTTAAGCACCAGTGACTAGAATATGTGGGATTTTATTTGTATGTAAAGGATTCTGTTGTCAAGCTCTAATTTCTTCAGTTTAAAGGGGGAGAGAGAGAGGTTAAAAAAAATGACAGCAGGCGATTCTGTCAAAAATTCTAGAAAATCACTCTCCAGCCAGATGCTACAGGGTTCCTTGACCTGCACATTCCTTCTGAACTCACAATTGTAGCTTGAGGAGCAGGTGCAACTGTGACCAGTAGGACCTTTGCATAACTCCCACCAGTTATGACCATCGTTGCATCAGAAGTCCCCACTGGCAGTCATTCATGCTTTGGTCACTGCTGAGACCAATGCGCTGTACAGGGGGATGCCCTTGAAGATTACTGAGAAGCTATAATCGGTGCAGTAGTCCCGGGTGCTTCACATTTTAGCTGGAGCTGTACTAAAGACCATTTGGCTTCTGGGTGTAATTCAAAGCGCTGGTTGTCACCTTTAAAGTCCAACAGGGCTAAGGACCCAAGCGAGACTTCCTGTCCCAGCAATCTCTGCCTGTCCAAAGTATATGCTGCTTAGTTCTCCAAAGGCTCTGAGCAGCTCCCAAATGATACAAAAGTGAAATAGAAAGAATTAAAAGGAATCCCTCCCCCATCCCGATAACAATCAACTTCCTAGCCACTGACACACTGATTTGTAGGAAGGGAGTTCCTACTTTTCCATTGGTACACCTCTCCTTTGGAACGCTAAGATAATGTCACCACTCAACCTGCTGGGGTACAGAAAAGTCCCCTGACCTGGCTATTTCAGAAGCCCTTCAGGAACTGACTTGAGAGATGGAGTCTCCCAGCACAGTAAGCAACAGACTATGTTGTGTGGGAATGGTATGCCTCTACATGGTGAGATGGGAATGATACCACTGGGTTCTTGCATGATAGAAATATTACTCTACTGTTTTCATCCTTTCATTGCACGGGAGGGTATGCTGCTTAGACTTATTTGTGACTGAATCAGCTTACAAGCTAAGTAAGTAAGTAAACAAATCAAGAGCATAAACTTGCAGAATTTAACCACCAGCTCAGCCATTGCTGAAAATTCCTGCAGACTGCCTGCCTTTCTAATTGCAACCCTTCTTTCCTCCATTTCCCCTGGGTCCTGCAGTTTGCCCAGGAATGGGAATATCACAAAGGCCTCAGCCTTTCTAAGGTTCTGTTTTTGCAAATGCTTCTAAGCTGGATGCTCTTCTTATCTCCTTTTGCCCTCCTCTTCCAGAGAGAAGGAAAGGGGGGGGGGCAGTGCGGGAAGAGAGAAGCCCTTCAGCAACTCAGCATCGTCTAGCAGCCTTCCTCCTTGGTTCTATTTCAGGCAGTCGCTTTCTTTACGTTGTCTTGGTTTCCATGGCAATTGCAGCCATCTGGAGAGCTCACTGCATGACAGCCTGTATTTCAATGGCCAAAGCCCAATGCTTTCCTCAAAATGCTGAGCTGTTCCACTGTTCCCCCACCCCCCAGAGGGTGTTCTTTTTAAAATTCCTTTTCTTGTCTCCTTGTTGGAAAATATCTAAGGCATGAGGCCAATTTCATCTCATTATTCCATCATTTTGTTATAGATACAAGAGAGTGAGTGGTTCTGGGATGGGGACAGCTTGGCCTCAATGATCAAAATTTGGATAATCTCCTATTACATTATTGCCATAAAGTGCTATAGCAGGGGTCTGCCTTTAAAACAGCTTGAAAACAGCAGTTAATCCAGAATAGGATTGTTAGATTATCAACTGGGATTGGATACTATGACTGTATTTCACCCATAATATAGGCTCAGCAATTATGGTCAATAAACCCAGAACTATCCTAACATTCTCAGATATAATGATCTGAACATGCACTGCAAACTTTTATCACATGCACTGTACTTCTCATATACCTGCTGTGATGCTGATGTGTTCGCATTCATGATGTTTGCTGAAAACACTGGATTCTTCTGAGGAGCGCTGATTGTCAAAAGCAGCTCATCCTTTGAATCTATTATCTGTGAAAAATGAATAAGTCAAGAGGAGGGGAGGGTCAGTGTTGGAAGTCCCAATGATGTAAAGCAGGGGTGGTTTTATTAGTCTCACTAACAATACACTCATAGAGATAATGTAGTAAAATATATCATCACATGAAAGATTTGTACATTTTTGCCTTGAATTACCAAAGTGTATTCCTAGTCTTTAATAAATCACTTTTAAATGTTATATCAATTTAAAGGAATACCATCATAATCCAATAATCCATTATTTCATTTTTAAATGAATAGATTTATTCAGTAAATGTCCTGTAAAAACAGACTGTTTGAAAAAGTTTGGGATACAGATTTTGTCCGGCAACTCTTCAGCCAAATAAGTCCATGATATCTGCAGGTTTTTTTGCTGAAATTTAGAAAGTTTTTGCATTATCGCACTCTCTGTAGGGTGAGTTAATTTATACAATATAAATGAAATCTGAAACACTGAGGAGACACCCACAAAATGTGTTTCCCCAATCTTCCATATGACAAATGCAATTTGTAAACAAAATCTTAATCCAGTATGCAATTTGTGGTTGTCATTACCATTTAAATGTGCATGTTTATATTAAGAAGTATAGGGGCAAAGTAGTAAAGGAGCAGGGCGATAAAGGGGCAAACCAATACAATAAGGAAATAATAGTCTTTCAGTTCTATTGGGCTTAATTTGGATAGTTGGTAAGGTCTAAGGAATTGGGTCAAAGGCTTCATGAAAATTGTGGGTTTTAAGAATAGATCCGAAGGACAAGAGAGGCTAGATTTTGTGGGATGCAATGTGAAATAGTGGTTAATGCAGGAGCTAGAGCTGGAGAGATCCAGGTTCAGTTCCATCTTCAGCCATAGGCACTCATGGATGGCTTTGGGTCAGCCACTCTCTCTCAGCCTTAACTACTTCAAGGTGTTGTTGTTGTGGGGAAAACTGAAGGAAGGAGGCCTTTGTATACTGCCTTGCCTGTTAGAAGAAAGGTGGGCTATACTGTGCATCTAACAAAGAAAGAAGCATAACATCTACTTGAGAAGAGGGAAGATGGTTTTTGGGGAGTGGTAGATGGTGGTGTGAAGAGCAAAAGATCATGGGGAGGTATATTCTGCTAGATCCCAGACAGAAAAATAATATGCAGATTAAAGGATAGGTGCCATGGTCTCAATAACAGAAGAGTTGGCTTATTTTGGCAGAGCTCTGAATAATGGACAGTATGCTAAGGTTGTGTAATGGAAACAAAGTGGAGAAAGCTGCAGCTGTCAAAGGTAGTAGGAGGTTAACAAAAGCATAAATCACCCTCCTTTTTTGAAAGGACAAAATGACATGACTTGAATGATAGACCCAAGTCCTTTCTACATGCAAAGGGGTTGCTGATCAAAATCAGTATTACCTTTACATGTCCCCACAATGCCATAGGACTTCCAATGGGCTTCGTGTGCTGAGTCAATTAACTTCTGAAGGTGAATTGCTCTTGCTCCAGAGGAATAATACGAGGACATTTTGGGGACAGGCAATTTCTCACAGGTAAGTACTTTCACCTTATTCTGCCTTCCAGGTTTCAGGATTGCTGGTAGTGAAGGTGCATGGTGTCTTGCTACTGTCTCTTCCTGCCCCTCCCCCCACAAAAAATCGGGTTATTTTGTCTGTGTGTGTGTGTGTGCGCGTGCATGTGCCTTAGAGTCATTGTTATCTCCTAGCAACTGCCTGGACAAGTCCCAGCAATTTTCTTGGCAAAATTTCAAAAGTGGTTTGCCATTGCCTCCTTCCTAGGGCTGAAAGAGAGTGACTGGCCCAAGGTCACCCAGCTGGCTTTGTGTCAAAGGCAGGACCAGAATTCATGGTCTCCCATTTCTTGCCTGATACCTTAACCACTACACCAGACTTGCTCTCGATTCAAGCTGTCTGTTTACTTGTGGTAAAAATAAAGGCAGTGAGGGAAGAACAAGAAAGGGGTAGAACATCAGCTAACTGCCAATTTTGTGTTTTCCTCCACTGAGCAGCTGGCAGTGCCCAACAGCACAGAAACGTAGCTCATGGTTGAGGGGGGGAATGAATCCAGTAAGCTCTACAGAAAGGGCTTAATTATCAGAGCAAAATGAGAACTTCCACAGCAGATGGAAAGAAATCAAAACTATGCCTAAAAAGGAAGAAGGCAAAGTTATTGATGAATATGCAAAATATATGAAGAGAAGAAAGGAAGATGGAAGATGAGCAATACACTGTTGGGCACACTGAATTTAACATAATGAGTTTGCTGTCCTTCATTCAAAGATATGAGGGTGATGTACAAAATGGTCAATATAGTCCTAAAACACAATTAAAACAAAACAGAATAGCCATAATGTAACTGAAAAGGCAGTACCATAAAAGAACACGAGCTAGATAACATGGTCTGAACAAACAACATTTTAAACCAAATATGCCAAATATATAATAAACTCAGAGCTGGTCAGACTTCTATAGTCCTTCTGTGTTAACGCATATTGTATGGGAGATTTATTTATTTATTTATTTGATTTGTCCCCCGCCCATCTCCCCTACAATGGGGAGATACTTTGAAGAGAACTTCCACAGCAGATGGAAAGAGAAAGGCAGGTTGAAGTTTAGGGCCAAACAGGGCACAGGGTACACGCTGTAACTGTCAAAAGAGGAATTGGAGAAGAAAGCCTGGGAAATAGTTGCAAGAATGGGAGAAAATAGAATGAGAAGAAAATGGAATATAGAGAAATTGGTGAAGAAACTTACAGCTGACTACCTTGTGCAAAAGAGCAATACTTACCTTACTGATGTCAGATTCAGATTTGCTTAAACAAATACTCTGAAGTTCCTGCAGAAGGTCCACTTCATCATCTGAACCAACAGATAGTCTCTGTTCCAGGTTTAACACACTTAATGGATCATCTTCTAGAGATCTTGGAAAGGAAAACAAAATTATGTTGAAGAACATAATTAACAGATGGCAATCTATAAGATGGAGCTAAGAAAAGGCCATTTATCCCTTGCAGTTTAATAGCAGAAATATACATGGAAACAGGGCAAGTTCATTAAATTCATGCAATAAAAATTCAATCCAAACCTATTTTCAGTTGGCCAGAAGTATCTCAATTCTTAAGGGCTCATTTTTTTCTAAACAAGTTTTAAAATATGGGGTATTAAGTAATGCACGTGTAGAGATTAGAGTTTTCAGACAAAAATGTCATATAGTTAATTATCAATCCAAATGAAAAATATTTTGGAGCAGGGAGATTGCGCATACTTTACTCAATATCCAGAACTGTTTAGTTCTCAAACTTCAAATCCTCTGGAGAACTTAACCCAGACTGGACTTGAGATCTGATTTGTTCTAGTTGTTTTCCTAATGGCACACACTAAAGAAATACTGGGATTGATCAAAGGGACTTCCATTCTAAATTTCCATTCTGCATAATTCCTTCCTGTAAACTATTTAAAAGTAAGATGTCTTTTATATGACAAGAAAATTATGGAATATTCTTACAGACATGGACTATCCCTAATGAAACTCACATTATTTTCAACCACTTCTTGGATTTTAATAGAATTTTTCAATACCATCATTCACAGTAAAATCGCTGCATTTCTTCCATTGATTATGTTTTTTCCTCTGTGCAATATTTTGGCATATACTGAAAAGATTTTTATGATATTTGAAAAAGGCACAGGGACCATGATTTTGGTTACAGAATCCAGCCATCATACTATTAGTTGTGTGAGATGTGTTTGCTGTCATAATTCCTATGCTATAATGGAGAAGCACACGTAGGTGATAAGTACCATGTCATGATTTATTCAGTGACTACAAAACTATTGTCTGAAATCTCCTTCAGAGGGGGCCAGAAGTCGCATATAAACACGTGACTTACTTTTTCTCTAAGGAAGCCATTTTATTCCCGTTTTCCTTCAATATATTATTTGATTTAATACCTACAGGAGAGAAAGGATGGTAAGGCAGAAAGTTATCTTTTGTGCCCATCTTTTCTATCTTTGAACAAGGTTCTGCAACCACCCCTGGAACCTAAGAAAATTTATGCTTCAACATTGTTTAGTGGATTGTCACCCAGTTGGTAAGAAAGTTAAAAAATGAAAGCCCTTGACTGGGTTTCTTAGTGTCAATAGGGTGATTTCAAGTGACCAAATAAATTATCCCGTTGCCTTCCAATTTCCACCAGTTGTTACCTTCTGCATTTCCCTCTGCCTTACTCCAGGACTGGGCTGATGAGTGGTTTGACTTCTTACGTGGACTTGTGCTCACTTTTCTCCAAGCAACATTTTCTCCTTTTTTCTTGGGGCAATTCTTGTAGTTTGATACCATGGAGAGAGGAAAGCTTCCTCCTTTAAAATCTGCAATGTACACATCCATTTCTGTAACAATGAAAAATGA
Source organism: Liasis olivaceus (assembly GCA_030867105.1). Lineage (NCBI taxonomy): Eukaryota > Metazoa > Chordata > Lepidosauria > Squamata > Pythonidae > Liasis > Liasis olivaceus. The sequence goes on along the minus strand of CM061355.1, from coordinate 27,184,868 downwards.
AAGAAGCAGGTGACATAGCGGTGTAATGTGGTTGCCAAGGTATTAAAGAAGTGCTGTGTGGTTGCCAAGGTATTAAATCTTTTGTTTAAAAGACTATTTTTCCCACTTAGTTTCATTCTGACCTTAGTTCTACTCTAAGCTTATGATCCCAGGAATTAACAAAAAGGCTTACACAAAGAAAAGCAAAGATCACAACAGCAAAAGTAAATGTTCTAGAGATTTACACATTTACCACAACTTACCTGCTCGTGGAAGAGGACATCCATGCAGAACTGCTTTATTTAACAGGATACTGAGCGCAGCTTTCACTACCGCCTGCTGCCCTTGACTTGGACATTTCTTGACTGCCATTTGTCCCAGTGTAGGTGGTCTTTTCAGAGAAGCTCTGGAAAGAATTGCTTCTTGAACTCGGGGAACAATGACAGCATTCCACAATTTTGACATCCATCTTGAAGCAGAAGGAAAAAAAGAAATAGGATGAAGAAATAATGATCATTTCCAGATACTGATGCAAGTATAAAAGAAAGAGTACTGATGAGAAAAACCTCACCACCAATCTGCCATTCAATTACAATAGTTTCATCTATAGCAGTTCATTCAAAGCAGTAGTCTATCTACTTCCAGATATTATTCCCAACAACGGTGATAATCATTAAAAACAAAACACAGTGAAGAGGGACTCAAAGAAGCAGCATAATTTTGACACAATATTAATTGCAGTTTGGGGACATAAATCAGCACCAGAAAATTATCTGACTCAAAGCATTGATTTCCTTCAAAATGCTTAGTTGCCCAAAGCTGTTGGAAAACAAAAAACAAAAAACTCTGATACTGTTTTGGCACATAAAGGGATTAGCTGTGAAACCCATGAATTACAGAAAAGGAATATGCTGGTCCTCTTTTATTTATCTGAATTATATCAAATAAAAATATATTTTATTCAGGAGCTCAGGACCATATACATAGTGCTCCATTCTTTTTCTTTTTTTCCTGTAATAAACCTGTTAAGTAGGTGGGGTCAAAGAAAGAGCGATTGGCCCAAAGTCAGTCAGAGTACTTCGGGGCAAAGGTAGACCCGTTTCTGGGTCTCCCCACTCCCAGTCCAATACCTTAATTGCTCTACCACCCTGGTTTTCAACATCAGATTATGACTTCTATTTAAAAGGTTCAAAAAGCTGCAGAAAATGTTAATCATGTTCCCAGCAATTTCAAAAAGTAATATTTCTGAACCAAAGCAAGGCCTGGAGAAGGAAGAAAAAAATCACCAATGTAATGCTAACCATATATAATCACATTAATTAATGAACTACCTATCAGCATATTAATGCCAGTATAGTGTCACAACTACATTGTATCCATCATTATACAATGTTATGAAATAACAACATAAATTTCTATAAATGAATATGCTGGAAAAACATGAGACCTACTCAGAGCAGACCCAAAGAAACAAAGATTTGCTGAGGAAGATTTCAGCTTATGCAGCAGGTAGAAAAGTATAAGAATGCAGACTTCAAAGAGGACTAAAGTAATGGTTCTTACAACAAAAGATTACTCCCAAATAACAGACAGGAAGTTCCCATGTAAACCATGTTAAAAGCAAACCATTTATCAGTATCAGAATGGCAATATATACAGTCAATATATTCTAATACAAACAAAACATTTGTTCACCTTGTTTCCTACTTTAGTGAATTACTTCAAAAATAAGGAAATGTTTAAAAATAGCTTCCCAAACTAGAAAAGTAGGTCATTATAACCTCCTGAATATCTAGAGTAAAAGTACCAGAGAAAGTTTTAATGCAGTCAAAAGCTTTTCATTGCTTAAGGTTCAGAAAAGATACATCTCACTATAGTTCGCACTTAACTACTAATGCTGGCCAGCTCTTGGCTCCTGCATTTAGAATTTCTTAAATCACTTAGAGAAATGTGTTTCTCCCCCTTTTTTTTGGGGGGGGGGGAAGAGTATAAAAGAATTTCAGTTAAAATTAGGGGGAAGTACTAGTTTGTACTGTATCTTGAATATGAATAGATTTGCCTTCCTCCCTTCCCCTTCCCCTTCCCCTTTCTTTTTCTTTCTTTATGTTTAATTCACAATAGGGCAACTTAAAGAGAACAGTTAAACTGGACGCTGTACTTCCTGCATTTAATGTTTCCCCAACCAATCGTAAACCACAGTGTTTACAATTCCCTATTTCCTAATTAAGCTTGTGGATCATTATAATAGATACCTTGGGCTAAAATGTTATACATTGGATGAAGTGCACTCCTGTTAGCTTATGCTGTGATAGATTTACCAGTCTTTACAGTCCCAGAAGCCTCCTTCAGATAGAGCCAAGCGTTACATTAACCATCCCCGTAAGAAAGCTCCTTTTGGCTGTTTTTAAAAATATTCCTTATGACCAGTTTATAAATTGAGATTGAAGAATAAGCTTGAACTAAAGCCAAAAAGAGGAGCACTCAAGTATTAGAACTGATAAACTAGACAGGGAGTAAGGAAACTGGAATATTATTACCCATGGACTTCACATGTTGTTGTTCTTCACTCTGTTCAACACACACATGCACACACGCATACACACACTTCGCCCCTTCTGAATGCTTCTTCCTTTGAAAATCAAAGCACAGTATATCAGCAATGCTGACATTTGTGAGACAAACACATGCTTAGCAATTTTGCTGCTTGTTTATTTTTAGTGTCTTGTTTTATTTATCTAGCAAATAAATATTTAAACAGAACTGTTCATGCCTTGCAGTCTATGACCACCTTTAAAAAAATCCCTACTAAAATGATGATTTTGTTCACCTTTCTTCTGTAACATGTTGAGAATTAAATATAATACGATTTTTCATCTTCAGAGCAATATCTCTCAATAGATCCATCCTTGTTCCCAAATTTAAAGACTGAGAATTGAGGCTGACAAATAGGGTTCTGATGACAGCCATCTACACACTAGATAGTTGAGCTATTAATACTGCTGGGAAGTCTTAAAAGCAGTGTTAGTCATAAGTAATAGCCAAAACTAAGCAGGACTTTCTCACCAGCACCATCCGTCTTACTAATGGAAGACAGGAGTGCCCAGCACTTTGGAGCAAAGGGCTACAACTCATCTCAGTGGACAAGGTCAGGCAGAAGCTAGAATTTGATTTAAAGTAATTAAATGTATTTAATATGATTACTCCCTATATATTTTATGTTTTCCCTTTGAGAACATTAAAAAGTAGCAGCGTAAGAAACATCTGTTTGCTCAGAGCTTTGGTTAAGCTTATCTCTGTCCTGCCCTTCTGGCCCAGTCTGGCCCAGTGGTCCTATTTTTTTTTTTAAAAGTCACTCAATATTTTAATATGTGTAATAATGTTGATGTATTGTAATTGCATTGTAAGCTGATTAGAGTTGTATGATGGGAGCAGCATAGAAGCATTTGTAATAAATAACATGTTTTATTGAATTTTATTAAATAATGTTTTAAAAATAGTATACCGGTTTAATGAATTTAATATTTTGGGATTGTTTGTAAGGATTAAAAAAAGGTGGGATAAAAATAAATCATAAAATTCAGCAGCAACTTTTAGGTGGACTCTGGGTTACTGGATTTGGGGACCTGCATATGGTCTGGGACCACAGACAGTGTACCCTGCTGTAAGGGCTTAAAAAAACCCTATAAGAGGAAGCTGAGATTTATGGTGTGCTGAATTTTGTCTAAGGGGCCTGTATCTACATTTGCATAAAGTTCAAAAACCAGTAAATATACATTAATCAACGACAAAAAGTGATAAAAATGATCTTTACAATTTTATGGATTCCTAAAAAGATAGAACTTATATCCATATAGCAACTATGTGTTAACTGAATGATGGTAGGCAGTCCTTCAGCACTTTTGTTTAGAAGGATCAAGTTGTAGATGGTGAGAAGGACTTCACTTAAGATTCTAGATAACAGCTGCAAATCAAGAGGAGAAAACACTGGCCTAGCTGGATGTGGTAGAAGGTAGCTTTCTATGTGCCAGATATACACAACATGTTCAGGACAGTAAACATGGAATTTTCAGTCCTTCATTAGAATAATGTTAGTGGAATATATGCACATGTCAGTTTATATGCATTTATGCAATAATCATCTGGAATAATCTTTAAATTTGACATTAACCAAAATCATGCTGAACATAAAACAAATAACTACAAATACAAAACTAGTCCCAACTTCCTAATAAAAATAGAAAGTATCAACAAACATCATGTAAGCCTTTTTTCACAATCTACTTTCAAATATCTTTTCTAAATATTGAATAATATAGAAGAGAGGAATCCCTTCCCCAGGAGAAATAAACCAAGACCTTGGATATTGGTCATATCACTGCGTATACTGGGGCTCCTCCACTTAGAAAGAATTGGTGTACTGATGAACAGACTTATTTCTTCTACTGTATTTACCACAAATGCTATGAGTTCTGACCTTCTGAAAACAGGATTAGATGTAAATGTTGAAATTTAAAATTTCCTTCTCTATTATACCTGTCATGTGAATGTATACTGAATGATGCCCTTAAGATATCTGTTACTGATTAATATACTTCTCCTAATAATATTTAGTGACTAGTATTAGTACTTTTTTTTTTTTTTTTTGTATATTTGAGCTAGTCTTGACTCTTGGTGACCTTCTGGACAAGTCCATGCAGTTTCTTGATAATATTTTTGGAACTGATTTACCATGGATGTCTTCCTAGGGCTGAGTGAGTGACCAGCCCAAAGTCACCCAGCTGGCTTCCATGCCCAAGGCAGGACTAGAACTCACAGTGTTTGGGTTTCTAGCTAGTTCCTTTAACCACTACACCAAACTGGCTCTCATTAGTATGATTAGGGCATATGATTTCATGTTTCTCCTTTGTTCCTTCAACAAAAGAGCATATAGCATGTAATTACCTTAGAAGGAAGACCTACCTAAATTAAGACAGCAGTCCTATTCTGATTGTTCCCCACCCACCCACCTGCCCCCTTTCCACGTTTGATTGGACTCGGCAATTCCACATGGCAGCCTAAGCTGTTTGTCTCTCCTATGCCTCTCAGCTATTCCTGAAGCTGATTTTTAAAAATACTATCCAGATTGCAGTGGCTTGGCAATGTGTTGGTGCTCAGTCTGGACTATGCCATTGCAGACCCTGATTGGTTATGCTTCTGCTTCTTGCCCTTCCTATTGGTGCAGGGAAGGCAAGCCTTGTTCTCTGGTCCTGTGTGGGTGGGTGTCCCAGGGCCTGTTTTTTGTCTTTTTAGAGATTATTCCCTCTTTAGTAGTCCCCATCCTTTTCCTTTGCTTTCCCTGATGTTTATATGCATGGATGCCCTCACACCCCTTTCCACTGTTCATGGACACTGATCCAGACCCTGCTGTAATGCTACAATGATCAAAGCAAGGGAAATAGGTTGTTCCTTCATTCCTAACTCCCTGTAGATTCACAGAAATGTTGTAGCAAGGACGAATGAGGCTTCAGCTTCATAAATGTAGCATTCATTGACACTTTCTAGCTTCATTCCAATGTGCCTATATCGCAGCACTGCAAGCTTTGCAGTACTGTGGGCAGAAGGTGGGAAAGCAAGGGGAGCATACTTCATCCAGCCTGAGCATAAACCTAAAGGGAAAAAGAAGGAAGGAAGGAAGGAAGGAAGGAAGGAAGGAAGGAAGGAAGGAAGGAAGGAAGGGAGGGAGGGAGGGAGGGAGGGAGGGAGGGAGGGAGGGAGGGAGGGAGGGAGGGAGGGAGGGACTGGAAAATGTATGGGTTGAATGCCCTGATGAACTTCTAGAGGGGGTAGGTAAACAGAGGGTAAGGAAAGTTCATTTACTTAATAGGCTATTATTGTTCCAATCACAAGACAGTTAAAAACAGCAGCTCCCATCAGCAGGAAACACAGCAGCCTGGCAGCCCAGGATGTAACAGCTACACAGGGCAACAACCAGCCAAGGAGGGTGGGCAGCCAATCTGAGTTGGGGCTGTCACTAGATTGAAAGGAATGAAGCATAAGTTTTGCAAACCATGGCAAGTAATCTAACTGCAATGGGCTGGGGATGTGTAAGAGATGACATCATCCTTTTGTATGCTCAGGAAGCAGTGAGTAGTCCATAGTTCTGATGGAGTGAGCAGAAAGAGTGGATCTGTCCTTACTGTATCTGTCCTTACTGGTAAGTGTATGCAAAAGGGTAGTAATTCAAGGAACAGAATCTGGTATTTTATACGCACTTAGTGGATGTAAGTTCAAATAAATTCTTATTGCATAGCTGTATCAGGAATGTCCTGTTCTATGGGATTTATATTTCAGGGAATATGCCTAAGATTGTTCTTCAACATTTACTATTACCAAATATTTCTACCCGTGCAAAGGTTATATACCAGGGAAATGAGTGGGCAATGGATGATTAAATGGAGGACTGGAACATACTGGAGATGGAAGTGTTTTAAAGGATGTGAAGGCATTAATAAGAATCAAATAAAAGGCATACTTCACTGTTGCGTGACTGTGACCAGGCACCACTGGACAAGAAAGAAAATGCCTGGGCCCAACAAGAGCTTCAGGTGCACCAAGCCGTGATAAACATGAGTTCAGCTGATCCCAAACTGCAAGAATCCACTCAACCATCTTGCACACTGGATCACATGGAGGCGGCATTTGTCCCCTGAACTGCACAGAATAGAACAAATGGTTACTTTGGAAATCTTATGTATCTCTTTAAAGAAAGGAAACAATTTCCAACTGCATACATTGCAAATAAATGGTAGGTTTCAGGAAATAACAATAATAAAAAAAAGAGAGACTGGGGGCCAGTTAACACCTGGATGTTTATTGTTTGATAATTAGCTTCAAGTTGTGATTGCCTATATGAACAGCCTCCTTTAAATTATATGTCACAAATGCTGTATTTACCCCAAAGGAAGATGACCCTAAATTTAAAATGATTGGCTCTCTCCCCCTTGAAGGTGAAACAGAATTCAAAACTCACACACAAGGGCCTGTTTCTCTTACTGCTTTGTCCTTATGGAGTAGCCTTCCCTGTAACCAAGGCTAGCATGATCCTTCTTAAAGTTCCGTAAGTTCTCTCTTTCATAGAGAGTTTGTTTGTTTAATTACAAATTAACAACAGTTAATTGTTGCTATTTTGTAATTTTAATTCAGCTTCGTCCATTCTTATATTTTTGTAGTACTACTACTACTGCTTCTGCTATTCTGTATTGCTTACAGTTTTAATTTTAATTATGTTTATCATGGATGTTTTAATTATCTGAATGTTTTATTGGATTGCTATAAATTGCCATGAGTCTTTTTATTTGGTGGTGAGTGAAGAAAGAAAGGAAGAATGAATGAAATATTAGGCAATGCCTCCTCCCTCCCTCCCTCCCTCCCAGCACTTCATGCATTTGATAAAGTGAGCTGTAATTCACAAAACCTTATTCCTTTTAAAAGAATCTGTTACCCCATAAAGATGCTACCAGACTTCTTCTGATTTTTGGCTACCATAGACTAATCCAGCTCTCCTGCCATTTGTATATGTGTATGCCTATATGGATGTATTAGCCCAAAGAGGGAGGGCTAAGAGAAAAAAAATTAGTGGTAACTGAATTCACAATTACATGTTAAAAGATATGCCATTTGTCAAATTAATTGAACCCCCATCTGCATATGTCCATACAAACCATTCCTTGACAGCCACAAGTCACTGTCTCTTACACAGACCCAGATGTACCCACGTATATATAGATTCCACCCTTCTTTCAATAGAAACAGCAAGTAAGTAGAAGAATTAGAAGAGAGGGGAAGAAGGAAATAGGAATCTGGGAAGGGAAGGGAAGGTGAGTGGTAACCAGGGATGAGATAAGCATCCATGTTCTGTTTATGTTTAAATACATATAAAACCATTTATATAAACATAAACATAAAACTGTTTAAACATACATATACATAAATATAAATGTAAGCATATATAAACATAAAATATATGCCGTGGGCTAGGGAGCACTGGTGGGCAGAGCAGGTGGGCAGGTACTAGGGAGTGTGGGAAGGTGGGCAGGTATCCCTGACCTGCCAGGAAGGGAAGGGGCCGGGGCTGCAAGTCCTCTGCACCATACCGTGCACCACTGCTGGCTGGGGCGATCCTCCCAAGACATTTCTGCAGCACCTCCCCCGCATGTGGCTGGGATGTCTGGTGGCGATTCCTGACAACTAGTTGGCTGAGGACTTCCCATGCAGCAAGGCCACCAGAGGGGGAGGCAGTGGTGAGGGGCAGGGGTGCCCTGCATAGCATGACTGACAGAGCCCCCACACTGTAGGGGTTGAGGCCAGCAGACATCAGCAAGCCCAGCGGAGGGGAGACAGGCGAGAAAGATGATGGTCAGCTGAGGATGGCAGCAGGAAGGCAGTTGTAAATGTGGGCTGGTCACCAAATGGCTGAAATTTGATAATGGGACCAAAGGGGCACTGTAATGGCTGGAACTTCAAGGACTGGTAGTGAGTCCATTTTTTTCAGTGCTGCTGTAACTTTGAACGATCGCTGAATGAATGGATGTAACCCGAGGACTACCTGTACGGAAATATGATCCCCTTGGGGTTTTCTCAGACAACCCGGTTGGGGCTAGGCAACTGTGATTCCAAAACTCCTGACTCTCAGCATTTTTAAGGTGATGCAAATTCAGCTCAAAATGTACAGTATAATTTTGTAGATGTGATATAAACGTATTTACAGGTAGTCCTCACTTAATGACCCTAATTGGGACCAGAATTTCTGTTGCTAAGTGAAGCATTTGTTAGGTGAAACATCATGTGACTGCACTGCTTAGTGACAGCAGTTCTGGTAGTCTCAGTTGTGGTCCTTAGGTGAGGACTGCGCCATCATTAGGAGAGGAGCTCATGCTTCTCCTGCCAAGCTGTGCCTGCCTCTGCTTCAATTCCCCCCACACACCTGTCTCCCTCCCATTTCTGCCTTTTTGGCCATCCTGCACTCTGCCTAGCAAAGAGCCAGCAGCTACCTCAGCCAGGAATGGCTCACCGCAGCAGGAGGAAGAAGATGGCAAAGTCAGCTGGGGGCGGTGGCAGTGGCAGAGGTAGGATGGAGTGCAGGGCAACCAAAAGGGCAGAGATGGGGGGGACATAGGTGGGTGGGGGGAGTTGCAGCACACACTATGGTTGTAAATATGGGTGGGCTGCCAAGTGCTCACATTTTGATCATGTGACCACCGGGGTATTGCAACAGCCATAACTTTGAGGACTGGCCATAACTACCATTCATTCAGCACTGTTGTAACTTTGAATAGTTGCTGAATGAATGGTTGTTAAGCAAGGACTACCTGTATTTATATGCACATAGCTGAAACTATACAGATGTTGGTTTGATCTGTCAATGATAATAAATTAAGAACTGGGCAAGCTCTATAAGAATGGGAAAATTTTGTACAAGAGATAGATTCTTGCTCATTTCAGTGGGAGTTTGTCTCCCACTGGATTGGATCCAGAAACAACACAGTCCAATAAACACACAGTGTCAACATTATATGAAACTATTGTGCTAAATTCCCAGTAGAACCACTACAGAAAGGTTTGTTATACAAATTTCCTACAACTGACATGCTGTCACAAGAGGAAACAGGATATAATATTACACACAGTAAGAAGCAAATATATTTACACAAATGATAACTTGCAGAATGTGCTATTTAAATCATCTTGCTGAGATGATCTTGGAGAAAGCAATTGTTGCACGTCAAGCTTTATGCAAAAATAAAAGGCATCTGGGATAGAAGCCTTCTTCTCAATGAACCTTTTGTCAATGACTCACATCATTATAATATTGCTGGTGAAAATACTTAATTTAATGATGTGAAACGTTCTCATGACATTCACATGTTGAGTTGTAAAATCATTTGCTCAGATTCCAAATGAACATGGGTCACAGTTAGCACAAATGGAGGTGAAGGCAACTTCTAAAGACAATAGTCAAAGTAAGAAAAAAGTGGTTCAATGCAAAAAGAAAAAAAAATCCAGTCATTTAACTAGGAAAGTTAGGTTGTCTCAGGGCAGTGGGAGAGTCAAGCTACTTATATGACAGTGTGGAATATACTACACTGGCTCAATTCTCAATTTTAGAAGTGTACAAGTCCATAGCATTTTACTAGAGAAGAAATATGAACTTGTAAATATCACTAACAGAAGATTCTACTGTAGATCCCTGCTTTCTGAAGGCCTTCTAGAAATACTGAGGATATATGAATTGTAACTAAATAGCAGGGTCAGCCTCAGCATCTGGCGGGTATGGTCAACTTCCAGGGTTTCAGAACTCCTCAAGGCCACTGACTATGGCCATCCTAGGGCCCTCTTTACCTCTAAGCACTTCTAAATTTCTCACTATGACCCAAAGGTATTCTTACTGTACTCAGGAGTACTATGATCAACAGAAGGCCAGTTACCATGCACCATTGCCCAAGGCTTCCCTCAAATTTGGGCCAGTCCTTTAACAAGTATTTTTATAGCGATAAAAGCAAATCAGTGTGAAGAGTATAAAAGCCCAATAAAGAGAACTCTGAAGCTCAGATCTCAGTTTTGCATGAGGTGATCCATGATTTTCAATAAAGAATTACATTTCTTCCTCTGCAGCTTCTGGTGACATCTCCCTAATTAGTCAGCTATAACAATTTAAGTGAAAATTCCAGCATATAATTCAATTAGTTTGCACCTAAAAGCACTATTACTTTCAAGGTAAATAATCTTATGTCTCCTACAAAATAGAGTCCTCTTAAATCTGTAACAACACTATTAAGAAGCTGCCAGGAAGGCTGGTGTGGATCTTCCGGGCTGTGTGGCCGTGTTCTGGAAGTTCTGTTTCCTAACGTTTCACCAGCATCTGTGACCGGCATCTTCAGAGTGCAGGAGCACAGACAGGAGCAGTTCTCTCTGTGCCCAGGATGGTGTGACCCTTTTGTGGGTATTTATAGAGAGAAATGCCAGGAACTCACATTTTCACATGCTGTCAGCTGGCTGCTATTAACAACTTAAAATTATTCATTCAATTTTGAATGTGCTGGCTTGTTAATCTGCTGCAGTGATAGGCACATGTATACACTTGCCTGATTTGGCTCATTTTCAATTATAACATTTGCACAAAATCAAGAGCACTTGAGAGATATAACAAAGATAGAAACAAAGTCCAAAATGTGACAGAAGAACCTGACATCAGCATTCAGTTACGGTATAATGCCATGCTTTGAAGCAAGAACTATAAAGGAAAATCCTTTCAAAACAGGAGAGAAAAAAGCCACCCTTCTAATTTCAAGTTAGACAGGGCTTTATAGCCCACAGCCAGCTTGGGAAGACCAACTATAGAAAGATCTTTATTTTTTAGTGCTGAGTTAACTTGCTGTTGGCAATTTAGTGAAATCGCTCTTGAAAAGATAACGTACTCAGAGTTGTTGTGCACATCTGGGCTTAAAATACATACAGTTCTGCAGCAAGGCACCCACAGGCAGCACCATGAATGCACCTTGTGAATTAAGGAGATTGGCTTTTTAAAAACGCAGAGAGAGAGAGATTATTCAAATTGATCTTATTAAAGGAAAAGGAAAAGGAAAAGAAGTGATGCAGAACTCTGCCCTTGGCAAATCCTGCAAAGCAACTTCTGGTTTTGGAAGCTTTAGCTAACAATAGCTTGGCTCACATTCAGTGTTAAACTGCATGGGGTTTGCTTTTGCCTGAATGTGATACAGAACCCTACCGCAAGAAACAAAATGTGGTAAACAAGCCACAGTAGTTGGCCGCACACACCATGCTCAACTAAGACCAAACAGAAGCATATTATGTTTCACTGAGATGTGATCAAATCTAACACCTGCAGAGGCACTGAACTACAGCCATACTGTCGGGTATGATGGGAAGTGTGGTCCAACACTCACAAAGAGCACCAAGTTGGAGAAGAATTCAATCCCAACTTGATTCTTCAATGTTCCTCTCCTTGCTCTCCCATCCTTTCTAGGCAGAGGCCAAGACAGAACTATTTTTCCTTTCTTTTTAACTAAAAGAAGAGTGTGGTCATATTGTACAGTTAAGTTAAATTGTACTTAAAATCTTGATTTCCCTAGAGCACGTCTGGGTCCTATGGGGGCTACAGACTTTGGGCATGTTTGTAACTTTATTCCCCAGTGCAGCCAACTCTACTGTAAATGCTTTTAAAAAAGAAATATGGCAATGGCACATGGGGAGTCTTCTGGGCTGTGAGGCCTAACCACTGTACCAAGTAGTTCCTGGGGTGCCATTGCACATGCATAGGGTTTCAGAAAGCATTTATTTTTGTCTGCATTTTCTCACACAAAAGTTGGGCTTTATCCAAGAAAGCTCTTACCTCCTCTTCAGTTATCCTTTATCTCCTGTTCAATTATCTGAGTATTGCTACTTCAATAACCCAACCAGGAGAGGAGTGCAGGTACTCCCTCTCCCATTCCCTGCACATAGTTGTACTGCAACTCTCCATCCTCATTTATTTCATGAATAGTCAGTTAAAGGAGTACAAGGGACAAAAAGGGAGAGGTTGGAAGATTGTTGTTAATCAAATTGGGGAATGTGAAGAACAAACTGTCTTGTTTTTTGGCTCAAGATCAAATACCAGACCAAGAACTACTGTAGCATTGCAATCCTTGTTCCACATTTGAAGCGAGCATTGTGATGCTCCAAGATTTTTAATTTTACAATAGGATTTTTTTTTTTACACATTCTGCAAGAAACTGAACTGAGACCCAGGAAGTTTCAGCTTCAGTCTCAAACTGCAAATTATTGCAATTACTCAAACTGAGCCTACTTTATACACACTATTGTAATGATTACTGTAATAATATTTGTGCTTTGAACATTCTAAAGTAGGAAATGTAAATGTTATAATCACAATAAGCTCAGCAAAGCACAAATTTATAAGTAGCTTTCAGTTGCAATGAAGAGACAATTTTGGAATTGCCGTGTTTTAATAGCGGAGCTGATGTCCTTCTTAATAATTGTAAACCAGACATGGCTACCCACACTCCTTCTGTGGAACAAGTCAGATCAATAGTGCAGGCTCAAGAGCATCCTTTTTGTACTAGGTGCTGGCATTCCCACTAACTCCATTAAGTAGCAATATTTATGACTATACTTTTAAGAGAAGATGATACACCATCTCTCACTGGCTAGACATGAGGATTGGGAGCTCTCCATACTTGCAAAAGGTCTGCAGTCAGCAAAAAACATACTGTGAAGTTCAAACCCTGAGCTACATATATTCTCTCCTATTGGAAAAAAACTACTGCACTGCAGTAGGTTTTGAGTTACTGCCTGGAGACAATCTTTTATCCTGTGGTTTTACTATCAATCAAGATAAAAGATAAGCCAGCATGGAATTGTTTTTAAAAGCAACAACAACTTAACTGGAAACAATCCAAGAAGACAGAAAGTGTCTGCTTAACATAGCTTGAAAACATCACTGATGATCCATAATCCAATATTGACCTCCGGCTATGCTATTCAAAAACAATAAAGCATAGTGTATAAAAAACTACTAGTCTGCTGCTGGGTTCTAGAAAATCTCCAATTGATGATGATGATTACTACCAAAATTTATCCATCAAAGATAAAAGTTTGTTTCTATAATAATTTTCTTGGCCATAATGATGTATTCATGATATCACTAGGAGTCAAGTTTAACTTAAAGGGTTACGTTAAGTATTAGTTGAATTTACTAATAACATCAAATACACTTGGCTGTGAACAAGTGTCTTAAACTCAAACATGTAAAGTTCCTACCTTGCTTAAAACCTTCCTTCGCAACAATCTTTTCAGGAGGCCATGGATTGGTTCTCCATCCCATCTTAGCTGAACCCAGAGGAAATGTTGCTGAACCATCAAGTCAGAGCCCTGAAGCCGAGATTTTGCAATGGTCCCCATAAGAAAGCAGTTTGCATGGAAGTAATACGCATATGATACTCCATTGGCTAAAAATAATTTTAAAATATAAGAAAAAAAGTAGAAATATATATTTTATGTTCTTCTAATATACAGAATCCCAACCAAAGGATAAATGATTTAAATGAATTAAAAATCACTATAGGATTTTAAATGGAAGGAGAAAGGACAAAATGGAATCCTGTTCTTTTAATGTTTATTTTCTCTTCAACTCCTGATTACAACCAATCCAAATGAAGCCAATATATTTTATACCTTTTTTTACAGTGTAGAGGTTATCCAAGCCACGATTTTCAAGGGGTTGAAGAAACTCCCCGAGTAATTCTGATAATGAGGCTTTTTCTAAATTTTCTAAAATGATTATGATTCTGTTGCTTCCTGAAGGCTGTTTCACTGGAATCAAGCAACCTGGAAATACACAGAGATCTTTATTTATTTATTTATTTATTTATTTAATTTTATCTATTAAATTTATATGCCACCCATCTCCCCTAGAGGGCGACTCTGGGTGGCTCACAATTAAAATCCCAAACAGTAAAAACAATGAAAATATAAATATCCATATTAAAATTAGCTAATAACAATTCTATATAAAAAGACTATATACAATTCAAGATGATGGGGGGGGCAGCTGTATCTATCATCCCACCAGCCAATTCCAACAATGCGAGCCCCCATCAGGGCCCCAAGCCATCTGGCATTGCCCTTATTCACACTTTTCCAGAAGGCCAGGAGAGTGGGGGCAGACTGCACCTCAGGTGGTAAGCTGTTCCGCAGGGCGGGGACCATGGCAGAAAAGGTCCTCTTCCTAGACCCTGCCAGTTAAAATTCCTTGACTGGTGGGATCCACAACATGGCCCTTCTGCAGGACAGCGTGGGGCAGTGTGATGGAATGGAATTATGAAGGCCAGGCTCAGGGAGATAAGCGTTTTCTTAGTTCACCGCAAGAGCGTGGGAACTTCAAGAGGATGAGGCTGGCACCTCCCTGAGGAATTCACGGTGTTGTGGCTGGCTTGGGAGCTGGGGTTCAGACTGGGGAGATTCTTGCTAGAATTTGTAGCTAATAAACACAGCTGAAATGATTTTGCATTGTTTCTTGGAGTTCTTGGGGCTAAACCTGACAGGCAGGCTGATATAACGGGGGCAAGACGGCTCCTCAGATAACCTGGTCCTGTGCCATGAAGGGCTTTAAAGGTAATAACCAACATCTTGAATCGGACCCAGAAACAAACCAGCAATCAGCGCAGCTCATGTAACAGAGATTTTATATGTGCCACCCGAGGGGCATTCAACTCTGGTCACGCCACTGCATTTTGCACCAGCTATAGCTTCCAAATACTCTTCAAGGGTAGCCCCATGTAGAGTACATTGCAGTAATCCAAATGGGAGGTGACCAGGGTATGAGTGACCACAATTATGTCTGGCAAAAGAAATTCTGGGTCCAAAGTCCATTTTACAAGTCTAGGGGGTATTTTTATTATGCTTTTTTGGGGGGGAGGACCTGAATTACAAAACATGAAAGGCTGATACATATTTAATGATGGGCAAAAAGGGGGAGGGATTGATGATTGGTCCAAAGGTAACACATAAACAAACAAAATTACATGGCTGCTCCATAAGCTGAAAATAAGTCAGTTACTCTAATTATAATGAATTACTGCCAGAAAAAGACACATAGAGGACTCAGAATGTTAATGTCCATATAGTATTAATATATAAATAAAACAACAAAACAATGTTTTCAACATTATACTCTTTAAAACAGTTAGCGTATTACATTTAATAGATAAGTGACAATCCATGAAGAGGTGCTAACAGCTCTCATTGTGCCCACTTTTTTTTTTCCCCCAAATTTTGAACTATTCTGATAAAAACAATGCTTTACAACGTAGATATAAGTCCCATAAGGCTCAATGGATGTACTCTCATATATCTATGTGTTTGCATCCATGGCCTGCCATACTCTGACTGTTGGGAGGTCCCCATGAGATGGTTGGATTTTTCAGAGTTCGCCTATCAGTATCTGGGAGAGAATGATGTAGGAAAAGGTCTGATCATAGAGAGGAGAACCTTATAATTAATAACTCTACCTGCCCTACATATCTCCATGGCAGATCTTTTCTCATGCTGGGTGTGGAGGAATACAAGAAAGTATCCTAGGGACCATAAAGCCATGAATCTGCTGAATCTCCTTCCTTCCAGACCCTGGGCACATCTCTATGATTAGAAAAAATTATGCCAGTCTTGGAAACAGCATAAAGGATCAGTGACTCCAATGAGAAAGTAAAACAATCTTGCCGAAAAATGCTTCCTTTCCATTTTGTCAGGCTTTGGACATCTCAGAGATTTTCTGAGTTAAGCAGTAGCTCTGCCAGTGTAAGCACCATTAAACATGTGGCTTAAAGTCAGAAATCATTCTTCATTGATTTATTAATATAATCATACCACTGTTGATGAATACTTCTGCAAGTTGCTCCTTGGATAAATCAGCATCTATCTTCACTTTGACTATATCACAGCAGAATCCTGCAGCCAGTTGCTTGTGCTATGTCAAAAATTTACAAATTTAATAAACGTTTATAATATGTTCTTTCATTTTTCCAAATGCTGTACAGTTTTATCTTCCTACCTTCAGACAGAGGGCTATCTGATAAGCCACATAATCTTGCAAACTTCCTTCTGGACCATGAAAGATAACATTATGATACTGCTCCACCTATGGAGAAACCCAACAATACTGATATACAATATGCAGTACTAAGATGTGATGCTTTCTGTAAGTCTGTTTCAAAATTAATTGATATATATTGTTCTATGGAGTAAACTTAATACACATATACTCAAAAGTAGAGTTCAGTTGGATTTATTCCCAGGAAAGTAAGAATAGGATTCCAGCCTGTAACAAATCCCTTCCTTTTCTATGGAAGAATAGTGCCCTCTAAGCCATCTGTTAGGTGGATTCCTAATTTTTAGGTGGTTTTCATGCTTAGACTGAATAGATGGCATTCATCTTTCGTTTTTTCAAAAGCAAATGTTGGTAGGAAGGGGCTTCCTAATTTTTAGGAAAATAATTTTCCTGTAACATCAGAAGTGGAGCATTAGACAAAATAACAGTCAGTCTCCATAAACAGGAGGTGAACTTCTTAATGGAAGAGCCAAGGATACAACAGCTGGTTTGATTTTAGGAGCATGTTAGGAGATTCAGCCTGACTGGTGGAAGCCTAACATAATTATCTTTTACTGGACAGACCTAGGAAGAAGGAATCTGCCAGTAAGGTTTAAGTCATTACACTGTCATCACATACCCTTACATACCCTTTTAAGCCAATGGAGCCATCAGAATGGACAATCACTATTGGTACCCTTAGAGCTTGGGCATATTGAATGAGATTGCTGAATTTTTTTCCTTTAAACTGCAGGTTCCAGTATTCCTGCCTTATAGATACCACAAATGTTGCACAGCATGGGAGAGCAGGTACATGTGGGCTTCTCACTGAAGCACCTTGTTGGAAACAGAATGCTTGGAATCTTGGTCTGATCCAGCACAGTTTTTCTAATGCTCTTAGAACAGTGATGAGGAATCAGTGGTTTACCAGAGGTAGCTAAGCTAAACTTCCATTGACTTTGAATATAGACCATGCCAGATCACCAATCTCTCATTGGTTATCTCTTGAGGCTAACGTTTTGACTCAAACAGAGCAAGCAAGCTATTTAGAGCATGTTCATCAAAGCCAAACATCCAGGAAAAAATGGTGGTCTGCTGACACAGCTTCTGCTTCTCTTTAATAGCTGCTTCCCTAATTTATTCTAAGCAATGAAATGGGTCGATTGATTGTCTGATTATGTGACATCAAGTCATTTTCGACTCCTAGTGACCACATAGATAGATCTTCTCCATGACAAATGGATGAATGAATGAAATGGAACCAGGGAGGAAAACGTTTTCACAGCCAAAGGCTGTAAGGGAGAGCAGACAACCACCTTCTGACCTCAACATAATTATACATATTCCAGCCACAGTTGTTCAAACAATTAAAGCTAAATAGAATTTTGCCATTATTTTTGTCATGAACAATCTGCTTCCCAATACAATAAATGATACTCCAGAGGGAGAAATTAGTTTGTTGCAGTGGCCAAGCCGCTGATTCTCTTTTCCTCATTTACGTCAGGAAATCCTGAGCAGGAGCAGATATCAACAGACCTTTTCCCAAATGCTTAGATGGGACATAAGAGCACTTTATAGAATTTGACTTCAGCATATTTATAGAAGCAGCATGTCAGAAAGGGATAAATTATTGTTAAGAAGAATTAAGCATCTCCTTACCAGCCTGAGGTAATTCTGTAAAGTTTGAAGATGGATCATAGATGCATAAGTCACACTGTGCAGATATCCTTCTTGGGGACCTATACGAGAAAGGATAATGAGTACAATTCCAAGCTTGGAAGGAGCTAAGTATTAAATTACACACTATTGTAAATGCACAGCATTCACCTTCACCTGGTGTTTTTATTTAATTAATTAATCCCAACTGCCTTGAACATCTCTGTGGGGTATTCTGGGTGTACTGGACAACAATGAAAAACCACAAAATTCTGTGAATGCTTTAGATAGCATTCTGGAAAATTCAAAACTCTTCAGATACATGATACACCTTTATAATGATTATAATATATCTGTAATGTAGAACAGGACTATTATGTCAATATTTCAAAGGGAGGTAAGGCTGAAAGTGGGATGGCCACCAGTATGACAACAGTGGGGATAAAACTTTCTTATACCATATTTTATTCATAGCAGAAAGAAATATTAAATTGTAGCTCAAAACAAATTACTACAAATAATTTGCAAACGGTATGCATATTATGTGTATTGAGCTATTAAGGAATGTTCTAAAAAGATGTTTAAGATTAGCCCTTGTAGATGAACTTCACATTTTAATTGTGAACATATTCTAGGAAGGTCACTTTGGGAATTGAACTTAAAAAGAATGAAAAAGGATATAGGGATAATTATTGAAGATGAAAATCCATATAACTTTTAATCAAAATGTTTATGTAGTATATGATGCCAGGGAGAAGTAAATGAATTTACCAAGTAAAAATATGATTATACGTTCCACCTCGTTTCTTTTCAAAAATTCCCAAGGTGACTGGGGAAAAGTCTGACCTACTGACCATGAAACATTGCCTGTTAAAAAGAGGAAAAGGAGTTCAGAGGCATACACAGAGCACATAATAGTTCTATTATGATGCAATTTATATAATAAATCACATGCTTTTATATTTTACCACAGAGACTATAGTATAATCCATTTGGGAACTAAACGGTCATTGATTTTGCCCATTATATTTGAACCATGACATAAAGTTCATGTAAAAAATTTTTAATTGAATTTGTTGGATTTCTTCAAATAAAGATACAGTTTCTACCGTACTTTTTACTGTAACAAGGATTGATTCATAAATTGGCATTCATCTCTCTTATTATGCAAAGATTAATACAGACCAAAGAAAATTACTGATTGAATTATAATCATGGGCTGGAGACAATACATATAAATCCAGTTTGCATATTGTTCTTACAGCTTTGCGGCTGCTGCAAAAGACTTTTGCTCTGCTGATTTCCCACAGCAGTGTGTATAAACACAGACCACATGAGTTGTATAGATTATGCGCACATCCAACATACTTTATCACTGGCAACCTGACTCCTACAATAATAGGTAAACTGGGCTGTAATTTATGATACATATAATCTAGTGTTCCAAATTTGATGTCACAAATAATACTTGAGAAAGTATTTAGGCCCCTAATGTGCAGATATGGGTAGTCAATCAAACTGAAACTTGTTCTGCCTTTTAGATGAAGAATCAGTTTATACCCATTCCTGTACCTTTCCATAAAGAATGTTTGGATGGAAGGGATGTGCCTTCGTTTGATGCAGAGTGTTTGGTGCCATTTATTTAGATATATTCTAAATGTGTAGGTTTGGTTTTTGGAGTAAAAGGTAAATAAAGGAGCTTCATTGTCTGTTGCATATGTAATTCAAAGCCAAGTTATCACTTCTGTTAGTTCAAGTGAAGTTTTAGATTCACGCACTCCTGTCAACTCTTTCTCCTTCACTGAGGTAAGAAAATAAACGATGACTCCATTTCATTCTCTCCAACTCCTAATTTGTCCTGATATGCTCACCAGGAATCATGGTGCAACACACTCAAATCAATCACCAACTAAGCCAATATGCCAGAAATTGAGGGAAAAAATGAATTAATCACACACCAGAGTTCATACAGCATGTTAAAACATGGTGTACTGAATAAATCACAGTTGGGTTCATATATCACACTAAGACATGAATCATGCTTTACAAAGCACATGACTGGGTTAATACAAGACACTAAATTAAAAAAAAAGAAGCCAAACATGAACATTATGGCTGAATGGGATGTTACGTAGTTTCATTATCATTCAGAAGCAGGGAGGAATGCATAAGATCAAGTTTTGCTTGAGTTCTCTGGTGAGCTTTAAATCTGAAGACAGTCTTTATATTCCACCAGCTTCTTGCAATTGGCTTAGATTTAACCAAGGGACTTTTTACATGTTGTGAAAGATCTGCAAAAAACAGTTTCTTACCCAGTTTGATGGATAATATACTGCTTGCAGTAAGGCCGATGCTGAATTCTGTGGTGTTATTAAGTGTCACGTCTTCCAGGCTTCTCCATTCATCAGAGGTGATCGCTTGGAAATGGTTTGTCACTGCCTGAGTTACCGCTTTTGAAAAATCATCCCAGGTTGTCTGTTTCCGTATATTTAACATGCATACAATATTTTCCATTTCAAGATCATCTGTATCACAGCAAGCTTGCTCAATCTGGGTAACGGCAATCCGTAAAGGGATTTTAAAAGCATCTGTTTAAGTAGAATCAGAAAACTGGAATATAACAAGTCTGCAACAGTGGCATAGCATTCACCAGTACATTTTCAAATGCTTTGCCTTCCTGGATCCAAGAGATAGCTCTGTAGATATCACATCACACCACACCACATCAGTTGCACTGCCCCACACCCAACTTTACACACCTCAATGATAAGGCTCAGCAGTGTTGCTGCCCTCACATAATGTAATGGGGTGTGTGGGGGGGTATACTTTCAGAGCAGTGATTGGTTGATTGGTAGATTCCTGCTGTTCTTTTCCTTCCCATGAAGCCTCACCCACCAACTGCCAATCATTCTTCTGAATGTGTAGCAGGTAGCATTGGGGTTTTAGCATGTATTTATTTAGTTGCAGTTGTTAATTATTTACTCTTTGCTTCTTCTGAGAAGATGATCTCTTGGGAAACTGATCGTCCTATGAAATAATTTCACAGGTTCTATCATTCAGTAGTTATCTGGATTCTTGCAAGTTGGAATCAGAAGAGCACTATTCCCCTTGGGGTAAAAGGTTCAGGTAAAGCCCTCCTTCCCTGGTTGCTAGATGAAAGATCAGTTTGCAGAAGTGGGCAACTGTGGCACAGGTGCAAACAAAGTGCCAGGTTGCTCTTTGGCATAAGGGTGAAGTCTCTCCCCCTCCATTTGCACTGCAAACTCTTCCATAGCTAGTAGGCCACTTGTCAGAAATGGACAATATTTCTCAAATAATCCAGGATCCTAGCACAGCTACTACCATAGAGATCCATAAATGATTTCTTTAGCACCTATGAAAAGGGCTACAGCCATGAAAGAGATTCAGTGGCCCACTTTCATCTGCCTAGTCAAGCAAAAATTATTCTAACAAACAAACAAATAAGTGGGATTGGTCCTTGCTAACATTTAGATGGGAGATCACTGGGAAATTTCAGGGCTGTAGGTTACACTGGGAAATAGAAAAAAATATCCCCAAAGAAACAATAGCAAAGTATGGAGAAAACTGCAGGGAGATGTTCCAGTCAACAGAAACAAAGCTCAGTTCAAGAGAGAGTTTACCTTTTAAAGTATCTACTTCCTTTTAATCAGCTCTTTCCACCTTTGTCCATATTACTTGTATTCTAGTCAATCTTTATCTTTGTACAAAGGAAAAAAACAGGAAGGCCATAGCTTCCCCTACTTTAAATTTCAAGAATATCCTATCATATTATTATGATCTGGCCAAATAATAAATTCCCATGAAGGCTCTTGTTCTAATACTGACTTATCTTATATCAGCTTTCCCCAACTTAGCATCCCGAAACAGCACAACATCCTCACTAGTGATTATGGTAACTGTAGTCCAACTTATATACAAGTCACCTGGCTGAGGGATGGTGGCCTAATAACTAGGTATGAATGCAAAAAAAGTAGAAATGGGATGATTTTTTCTCCTCTGCTTGATAATCCCAAAATAAAAACATGTACACTTAGAATACTTCTTAAAATATACATGCATCTTTTCTGATCATTTCTTACTAAACTGCTTTGATACAGCAGCATGTTTGCAGTTGAGCACCATGATTATTAACTGGCAGGAAGCCATAAGCAATGCAGTTGAGAATGATCTCAGTGGGAAACCCTGAACAACTATTAGATTGGTCTGCAAAATTGGAATATTGATATCTACTCACAGGATTATTTTGAGAAGATACAAATATATGGCAAGTGAAATAATAAGAGCGATTTATGCAACATTTCTTTAATGACAACAGGATATAAAAGAACGTAAGTGATTAGTGCTAAAATTATTAAATGTAATGAATACTCAACAATGCTCAAATGTGCCTTCAGACTGTACTATATATGGCTAAAAATCACGACAAGGCAAGTCTGAAAATCTTTGACAAAAATGACTCAAGAGAAATGAGTGCAAGCACCATAAAACGAGTTAGATGGTGAATGTCTGAAATGTAACAGGACATTTTACCTCCTATTTACAAAACCAGCCCTTATTTTTAAAATATTTTAGGCCATATTTACAGGAAATTTCTTGGATGGATGGATGGATGGATGGATGGATGGATGGATGAGGGGGGAGGGGAGAGAGATTTATATCCTGCCTTCCTCAAGGAGCTTCATATGGCACAGACACCATTTATCCTTCATCTTTCCTCATAGAACAATCTTGCACAGTAGGTTGGATTGACAAACAGACTGGCCGTTTTCACTCAGGCCATTCTGATGTTCCTCTCAGCCAGTGAAAAGAAGACTAGGAGTTGGCCCCGCCTTGCTTCTTTTCTTTCCTCTCTTCCCAGAGTAAATCCAAACAAAAGGATCAGTGGTGGTATGATAATGTCTTATTTACTCCACAGTCCCGCTATTCCCTCACCTGGTTGTGGGAGGGAGCCAAAACAATGATAGAGATAAATTTTAGAGTAGCTCCATTTCTGCAATGCTATCTAGGATGATCTTTTGATCTTTGGAGTGGTAAGGAGCATTTATCCTCCATCAGTATTTTTGGACAAGGCTGACTAGGGGAAAGCTGATTTAACTTCAAACAAATTGGACCTATTTGGGGCTAAATTTAATTTCCAAGGATCATTACATAATTTGACAGTGCTATGACAAACTCTCCCTGCACCCCAGTCAAGCATCTCAGATGAACAGGGTGTGGGGGTAGGCGCAGGGAGAGGCCAGGCAAGGTGGGGGTCAAGAACGCTCTTTCATCCCCCGAACAGCGAGGGAGAGATAAGAGGATGAGACTGGCACCTCCCTGAGGAATGATAGAGGTGTTTACGGATCGACCCTGGGAACTACTCCCAGTCTGGGAAGATTCTGTGTAGAGGTTGAAGCCAAATAACCCTGGCTGTATTGAATCTGAATGGTCTCCTGGAGTTTCCTGGGCTAAACCTGACATCAATCTTCCCAGACTCATACTACCTTCCAGAAGAAGGAGCTACATCATGGCTACAGATCCGCAGGGAGCGAATTTGACACCAGAAATGTTGGCTGCCGCTCTGCTACAGCATCAACAGCAAGTGGATGCACAGATTAATAACCTGCAGGCAGCTATGGGACAACTAATACAGCAACTCGGACTGGTAGTCCAGCCACCACCTCCTCCACTGCCAGTGTTACTGCGTTCACCTGGCAGCATGCCTGAGAAGTACGGAGGTGAGGTGGAACAGATGAGAACTTTCCTGGCACAATGTGACTTGTTCATGGACGGTAGACCAGGAGAATTTCCTACAGATCGAACAAGGGTGGCCTTTGTGATGAGTTTATTGAAGGGCTCTGCGACCAAATGGGCTATTCCCCTCATAGAGACAGGAGATCCAATACTCAACAACTACCAGAATTTTGTCACAGCTTTCAGGGGGCACTTTGGAGACCCAGTGAGACGATTAACTGCCTGTCGGGACATTTGTAAACTCAGACAAGGCGACAGATCGGTAAGATTATTCATTGAGGATTTTAAGTTATTAGCGGGAGATGTTGAGTGGAATAAGGTGGCTCTTATAGACCAGTTTAGAGAAGGGTTGGACCCTGAAATCCGATCGGAACTGGTAAAACAAGGCATTCCAAATACTCTGGAACACCTATATCAGCTTTGTATAATAGTTGAAGCCAGGCTCATGGAGTTGAAGCAGTATGATCCGTTAACTCCCTTCACTGCTCCTCAACCTCCCTTGGCCACAATGCCTTCCCCTCGTAAATTAACACCAGAATTTACAGCAGGGGAACTGATGCAGTTGGGAGCTGTTCGGAGAATGGTATCAGGAGAGGAAAGGCAGAGAAGAAGGGATCTTAACTTGTGCTTCTATTGTGGAGCCCCAGGGCATATGGTGAGAGTTTGCCCAGCGAGAGGTATACTAGCGGGAGCCAAGCGCACACAGCAGACATCTCTCAAGAAAGCAGTTTCCGTCACAGAGCAGCAGCAGGGAAACTGGCAAAGCCCCCCTCCTCAGAGCTTACGGGGGGGGGGGGGCTATCAAGCAATTAAGCAGAGCTCACAATGGACACGGCAATCAGGCATTCATGGTAGTGCCACTCACAGTGACATTGCCTTCCGGCTCCAAAATTAAATTGGAGGCTCTCATAGATTCAGGCGCTACCACGAGTTTCATAGATGTTCAGACTGTACAGAAATGGCAGTTACCTACAGTGGATTTGAGCAAACCCATAAATGTAGAGACTATAGATTCTTAACCATTGAGGGCGGGTCTGGTGCAGCAATCCACAGTCCCTCTACAACTGACCATTAACGATCACATGGAGTTACTACCACTGTATGTGACAGAATCTTTACATGTTCCAGTGGTCTTGGGAACTTCGTGGCTCAGGTTGCACAACCCTGACATTGACTGGTCAGTGGGGACCCTCTCATTTTCAGCTCCAGATTGTCAACACCACAAAGTACAGGGAGCTATACTTGCCAAGTTCTGCTGAGAACTCCGAGGGGGAGGATGAAGATGGAGGGAGGGGTGATGTGGGGGTAGGCGCAGGGAGAGGCCAGGCAAGGGGGGTCAAGAACGTTCTTTCATCCCCCAAACAGCCAGGGAGAGATAAGAGGATGAGACTGGCACCTCCCTGAGGAATGATAGAGGTGTTTACGAATCGACCCTGGGAACTACTCCCAGTCTGGGAAGATTCTGTGTAGAGGTTGAAGCCAAATAAACCTGGCTGTATTGAATCTGAATGGTCTCCTGGAGTTTCCTGGGCTAAACCTGACACAGGGCCAGTGAATGTCCATGGTTGAGAGTGGGTTTCCCCAGCCCTTGGACAATACCATAGCCACTACATCATACAGGCTTTCTACCAGAGCACATTCTCTGTTCTCCTATTACACATAAATAGAGAGAAGTCTTAACATCTGTAATCAGTAGGATTTTCAGCAACACTTGGGAATTGCACTGAATTTGTGGGTTTTACAGAAATATTCAGGCACCCATGATAAGACTGTTAACTTACTCAAGTTCTCTAGGAGATGTTTACAATCATCAGTAGCAACATCGTGTAGTGTTCGGTTGCACTTGTCTTTTCTTTCAGCCTCTAGTCCCTCATGGCCACATAAGACTTCTAGGCAGCTCTGGAAAGATAATAATAATAAAGTTTGAAGGTTACAAGGAATCAGCATGAACTGGATTCAGCTTTTACAACCTTTTAAAATAAACGCTTCCCATCACTGAAACAAAATATATATAAAAAGAACTGGCTTTCATTCAGACAATTTTTACAATGAGATTCCGTAAGTTTATTCAAACAAGCATATGGTAACACCTTGAAATTTAGATATGCAGAACAAAATGTGCATTAAAATTACAAGCAAAACATACTTAATACTTATATAATAAGTAGGCTGGAGATAATAAATAGACTGGATTAGATTATAAGTCCCGTTATTCCCAATGAGTGAATACACTAGGTGAACTTTGGTGAACTTTGGAGAATGATGGAAATTGTAGTGCTTTACCGAAAGGTACTGGGTTGAGGAAGACTATGGTATAGACTTTTTATAGCACAGCTGAATAAGAAGAATATATGTCACAAAACCCAGATTTGAAAAAGTGACAGTCTACATTCATTCACTTAAGAGGGGAAAGATGATTTGTTAATGTAGCTATGTATCTCCTTGCCAAAAGCCCAATGAGTTGATTGTAATAAATCTGATCAGTATTTATCAACTTAAAGGTCTAAGAAGAATATTGCTTTAAGGTGGAAACCAGGCAGTTTATAACCAGGCAATTTTCTACTGGCTACGCAGATAACCATTACTACTGCAGGATACGCTGCAGTTTATATAATCAGCAAAGCAGTCCACCAGTTTGAGTTGTCTCTTTTCCAGGGATACTGTATGTGAAGGGGCAATAGGGATACGAGATCTATGACTTTACAGACCAAAAGTCCATCTAATTTAGTGTTCTCTTTCCAACTATGCTCAGCTAAAAAGCTTCTACTTACGTCCCTTAGAGGATAAGGAATAGCACAGAATTTAGACAGTAATCCTACAACATTTCATCCCAGCATCTGGTATGTATTCATTCTAAATAAAGAGGTAATATTTTTAGCTATAGGAGTAAGAGTAATCCATAACTATCATTCCTTTAATACACTTGTACATCTTCCATGATTTTGTGTCATCCTTTAAAAAAGTATTCAAGGCTCCATCTTCAGTAGTACAGAATCTACCACAAAACCATTTAATGGATACTTTTACATTACATTAATGTAATTAACATTACATGCTAACGTAAGTGATAATATATTCAGTGAAGCCATCCACTGAGATTAGAAAACCATGGATTATGTTGTACTGTACTGAGGGAACCTAACTAATTGTGGCTTTTTCAATGAATAATAGTTAACAAAGTTGTGTCTGGGCACAACAGTGCCAAGCTTGTTCTATGATAAAGTTTCATGCTGCTTATATCAATCACATTCTGTAAGATGGGTGGTTAAATAAATATTTTACACACACACATGCTAATCATCACACAGATGCTTCCCACTTCACCAGCAATGGAATGATGACATGGGAAGAACCCACCAAGTTGTGGATTGTAAGAAAATTTGATATGAAGCCAACAGTTGGGAAACAAGCAATCTCTATTGTTGGTTCCACAAGGCACAATACTGGCCACAATTGTTAAAATACAAATATGTGTATTAGGCTAATATTTGTTGCTTTATCTTCGTTTGGTGGCAATGAATTCTATAGGCATTATGTGAAAAAGAATGTTCATGTCTGTCTTTTGGCAAGATAATTTTGAATTCTATAATGCAGGATATTTATCTTAACCTTCATTCTGATTTTAAAACTATCATATTCTCCTTCATCTTCATGAGAACACATTTGTATTTTTTAATCCCCAAAGCTAGCCTTGCCCCATTTTTAAATAACACCCTAAATGAAGGTAAAATTTGACCTTAAATATATCAGCCACATGTACCAATGCAATTGTCATTTAAAACTGATCACTCATCAAGCTAAACAATGTGCTAGACAGACAAACTGACCTTAAAGCCTTTTGACGCTGCTATGTGGGCTGCAGTCCAGCCATCGTTGTTCACACGGTTGATGAGATCTGCAGAAACAACGGGCTTTGCTTTATGGCTAAAGATGTCTTCTTCACTCTCTGAGTTAAAGATGTATGCGTTAGCATCTGCTTCATTCACAAAGCTTCCACCTCTTGACTTTCCATAATACATCAAAAACCTTAGGCAGTCAACTTTATCAGCATCAACAGCAACATGAAATGGAGTCCAGCCATCCTAAATCAATTAAAAACAAATAAAAACAAGCTCAGAACCCCAGATAGATGAATTAGTACCATAAATGAATGAATGAATGAGCAAGATTCTCTTAAACCTACTGTCTTCTGAATATCTGATGCATCTGGAAGTGTTTTGCTATAATTTTGGTAAAGATTGTCTACTGCTACCTACCATATATCAGGATCTAATAAGGAAAGAAAATACTTTATCTGACTTTTTAACCCTAGTGGTAAAAGTTGCTGTTTTTAGAAAGAGAGAGAGAAACTATAGATTAGGGGGTAGGGCAAAATGAGTGGAATAAATCATCTGCAAAGGATGCTTTTAGCTGTAGGAAGCTAAATCATAAAAAGAGCATGGTTCAGAAAGATCATTGATGAGAA
This sequence comes from Liasis olivaceus, assembly GCA_030867105.1. NCBI lineage: Eukaryota > Metazoa > Chordata > Lepidosauria > Squamata > Pythonidae > Liasis > Liasis olivaceus. The sequence goes on along the minus strand of CM061355.1, from coordinate 27,156,375 downwards.
TGTCTTTGTTTTCCTAGGAAATGTAAAAAATATCATCACATGGGAACATTGATGCAACTATAAATACATGCTTACTATAGCAATTTCTGTTGTTTGGAGAAGTGCATTTTGCAATTTTTTCCTCAGCTTCAACTTTATTTTGATGTACCCTCCTCCAAGGTCTAGAAATAGGGTCTATGATCTTTCACATGGCCCTGCATAAAATGTACTTTAGCCTGCTCCTGCAAGTAAACCAAAAATTGTAGCAGCTATTATAGTTACAGTTATAACAGTTTCATAACTGTGGTTTTGTTTTTTAAAAGGCAATTGTTAGAACCAAAACAAGTATTTTAATTCCTACCCTTTCTTAGACATAAATATGCATTACCACCCACAAAAGACCTTATAAGTGATAAAACTCTACTGATTCACCTCTACTACCTAGCTACAAGAAGAGTGAAATGATAAGAAAGTCTACTTGAAAGCCCCCTATTTGTCTTGCGTTTTTTTCTTTCTAATTTTGTAGTAGTTTCATAGGCAAAACAGACACTTCCATTTGGGCAAAAATAGAGGTAGATCTAGGGATAAATCTCTGGATGACTCCTTACCATGCTGGCTGGAAATTTTAGGAACTGGATTTTAATCTCTGGAGAATACCAGTTTGAGAAAGGCTGGTGTAGGGGCAGATTTTCAACTTATTGTTCTGTATTTGTATTTGGAGCAGATTTTCAACTTATTGCTCCGTATTGGATAAAAGAAACTATTTTGGTAAGTTCTGCTCTTTGGATCACATTTTTCTTGATAGCAGAACAACTTTTGGGAATTGTTCATTGCCAGCTCTGTAGATACTTCCATTGTGCAGCTCACCGGTAAGACAATCATAGTCATTAGTGGATCCTTGTCAGATATTTAATTTATTATTACTATTATTGTTATTATCATAATTATTTTTGCACATTTTATACATTTATACGTATATGCCTGTTTTTTTTGGTGTGATATAGTGCCAAAAGTGTTTTTCTATGTTAGCATAACAAAGAAAGCACGGCTCCTCTGGAAAATAATTTTCAAACCTTAATTTTGTTTGATTCATTTCTTTTAAACAGCCAACATCTGAATGCATATATTTACTTTATTACTATACTCTGGGTTCTTTTCAAATTACGTAAATCTTCCACTTTTTATTACTAGCCCCCCCCTTCCCCAATTAGTACATTTCAGCTGACAGAACAAGGCTTCTCTGCCCTTAAATGGCAAAATGTAAGTATGTACCTAATTTTCCAGTATTCCTCATTCTGAAAAAGAAAAACGCAGCCTGCTTCTTCAAAACTCAACTGCCTGGACCAATTTGTGTTTCAATCAAGGTCAATGGTCAAGTGGTCAAGATCAATTAGGCAATAATTTTGCCAATTAGCTTTTTTCTCCTGTCACAAAGGCAATTATAAATAACGGAGGAAATAAAATAATATTGATATTACTTTTAAAGATCCATTTCAAACCGGTTCTTTATGCCTTGTGGATTACGCTCCCAAAGTAATTAAAACTATAATTATTCACTGTACCATTTGACTGATGGTGGGATGACTTTAGGAGATGCCTTAAATCATTAGTGAGGCACCTGCTTTTTGTTCTGCTTATATCTACCATGTTTTTCAAAACCAGCAGCTTTGTACTTTTGATTATACACCCATATGCACATACCTATAACGTTTCTTTTTCACAGACATACATTTATGAGTAATCTCATGAAAAGCAACAATCTGGTCTGGTCTGACAGCCCCTGCCCAGCATAAATCCGCATTGCATTTCCCAAATTCTGGACATTTTCATCTCTGCACAATTTCAATCAGAATTGAATTATCTTCCCAGGTGCACTAAGCACACAAATCTCCTGTGGTTTTTGCATTCACCCTTGCAACCTTTCCCTTTATAACCGCATCATTCCAATAATCAAACAGAGTCTTCACACACAAGTTAAACAAGTCACAAAGCTATTTAACAAACAAAATCACATCCATATTTTAACGCTTCTCCAACTACCTTCACTATCCAACGTGGCTTTGATCAACTGAAGTTTTAACATGCTTTTTAGTAAGATAAAGAAGATGCAGACTGGATTAGCAGGTTTACTCACAGCAGTGCAACCAGCAGCATTCCCAGCTAATGGCTAAGTACAGTAATGGTCACTTCTGGCATATTATGAATTGTATGCTACAAGTGCAACCAAAGCTAATTTTATACTGAGCATGATCACGCAAGATAGGATCTCTAATCTAGAGATTACCATGTTCAGTAGCTAATATACTGCTGCTCATATCCCACCAAATGGAAGGTATATGCTGCATACTAATGCACTCTCAGGATATTTTTGATTTACTAATCTGTGGTTCACTTACAACAAGTGAAATGGCCCACCCCACAGTATATGTTAATGAATATACTCTAGGGAGCAAACTTACAATGAAATTGTATCCATGTTTACTCAGTGTGATGATTGGGCATTAGAGATGTCAATCAAAGCAAGGTAACATAGGGTACGTCCAGTTTACATTCTGGAGGGAGAGGGAACTGAAGGACAGAGGGATTTGGGAGGTGTGGTGGGAACGGATGGATCTGAGGGAACTTTAGAATCCTTGCCTTAGGAAAACACCCATCTGTCATAGTGAAATGTTCATATCTTTAATGTCAGGGAAAGCAAGGATTTACAGTCTCTAGACAGGTTATAAAATAGTAAGGGAATCTTTTTACAACTCATTTTAAATTAAGTAATAAAAGTTAATTTGGTTCCTTGTCAACAGAGTGACTGTACTGTTTTATACCTTCCCTATGTTCCACCTAGTGTCACATTATTTGGTATGAATGTGCATGTATGTGTGTGTGTATATACACACATACATATACACATACACACACATACACACACACATATACATATGTGTTGTGTGTGTGCAGGCACGCACATGTATATGGAAATAGAGAAGAAAAATGATGGTGGCAGAAACAATAATAGATCCTTTAGAGATATCCCTGGATTCACTGAATTGCACTTGAATTTTGAAGAAGAAAAGAAGAAGAAAAGAATCCCCAACAACAGGGAGCCTTGGCAACCCTCACTCAACGCCTCAAGGAAACATGAACAGGATTTGAAATTCAAGTTGTAACTCTTAATTCTCTGCCCTGAATAACTGAAATCAATGGATTTATTTCTGAACATTTAAGATGGCAGCACCAGAGCATTACAAAAATGTTCATATATGTAAGATTAAACATTGTGTTATTTACATTCATAAGAACTCTGAAAAATATATCATTTATAACATGCAACAAAATCAGATTCTATCACGCCTGCGTGGTATACAATGCTACTTTGTGAAATGTGATAGCCTATCATGAAAGCCACTGTAGCCACAACCTATACACATGTGCCTAGATATAGACACGTATACTGTATGAGGGCAGAATATGAATATTAAAAGCTGCTGATTTTTATTTATTTATTAAATTTGTATGCCGCCGTTCCCCCCCAACGGGTGACTCATTATATACAATATATATAATGGATCATGATATATAATCCACTATATATCGTATACTACAGTACAACTCTCTTCAATGGAGCAACAATTCATCTGATCCAAGACTCACATTTTTCCACTGGGTATTTTGTAACTATGGCTTTAAAGTGTGGAGATGTCTTCACTGTTTCTTAATACAAGAACTACTCTATGTAGGAAAAGACGGTCACCACCTTTGACTAAGACAGGGAAGGTTTAGACATACTGCAAGGCAGGGGAGAGCAACCTTTATCAGTAAAAGGCCCATCCCTTGTCTTACTGTCACGAGCAAGGTGTCCAAGGTTTGCTTCAGAGGTAAAACAGAATTCTACCACACTGAGATCATGCAAAGATGACAGAAGAACACCGGGAACAATGTCACTTCTCATCTTATGGCTGTCCAGTGTGAGAATAAGAAAGATAGATATTTCATGAATCTTGGGGGGAAATAACCAACTGACTGTTGTTTAAGGTTTGTTACAATGATAACCAGCTATATACAAATGGAATCTTTCTTTTATTCCAAAAAATTAATGGAATAGACAGTTATGGTTATTAGTAGTCAATCTCTCTCAGCCCAACATATCTTGCAGGGCTGCTGTTGTGGGGAAGAAGAGCACTATGTAGATGTGCCTTGAACTCCTGAACAAAAGGAAGGATATAAGTCTAAGAAATGAACCAAAAAAAATAAGGTATGTCTCAAGAGAAATGTTGAGTGAGAAAGAGTTCAAACTTACATGGGTATCTACACTTCTATCTGCTCCAGCTTCCAGCAAGAGTTTGACACATTCAGTGTTTCCATTTCTACAGGCCAAATGTAAAGGAGTCTCTCCTCTTTCAGCAGCATGATTAACATTGGCATGATACATGATTAATAATTCTGCAGATCTAAGGATAGAAAAATTGGCAAAAGTGGGTTAGGAAAAAGAAAAGATCTGGAAAACACCTGATCTTTACAATGTCATTCAGCTACAATCCCTTTTAAGCATGCACACATTTAAACTGGGTCAATCAGTTTATATAAACTGGCTATATAAATTCAATAAATAAATACATAAATCAGGGCATGGAACAATTCAGTCCCAAACAAGCAGTGCATCCAGAAGACATAAAAAGCAAGCATAAATCAAGAACTCAAACTAAAAAACTACACAAGAGTAGTTTTTAAAATGCATTGTTTGCAAGAATATATAACGACATTTGTAATCTTAAAAGCAGATACAAAGTTTTAAACATCCATATTTAATTTTTCTATCTACAAAAACATTTGTACAGACAGAGGTAATTTAATATAAGTGGAGTAGATGAGAGTAAAACAGGCCTTAACTCAAGACTCTTTGCTGTTTCAATATTATTTTCCACCTCTGTAAACAAAGGTTACAATTAAATTAATTCATTATGTTACACTATTTTATATGTTTGGAGAAGAATAGACAATAAGCCACACTATAATTTATTACCATTCATTCTGTACTTTTTCCAATTTCCATAAAAACTTTCAACTACGCTGCCTCAAGAGAAACAGCAGACTTTGATAAAATGCAGCTTCAAGGAAGTACTTGCATCTATGAATTATTTTTTTACAGAATCCTAAATGACTGGCCAAAAGAGATTTGAAGGGTTCCAAGCTTACTCACTGTGTTTAAATCACAGGTTCTCTTCCCCTATTTGTTAAACTTTTGAGACAGCCGGTTATATTTAATATGAGTTTTGTATAATATTGAAGAGATTTCTCTGACGTTAAATGATAGTGATATACTCTGTGCTTTACATATTGCTAATATTCTTGGCTGGTTAAGATCTCATAAGTTTTAGAAGACTAAAGAGTCCTCATGAGCTTAAGAAGGAATTAATTTTTGACCAATTCTTCTGCAAAATATAATCAGCAAAAATAGGTTTCCTGACAATAATTAATGTAAGAATATTGGAAATAGCCTGGCTCCCTCAACCTAAGTCTTGAGAAGACTTAGGGGTAGTCCACATGATCAGCCTGCTCCTGTGCAAGGAGGGGCCACTGCCCTGATGGCAGGTTTGCACAGCATCATCCTTGTTCAGTACCCAGCCCACCGGGAAAGCAATCTCTGCTGTCTTTTTCTGCTATGCATCAAAAATAGCATTTTCTGACTTGAGCTGGCACAAGCAGTGCTGTCTGGTTCATCTCTTGAATTACATTTCATTGTAGGCAATTCCAATTGATTACTGTGCGCTGTGGCATGAAGCAGGCTGCATGAAGGCCAACTAACGTTCTAAGCACAGCCCAACAACGGTGCCCCACAGCCCTTCCATTGCTTAACTGACAAGACATTATGACTCAATAAGTGCTGAAGGTGAAATAAGAGATTAAAAATTCAGTTTTCTTCCAGGTTGTGCCCCACGCTGGACCCTACAACCATATTAAATATAAACTTAAAATATATATATATATTTAGCACTAAACAGCAGTAAGCAATATAAGCAAATTATTTACTTATAACTGGGCAACAGAAAAAATGCAAATGTTCAAAAAATTTTAATGCATTTTTTAAAATAATTTTTTAAAGGGAAAAATGCAAATACAAACATTTATTGAAAACTGAAGTTGAATGTGGCAGTGAAAGAGTTAAGAGCATGATAGCTAGGGCAAAACTCTGTGGCACCCCCTTTCCCTTGGTACCCTAAGCACATGCTTATTTTACTTAATAGTTAATCCAGAGCTGGCAGGAAGGCCCCCTTCCCTCCAGTTGCTGGTTGCTGTCCTTCATGACTATTTTCTTTTACAAGTCCACTGGTGGAACAGTGGAAACCTGGGCTGCAATGTTGGTCTACTTATTTATTTTTCTTTCGAGTTTGCTGATGGAAGAGAGAAATAGTGAATCTCTCCCTTTTTAAAACAAATTTATTTATGGAACAGTGGAAGAAAAGGATGGACCGTTTTTTTAAAAAAACTACCCAAACAGTGAAATTGACAAGAGTTTTGTCACTTTTCCCTTCAAGCCCAAGTGACATGGTAAATATTAAACCCTTCCTTCCTTCCTTCCTTCCTTCCTTCCTTCCTTCCTTCCTTCCTTCCTTCCTTCCTTCCTTCCTTCGTAAACAAGCAGGGAAATCCACCAATAAGATCTGCAGTAAAGGTCTGCAGTCCAGGCAGAACATCACACCATCACTGTAGCCAGAGCAGAGAAAGGAGCTGACATCTGGAACAAGGTTTCTTAAGTTGGCTTCACTTCCAGCCTGAAAGTCCAGCAGCTTAAAGCTGCAGTGCAAAAAAACAAAAAAACCACCTTAGCTATATATGCATGACAGAATAGCAGAGACAAAGTGAAATGTAACACAATGAAACTTCAAATGTCTTTTGTTTCATTATGACCACCATAATGGTAAGGATAGGAACACTCTATGCCAATTTCACAATTAGCGATCTTGGTCCTGAAAAGCAAGAAACACTGAAAACAAAAATATCTAACAGCAAATTAAGAACTGAATTTCAAAAATAAATTAAGCTGGATTAAACAGAGTTTTCTGAAAGATAGTGGCTCTGCTCCTTGTATGTCCTTCTCAGACAATGCTCAATATGAGAGTATCAAATATGAAAGTGCAGGATGGAAAAGTTGTGCCTATAAGCATCTGATGGTTAAAGTAAGCATGGTAAAGCACATGTTGCACGCACAAATGCAAATCTCTCTGGCACAGAGGAACATTTCAGTCTGGCTCCAAATATGGCAATCCTAGTTAGCTCTGAAGCTTGAGCAAAACCCTCTCCAGAATTTTCTCAGTTCAAGCTCTAAACACTTCAGTACCTGGTCTCTCAGCCTGAATTGACTACAGCTGAGACACTGGATAGGACTTTACAAAGTCTTGTTAAATAAAGATTCCTTTTAGTTAGATTGGATCAGCTGGGGCAGGGGTTCTAAGCTTTTTCTGCCATGGACCCCTTTGAAAATTGGTGAAATCTATAAACCCTTTTTCAAAAAATGTATTTAAATACATAAAGGAAAATAAAGAAAATTAAGTTGTAATTTTTCCCATCCTAGTTCATGGATCCTCTGAAATCTATCCATGGATTTCAAGGGATCCATGAACCCCAGGTTAAGAAACCCTACACTGGTGATACGTGTGCATACACACACAAACATACACACTGCACTGCAGCCCCCTTCTTGGATTTAGTCATAGAGAAGAGTTTTATACCATGAACTAAAGAGCAACTTAAGTGTGAGTCTGCACAACAGGGTTGGGCACAGCAGGAACAAGCAGAACCAATCTGAAATAAGAAGTTTAAGATGAGATAATAATCATATATGAAGCAGAGAAACAGGTGTCTATTATAACAAGACATAATTACATGTCCTAAAGAAGTACAAGAATTTTTCAGAATGAGGGAAGAGCTTTCTGAATTATCAGAGAATGGAGGCAAAAGGAAAAGTAATGAAAGTAATAAAAATGAACACACGGGGAGTTCATCAGACTGAATTTACTGAAAATGGGCATCAGACTGAATTTACGCATGATGTGATTGAATTATCCATAAAAAGTAGATTTTGCAAAACTGTGAAGATGATTAAAATCCTGGTCGATGGATACTGGAGTGTTGGAAAAGAGCAGATACCAGCTCTACTTCTCTATAATCCTTTATTTAAAAAGTGATACAGAAATCCATTGGGTAAGAAGTATAATGCTTTCTGATGAGAAAGGTGGGCCTAAGGTTACTTGTCACTGCTGACAATAGCATCCATATATACTGCTGTGCACTGCTATACCCCCCCCCCCCCTTTTTTTAAGCTTAGAGTAGTTTGGATGGAATGGGAGCAAGTAAGCATACAGTATACAGTAAGTATACTGAAACCAAATAAAAATGGGTTGCAACTTGTCTGTAGGTGCAATTGACAAAATGTAGAGTAACTGCCTTTAAGTGTTGTAATTTTAGTTTAGGAGGAGAGACTTCTAAAACATCTATTACAATAATGGTGATGTGAGAAGGGTTTCTCCTATTTATGTCAGAGATAAAGATCAGCTGAACAATGTGTAAATGGTCATTCATTTTCTTGCTAGAAGTGATCCTTCTAACACACACACACACACACACACATTTTGTGCCCCTAGATATTTTAGTCTACAATTCCAATAATCCCTGACCTTTAGTCATGCTGGTTGGGGCTTATGGGTATTCTAGTTTAAACATTTGGAAGGCATCAGCCATAAGAAAGGTAACATGACACTCTTAATGTTAATTGCAATGTTTTTGAAGTTTAATCAAATTTAAAGAGAAAAACAAACACAACTCCACCCGATCCCCCAGCTCTCAGAATTTGTTTTTAGGAGCAGGAGCAAAGATGCCATCTGACAGAAAGCTATAATGAGTGACAGACAGTTCCTGCTTTGGAAAATGTGGTATCATGAGGTTTCCATTCTGTTTCATCGTAAACAGGAAACCTTCTCTTAACTGATGCCCTTCATGGGGGAAATTCTGGGAATTATAATTCAAAACACCTGGAAAAATCTGATACAGAGGAAATCAAGGAAAATGGTCAATGCAGCTGGATTATGACTTCCTTTTCTTATTGCCCTCTAGAAATCTAAACATCTGGCTACAGTTACCTATGCCTTAATGACATTCTCACTTGACTGCCACCATGCACTGTACCTGGGGCTACCCTTGAGAAGTGTTCAGAACCTTAATTGGTGCACAGGCTGCTAATTGCTAAACACCACTGGGAACATATGACACCTGGGCTGAAAGCCCTGCACTGGCTGTCAATCAGGCAGAGTTTTAAGGTGGCATTTTGACTTTTCAGGCTGTATATTACTTGTGGCCTGGGTAACCTATCTCAAAACGAGTGTGTCTGGACACTGATGAAGCAGAAAAGGAAGCCTTTTAAAGATGCCCTCCCCTTTTGATGTCTGTGTCCGGGGCTCACAAGGCAGCTCCTTCTTGTCTTTTACTTTCAATTTATGACAGGTTCTCTCTTAGAGCTGCACTCAGCCCTTGCTCTCTACCCTTTTAGAAAGGGAGTGAATATTTTCCTCTTACAACTGGTTTTCAGTAAACAGAGCATTTTAGTTATGAGATTATAACTGTTTATGGATTACTGTTGTTGTGGTTGCACAGCCAGCCAGATGTTTAGACTGGATTTGGCATTTTTATCCACCTATCGAGTCCTTCCCAAGGACCTGGGATAGGCAGATGTGGTTGTTTGATGGTGTTAAAGGTATTATCGCAGGATATAAGCTGTTCCAAGTAAAGCTGCCTTTTGCTGCTGCTGCTGCTATTATTACTATTACTATTACTATTACTATTACTATTATTATTGATAGCAACACTGAGTACTCTCTGGGCATGAAGGCAGGATGCAAATTGAATAAATAAATCTTATTTATTTAACTCATTCAAAACAAAGTTTGATTTTAATGAATAGGTTCCATTCACCTAGCCAACAATCTTCTGTTAAAGTATGTTTTAGAAGTAAAACCTATGCAGGCAGGGAAACTTCACTGAATTCAATGGAGTTGATGCAGTGGCGCAGCGGCTTAATGACGCTGAAAGTTGCCAGCCAGAAATGGTTAACACTTCAGCGGTTCGAGTCCAGCCTTCGCGTTAACAGAGTGAGCTCCTGTTTCCTCCCCAGTTCCTGTCAACCCAACAGTTCGAAAACTCACGTGAGTAGATAAATGGGTATTCTCACTCGGGTGGGAGGAAAAATGCTGGCGGCGCCTTGCAAAAGGAGTCGGGAGCAGTTGCCAGTAAGTGCGAAACCGCGCTCGCCTGAAAAGGGCGCGAAGCGACGGAAACCCTGCCTCCTGCGCTCGCCAGCTGGGCTCTGTTCTAGGAAGGAGGCTCTGGCAAACCACTTCCAAAACACCTTGCCTTGAAAACTGCAGGGACTCGTCCAAGCAGCCACTGCAGAGTCGGTAACGACTGAGCGCATATTTTTTTAAAAAAAATCATGTCTCATAATCTTTAAAGTGACCTTTATAGGAAGTTGCCTGTGTGTTTCAGAAATCAGTAGTTTATAATGGATATTTTAATTCAGGTTTAAGTTGTTTTGAATATATACAGTAGGAAAGCAGGATAAATGAAGTCTTGAGAATAAACTGTGTGAATTATTAAAACAGGAAAATATGTTAAATCCTGAATTTTATTTTAATTTATTTAAGAATACTTATAGTAAAAAACTATTCATATTTATTTGGAAATAAAACTCACTCTGGGTCTTACTCTTAAAGTGTGCTGAGAATCATAGTTCAAGGCTCAATTTAAGCCTTTTCTCTTGGAAATAACTCCAGCATTACCTGCACAATTTAATGTGAATGAAACTATTAGTGAATGAAAAAGAATTTGGTCATAGCATATCCGACTGGTAACTAAAGACACTGTATTAGGAAACTAGAAATGAGCATAAAATGAAAATTGTTAAAGTCATAAGTCTGTGACAAGCAGACCAACAAAAAAGGCAGAAAAATTGTTAAAGAAGAAAGTGCAAAGATGTCCAGATATTGGGAATATGATTTTACCTGTGTAAATTGTAAATCTACCCCAGGAATATATATGGGGTATATTTATGTTGAAACAAAAATATTTTACGATCGTGTTATCTTAAGTTATCTGTTCAAAAATGTATCAAATCTGAGATGTGAACTATGAAATAAACATTAGATTAGGAAAAGTATAAAAAGGGCCACCAAAGTCACTTTTGTTGTCCAGAAGGACATTTCAGTTTCTTCTGACTTGTATATGGCCTAGATAGATCTATTAAGTAATTATAAGCCTTGATATAGGCATGTTAATAATTTTCTGTTGAAACACCATACCCTCAGGGATCCAGTTGGCTGGGACTCTGCTGGCATTTCATGCAGCCTTAAAAATGTGGCTGTTTTTCTGGGTATGGAGAATAAAGGTGTAAAAAAATATAAAGATCCTTTTTGCATCAGCGAGTGTTTTAAGGATTAATTGTGTGTGTAAAGCCCCAAAGACACTTATTTCCCCAGGAAAATTTGATGGTTACACTTAAAAGACTTCAAGAATGCCTGGTAATGTCAAACAAAATGGCTTAGCTGAGACAAAAATATACAAGGGCATAGAGTTATCACACTCAATTATTCCCAACTATTTTAAATAACTGAATTAAGGTTGTGTATTTGGTTATATTTTTATACATATATATGGGGATCATGGTTAGCAGAAAACCAGACAAAAACCAACCATTAACTAAGCAGAATGCTAAAATAAAATGCTATCAAATTATCAAGTCTACTTTACCTCTTTTTCCAGTTTTAAGCATGAAAACTCTCAAATTCCACAACCTCTTGATTACAAAAGAGAGTCACGGTGCAGTACCCGCCTTAGCTATGAGGTTAATCAAGCTGCTTCTACAGTTTATAGTAGTGTCAGAAACAATGGATTTTTTTAGAATGAATTTCTTTTTGCTGAGCATCACTGAGAGCATCTACTATTCATTTGGGATGATGCATCCTCTTGGAGTGGGCAGATAGGGTTCAATTTCTTATGTTGATTCTCCAGAGCAAGAAGTCATCTTGATCTCCAGTTCAGACTGGAAAAGAAAGACGGCCCTTCAACCCCAATGCAAAGATATATTTGAAACAGGTAGATCTTTTCCACTTGGAAAAATATAAAATAATTAAAATTGATAATATACGGTAGGAGAATAAAGAAAGAAATGTATACCAATGGTAAAAGCCCCCATATATTGTGGTTTAAATTTAGAAATGATGTTGTCATTTGTTTTTGATCCTGGGCGAAAGAAGCAAACCAAATGCACGCTGTAATGTTCAGAAAATAGAAATTCTTAATAAAGACATTTCTGTTTTCTTCTGAGTTTTATTTAGAACCTCAAGGTACAACAGAACAGAACTATAGAGAGAGGTTTCAGGAATCAAAAATTCCTGAATTGCTATCTTAAAAAAACTATAGCCAAATAGAGTTAGAGCCAGTCTAGGAATGTCAGGAAGTAAAAGTACAGTAAAGCCCCAGGTCTGTTCTGTAGATCTACTGCAAAGAAAATCTAAGTCATTCCATGCCTCTGAGCACTCATAGATGTCCCCAGGAAAAATTTACAAGGCTTTTGGCAAATAAGCTCCATGGTCTTTTCTAAAGAAGCCTAAGTGATTAATGCAATGTTACATTTCTCCGAAAAAAGAGATGGAACTAAACAGAAGGGAGAGAATCCCTGTGAACTGAGGAAAAATTAAATTAGAAAAAAAAATCTGAATTTGAGCCTGAAAACACCGAGTGAAGAAATGTGTATCTGAATGAAGAAATGCCATACCTGCTAAGTACTGTATATTACTGAAAGAGAGGGAAAAAGGAAACTGCAGAATGTCTGCACATGTCATCAAGTCTACCACTATACTGAAAAACTGGAGAGATGCTAGTTTTACTGTTCCAAAGTACCACATGTATGTGATACCAGTAATGTGCAGGATGATTTGTAAGGTTATTCTTTGGGTATAATGTTGTATTCTTCCTATTTCTCTAATCCAAATTTAACTGTTCTGTGCTGATTCACCTTCTTTCTCCAGGGCCGATCCCAATCAGTGGTGATAGGGAGTGAGAGGTCCCATCCTCGGCCCCTCCTTTGTGGGGTGCTGCAGGGTTCGGTTCTCTCTCCGCTCCTTTTTAACATCTACATGAAACCACTGGGCGAGATCATCCACCATCATGGGATGAGGTATCATCAATATGCAGATGATACTCAATTATACATCTCCATCCCAGGTGAGGTAAGTGATGCCGTGACTGCCCTTTCACGGTGCCTGGAGGCTGTAAGGGTCTGGATGGAGAACAACAGGCTTCAGCTGAACCCTGGTAAGATGGAGTGGCTTTGGGTTAATGGCTCCTCTGTATCTGGGATCTTTGGTGCTGGATGGGGTAGCATTGCCCCAAACAGAACCAGTGCATAATCTGGGGGTCCTCCTGGGCTCATGGCTCCTGCTTGAAGACTCTGTGATCCAGGAGGGCCTTTGCACAACTTCAGGTTGTGCATCAGTTACGCCCTTTCCTGTATCGGGATGCCCTTTGAACAGTCACTCATGCCCTTGTTATCTCCCACATAGACCTATGCAATGTGCTCTAGATGGGGCTACCCTTGAAGAGTATCTGGAAGCTACAGCTGGTCCAGAATGCAGCTGCATGGGCTATTTTTGGAGCCCCAAGAAGGGCCCATGTAACACTGTTGTTCCGCAAGCTGCATTGTGTTCCGGTTTGCTTCCGGGTCCAATTCAAGGTGTTGGTTATCACCTTTAAAGTCCTACATGGCATAGGACCAGGTTACCTAAGGGACTGTCGCTTCCCTATGACTTCATCCTGTCCCACCTGATGACACAGGGAGGGCATGCTTCGGACTCCCTCAGTAAAAGAGCTCCGATTAGCGGGGTCCAGAAGGCGGGTCTTCTCTGTTGTAGCCCCCGCCCTTTGGAATATCTTGCCCCCAGAGGTGAGATTGGCCCCTTCACTCCTGGCCTTCTAGGGAGATCTGAAGACCTGGCTCTGCGACTTGGCCTGGGGTGGGGAGGGATGTCACCAAGTGTGGGGATGGCTAGCCCCTTAGAGGCCTGTCATCTGCAGCTCTGGTAACCATCAGCCTCTTGGATTTTTTCTTGTTTGCTAATGTTTTGTATAGTTTTTATGTTTTATATATTTATTGTTTTAATGGATTTTGTGAGCCGCCCAGAGTCCCCCATTAGGGGGAGATGGGCGGAGATAAATTTAATAAACAAACAAATAAACACACTGTTTTAAGGACTAGAGTAGTTCTAAGGGACATCTGTATGTCATGTCAAAAAAAAAAAAGCAAATACTGAACAAGGTTGTGGTTCTGAATCTACACCCTTGTTTCTCAACCAAATGAGAAACATTTGGGATGCCATATAACTGGGACACCACCTATTCCAAAGTAGAAACATATTCAGTAATGAATTGGAAAGGGCAGTTGTAGAAAAATTAATGATCTTCAGATCAATGAGCTTAGCTAGAAATCCTATTACTGGAAGTTAATTCTTGAATACTAGCAAGCAGACAAATAGCAGCTATCATAAGAAGTATCTCTGTAAAAACACTGAATCCTTTGCTCATTAATCACATGAATCGGTGGGTCCCTCTCCACCATTTATGGGAACAATAGTTGGGAATGCTGTAAGTACAACAGAAAGATCCACTGAAGGCATTATATAGTGATCTGAAATGCCTGCAGATGAACTAAACATGATAAGGAGGGACTGTAGCATGCAATTGTCCAAATTTAGCAATCCCAGAATTCACATCACTAGGCTAACCCTGCAGCCAGCAGAATAACTCTTGTTTATTAACCTATGGCAGAAATGATTTTTCCCCAGGTTGCACCTTCTGCCTGCATGCTCAAAGGAAGAAGATCAAAGGCTTGAATGATTCCAAGTGGGAGGCTTGGATGATTCTGACAGACAGACTCATTTTGGTTCCTATTATGCAGTCCTTTTGCTGGATTGACCTATTCCTCTTCACCGCCAAATTCCTATATGCTTTTGACAGCTATGTGGGCAAACTCTAAGGAAGAAATAATGAGGTGCTTTTTGGGGGGGGTAGGATAAAATCACTAATCCTTCTAAGGAATTTAAGCTCTTAATGGCTCTGCTGTAACAATGAGTTTGTAGAATATGTTGCTGCTACCCAGGTAGCCTATGGGCCTAATGATCTTACTCTTAGCACCAGAGGATGCCTCTTCTTTATCTTTGATGTTGGAGCCCAAGTGAAAGTGCCTTATATTTATATGAACATGGGACAGAAAGCAAGCCAGCAACTTAAAAAGGTAGCTTTGGAGATCTGGGGCACAGTAATCTCTTTGGCTGATAGATTTGCTGTTGACTTCCTCTTTGTGAATTTAATTGTTTTGCTCCAGGCTTTCTGCCTTGGCTCTTATTTAAGGAAGGAAGGCCTCATTTAAGAGGGAAGGTTTCAGAATGGGACAGTGGCCTGTCCCTAGAGAGAAGTTTGGAAATGTCTTCTTGTTTTTAGGTTTCCTGTGAACAGACTGAGATCTAGTCAGGCTTCTGAATCATTTAGGAGAAGAGATCTGCCCCAGAGGACTGCCCTGGAAGAATGGCCACCTTTCTTTTGCTTCTATGGCTCCTTTTGGGTAACCGAGGCATAGCCTGATAATAGTCCATTCTCTAACTTAGGAAGTGAGCCTATTAAATCCTTCCAGACCTGTGGTGTATAATTCAGTTCTGAGGGACTGAAAGAAGAAGATTAGAGAATAGTGTTCACCCCTGTCTGGGTACTGCAGCTGACCTGTTTGGTGGCAAGGTTGTTTCCTGCCCCCTCCCCTGATCTTAATGCTATTGGAGTCTGTGGTGGTCATGGTGCTGAAACTGCAGCATTCAGTCCATTTCCTCCTGCCTGTCATATGGGTCAAAAGGGCCTACAGATAGCTGGAAAGGCAAACACAGAAGCACCTGGAAGCTCTCAGTTTTGCCCTCTGCCTCCTCTGTTGCTATGGGTTTGCTGCCTTGTTCTGCAGTGATATGACCAGCTACAATCACCATCAAAGTCTGTGCCACTTCAATACTCTGCTCAAGTTGGAAGAAGGCAGGCAGAAAGAAAGAGCAAGAAAGCTCTTCACTGGTCAGAAGTAAAGGTAAGTGATCTAACTAATATTGCAGAAAATGTAGAGAAGAGATTTGGGCTGTTAAAGAATTCTAGCCCACCCTGACTACTCAGCTTGCAAGACAGAATCGGTCTGCAGATGTAGATGTCTCCTTCTTCATGGTAGCCAAAATACGAAGCTGCCCTTTGCTTACTCACTCCATGGAAGAGATGATATCTGGAGGTTATAAATGCCTTCTGAGGCTTAGGATAATGATGCATTTTAAAGCTGCTTTGCATCTTTACCTCCTACATACATACACATGTAAGTAGACCAATAACAAGTCCAGCATGGTGATATCAATTATTCATCTTTATGAATTTCTTAAAAAGATTAAACATTTCTTCAGTTGGTCACTTTTGCAACAGCTGACACTTTTACGCAAATTCTCTCAGGTGTTGTGCAAAATGAAATATTCCACCCTGTTCTATTCTAACTCTTCACAGTTAAGTGGAGTTGATCGGAGGTTTTGTCTTCTAAGCAGATCAGTTTTGAAGGTTCAAAGGGAAAACCTCCATGCATGTGATTTCTTCGCTGGCTGCCAGTAACTGCCAATGCTTTTCATTTAATCTTAATTTGTGCCTGCAAAGAAATGTCTGATGAGGCTGTCAAGAAAAAATCGAACTATAAACCAGTTCAAAGCCCCACTTCAGAGATGCACTTGAAGAAAACAAGGCACAGCACCCCAATTTTCTCTTTTCTACATAAATATGAAAGCAAGAACTTGAAATATGTTCTTGCTTTCATATTGCGTTCTGGGAGGGGTCTACAACCTCAAACGTGCCTCTGAACATATACATGAAAACTAGTGGGGTGCAGTACTTGGATCCAGCATGGCCCCCCGGTTTCTATTTTTGGCTGCTCCTTAAAGAAGCCATATCTTGTCCTTGGCTTACAGGGTTCCTATGTGGGGATAGGGGTGCTTAGGAAAGTACATCTTTGTGTTAATGAGACAGTAAGAGAAGAGCAATATGGTTGTACCCTGTTGCCACCTGCTTAACTCAAATGTTATTTTTTCTGATTCCATGAGGTCATGGCAAAAGCCCAGGAAAAGATACAACTTCTTTAAGGAGAAGCCAACAGGAAGAGAGAGGTACCCAAGCTTTTTTGCCCAAATGTTGTATACCTCTAATGAAAAGAAACCATTTTAGGCATGAATTCCCTGCAACGTAATCATTAAAAATCCCTAAATCACCTCAATAATGTATGCTGCAAGAAAGAATTATAGGCAGGGCCAAGCCTTTTATTCCATTAATTCACTCTCATAATTGATACATTCCAAAGCTGAAACTTAAAGAATATATGGCATTTTGCTTGGTGGGAAAGAAACACACAACTGGCAAACGACTTACTTGCAATGTCCCTGAGCGACTGCTGAACACAAGGGGGTAAAGCCGTTTTTATCAATGAGGTCAACTTGTGCTTCTGAAGTCAGCAGCAATCTTACACAATCTATGAGTTGAAATATACAGAGGTGAAAAAAATGGGAAGGGGGGAAAAGATTACAATTACATTTAATACAAATTCCAAAAGTCTTTGCATACCAAAGCAATTTTTAAAGTCTCCTGCAGTGTAATTCTACAAAAGTTTTTGAGAAGTTTAATAGGCTTACTCCTAGGTAAGTCAGAGATGTCCCACCCAGGTTCCATGGGCAGCCATATAAATTCATGAAATAAATATATACATTGTTTTGTAGCAGCCTTAAAGAAGTATGTGCACTGCCACAAGAATTTATGTATCAGCAACATGGACTGGAAATTTCCTGACAATTAAATTTTCTGCCACAAGATGTAATAGTGACCTTTAGCTTTAGACGTTAGACAAATGCATAAAGAAAAAGTATAACAGATGATTACTAGTTATAATGGCTAATTAGAGCACCAAGGTTCAGACTTCTTGTTGATTACTGTATTTTGGCCTTGCTTAAGACTTTCCCAGAGACATCAGAATTGGCCTCTGTGGGAAACAGGTTGCTGGATTAGATAGACTGTTGATCTGGTCCAACAAATCTCCATTTTTGTTGTTATGGCAGTTTCCCTCTTAGCCACTGCGTTCCTACTGAACCACTAAATTTTTCTAAGCCTTCTTTATTCAGTGCTGGTGAAGAGTTCACAGCAGTCTGAATTAGAGGCTACAGACATTTTGAAACAGATCTCTGTGTGGCATGTCCTATGCCAAGTGCAAAAGGTTTTAGTGTTAACAGTCCCTATGTCTTGTTCCTGTACAAAAATCGCAATGCTAAATAACAGGAGCTGTTCTTGGTACTAGAAGAGGAAGCTATGCATGCTGTACAATGGTTCGCATAAGTTTTTATCATGCCTTTTTTTTTTAGCAGGACCACAGAATAATGCTTATGGAGACTTAACATGCCTGTTTTTATTTTTACAAATACACAGTAAAAAATTACATGGTTGATCATCAGTGATTTGTCACCAATTTCAGCAATGTGATGGTGGTTTTGAGGGCTGCAAAAACCAGTCTGAGCGCATACGTTGCCTACGGGCTATAGGTTACCTACTCCTAATATTCAGAACTGCAATATTAATTACATTCATTTGAAAACAGTATATAGACAATGGCTAATAAAATAAAATCTCTGAGAAATCCCATACCTGTATGTCCATTCCTAGCAGCAGAATACAAGGCAGAACAGCCATCTTCACAGGAATCATTAATGTTCAAACTTTCTTCATTAAGCAGCATTGACAATAAAGTGACATTTCCCTGGGCAGAAGCGTGGTGAAGAAGGGTGGGCCTGCCACCCAGGGGAACAGGACCACCACGCATTAATAAAGGGGTTAGGGAGGAAGACCAGCCTGTGAGTCAAAAGCAACATCAGTTAGAGAGAACACACAAGAAGAAGTTAAAGCTGCACACGTAAGTTATTAAACAATGCTGAACAAAATGAAAACACTGTCATTTTGGCATGGTAAAAATTGAGCACGGCTCTGTGTTATTTGAAATCCTGCAACCCAAGAGAATTAAAGTCACACTCAGCTCTGAAACGTTATATTCACTGTTAATTAAAACTGAAACGATATTTGTTCTCTGTGAGCACAAGGGAACAATCAAGAAGCTTCCTACATTTTTTTTCATTGAATAGCCAGTTGAAAGTTTATCTGGCTTTATTTTAGCTAAATTTAGCAGGAAGACCGTGGTATGTTTCACGCAGGTTTATGCCCCTTCTTAAAAACTTTGAAACGGCATGTCTTAACAACATTTAAAGAAATTTCACTTTAAATCTATACCAATATAAAAGACATTTTAACCGAAAGTGCATTTTAAAGGAAATGGTTGAAAACCCTGCCATTGAAGCATACTTGTTTTTCCACTGTTCTAATCACTTTAGAGTGTCATTTTTAATGGCACTGCTACATTTTTTGTGGTGTTTTTAAAAAGAAGGCTACAAAGCAATTAGTAAATGTCATAAAACATTACTGGGCAAAGCTCCACATCATCCTTTAAGAAAGGCAACTGACAGAGCAGAACTTTAGAAAATCATAAAGGGTTATCTTGGTTAGACAGTCCAGGTATTAGATGTTAGCAGCTTTAGAGGACAGCTTATTAAGGACATGAAGTTTGCTGTATATGGTGCGGAAAACTTTGTGAACTCTTCCTGGATCAAAAGGCTGCAAAAGGAAATAGAGAAGAGGATTGAAAATAAAGAAGTTTGGAACTATGAACTGCTCGCTAAAAATGAGTAAGCACAAAGGAATGTTTGCTCCTTATTGAGGAATATTCATTACATATTAACTCTTCCTATTCTATACCAAAGAAGTCATGAATTTCTTTAAGTAAAGCATCATGTATGGCAGCCTTCCACAACTGGATGCCTTTCATGTATGTTGAACTTCAATTACCATAATTCCTAACAAACATCTGGAGGGTACCAAGATGGGAAAGGAGGGTTTAGAGTAATATTTGCACTGCAATTTGGCATGTAGACTATCAAATTCAATGTCGAAAATACTCTAAAATTTTATCCATATTATAATTCATCATTAATCTATTTCCAAGTAGAGCTTTTTCAATGTATTTATACTTAGGCTGCCATTCCATTATGAAAAATCAGCATGTTTACAATGACAGCAATCACGTTTGGCTAAAACAGAAAAAAAGATCTTGGCTTGGAAAATAATGTGAAATATATACATCCAAAATGCATATAAAAAAGTAATTATAGCAGTATCACAGCCTGATCAGCCACTAGGCAGTGGAGCTATAGCAAGTCCCCTTAGTCCTGGATAATATTTAGTGGGCCAAAAGGGAGGCACTGAAATCTTAAACAGACAACAAGGCTCATTAAAGGATGAAAAAGAAGATACAACAAAAGAGAAAGTGGTAAAGGAGGAGCAGGAAATGAGCAAGAAGGCCATCAACACCCTGAAGTTCACTCTGGGATCAATCTTTTGCTATGCTGACAGCATTACTTTCCTACTTTCTCCACAAATATTACTTTTGTCCCTAATTAATCTATGCCATCCTGGGGTCCTTCTAGAGGAAAAAGCAGTTCTGGAAAAAAATGAAAGAGAATATTCTATTCCCCAGCCAAGATTCCAACAGAGGCCTCAAGGTCAGGCTAGCGATTGATGGTGGACACAGAAGAAGACCAGCTTAGACTTCTCAGTAGCACAGGATAGCTGGCTACTTGCTTGCAGCATCTATCGCAAGCCACAAATGAATCCCATACCCAAGGCTAGCCCTTCTGAACATTAAGATGTGTTCTGAAGCACCGAGTTCATGCAGAGCAGACCATCGTAGAAAGTTTGGTGTTTCATCAGGGAAAGGAAATGATAAAGAACTGTATCATGTGAATTCCACAAGATTTCTTTTATCTACACAGTCGCAAGCAATTGTTGAAAGTTTCTATCATATATATATATTTTAAAAGTTAAAATCATTATTAACCATAATTGAAAACAGTATGAAACAGAATATACACAAAACAACCAGGTGAAAAACCTTTGTAGTTTAAGCTAGATTGCTTCCCTTGATAGATCTGTAATTAGAAGTTTGATGAATATCTCTCATTTATTCACTGAATAGTTTAGCTTGATTGTTTGAGGCCAGTTTTGTGGAGAAAGACAGTTATTTTCTTCATTTTAAATCTCAAAATAAAATTCATGTTTTTACTCTTTAAAATGTGAATAATACAAACAGTTATAGGACAAATGCAACTTCTCTTCCTCAGATCATATTGGCACAATGAGGGTAGACTCTTCAAGAAGTAATTAAAAAATATTTTACAGGTAGTCCTCAACTTATGACCATCCATTTAGCGACCATTCTAAGTTACAATGGCGCTGCAAAAAGTGACTTATGACCGGTCCTCGCACTTATGACCATTGCAGCATCGCTGCAGTTACATGATCAAAATCTGGGCGCTTTTTAATTAATTAATTAATTAAATTTATATGCTGTCTATCTCTCCCAGAGGGCGACTCTGGGCAACTGGCATGTACTTACAATGGTTGCAGTGTCCTGGGGTCATGTGATCACCATTTGCAACCTTCCCAGCCAGCTTCTGACAAGCAAAATCAATGGGGAACTGTGTGATTCACTTAACGACTACATGATTCACTTAATGCTGTGGTGATTTGCTTAACAACTGCTGCAAAAAATGTAAAATCAGGTGTGGTCACATGATGCCTCACTTAATGACTGCACTGCTTAATGACAAATTTTCTGGTCCCTATTGTGGTTGTAAATCAAGGACTACCTGTATCCTCCTTACCACAGCCCCCATCTGTATACTTTATGAAACAAAATGGACTGAACATGGTATTGGAAATTATTAATTAAAAGCATAAGCGTTTAAAATTCCTCAATAATGCATTGCTTGTTTGTAATTGACAGATCTGTGGAGTCATTGGGTTTATTATCCCCTTCTCAAAGTACCAGTTTGGTTCTGAAAACATGGTGGTGGGCACTGAATTGACAATTACATAATTTGATTGTTTTCTTAAAAATGAACAAACAAGGGATGGAGAATTCTAGGTAACATGGTTATTGTGGAAGCAAGTCATGCTTGTTATGGTGATATTCTTATATTCTTAGCAGTAAGTTGAGCAGGTATGGTAGAACACCATTTCACATTCTGCTACAGACTTAATTAAAGTCTTCATTTTTTATGAACTAGATTTAATCATAAATTCATACCTAATTCCCTACAATTTTGAATGAGCTTTTTCTTTACAGATCAGAAAGGGGAGAAGAAGGAAATGAACTTAACAATATCTTCTTTAGTACTCTTTTGGACTGTAGCAATCAAATGATAGCATGGGGTGTGTAATAGTGGCAACACAGAAAACCATTTTGAGAGTAAAGCTCTGGAAAAGATTTCTATTTCAGGAGTACAGTTATTCATTAAGATCAACTGAGTACTGCGGACTATCTGGTTATTCATGATATTGCATTGTTCTTCTTAGCAATGCTTACATTTCATCTTGTTCATGACCTCATTTGCAATTAACATGATTCCAAAAGAGAAAGCAATCTCTCTGAAAAACCCTGAAACCCCATAGGTAGATTGCTGTATGCAAAATTGGACACAAATATATTTTGTATAGGGAACCTGAGATCAATGTAGGGAGGCATGAATGAAGCAGCCCTATGAGGGGCCTTAGAAAGTCTTCTAAAACAACATATAAACATTAAGCAGTAATAGTTGCACTGCTTATTAATTAAGCATAATGTTCAATCCATACTGATTTCAAAGATCTTATAAACAAGCAGAAGCTTTGAATTCACTGAGGGAGTTGTGTAATAAAATCAGGAAACATAAATAAGCTTTGTGGTTTCATATGCAAAAGTTAGCAAGCATGAAGCATCTGGAAAAGAGAATTGGGCATGCAGTGATGAAAAATGGAAGGAACAAGGGAGAAAAAACAGCTTCTGGCATCAGCTTCAGTTTGTGGAGATGGTTAATAAAGAATTCATTACCAAACTCTCCTGTACCCATTCACATTACAAACAAACCACATGGAATCATATAGGTTGATTGAAAGTATGTTTTTTAAGAAAAAAGTAGAAGAAAAAGGTAGAAAATATAAGCTCAGGGGCATGGGAAATTCAGTTGATCACAGCATTACAAAAGTTCTATTTCTAGATTATAAACCCAAAGGATATTCATTGGCTTTAAGACAGTTGATGTTAATCTTCAAAACAACTTCCATAAAAACAGTCATAGGCAATAAGTACCAAAGTACTAAGGTGACAGTCTGTTCATAAAGGTGTAAAGAAGTATTGATTCTTGTCTTTGTGTTTTTCCCTGTTTTCTTCTAGATAACTAATCATTTTGGTAAAGATTAGAGGACAAAGCAATTCATTTATTCTAGATCAGTGAAGCAAAGCCTCCAAAAACTTCATGTACAATTTTTGGTGGTGCAGAGGAATGCTACTGGATGCATGCAACATAAAGAGCAACTGTGGTCCTATTGGCAACTTCATTTTAAACTATTACTGAGAATACCCAATTGCATTCAGGTATATATTACTCTTAACACTGAAAAATTTGTCTAGGGCAGCATGTGGAAATGCCATGCGCATAAGTCTATCAAATTTTGACCTTGATTGCAACAAATCTAAGGGTTGGCTGCTCTAATAACTCTATGGAAGTAATTTATCTTGAATTCAGAGCTGGGAATATGTAGCACATACCTGCTGTGTAACAGTCATGTCTTAAAACTTTCATCTGAATGTATTCAGATCAGTTTACACGTACAGTGGTAACTCTCCATTCTTTTTTCGTGATCATCTTGGAGCTTATGTGTATACGGCAATGCTGAATCCTGTACTAAGTTGAGTTACATGAGTACATGGACTACACAGGCCTATTGTGACTGTTGGGATCATGGTGGCACTTTAGAAAGACAAGAGCACTCATTTCAATCCTCTTCAAAATATTTCTGCCTTGTCCACAATGTATACTTTTGGTTTTAGTTGACCCAGGCCTAAGGAAGCAATCATATAGCACAAGGACAAAGCATATGATCTGCATTCAGTGGGTCTCATATTCAATCTCTAGCAATTTGAGTTAAAAGGAGTAAATAGCAGATAATATGGAAAGCCTTTTCCTGAGACTTTGCATGGATGAAAAAGCAGCCAAATGGATTTCTGTAAGCAAGTGGTGTTGTTTAAATGCAGACTGTCCAAAACACAGCTTCCCAGCATTTTTCCGGACACTTTAATAACATAAGCTAAAGCACCAATAGGCAATTTTTATTCTGCCAAGTCCCATTTTCTCAGAGGTAGAAAATTCCACAGTGGTTGAAGCCAGAGCCTAAAGTGGATGGGAATAGCCATTATTTCTCTGGTAGGTCTTTTTCACTGTCTGACATCATCTTCTTTCTTTTTCTCAAACTGCAGAGGGAAAAAACACCTATCTCTTAAAAGAACAACATGGGACAGGACCAACCATCTTATGAAGTTGGGTGAAACCCTCAGCTCACGTGACATCACAAGTGAGGGAATGGATCACAGTGCCTCAGACCATGTGGAATTACAAACATCACATGAAAAGTAAATATAGTATTAAGGTGAGAATGCAACAATGGTATTTCACCCCAGAGGCCTGGTTAATATGTGAACCATTTGGTTATTAATTGATGAAGAGGAATTTTAGATGTTATACTGTCCTGGCTTTATCAAAACAAAACAGACCCATAACTATGTTTAAGTCTGATTTTATCACTGAAAGTTGAGAAGCAACATGCTTGACTTATTAAACTCCTCCCACATTCATAAATAAAAATATGGCAAAACATTAAACCTAAGCATAACCACAATAAGTTCACCTATGGCTATCTGATTAATCTAATAGATCCTTTCAGAATAATTAACTTACCTTCAGTTGAAGAACACGACATTTAATGAAGTGCTAGAACTTTACGCTGAGTTTCAACAGTTTGGAACTAAACTGTAAACCATTTTAGACTGAAAAATAATTGTGCTTAATTGAAGCCAGCTATTACTATTAATAAGTCACAAACTAACCTGATAACTAGCTGGTTAGCTGGTTTTCAGAAGCATGAAATATCTGGCAGGCAAATGAAAACAGCATTTTCTCAGAATATTGCACACACACAAAAAGTGTGCAGGAGTGTAAGGATTTTGTGAATAAAGTGGCAAAGAAGAGTTATGGCTATAATCCTATAGCCATTTTCAGTTGCACTATAGCAGACCGTTCTGTAGATCTATTAGTAAATTTTCATAAGTACTATATTATAGTACTAAGTACTGTATAGAGTGATTCATAAAAATAATGAGAGTTCCCATTTATTACTTGTTTTAAATGTTGCTAAATCTTGACAGGGACCCCAAATCTGATCTACCTTATCATACAGAAGAAAACTTTAACAAACTGTTACTTAATTTTATTTATTTTATTGCTTCTATCTTGCCAAAGAATTTATTAGAAACCAAATGCATAATACATTGGATCAGACCACGGATTTAATTCACTCAGTTTTATATTAACTGCAGCAATTCTCCAGCCAGAAAGGTGGAAGTAGAAGCCTTACACAAGCATGGCCTCCCATGGTCTGTCCTCACAGAAAATGTAAACATGACATTAAATTATCATTAGAAATTGTTAGAAAATGAAGTGCTTTCCAGCTTCATTCCCAGTCAACCAAAAGTTGGTTAATATAAAAAAGTCCTGCAATGCTTCTAAAAGTCACACCATGAAAAAAGTGTGTAATTATAAAAAAGCCACTGAATACTTTTTTATTTGTCCCTATTCCCATATACTTTACACAAATATTAGAGCAATCCTGCATATTTTAGGACTTTTCCTCCAGTTACAACAGACTTTAGGCATTTAAGACTCATGCTGTCCATGATTTGCTGTGCATCACCACTTTCCAAATTACAATTAAAACTTGCTCTTCATAAGAGGAGTGATAATTTTTTGACCTTTGAATTGATTTTCCAAAGTTTTGAGGATAAGGGGCTGGATGTGTAGTAAGCATGAGCAAATTAGTTACAGGTAGTCCTTGCTATCCAACCACAATAGGGACTGGAATTTAGGTTGCTAAGTGATTTGGTTGTTAAGCAAATTGGAGCTGATTTTACAACCTTTTTTATGACAGTCATTAAGCCAATCATGTGTTCATTAAGTGAATCCAGCTTCCCCAATGGATTTTTACCAGAATTCACTTAACAACCATGTGATTTGCTTAATGACAATGTGATCTGCTTAATGGCAGCGGTGATTCGCTTAACGACCATCATAAAAAGATCAAAAATCACAATCACATGACTGCAGGGGGTTGGAAAGCACTTTTCCCAAGCCATCGTAACTCCGAACCATCGATAAATGAACAGTCACTAAGCGAGGACTACCTGTATATGTATATCATGCTAAAGTATAGAACTATATTTATTCTTAAAATTGTAAAATTTCATTCAGAACATTACATTAATATAGCACTGATAGAGAAAAGGAAGGTTTCCTCAGTGATGGATGTTTGCCGGATAGCTTCTATTTTATAGTAATCCCCAAGTGACTCTTCTAGACCCACTCAGTAAGGATGCTAGCTATTGCAAACTTCACTTTCATTTCAAAGCCAAGGAAAGCTCAATAAAGCAGACACTTGAATGAAACACAGGGCTGCATGAAACACAGTGCCCTGCCCAAAGAATAAGGCAGAACTCAACCTATAAGATGCTTGCCACCAATCAAATATTCGGTGTTCACAGCACCTTTCAGAAATTTCTCAAGCCACTAAGAATATATGGTGTAAATGTGGCTGGGTTGCCCTTCTTCCCCTTAATGCAAATCTCCCTTGGGCACTACACTGACTGTGTAATGATACAGAAATAAATTAAATCAATCACATTACAGAAAAGTAGAGAAAACACACCATAAAAAACCAACAAAATATTTTCATTAAAAAAAAAATCGCCACCTTATCCCACTCAGGGAATGTAGTCTTCCCCTTCCTCTGCTGTTTGTAAACAGTTGCTAAAGATTTATTGCAGACAGCAGAGAACAATTGACCTTTTCTCTTTGGCCAATTTGTTTTGTATCGTTACTGTTACGAAATTGCCATTTTAAAATGCTACAACTGATTCAGGAGCAATACTTCTTCCCCAAAAGGGCAGGATATAAATGCTTCAATCATAGTTGAATCATCATTTGGTTTCTTGGCAGCTTGCTTTTATCAGATAAAGCAGCTAACAAAGATGAAGCAAAGACAGGTGAGGAGCAAGAGCAATAAAGGGTTTTCTGACCTTTCTCTTCATTTGGTCTGGTTTTTTTTTTTTTTTATGGGCATGGAGAGATTTTTTAAAAATGGCCAGTACCCTCAATTCTTAGGGCACAAAGAACTGTGAAGGGATAGATTAAACAGCCAAGCCTCCCCCCATACTCCGACACTGAACAGCACATGAAGTTATTTCACTGCTAATTTTAAGACAACGCCTCTAAGACAAGGTTCCTCAACCTTGGCAAGTTTAACATGG
The DNA here is from genome assembly GCA_030867105.1 of Liasis olivaceus. Lineage (NCBI taxonomy): Eukaryota > Metazoa > Chordata > Lepidosauria > Squamata > Pythonidae > Liasis > Liasis olivaceus. The sequence continues at coordinate 27,128,765 of CM061355.1, read as the reverse complement.
GCAAGGCTGGCTGGGGAATTCTGGGAGTTGAAGTCCACCCGTCTTAAAGTTGCCAAGGTTGAGGAACCCTGCTCTAAGACATTCCTTCAACTTCTTCGAAAAAAGAAAAAGGTTGGCCACAAGAAATAACTGGAATCTATGAAAGCGAATGAATTTCCCATACCCCTGAAACTTAGAAAGGCATTAAGTGGAAGTGCAATGTGACACAGGAAAAGGAAAAAAAGAAAGGAAAGGAAAAGACAAAAGAGAATCTTAGGGAAAAGGAATCTATGGGGGAAAAAAACATATATTTATATGACAATGTAAAAAAAAAAAAGGAAGGAATTTAGAGGGTATATCCCCTTTTACCTGATGCTGTTACCAGGAGCCTGTCTGAATCACATGGTCTACAGGATGAAGCACTAAGAGGGTTTATGGAAGAACTACAGGCAATGGTGGTAGGAATGACAAAGGAGCTTTCGGAACATGCAGGTGGGCTCAGTCCAGGGGATTGGCAAGGCCAGGCACCCACCTGAGGTAGGTCCATGGATGGTATGGCACAGCCTGCAGATGCCACCGATAAATCTATTGTGGGTTTTGGTGGCAGCTGTGGTGAGGACCTAGACATAACCTCTTCATTTACTACCCTGATTCCTTGAGGCGAACAGGAAGAAGGTGAAATCAGGAGTTTGCCCTCAGTTTTGGTGCCTACATTAGGGGAACGACCACTATCCATAATTACTTTAAGTTGTGGGTGTGGCGGAGAAGGAGTCTGTGAAAGGCCTGGCTTTTTGGGAGGAATAGGCGGGGGATTTCCTCTGTCAATCCTTGAAACACTGGGCGTCTTTAAACCCATTCTACTAACTGGGGGAGGATAAGTGCCAACATCTATTGAATGTGACATTCCTGGACGTCCAGGTGCCATGCCCTGAGGACTGGTGAATCTTGAAAGGACTTGGGTGACTGTATTCCGAGCCAGCTGCTTGGCAACAAGGTTGTCTCGACTTGTGGGTGAGGCATCTCTTGATGTAGGACTTTGAGTCGTGTTTCCATTTTGGTCTTGATCATTAGCATTGGTTTGAAATCGAAATCTGGCAGCCTGGACCCGTGGGTTCAGACCTTGATGCCCAGTAGTGGTGACGGATGGAGAATGTGGAGAGGGAACAGATGATGCTTGCAAGTAGCTTTGAGGTGCTATACTGGGAGTCGGAGAAGGTGCGACATGATCCGGAAACGGGGAAGGCAGACTGGCTAAGTCGGGTGAAGCCACTGGTCCGTTCTCCTCGATTCGGGTTCGACTATGAGATAGGTTGGAAGTTACGGGGGATAGGAGCAGGTCGCTGCAGGAAGAATGCCTGTCAATGATGGGCTTCACAAATGCTGCATTGGAGGATACGTTCCCTTTTGTGTGCCCCGAAAGCAAAGGGTGGATAGTTGAAGGCTTTATGGGTACTGTTAAAGGCAACTTTCTAACACTTTCGATTCCACTGTCTATTAATACTGCATCTGTCTGGCAGGAAAGTGTCCTCAAAATTGGTCCCTCTGTTCCAGTGGAGACAGAAACGAAGCCTTTCTCTTTATTCCTTCGTGGAAGGGAAAGGTGGAGTTTTGCATCACTTTCCTTGTTCAGCTGCTCAATTGTTTTCCTCATTCTCTCCCTCTCTTCTTTGAGGTCACTCGTGTGAGCTTCTTCTCTGCTAAGGCGGGCGTGCAGCTGCTCCCTTTCTGTGTCAAACTCGGAGAGCTGCTTTTCCATTTGGGCTTCCATCTGTGTGCTCCTTTGTTTCTCTACTGCAAGAGATTCCTCCAACTCCCTGGCCTTCTTTTTTTCTTCCTCAAATTTGGCCATGACTTCTTCTAACTTCTGGGCCTCTTCTACCATTTTGCTGGATAATTGTTTGCATTCTTTCACTAGCATCAGTACAACGTGTTTATTCTTGCCACGCTCCTCCTCCAGCCGAGCACAGAGCTTCTTATGTTCCATTTCAAGTGCTTGCAACTGCAATTTCTCCATTTCCAACTACGAAAAAAATGCAGAGTAGCCTTATTACTACAAGAAATATTCAAGGTATTTTGGGTGCACACTCATAAACATTAATGGTATCTGAATTTTAAAAAAAACCTGCTATACTGTTTCAAATAAGTTTAAATGAGGATGAAAGATTTGGTTTGCCTGGTTTTCCAGAAAGTTTAAACAGATAAGTAAGGAAAAAACTTATAAAAAATGTCTCAGTTCTCTGTCTGTGTTCTCTTACTATTTTGCTTTAATAAATATTAAAAATGTACTATTCAAACCAATACTATACACCTATATTTTCAGTTGTGTCTCAAATGGATATCTATCACCATAAGGAGTAACTACCTCAGTTACCAGAAGTCTCCCAGGTGGGCTAGTTTGCCCAGGAATATCAAGTTATACCTCCAGTTATGATGGTATGTACATGGCTTCTCCAATTCTCACAATGCCATCATCACAATGGGAATCATGGTGCTGTTATGTGGAAGTACTGGCTGATGTTAACAGGACTTTCAGCACTGAGACTTAGTAATAGATTCCTAGCCCTACACTCTTTGAGGGGCACATCAATTTCCTTTTAGTCTGCCATGTTAGGCATCAGGATCTCTGAGGTATCATCCTTCACAAGTGCAAGAGCACATTAATGACAGGGACACAAACAAAATTACAGATAGTTCTCGAGTTATGATGGCAATTGGGACCAGAATTTCTGTTGCTAAGCAATGTGGTCATAAAGTGCGATGTCATGTGACTACATTGCTTAGCGATGGCAATCCTGGCACTCCCTGTTGCTGTCATTAACCAAATCCCACTGGTCGTTAACCAAGGACTCACCCCGATCCAAGCCATTCCCGCCTTGGTCCCTCCCAGCCCTGAGCCTCGGTTCTTCCAAGGTAAGGGACTGCCTCCCCTTCAACTCCCCCCAACACCTATTCCCCTCCACACACCTCTGCCCTTTTGGCTGCCCTGCAGGGGCAGCAAGCAGCCCCAGAACTGCATGGCTCTGGGGCTGCTTGCCACACTGTGGCTCAGGGACTTCTTGGCATGCCATGGCTCTGGGGCTGCAAGAAGTCCCTGAGTCCCAGTGCGGTGCAAAGCTGCAGCCACCCAAGGATGCCACAGCTGCCCCAGCCCAGCCCAGCCCAGCCCAGCCCAGCCCAGCCCAGCCCAGCCCAGCCCAGCAGCGCAGTGCAAAGCCATAGCCACCCCAGCCCAGCCAAGAGCACAGCATGAAGCCACAGCCACCCCAGGAAGCCACAGCCGTTGCTGTCTTCTTGCTCCCGCTGCTGATGAGGCATGCTCAGCCTGACCCTTCATGAGGCAACTGCTGGCCATGCGAGACCTTCTTTCCAAGGTCTTGAGAGGAAACTGCCACATGGGACCTCAGGAAGAAGGCTTCACGTGGCTAGCAGCTGCCTCACAAAGGTCCAGACTGGGTGTGCTTGATCAGAAATGGGAGCGAGATGGCAAGGGTCAGCTGGGAGAGGCAGAGCACAGGGTGGCAGGGCCTGCAGAGTGCAGAGGGCCAAAAAGGCATAGATGCGGAGGGTGGCCGGCTGACATTACTGAACACCCTGGACCTCTACTTCAGCCCCAGTGCTATAGCTGAGGAGTGCCACTGTGCAGGGCAGCCAAAAGGGCAGAGATGGGGAGGAGATAGGCAGGTGGGCAGAGCCCCTGCAGTTCTAAGCATGGGCAAGCTGCCAAGGGCCAGAATTTTGATCATGTGACCACAGGGGAGCTGCAACGGCCATAACTTTGGGGACTGGGTGTAAAATACCACTTGTTCAGCACCACCTAACTTCAAACGGTTGCTGAATGAATGGTCATAACTCGAGGACTACCTGTAATTTCCCCATGACTTGATACCTTTATTGATACTTCACATTTAGAAGCTTGGGAATCTCACTAGAAGCCTTCACCATTGTGACCACTGCTGGGCAGAGTGCAAAGAGTTACAATAGATAACAATGAAGCTCCACATTATGTGTGTCTAAGAGTTACATACTCAGAGGACTGTTTCATTCATCCTTGAAATCCTTTAGTAAATACTCTTTTCCTTCAGAAATGGCATCAAGATGCCACTTGCAATTGAGCCTTTATAGAAGTTTAATTATTGTTCCTATATAATTGCTATAGCTCCAAAATTATATTATGTTATTATTATCTTAATTCCAACCATTTCTATGTGAAAAGACTCAATAGAAATCCAATAAATAGTATCACAGATTTCAGAGGTAGCAACATCTAATTTGTCAAAAAATATATTGATGTACTACTACTCAACTACTCAGGTTTGCTTATCTTGCCAGTATAAATGACTCATCTAACACAGAAGCTTCTTTACTGGTTTGTTTAGCATGGCATCTGAATCAGGACATTCACTTGCTCCTCTCCTAACAACCTAGAGTTGGCAGCCATGGTTGGTTGGCTGGCATAGCTGCAATTCCCCTATTTCCAAATTCCATTATATTGCTCCCACAAGCAACAAGTCAATGAATTCAATACAATGCCAAACATGACTCTAATAAACTTTCAAGAGTAAACACATAATCAAGGAGAGATAAATCCTACATTTCTCTCAAAAGGGCTATCAGATTAAACCAATGAAGTTTTGTGAACCATAGGCCTATGCATTTAAATTATTTAACAGTCATTCATGTAGCTTCCCTGTGCATCGGCTTTAGAAAGCATCTGAAGTCTCTTGAAGATTTGACATAGCCACATTTAAGATCTCCTATGTCCCTACTCAAGAGATGATGCCTCCAGAATAGACTGTTCAGTATCGGGATACCAAATCACAAAACCTTTCTATTGAACATTATATCATATATTTTATTTACACACACACACGTTATATATATAACATATATCAACATTATGATATATTTGAACGTCTGATGCTCAGGTATAAGAAGCACATTTGGTTTGGAATTCTAAAATTGGCAGCATTTTCTTCTGCTTTCATGCCCCCCAACTATACAGAATCAAGGACCTTCCACAGGTTCTTGGACTCCAACCCCTATTAGCTTCCGCTAACTTGGTCAATTGCTAAAGATCTTTAAGGACCCAGGTTCCTCATGCCTACTTTACCTCTCAGAAAGAATAAAAGCCCTCTGTCTCTCCCAGTAACCAAACCGCAACCCCTCCTATATCTGTGGACTGAGAAGGAGCAGATCTTTGCTTTAAGCTTCTGATCATGATACAACTTCAGGAAAAATAAGAACATTGATTAATTACACTCAGGACAAATTAAATGTGGTTGCCTTTTTTTCTCATCTACTTGCTTTCATATACTGTATGTAAGAATGTGTATCTACATTTGTATATAAAAACTGCAGTGAGATAAGAAAAATGAATAAGTGCAATACTTTCACTCCAATATTTGCAATTACCTCGTATTTGAAACATCAGGGAGGATTTCATATTTATCTGGATGCTAAAAATAAACTCATTTCAGAGTTGTAAAAAGATATTATATGGTGAATATATTTTATATATCCTGCGATCCAGGGAGCCAGTTCACCCAACAGATAGGTAATGGGATATTCAGCATTTTAGTTCTAGGTCAGTGATCCTATTTGGCCTTGGTTGCTAGCAAAAGGAAAGATATTACATATAAGTGAATTCTGAGTGGTCTGCTGTTCACCAATGGCACTTGGTCTCCTCCTCCACTGTCGAGGAAACTGATAGCTGCTTGGTCTGCTCTTCTGAAAGATTTCCCCCCTTATTATCTGTGGGCCTTCCCCCCACAATTTTATTTCATTTTGCAGAAGGCTTTAAATAAAAAACGTGACTGTTCTGAATTTATTTTAGTTTGACTCAGTAGGAACAAAATAAACAATGTAGAACAGAAAAGACAGGAAATAAAATTGCTTGTCCGAAATGCTAACTCTAGAGATGAATATTCTAATGCACATGGGGGGGGGGGGGGGAAGTGCTAGGCAAAATATTAGTTATAACAATGAAGTATGCCTAACAAATAAAATGAAATTAACTGCATGAATGTATATATTTACCAAGCAGTAAAATAAATAAATAAATACTCAGTATTTTACTAGTGCAAGTTTAGAATCCAAAATAGAATAAAACCAGAAACAGCACAAATGCCACAGCATGGGGGAGCATATATGGCACGTTGCTGTTGGAAGGACAGGATTTTAGTTTCCCTGCTCCATGTTCCACAGAGAAGACAAGCAGACTGGGAAGAGCTATTGAAAAAATCTTCTCTTGGTAGTCATTCCCACGCCTCAGTTGGTGGGGCACAGGAAGAAAGGCTTCAGAAGATGATCTTAAGCAGAGGTGTCACAGGGTGTGGTCAACAAAGTCAAGAAAGCAGCCATGACAGTGCAATTGAAGCTCCAGACTACTTTTTATGTGCCATGCATCCCTGAGAAGAGAGCCATTTTGGCATAGTGGTTAAGGCATCAGACTACAAACAGGAGACCTTAAATTCTACTCCCACCTTAGGCACGAAGCCAGCTGGGTGACTTTGGGCCAGTCACTCTTTCTCAGCCGTAGGAAGCAGGCAATGGCAAACCACTTCCAAAATCCTGCTGAGAAAACTGCAGGGACTTGTCCAGGCAGTCATCAGGAGTCAACACTGACTCGAAGGCATATATATCTATATATGTACACACACACACACACACACACACACACTGATAAGGCCATATAGGTATATTCAAATAGGCTGACAGTATGACATTTAGGGACTTTAAACACGACTTTCTATCAGCACTTTCCACTGGACTTGCAAAGAGATTAAAGCCAGCCCAGAAGGGAAAGCACTGATATATCATGGGATTAAATATAAAGACTAAACTAATGATAACAGGTACAGTAACAAGCCTTAGAATTGACACTGAAGACACTGAACTTGTGCATAGTTTCTGCCTTTCAGGATCAACTATCAAGGAACCAGTGGTCAAGAAACATGTCTTAGACTAGCACTTGGTAGAGCAGCCATGAAGGTGTTGGAACAGCTGTTCAGATGCCATGATATGTCTATACCTATAAAGATCAGAATCATCCTAGCAGTGGGTTTCCCTGTGACACTCTAGAGAACAGAAAGTTGGACTTTGAAGAAGTAGAATAGAAATAATATTGATGCTTTGGAATGTGGTATTGGAGAAGACTCCTGAGAATACCCTGGATAGCCAAGACAACAAAAAATGGATAATCAAACAAATCAATCCAGTATTCTCCCTTGAAGCACATATTACCAGGTTCAATTATTGTATTTTGGACACATTATGCAAAGACCCCTGAGTCCCTTGAGAAGTCTGTAATGCAAGGAAAGGTGGAAGGAAACAAGGAGGATGACCAGCAGCAAAGTGGATGGCCTCAATTAGAGTGCTGATGGGTGGCACTGCTGGGAGACTTGAAGGGCCTGGTTGTGAATAGATCATGTCCACAAAAATCTACTGATGTGGTTGCTATAAAGCTGACACCAATTTGAAAGTACAAATTAATTAAAAAATGGGGTATACATAATGTAGTAAGTAATAAAGTAGGATTAAAAATGATATGTATTCTCTTTCTTAGCAAACAAAGGATATTATTTCAGGAGAAGAACTATACAGTTACTGAAACTGCATAGATTTTTATTGGTGTCATGTAAAGGAAACAGGGGCCTTTTGAATCATGTTTCCCCTCAATGTAGCAATGCCCTTCCTATGAAATTTTCAGCCAGTGTACCAGGCTCATCTCTGGAGTACCTCTAGATTTGTCAATCTGTCAGTGGAGTGGCAGTTCCACAACATCTCACAGATTTTTGGAAGCCAGAAGATGGGATGAACAATAGCAGCATCAATACAATTAGGAGTAATAAAAGCAAACTTTCTTATCTGTAGAAAAGTAATCCCTCAAAAATTTCTACCTTGCACACACTAAGCCACTTAAATATATTAAAAACATTGTACTACACAAATCAGAATGTTGGGCAAGGTGAGGAAGAAAAGAGGATAGATAGTTTTTGATAATTTTTAAATAATTTATTTACAAAATGAAACTCGGAAGGAAAAATTGAAAGATGCCTTACTCCTCATTAGGTGTTTGCAGTGGTAGGCTGCATAGATTGATCTACTTTAGTTTTGCTTTTTTTTTTTTTTTCAACAGTACAATTGTTTTTAACATACCATATTGTGAGATTGTTCCATACTGAATTGAGCACATTTTTATACATGTCTTGTAACTGGACTGCGAATGAAAATTAGATTATATGAAAAACAACAACAAAGCCTAACCCAAGGGTCAATTTTATCCCCTTTTAACCCTACACTGTTGAGTCTAAATCCATATATCCAAAAGGATCATAGATCACAAATATGTGTTTGTAATACTACTACCTTATGTTCACCTACTAGATTCCATTACAGAAAGAAAGGTAAGTTTGTGAAATGGGTAAGTGGCCATTTCTTCTATTTTACCTTATACTCATTTTGCATTACACATGAAGTAACCTTGCCAGTCGCCTGATCTTTGGTATGACTGTATCAATACTTTTATGAATCTAATTATATTCCTCTCTGTTACAGAGAGTTTTGATCTCAGTTATTTGATCCCATCTAGGACAATTCTTTCCAACGTGGATCTTGCCAAATGTTTTGATACAATTCCCATTATCCCTACATAGCATAATCAAAGTACATAGGGGTTGCAGTTCTAAACAGATTGGAAAAGATTGATTTAGTAAGCTCTGGACCTTTTGTTACCTATCAACCCATTATCATACTTTCAGTTCAGGATGCTCAAACTTCCTGTTTTCCAGTCCTAATATTAACTATCCTTCTAGATCAAACCTTGAAAACCCTCTGTTCAGCTCATGCATGTTTTCTCTCTCTAATCCAAAGAAGCACAGCAGAGTTGTTAGCCATTTGAGTCTTTGCTTTATAAGTATAACTGCTATCTGCAGGTATAGAGAACAGCCTATTAAGCATGTTTATCTTTAATAACTTGGCAAAGTGTATGTAAATAAAGTCCAAAGACAGTTTGGCTTCAGATGTCACACAACTGATCTAATTACATTGAGTTGTCAACCATCAGCAGCTATATCAGACATATTGTGTTATTGTTAGTTTTTAGTTTGTAGCAAAGCTATGACCTTAGCCAGGTTCAAAAAGTGGCCACTTTGCCTTCTGCCTGTCTTCCAACACTGTTCTTAGATTGAGGGCTGCAACTTGTCTGCACATTATGAGTTCTATAATAACATGTGCTGTGCATGCATTCCATTTGTGAAAGGGTAAAAAATGTAGCAAGAAGCATAAATTAATTTGCTTTAGATGATGGCATAATCTTAGAATGGGAATAAGGGAAGGGAGAATGCTTTTTTTTAAGATGGCATTTGCTGTAATACTTAGATGAAAAAAATAATGTTTGTGTCTTCAACATTCAATTTATTAAGTTAAAGACTGGATGTCAGTCACAAACTATCATTCTCTACTCTCTTCCTCTCTGCATTAGGAAAAGGCACATTCATGAATGGAGGATCTTCCTGTGTGTGTATTAATGTTCCCTTTGATAACAGGAGTGGGAAAATGGGAAGTTAATTGGTAAACCCAAGGCCTTCCATGATCTCTAATGCAGAAGAAACATCTTGACAGCTTGAGGTATTTTGCTTTCCTGGATCTTTGTTATAAGGTATCTGGACTTGGAAGTACTAACACTTAGAACAATGATTTCCTAAGATATAGAGCAGAACTGATGAAATGATGGCTGTCCAGATGTTTTTGAACCAACTGCCATCAGCTTTAGCCTAATGGTCAATGACGTTGGGTGTTGTGAGTGATTAATTGGTAATTTCATGGAGACAATCTATATACCTATGTGATTGCTAAGATTCAACACCAACTTGATGGTACATAATTAATCAATCAAAGTTGTTAATTGGAGTTGTAGTCCAACACATCTAAAGGGCAACAGGTTGGAAATGTGATTTGTTCCTTTATAGCAGGGGAACACTATAATATCATCCCATATCAGGCTATAAACCAAGAGGTTCTCAGTTCCAATGTGCTACAGGTAGTCCTCACTTAGTGACCACAATTGGGACTGGCAACTCCATCGCTAAGCACCATGGTTGCTAAGCAAAACATCACGTGACTGTGACAGACTTATGACCATACTTCCACTTTGGTTGTTAAGCAAGACATCACATGACCACAACTTGCAATTTCATTTCCACATTCTCCATTAATTCTGCTTGTTGTAAGCCAGTTGTGAAGTGCGCAAATGGTGATCATGTGACTGCGGGACGCTGCAATGGTCATAAGTGTGCACCAGCTGTGAAGTGCCCAGATAATAATCACGTAACTGTGGGAGGCCATAAATGCAAGGACTGGTCACAAAGCTGTTTTTTTTTTTTTTATTGCCATAACTTTGAACAGTTGCTTAACAAGGCATTCAGTAAGCGAGTACTACCTGTACATTCACAAAAAGGTGACCTTTAAGAAGATACTTTTTGTCTCTCAGATGCTGTACATCTGCTATGATCTACTAAATAGGGATGCTGAATCGTACAACAAAATTACCTCTGAAAGATCTTGAAGGGGTACACTAATATGCCATCTATAATTGTGAATGATAGTAGTTCTAAAATTATCTCAGTAGAATTAACTTCTTAGCCATAAATTATACTGTACCTATCCATTAGCATTTCACCATTAATAATAAAATACATTTAATACCACTAAAAGAGGAAGTTTATTTTGATATAAGTAAAAAAAAACCCTATTTTTCCTAGTAAGCATCTAGAAAAGAAAACAGTAGAAAGCATACCTTCTTTTGCCTATTTTCTGCAGTAACCAGCTGAGCTGCCATCCTCTCTTGCATTTTTCTGCAGTGCGCCATAACAGCTTCCAAAATAGCGAGTGGATTGGTACAGATGGACTTCTTCTCTTTATCACTACCCCCAGCTTCATAATCTCGCTGCAGAGCCAAAAATGGGTCACTAAGATTAAATCTGCCATACCGTTCCTGGATAAAAACCTCCTTCCTCCGTGCCTTAAGTATTAAATAGAGACAGAAACACAAATAATTAGAGGATAGTTTAATGATATGTTCACAGACTCGATCATCGTATATACCTGCTACGATAGGGCAGTCAACAATTGCACATTCAGATGACTTACAAATTATTTCAGTGTCTTTAACAATAAGTCAATGCATTTTTGAATATATATGTTTTATGACAGTTATCTCTATAACATCTCATTCCTTTGAAGCATGCCAATGCCAGGAAGTAAATGTAGCTATTAACAGAGACACATACAAAATGGAGAAATTACACTCTTAAAAACTCCTTGCCTTCTTAAAAATACTCAAATATTCCTCTCTTTGAATGCCAAGATCTAAACCCAATGCTTCCTTCAAAACTGACATACAAATTTAGAACTCACTGGAAACTTCCTTAAACATTGTCCCTACAAACAGCTTAAGGAACATTTTCTAGTTTGTCTTTTTATAGTAATAACATCTTTGGCTGGCTGTAGAAAAAAATCAGTTTTACATGACTCACAAGTACCTTGTGTTTCAAAAATCTTAAAATATTTCCCATCAACTAGAAAGCACATTGATTTTGTTGCTGACATACTAGACAAAAATACTGTGAGAGTAACAACAGTAAAGTATTACTGCATACAAAAAGGTCCTGACATTTATAATTATACGAGCATACATCTAGTTTATGTAGTCTGACTATTTCAGATTTGTTTTAGGTATAGAATAAGCAAACAGCTAGAAATACATTTTTCTTACTGAAGTTTGAATTGTAGTTAGAATTATACAGTTAGAAGAGTCATCAAAAGCTGTCCAATGTTGTCCTGACGTAAGAAATTCACTGCATAGAAATATACAATAGCTGAGAAAGGTACCAAATTCATGTATAAACTTGAATATGTGTATTTTTCCACTGTACTATTCAAGTGAGTTTCAGTAAGGAATTTCCCTTTAGAGCAACATGAAAAAATAAAGGAGGAGGAGGACAGCAGCTATTTAATTGCTTCTTAACTGTTTCTATTTAACTGGGAATCTCAATGCAGAATTGTACCGTTTTGGAGAAGTTTTATGTTTTAGGTATTCCTGGAAGAAACAGACCTAGGTCTCCTCTGAGTAGACCTAAGAAACATTTATTTTCTATAATCCATTTTACATTAGGAACAACATTACTACTACTTGCCCATGAATGAAGTAAAGAAAAACTGCGTAAGTAAAGAAAAAATTATATGTGTTTGTATAATTATTAATGTCAGGACCTTTTGGTATATAATAATACTTTACTGTTCTTACTCTCTTACAGTATTTTTGTCTAGTATGTCAGCAACAAAATCAATGTGCTTTCTAGTTGATGGGAAACAATTTCTACTCCCCGAAGACAGGACCATCTCACTCGCATATCTTGCATCCACATTTTTCATATAAATAAAATGGATATGAAATTAGCAGAAATGTAGCATGCTAAAGTGACATTAAAACATATATGTGAAAAACATTTCAAAACTGAACCCTGTTTTTATCTTTAAGGTTTACAAGAAATTTTGTAAAACAAAGAGATTTTACATTCCTTCTTAAATTTATATTCCATCAGCCTCACAGTTACAGGTAGTCCTCAGTTAATGGCCATAATTGGGACCGACAACTCCATCACTAAGCGACACAGTTGTAAAGCCAAAAATGGCGACTGTGCCAACTTACAACAGCAATTCTGATTGCAGTCATTAAGTGCGACATCACATGACTGCGACTTGTGACTTCCTGCTGGCTTCCCCATTGACTTTGCTTGTCAGAAGCTGGCAGTGAAGGTTGCAAATGCCGATCATGTGATGGTGGGATGCTGCTACTGTTGCAATTCCACACCAATTGCCAAGTGTCTGAATTGCAATCACGTGACTGCGGGGACGCTGCAATGGTCGCAACTTCGAGGCCAGCACTGTCATAACTTTGAATAGTTGCTGAACAAATGGTCGCTAAGTGAAGACTACCTGTACTGTTTTCATGGAGGCTGCCTCCCTCCCCCTGCCCCCAGTATTGCACTGAGTTATCCTCAAAACAGTATTCTAGCATTGATAATTTAGGTCAAACTGCTTGTGAACTGTAAACCAACATATGTTTGAAATTATCAGGAACAAGCTGTGGGAAGATCCAGTCTTTGAACAGGAAAGGAAAAGAGGAAAAACTTCTGTCTCCATTACAGAACAAACCATAGTTTCTTATTTTTGTCTAAACTTGAAAAACTACTATTTGTTCTTACCTATAAAATAAATAAAATCAAGATCAAACTGAGATTTCAGAAAAGGCAGAGTTATAAAGGAAGAAGTTCCAGGAGCTAAATTTCTGAAGAAAATGTGAATCCAAAATAACTAATACTAAATTTCACTATTTGCCATTTTCCTTTGTAATCAACTGAGAATCAGAGGCCATTTTCCAGAGATTATATTGTTCAATCACATACAATGTCAACTTATTTGCTTTGAATATTTGATTTTAAAATATGTGTTTTTACAGGAGTCTTGGTCATGAATAAGTTTTCTTGTTGATCAAAGACAATGATTTTCCATGATATCAAAAGCATTAGAGAAAGGAAAAAATGCACTTTTCAGTTGTTTTCCCTCTTTCATAGCCAAGACTGCTCTGAAGTTATACAAATACACATGTTTTATCACACTTGTTTCCATAGTAACAGAATATTGTTACATATACAAGTATGACTTCATTGGAGAATGAGCTGGAATAGTGGTTGCCAAGGAAACCTCCTCTATTCAAAAAGTTTGCTTTTTTTAAAGTATGGAAGCAGTAAGAAAAATCAGGTTATGTCAGGTTTAGCCCAGGAAACTCCAGGAGACCATACAGATTCAATCCAGCAAGGTTTATTTGGCTTCACCCTTACAGAGAATCTTCCCAGACTGAGAGTAGTTCCCAGGGTCAATCCATAAACATCACTAGCATTCCTCAGGGAGGTGCCAGTCTCATCCTCTTATCTCTCCCTCGCTCTTTGGGGGATGAGAGTACATTCTTCACCCCCCTTCCCCATACTCTCACAGGTTATGCTTCTTTAATATTTCTTTCTGAATGTTAATTTTGAATTTTTAAAATCATAACTATTAAATAAGATATTGTTTGTGATTATTATAAGGATATACACAAATGTAATAGCTTTGCTCTGTGGTAGGTTGCACTTACTGGCACCATGACATCATAGCTTCATCTCTGGAGACTGATCTGCAGTACAGCCAAGTTTTGATCGATTACCCAGGTACGGCTATTTAACTGAAGGCCTGACAGCAAAAATTGAATATGGAAGCTTTCATGCAAATTCCCCAAATATTTAATCACCTAAATCTCATGTGCATTCCAACAAATATTGACTGAAGCCCTTTTCAGTCCTTTGTACCCAGCTTGCAAAAGTCTAAAAAGAAGCTCATGGGAAAACTGGATGTGAGATCTGCACATGTATCTTCCCCTTGTAGACTTCTAATTTTGCATATTCAGGAAAATCTGCAAATAGCTGAATAGAAATATTATGGACTCTGGCATTAGAATTCTGGCTAACCATGAGCTAGGTTATCCATTTCAATTTCGTCTATACATGCATGCCATAATTATGCTGGTCTGTAATAAAAATGTGATTGATACATGCCACAATACACAAACATTCTCCTTAGAGAAATGAAAAATCCCAACTCAGGTTAGAGTTTAGTTTATATGCAACTGTTTCCCAAAGGAAACTGTATTCAAAGTAATTCACAATAAGTACATTATCAAGATTCAGAATTTCCAAAGTGTATTTTAAACATAATACCAGCATTTCAACCATGCATCAATAAAACTCATAAAATGTTTTTCTAATTATCAGGTATGCCTTCATCAATCAACCTTCTAAAAGGAATTCTCAAATCTTCAATAAATTCCTTTGGCCACACCCAGGGTACTTTCCCAGGGTACTTTCCTTGCTCATGTTATATATGCTTTCCACCTCATATGAATTTTACACCCTGCAAGTCCACTACAGCATTTCCTTTGGCAAAATTGTATTCTTAAAAGCAAGCAAGGTAACAATAATATCAACAACACTGCATATTTCTCAATTTAACCAGATCGGTTACCAACTTTCATTTATATTAATACATATAGGAAACTGCCTGCAAATTGTTCTCTAGTGCTCCAGGATCAAGGAAATCAGAGCTGTGTGGAGATCAGCATCTACAGAATACATGGATAAAGTAATAAATAAACACTATAAAGCGATATGACTGGTCAAATGCATTTAGGGGATTCTGTTGGTGAACAAGAACATGTAAAACAAAAGCCTAACTATTTAAAGAAATAATTAAAAAAAAAAAGATGGCGGCACTGTTCAGAATTATGAAGAGCCAACATAGAGAACCATATTGATAATCCGCATAAAATAAATCATATCCTCAAGCTCTAATTCAGAAAGATTATCATCTAAAATGACCACTGATAGGGCAAGTCTCAGACAAACCAATAATCCCATCCTGTATGTCATGCATGAATTACCAGGTGACCAGGTATAAAGTCTGTACAAGAGCTGGATCCTCTTTTCATGACTAACATAGGACTAAAAATGTCATGGGTTAATAATTTGTATGGATCTATTCTGAAGGATGTGTCAATTATAAATTAGTACTTCTAATCACAAGTAGTAGAAATAACAAGAATTGGTTTCCTCCATTTAACTGGAAAACAATGCAATGTACAATCATCTCTCTATAGTTACAAATGCAGGTATTATGACAATAACCAAGCCAACTTCCCCCCACCCCCACCCATCCCATGGGAGAAAGAATACAGATATTAACATGAGAGGATGAATTACAAGGTGTGGAGTAGTACAGAAAATGTAGGAAAATATCACCTTCAAACAACCTCTTGGAGGCTGATATGCCTAAGAGATGCAGAATACTGAGTGTCAGGTGGAAAAGGTAAATGAAGAATGGCCAACACTGATAGAGAACAGAATGGCCTGTTACAGGAAGGTGTGGTAATCTGGTATCCTGAACAGGGGTATTCATATTAGAAATTAAGAGTTCATTTCAACACTTCACTGCAGGTCCTTCCTGTTTTTATATATCAGTAGCTTCAGAATGATTACACAGTTAATTAGTGTGAGATAGAGTTTTGGGATTTTGACTGAGCTTCTGTATGAGCAATTAGTAGTTTCGGCCGAACTTCACTGCCTAATCAAGACTCGGTCCTGACTTTATGGTCTGAACAATCCATCTTTGTCTTTTCATATAAAAGCAATGCCAAAAACAACAAACCCATTATAAATACAAGAGCAAATTGGACTGCTTCCTACAGCTGGGTGGCCAACAACTCATTTTAAAATTTCTTGCAAAGCAGCCTTAAACGAAATAAAAATCATTATCAATCTATGCCCTTTATTCTAGTTGCTACATCTAGGCCACCAAATATTGGTGGAAAGGTAGATCAATAGCCTCCAGAACAATTAATAGGAAGACAATAGATGGGTAAATAAAAGAAGGCACACAATTACACTGGAAAGTGTTGAAACCATAGAATTTGTCCAGAAAATGTCCTGCAACTGTCTTGGCAGAAAAAACTTTAGAGGTCCATTTACTACCACTGGCAACAATTATCCTTGCCCCAGTGAACTAAATAACCAAGTGTTTTCTGTTAGAAGGAAATATTGACAATAAGGTAAAAAATAAACTAAAACTGATATTAATTAGGTAGTTGCTGCCTAAATGGTTATAATGAAAACAGATGTGCAGTTTAATAAACAGCTATGTGAGGCTCTATTTTTGTTTTTTATAGGCTGTCTTGGTTGCACAAAGCTCTTGTTTATTTAACAATGATTTACTGACTAAAGCACAATCAGCTGGGCTCACAACATGTTAAGTTCTCCAAAATACATAAATATACATGGTGGCTTAGATCAATATGGAAACTTAGCCTTTGCCAAGTTGACCGATGACCTCCAAGTACGGTGGAGTCTAACAGCATGGCCTAAGTTGGCTGGAAATTATGGGAACTGAAGTATAATATATCTGGAGGCCAACAGATCAAAGGAAGCTTATAAGTTATCACAGTGGAAAAGTCAGTTCTAACATTTTGTTTCCTTACTTGTGTTCCTGTAAACTGTCCAGAAGACTCTCATCTTCCCTGCCCTGTGCCAGTAACATTTATCAGGAGACAGGTTATTCTCTTGACTCTGAATAAAAAAATGACTCAAACTGGCCTTAGTGCCTGAACAACACCTGTTTATACCACACAAACCAAAGAAAAGGAAAGGATAATAATTCCTGAAATGTTGCCCAGAGTTCTTGACAGATGGCCTCATTATCCTTGAATGTATGTCCTTTTTGACCTTATTAGATCTTTGCTTTCTCTTTCCTATAAATTTGGTCTGTATTCTATTTTCAAGTAGCAAATTCATTCTCCCAGCTGCAAATTCAACTACAGTATTCATCCAAATCTGTATAACCAAAATAGCCTCCTCTACATGCTGATATAGTATTGGCAAATATCAGCAGGCTTGGAGAAATCATCTCATTTGCAAAATACAAAACCTCTTTAAGAACGAAAAAGGAAAGAATCCAGAATAACTTATGCAGGACTGAATGTGCCCAGATGATACAGAACACTGACCATTGGGGGTGGGATGAAAAATACTAGAGGGAGGGAACAGAATGGAATGGAACATCTGTTAGATGATATGGCTAAATAAAATTTTGTTTATAGTATATGCGGGCTTGCTTACTTTGAGGAATCTATGAAATAATTTTGATTGTTAACCACCCAGAGCTTTCAGGAATGGGTGACATATGGAAAAGGAAAAGGAAAGGGAATTGCTCTTGCTGAAAAGCTATATGATACAGACCTATAACGAATGTACAAAGGGCCCTGCCAGCAAACAACAAGACTATCAAATTACTATCCAGACTACTCCATTGTCTACCAGATCAATCTTAACAATTCCATTTTTCCTATTTAACAACACTGAAAGCACCTCAGGGTTTGGCATTCAGTAGTCAAATATTCTTAGCTATTCAGTCTTTATATTATTCTTACTGAGAGGGGAAAATGTATATAGCAAGCCTTGAAGCATTATTTGAGCTACTTTGATATCATGTTTTCTTGGAAAGCAATTTAGAGCTACGCTACAGAGAAACCAAAAATAAACTATGAGTAATTTACGTGTATTCAGGAGACATTTACATATGTGCTTGACATTTCAGGAGCTGAATTGCAGGCATTCTTTCAACCCACTGCCACTGCATCAATAAACCATACTTCTAAATGTTTTAGAGCTGATCTGAGCTACGGTCCACCTTCCCCTTCTACCAATCCAGGAGATCATTACTCAGTGTCTTTCATGAGATATTGTCACCAGCTACATCTTCTTCTGGGTATCCAGAGAAAAATATACCAGGAAAGATTTATTGCAATGTAAGCCTTCACTGATGAATCCTTCCCTCCTACTCCTCATAAGCAGATGTTGAAAACCTCCTAATCCCATGCACACTGGGTGGGCTGCCTGACAACCCTAAGAAGATAGCTGCTGGAACAGACAAAGGAATCAGGACAAAAATTAGATACAGGTTTAAATACAAATCAAGGACTTATCCACAGACAACAGTTTGAGAACTATTAAATGACCTGGACTCTGTTGTTATGAGAGAGAAAAATGTATTCTCCCTGGCTACCCCTCTGTCAGAACCTGCATCACAAAAAGGCTGTGGGTTGCAGTTGTATTGCATTCGGTGGGAGTTAGAAGGATTTGGTTCTGCCAATAGTAACTGGAGGGGGGGGGGTTACTGGCAATGAGCGTAATAGGAGCTGGGGAACTGCTTAACCATATATGGGCAGTTTAGACGGGGAACCATCAGGTGGAGAAGACACAAGAAGCCAGGCAATTAGGGAGGGGGGATAAATAGCGAGGAGTCAACCCGAGGCTTTAGTTTTAGCAATGTTCTGTTTACAAGCTACCTGTACCGCTCAATAAAGAGTATTTTCCTGAACCAAGCCTGGTTGCATGGGAGTGCTTTTGACTCGGGAGCCAGACAGGGAGGACTTGACATTTTGCTAAAACTCACCCAAAGTCTGGATTACACCCGAGAGGAAACTCCCGGAGGCAATTCCAGCATTAGCATGACCTCTGAGGAGCTACAGAAAAGTTCACCAGAGGTGCGGGGAGAAGCTCCCCAATTGGAGGCAGATGGAACGAGACGGACCCTTGGAGAAGGGATGGGGACCGGATGGGCCAGCTCCCAAGCAGCAGCAGGGGAGGCGCAGCCAGCCCCCCTAACGGAAGCACTGACGGGCGCCCGACCGAAGGACATGAGGCGGCGAGCACAATTTTGGGACCCACCAAAAGAGCTGAGCACCGAGGGTGACACCGGAGGGTTCACCCCAGAACTTCCCGCCCGACCACGGTGGTCAAGAGCTTTGGGGACCGCAACCGAAGGGCTAACACCCTGGGGTGAGAGCGAGAGGGTAAGGAAGCTGGAGGATGAAGTGCGCGCCCTGAGGGAGGAGCTGAGCAACCTAAGAAGCCCAACGCAGCTCACCCAGCCCTCCCCGACTGGGCCGATGGGACTGCCGCCCCTTCCCCCCCTTCAAACCCCTACCGGCCGCGGCCAGGAGGCGGGACAGCAGCCAGCCGCCCCACAACCGCGGCAAGAGGAAGGGGACTTGCTGCGAAGATGGGGGCTAGTGGAGAAATACGGCGGGGACCCGGCCCAGCTGCCCGCGTTCCTGAACCAAGTGCGGATCTGCATGGGCACGTGCGGGCGCCTGTTTGCCGATGATGCCTGGAAGGTGCTGTACGTGTCCCGCTTTCTGGTAGGCGTGGCGGCGGAGTGGGTGAATGACTTAAATGAAGCGGAGGCCCCTGAACTGAGGGACTTTGACCGCTTCATCACCGCCCTCCGAGAACGCTTCGAGGACCAATGCGCCCGCGCGCACGCAGCGGAGGCTATCCGGGGGCTGAAGCAGGGGCCGCGCTCGGTGACCACGTACGCCCTGGAGTTCAGGCGCTTGGCGGCGAAACTTCCCGACTGGCCCGAAGCGTTCCTCGTGAGGCTATTCCAGGAGGGACTCGACCAACGGCTCTTCGAGAGGGCCGTGGTGCGGGGGTGCCCGGAAACCTTGGCAGGGTGGATCACCCACGCCTCTGTGTTGGAAGCGCAACTGGCAAGAGTCAAGCCGCGTGGTGCAGAGACGAGGGGGCGGGCCCCTAGCGCCGCACGACAAACGGGCCAGAGACCGGCAGGGAAGGAGTTAACCCACGTGGCAAGGCCGCAGGGCGGGGGAAAAGCCTGCTTCATGTGCGGCGAAAAAGGGCACTTCGTGGCGGCTTGCCCACAAAACCCAAGGCTGCAAACAGCAAAGAAAGAAAAAAAAGCCGAAAAGCCGGCTAAGCCGATAAAAGCCCCCCGGAAAAGCGCGGCGGCGCGAGGAGAGGAGGAGAGGCTGAGAATTACCTACCTATCCGACAGCGAGGAGGAAGGCGGAAGTACAGGCGAACAGGAGGAGAGGCCAAGGCCAGATCAGCCGATCTCAAGCGAATCGATCGAGGACATCCGGGTGAGTCCGATGACATGCGCAGTAGAGATACGCGCTCCGCGATCGACTCGCAGGGCTCGGCTCACCGCGTTGCTAGATTCAGGCTGCTCCAAGTGCTTAATCAGCCCTGAACTGGTCAACGGATTGAAATTAAAAGTGCACCGGCTGAAAACCCCCATTATCTTCAGGCAAGTGGATGGAACAGCGGTGGGGGGAGGTGCGGTCCGCGGCTACACCGAGGCTTTTGAGCTACGCATCGGAACGCACCGGGAGACGTTAAAGTGCCTGGTCGCGCCGCTGGCTGGCTACCCCCTCATCCTGGGTATGTCCTGGCTGGAGCGGTGGGACCCCCGCGTCAGCTGGCGGAAGAGGGCGCTAACCTTTCCGGATGGCGGGCGTGGGAGCGCGCAGGTGGAGCCCAACCAACGAGGGGAGCTGGGGGCGGCAGCCCTGAAGGAGCAGCACCAAGGGAAGAGGCCCCACGTAGGGGGAGGGGAGGAAATCCCCTGGCAATACAGAGACTTGGCAAAAGTCTTTAGTGAAAAGGAGTCTGACCAACTGCCACCTCATCGCCCCACTGACTGCGAGATTGAGATGGTGCCAGGAGCAAAGTACCCAGCCCCAAAGATGTACTCAATGACACAAAAGGAGATGGGGGCATTGAGGGAGTTCATTGACAAAAACTTGAAGCGAGGCTTCATAGTGCCCGCCAAATCCCCCCTGGCAGCGCCAGTATTGTTCAGGGAAAAGAAAGATGGGACTTTGCGCTTGTGCACGGACTACAGGGGGTTGAATGCAATATGCAAAGAGAATAAGTACCCTCTGCCATTAATAAAAGACTTGCTGGCTCATTTGGCAAAGGGGAAGATCTTCACCAAGCTAGATCTGAGGGAGGCATATTTCCGGGTGCGCATTAAAGCTGGGCACGAGTGGAGAACCGCATTTCGCTGTGCACTAGGACAATTTATGTATAAAGTTCTCCCATTCGGCTTAAAGGGCGCCCCCGGGGTCTTCATGCAACTAATTAACGAGGTCTTACATGAGTTTTTATACCAAGGGGTGTTAGTATACTTGGATGACATTTTAATCTACACCGAAACAATGGAAGAACACGTAAAATTAGTCAGGAAGGTGCTGAAGAAACTGCTAGAAGCGCAGTTGTATGCAAAATTGTCCAAATGTGAATTCCATAAGGATTGCATTGACTATCTAGGCTACAGAATATCTAGTAAAGGGGTGGAAATGGATCCCACTAAGGTGCGAGATGTCCTGGCCTGGGAGGCCCCAAAAACCAGAAGGCAACTACAAAGTTTCCTTGGCTTTGCAAACTTTTATAGGCAGTTTATTCCCAATTTTGCACAGGTGGCCCTCCCCTTGACTGATCTGTTAAAAACAAAGGACAAAGCCACGGCAGCAGCAAAAGCTCCAGGGGCCCCTTTAAAATGGACAAGAGAATGTCAGGGGGCTTTTGAAGGCCTCAAGCAACTATTCACAGCGGAGCCCATCTTGAAACACCCTGACCCAACAAAGCCTTTTGTCATTCAGGCCGATGCCTCAGATGTAGCAACGGGGGCGGTCTTATTACAAAAGGATGGGGAAGGTGCATTAAAACCATGCGCTTACTTGTCTAGGAAGTTCACTATACCTGAGAGGAGATGGTTAGGGTGGGAAAAAGAGGCCTTCGCAGTGAAATGGGCATTAACGAACTGGCGACATTTGCTGGAAGGGGCGGAGGAACCTTTTGAGGTGTGGACAGATCATAAGAACTTAGCAGCCCTGACATCACCCAGGAAATTGTCGCCTAAACAAATAAGATGGGCTCAATTCTTCAGTAGATTTAATTTTACTTTAAAGTACATCCCGGGGGGACGTAACTTCCTGGCCGATGCTCTTTCCAGGCTACCACAGCATAATAGCCAAAGGGAGAAGGTGGTGTCAGCTGTAATACCCCACAGGCAGGAGACAGAGCTGGCAGCTGCAGTCACCAGATCACTAAGTAAGGCCACCAACCCTCCCATCCAGTCAGACTTACTAACGGACTTTAATCAATTCCTGGAACAGGATGAATGGTTTCAGAAGAATAAGGGTGAATTAACCCAAAGGGAGGGAGCATGGTGGAAAGCAGACAGACTGTACGTGCCCCAGGAAGCTCGCAAATTGGTGCTATTAAGGTGCCATGATGATAAAACAGCAGGGCACTTTGGCTTTGTTAAAACGCTACATCTACTTCGCAGGCAATTTTGGTGGCCATCTTTCAGAAAGGATGTGGCGGAATATGTAAATACTTGTCATGTGTGTGCTATGGCAAAAAGGCAAGGGGGGAAACCACGTGGCTTGTTACAATCTGTGGCACATCCTACAAAACCCTGGAAAGAAATAGCCATGGATTTTATTGTAGGCCTACCTGAGAGCAGGAAAATGACAGTAGTATGGACTGTTACTGATCTCTTCTCTAAACAAACTCACTTCATCCCGTGTAAAACCATCCCCTCAGCGCCTGAATTAGCTGCAATGTTTATTCAACATATATACAGATTGCACGGTTGTCCTGAGAGAGTGATTAGCGACAGGGGGGTCCAGTTCTCCTCTAAATTCTGGAAGGCATTTCTATTCCATTTGGGGTCCAAACAAGCAATGAGCTCCGCCTTCCATCCTCAGACGGACGGGGCGACAGAGAGGAGACATGCGGGACTAGAGCAATATTTACGCTGTTTCATTAACCATCAGCAGGACAATTGGGTGGAATTATTACCATACGCCGAAGTGGCTTACAATAATGCTGTTCACGATAGTACTGGACTAACGCCCTTCCAAATTGTATCGGGGCAAGACTTTGTACCTATACCCGAACTCCCTCACGCTCAGACAGGGGTTAAAACGGTAGATGAGTGGGGTGACAGGATCAGACAATTGTGGCCAGTCGCTGAAGAAGCTATTGACAAAGCTAGAGAAAGTTACAAAGCCCAGGCAGATAAGAAGAGAGCCCCACATGAACCGTGGAAAGTAGGGGACAAAGTGTGGCTGTCTACCAAGAATCTGAAGTCTTCCAGAGCATGTAAAAAACTGGATAACAAGTTTATAGGACCTTTCACAGTGGATAGAGTTATTAACCCTGTTTCTGTACGATTGAACCTCCCTAAATCCCTCAGGAAGATAAACCCTGTATTCCACAGTGAATTGTTGAAGCCTTACAAGGAATCTGAGAAATGGAGGCCATCAGCCACCCCGCCTGAACCTATCATGATCGGGGGGGAGCAACACTTTGAGGTCAGGGAAATCTTGGACTCTAGAAAATGCAGAGGGGACATTCAGTATTTGGTACAGTGGAAACACTTCCCTAAATCGATGGCGGAATGGGTCTCTAAAAGGCACGTGAAGGCTCCTGATTTACTTTTGGACTTTTATAGAAAGTATCCTAACAAACCCTAGTACCTTGGTTGATGTCCATGTCATGTATAGTTTTGTAATCCTAGTCCCTCTTTCTCTCCTGTCTAGGGTTCCTGGCCTGCGTGGTGAAGAGGGATTCTTATGTACACAATTTTGGGGGGCGGCATGTCAGAACCTGCATCACAAAAAGGCTGTGGGTTGCAGTTGTATTGCATTCGGTGGGAGTTAGAAGGATTTGGTTCTGCCAATAGTAACTGGAGGGGGGGGGGGGTTACTGGCAATGAGCGTAATAGGAGCTGGGGAACTGCTTAACCATATATGGGCAGTTTAGACGGGGAACCATCAGGTGGAGAAGACACAAGAAGCCAGGCAATTAGGGAGGGGGGATAAATAGCGAGGAGTCAACCCGAGGCTTTAGTTTTAGCAATGTTCTGTTTACAAGCTACCTGTACCGCTCAATAAAGAGTATTTTCCTGAACCAAGCCTGGTTGCATGGGAGTGCTTTTGACTCGGGAGCCAGACAGGGAGGACTTGACACCCTCCCCCCGTCATGGATAAATTTTAAATATTCAGCATAACACCCCTCTGCTTTTCTGAGTTTGATAATTTGGAATTGTTGATTGTGTTGCTGAAATGACTGCACCATGGGTTTCCACTATGTTGACCAGTTCATTTTTATTCCCTGACTTAAAATAAAAAGTAAAGACTTCTTTGAGACAAGCACAACTCCTTGTTGACTACATATCTGCATCCACGTAGCCTTCTTGGCAGCAAACCAGAACTGCTTTGCCATTGCCTTCTTGTCAGATGTTTTTTTCAACTGCCCAGACATCTCTGGTAGTCCTCCACCCAATTCCCAAACTCTGCTTGACCAATCTGGGGATCAGTCAAGTTTGTCTATTGCTGGGGCTCAGACATAGAATACCCATTCTCAAAACCCAAGGGCAGAGTAAGTAAATGCATCTATTCTGGATATTTATTCAATTTTATAAAGAACTGCTATCTAGTTGATACTGTTTATCCATCTTGACCATGAGATGATGATGATGATGATGTTTTAGTGCACTCCTTGAGGGAAGTAATGTGTTCATCTGAATTCTGAAGACCTATGACCAGTACAAGGAATTATGTGTGTAAAGAGTGTGGGGCCCACATATGTCAAGAATCACCTGCTTTCACACAAAGACGACCAACATTTCAAGCTATCTACTGAGACTGTGCTCTGTTTCTCCCACCAGTGAATGTGGCAAGTGCTGTAGAACAGGCAATCACCATCACTGAGGCAGTAAAAAGCTTGAAGAATTACTCTAGGGCAGTGTTCCTCAACCTTGGCCACTTGAAGATATGTGGACTTCAACTCCAAGAATTCCCCAGCCAGCCATTCTGGGAGCTGAAGTCCACACATCTTCAAGTAGCCATGGTAGAGAAACACTGCTCTAGGGAGATCTGCCTTTCCCTTATTCCTTAATTTCATTTATTAGGTTAAAGCATTTTTTTAACTTCCAAAGGATAATTGAGTAAAAGAATAATGATATGTTTTATTGCTAAACTTTCAGTTGAATCTTCTATTTTGTTTTGAATAATAACTAATTTTGTTAATATTTTCTTTTTTACTGGCAAGCTCTTGTGTGAGGCAGTCTGGATTTTAAAGTGGATGTACTTTTTATTAACAAAAAGTGAAGCCCCTTGAAATATCATTGATTTCAGTGGGATTCTCAAGTTCCATTTGGCTGTTGCAATTATATTTTATCTTCGTTTGTTACTGAAAGAGGTAATTGCTCTGTTTACCTCTCAATAACATTAAAAAATGGTTAGGCATAATTTGCCAGAGTCAATGATCTCTCAAATTTAATTTGACTTAAGAGTTATTATTAGTGTACTATGAAAGACAGATAGCAACTACCCTGGAAAAAGAATATTCAAATATATGCATATAAAACTTCTATATCTTGCTTGAATCATTTCCTCCACCCCAATGTGGTTGCCTCTGCCAAAGGGCAGGTGCCAGTTAGAAACGAGAAGAGGGGAATGAAAGCAAAGTTCATGAGTAATTTTGGCTGCCCAAGAAGACAGATTAAATTGCAGCAGGTGCCTTAAAAAGTCAGCTATAGAAAGCATGACATTAAATAATACGTGTTTGGGACACAGCTGATGGACAGATTTCATGAAGTCAACAGAAAATGCAGTCCAGGGAAGAAAAGGATATCCTTGCTTAATTTAAAAACAAAAAACAAAAAACCGAAAATCCTAATTCATTAAATATAAGAATCATATATTATTTTTCAAATCAAGGGCTAAAGCAGAGCATGCAAACTTGAGATGTTCCAGGGCCATATTTCAAAAAGGACAGGTATGATCAGGACCAAAACTAAATTTAATTTCACATTTATTTCCATTAAATTTAATTAAAGTTAAATGATGCTGATGTGATTATCCCCCAGTCATGCATTTACATTATTGCATAATTTACATGCCATTACATTAAAACTTGGTAACAACTATCTGAGGTCTCTGGAAGCCTGCACTCACAGTTTTTGGCAGTTATTTTTATTATCAGGTCAGTGAAAGTAAAGCCAAGTAGGAAGCCTATACCCTCCAGATAGTTTGGATCTCAACTCCCATCAGCCTCAGCCAGCCAGATACACATACAGATACACATACATGTATATAAAGGGACAAGCAAGAATATTTAACATCTGTGCTATTGCAGCTGACTGCTTCTTGGTTTCCTGATAGAATGTATGATTCTGATTTCAGCCAGATTCTGATTTCAACCAGTAAAGCTGATAATGCTCTCTCACAGATACCACTGCATCATATTCAAGATATAATCTTTGTACTCTGAAAGACTGTAAAGAATAGACAGACCTTTCACTCTTGGCTTCCCCTGACAAAGAGCTTAACTTTGCATTATATGCATCCCAAAGCCAATGCATGGCTTATTTTCTAGAGATGTTGTAACAAAGGCATCAATATTCATTCTGTGGGTGTGCATGCATTAATTTATTGAGGTATGCTTTGAAGTGCTTGAGAAAAGAGTGATTTCAAATTTAAAACAAAGCCACTCAAGAGAGGGAAGGATTTTTCTAAATAGTTCATTGAGAGGTTTTCAGTTATGCAAACAAACAAGGAAATGGATATGAATGTTGGTGGCCACTGCAGCTACATTTCTTTGCATGGTGTAATAATGCCGTGCAAGACTAGTGCTCTTTTCTACCCCATTCTAGGCCTTTGTATGATCTCTTTTTCAGAAAGGACTTACTCATGGACACATCCCTGAAAAACTGCACTCCTTTCACATTTACCAATATGGGTCAATTTAGCAAAAATAGATCAAAGTTATATTGAATTTTAAACTGGAGGTCTGTATCTAAATCAGTGATGGTGAACCTTTTGGGTTCAGTGTGTCAAAAATTCAGAAAATGCCTAACTTGACTCTGCTGGCATGTCACACATGAACAAAAGAGAAACAATTCTTTACTTATTCATTTATTTTAAAAAATACAGTCCAGTCATGTGTGGTGCTATGTATTATATTAAGAAACGTCAAATAATTACAAAAATGAAATATGAGTAAAACAAACTCAGTTTCTTTGGTAACTCAGGCAGCGAGAATAGTTGTTGAGTGTTGGTGAACACTGGTGTGTCACACAAACTGTTGTGGCATGTCACCTTTGACACGCGTGTCATAGGTTCGCCATCACTGATCTAAATAGTTAAAGTGCACATTTTGTATGTAGACAGTCTCCAGTACAATCCCAGTATATTCATACAGGACTGGGAAAAAATAGTCCAAGTATCAGTCCTCAAGGTAGATCAGACCAGGTAGGCCAGTACTTTTATTTTAAAGCTATAGTATCAGAACCTTGCAAGTTTGAATGCACTTCCCCCCTCCCTCTCTTTATCTTCCTGAGAACTAAGAAAGGGCTTGTCTGAGATGTTTACTCATGTTACATTCCTGCGTGGACTCAGTCCTCTTTTATCTGACTGTTTGGCAGTGGCTCTTCTTCCTGTCCCTCATGGTCTCTACACCAAGCCTCTGCCCTGTCAGTCTAAAGCAGTTTTCCAAACCTGTCTGCTTGTCAGAGGTGGACAAGAGATGTGACATCTCTTGCCACAATGGCAGGACATACTGGCTGGCAATGGTGAGAGCTATTAAGCAGACTGAGCAATGTTCTAACTTGGTACTCTTAAATATTGATAATGATAAGCAGGGATGAAATGCTTGCTCCCTGGTAACTGCACCAGTGCCTCCTTAAAAGAAGAGCTAAAATACAAAACCAGTTAGAGCATTTTGTGACCTTGGGACATTGATCTGTTATTGATAAGAAATTAACAACTGAACTAAACACAATGAACAGGGTTACTTCTTCCTAATTTGTTGACGGATGTTCAGGTAGTCCTTGTTTAGTGACTGCTTTATTTAGCAACCATTCACAGTTACAATGGTGATGAAAATGTAATGTTATGACCAATCCTCACATTTATGACCTTTGCAGGTCTATAAAGCAAAGGAAAACTGAAGTAAGATCGTAAGCATAATCACGTTTCACTTACCAACCACTTTACTGAACGACTGAGTTGCCAGTCCCACTTGTGGTTGCCTGTATAATCTGTAGCTGTTTTGCAGCCTTTGAAGGCCTGTTTTGCAGCCTGCTTTTGTAGTCAGGATTTTCTCTTCATCATTAGCACTGTAGTCTTTGCAGTAGCCATTATTCCTAGAATATAGCTACCAATGGAGCCACTGATACCTTGAGAATGTCAACTGTTGGTGCAATATCCATGGTTGAGAGGACTGCTGGCTGACCATGAAGCCCTTTCAGAATGGCTACCAAAGAAACAACTGAAACTGCCTCTACAGGTCTGTGAATCTTAGTTGCTCAGAAAACAGTCTTTGACTGAGGTGGGAAGGAGGGGGAAGGAGAACAAAAAAGGAAGTATCTCCATTATTAACATCAGGAAGGCAATCATGAGTGCTGGGTTGGAGGTCAAAGCTTCTTTCTATTCCTTAGCAATCCTGTGCCTGAATGAAGCACACCTGGGGTGGATGGGGTGTGTAATAGAGAGGAATACTCTTGATTATGCCTATGCTACAGAAGATGACTTATCTGGAAACCTTTTCCCAGATCTGGATTAGAGTTTAGGTTGCTATGGGACACTTCATTGCAGATCTATCTCTTCTTTCAAAGAATTCAGTAGAGGAACCTGACATATTATTTTAACAATCTACATGGGAAGCATTTCATTTCCAGCTACCAAATGAGCTGAACCAAGGTCAACATGCTCAAATATCTAGGTAGGCTATAGAACACTCTCAAGGGAGAACTTTCAGTTCTATAAATCAAACAAGAACTTTTGAAGTAATTTCTCTAGCTGTCTGCCCTAGCTATTTGAAAACACAGTGCTATCTCTGAGCAGATTCCTGAAAGCCGATTATTTAGCCTGGGTTTCAGCAATGGTTTGTTGCATGCGCACACTGTGATTTTTAATAACGTAGACTTCATTTTTAAAAACAAGCAGAGCAAAGATAATTGCAATTTATGCCACTTGCTGTGAGGAAAAATATTTTAATGTAAACTTAACCAGAAGGACAAAATGTCCTAACTGATTTTGATAATTACCCTCCATAGGTACAGTATGGAGCTACACCCATGACATTTTGGGCCATCTTGTTAAATTTGTGTTAAAATGTGCCAATTGGCATTCATGCAGATATGCACACATATTTATTTGTGACCATTATTTTTCTGTAGCCATGCCTGAAACTGGCAATGTTTCATTGTTTGGTTGCAGAAATAAATGTGTCCACCAAGAACAGCATGTTATTATTTGCAGTAACTTCCATGATGACAGATTCATAACATCCAGCATCTGTTGTTACCTATGTCTGAGAACCCAACACAAGAGCCATGGACACCTATTTGCCTGCAGAAAGCCATGGAAAGGGAAGTTCCTATTTGCCTGTAGGAACTTCCCTTTCCATGGCTTTCTAGCCCTCCTGATTTTTTTAAAAAGGTTTTTCTTGGGAGGACAGAGTGCTGCAAATGTCACTTGTATTACCAAGAATGCCTCTGACTCATTATAATACCCAAAATAAAAATGGCTGGTGGCTGTAACTCAATGTGCTCTTTCAAATTTGCCAGGTACCTTGAAAAAGGGATGCTGGTGGACAGAAGACAATGAAGTAGGGGTCCAGTGCTGATTGTGGGGAAAATCTCAGGGTACTGGAGAACAAAGGAAGAGTTTTGCCTGTGCTGTGCATCTCTCATTGTGTGTGTGTGTTTAAATGCAATGTTCACATGTGCTCTGTGATTTGTTAGTTCTGGTATAAAATGGGGGAGTATGTTTTATTTAGGTTTTATGTAGGTAGGTATGTAGGTATTTTTTTGCCTGGCTGTTGTTTTTTTCGCTGTTGGTGTATGGTGTATATGTTGTCACATATTTCTGCGCTTTCATGGCTATATATACTCTCTGGCTTTGGGGGCTCACACTGATCCCTGGTATTCAGTTATGGGCTGCCTTCTGAATAATGGGCACCGAAGCAGAAATTATGGGTTGATCATAAGATCCACAAAAATCTGAGCTCCATTTTAGTTCTGTCTTGGACAAATTCTGAAGCAAATTAGTTTTCTTTAGCCTCAAGGGGTTAACTGAGAAATGGAGCAGAGAAGGAGGCATATTTTGTGACTGGCATATTGTTATTTGTGTGTATGATGTCCACCATAACAGTTGCGTAGAAGTGGGAAACTCTTCCTTCCATGGCAGCCATGTTGTGAGAGCCTCCATTACATCTCTCAACATTCCAGATACTGTATGTTCATCACTACAAAAATGTTGGGGCTCCTATTTCACTGATAACTGATATAGAGGCTGCAGGGGAGGAAAGGGAAGCACAACTCTGGAGGGAGAGGGCAAGCTATGCTCTGCTAAACCATATTTTGGCATAATATGCAAACAGGGTCATTGGCTTCCATGTCATGTTGATTTAGCAAAATCTACATCCGAAACCCTACATCGGCAGGGTTCATTTGGCCAATGGAGAAATGCTCCTACATTATGTGTATGTATGTGTGTGTGTGTATATATATGTATGTATGTATGTATATGTATATATGTAGAAATGTTCTAAATATGTTTTAATTATTTGAGGTATATATATGTACCTCGACTAATTAAAGCATACATTAAAAAATTAAATCCCTCCATATGTAATACAATAAAACCACAATGTCAGATGAATAATGCAGAGTCAGCAAACATTGGACTTTCATGGGAAATCAAAAGCATTATGTCTTTGCTTGACCAGCATTAATAAGCCTAAGGGAATTCTGAATAATTGGAACAACTACCATGAAATTATTATTCCTGACCAGGAGAAACAGACAAATTATTTAATGCTACATTTTGAAAACCAATGTTTTTGTTATTTTTTTTATGCAATCGAGAAATGCACACATTAAAAAAAAATGCACTCAAGACATCTGCAAACAGAAACCACACGTATCTGGGAAAACAGCATCGAAAAGGCATATAATGAATTGCTTATCTAAACACATAGAAATATGCCTTTAATAACTGCATATTTAAACCAATTACAAGGATGAAACAGGGAAGAATATACTTGTACTTTTAAAAAACCTGAATGAAATAGCAAAACAATTCCTCCTCCTGACTCCAACAGTAATAAAGAGATAGTACTCAAAATCCATTTTAATTGCATTGCTGCTTGGTTGGTTCCAAAGCCTTAAAAGATACTAAGGTCTCTTCTCGAAGCCTACTGTACATAATACTTTTACAGAACATCAAGGACAAAGATCAAAAGCCACAATGTTGCTAACTATCATTCCAAAAACTAAAGTAGTATATTTAAAAGGAAGTACTAGATGCCTAAAGAGAAATCTTTCCAATATTTAACTTTTAAAGATTTATAACAGTTCTCAAAATAATACATAGTGGCTTCGAACTTAATGCATAACCTCAATCTATTTCATGAAGGCTGCCTGTGTCCTAATTTGAACATCTTTGAAACTAATTAATAATGTTTCTTTATATACGTAGGTTCTTCAAAAATATGCCAATAATCTGCCCTAAGGATTTTGCTGATGACCTTTTTAAACAATTCCCCATATGATTCTGTGGTAATTTAACAGTGGTACTTTTGCAGACTTTTTAATAAGTTGTTCATGATCTTGCAAGGCTAGCGACACTACTGTATATTGTAATAACTTTTCATCCTTTAATTTTTTGATTCAATGCATATGCTCTTTCACATCTAAAACATTAACAGTGAAGTTGACTCTAATCATAAGTCTGCTTAAATAATAAATTTAGCTATAAAGAATAAGGATAGGATCTTTCACTTTTTATAAAAATACAAGGATCAAGCATTGCATATCAACAGTATAAACAAATTTTCCAAAAACATTTTTCAGATGAAAAAGCCAGTCTTCCTCATAAAAAATCTTTAAGCTTCCAAGCAATTTAATAGATGCAATTTTATTGTAACACACATACACACATTAGTGGATTTGCATTTCAGGTTATATGTATCTTTAACCTGGTGTATGAAGGCTGCCTGCATTCTAATTTTACTATATTTAATTAATAGTGTTCTTCATATACATCACTGTTTTCCCAAGGCCCAGATTTATAATAAATTATCTAACTGCATCAACAAATGCAGTCTGGATAAGGAAGAAGACACGAGGGAGGAAGATTAATGTATTTTAAAGCAACCGACAACATCTCTCTAGCTTTTTACAAAATAAGTGATGTATATTACAAGTCTGCTTAGAACTCTGGCTTGAAAACTGAAAAGATTTTTGCAAACATGCTCATAATGCTGAATGAAGCTGTAGGAAGTTCACACCCATCACTCCTTAAATCATGTTTTAATAATAAGAAGCCATTTTTGGAACCCTGAAATCTTACCCCTCAGCACTTATTTTTTTATAAATTCTATTGAATTTCATCCTCTCTTTTTTCTACTCAATTAGCACTTTGCTCTGTTCTCCCTCTTGGCAAAGTGCCTTTTTTTTTTTTTTTTAACTATTTGGAAGTAGTAGAAAAGTCAACCTGGACTTCCAAGTGAAAAAAAAAAATCCTTCTACACAATGAGTTGGGAAATTATCTGACCAGCATTTCTCACACTTACTAGCAGTACACATGAAAGTGTGGTTAAAACAAGCAAGGAAAAGAAAAAGGGCTGTCTGGAGAGAAAAAAAGGTATATTTCTGAGATTATTTCCCAGTTTATAAATCAGTATTTTCTCATAACCAATCAAGTCAAATACTTTAACATTTTTACTTTACTGTTAATATTGGACAAAGTTCTGGAGCTTGCTTATGCTGCAATCAATTAAATTACAATCGTCCCAGAAAAAAGCTGCATAATTGTCTGTGTGGATTGTTTTTATGTGCATATCTTTTACTTCAGGGATGCATCTGATTTCAGGATTTGGGGCAAAGTATTTGAAACTCCTTACAATTTGGTCTTGATATTAGCTTCTGCTTTCTATCAAAAAGCAGACTCTGAGTAGCTATGAGTGACTTGGTAACAATATCTTAGACAGATACTATGTAAAGAAAGACCACATTAAATCAACATAATAAAAAAAAAGATAAATTGTTCAGTATTCTTGTATTCCTACCACCACCAAGCAGTGTATTGGTAGTCATAAAACATTTCTTCTTGTCTAATTACATAACATAAAAACTAAATATAATGCAAACTAGTTGTAATGCATGGAATGTACCATATACAGAAGACCATGTACAGTATATACACGATGCATGTTATATACAGTATATGCAATATTGTTTTAAATTATTTATTCTCAGAAGTTATTATACACATGCTACTTCATTAGAGAAACATAACCAATTATGGTATACAGTGCATTTTGTATGGGCTACATTGATCTTCAAGCATAACACTGAAACAGCATTCTAAAGCTTCAGATTTTTTGACAAGTTATTTGTGTTTTATAGGCTGTAGTGTCAGCCACAAACCAACTGTTTTTAATTCAGAGGTCTCTATGTTTAAAAAATATTTTCATTTATGCTCAGTTGGTGGTATTAATATTTCTATTAATTTTGGCAAAGGGAGATTTGGAAACACTCTTGCATTTACATAAAGAATGTGGGAACACGGCTGTGCAACTCTATGTACATCTCCATTAGCACTGCAATACTTCCTAAGTAAGTAATAGCATTGCTTGAATATTGTTTTTAATGAAAACAGGAAAGCACATCTCTATCTGGGCCATTAACCGATGAACATGGCTAAAGTTGAATGACAGACATTACATTGGATCAAGCTAAGAGAACAATACTAACTTTCTTACAGAATTCCATCTTAAGGATGGAAGTACCCCTTGGCTGACCTAGAAAAGGTCCTAAAATGTGGCATGGGGTCAGCAGAGATGATTTGGAAGCTCAAGGATTGAGCCTCTATTTTCCCTTGTGATGGCACCAGTGAGAAGGAACAAGTAAGTCTGGCCTGCCTGCCACTGCTCTCCCCAGGAATGCTCTGGACCAGGCAGATGATCTATTTCTAACCTCACCTTCACAAGCATCACATCCCTGCAATCACCACCCCATCTTGGAACAACACCAGAATTTAGTTGCAATTGTCCCACTGATTTTTTTTTATAAGGGAATAAAACAGTAAGTTACTTATGAACAGAATGAACATTCTTTTCCACCTTAGCATTAAGACTGCTACGTTTTCTATTTTCAAAAGAAAAACAGTTTACACTAAAGCCAGTCACTACATTCTTGCAATATAAACAGAGTTATTTCTTGGCACCTGATACAAATTTTAGGTCCATGAGCTGTTCCAATACTGAGTGTCCAATGCAGTCTAGCTCCCTTTCCTCTACTTATCTGCACAAAAGGGGTGAACATGAGGTGAAACCTAAATTTATTTTGGGGAAGAGCAATTTTTTTTTTTTTGCCACCTGCAGAATGTTAAAAAGACAAAATAATTAGAAATGAAAAAGCAACAAACCATTTTTTCTAAGCTTGGATGTCAGAATAAACCTGAATACAGAAGTTAATGGTTTAATCATTCAAAGAAAAAAAAAGATCTTCCACTGTATGTATAAATCATAAACATCTAGACCAATGTCTTAATCCAATCCAAAGATAATGTGTGGACAGTTCCTCAGGTTCCTTCCTCTTTTTCTATGGTGTTGGGGGAGGGGGGTCAGACAGA
This sequence comes from Liasis olivaceus, assembly GCA_030867105.1. NCBI lineage: Eukaryota > Metazoa > Chordata > Lepidosauria > Squamata > Pythonidae > Liasis > Liasis olivaceus. The sequence goes on along the minus strand of CM061355.1, from coordinate 27,093,616 downwards.
CATGATGTAAGGTTATATGAAGCATTAAGCACATGAAGCTGCATGTCAATCACATCTAGCAAAGGAGCATCTATACCGATTGGTAGCAGCATTTCAGAGTTTCAGGCAAAAGGTTTTCTAGCTCCATCTAAAGACACCAGTTATTAAATCTGGGATTTCGGCATGAGATGTTCTCAGATCACTGATCTGCCTCCATTTCTCCCTTCCACAGAAAATGTGGAGCTCATGCTCACTGACTGGGAAGAGTGGAGAGAGCTAGATATATGAAGGCACGTATATACACATGTTTGTTATTTCTAATACCAGGCATGATATGGCTGGTGGCTACTCACAACAGTGATAGTGGAAGAGATGACATTCTATCATGCTACTTGTGCATTCTGTAATATATAGCTGCTATAGCTTAAAGAATCACATTGCATTAGAAGCTTTACCAACCTGGAGCCTCCAGAAAGGCTAGACTACAAATTCCAGAATTCCTGTTCAGTCGTTAAGTCGTGTCCAACTCTTTGTGGCCCCATGAACCATATCGCGCCAGGCCTTCCTATCCTTCACTGCCTCTCTGAGCTTGCTCAGTTTCACGCTCACTGCTTCAGTGATGCTATCTAACCATCTCATCCTCTGACATCCCCTTCTCCTTTTGCCTTCAATCAGAATTCTTAGCAAGCTGCTAGGTATGCTGCTAGCAATTGTAGAGACTGCAGCCAGCTTAACTACCAAGTAACCTGCTGTTGTGTGAGCTGCCCCAGCTCCCAGTTTCTTTCTGGGTGCAATTCAAGGTGCTGGTTATCACCTTTAAAGCCCTACATGGCATACATCCAGGTGATTTGCTGGACCACCTCTCCCTGAGGGTATCTTCCCATTCTACCAGCTTGGACAAGGGGGCATGCACCAGGTCCTTTCCCTTAAATGTTGCCACCTAGCAGTGTGCTTTTTCTGTAGTGGCCCTGTCCGAAACACCCTCCCCCCCTGGGATTTGGCACCCGCCCCCCCACTTTTAGACTTCCAGAAGGCCATAAAAAGCTGGTTGTTCCCTAGCATTGGGATATGGTGAGATTGGAGCCTGAAGATTTTATTTGTTGATGTATTGGATAGTGCTGCTGGGGTGTAATTAGTAATGTCATTAAGGTCTCTTTGAAACTTTTACATTTCTTTTTCCCAGTTGGTTTGCATGATAAGCTAAGAATTAGTTTCTTTGATAAGCCATAAAGGACCTCTCCCATCTGCTAATTGTTTATGTCTAGAGATATTCCTCCCCCTCTCTCAACCTCAACACAATCTCTCACATTAACTGATAATCTGTTTCAAAATCAAACCTTCATGAAAAGATTCACCTGAGTGTGCTTTATGGTTCTTTTTACTTAAGTAGTAACTGCTTAAGAAATTCCCTAAGTTAAATTCCAGGAAGAAATCTCATTATGTTCCATGGGACTTATCTTAAATATAGTATATAAATCCAAAACAATTAAAACTATTTATAAACTCAGAATGACATATAACACCAAATGTCACAATTTGAGTATCCTGAGGTCTGAAACAACTGCCATATATGATTATTCTCGCTGGCATATAACTTACTGAAAAGCATTCATTTGTTTCCTAAATTTATTGTGATGTTTGTGTTGGCCTGTTTGGTTCCATAAATAAAACTAAAAATTAAAAAAAAAAAACGATAGAAAATCACAACAGAACAGAATCAGATAATGTCAGTGAGCACCTCTGTTAAGTAAGAAGGCCTATGTTTACTGTGCAAAAGTATTCTGGCTGTAGAAGGATTTCTTACAGCAGATTTCAATCTGACAGGGATTACAATTTAGAAGTTTATTTTGAACCTAACAGGTATAGAAAAGTGAAATAATGATACTTGAAGCAGAGAATTCAGAGATCACTGTGGATATGAAAATGCATTAAAGGCAAATATGAATTGTACCGTTTAAAAACCTTTTTTAACCTTTTTCAAGTGACCTTTTTCAAGTAGTTTACAGAATCTTCCTATGCAAAAGAATCTATGGGGCACAATCCATTTTACGCAAGCAGAAGCAAAAATGATGGACTGCAAGAGTGGAAAGCAAATGCCCCTTCAATTCTGTTAGGAGAATCAACTTCTGCAATGGAAATATAACACAGGATTCTCTCTATTTATTTAGCAGATTCTATCACAGCCCAGAATAGAGAGCCAGTTTGGTGTAATGGTTAAGGCACTGGACTAGAAACCAGGAGACCAGGAGTTCTAATCCTGCCTTATACACAAAGTGCCAGGATCCTGACACAAAGCCAGCTGGGTGACCTTGGGCCAGTCATATCCTCTCAGCCGTAGGAAGCAGGCAATGGCAAACCACTTCCAAAATCTTGCCAAGAAAACTTCAGTGACTAGTCCAGGCAGTTGCCAGGAGTCAATAATGATTTGAAGGCACACACACACACAAAATCACAGTCCAGAAAGGTCAACCAAGATGGAGCAATCAAATGAAATCCAGGCAGACAGGAGCAGCTTAATTCTCAGCAACTGGGATCCTCAAGTTTAGTTCTCATTCTAGTAATAACCTGAGTAAAGCCTTTACTCTCTCTCCCTATGAGTGAATGGTTTCTATTCATTCATTAAAAAAATGACTCCTCCCACCCCCAAAAAAGGGTTCATCTGGTTGTGATGAAATGCCTACAAACCTTGGAAACACAGAGGGGGTACTAAGACAGTTCAGGTAGAAAACAAGACCATTACAGAAGAGATTTTTGAATCCAGTGGAAGATGGGGCGGGGGGGGCGGGGAGTCTGAGAAAGAGACTTAAGTTGTATAGGCAAATTACTTTGGTAGGCTTGGAAGATTCTGGTACATTATTTTATTAGATGTTTCCAGAAATCCAAGTGGTTCTTGTTTCCTGAGCTTACGAACCTCAAAGGATTTGACCATGGTAAAACTTGCCCACTACATTGTATGAATTATCAGTGCATTGTCTAATCAAATATATTGCAGGACAATCTTCTGAAAAATCTTGCCCCAACACTATCAAGGAGTTATACCAACAACCTTGATGCCTGAACACAGATAGCAGAGTTCATCAAATACCATCAATTCTGATATTGAAATTGAATTATTCATCTATAATTACTATAATCATTACTACATCTGAGCAGTTCTTTGTTTTCTTTTTAAAAGCAACATCTCTCACTTATATTTTAGTGTTCTAGATTGAAAAAATTATCCAAAATAAATAAATAAGCAACATACCCTCAAAGCTTCAATCACAAGATCTCGTGCTTCCAACTCCCCTTCTAAAATACTCAGAAGCATCCTCAATTCTGATTTGCTGAGACTGTCAACATCAAACTCTCTTTTCTGCAAAATAAAAGTGAATCAATGAGGCACAATGAAGAGGTTTCACCAAATGAAGCAATAAAGTAAAAATATTATCATTCCTGCAACAGGGTTCATTTATAAGTTTAGAGCAAGGAAAGAAAAATAGATATTTCCCACAGGAGTCAAGCATCTGTACTACAGCAAGCAAGAAATTGAACAAAAGTACCAAAATGATCAAGAAACTACAATGACTCATCAGGGGTTCAGCTCAACTTGAACAATGTTTTACTTTTTCCTTCTCTATGTTCATCCATCAATAATAGTAGCTACATAGATGCAGATGTGTTTGAGAATGTCATATATTCTGATGGGTTCCTTTTGACATCTGTCCACCCCACAGTGGAAGGCATGGATTGATTCACGTGTTACCTTCTAGGTTTTAAAGCTCCTAGAAACAGCAAGTAATCCTACTGCTATCAAACATTAATAACACTCCCAGTAAATACAGAAGCTAATCTCTGCTTTTCTTCCACGTAGGAGAGTATAGGGCATACAGTACATATATATATTTCAAGTCACCCTGTTTCTAAAAAGTAGGTATGCAATTTGAGGCCACATGAAGATCACAAAACCCTTAGATGTAGCCCCAGTGATAATTACCAGATATTACCAATTTGTAATTTTAATATGACAGGAGAAGAAGTACAGTGTCATACTAGTTAAATGTAAATGAAATGAATTCATATTATATTTCTTTTGGTCCCACCCACCATTTTGGAGCATAAGGTCTATGGCATGCTACTATAAAGCTAAACAGGGCTGTTGGCAAAGATAATGTTGCACATCTCTGTTTTAAAGAATATTCTAAGGTAATAGATTTCTGTGTACTCCCAAGGTACTTTCCTACATATTAAACACAATGTCAAAGTTGGAAAAATGTAGCAAGCAGTGGTAACCATATATTTTGGCTGGTCATCCAAGACAGAGAAGATTTGAAGTTTTTTAAAATCATGGTGCCTAAAAGGTTGGACCTCCTCCTATAGATTTCCCATATTGCAATTCCTGACTTTGGCTGCCAGCACCTTAGGTACCTTCCATCCTCAAAAGTGCCTAGCCCTGAAATATTTATTTATTTAAATATGTACCTCCACCATTCTGATTATATAGGTACTCAAGGCAGCTACTAACCTCTCCTGTTGATTTGTCTGAGTCAGTGAATGGGAAAATAAAAAATTCTGCCTCAACAACCTTCTGCCTTGGCTATATATGTGGCACTGCATCTTCCATTATATCTGCCTTCTTTATATTAGCAACAAATGCCAGAATTCTTATCTGATTGATTTCCTGGGTTTTACAAATGCTACAGAACAGTCTGTAATGGGATGGGCATTTATTGCTTTATTATAGTTCTTTCCTACTTATTGTTCTAATTTAAAACTACTTGGTTAATACATATTGTCTGGGCTTGTCTCCTTCCTTCAACCGTTTTGGTAACATGGTATTTTAAAAGTTGGGGGGGGAGGTGGGGAGGAGCAGTAAATCAGAGTCGAAGCTTCCCTTGAGTTAAACATAAAAGAGATTTTTTTTCAAGATGAAATATAAGATTTTGTAACTGCTAGAAGATTATTCCATTTGCATGTTCAAGTAAGAATAAACTTATCACTTACAATAAAGTCAATCCAGTTCCATTACACTTTGATTATATTTTTATTTTCTCACTACTTATATTTGTAATTCAACGTTCTTAAGTAGAGTGGTTTAAATCTCATATTCGTATTGATTGATTTCCTGGATGTTACTTGTCCACATAAGGATCAATACCCCATATACAATAAACAGTACATTTTATCAAGTTGATTTTAACACACATCTTCAATCTTAAACTGTCCACATGTCCACTGTTGCTCACTACCACTGGGGTTTTTTTTAATCTATTGATCAGGGTTTTTTTTTTTATCAGCTTTCCCTAGTGCAAGGAGGAGGAGATGGAGAAGATTTATGGTAAGCCGTGTGGAGCAAAGTTTAAGACAGGTAGCCAGGGACCAATATGCTGTAAAGTTTTGGCAGTTCACATTTTAAAGCTGGCTAAAAGCATATTTATGAAGAACATCCTCTGAGCAATCTTTTATATCTTAAATTTGCCTTTTACCTAACTTTTGGGGGGGATGCAGCTGAATCAGAGTAATATTAAAAAGAGTATTTTTAACAGATACTGAATTTCAAAAACAAAGTAAAATGTCTACTACGGTTTGTGAGAACCCGCAATGCTCAATTCCCAATAAAGATGATTATGTCTACTTTGTCAGGAAACAAAAATCCTTGCAAGCACACTATTGAAGAAACGGTGGGAAATAATATCTTGGTTAGGATTAGTATTATATATACCATGCAGCTATTCAGCAATGGTGTATTCGAGGTTTAAATATGTTTTTAAATACTGTATGAAGACTTCACAGGGTCTTTGTTCCAAAGGATCATATATCCGTTGGCAAGAAAATTGGGAAAACCACATTATAGACATTTGCAAGCTTAGAAAGTTTAATCACTGGCAAACATATACATTTTCTGTTCAAACAGAAAAAAGTAATGTGGGTAGACATTTTCCTTTGAGTTTCTTTTTTTTTTTAATTTGTAATCTACTGAAAAACATTATCTTGCCATTTCCGTTTAGACTGGACTTAAACATTTATTTGTTTGATTTGTATAGCCACCCACATACACAACTCTGGGCAGCTCACACAGTTAAAAATCCCCCCCAAAAAAACAAATACAAAACCATTTGTATTGGTCATGCTTGATGGCATTATTTAACATGACTGAATGGCATCCAGTAATTAGTAGTAAGATCACTAGGAATGAAGCTTATATTGCTAAGTAAAACAGTATAAAGTGTCTATATTATTGTAAAGAAATAGGAGCATACAGTATATGAGAAAACTGCATAAACAGTTTAGCAATATAGTCTTATAATGTGTACCCAGAAGTAAGTCTTATTGGCCCTGTTCCTATTACTCATGACCCACCCAGTCCAATCCTCTTACCAGTGGTTTTGGCAGCACACAATTACCATAACTGAGTCAAAAATCACAATTTCTGAAATCACTCTCTCCAGGAAGTGTCTGCATCCCACAACCTCCTACACTAAAACAGTTCTGCTAAGATTTCATGGCATCATCAACCCCTTCCCAACTGATCACGTGGGCAGTGTAAGGGCTGAGGCTGGGAGGAGGCCAACAATTGCAGAGTAAAGATGGTGATTATGTAAAAATATCTCAACCATCCAAGACCACTAAGTGATCCACTTAATATTTGTTAATTAGGAAGAGTGGGAGAAAGAAACCTGGTGTTTAACCCCCTGATAAAAACATGTGCATCTCTAACATCTTTGCACTATAGTGAGCAATCAACCTGGACGCATCATTCCTATATACAAGAAAGATTGTTTAGCTGTGTAAGAGCTGGTGATAAAAGAACTGAAAACAGATCCTTAAAAATCTATAGGGCTTCAGAAAGATGGAATCGACAACTTTCCTAAAATATTGGAAGAAAAAGATTGCATTCACATAGACATTTATTTGCATATTTTAAAACATTCATTTCAAAATCTACATTTCTAAATACACTTTGACATCTTTAACTTTTATTTTTACTGGAATGTTTATGAAATGGAACATTTTAACTCGATTGGAACATTTACCAAATGGAAAAGCTGATGGATAACTTAAAGCTGATTTGCACATCAGCCCCGGAAATGTAGATTGAATCATTTCACAATTTGCAAAGATCAAATTTCACAAGCCTTTTGATTTCAAGGACCCAAGTTAATATGTCTAGAAACCTAAACATACTTCCTCGGGAGTAAATTTTGTTGAACTCTGTGGAAATGACTTCTGAATAAACCTATACAGAATTTTACTGCATTAGCAATAGAAATGATCAGACTTGCAGTCGACAACATACGGAGGGCACCACGTTGCCTTGCTCAGAGCCAAGACAGCTGTATCAACAAATGCACAGGATCTCTAGTCTACTCTCTGCAGGGATATGTATTTGCCCTTCTTGTCTTTCAGCACACTTTCAATTTTTTCCCTTCATGTTAGCTTTTGGGTGATTTGTGGTACTATAATACTGGTTGTATTTCGCTTTTTGATAAAAATGTATTCTGTTGGGCTGTTATGTAATATTTTCTGTACTACTGTGTTTTACTTGTACAGCATTTTATGTGATATAGAATATTCTATGCAGAAAAGCAATCAATATTTGATAAATAAATATATAGATATGGTTTCATTAATAACCTGATGCCTCCTGGTGACACCACTGCCAAATCTTACAAACATACCCAAATTTATTTGATGACAATATAACTGCACCCATTTGACAGTTAAGTCCTGCCCATTCTATGAGTATTGGACGGCGGTAATAATTCAGTTGGCAGATTATGATAATCTTTGAAAATCTCTCACTCAGCGGTTTTATTCATGTTTGCTCAGTAGCAAAGTCCATTAACTTCAATGGGTTTATTCCAGTCGTGCATGTACATGGATGGCGATATGAGCTTTCTTCTCACAGCAACCTAGATTTGTCCACAGTTTATTAGTGGAGAGAAGTCTGGGTCAACTCCCTTAATATGCTACATAAATGACACATTGCACATTACAAATCTGTAACAATATAATCATTTTAGATGGGCAAAGAGTCTGCATATCCATGAGGAGAAACTGCCCACTTACAGCTACCAGATCTGGGCTGTAAAACTCCAGACAACCAGTGCATGACAGCAAAGAGAGTTTTCTTAATTTCTTTGCTTCCACCTTGTAATTGTTTAGATTAGGACAAGATTATTGCAAAATCTCTAATTCAGAGTCTATTCTGTCACCCTGAATTTCAGAACAGTAGATATCAGCTGCTTAAGGAGAACAAAATAAAACAAAAATTCTTCATTTTCCAAACCTATTCTTTTTTTGGATATCATTTTTTCCTAGCCCCTTCCACCAAGTTCTTTGACAGGTCATTCCCAAGACCTCAGAAGTGGCAAGAGAGAAGAAGCTGCTTTGAAATTGCCAGAAACGTGTGGTAGGTAAAGTTCTTGAAAAGGAAAGTAGATGCATTTATAATAGCTCTTACTTCCTATGGGAAGGTCTGTTCCTGCTCTTGAACATCATTAAAAGCTCACTTATGTCAGAAAAAAAAAATCAAAGTAAGTTTGCAGCAAGCACTGCGCCAATATAACATAAGGATAACATCTGTGCCAGAATCAGCCTGCTTAAAAAGTCCCAAGCATGTTAAAAATTTAGCACTGCAAGGTCTTCATAAGAAATCTGAGAACCCTGTATATAAAGCTAGTAGGTTTTAAAAGAAAAATCTGATAAAAACATTCAATTAGACATTTTTACCCTTCTGCTGGTTCTATTTACATTTATAAACCATAGCATGAATAATATTAAACAGGTACATTCTCAAGGTCACTGAACATTCAAGATTGGCTGTTAACTGCTTTGTGCTATCTTGTTATATTCACAATGAAGTAGAAAAAGAGAGTTTCCTTCCCCCGCCGCACTCCTTTTAAGAACATTAAAAAATAATGCTGTGCACTGAGTAAAATCACTGGTCTATCAAACACAGTATCTTGGTAGATGCTGATGTTTCCTATCTGTAGTTTCTGGTAGCTAAACCAGAGGTCCTTTGCATATAAAATGTATATGCCCAAATGTATTTCAGTGCATTCTTCCTGGGAAGAATAAGCACTAATCTGAATTGCATGTGTTAGATTAGGAGTGATAGCTGCAGTCAATGTACTAGTTAAAAAACAAGCACTCATGATATTTATGTGATAGATTAGATAGATAGATAGATAGATAGACAGACAGACAGACAGACAGACAGACAGACAAGAGCATGTTTGCTGGTGATTAATATAAAAACATATTTACCAGATCTGAGTTGCAAAAACCTGGATGCCCACCAAATGGCAGGCTGGTGGCCCTATATTTGTGGAATATAAGAATATAACCTTTAAGTAGCTATTTACAGGTATTAAAATAAAAGAGAAAGGGGATACAGTGGTACCTCGAGTTACGAACTTAATCCGTTCCGTGACTCTGATCGCAACTCGAGTTGGTCGCAACTTGAGGTAAATTTTCCCATAAGGTTCAATGTAAATACGGTTAATCCGTTCCGCCCTCCGAATTTGGTCGCACCACGAGGCAAATTTCCCCATAAGATTCAATGTAAATACATACGGTTTTCTTCAAAGCCTTATTCTTGCTAAGCCTGCTCTGCATTTTCTTTGGAGCCATGCTGACAAGCACACCAAAAACCTTCCAAACGCCACAAAACACACCACAAGCCTCACCGAACATCTCCTTGCTACCGCGATCTCGCTCACAGGAAGCTGTGACCGCGTGGCAGCAGGGCAAATGGCCGTGGACCCGGTTTGTAGCTCTAGGCGGAGTTTGCATGTTGAGGTAAATTTTTGGGGCTGGAGCTGGTTGTATCTCGAAAAATTTGTAAGGAGGGGCGTTCGTAACCCGAGGTACCACTGTATATAGTTTAACCTACCAAAGTCTCGCCAGTGCAACTCTGTTCAGTGCAAGCTTACAAACTATATATAAAGCCCCTATTGCTAGATGACCTAATTAGGTGTTTCAAAGCAAGAGCAAAATCAAAACAGCACATCTGCTCTTCCATGGTGCAACTCTGTAATGAATCCAAAGTAGACATCAGATGTACTCCAAGTCTTCATGATGTTTCAAGTATACCGTAATATACTATTGATGTGTCGAGACCACCTTTCATGAAACCAAGATATATTATCTACAAATCCATAACTATACACATTATATAAATGTCTGCTGGCATGAATGCAGGAGGCAATGAGAAGATCACAATATTTTTGTCATTTCATTTAAAAAAAGAACAAAAAGTCTTGCTTTCTTCTAAAGTCAACTGACTGGTCTCCTGATGCTTCCCGTATGGACCATGATTAGGGGTCATATTTGCAAGATTAACGTGTGTAACCAACCTGTGTTGAAATAAACCATGAAACCTTATCAAGAGTTCCCTAATGAAGCTAAGTGTACAGATGCCATGAAAAGAAATGTTGCCCACCGCAACATTTTTGCAAAGGTCAACTGTAGGATAGCATATGGTATGGTCCAGATTATGTTCTCAGTTCAATGCCCCTGTAGACGTAAACTCTGCTCTTCGTGAAGCAAGAATCTGCTGGAATTTGCTGTCATCAGATGTGATGTTGGCCATCCCTAAAATAGTTTCAAAGGGGGACTAGATAAATTAATGAAGGAAAGACAAGAATTGACTCCTACTCTAGATGGCTGTGTGCCACATTCTGAATCACAGGCAAAATGTCTTAAATATCAGCTACTGGTGAATATCAGCAAAGAGAACTATCATTCTCCTATTCATTCTTAGGAGTTTCCAAATCAGACTGACCATCATGAGCCATAGCACGTAGGACCAGAAATCCCCTTCTTATATGTTCCTGTAGTAAAATGGGTTCTAGAATATATGTAGAATTTACTGCAATACAATCAGATTCCATGACAAGGTCCTAGGTGTGAGACTGTAAAATAAGGATCCCCAAGACAAGATCTGAAAAAAATGCAGTTTGCCAATCTGAACCATCTCCAAAAGTGCCTTAAAAAAAGTTAAAATCCAGAAACACTTACAGTAACCTAATAGTAAATTAATCTAATGTAAATTAATTAGCATCAACCAGCAATGCCTGTGAATCCAGAAAGCAGCAGCTGCGTTATGTAATACAATGACTGAAACACACCTTGGGCTATGGCTCACAAGTAGCTTCAGGCAGATTATTATATTCTTCATACACAATACAAACCGTGAGAAACAAGTTCCTGGAAGATTCTGTAGTGCGTAGCACAGTTGCTACATATGATAGTGCATATACATGTTTTGAAAGAAATTTCACATGGAAGGCAGCGGTAGCACGAGTTAAGAACTTTCCTGTGCAATGGGGCAATATTTAGTGTGGCTATTACTCAAGAAATGTGACTTCATGAATCAGATGAAGGTAATCCTATCAGCCCAGCCAACATGGCCAAGAGCCAAGGAATGTGGGAGCTGAAGTCTCAAACCTCTGAAACTTGTTCACACACTGCCTATATGTAAAAATCGGAATCACTCTTGTATGAAATCCAGTTACTACTGTATCTGCCTCCTTATGGTCCACTCTACTGCAGATTCCCTAATGTCTTGTAAAAAGGCAACAGAAGGCACCCAATTTGTGCTCCTTTTGAGAAGGCAGAATCTGAACCTGTGGCTTTCTGAACGTCATGGGTACATCAACCCATTAGGACAGCTTCTAGAGATGCTTCTCTGAGAACATGGCTGAGAGCTTCATGTAGGTGTGAGGGGTGAATCATGCCAGCTGCCTTCATGTTTTCCCCTTGCCAGTATTACCATGGCAACAAAGCAGATACTAAGGTTTGCATCCCCCTCTCACCCCCCCCCCCCCATGCCAACTAAGCTTTGCTTATTTCAGGAAAACATAGAATGGGAAGAATTTTGGCTTCATTCCCAAATATGTCTATTAAAGAACTTTCCTCTTCACTCCTCTCCCAGTCATAAATTTCCTGCTGACATTCAAAGGCAGTTATTTTTTTCATAATATTCTATACATTTTTCCAGCAAAAGCCTGCCAACACTGTTGCTCAAACTTACTGGGTTCTGTTTTGTTTTCCCTTTACCAATATGTTCTGAAGCAGTAGCTAGAATAAAACATTGAAGGATTATGAATTTAAAATGGAATGCTTATCCCAAAACTTAAATAACAAAAGAATGGTGCTGTTCAACAATAGTTGTTCCCTTGTTTATAACATGATTTAGTCTATGTTTTGGGCTTGTAAAAACTAAGCCAGATTTCAGTTCAATTGAAAGCCCTATGCTGGAAAGCTAACTGCTCAATTACAAATTAATTTGAGACCTGGGCAATAATGAAAATTGATCTGTTAATAAAGAAACCAGCTTTTTTTCTTTATCAAACACAATAACTGTTTTATAGACCAGCCTTATGCACATTTAGTAAGATGGAAGTTCCGCTTGTGGCAATGAGGCTTTCTCCAAGACATGCACACAGAATTCTTCTTTACAGCTTTTCCTAAAATGCAATTATGGCTACAACTGGATCTCTTTTTACATTAATTGTCATAAAGGCACCAGTTGTAAGAATGAAGCATCTTCCCTGATCACCCTTAAAGCAGCAACCTTTTAGTAGGGAAATTTCCAGGGATTGGATCTAATGATACCTGGTTGCTGATAGATAAATTCCCCATTCTTTGCAGCCCCCACGTTGGCTTCAGAGGATGGTAATCTTCTCCAGAACAGATTGCAAGATTTACCCTGGGAGGGCGTGAGTGGGCTGCAGGGGCAGGAAAAGTCCCTTGTAACAAGCAGAAATCCATTTCCAAAGCTTGGGACTTAACCTTGGCTTCCTATATAAAGTATGTTGCTTGACTTAAAAAATGCAAAGCGTAAAAGCAGCCACATACAGGTTTCCTGCATTTGACTAGAATTTTAAACAAACCACTTTTCCTAGTGCATTGCTAATGATTATCTACATATAAGTTTAATTCATTCTGCAATTTGGGGAGGGACCTTAGTTTAGTTATAGCCCACATGCTTTGATCCCAAGTTCAATTACCAGCATCTCCCTGTAGGACTCAAAAAAAAAAAAAATCCTATGTGAAACCTAATCCTACAGACAATAAGCAGTGATGGGCCAGGTGGACTGGACTAGACGGATCACGGGTTTACATAAGTATAAGGCATTTTCCTCTTTTCCTAGGTACTTGAGTATTTATTTTATGAAGCTTGCCTCACTTTATGCAGGAACAACCGATTCAGTTGGGTAACTTTGTCTTGCCATCCCAGAATCTATTCAGCAGATCAGTATGATTTCAAGTAGTTTAAATCATTTTAATCAAAATATGTATATTGTAAAACTGAATAAATACAGTGAATTATATAAAAAAATTAAACTTGAGATTTTCTTTTACACATTATCTCCAGAAATTATTTTTTCAAACAATCAGTACAGACATGTTGTGGATTCCACATTCCAGTTCAGTTTCTCAAATTCATGTATGTAGTATGAATGAGTATACACACATCATGATGCTCACATGCTGTGCACTTCTACAGAAAATACTGGTGTGACCTACATTTCTTTTTGACTGGTTTTCTTTTCTTTCTTTCATTTATTTTTTTAAAAATTTTGATTACAAAAAGAAGAAAAAAATACATAAAAGTGCTTTAACAAAAAAGTGAAAAAATACAACAAAGAAAAGAGTGTTAATATATCATTATAACTGTAAACAATTACAATTCTATATATGCTTATCTAATACAAATATTATTCAAGTACATATATATTTCTAGTAGATTTATATGACTATCATTTTTTTACCCTACTGTATTTTGTACAAATGAGTCCCATATTTCATTATACTTGTCCATACAAAGTCTACATCTACAGGAAATCCACTCATAAGTGGCAAGTGCAATCAAGTCTTCAATCCATCAAGTGAATCGGGCCATACATTTATCTTTCCAATGCTGCAATATCAGACTTTTGGTCATAGTAAGGGCACAGAGAATCCATTTACACTGTCGAGATGTCACATTCCATGTACTAGGTATATAGTTCAAAAGAATATTATCCTCTGAAAAGTTTCGCTTTTGTCGCACAAACATATTTACATAGTCCACTACTTTCTCCCAAAATTTAATAAGTATAGGACATTGTAAAAACATATGCTTTAAAGAGGCATTGTCCTTTTTACATTTCCAACAAAATGCTGTTTTTGACAATCCTTTTCTATACAGATGTAGTACAGTCCAATAAATTCTAAATATTATTTTTTGTTGTGTACGTCATAGTTTAAGGTCCATTGACACTCTTGCTATAGAAGTTAAGACAAACTTCCATTGTCTACGCAATATAGAAACCTCTAATTCTTTATTCCACGCATCCCTTAACATCTGTATATCAAACTGATTTATTGATAACAAACAGTAGTACTAATAGGTTTTTTGGATTTAACAAGTTGTTCTAATATCTCAGGTATCTTAGAAGCTGAAAATGCTGCTAGTCCAAACAGTGTTGTTAACAAATGTAACTGTAAATATTGCCATTGGGTTACATTCGATAGATGATATTTACGTCTTAACACAGAGTACACTAAAAAATCATCTTCATCATCTATCAGTTAGTCCAAAGTCAATATCTTTTTGACTGGTTTTCTGATCATCTCAATCACTACCCTAGAGTTTTTGTCTAAAGGTCAAGCTCTGTAACCATCTTCTCATCAGACTTGCCCAACCTGCTTTTACCCCAGATGTCTTAAGCTGTAAGGGCAGGATTTCCAGACCACACAGGAATCTGGGAAGTTGCTCTCCAACCCATCTGAAGAGAAGTAGACTGTGAAAGGCTGCTCTAAAGTTATTTTGCTGTTTTGTTTTTGTTTTCAGGAAGAGAAGAACCAACTGGAGCAAATTCAGTAAGAATTCCAAAGAACAACCTCCATAGAGGGATATGGCCTCACTTTGGGTTACTTCCTCTCAAAGTGCTTAGCAAGCAATACTAGTGAGAAATGTCTTTTCTAACTTATGGACAAGCAACACATGCTGCTCAGCTGACAAGAAGGTTTTGATTTACAGCTTTCAGGGGAATAATCAAAGCATGGATTTTTCTCTGCAGTTCCACAGAATCGCCACCAGTTCAAATCAGCTAAGCAAGTGAACTAGAAATTGACCTAAGAATTATAGAATTATAAAGGGCATGCCTATAACATGGGGGGGGGGGGGGGGGGGCCGGCGGCGATGGGGGAGGGATACTAGATGGGAAATACTGCCAAACTGCATATTTGATGAAGTAACAAAGCCTAAAATTATCTGTACTTTGGGGAATTTTGAAAGAGTACAGCGCGCTTGTATTCGCGTGAGAGAAAGCCTCTAGCAAAGATATGAAAAAAGATACTGTAGATCATTCCTGCTCTGCCACTTTGAAACGTGTGCGGGAGGCTGTATGGGGAAAAGAACGAGGGAGAGCCGGAGCAGGCCGATTCCCTGTCTGCCTACAGGAAGCACCTTCTCTCCTACTAAACATGCCCTTTTCCAGCTGGAGCGATCCTGCTTCAAAAAGGTTAGGAATTCAAAGGCACCGCCGCGCTCCAGAATCTGGAAGGCTTCGCACAATATCCCAGGCTTGACGGGGCGGGAGAGGCAACGGTGAGGAAAGGGAAGGATCAGCGCTAGACAAGATTATGGAGGATCTGCCATTGACAGCTCCTTGAGACACTCCGATAACCCATCCACCCCGGCGGCACGGCAGGTTGGGGACGTCCCACAGCAAAGTCCCGCTGGAAAGTACGAGGTCGCGTTGGCAGACCTACACACACCCCAGCAGAGAAACAATGGGGAGCCGCCTGGGAGAAACAGCCCGGGGTCTAGCCTTTTCTTCCGAGGAGACCTTCACCGGCCGCCCCTACTGCCGGACAGATCGAAGGACCCCGGGGCAGGGTTACTGGAGGGGTTTCAGGTGCCCACCCATCTTTCCCAAAGCGCACTGTCTATTCCCCACGCGTGTTACAGCGCCCGGGATCGCCTCTCCAAACGGCTCTGAGCAGGGTCCCGCGCCCATCCTCTCTCCTGCTGGGATCGAGGCGGCGGTGGGGGCCCTCCTGCGACTGCAGGCCCCCCGCTCAGCGTCCTCGGTGGCTTCTCCTCCGCCCCAGGAGCGCAGGAGGCAGAACGTCCTCTAGGACTCGGAGCGAGCCAAGCCGGCGCGCTGTCCCCGCAGCCCTCGCTGGGCCCCGCGCGCTTTCCCTCGGTCCGTGCGCTCTGCCTCCCCAGCCCCGCACGCTGGGCGCGAAGCCTCCGAACACCGCCTCCCGCCTTGTTTCAAGCCTGCCCTCCGCGGCACGCCGATCGGGCTTGGCCGACCGGGAAGAAGAACGCGAGCTTGCCACCCCGCAGCAGCGCGCGCCTCTGCTTCGCCTACCGCTGCCGTCGGATCCTCACGACCGCTGGAGCCGGGCTCCCCTCTCGCTCCCTCTGTCGCCATTTTCCCACTGGCAGAGCGAGCCCCGACTCAGGGCAGAGGAGAACGGCGGCGAGCCGAGCGAACGGCGGCCCCCGCAGCAGCAACAGCAGCGGCACCCGCCGCCACCGCTTAACTCCTTCGGCCCCAGCGCGGAGCGCCTCCCTCCGGCCCCGAGCTGCAGCCCGGGGGGTGGAGCCGTTCATGTGTATTTTCCGTCCTGGTGTTTTTCACTACTGCTTTTATTTGAAATGGCCTCTCGAATGTCGGATAATATTATCCCCATGTCGGGTGTTTGGGGGTTATGTGACATGCCGCCTTGAGAAGAGGGACTTAAAAAGCAGTACCAAACGGAAGACTCGGGCTGGCACGCTTAAGTCGCCGCAAAACAATGCTGATATGACACTTGCCAGTCGGTGTCCTAGTGCGTCCATTCAGAACCACTGGGTGCCAACGGCTGCTGTCCTGATTATGCGTGTGCAGCCTGTCATAAACAAAGGGATTTGTTTATTCCGCTGTCTTTGCTTCCCTTTCATTAGCTGGTGGACCACCATCCGCCAGGCAGGCACCACAGCAGGAACCAGGTGGGTCTTCCTGAAGTAAGTGGTCCCTTAGCTCTAGGTTTCTTCTTGACCTGTATCCCTCTTTCTACACCCCATTTTGTTGTAGCTCAGATTGAAAAACATTTTTTAAAAAATGTTGCCATGGAAATCAGAAACATCACTTTTATTTAGCCTTTCCTTTCCTTTCCTTTCCTTTCCTTTCCTTTCCTTTCCTTTCCTTTCCTTTCCTTTCCTTTCCTTTCCTTTCCTTTCCTTAATACAGGCAACAAAAGTAGGCATTCAGAGCCTTCCATCTTCTGTCTGGAAGAAAGATGGTCCCATTATGATACTATTTCAGCCTTGTGCTAAACCAGTATGGGCTATAGTGTTAAAGCATAATACTTCTGGTTGAATACACATATTCACCTCTATTGGTACTTCTGGTTGAGCCATTGAGGGCTCTGGTGCTACCATGTAGACACCCCTTAAATTCACCAGCTGCTGATTGATTCCAACCCTTCTGAAGATGTAAAATGGCAACATCCATGTGTCATACTGACATGGGTAGACGTGTGCTTATGGCAGGGAACTCATGGAGCTAGAGCAGAAATGCCTGAGGAATAGACAGAGAATCTCTGTGCCAGAAAAGTACAGCTGTCTCTCCCTTGCATAAATCCAAAGGATCTTCAGCACAAGGTTTCAGTGTCCAACTCTTCAGAATGGTGGTAGATTTAACTGACCAGGGACTAGAGAGGCCATGTTTGTATCACTCTGGAACAGCCAGTAAGTGTCTCTGATCCCATGCAGGATTGATCATCCCACTTTGCCTCCAACAGAAGAAATTTGATATACCTTACAAATCTTGTTAGATGCTGGGTGTGTGTGGGGGGATAGGGAAAGGACACTGCTTTACCTTTGGTACAGTTAAAGACAACTTAAACCTGTCTCAGTCATGGATTGAGGATGAGATGCAGGCCAGATCATGAAGATGTGACAGATTGAAGATGCTCATAGGACATGTTTGTACCATGGTTAGGTATAAGTGGGAAAGGCACATAATATCCAATGGCATATTGCCTCTCCCAGGGTTCCCACCAGCCCAACTTGCTAGATCTACAGACTGATAAACAGGGCTTTGGTGATCCAGTCCTACATTTTTTATTCTGAGAAGCTCGTTTCTTTTTCAAGATGATTGAGGTAGATCTTTTTATATGCTTGCATCATATTAGTTGGCCCTCAAGAATCTTAGCATCCAGAGTGCCAAGCTATGCAAACTGATTATAACAGAGCAGCTGACTGGAAATAATATGATGAAGCTTGCTAAACCCCTCCAGGATTGGCCCAGAGAATGTTGAGGCCAAGACAATGACCCTCTTCCATTCCCTGAAAAAAAAATTGACTGGATTTTGACACTTGTGTTCAGAAGCCACCAAAAGAAAGGGGCAGTGCCCTCCACAGCACCTGAATGTAGCCAACTTAAAGATATTGACCAAGCTGTCCACTGGGCAGTGTTTTCCTTCAGCACTTTGCTGATTCCTAGAATTTGCCACCTGAGTGACTGTCTCACTTTATCTAATGCTATCATTGTCACTAAACTTGTTTAAGCAAGCATAAACTCTTCTTGCTTCCTTGCTGCCACTGAACTGAAAGTGGCCTGAACAGCAATAGCAAAATAAACTATTCACTTGGTTGTTAATAATAAACTGGGCCTTAGTTAGAAATTAGTGTCGTGTCCTTCCTTTATAGAGAGAAATTCCACAAAGGCATGAAGCACAAAGACTGGTAAATCACTTGACAAAATCACCACACAAACCAGAACATTCACTTTCATTGGAAAGTCCTGATTTTAGAAATATTGGCTTTCCCTTTCAAACTTTGGAATCTGGCTTTAACACTTTGTCTGTTGTCTCCTCAGTTTGATTATCAGTTAGGTATTTTCCAAACAACTTACTTATTTTTTTTAGGGCTAGGGTTCCCAGGCAAACCCCTTTTCTGTATCATTCAGGTCCAGAACTAAATGCCAGTCTAGATGTGGTACTGAAATATGTTAAATTTAATAAACTATGCCTTACAAAGCACAGTGCCTTTGTGAATACTTTATTGTAGGTCACAGATTCACCAAGCATACCAGAATAAAAACAATATAAAATACAGGAAAATAAGAAAATGAACACGAAGTTATAAGATAACAGAAAAGAAGGTAAGAGCAATCAATACAGTCTTCCAAAAGTCTCTGCAATACTCTGATTGACACAGTATGATCCAAGCTCAATCTAACATTAATTTGCATTAGTCAAGAATGAATTCTGCAGGCTGAAAATGCAAACTTAACCACAGGGTGTATCATCTTAGGGTCTTTGTCTGCCAGAAGGAGAATTTGATAAAAATCATTTGGTTGTCTGGAGAATGGTCTGTTGGGGGATATTAAGAGCTCACTCCCCTTATGCCTGTGGAAGATACAACAGAGTAACACATGAACCAATGATTTGATGCTCACTGTCTGACAGGAACTAGTCCTTTTTGCACAAGGATTTTTTTGAAACCTGTCCTCCAGTATAGCTGATGTGTGTGGGTTCTTTCCAAGAAAAGAAGATCTGTACACAATGCTTTATTGTGTCACACCACCTTTCCCAACAACAGGCTTTTCCTCTGGGTTAACCCCATTTCTTCTCTGCTGTTCTCCACAGAAACAATTGAAATAGGTAGATTTTTGCATAATCACATTCTCTTCTTTTCTCCCCAATTCTAGTTGTTTGGAAGAGTTAGTAGGAACACACAGGGCTGAAGGTGAAGTGTATCACACATGCAAAGCTTTCATCTAGTGAAAATAGACTGATCGCAAAATGGACCGTTATGTCACTCTCTAAACACCATATATAAAAACAGAATATTAATAAAATATTAATATAGAAATGATGTTAAAAGATATGGGAGAACAGAAGTGTCTTTGGTGCCAAACAACATTAATGAAGGGGCCAGGTGACAGCCATCTTAACTGAGGTTAAAAAAAAAGGCTACTTTGAATGGAGCTCAGTTCCTGCTGACTTCACAAATGCATTCGTAGGGTTTTCTTGGCAACAGTATGGAACTGATTTGCCATTGCCTTCTTCCAGGATATTTTTTCAGTTGACTAATCTAGAGAAACAGGCTCCTGGCTCCCACATTCCAAGAGGAGTTCTTTAAGTGCCAATGCCATAAGGCAGCTCGCCAACCACAGCTACCCAGGTTCTCTGATTCCAGTCATAAAGGTATATAATAGCAAAATAATCCCAATGATTACATATGGCACATAACTATGGGGATATATAAAAGTCCCCTTATTGGAACAGATACAGTCCACTTTCTTGAAATGCATCTTGGGGGTGGACAAATCTACTCCAATCCCAGTAGTAAAGGCAGAGTTGGGTATACCCCTTACACAAGGCCATTCAATAATTAAAGTATTCAGTTATGGGCTGAAGATCTTATCTATGGACCCAGATAGACTACCAGGGTTTGTTTTGAAGAGAAGTTGTATAACATTTATTTAATAATAATAATAATAATAATAATAATAATAATAATAATAATTATTATTATTATTATTATTAAATTTGTATGCTGCCCATCTCCCCCAATGGGTGACTCTGGGCGGCTCACAATTAAAAATCGAAAGCCTATAAACAATTCAAATACCCCATAAATAATTAAATACTCAATCCATTAAAATCTACTATAAAACATGCCTTCTCGCACTTGGGTTGTGCAGCTCTCAAATGCCATATCACAATATTTTATTTTATTTATTTATTTATTTGATTTGTCCCCGCCCATCTCCCCTACAACGGGGGACTCTGGGCGGCTTACAGTCACTAAAATCACAACACATAATTAAATTATAAAAGGTTTAAAAATTATAAAAACTAGAAATTTACAAGAATAGGATAGAAATAAAAAGTTAAAAACTCCAAGAGGCCACTAGGGCCCCACCAGGCCACTAAGGGGCCAGCCAACCCCATTTCTGATATCCTCCCTCCCCGCCCCAGGCCAGATGGCAGAGCCAGGTCTTCAAATCCCTCCGGAAGGCCTGGAGTGAGGGGGCCTGTCTCACCCCCGGGGGCAAGATGTTCCAAAGGGCGGGGGCTACAGCAGAGAAGGCCCGCTTTCTGGACCCGCTAGTCGGAATTCTTTTACTGCGGGGATCTGGAGCATGCCCTCTCTATGAGATCGGGTGGGACGGGTTGAAATCGTGGGAGCGAGGCGGTCCTTCAGGTAACCTGGCCCCATGGAGAATATGGATTCTCCATCAAATTCCCAGTCCAATCAGATCTGAAGGCCAAGAAAAGTTTCAAACAAAGGGTCATGGATGTGGCTGCCCAAGAGGATATTGCATCCCTTAAACACGTTAAGTCCTTGAAGTGGCTGGCTCAGCACAAATCAGTCTCCCAGCTAGAAAAGTACTTAACCGGTTATATGCCCCAACATTTTAGAAGAGCTTTTTCAAGAGCTCATTTTGACAACTAGACTCCATGGTAAGATATGGGAGGTTCCGTGGAGTTCCATTTGAAGAAAGACTGTGTACTTGTGGTGCACCAGCTGTTGAAGACATTGCACATATCCTCTTGGATTGCAAACTATATTCAACAGAAAGGACTGTTTACTTAGATTCCTACTTAAAAACTAAAAAAATACTGGGGTACCCAGGAGAAATTGTCTTACTTTTTGCAGGGGATGAACCTGCATATCCCCAGTAAGACTGCACTCTTTATATCAAAGGTGATTTTGAAGAGGACAGACTATTTAGATCAGATTGGGGTTAACTGCAGGGGTGATGATTTATTATGAATTTGTTCTGTTTTCTTTGTATTTACTTGTATACTTGTAATGGTTATATACTTTTGATATGCTCAGATGACTAAATCAATAAAGTTTCTGTTCTGTAATTTACTAATCTTGCTATAATCCTAGCATTTTATAGTTTCCAATCCAAGTTCTAAGCAGTTCTGATTTTACTTGGCTTTTGGAACTCAGCTTAGGTCACCTGGCTGCTACCACTTAGTGTGGGAAGAAGCCACCACGAAAAGGGTCATCTCCTTTGAACTTCAGATTAAGAAGACATTTGGAGTAAAATTGGCAGTGAAATTTCATGTTCCTCTCATGGAAAGCAGCCAATCAACCTTGGATGGATACTGTTGACTTACATATTATAGTTCTGGGCGTGCTTTTCACATTCCCATACCATCTCAGATTCCAAGGTACTTTTGAACCCAAGTATGCAGTTCCATAGCTTCACAGCCCTGCAATGTTATGCATGTCAGAGTGTTGCTATAGCATTCTAAAAATAATTAAATATGCCTTAATCAATACTAGAACCTATATACAATTATTTGTTGTTGCTGGCTTGATTACATGCCAGCTTTTATTCAGAGGCTGAAGGCACAATGCTCTGTTCTCCCATTTTTCCCCACAACAACAAACCTTTGAGATAGGTTGGGCTGAGAGACAGCGACTGGTCCAAAGTCATCCAGTGAACCTCCATGACTGAAGGTGAACTTGAACCTGGGTCTCTCCAATGCCAATCCAACACATTAACCACCAAATGCATGGTTAACTTTCTCTGAACTCAAAGCTGCATCTTTTACCCTTTTTTAATTTACAGTTATTAAAAATGATGGATAACATTGCTATTAAACCTAGCTAGTGAAAAATGATTTGCCTAACCCCAAGATTCATTCCACGGCTTTACCCACATCATATATTTCCTATCCCTGAATGCTGCATAGTTTAGAGCAGGAGATGGTAAAAAAAAAAAAAAAGTTTTCTTCATTATTGCTTAGTGCATGACAACTATCATAATCCAAATGAATATTTCATTTCTCTGCTCATTACTGAGACTTCAAAAATATTCTTTTCCCTTTCTCATGAAAAGACAGATTTAGAAAAATAATTTCTAATTCAGAGAAAGGCATCATTTTCCAATCTAGCTAAAGACACATTAAAAGACTAGGCGAACCAACAGGACTTCAGCTAAATTCCACCCCCAGAAAACTTGCTTCTAATATATAATTCAAATGTTGGAAGTTATTTAACCTGTTCTTGTGACAGAAATGATCAAAGGCATTTACATCTAGAAAGAAGATACATTTCTGTGTCAATAAAATCATCAATGCATTTTTTGGGGGGGGATCCTTTTTTAGATCATGCAAACTCTTCGTAAGTTTACATAGAACAGGGATGATGAACCTGTATCTTTTGTTAAACTCTGGATTATATCAGATACTCAGGGATGATGGGAGTTACAGTCCTACATCTTGAGACTATAGATCTCCTAGAAGAAATTCCTACTGAAATTAGTTAAGCCAACTCCCAAGTTAGTGACTATATTTGCACAAAACACCCATAGTTAACCATGATTTACTCAATTTTTCTGAGTTCATACAACAAACTGAACCATAAATTAATCATTTGGTGTGGGCTTGTACAACATGTGAAAGGCAGGAAGAGAGAAAGGATCTCACACACACATACACATTTTCTTCTCTTTTCCTTGTTTTGTTTTTGTTTTCATCTTTGTTTTGTTTATTTAAAGACAAAATAAAAATGTTTAGTCATGGTTTGCTTTAGCCATGATTTGTTAAACAAGCCATTGTGAAGTGGTTCATGTGGGCGAAGTGCTGATTAAGGAGGCCTCAGTAGAAGAATTACATATGGAAAATACTGAGCAACTGAAGAAGAATCGAGGGCATTCACATCCTCATCAATCTATTTTGCACATTGCACTAAACCTTGGTTTACAGAAATTGGCTACATAACAGATTAAATCATAAATTATGGTTTACAAATCACAGTGACTGAATTCAAACAGCACATGAAACCAAAACCAAGCAAACCACATTATACCTCAGCAGGTACATGGAAGAGTAGAGCAGGTTAGTAACAGCACTCTAGAAACATAGTATTCTAGCTTATCAGATCTTGGAAGGTGTACAAATCACCTCATTTATCAAATTAACCAAACCAAACCAAACCTAATTAACATAATTGACAGTTGGTGCTAACTTACACTTAGTTTCATTCACAGGAAGAAACACCAATGATGTGAAATAAGGCTTTGTTTCTCACTGGTGACTTTACTGAGTCTCCACAAAGATGTGGTCTTGAACTGTCCTGCTGCTGATTTGAAACTCCTGGGATGACATTAGCAAATCAATATTGTTGCTGCCAGAGGGAACTCCTACCTTTGTGAATCAATGTGTCTGCAACTGGAAAAGAAAGGCACAGCTCTATTCAAGGCAGGAAGTACCCCCAACTGCACTATTTGAAGAGGTACCCATCTTGTAATGCAGATGGTGACAAGATGCTATGGAAATAGGTCTTCATTCTTCCCCAAACTTCCTTACTGGGAAATTAATTCCATTACCAAGGAAAATAAGATCTCCATCAGTGTTAATTTCCACTGCCAAGAGAGCTCTTTACTACTGAAGAGTTAACTCCCTCAGGTCCAAGTTTAAACCTTGCTGTTAGAGATCTGCTTGATAATGAAGCACTATTTGAGTAAAATAGCTTCACAGGGGAAAGGTTTACTTACTAATGAAATTATTTCATTGGGTTGTTAGTTTTATCACAGACACAAAGGAATGGTCTTTTTCTGCCACAGAAAAAAGGAGAAAAGTGGACCCCTTCATGGATAAATTTGGTTGAGGCTTTCCTGAAGGACTTCAGTGGACCTCCAAATTCATTGCTTTGACTGAATCCCCCCCCCCCCGCAAAACTGCACCCTTTTCCACTGATAGACTAAGCCAATAATATACTTATTGAATGTTCTTAATTGGAGTTGATTTCTGCCCTTTTTGTTCTTTTTTTTTTTTTTTGATAATACCCATCTTACGCTTTTGTTTCTCCAAATGAACAAAAAGGATGCCTTACACACCGATCTAAAAGGCAAGCAGTTTCAGATACTACTGCAGTCCTCCCCCAGTACAGATAAGTGGAATTTTCTTTCAGTTCTGTAATCCATTAAAATTATGGAATAGTAAAATGGCAATAGAGGGTCCAAGTTTGACTTTAATTATAACATAACCAACAGGAGTTCATGCCCAGATGGAAGGGAATTATCACTGCTCATTCAGATGGAGGACAAGTGAACTATTGTGTGCTCTCATTTACATTGCAAAGCCAGCAAGCTTCAGAATTTACACTGGAAATTGCTAGTTATTTCCTAGAAGGGTAAAAATAACTGACTGAAGAAGGAAGCTTTGGAGAGGCAAGTGTTCAATCAAGGCAGTATCTTCTCCTATACTTTGTGAGACCATAACACAACTTAATTTATCACTTCAGTTAAAGATCTAGCAAAAAGTAACTCAGAAGCATATCCTGGTCTGAACTGTAGGAATGGGTATCATTAAAGCCTTTGTTCTGGAAATACAACAGTGTAAAATTATAACTAGCTTCTAGTCCAAACTACATCTTAAAAATAAAGAAAAAGTGGGTGGGGGAAACATTTTGTTTCATTGAATTATATATTTCAGGCTTTCCATTTTGTTCTGTTATTTTGTTTTTGTTTTTGTTTTTTTCGTTCCACAGACCTAGGACTTGACTTCTGATAGAGAAAAAGAAAAAATTCTGCTTGAAAGGAAAATGGATCTGCTGGTATGAGGAATGGGGTGAATGCCTCTCTTGGTTTAAATGTCTCTTTCCTTTCTTTTCTTGCCCACTGACAGGGCTGTGATTGGTCGGTTGCCACGCAACAACTGAAGCAGCAGCGTTTAAATGCCTTTAGGTATTAATTATCGTCATGGGTCCGTTTTCTATTGCACGTTCTGAAAATACAGACACTGAAGCCAGACATCTTGCAAGGCACAGCCTGATGAAAGTGAACAATTGATATATGCAACTGCAAAGATTCTTGGGAAATTTCTATCTGTCCTTAAGATAGCCAAATGACGCTATTGACATTCTATTGTGTGCATTAGATAATTAGTCAACAGCCAGATAAAAAACAATTACAAATATGTTGAAGTGTTTGAACAGTTCAGGAGTAACAGGAAAATATTATGTATGTTAGTCAGCTGATTAAGTGTGTCCTGCTTTATTCTTAAAAAGGTTGCAATTCAACTGCCAGTGCAGCTAAATTGAGTATATGCCAGTTCTCTTCACCCTGGGTATGCCCCAAATGTGTGTACTTCATCTCCCAGAAGTCTTCTTAGAGGGCCTGTTAGCTGAGAAATGCAGTGAAGCTCACAGCACATCGGCAACCCAATAAATGGATTCTCCTGTGGCACAGAGGCAGGGGTCATACATACCCAGAAGGCATAAAAGAACTGTAGAAACAACAACTAACAAAGAACTTTGTAATGCCATCGTGCCCTGTGACAATAAAACATGACTCTGTATTTGAACTAAATTCTCAAACACCAATTTCCACAAATGACCCAAAGCTTCAAAATCAATTGGCCTTATACACAGTGATATTTCTGGTCCAATGAAGGTAACCATACCTGGAGGGAACTAGTTTATTTTTCAAGATATGCTCTCACTTAGCTCATGAAAAATGAAAGATGCTAATCTGTGAGTGCCTGTGTACAGCCCAATTTTCTCAAAGAAATCTAACACCCTGTACTCTACTAAGCAGTTACCTCGTTGCACTTTATTTTGCTCCAGCACAATAGGAATACTATACCAGTTTAAAAGAACTTAAATACATTCATGCACTATTTGAAGGCAACCATGGACCTCAAACTGTAACTTTGAACTTTGAATGCAAATTATTGTGATATATAGACCCAGCCTGGGAGGGAGACAATTCTGATAGGACATCTACCATTGGTATTTGTTTCTGTTGGGAAAGAGACCCAACAGAACAAGAACAAAACTGATTTCTGTAATGCTTTCCTTGACAAGAAGCAGAGTATTTGCAGCAGCGCAAGCTAATCAAGAATGGATTTAGCTTATGCAAAAAGTTGGAAAAGCAATGAAATACCTACAATGAATGATTGGATTATAACATTAATTGAATTTGCAGAAATGGCGAAGCTGACCAGTTTAGACAAAGATTTTTTTGAAAGACTGGAAAACTTATATGGACTTTTTGTTGAAAGAAGAAAAGATCGAATTGATGATTTCAGGATTTGGGGATTAAAAAGAGGATAGGGAAAAGATTAAGATGATAATTACTCAATAGAAAGAAGGATAGAAAGCATAATGGTATGTTTTCTTTTTTTTCCATTTCCTTCCTTTTTCTCACTTTCTATCTTTTTTGTTTTGTATACTTTTACTGTATTGAAAAATTCTAATTATACATATAATTATATCACTTCTAGAACAAAAACACATAGATTTAAGATAGCATTCTATTCACAAGGACCAGGATTTGCAGACTTACAGTGCTGTCCTATGGAAGACTTGAAGCAGATGTGCTCACAGATTACCTATTATGAGACAGCATTCAACCTCTTAGGCAAAATGAATATGGTGCACTAACCATTAATTGTTGAGAAAGGTTGTTGGGAATATGCAAGAGGTTATGGTGAAATGTCCCATGAATTAGTATAGGTGGTGCTGTTATATAGAGAAAAAGGGAGGGCACTGGAACATTTATGTTTGTCCTGCTTTCTTAACATTTCTGTAACATTTGCTATGTTTCTATAAGTTAGATCTTACCATCCAAAGTGTTATTTCAAGCTACTAGCAGGATCTATTATTAACCGATGCATAAAAGAGTTTATTCTGCACCAGTATACATTCTCTATACACTCTTCTCTTCTGAGAAGGCAATATGCTGCTCAGTTTCACTTTTGATAAGATTTGAAAAGCAAAGTCAGTGATGCATGGATTTGGCAATTACTAAAAACCCTGGATTCTAAATCTGCCTAAATACAATGACAACAAATGTTTGAAATTTTCCAAATGCACTCTTTTTTTAAGGAGGAAATTAGAAAAGGCATTCTGGTTTGAATCACCTGGCTCCCATTTTACAACATACAAACCAAGCACAGTTTGGCCTATAAAAACAAAAAGGGCAGTTCAATCCTCCCTGATACAAAACTAAAGCTAATTTGCAATTCTACGTTTGTATTCTCGTAAACATTGTAGCCACAATGCTCTGCTCCTACTTCAGGTTTCCCAAATAATCTAAGTAGTCTTATTTGGCTCTAAGAAGCACTGAAATCCGTAGCACTTACTTCAGGGTCACCACATTCCTCAACTGCATGAGAAAAGAATTTTAGGAATAGACTTTTGGGTAGTTGCTTTTCTATTTCAATATAAAGGGGGAAAAAATCCTGCAGAGTCCTTTTTAAAATTCTATTTCTGAAATAATACTTGCACTTAATTATACCTGTAAAAACTAACAATCTTGGTGCTACAATTTACAAATTGAAATGAGAATCTTTGCATCAGTTTTGCATATACACAAATAGACAGTGTGCTGGGAAACTAAACCAAAGCCCCTGCCTTTTTGTATTCCTACCTGGTAACAATCAGTGCATGATGAAATTGTTGAACAGCCTTTCCCACAATTCATCTTTTCAGTGTGGTTGGACTACAGGTCCCATCATGCCTAGTCAAGCACATATTGAGAGCATCAGGTTGGTGAAAGCTGCTATAAAAGAATTCCATCATAAGGAGAGGTTGAGAGACTGCTGCTATTAACCTATCTAGTCCCTAGCAGCTTTGGCATGTCTCTTCTGCCTGAGCAAGTCAATTTCGATTGTTTAGCTGTAACACTGAGAAGGGAAAAATTCACTCATTTCCTGCCACTCAAGACTAGCAGTTCATCCATCATCAGGTGTGCGTATACCTGTATCTCATGGAAAAATGCAACTTTATTGTAAATCAGATGGTCCACAAAACAGCCATGGTGAAAGGCTAGAGAATGTGCTGCTGAAAAATTAGAAATTACTTTCATCGGTATCTTTGGGAAAAAAACATGGTCAGTACAATGCGTATCATGTGACTACAGCACAAGTGGGGAACTAAATCTAGTCAAAGACCATCTTACTCCTCTTTGGTGAAATTAATTGTTGTGATTTCTTGAGCTTCCGTTCTCAAATTCCTTCCAGGTTTGTGTTGTGTTTTGTAACTAGGCAACTTGTACATCTGATCTCCTTTCCCAAAGTACATTTCATTACTTTCTTTCAAAGCCTGCTTTTACACATGCATCTCAAGAGACAGTGTATGTGTGAAATTGCTACATATGATCAGTGATGCAGTGTGGGATCCATTCAGGCACGACTGCTGGAAGAACTTTGCTTGGCATCCTTGCAGCAGAACTGTGAGTGAAAACAGCATTAAAATGTCTAACTTTCTAACACTTCCTGCTAACTTACAAAGACAGCAGATTAATAAAACAAAAACAGAGCATTTATGGAACTTGTGGATAAGTGTGAGGCAACAAGAAGGTAGCGTGGAGCTTTTTTATCTAGCTTTTTTATCAGCTGGAATGATAACATTATCAGCTTATTTTAGGTGATAACTCTCTGCTTCTTTGCAAAGATGTTCAATGATTGCTTAGATTATTGTCCGTATAGCTTTCAAGTCAGCTTTTCACAAAACATTACACAGCGTTAAAGAAATTACAGATCGTTTTCATTTAATACAACATATTTTGAAATCCATGTCATTACTCCCTGACATTCCTTGTAGGATGTTCTTTGCCATTCTATTTTCTTTCTTTGTTGTTTTCTCCTGGCAGTGCAAACAGAAGCCTTCCTATAATTTTTATATTTCAAGAATAGTTTTGGGAGCTATCGTTGTTAATAAAGCTGATGAACTTACCACATAATTTTTAATATATTGAAAAAAACAAACAAACTTCAAGTCAGGTAGGCAAGAAGCTTGATGGATGCCATGAGAGAGGCATAATCTTCAATATGGCAAGCATGTTGCATGTTGATATGCTATACTGTTTTAAATACTTCCGTTTCAGCAACATCGTGCTAAGCACAATATGTGGCACAGCCTGGCCTCATCAAACTATGCTGGTATAAAACTTGCTGCCCTGATTGCTGAGTCTTATTCTGCCTTAGTTACAAGGCTAGCTGTTGGTGCTGTCCTCACTGTTTTGAAGTGGGACATGTTAGGGAAGCAGTTGGGAGATCTCCTGACTTCATTTCTCCTACCACCAAGCACTGCTGGCTGGAAAACTACTACCAATCACTCCCCCTAAGAAGGGGTGGAGTTGGATGCATGCAGGCAGCTGCTTCGAAAGGTGTGTTTAGTTGCCTGACTAATCCTAGTCACAAGTGTGGAATTGCTTGGCACTTGTGAGTTAGTTCTGAACATGGGGTTTAGTGAAGTAGGAGAGAGCAACGGATAATAAGCAAGCTTTGTCCTCCCTAGTGCTGCAGAGGAATGGTGGTGCTTGGCGGTGAGTCATTTTCTATTCTTGTGGCTGGAAGCACCTGGACATAACCTGCAAATAACCATGGTGCTAGAATGGAGAAAGCAAAATGGTACTCTGTCCTCCCAGGAATAAAAACTGTAGAAAGTACAGCAGAAGCAGCAGAAAACCTCTAACTCACCCAATGGTGATAGAACAGTAACATACCAGGCAGAACCTGACTCTCTTTCCTGGTTGAATTCAATCTTTGTGCAGCATAGGATTAGAGCAGTGTTTCTCAGACTTGGCAACTTTAAAATGTGTGGACCAATTCCCAGAATTCCCTGCAGGCCATGCTGGCTAGGGAATTCTGGGAGTTGAAGTCCACACATCTTAAAGTTGCCAAGTTTGAGAAACACTGGACTAGAGCCTCTCTCAAGATAAACCCTTTAGAAAGCACTGTTTAGGCATATGGTGTGCAGTTGCCCCTGCAGAAGCCAGATGCCTGCTGTCTCCTTCAGTCCCAACCATAGAAGGCAGTCCTCCACCAACTTAGAGGGGTAGGGGTGTGCCCACAGCAGCCTAAAGATTCCATTTCTGACTACCTCAGCAATCACGCATCAATGAAAAATGCTAGATCATATTCACAGCAAAAATTGTGTCAGGAGAAAAGGAAAAAGCATTTCAAAAACTGGAACAGCTGAAGGTAACTGTATCAGCTGTAGGCTGGTGACAAGATCAGGAGGACCCACCATTAAAAAAACAGTTACCAGGGAATGTTCATGCTTCAGTTATGGGGACATGAAGATGAGCTCATAAAGGAATCAGTTATTCTTTTACAGAATGCATATACAGTGCTTTGATAAACAAATGTGGGGGGCTTTATACATTTGAAGGACTTTTTTCTTTTACTTATTTCAAAGCAGGGTTTATACTGGCATTAAGTGTGAATGTGTCAAAGACTGTTGTTAACATCATGGACATAAGAAGGTGCGTTACACCAAGGCAGAACATTGGACCACCTAAATTAATACTTTCCAGATTGACTAGCATTGTGTCTCCAGGGTTTCAGACAGATCTTTCCCAGCCCTAGGTGAAGATGCTGGAAAGTGTCCTGTGGAAGTCCTCAGAACTTAACCATGTAATAATGGCATGTTGAATCTAAGTCTTACACATACAGCTCAGTTGAGTCTTCTGTTGTATTTTCCATAAAAATATGATGGTTACTGATGTAATCTCAACCAAACATGTGACATCATTATTTTCTCAATATATAAAATGTTATTTACTTCTGACATTTGGTTGTTAGTGAAATATACTATTATTATCACAGTAGCAGTACTCTTTATTTAACAGGCTTCATGATGTCCTTAAGAAAATAATCAACAAATCAGAATTGTCCAATATTGGAAACACAATACCACAGCAGCAAGAAATAAAGTAACCTCTTCAAACCTGGTACAACAAAGAACTTACAACGTTATCACTTTTATAATCCCATAGTTGTTTTCTCTTGCCCTGACATATTCATTTCACCCCACAAATACACTGCTTTTCTATTTCATGTGATTCTGAGCACTTCATTTTTCTGCATTTCCCCCTTATATCTTCCCTCCTTTGTTTTTTCTTCCATGATCTCTTTAAGTTCTCTGATTTTATTCTGCACTTTCTAGTCAAACTTTGGTTTCTTATTCTAGGTGGGCAGACAATAAACTATAGTTTCCTTGCTTGTACATAAGACAAACTGTACTTTAACAAATTTAAGAAATTCTGCACAGTGATGCACAAGAAAGAGGTGAAAGAAAGGTTGCAGGTCAGTTGCATTTCCAAGTATAATAAATATCTGTTTTTCACATTCAGAGTGCAGAGAGATAGATGTACAGGTCAGTTACAGCCTTGAAGTGCCTAAAAATAGCATAAGATTCTGTGAACTGCAGTCCATTTCATTTGACTCACAACATATAGTATTGTCCTGAGAGAGGAACAACCCACAGATCAAGCTCAATGCCTGGTGGTTACATGGACACATGCAATTTTCTTACAACTTATGGAAGTGGTGTGCCATTGCCTTTGTTTGAATGCTTTTTTGACTTCCCAGTCTAACCTACAACCCTGAAATTTCCCTGTGATC
The DNA here is from genome assembly GCA_030867105.1 of Liasis olivaceus. NCBI lineage: Eukaryota > Metazoa > Chordata > Lepidosauria > Squamata > Pythonidae > Liasis > Liasis olivaceus. The sequence goes on along the minus strand of CM061355.1, from coordinate 27,061,270 downwards.
TTCCGGAGAAGTACTAACCAGAATTGGCCCTGCATAGCTCCCAAGCCTAGGGAAGGTTTTTCCAGATTCTGCCACCTGAAGGGAATAGTAAAAAGAGAGTGAACAAAGAAAAAGTGACAATTAGTTATCAATAGCAGGATTGAGTAGAACAATTGTTGACTTACTGATTTCTAAATTACTTTAAATGGATGTAGTATGATTAGCAAATTGGTATATTAAGAATTCAGCATGGGAATAAACGTATGGCCCTTACGAACTGTAAAAAAAATATGGTATCTAAGTTGATTCTGGAACCTTCAGAAAGGAAGCTGGGAAAACATCTCCAGTGGATGCATTTAAATATTTGACCCAGTATACGTGAAAGTAACTTCTAATCCTATCCACCTATCCTTGGTGATTGACAACCAAGTGGTTTAATAGGAGTCCTAGGAAGAAGATATGATATAATAACTTGATTATAAGGTTGTTTTCACTTCCCTTATTCTGTGCTTTTGCTAGGAAACTGCTCCCAGTGATTCAAAAGACCATCTGTCCAGCTTGAAAGTCATACTGTATGATCAGAAATCTTGAGTATATGGTCTTCAAGATTGTGGTAGTTGCTCAAAAGTCCTATTAGACATCCCATCTTATTTACTACTCAAGTCTATCCTCAGGTAGTTAGCTTCTCTGTCATGCATGATAGAAAACAATATTATAGTAGCTGAGAAAGTTTATAAATGAAGTTTTCCTTCCTTTGGGAAAGATGTATCATTGTAGTCCTGCTGAATTGATAAGCCATTTATGGTTTAAATTAGGGATACGGGCTAAGGGGAACATTTGGTCCATGTTGGGAGTACAGACCAAAGAGTAGGGCAAAGAAGTGATAGGGCCAAGACAATACTATTTTTTGTTTAAATTACATTCAAATTGAATTACATTACATACAGCCAATATGAATATTTCCCATGAATTTATCTGCATCTTTTACATTAAAAGTGAAATGAAGGTGAATTTTGGAGGGGCTGTGTGTGTGTGGCAGATGCAGCCCTGGCTCCTCAGGCTGAACATGCCTGGTTTAAATTGTCTCTGGATGCATAAAGGGTTCTGCAAGCAGGCTAATTCAGGTAAGAAACTGAGTTGAAAAAAATGTACAAGAGTATCTTGCACACTAGTCATAGATGTATTCTATCCTTGAAAAACAGGGTTACCCTATTTAGGCTTCAAAATGCCAGGTAACTACTAGGGTTAGTCAACTCTGAATTTAAGACCAGGATCAGCTGATAAAGCAGCTGACCAAAAGAACTGCACTGCCCTGTCAACTACTGTTTGGGCTGCTTTTGAATATGGGTTACAGTCTTCAAAAGGATAATCACATGTTTAAAAATAGCCTGAAAAACAGCTAAGAGGTGTGGGGAGAAGCAGTTGGGAGGTCAAATGGAGGAGCTCTCTCACAAGCAATCGCTCCCTTGCTTGTCAGCACTTTTATAAAAGAGCAGTAAAACCATGTTCAAAACCAGACTAAATGGGTTAGGACTTTTTCAGAAGAGTGCTAAACCCATGTTTGTTAAGTAGCTTGAAAAACAGCTGACAGGCACTGAATGCATGTGGTCAATCAGAACCTGATGGTTAAGGGGGAGAACCCAATTTGCTGCCAACAATTGGCAAGCCAGCTCCTGCCATTTCTCTCAGCCCTGGCAACTTGGACATCAGCTGCCAAGGTTGTGGGGTGACAGGAGAAGTGGAGCGGTTCCTGTCACCCCATGGCCACAAGGGCTGCCCACTCCTATTCAGCTGTCCTGAATAGCTTTTAAATTTGGGATTTAAATAGTAAATAGACAACAACAATGCTGGATCCAGAGAGAGTGAGGAAATGACTAGTATTATAGCCATGAGACATACAGTTTTAAGAATCACTGGATATTAAATCATTCGAAATCCACGTGATTTGTGTGGCTGCTTTTCATATCATGACCAAGCAAGTAGGAACTGTTTCAAATTTTAGAATTATTTTTAAGATAGCCTTTTAATTTTTTTAAATCTACATCTCTCTTCACCAAGCTACACAAAACTGGCTTTACCACTGTGATATCCCACAGTTATAATCTAAGTAAGTAAGTAAGTAAGTAAGTGAGGGTGTACACCACAAGCATGCTGACTAGCTGGGTAGGAAGGACCTGGGCAACTGGCTCCTTCCTGAGATTAAAATTCTTATTTTCTGTGTCCCTTTTATAATAATATAATGTAATATAATATAATATAATATAATATAATATAATATAATATAATATAATATAATATAATATAACACAACACAACACAACACAACACAACACAACACAACAACATACACAACACATACATAGACATGGTGGGTAATGTTTCCTTCTATTCATCTCTTTCCTATGGCAAATTCTTTTTCCACTGAGGCCACATTCACACAGAGATAATCTGTTGGGGACTGTATGGTAGGCAAAGGAATAGCAAGGAAGAAGTGGGGCAGAGCCAAAAGCAGATTGGAACATTTATTTCCTCTGATATTCCCTTTTTCTCTAACATATTTTTTCCTTTTTTCCCGTTCTCATTTTCTTTACGTCATCCTTCTCTCTCTGTTTCGAGTAGCAGCCTGCAGGGGAAGGGCAGATATCTTTTTTGATATCCAGCCTGACCTAGTTTCTTGAAGAGAGATTTAAAATTAGGCCAACAACCACATGAAATTAGGCTAAGGGCTCCGTAAAGTCCTAGTGCTAGTTGCCCACGGCTGCCCTATCAGCTATTTTTGTCATGATAGACTATTAGATATGTCCGTAAAAGCGCACGTGTCTTTAGAGAGATGTAGTTGAAGGGAATATTAGCAGAAAATCAGAAGGCAGGCAAGAAGTTAAGCATCAGAGATACAACCACATGCCCCCCAAACATGCTATGAACCCCAGTCTGCTTTTTTTCTAAGAATACATCCTGGTATTTAAATTTGCATTTGCACATGAGATATTGTTCATCCTTGATAATTCCACATTTTCCTATATTCAAACAATGCAACAATCCACACTGACTCAGAGAGGTTTATTTATTTTGCATGTCAACTATTCTTGCTGCTGGATTTGAATGGGAATAGTGTAAGATTTTAGACGTCTCCCTCCCCCACTCTCCCTCCCTCCATCCACATACACAGAGATACACACACAGAAATAATTGATGTGCCTTAATACGTTTCTCCCCCATTCTGCTACCCTTCTGCAGGAAGAATTATATGTTGGGTTCTGCACAAGGTTCAGCCTTATTTGGTTAAGAAGGACTTGGCTCTCCAGTTACACAGGAAGGGCTTTATTAATTGCATATTGCTTTATTTGGTCAATGCATATATAACTGCTGTGCCACTCAACCTTAAATATAAATACATCATTTGGCAGCATAAATGATTTCCTAAAAGAGAAGGAGGAATGTTAAAGTTCTTGACATACACATGTTATTAATATTATTAATAATAATAATTCTGAAGTGGAATCAGCATGTTCTAATGCTTGCATTCCTTATTTACTGACAGTATAATACATTTCACATATATAAAGTGTAAACAATCACAGTGAAATTGTGATAACAAAAGACCAGCTTGTTGTCTTGAATGTCATGAAGAAACACTTCTGAACTCATATCTTTAAGTCCATCGTGGTGTTAGAAGATTGGAACATGTACACATTTTAATCATTTAGACATTTTGTAAACATTTTATACATTTATACATTTACCTGCTTGTATAACCTGAAGTAAATGCAAGCCCAGCAATATGCCAATTGTATGGTTGACCTTACAGTGACTGGCCTCATTTTAGATTATCAACAGGTTGCATTCTTGAGGATGTGACCCTCAACACTTCTTAATACAATCAGGGATGTAAATCAGGACAGCGCTTGGTGGACAATCAGTGATAAAGGATAGTTTACATATGGTTATTAACACTCAAGGTGACAGAAATTAGTTTACATACTGAAAGGAAGAACCTTAATCACATCAGAGAAAGGGGTCCTGGGTAAGGGGAGGAGTATGGATCAAGGTAACTGGCTTTGATTGGACCAGAAAGATCATGGCATTTCAATGTGGATGTGAATGTAACAAAAGGTATATAAGGTACTGTATGAAGGGGGCCCAGCGCGGCCGCCCACCTAACAGCATGCTGTCCTTGTCTCTGCTCTTGGGTGAAGAATAAACCTCCTAACTTCATGCAATTAGTCAGTGTCTTTACTCCCGGCTCAGAAACGAACTTGGTAAGATAAACTTTTCTTCCAACAATTGGCACCCCAGATGGGACTGGGCTAACCTAATGGGTTGAGTCCCGGGAGGATAACACGCCCTGCCGGCACCGGGCCATTTGCCCGGAGGGTTTGTGGTTTTCCTGCGGGATTGCCCTGAAGGTAGTAAAGGGAACTTTGGTTTTGTGCCAACCGATTGCATGAACTTAGGATGACATCACAGTGGGTAAGTATCAAAAATTCTTTTCCTTTTTCACTTTATAAGCCCAGCGTTTGTGTGTAATTGCTTGTTTGCCCCAGTGTTCGGTTGAAAGTGATTTGTGTGTATCCCGAATTATTTTCCCGCTGTTGACCAGGGCTGTGTGTCTGTCTGCTCCAGCCGCACCTATCTGGAATACCCAGGTAGAAAGCAAGGGGGGCTGACAAGATCCGCGTGCCTCAACAGGCTGTGAGTGTGTGAGTGAGCGACCATAAACCGAACCTGGGAATGTGTGTTTGATCCCTTTTATAAAACCCGACTGCAGACCAAGGCTGTGTGTCAAACTGGTTCAAGACGCCCCCGGGCCTCTGCTAGCTCTTGTTGGGCAATGACCAGAGCAACCCGGATAGCAAGTGGGACCAGGGCGATACGCGTGCCCGGGCAGGTTGTGCTTGCATAAGTAGCTGAGGCTACAGATATGTTTGAATGAGTGATGGATACCATAACTGGGCAATTACCGCTTGTGTGCTAGAAATTGTAAAACTGCCAAAGATTGATAAGTGATCAGGAGTTTGGAAGCGCGCAGAGGGTCGGTACTCCAATAGGGAGTCTCTGGGTGTTTGGACACACCCCAAATCCGACGGGCACCGGTGCCACGCTTAGGGACACGAGAGAGTATGGGGAATACTAAGTCGACAGTACCCCCATTTTTCCCTTTTGGGAAGGTTGTTACAGGCTTGGGGTAAGGGGATTTTGCCCACCCAGCCGGGAATGAGGAAAAGACGTGCACGTAAACTATGTATGGAATGGACACAGTATCTAGACACAAGCGGTAATGCAATTTGGCCTCCCATGGGTACATTCCACTGTGAGAAACTGAAGCTTCTTAAACTCCTGTTGAAACGAAATTGTCTTATGCTTAGAGGCAGTTATTCGAAGTCATAACCCTTCATGTGCAGATATGATGGAGCTCCTTAATATGTTATTGACCAGGGATGAGGTCTTGAAATTATTTGAAAAATGTGAAGAAATTGGGACTCTCCCTCTAGCCAAAGGAAGAGCTGTATTGATCCATCTAGACTAAAGGGTGGCCTTTAAAACCCAAGCCAGCGACTGCTGGGAGGCCAGGGGTGTGGGCAGATCCTTTAAAAGCTGCCAGCGACTGCTGGGAGGATCGTCTACACCACCCCGTTACTCTATTGTCTGAAGGGTCTGGCTAGGGGAAGAAGTGTGTTGGTCTATCCCGATCAGGACTAACGGACGGCCTTTAAAACTCAAGCCAGCAACTGCTGGGAGGCCGGAGGTGATTGCAACAAGAGTTAAGACAATGCCAGACGGATTTAATTATTTTCCCCCTGGGGTCTGGAACTAAGAACATTGAGAAAAATGTGTCCCTTAAGAGAAGTACCTATGGGACAGGGGCTAATTGGATATGTAAATGCCCCTTTAAGTGCTGCAAAAGTAAGGAATTTTAGAAAGGAAATGAAGAGTCCTATAGAGGATCCAGTAGGATTGGCAGAATGATTTGATCAGGGTTTTTTTTGGGCCAAATTTATATACTTGGTCCCAATTGATGTCTGTTAGGAGTATTCTGTTAAGAGGAGAAGAGAAGGGATTAATTAGATATGCAGCTATTGTAGAATGGGATAGGAGAAATCCCCCAGGGGAGAGAATAATAGCAGAAGATCAGAAGTTCCCAAGTATGGAACCTAACTAGGAGAACAGCAATCCAAATGGGAGAAATAATATGAAAGATCTAAGAAATATGATGATTCAAGGCATAAGGAATGCTGTGCCTAAGTCTCAAAATTTTAATAAAGTATTTGAGATATAGCAGGAAAAAGGAGAGGCACCCTCAGCATTTTTACAGCGACTGAGAGATATTGAGAGAGTTGGGAGAATAGAGGCAGAGAGATGGGAATGTGAAGTAAGGGAGGAGACATGAGATGGGGAAATCGAACAGGGCCCGTTTGACCCCCAGCAAAATGTTTCCATTGTGGGGAGCCGGGGCATTTTATGTGGCATTGCCCTGAATTACAGGGGGAAGAGAGAGTCATTCCATTGATGGCATTCGAGGATGGTGAATAGCAGAGTCAGGAGTTTCTTAACTTAAGGTCCCACCAAGAACTCTTGAAAAATTTAAAGGTGGGACCTCAGGAGGAAGAATTGGTGTATAATTTAAAACAAAGTTTGATTACTGCCCTTGTGTTGGCTTTACCGTCCCTAAACAAGCCCTTCCATTTGTTTGCCATGGTGAACAGAGGAACAGCTTTAGGAGTCTTAACTCAAAAATTGGGAGGTAACTGACAACCGGGGGCCTATTTGTCTAAAGCAGAAAGTTAACTTTTGGAGGAACATTGGTGGTAAGCACCCCCACCAGGTCAGAACAATTCTAACTCAAAGGGCAGGCAGGTGGCTTAACAGATTCAAGGATTCTGAAATATGAGGCAATGGATGACTGATTCCTGTCTCAATCCAGCCACCTTCCTGTGGAGAGGAGAAACAGAGAACCAAGATCTTGAAGCCAAAAGGTGGGGGGCACAAGCAATGGATGATCTAATGCTTAGGAAGTATGGCTGTGTTGGAATGTATACTGGGGTTGTCCTCTTCTTTATCTTTTCTCAGAAATAAAGGACTTCTAGCACCACCTCCATGTTGACCATTGGACTGAGTATAGCAGGGCTAAGGAAAATCTCATTGAAGCCCCCCAGCCCCGTTCATAACCAATTCTTCCTTCCACAGATCCTCCAGCTCAGCCCGGATTCACTACACAATGATGGGATCTTGGGGACGCCCAAGAACCGAAACCTTTGAGTGCACTCGCCTTACCTCTTCAGTCCGGACTTGGGGGGGGAACCCTTTCTGTCTCTGACTGTGGGGGGGGCCAACAGTATCACTGCCGGGGTCACAGCATCCCTACTAACCCACCCCCCTTCTTCTTCTACAGTTTCTTCAGGTGTTTCTGACCACATTATTGGGGTTGGGGGTAGGATTATCCCTGTAAATGTTACTGATCCCCTAAAAGTTGAAGTGGGTCCCCTTACTGTTGAACATGCTTTTACCATTTGTTCTGAATCTCCTGTCTCTCTTTTTGGTCGCAACTTACTCTGTAAGCTTGGAGCCACTATTAAATGCACTCCTAAAGGGTTGATTTTGGACGTTCCCTTGACATACATGCATTGCCCACGGGCGGTTCCCTGTCTTCGCGCTGTGGCTGCAGCTGTTGAATTGCTATCCTCCTGAAGACTCAAAACGCAGGCTTTCACTCATCAGCGCCTTGCTCAATATGAGGCTGAACTTTTTACTTCTAACCATATTTCTTTTGAAAGGTGTTCTACGCTGAACCCCGCTACACTGTTAAGGTCATTCAGGATGCTGAAAACCCCCGGTCTGACCTCACTGACCAGCCCCTCCCGAATCCTGATTGTGAATATTTTACTGACGGTTCCTCCTTCCTCCACGAGGGCATCCGTGTCTCCGGAGCAGCAGTGGTTTCGTTGTTTGACATTATCTGGGCCTCTCCACTTTCTCCCTCCCATAGTGCCCAGGCTGCAGAACTTATTGCCCTCACAGAGGCTTGCCGGGCTGCCCGCTCCCTTCGTGTCACCGTTTACACAGATTCAAGATACGCATTTGGAGTATGTCATGCCACAGGAGCTCTGTGGAAACAACGGGGCTTCCTTACTTCTTCTGGCTCCCCCATCGCTCATGCAGCATTGGTGGCTTCACTCTTGGACGCCGTGATGCTCCCTGAAGCCCTCGCTGTGGTACACTGCCCAGCGCATCGAGACGACTCTCTGGTTACCAAGGGAAATGTTTTCGCAGATGCTGCAGCTAAATGGGCCGCCCTGCAGCCTCTTCCCCTCTCCGTTGCAGCGGCGGAGTTTCACCTTCAATCATCTATTCCATATGATGATTTTGTTGAGAGGGGGGAGATGGAACAGTGGCAGGCAAAGTATGAAGCAACTTTCTCTGATGGATTTTGGAGGGTGCCAGAGGGCAGACCCTTAGCCCCCAAATGACTATGTCTCACGTGTCAAGCCAACAATGCCTCCAGAGGGGGAAAAAAAAAATACACAAAGGAGGCAGACCTTGGGCTCAGAGACCCTTTGAGAATTTACAGCTAGACTATACCCAGTTATGTTCTTGTTTGCAGAGATCAGCTTACACACTGGGTTGAAGCCTTTTCCCTGCCGGCATGCAACTGCACTCGAAACCACAAGACATCTCTTGAGAGACATGTTCCTTATCATCCCCAGTCTTCGGGGTGGGGGCAGAGCGGGCTAATAGGGAACTTAAATCATTGTTAGGTAAATTGTGACAGGAAACACATTTAAAGTGGCCCCAGGTATTGCCTATTGCTTTGTTTCATTGGCGAATGTGACCTCGGAAGGATGTGGGATTGTTTCCCTTTGAATTGTTTTTTGGTAGACCACCAGATGTCTCGAAGGGTTTGGACCCCCGCTCTCTCCATTTAGAGAGGGGGGACTCTACGTTGTTCTCCTATCTTGTTTCTATGTGTAGGTTTCTCCGGTCTCTGTGGACACAGAGTGCCCTTCTCCAGACTCTGCCATTGGAGGAAACCCTTCATCCCTTTGAACCAGGCGATTGGGTGTGGATTCGTTCCTTTTCCAGGAAAACACCACTACAACCGAAATGGGATGGTCCACACCAGGTCCTTTTGACAACGCAAACAGCCTCGAGATCACAGCCCTTCACCTCCACCACCGGTGCCACCTATCTGACTCATTCGGGATCCAGACTCGGACATTTTGGGGCTTGAAGGAATGTCTCGGCTTGTAGTATGGGGTATTCTCATATTTGGAAGCTTCTATCAGGATTTCCTGGCTATTTCCATACCCACAATTGCCTGGACTTACCCCTTGGCTTTGAGGTTTCTTCCGTAGCTCAACTCGCTTGGGAAAGTGATTTTGTGCAACGGAAACTACAAGCTCTGAAATGTTCCGATAAAGGTCTTGTATTGAAACTACATCACGAAGGAGCTGAATTGATACGTGTCATGCAAGAAATAGATATTTTAACTACTCACCATTGGTGGGATGTTTTCTCCGGCTGGAGTCCCACACTTTCCAATATCTTGCGTCTTACCTTACACCCAGTTTGCATTTTGTTTTTTTTTTAACTGCCCTTTTGTTTGTATTAATTGTCATTTTGTATCTGAGAACTCGTAGTTTATACTCTCATTTTTTTTCTATTCGTAGATCAGGCTTTCGTTAGTTAATGTGCTATGGGAATGTTTTTCCCATGCACAGAGGGGGGATTGTTAGAAGATTGGAACATGTACACATTTTAATCATTTAGACATTTTGTAAACATTTTATACATTTATACATTTACCTGCTTGTATAACCTGAAGTAAATGCAAGCCCAGCAATATGCCAATTGTATGGTTGACCTTACAGTGACTGGCCTCATTTTAGATTATCAACAGGTTGCATTCTTGAGGATGTGACCCTCAACACTTCTTAATACAATCAGGGATGTAAATCAGGACAGCGCTTGGTGGACAATCAGTGATAAAGGATAGTTTACATATGGTTATTAACACTCAAGGTGACAGAAATTAGTTTACATACTGAAAGGAAGAACCTTAATCACATCAGAGAAAGGGGTCCTGGGTAAGGGGAGGAGTATGGATCAAGGTAACTGGCTTTGATTGGACCAGAAAGATCATGGCATTTCAATGTGGATGTGAATGTAACAAAAGGTATATAAGGTACTGTATGAAGGGGGCCCAGCGCGGCCGCCCACCTAACAGCATGCTGTCCTTGTCTCTGCTCTTGGGTGAAGAATAAACCTCCTAACTTCATGCAATTAGTCAGTGTCTTTACTCCCGGCTCAGAAACGAACTTGGTAAGATAAACTTTTCTTCCAACAGTGGGCAACTAGAAACTAAAATGAATGACTCCAGATTTCTTCCAAATCTAAGATATCCTGCATTACTAAAATATTGGAGAGATTTACTGAGCTCTGTGCTGGACCAGAAGCAAACACAATCATAAGAGTTGCTGTGAGACAGATGGACTGCTCTGTTGTTCAATCGCTAGAAATGCAAAATAGATCCTCAGTGAATTAATTGCTATCGGGAAGGAAATTAAGCAGGGTTTTTTTTCTTCCGGTAGAAATAAGAAACAATCCTGCTTAGAATGGGAACATATTCATTTATTCAGTGCAGATGCAGTTGCCTATATAAATATAAAATCAGGATTTCCATTTTAGTCAGCAATTACTTAAATATTTTTAATAGTAAATTTATTTTAAAAAATACAATAACAGCAATAAAAACTAACACAAACTAAAAATATAAAAAGAAAAAATAGAAGGTGCAGAAAAGAAAAAATAGAAAAGAAAAACAGAAAAGTAAAAAAATAAATAAGAATATAGTATAGAAAAAGAAAAACTTCTTTCACTAAGGATTGAAGGAAACTCACCCAGTGCTGTAAAACTTGTCTGTAAAAGTTTTGTAATAGCTGAAAAGCAGTTAACAAGCAATTTCTGAAAGTGATTAGAAAAGAAAGTATGCGAACCCAGTGTCCTTTCAAAGACACTGACCACTGTTTGAGCAAGATGGCTATTCCCTCATCTCCCAGCACTCTAAACCTGCCAGAGACCACTGTCTTACTGTCTATATGTCAGGAGCAACTGTTTGGAGCATTTGTGGGCAATCTCAAGTCTTCTCCTTTTCCAGAGAGGAATTATCGAAGAGCCAGTCTACTCGCTGGCTCTTCATTTTGCTGTGGTCATTGGCTCCACTTTTTGTGGAGCCATCTCCAGTCCCAACAATTACATAAATATTTTAGGGGAGGTGCTTTGTTACTTTTTGAGCAGGGCCATTCCTTCTACTGTCTCCATCAATCTACAGAGAGACTATTGTAGCTTAAATGCATGATGCTTGTTTGCTACAGTCCCTACTTGCTTCATTTGTATGAAGTTTGAGTCTTCAGCTTAGTGAGTGAACTGGCTGCTGAAATGCAGCTGCACAGACGGTCTTTTCATTTCTGAATATTGCTTCATGTTCCTCTGGTTTTCTCTCTTCTCTGTGCCCAGAAATTGCTTGCCTCTTTTTTCAGGTTATTTAGACATTGTTTCTGGGTAGATAAGGCATCTGAGAAGATTGCTCTCCTACTCCAAATATGATCCTGATTGACTGCCCTTGGACCAATTAGAATCCAATAATTAAGTGGGACTAGTGCAACCATGGAGGATAAGGCAACTTATCCTCCATGGCTGCCTTATTGTCTTTTTTTTTCTTTTTAAGTTGTTCCTGCATCTTTCAATATTTTGCTCTCTATCTCACTCTACCTTACCTGAAGATCAAAGAAAGGGACAAGAATATTTACACAATTATATTGACAACAGCAACCACCACTGTTCACTACAGTGTAATGAAGCTGAAGAATATGGGTCTCAAAATTCTGTGAGCAGTTAACAAGTGTGGAACATATTGTTCTTATTTGTCCATCTCATTTTGTTCCTCACAGAGAACCAGTTAAAATAAAATCTTCCTCATCATATAAAATAAAAATCATAAGGAGTGAGAAAATAGTTTTGATTTGGATGGAAGAAAATGATCACATCCAAAATCAAAAGGTGGCTTATTCAGGTGTTCTGGCAATTTAATCAAGGAAAATGGTTAACATTAAATATGTGATTGTTGTTGATGATGACAAGTGTGTTTATATTTTTCCTTTTCTCAGAGACCTCAAAGTGAAAGTTCTCATGGGACAGCCTGCCTAATGTTATCCCCACAACCAGGGAATAGAATAACTGGCCCAAAGTCACCCAGTGCAGATTTGAAGTTAGTCTCCTCGGTCCAAGTCCAGGACTTTAATCACTATGCTACAATACTCCAGTACATATTGTATGTCCGAAAAGCAGCAGTTTTTCTCCTGAGCATGAATGCTCAGAATCTCACTTAATTTTCAAGCTGGATAAAAGCCTCTCAGTAAATGCCAAGTATTATCAGCTAGAGCAGTATGCAAATAACCATGACTATCAGAGATATAATAGAGTGCTGTTGAAACAAGCAAGCCAGTAATGATTTCTACATCTGCCTTTTTTGCTCAGTTTGCATGCAAAGAGTCAATAGGTTAGCAGTGGATGATGGGCATGATGATGACGATGATCTGTTTGAACACAACAATGCTGTTGATAGCTGAGCTGAGCTGAGCTGAGCTTATTAAAGTGTTTTGATTAGAAGGTGCTGATGTCTTCCCAACTGAGTGCTGGATCAGGGCCAATACAATTAAATAACTTGCCCAAGCTCACAAAGGCATTGAGCAAAAGAGAATTAAATCCGTATTGTCAGCCCTTGTCTAGTAATTTCCCTATGAATACATCCTTCAATTACAGCTAAGTGGCAACATCAATGCTTGGAATGTAAGCAATGGGGAGATGATTATAACAATAGCTAGCCCTGCCTCCTCCCCACACACAAAGGTGAAGGCCTTTGCCCACGATTAAATCTGTTCTGTTCGACTTGCACATATTTTCCAAAAAAGGATAATATCCTTCCCTTTTAAAAACCACTTCAAACAGCACTTTGGAGAGCTCAGTGCAGTGCATCTCTTACCCTCTAGGCTTTATTGGTCTTTGTGTGGCACCAGGTCCATCAAAGAAAGGATTTTTCCGAGTGAAACATGACATGCTGTGCACAATGACATTGCTTGTTATTTCAGTCTCTCCATCTTTTCAGTGTTATGCATTGCTGGGGATGCGGGGAGGGGGGGGGATCGGAAGGGCTAAGAAATGTTTGAGGCTACAGTGGAGAGATTGCTATGAATGAATGGTTTCCTATTGGGCTTCATTCCAGCTGGCTGGAATAGCTTTGGACATATCTTCACATTTTAACAACAGTTGATGAATACCTAAGTGATGAAAGAGGCTGATGACTACTGGCTATGCTTCATTGATAGGCAAGAACTTCAGACAAATAAAATATAATCCCATGAACACAAAATCTGATACCATTTTTGATTCATATGTGAAATGGGTGAGTGGACCAGTTTTCTGTTGTTCTCAGGAGTTTAGTACTATTATATATTCTGAGCTGTATGTATATATGGCAAGGATCTGAAACCTGTATACAGCATCCTTCCTCAACCTAGTGCCCTGAAACAGTCTTTGCCAGGCTCTGTGTAGCTGGCAAAACCAAGGAAGCAAGAACGACATGGATTGTAGGAAGGTATCTTCAGTGCTAGTCTCTTGAAAACTGTAATTAAATCCCAGCTTCAGTTACAGTGAATCATTAAGGCAGAATCTCTTTGAAATTTCTTCTTCCTATGTATTTCACATCTGGTCTGAGTTGCCACTTCTTAGATAAACAGTGACTTTGCGCATCACTTTCCCACAATCTCTCACAGTCTCAGAATTTAACTGACATAACTGCATGCTGGCTTGGCATTACAAGAGCTGAAGTCCAACCTATCTGGAACATGCCTGGTGAGGGTTGAGGAAGGCTGCTGGTACATACCATTATGATCACTGCGTTGTTATGATTTTAATTATTCTTTTCTATGTATTTTTGCATTTGTGGATCATGCTAGTAAATAAATCCATTTTTTATTTTCTTAGTTTTCAAAAATTGTTATGAACTCATTAATGCCGCTCCCATTATGAATTTAAGCAGTTAAATGAGTTAAAAGCAAAATTGCTTGATGTTTATTATTTCAAATCCCAATTATAAAAATAAAGTAGTAGAAATATATATAGTTAAAAATGATTCAAATATATTGTTCATTCTGTGCTTAAAACATTTTTCCTTCCAAGTTAAGCTCATGGGGTCTCCATGAGTTTAACATGCATTTCCCTCTCGTTTTACAATAAGGATTGGAGGATGCATTGCTATTCACATCTTGCACTGCAGATGGCAATCACATTGGACGCTTAATGTCCAGATACGGTTCCAAAAATAAGCAAATTACATCTGGACATTCATGTATATATTCCTATCTCCTTAGTTGGAGTGAACAACTGATCTATATGAAAATGAAGATTCCCTCAAGTTGAAATCCACCCCTATGGCTATCCTTGCTGTTTTCTTGATAACAATATGGGAATTTGCTGATCTACTGACCCTTGGTTTGGTCAGCTTATAACCCTGGTATTTCCAGGTGTTTTTCCATCTAAATACTAACCAAGGCTAAAGTCGCTAAGCTTTTTCAGGATCATCCAATGTTGCCTAAGGGCTGCCATTTGCTTTGATGTACCAGGACACTGCATTTTGCCAAGAAATATTTCTGAGTCTAGGTTTAAATGCTACTGCTTCCTGTCGTGGCCCCCCCAAAAGATGTTTTCCTTTTATGCTAAAGCTTTCTCTATGTTCTCCTAACTTTAAACACTGTGGGGAAAGTCTCTACAGCATACATGCAGTGCACATGCCATATGCATTCTGAATTTGAATTTTATCAAACCTGCTTAGGATCTTGTGGCTTTAGTGTTATCATTAACTAAACCAGATATGTACGGAATATAATAACAGAGCATCTTCTCTGGGTATTTCCAGATCATCAACATTTCCCAAGCTTTCACAACATAGATCTGGGTAATCCAGTTTGGAATAGTTCTGGGTTACCTGAATTTTTTTCCAGTTCTATTTAAATTCTGCATTCATAGACAAATCTACATTTTATGAGCCTAGAACTTACAAGAAAACCTCAATCAGTGCTCTCCTTCGCTGCCTCCAAACTATCTATATTTGAATGTCCAACCCTCTGAGCTTCAGATTACAAATTCACAAAAAGCCCTTCAATCCCCTTCCTAAAAATAAACTTTCCACTTTCCCACTCAATAGTGCATGTGTTTGCCATGTGTCTTGTGATTTATAGCAGCAACCACCACAATAAAACCTTTCCGAAGCTGCTATACCGAGGTGGGAATAGGGAAGAAGGAGTGTAAAAGAACAGATGGATTCCCTGAGATCCAGCATCAGCTTCATTTCCATTGTGATTTAATAGTAATATTGAATGGAAAAATACTGAATGAGTACAGTCATGATGATATGAAGGCATTCTATCCATCCTTCTTTCTAAAATGAGAGAAAGAGAAACAGGGAAAGAAGATGCTATTATGTGGATTCCCCATATGATCCCATGAAGTAGAGTGATTGCACAATAAAAGCTTTACTGAAAGCATTCTGTATTAGGGATCAAATGATATCAGTAATACTGAAAACAACTAATGTAAAGCATTCTCAGTTTGGTATGTGGAAGTGTTACATGTCTGGAGAATTAAGTTGAAGGCAGTAAGGAGGTACAAGTGTATTGAATTTTTCTTGAGTGGCGTATGGGGAAAGCATTTCAATAAGAGCCACTGGAGAAAGATGACTGTGTGTCAGTATCAGGGATGACATTTCCAATCTTCTGCTTCTTGGCATTGTGTGTCTTTTATCAGATTAATTTAAATAACTTGACTTCCAGAAGTAATTTAATTCACATTTACATCAAGTATCCTTTCAGTCTGTATTTATAGGCATTTGTGTATATCTACTTGTGTTTTAGATGTGCTACTAACAAATGCAAAGACTTCATTAATAATATTATTTCACTGAAATGTATTATTAATATCATGTTTAAGACCTGTTTTTCTTAAATTAAAAGGATGAATTTGTGACTCAGGAAAAAAAATATATATGCTAGATTCAAGTGAGAATATTCTGCATGTTTTCTTCACTGTATAAGGCCACATACAATATTTTATTATGTCCTTTGTTCTGAGTGTTACCAAGTCTTTGTTCTCATGACAGCTATATACAGTTAATTTAACCATAGTTTAACACAATTAATCCAATGTTTGGGTTTGCACCACACCCATAAACTAATTGCATAGGCTGGGTTCATACAAGCTGCCATGCTAAAATGTAATTGGCTAATTCATGATTCAATAAATGTAACATGAGCACAATTACAATGTAGTTAGTTTCTTTTATGTTTAATGACGATCACATGATCACAGAGTAAGGCAGATTTAGACATCTGTAATGTAGTTCTTAGGACTCAAACATAAACTAATAGTTCAGATATCTAAACTGTGGCTTGTGGTTGGGGGTACAAATGGAAGGAGAGGGAGGATGTATCACTAAAAGTCACCTATTTTTTCTTGTTTTGTTTTGTTTTACAATTTTATTTACAATGTTTTACATGTTTTACATGTTTATTTACAATGTTTTACAATTTGTTTTACAGTTTTAAAAATTCAAATATAGCAATCTTTTTTCTACCATCTTGCTTTTCCCTATTTTCTTTATATTTCAATATTTTAACAATACGCATATAAATTTTAAAAAATAATGATACATGCATCAGCCTTATATTGGGTAAGGCCTTGCTATTGATTTATACTTCCTGGTACAGTGTACTCTAGGTTTGAGCCAAAATGAGGAATTCCTCTTCAGAAAATTCATCCAAGAATGTAGCCACTTTCTCAGAAGGCTTCCACACAGGCTGAAATATTGAAAATCTTCCTCCTTTCTCATTGACGTTGTCAAACAAGGATGATACAAGGATGAATTCTATTACTGGAGTCTTAGGTCTTAGAGCAGTGTTTCTCAACCTTAGCAAATTGAAGATGTGTGGACTTCAATTCCCAGAATTCCCCAGTCAGTGGCCAAGGTTGAGAAACACTATACTAGTACTAGAGTAGTGTAGACTAGAGTACTACTTCAATCTTTTTACTACCTCAGTGGTGGTGATCACCTATTCTACAGCACTTGCCACATTCACTGGTGGGACAAACAGAGCACAGCCTCAGTAGATAGCTTGAAATGTTGGTCTTTGTGTGAAAGCAGGTGATTGGACCAAATGATAAGTACTAAAGAAAGGAGAGAATATCAGGAGCTGTTGCATATTTCTTCTTCACTCTTCTTCTGAAAATCTTCCACAACCTGCATTTACTACTTTCTCTATCCCAGACCCATTTCTGATTGCAGTATATTGCCAGTGAATGTGGGCCAGGAATGTCACTGAGAGAAGAGCCTAAGATTTCTAGCAATGGAGCACAATTTCCCTGGTTAAATAGGATGCTTGTTCTTGTTTATTGTCTTAGGTTATTCCCAAATTAATGCTCGGTTGTTTGCATGGTAGTTTATCCTGAAATGGAACAGAGATCTACATCAGCCCTAGATTATCCAGGAGCTCTTTATCCTTCAGAGCAGTCTTAAATTAACTCTTGAAGTGAGTTAAGGGAGTTGCTCTGTCATTGTAAGATATTGTGTATATAATTCCCCCAACAATTCATGGGTGATAAAGAAATTACAGCAGTCTCTGAATAATCACTTGCAGTGTGACATGCTGTTACTTCCAACAAACGAATAAACAATCTCTCTACATACAGAATACACTGCTTGAAAATTTCAAGCATTTTTATAAACATACTATCACCAGAAACCAAAATTATACTGGCATACAACAAACAGTCAAGGGCACAGCCAGAGAGAGAGAGAGAGAGAGAGAGAGAAACTTTTATGTATTTATTTATTTGTCCAATTTATATGGCCGCCCCTCTACCCAAGAAACTCTGGGTGGCGTACAAGATGAAAACAAAGAATTCCATTAAACTAAAAACAAATAGAAAAGAAAAAGTAAAACTGCATCAAGGCTCAGTAAAACCACAAAACCACTAATCACTTACCCTCATGCCACAGCTCCCATGCTAACATCCAATCCCAAGACCTGAAGGAACAGCCAGCACTTCACAACCTTGTGAAAGGCCAGTAGGGTAGGGTCTGTCTGTCCTTCAGAAGGGGGGCTGTTCCATAGGTCGGGTGCCATAACAGTGAAGGCGTGCTTCTGGTGATCCACCAGATGACACTTTTCATTGATGGTACCTGGAACATAGCCACTCTGCCAGATCTGGTGGTGTAGGCAGAAACCACTGGGGAGAGGCAGTCCTACAAGTAACCTGGTCCCATGCCACGTATAGCTTTAAAGGTGACAACCAGCACCTTGAATTGCACCTGGAAACCTCCTGGGAGCCAGTGCAGCTCATGCAGCAGCAGTGTTATGTGGGCATATTACAGTCCGTCCCAGATCACCCATGCTACTGCATTCTGGACCAGTTAAGGCTTCTAAAAGCTCTTCAAGGGCAGCCTTGTGTACAGCACATTGCAATAGTCCAGTTGGGAGGCGACTAATGTAATATATATTCTGCACATATATTACGGGAATCTCTGGAAGTTGAGGATGTATAAAGATAGTTAATAAATAAAATTTGATTGGTTCTGGTTATTATAATACTGAATTTATTTTTTGTATAATTAAGCCATATTTTATCAAGTTAAAATACATAATTTATTTTAGAAGTGTGCTTTTCCCTCTCCAAATATATACACTACATTAAGATAAAACTTATTATATACATTCCAGGTACAGTTTATTGAAGAAAGAAACAAATTAATAAATATAATAAAAAAGGAAAATAATGAATATAAGTTGAAAATAGTATGCAAAACTGCAAATTCAAATTTCTATTAAAAAAATCTTTTTCTGGTTTTAGTAAAAATATCAGAGTGTTGTACAATTATGAGTTTTAGAAGACATAAAAGTTATACTGTATATCTTTCAGCTATATAACTCCACATGGTAAAAAACCAAAAAATATGCAAATCCTTGCTTAACGATGGTAATTGGACCTGGAATTTCCATCGCTAAGTGATGTGTTCATAAAGTGCAATTCACATGACTGCATTGCTTAGCGACAGCATTCCCTGTTGCCATCATTAAGCAAGGATCCTGGGTTGTTAATCGAGCACCTCACGTGATTCGACTTCCTGCGGGCTTCTAACAAGCAAAGTGAATGGGGAAGCTGGGAGGAAATTGCAAGTCCCAATCACGACATGCTTTTCCTTAGGCAGTCCACAAACGAGCCAGCAGAGGAGTGCTATGGAGTGCAGGACGGTGGGGGAATGGGTGCTGCAGTGTGATGCGAATGTGGGCGGTGGAGTGGCCGCTATAGTATGGCAGGAGTGCAGCTGTGCAGGCAGGGGATCTTGGGAGAAAAAGTGGTGGGAGGGGAGTGACTTACAGGAGTGACTTGTTACCTTTCCTGCCAGCTTTCCCATTTACTTTGCTTCTGGGAAGCCAGTAGGGAAAGTCACAAATGGAGATCCCATGACCACAGGACACTGCAACGACTGTAAGGGTGAGCTGGTTGCCAAGCGCCAAAATTGCGATCACGTGCCTGCAGGAACACTGCAATGGCCACAACTTTGATGACTGGTTGTAAGACTCCCTTGTTTAGTGCTGCCATAACTTCAGACAGTCACTGAACGAATGGTTGCTAAGTGAGGACTACCAGTAAAGAGTAAGTGAGAAATTTAGTCATATCAAATATGCTATTTCTGATACATTCAGATCTAAAAAAAAGGAGATACACAATTCTCTAAATGGCATAAACCCTGAAGGAAGAAGAACCTAGGAATATATTCAGTGTGTAATTAAGAATAATGATGTATAATTAAAAGAAAATTCAGGCTGATTACCATGAAATTAGATGTATTACAGTATACTATACAGTAGTTCCCTTAGAGAACTGGAGATGGCAAATTAGTGGTCTTTTTTTTTTTTTATTCCTTTAATTTTTGTAATAGGATGGTGGAGGTACATAGCAGAAGAAATAAGAAGTGTATATGGTTTAAATATACCATACATTCATATTGTGTTTTTTTTAAATCATCAAAACAATTTCCAGTTTGTATTATTATATCTTATAAACATCTGGAGCTGAGTAAATCCATTCTTGCCTAACAACTAACCATCCCCCATATCTTGTTCAATTCATCCATTTTCTGAAAAGCTCTTGGCATTTCCCAATGGGAAAAAAACACTGTCCATTTCACATCCCTCATCTCAGTTGCCTTTTTTACCCATTGTTTCTATTCTGAAGAGCAGCGTCCTCCCACATAGTCTGTATTTTCAGTGGCCAATGCACTGGCAGAAACACTTCTGTTCTGAAGCAGGATTCAGATTTACATCCACGTCCCTTGTAACTGATACATGGGAGAAAATGTTGGGGGTTTTTTGGTAATCCACTTCTTCCTAGCTTCTTGGGGCAGGCCAATGAAATGATTGTTGGAAGGCTAGCCTCAATAGATCATGGCTAAGGAAACCATGAATTAGTGTCTAGTCTGTTTTGACTGGCAGCACTCATTTTGTCCCATAACTCTAGTAGCAGAAGTTGTTATACACAACATTCAGTTTTCCAATTATCCCCACAACAAGCCAGTGAGGTAAGGTGGGTTAAGAGAGGATGACTAGCCAAAGTTACCCACTGACCTTCTATGGCTGATGGTGGGCTTGAATCTGGGTTTGTCCAGATCCAGTCCAACATCTTAACCACTGCATCACACTAGTGTGGTGATTAATAGGATGCTTAGATGGGATAACCCTGGGAGTTAACCCAGTCTTGGTGGGGTAGTAGCATAGATTGTTATGTGATTTCATATAGGCTTATATTCTATGTCCCTGCACAAAAATGACCTCCTTCCCCCTCCCTGGTATTCAAACAAGAACCAACAAAACCATGTAGTGGAGCAATTCTTTCCTTATCTCTTAGTAGGATGCATTAAAATGTGATGGTTTAAAAAGTCGGAGAACAAAACCATAGATAACCTTGGCATAACAAATGCTCATTATCTCTGATCTTCTACTTTAATAGCTGAGTCACTTGAGTCATATCCTCCTTTTCCACAATTTATTGAAACTATTGACTAGTAAACCATAATGCTGGCTGTTTTTTTTTTAACCTGGGTTAATCAGTTTGCTTAGATTCCAAAGACTTGAGTTAAGCAATTGTTATTCCCACAGCCACAGAAGGGACCACATATAAACCCTCTAACTATGAGCCCATTTGTTTGCTGAGGCAGTAGACTTTATTCAAAGCATCTTGTGCTTGAAGTTGGATTGGATGGACCACAAAGATAAATTAGCTAAAAACAGGAAGACTTTACAGCAGGTTTCCACAACTGTAGACCAGTGCCTAATTCTATAACCTATATCTGAAATATATATTGTCAGACACAAGGGGCAAGTTTGCTGCCTTTCTTGACTTTGATCAGCACTTGACTCTATAGTATGCCCAGGGACAGACTGTGGCAAAAATTGGGTGCATCCTCCACCAATTGCAGATTATTTTTTCTTATTTATGAATTATATAAAAAACAACTATTTACAGAAAAGGGGCAATTTTGTCATGACTAGATTTAATCTCAGACAGGGGTGAATTAGGTGTATTTTTGGCTTGTTTGTTGTTAGATTTTATATACATTCAATGGTTCAAACACTTTTGGTCCTGGTGTTTGCTTTCCAAAATGGGCAGATCATCCATTCCTTTGCTTTTATGCAGACAATACACTTATTCTTGCCTTTGTAGTAATCTAATTGAAAAGGGCCTTGTAGCCTTAGGTATTCATTGTGTAGGAGAAAACTTACTATAAGGACAATAATTAAGTTTTTTCCCCCCAGAAGCAAAATCAAACATAAGTAGCATATCAGTGGCCATGAACCTGAATAGATAAAGACATGGAAAAAGTTGGATGCTGTATCCCCCCAAAATGCTCCTTGGGGGGCACAGATACCTTATGCTACTGAGAATGCTCAAAGGAACTCTACAGCAGATGGGAATGTGTGGGCTTTTGGGATGTTAGATTCATATTTTATCATTCTGCAATGATCTTGATTGTATTTTTTTTTCTTATATACTGGTCTTGGAGTGTGAAAAATGATTGATTGGGTTAATGTGTTCTATGGAGACTCAGATTGGTCTTTTGTATTGTTCTGATCAGTTAACCACAAATAATATTTAGCAGAAATTAGCTACAGAGAAGGAATCTAACCCATACTTGACTGGCCTTAATGACATGGTGGTTTCGTTTTCAGAGTACTGTATCATTTTAAAGCAGGCAAATTACAAGCACTTCTGTACCAGATGTTCAAGTGGAAAATCTATTTTACCATTTACAGGAAGCACAGCCTTTTAGAAACACAGAGATTCTACTTACAACTCATTATTAGTAAAGGATATTTCAGACTGGGACTTACTAAAATGACACCATTTGTTATAAACGGCATTCATACAATGCTCATAATGCTAATGTTAATAAGAGAATTGTATGAGTGTAAAGGAGAATTAATAGTCAGGTAGACTGTCCTTTACTGCCCACTGATCCATCACCTAAGTGTCCTTACTCCCTCGATTTTGGTTATCTAACAATAACCACAAGGTTGGGATCATATTTTTGCCAATATGGTATCTATTTGTATTTTGAATAACCAGTGTACATATTAGATTGTTTCCAGAGCATTGCCACTAGACGTACACAGAACACTGTTATAATGTGTTCATAGTACCCTCTTTTTAGTTTATGGGTTATATGACAAG
This sequence comes from Liasis olivaceus, assembly GCA_030867105.1. Classification (NCBI taxonomy): domain Eukaryota; kingdom Metazoa; phylum Chordata; class Lepidosauria; order Squamata; family Pythonidae; genus Liasis; species Liasis olivaceus. Next base: position 27,038,455 of record CM061355.1, on the reverse strand, counting down.
TACACTGACTGCAATTAATTTCTAGAGACAGCCTTGTGCAAAAGAATAAATCTAATTTAGTTACAGATAGTTCCCAGTTTAAGAATGAGTTCCATTCCCAAGGCCTGTCCTTAAGGCAAATTTATATGTAAGCCAGAACACTATTAGAGTATAATACTGTATAAGTAGTATTCTGTAAATAACTCGGACCATTGTGTATTTTATTCAAATTTTGTTATAATAGGCTTCGTTCTTAACTATGGGTCATCCATAAACTGGGCGTTCTTAACATGGGGACTACCGGAATTAGCTAATTAGCTAATTTAGCTAGTTGTGATGAAGATCAGAAGTTACTTCTTCATATATTTCTATTTTCCTTATTTTCCTTATTTTTCTTTTTATTTCTTTGTACTTTTTATTCTATTTCTTCTTCTCTCTCTGAGTTTAGTTTGTATTTGTTCTTACTATTGTAATTAAAATCTTCAATAAAAATTATAAAAAAAAGAATAAATCTGATTTTTAGAGAATTTGGTATAGAAGAAAAAATGCTTTGGAATATCTGGGAGTCTGAACACAGCAACTCATTGCTGCTTTATTCAAACAGCCACTGCTTTTTCTAGGGTTGTGCAACTCTTGTGGAAGCCTCCCAGCTGCAACTGTATGATCTTGAAAAACGATGAGACTACTTTAATAAATCACCAACAGCTGCTGCTAAGGCACCTCTTCTGAACTGAATTTAAAGTCTTGCACAGCTAAACTTTATCATTTAATAAATACACTTATTTCTTTTTTAAAGTAAGAAGCATGACTTCTTCTTGGACAAAGCAACATAATACTGTGAATCATCTAGCTTAATACTGTCTGTGCTGACTTGTTGATAGCTCTTCAGAAATATAACCTTTCCTAGCCCTATCTAAAGATGCTGGGCCAATTTGCAGTCAAAGTATGTGATTCAAATATACAGGACTTTCCAAAGAAATCCATTGACTGCAAGTGAAATTGATCCATAGAAGCAATGGCACTAAATCTTAACTAGTAGTTCTGTGTAGATGCTATACTAAAGTAATGAACAATACTTCAATTTTTTTAAGCCAAAAAGCTGTGATATTTCCCTTTTCCTGAGAGATCAAGGTGTTCCCATGCAGCAAAACTAATATTCTTAAATCGTGGGAAATGTTAATGGATTCTTTATAACTTATTCCAGAAAGTAATCAGTCATAAGCATCAGTTGAAGAGTTCCCAGCTAAAACGTAATTTTATAAACAGCAAGCCCTTGTGTTTAAGATTAGGGTCTGTGGTACTGATTCAAAATGTCACCATATTTTTCAGGAAACTCAAGGAACCTGCAACATTGTTCATCTGGCACAAATATAGTGCTCATTCCAGCTTTTGTTCAAAAGAAGTTTGATTTAGATTCTGTTGCACCCTGTGAGGCTTTCCTAAATTACCATTTTGAGTACCAAGAAGCCTATGATTAATCACAACTGCTCTTACCACTCAGAATCATTCTTTTCTTCAGTCATTTCTACTCTTATAAAGAGTCATTTTTTCAGGATATATGATTGAGTTCTTCATGTATAGATTTGCAAAATACCATCTGCTAGTTTGTAATAAGATTAACTTATTATCCAGGCCAAGGCACTGACTCATATTCTGAGTAACCAGGGAGACCAGCCTTCTCTGATCTGCTCATTTTGAGATCTGTAGATTTCAGTTCCTGTAATCCCTGTTCAACACTGCTAGTTGCTTTGTTGGCTATGGGTTAAGGGAACTAAGATCTAATATATAAGAGGGTACTAGGTGATAAAAGAGTGGAAGGAACATTGTAAGACCTTAATTGAAGAAGTTGTGTTAACTCATCTGTGTTGGTTCATGTAATGTTTTATAAACATATATCAGTATATATCAGCAGTATTCCTAAGGAATGGTAATTCTGGGACTTGCAGCTCAACAGTTTAGACCAGGGTTTCTCAACCTTGGCAGCTTTCAGATGTGTGGACTTCAACTCTCAGAATTCTCCAGCCAGCAAGTCCACACATCTGAAAGCTGCCAAGGTTGAGAAACCCAGGTCTAGATGGCATCAGGTTGGGGGAAAGCTGCTATACAAAAGATGAATTTATTTCAGAAGGATGAAAACATCATGTGAATCACCCTCCCCAACACATGTGAATACAACTTCTTCCAACAGACAGGCTAGACTCTACTGAGATCATAAACTTCTACTTTCCTTCTAAGGATTTCTTTATGGTAAAACCTCTGGCATCAGGGTGATGCTGTATTTACAGTGTTGGACTACAACTGGGCACCCAGGTTCAAATTGACACTGAGCCATGGAAGCTCTTTGGGTGACTCAGCATCAGTCACCAAATCTCAGCCCAGTTTTCCTCACACAGTTATAGATATAAAATGAAGGATGTCCTACATATGCTGGCTTAAGTTCCTGAAATACTAATGACATAGAAAGCTAAGGAATAATTTGCTCTATCAAAAATGCACCCAAATTGTGGCTCTCTTCATTTTTATTCTTCATGTAGAATCCGCCAACTGTGGGGAAGCACATTGGGATCCCTAGTAAAAATATTCTGTTCTATAAGAGCCTGGGATTTCTCATAGTTTGCCAGTTCTGCAGGATGCTTTCAGTGACAATGTATCTGCAGAGTGATGCAAGGAAAATTTAGTACATGTAGGAGCTCTCCTATTACTGCCAATATGCCAACCATCTCTGACTTACTGTGTAATTGGTTCAGATGCAGAATCTCTCTCTTTCTTTTATTAGTCTTTCAGTTCTTGAAATTACTAGTAAGGAAATGCGGTTTCCCATTTTTCTCTTTTGTATATTTTCTGTCATAATAGCAGAAAACTTTGTAATGGAAATGTTCTAGCTAGAGGCATCCTTTGTCCCAAACTTTGGGAGATTCCAGATAGATGGAATGATTCAGACACAGAGGCTGTGCGCTGCTTAAGTCTTTGGGGTCTTAATTTTTGTTGTTTTCTTCCTCCCTATATATATTTTTTTCCTGTGGAATGAAGAGATATTATAACTGCAGTCATTTTGGTTTGTGCAGCTACAGCAAGAAAGCACAGTATAGCAAATAATGTGCATTGAGAGCAGACTTTATTAAAACCAAATCAAACCATAGAAAGTAAGGGGATCCCTTCAACTTAAATATTGTTTCAGTGAGTGTCCAAAAATGGTGTGATAATAAGAGGTCCCACAGCAAAGGGATTATTGTTGAACTGAATGGACTGTAAAAATATAACAGTCCTCTGATGAAAATCTACTGAAGAGCACTGCGTGGGGTTCCAGAATAACTGTATACCAAATTGTAAGAAAGGAGATGTGCAATCTGAGAGTAAATACAAAGTAGAAATGGATGAGTACAGACTGAACTGAGTCATCTCTAAAATTAAAAACTCAATCTAGTCTTCAAACTTAGAGAAAATGTTTGATATTGAAAACTAAGAGAAATAAAAATCTGCCTTTTTGTGCATGTCATAGAAAGATTAAAAAAACCTGTCTCTGTGACACAAAATGAATAAAACAGATGAAAAGCAGACTGTAGCAAATCAAAAGAAAGTGTTATTAAGGGGAAAAAATGTAAGCTAATTTAACAGCGTCTGCTGTCATTTCCCTTTCCTCCCTTCTGAATGTCACCTGCTGCTGCAGTGCTAGTCCAGAAGATCTAATAATAAAGATCTGGGACTCAATCCTCCAATTCTCTTCTTCGACTTGCTGGGAAACATGATGGCTAGAAGAATCACAATTTCTCCTCCTTACTCATTTCTCTCCTACAAAAGAAGAATCCTACAAAGAGTTAGTCTTTGACTGACAGCTCAGGAATCCCAACTTTGTTCTTTAACTTCTCACTTAAGCTCTCATCATGTCCAGCCCAGCCAAGAAAAGTTCATCTTGACTTGCCCTGACTTGTTAATACTCCTTCATCTCAACTACCATCACATGTACTCAGCCACCTGCTCCTGACCTTTCCCATTTTCTTCCTCTTCTTCACTGCTTCTTCAGAGTGCAAGTAGAAAACATGTGCATTACATCCAGTGTGAAAAATGTGTCTGTATGGAAGTGGACATGGATTTGAGGATATTAACTGAAATCTGACTATGGGTTTAGGCAGCCAAGTTAATCAAAAAGCACAGTAAATGATAGTCAACAGCTATTGTAGACATGATTAGAAATTACTACATATTGTATAAGACGTACTAAAAACTAGCAGAAATTCGGAGTTCCATATAGCTTAAGAAATGGCTCCAAACTTTCTTGTGAAGAAAACATGGTTAAAGCCACAGGGATTTATTTTAGCAGATGCTAGGAAGCAATTGTATTCAAACAAGAGAGATCTACCACTTGCTAACGCTGGAAAGGTTTACTAGGAATTTTCAGGAAGAAAATCACTAAAAGGAAGAAGAATATGCCATAATTGCCGATCCAATCTTCTGCAGTAACACAGAGATCATATTCAGCATAAGTATATTTACTGGCATGAAGTTATTATTTTATAGTTTATAGAAACAATACTTTAAACCAATATTATTCATAAGGCAAAGGGCTTATTTAAAATGACTATGGTGAGATAGAGAGATGGATGTACACTCTCATGCACACTGAGCTGAAAGAGCGACGTCAAAAAAATTGTATGCAAATCTGATTCCGAATCTCAAGAAAGACATATTTTAATATCAGTGTTGTCTGGAGAGCTCCTGTAGTCTCTGAAGATTTTCTAGATCTCTGATGGTTGAAGCTACGTCCTTTGTGCCAAGGCAACTAAGCCATGACTTGTGCTAATACAAGTCTGTAGGGTTGGCTGCAGACCATCTCAGAGTACCACTGCTGGAAACAATAGTTCTGGACATATTCTTCACACTTTTTGCTTGAACTAATAACTGATACTTAAGACTGAAATATCCAAACTGTGACCATGGGGCAAGAAAGTATTCTGGATAGGTACAAAACCCAGGCAAATTTATTTTAGGCTGAAAAACTGGAATATGTAGGGTTACTTATATGATTCAAGTATTGTTCATGTACCAGTTTTAAACCCAGTTCTTGAGGATATAAAGATGGATCGTATACCTGAGGCCTACTGTAATGGTGTTAGGAAATAGAAGAGTAGCTTTAAACAAATGGTTTTGGTTCAACAACACCTATTACCATTGTCCTCATCTGAAAAAGAGGCAATTATTACCATTGGGCTACAGCTTCCTAGAACCAATCCAATAGCTGGCAGATGTTTTTGGCATGATTGTATGACATCTGAGCAATGTTCTCATCCTCTAGTTTCCAGCATTAGTGGAAGAGATCCACTTCCTGCCTTTTATCCACTAGAACTCAAAGTTGCTATAGTTTTATAGTATACATGAATGGAAATTTGAGTTGCACTAATCTACTCTCTTCTTTATATATTGTAATTTTGACCAATCTCTATTTACTGCTGTTTTATACTGAATGTGTCACATAATCAGACCTAATAAGCTAAACAAGAAAGAAGGAAGAAAAAAGAAGAAATGGGGGTTATTTTATATATTTTTAGAGCTGCATAATGTTCCAGAAAGCCATTACAGATTAAAATTAATTTTAAAAGTCCTATATTTTTATACAGTTCTCTCTTTGAGCAATATTAAGATCTAGTTCCAATATTTCTGACTTCAAACATTCACTTAATATGCTAATAGAAGATCAGCAGGCATTCCTGTTGTTTGAGTGTCCTCTCATGTTCATATTAACTTTCTGAAAGATTCTGACAAAACAACAATAATGTAATGTAATAACTAATCAGTCAGTGCTCAACCATCCAGACAGTCTGATGTAATAAGCATACCAATATCCTTTTCAAGACCAAATGCTAAATTAAGCAATTGTGTTTTATTGTCTGTGAGCTTCTATTTGCTCAAATGCAGTATTAAATTTAACAAGAATCACAAATGGATAATTTTTTAAAGCAGGCCTTCCTCACTCCCCCCTGCCCTTTTTCCCCTTACCGATAAGAATGCATATAGGATGACATGGAGCCAGAATTGTCATAATTTGTAAAAAATCATTTTGGGGAATTTTGAAAGGATTCAATTAAAAGGTGCCAGAAGTAGTAGCTGGTGGTGTTGTTGCTGCTGCTACTACTACTACTACTGTCCATCTTGGTTTAAAGAGATATCCATGGTCAATGACTTTGTTAACTGTTCAGTTTATAATGTTTATAATATTCAACACAGAGGTGGGAGAGTGGGCTTGCACTAACCTGATGCATCTCCACTGATTCTGAATTCAGCATGATATTTGAAACATGAACCTACATGCAAGTGGCTGTCCAGCTATTGAAGAACCCAAACCATAGAGGAGTATGCTATCCTATGCAATGTTGTATTGATGGCACACACATGGGGAGTGAGGGTTGGGTCTGGTCCATGAGGCATGCAATCTTGAGATCAAATACATTTGATATAAAGGTTATACATATGAAAGGAGGCATGCCCTTCTAACTTCTATGCAGAGGACAGGTGTTACAATAGCCAGAAGAGGTAGGCCAAGGGCCCCTACAGCACAATGGGGCCACCAAAACTTTGGATCGTTAATGCATAAAAGAAATAAAAGAAACTGCATGGCAACAATGATAGCATTTGACAGTACTGACTTCTGGAGTTTTTGTTACGTCAATAACTTTCTTATACTTTGTTGTTGATGAGCAAGGTATACTTCCTCCCCGCTAGAAACAATGTTTGACAATAGGAATGGCCAGTCTATGATAAATATATATTTTTGTACTATTGTGAACTGTGCAGAGTTTTGTTTTAAGATGGGCAGCCATACAAGTGAGTAAATAATTAAGTTCTTCAAAGTCCAATTAGAAATTGCCTAAAGGGAAATGGAAATCTCTCTGTGCAATACTACTGATGGACACTACCTATGTTCATAATTTCTTTTGTGGGATTATTTATCTTTAAACTGGATGTGATTTGAACAAACATTTAAATAATGCAAACATGAAGAATTCTTCAAGATGAGCTTGTTTCCTGGGGACTTCATGAATATGTAAGATATGTTGTCTTCTTGGCAATAAAATAAAAATGCTTTCCATTGCCTTATTTTATGATGTTTTTACAATTTTCCAGTAATCTACAGCCCTGGTATTGCATAGAAGTCTCCTATTTAATACTAACCATGTCAGAACCTGCTTAGCTTTCAAGCCCAAATGAGATCAGCAAAGGGTAACCTTAAAAATGGAACATGATGCATGAGTATCATACTTCCTATATTCTGGCTTGATAATTGTTTTATTTTACCTTATTCTGTTATGGTTTTAATTCCTCAGTAGTTTTTATCTGGCACTCCTTTCATCACACCATCATTGTAGGAACAATCAAAGAATAATCTTGAAGCATGTGAAAAATGGCTTGGCCTTTCTTTTTAATAAAATAATTACTATTTGTTGAACCACTTTATTCAGTTTAATCTCCCTTTTGTTTACCACATGCATCCTTGTCACATTAATTAATTATAAGTAGTATAATGGGTGATTTTCAATTAGGAGAAGAGAAAAATCAGTCATGCATGAACTTTAGGTTAACATAGAACAGAGTGTAATTCACTCATTCTGGCCTTTGGCAGATTGTATTCCATTCCTTAGACAGTGGTTTGGAAAGATTCCATAATGAAAACAAACCAGCACATCATGCATATATGTATGTATATGGTATGTGTGTATACACACACACACATTCTAAATTATGCTTATTAGGTGCTTGAAAAAGATTTTTGGTTTCAGCAGCTGCTCAGGGTTCTTGGCAGAGACAATGCTAGGAAAGAAATCATCTGAGTCTTCTGCTTGGATATGGTGAGGCATGCCCTTCTCATCTTCAGCACTATCCTCAGGTTTTATAGAAGACATGTGAAAGCAGCTTCCTTGGGAAGACTTTGCATTGCTTTGTCCAATTAAGCAATAAGTCCAGCTGTCATGGGTCTAACCTGCAAATGAGAAAATGATCTGGCAGCTGAATCCACTTTCCTAAAGACCTTGTGATTGACTGATTAATTAATGCTGATTTGTTTTCCAGTATTATGCCATTGTATACAAAGGATTGTATGAGAAAGGCCTTATGGAAAACAAAATGTTCTATTGAGGTCTCTGCATCAATTGATCAGATGTTTTAGGACTTAGAGTCATACCAAAAACTTAGGAGTTTATTACAGTGGAATGGACCTTGAGCTTGTTTGAAGGTTTTAGCAGGGGAGCCCAGTTACCACACACCCTTGTCCGAAGATCAGTACACTCCTTCTCTCTGGGATGGTTGTCCTCTTTCACCAAGTGTGCAGCTTCAGAGGGGACACACATGGAGTGGTAAGGGGACACCTGCCTAGCCAGCCAGCCAGACCAGCTGAATCAACCCTGGCAATCAGTGGGGTGACAGATGTTGCAGCCAGACCATCTTCACCTCCTTATTACAGTGGGACATCCAACTATTCACATTAACATACAAAGAGATCTGCCCTCTTTTTCCTGAAAAATACAGGAGCAAATTGCTTAGATTGCCTTCCCAAACATTATTTGAAACTGAACCTTTTCAGGCCCAGGTGGGCTTCGAAGTAGTTCTTCACTCTAACCACTACAGTATCAGCTAATAATTTGGCTCTAATAATTTGGCTCTAATAATATGCAACTTGCTTAACACTGGAATAGATGCTATAACTGTAATAGCCCCATCAAAAACAACAAAAACAAAACAAAAAATGATAAAACTAACATACATATACAATACCTCCCCCCCCCCCCCCCCCCAAATAACAATCCACCAGTTTGATAGTTAAGCCTTCTTAGGCTTGAAATGAATTGATTTTGTTGAAGCTTAGCTATTCCCACCCAAACCACGATCCCCATGTGAGAAAATAACTTAGTACATTCTATCCAAGTCACATTAGGATTCCATTGTCCGTACTCTCAAGGATATGAGCAGATTAAGCCTCTTCTCTTTCTCCCCTAATTTCCCCTTTTTTCCTTACATATTGAATCAGTTAATCCCTATCCTCCTATCTATCTGCTACCCTCAAAACTCTCTCCTTCTTTTCTTCTCTTTAGTAGCAAACCCTGAAATGATATTATATAGGCTGTAATGTTATAATGCTGTAATGCCCATGCAGAAATAAATCTGGGAAACATCCCACTGGATGTCAGGGTAAAATCTGAAAATAATACACGACTCATAATGTTAGTCTCCATCACTGGGTATGGTTTGAAGAGCAGACAGGGCCACAGATTCTGATCTAGCTGTTGTACTGGGACCCATGTTTCTTGGTAGGCGATGATCAGCAGTATGGGGATGCAGGAAAAAGTGGTCCAGACCCTGATCCACAGAGGTGACTGGTGCCATTAAACCTAATCATATAGGTAGATACCAGTGCTCAGATCCTGTTACCATATTTACATGCCTATTGACTGGGGCCAGAAAAATGGGAAAATTGATGGGAAGTGCAGAAAAGAATGCTATTTCAATGGTTCCCATGAGTTTCTGGCTTTGATAAACTAACCCATTAGTAACACATTCTTTGCATTAGTTTTAGTCAAGCCATTTGATAAAACCCTCTTTATTTCATCTGTTCATTTATTAAGACTATATATTTTTTTTCATACAAATCAGAAGAAGAAGAGAAAAATATTCATCCAAGAGAGAACATCCTACTGCAGTAGGTAAAAGAGTCAAACCAGCTCCAGCAGAGAATGGCTAAGCAAAAGATCACAAGCCCATGAATTTAACAGCTGTCTCGGCATAAAAAGGGCATCTCTTCCCACAAGGAGCTTGGAGCAATTAACATTAAGATTAGACAACAGATGTTTGACCGTTCAGAAAGACTTGCAACTATTGGTTCTTTGCATTATTATTTTTTAGATCTGGTTTATCCCTAGAAATCCATTTTAAGTTTGTCTTGGATTTTGGATATCTTGAAATCTTTGGATATACTGAAATCTTACTCCTGTTTACAAAGCTAGAATTCATTTATATAGTTCTATCAAGGGTCTCCTTTAAAATTTGTGTTAGTTATTTGCCATCACTTTATCCATGTACATATTCCCTTATCTTTCATGGATTCCCTTTAAACCATGTTATGTTGCTCACAGGAGTAGACTTTTCACTTGAGCAGTTATCAGCATAAGTAACCTGTCTGCTTAGCATCTCAGCTATAGCCATCTACATATGCCTATAATATGGCAAAGATGAGCAAGCAAACAAGTGAAAACAGGAATTGGTGCCTGAATAGTACCTGTCATGGGATAATCAAGTTAGAATAAGCCTTGCTGCAAATGGGCTTAGACAGAGCAAAAAAGATGGGCAAAACCAGTTTGAGCAGACACGTTCTTATAGAAAATTATACTAAAAAAACTGGTATTTTCCCCCAAAGAGACCTCAGCATTTTTAGACATATCAGGTAAGAAAAACTTCTAATTATTTATCACCCTTTTGATATCTAAGTACATTGAAAAACAAAACAAAACTATAGAAGCTTCTCTAACCTGATTAAAAGGGAAAAGGGATTAGGGGTTACAGAAATCTCAGCAATTGAATACTTCTACTTTCAGAATCCAATTTAACTCTGAGTTCACTAGAGTGCAGCTTTCCTAATTTTCTTCATGCACCTGAGAGATAGCTTCTATTTATTATTATTACTACTATTATTATTTATGGCCAAAAGCTCAAATAACAAAATAAAGATATAATTTTAAAAATTGGCATAAAATAGTTTAACAAGTAATATAAATGGATAAACATGACAAAAACACTTAAAACTCAAACTTGTTAATTTATTAATAACTATTATGTTTTTATAGCCATAGTTAAAATTTGGCTGTCACTACTGTAATTTTAGGATTTTTATCTGAGAGTAAAATTTTAACACATTTGGAAATATCTTTTTCTGGTCTTAATTTTAAAAGAGGCCAGATAATATCCTGCTGAAAACTCTTGCAAAACTCACAATGCAGTAAATATGATCCACAGTTTCAAGGTCCATACCATTACAGGGACAATATCTTTGAGAGATGGGAGTCTTTTGAAATCTACCAGATAAAATATTGATGGCAATGCATTTAATCTGCCTTTTGAAAAGGCTATTCTATATTTACTTAGCTGTCAACTGCTAAGGTGTAGAGAGAGCTGAAAATAATAATTGTAATTTATTTCAAAGATCAGGAGCAAACACAGAATTCCTATACTGTGTTATCCCATAATCTTTAAATAAAACACTGATATATTCCTGGAAAGCAAATAATCAGGGTCAATAACAGTCTGACCAATCTTTTGAGTCACCTGCTTAAACCACATATTTACCTAAGAATCATATGGAATTTCTAGAGATAGTTATCTATTTTTCAGATAATGGAAGAATTTGCAGAAAGAAGAAATTATCACTAACACTGAATACTTCAGTAAAAATATGTTCTTAGTATTCTACATACTGTATAAATGTTTCTAGTTATAACTACATAACAGTATAAAATATCATTTTCTGAATACCATAGAAACAATTTTAACTGAAAAAAATGAGATAAGATAAAATAAAATGCATTACATGAAAGATGTAGAATTATCTTGTAATCATCAAGTGAAAATGAGTCAGAAGTGTGACAACACAAATAAGACAAATGTAATTTTAGGCTGCATCAATTAAAGCAGTTTCCAAATCACAGGAAGTAACAGTTCCACTATATTTTGTTTTGCTCAGACAACACCTTGACAACAATTGTGTTCAATGCTGGGCACCACACTTTAAGCAGATTTCACAGAAACTGGAAAAGGACAAAGAAGGATAAGGATAGTCTGGAGACTATAAATTAAGTCATATGAAATGAGATTGAAGGATCTGGAAATATTTAGCCTTGAGAAGAGAAGACTTCAGAGGACATACTGTGCCTGAAAGTACCACATAGAAAAAAGATTATTCCAGAGTGTGGAACACAAAATAATGGACTTAAGTAACAGGAAGGCAGATCCAGTTAAGAAACATTTTCTAATGGTAAAAGCAATTCAACAGAAGAACCAGTTAAAAGAGGGGGGGGGGGCTTCCCTTTGCTGGTTGTGTTCAGGTAGAGGCTGGAAAGACATCTGTTGAGGATGTTTTCAACTGGATTCCTACTTGGAGCTCGGACATGACTCAATGGTCTCTTCCAACTCTATGACTCTACAAATATGGAATCATCATCATCACCATCATCACAAATTAGTATTTCTTGACTTTCCAGTGAGGCCATGGTGAGCTGAATGTCCTTGAAGGAGTGATGGTGTTGCAGCAGAGATTGGTGACCAGAATGCAAATTCTGGCTGATTTTAATCTCTCCAGAAAAAGGAGAGATTGTGAGATTGCCCACATGCACTCTGGACAGCTGCCCCTCATGCATAGACTGCAGAAACTGAGGTTTTTGAGGTTGGCTTGTGAGTGGAGTACCTGGGAATCAAGGGAGTTCCATCAAGCTTGCAGCCGTTAACGTAACCTGTATGGACAAAAAGCTCAGTTGACCTCATTTCTTAATCACTTTTGGAATTGCTTTTTAATTGCTTTTCAACTATTAAGAACCTTTGTACTGGCAAGTTTTATAAACTTCACCCAGTTTTACAATATTCATCCAAGGATTGAAGTCTCCTTCAATCTGTGGAGAAAAAAGATTTAAGTCCAAGATTAAGGACTTTAAATTTTGGGGGGGGGGGGGGGGGGGGGATAAACAGCAAAAGGATGATTAGAATTTTGATTTTAGTAAGTTATAAATGGATTAAGGGTCCAAAGGGATTTGAAATAATGTTGAAATTAATTATAAGAAACCTTCCAGTGAGAAAATGCTGCTGTTTAGAAAAAAAAAACTTGATAAGATGGGATTTTGAAGGTTGGACACTAGAGGGTACCAGAAAGAACTAAAGATTATAATTAAAGGAAAAGAACACTTCAATTCAACTCACTAATACAGAATGGAGCAAAATAGTTTAACTTTGCATGAATTCAATGATATTTTGGAACAATGGACTTAGAAGTTAATCTTAAGATTCTCTGCTATCATGGACAAACTGGATTTAAAACAGATTATAGAAGAGGAACAAGTTTTACTGGACAAGACTAAGACTGAGGCTGTTCGAATGTGGATTTAAAAATGACAAATTATACAAATGATATGGAAAAAGATGTTACACTGGATATACAAATGAAACTGGCTGATGTCTTAATAAACAAAAGGGATATACAAATAACAAACAAGAGGAGTGACTTGGATAATTTTTTTTATTTTGGGTTTACAAAAGAGACTTGTTAAAGTTTTGAAGGATTTTCTGAGAAGAGACAAAGAAAAAATGAAAAGAAATCAAGTTCTGGAACATTATTTAAAGGGATTAAAGATCAAGATTGTTAAAATCAAAGGGAAGGAATATAAAGTTGGTTTATTTGATCAAGGTTAATATACATATGTTGCTTTTGGTAATCCTTAATGGATTTTTGCTGACCAGGACCAAATGACGAGGCTTTAAAGATTTGGAAGAGATTTTTTGTTGCATTTTTAGAGAAAGTGATAAGTTACTGTGTTAAAGGGAAGGAATATAAAGTTGGTTTAATTGATTAAGGTTTAAATATACGTGTTGTTTTCTGCTAATCCTTAATGGACTTTTGCTGCCTAAGACTGAATGATGCAGCTTTAAGAATTTGTTTATAGATAAGAGAGGAGATATGGGACGAAGAGATCTTTTGTTGTAATCTCAGAGGGGGTGATAAGTCACTGAAATTGTACTTGTTATGATGAACATTTTAAAAAATGTATTCATTATCTTTTTCTTTACTATATTCTTATTTTTCTTTTTAATTTTTCTTTATATTTTCTTTTCTGCACTTGCTATCCCCCTTTTTTCACTCTTTTTTAGCTTATATTAGTCTTTTACCTTTGTAACTGCAAACTTTAATAAAATTATTATTGAAAAAAACAAATTCGTATTTCCCATAACCAACAAAATTTCCTGCCCCAATAATATTAAGAATATCCCACAACTTTTCTTCTAACACTGACTCTGTTCCTCTTTTCCAGTATTGGCAAATGTGAAAACTGAGAAGAAAAACTAGAATAAAGTAAATATTGCCAGAAGCACTACTATATGAATTGCATCTTTCCTTAAAAACAAACAAACAGGTGCATTAATTTATAAATGGTTAAGTTCCACTAGATAAATTTCTGGCCATTATACTGAGTAGACTGTCTGCACATCACTTATATTTCCTTCCCTGTTTTCTTTCTGCATGAAAAGCTTCCACACATGTAACAGAATTTTCTTTGCGGAACAGGTAGCTTGGAGTTAGAATGATAAAGAGATCACCACAGAAAATTCTGTATAGTCTGAAATCACAGATAAAAATGGAAATTGCAACAAAACATTGCAGTGTGGAGTGTTCCTGTTCAGGGTTCCAATCAACCATGATTTCCATTAGGATATTTCATTTCCTCATTGTTTTCAACAGATACTGAGCATCCTCTTGGGCTACATTAAAGGTTGTTTCATCCTCTTACGTTTCCCCCCCTCCCCACAATTTCTTTTCTGCTAGCTTTGGTTTTTTTCCAGGTCTGTTGACATTCCTTCTTGCCCACAGATGGTGTCACTTTGGGTGCATAAGAATTGGCAACTGGCGCACAGATAAGGAGTTTGTTGTCAGTATATCAAATCCTTTCCAAAGGTGAGCTTCCCTCTCTGGCAAACACTCACTTGGGCCCCCCAGTGGTAAGACAGCATAGGCATCAAGCCTCCTCCTGGGCTGTGGCAGTTGAGGGTGGGTAGGAGAAAGAGAGGAGCATATTCACATGGTTGCATATTCATATGACCTTTGTACAATGCCATCTGGTGTGCCAGTTGTGCCCTTTCCTAGATTGGGGGCCCTTCAGACAATCACTCATGCCTTAGTCACCTCACAGCTTGACTACTGCAGTGCTCTCTATTTGGGGCTCCCTTTGAGGACCACCTGGAATGCAGTGGCACGAGCTGTGATGGGCATGACTTGGTATGCCTATGTAACACCTCTGCTTCACAAGCTGCATTGGTTGCTGGTTTGCTTCTGGATACAATTCAAGGGGCTGGTTGTTAGCTATTAAACCCTACATGGCATAGGGGCTTGGTTACTTGAGGGACCACCTGTCTCCCTTGTCATCTGCCCAGCCAATTCAATCTTGCAGGGTTGGCATGCTCCGGGTTCCTTTGATTAAACAATCTCATCTCTCAGGACCCTGGAAGCGTGCCTTCTCTGTAGCAGCGCCTGACCTCTGGAATGAGGTTCCCACCAAGATGGCCTCTACTCTGCTGTTGTTTACAAGAGCTGTGAAGACCTGGCTCTTCACCCAGGCCTTTGATGAGGGAGATTAAGATCCCTCACTTCATTGTGCCTGCCATCTTTTACCTTTATTTTTCACTGATTTTATTGAAATTTCTTTGATTGTTGTGAGCCGCCCAGGATCACTGAGAGTCCAGCGGCATTCAAGTATTATTAATTAATTAATATTATTATTATTATTATTATTATTATTATTATTATTATTATTCCCCACTGCTGCTCCAGCAACAGGCATAAGCCCTGTGAGTTGTTCAAGAGAGGAAGGAGAGAGTGGCCAGAAGTGCTGGAAAAGCAACCAAGTCCTGAAGGTTCCATTTTCATTTCCATTCCTGCTCAAAGAAGGAAAGGGGGGGCTGCTGCTGCTGCTGCTGCTGCTGCTGCTGCTGCTGCTGCTGCTGACTGAGATAACAGCTAACCAAGGAGCAGCAGTGGCTCCTCCCTCCCTCCACACGATATCTTTCACTAGAACTCCTGTGCAACCAGATTTCTTAAAGGGGTCCGGCATTTACAGAAATGCTGATTCTGATAATGTGGCTTGTTAGCAGTAGAGGTAGAGAAATCATCTGCAAGGGTAATTTCACACAAGATAATGCCTCATTAAATATAACCTAAATATGATTTTAGTTAAGAACCAAAAAGCGTTTCTTACCTAATTGCTGTCATCTTTTAGAGCCACCAAAGATTCTGTCAGTTCAGGAGCTGTGACACTAAGTGCTAAAAACTTACTTCTAGTTCTCATCACCATTATAAATCTTCCCAATCTAATCCATTCTGGTCTGAGTTAGGCGATTATCATGTCAAGCTGGGAACATGAGCCTGAAGCAGTGCATCAGCTTTGAAATACCCCAAAGCAGATTATGATGCTCAGAACATTAAAAAAAGCAAGAAGTCCTGCGCATTTACATGAACAAAACATATCTGCTTTTGAACTGGAGCACAGAACAATCTGACCAAATGTTCTACTGTATATACAAAAATACCACTTCGATGTGCAACAGTGAACTATCTCTTCTCCCCAAGTGAGTTCTGTGATCAAGTGGAGACCTGAACCTTTCTTTTTTAATGAAAAGACTGTGGAGTCCTTGGGGTTTTCTGAGCTTGGTTGTTTTCTTGCAAACGTTTCATTACCCGACTAGGTAACATCTTCAGTGCTAGAATGGGATGGGGTTTGCTCTCTGTTTATATATTGTGGCATGCCCTGCCAGAGTTGGTGGGTTGTGGGTTTTGTTTTGGTCTACTTTTTCCTCTGGAAGTTCCTTGATTAAGGTGTTGTTTAGTGCTTGTATGTCTGGTGGTAATCTTGGTGTTAATCTCTGCTTATCTGGGTGATGATTGCTAGTGAGGAGATGTTCTGATCTTTGGTTTTCCTTTCTATTGTCTCTTTTGAATAGTGCGTACATGCTGTTTATCTCTATGTGCTTATTGATGGCTGCCTTGTCTGAATACCAAGCTTCTAAGAATTCCCCTGCATTTTTGGATTTAGCTTGGTCTAAGATGCTGACAGTTTCCCAGCTGAAACTATGGTTAAGTCTGTCCACAATATATAAACAGAGCAAACCCCATTCCATTCTAGCACTGAAGATGTTACCTAGCCAGGTAATGAAACATTTGCAAGAAAACAACCAAGCTCAGAGAACCCCAAGGACTCCACAGTTCAACCCTGAGCTACACATATTCGCTTTTAATGAAAAGAATCTCAAAAATGAAACTAGACAGAGCAGGAAGTTTGAAGGCATGAAAGAACATGTTGATGGGCACCCCCTGCATGCTACATAGACAACCCAGGATTTAGGAGCAGAAGAAGCTACCTTGTACAAAATCAGACCATTGATCCATCCAGCTCAGTAGGGCCTACATAGATTTGTTAGGATTCCCAAGGTTTTAAGATACTTTTTTTCCCCTGAGCCCTATGTGAAAATACTAAGGAGTGGTTGTGAGAACTTCTGTATGCAATGCATGAGCTTAACCACTGAGTAAAATGAAAAGCACACACAATCTTCCTTTCAAATGTTGTGAACTGGGGACAAATTAGTTTCTCTTGTGTTCTGCTCTCTCCCTATCTCCTGCCCAAAGGTGGTTTTATTTGAGTCATGTGCAATAGTCCTACCTTTTTCTCAAGATGTTTGGGGGCTGTTCATGTGAAACTGTATTCCATTTGCAACCTTTCCCTGTTTTCCTGATACTGCTTCTTTATCAGGGATAATCTATGAAGGAGAGAAAGATGAAACAGCTGCACATTGCTTTTTGAATGGCAGCTGGGCAAGTAGCAGAAGAGAGAGAGGCTTCTTGTATTTGCACACCAATGCTCCATTTCTCCTGCTCCTCTCTGAAAATGGCATGTCAGCTCACTGTCATTTGTACGGGCATGTTTAAAATCCGTTCTTCCTTCAAAGAGTTCAGAGTGGTTTATATCATGTGAAAGGTTTACCATACACTTAAAAAGAAGAAGGCATTTGCTTTGAAGTAAGATTAAATAATAGCTTTGCAATTTTGACTAATTAACAGGACTAAAAAGACTGCTTGAAGTTGGTCAAACCTGCTGGCTCGGTCTACCTAAAGTATATCTTCTTTTGTTAGGCACATTCCTAACTAAATAGCCACTAGATCTTCTCACAATACATAGGAAATAGCTGGATATTATTGAAGATATTCTTGGAGATGGATGTCTGTGTGCTTAGAAATCTACTGTTAACTTTGACGGGGCAGTTTTTCATCTGGTCTCCTACTGCCCCCCAATACAAGATTTCCTTAAAAAGAACCAGGTTGTTGTTGTTAAGTATAGTACATGATGGTTGAAGTACATGAAGGTTTCTTACAACAGTACAATGTTCTTGATGGAGAAGCTTACCTTCACTCTTCCTCTGGTGCTTCATGGAATGATACAGTGATCACAAAAATATCACTCCCCAGTTTGATTTTGTTCTCTTTTCTGTTTTCTCAAGCACAACAAATGAACAATGTTTGTCTTACAGAACTACCATGTTCATAAAGCCAAGCAGATTATTACCTTATTAAAACATGATGCAAGCATCAGCATAAAATAGAATTAATGTAAGATTATCCTTTGGTGTACAAAGCAGAATTTCGTCCCAGAGCAATAAGGGTTTCCATCCTCCCCTCCAAACTCCTTTTTAAATTACTTGGGCAAAGATGGGCCAGTGCTATTAATCTCTATAAAAGCTTCAGTTGAATGGTCTAGTTCTATGATTTTAATAAATGCAGTCTCCATTCCATCTATTGTTCTCGCTCATAACATTTGGTCTTCTTTTAAATTAAAAAAAAAAAAAGGAAGTCTGTTGGAGATAAGGCTGAGTTTTCCCCCCCAAACATTAGTATATATCATAGCAAAGAAAATCCTCCCCTCTTGTTGAAAAGTAGCATCTCCCCCCTTATTTCTGTGCTGTCCAGGGTGTATAAAACCATTATACAAAATGGTTTTGTCACCCATTCCCATAGAGGGCAATCAGGTGACACCAGTGACTTGGGAAAAGGGCAGAGGCAGATTAGGCTTTGGCAATGTGGACAGCAAATTCCATGCTGATTTTGTTTGCTTCTGACCCAAGGATGGATGAAGAGCACCAGTTCAGCAGTGGAAAAAAGCCCTGTGTTTCCTGGTGGAAATAAGAAAACTCTTTTCAGGAAATGAAATTAAGGTCAGACACATCTCATTGTTCTGCCCAGTTTAGGTACCTTTATTCTGGTATCTGGCTGGGAAAGAAGATTTTCCAATGTTTCTAGTAGCTCTTTGAATGTTTGAAGTCTGTGGAGCTACCAGAACATTTTGTTCTTCACAGTCTTTGGCTAGAAAGATAGCAAATAAAAAGAAGCAATCAGACTGCATAATGACATCTTTTCAAAAGAGGTGAGGTTAATCAGCTCTCCTTCTCCTCAAGAACAAGCGACTTTGCATTAAATGCTATCATCTCCTGTCTTCTTTCTGCCCCCACTTCCCTCCCCGCAGTATTTTGCAGGTTCATCTGTTCATACATTTGATAGTAGAAGGTTGGATTTTTTAAAAAATGTTATAAAAAATTCTGAGAATTTTGGTAAGCAGCTTAATCATTATGGAAAACCTCTAGTTTTTGGTTCAAAGTGTTGGTAAATTGAATCCATGCTGAAGGCCTGAACAGACAGAATTCATGTTTTCTTTCTCCCCCACTCCCACAAGTGTCTCCTGTTTAATGTCTTTTTTACAACAGCATAACTGATGAAAATTAATCAGAGGTATTATCATTCAAAGGTTGTTAGGAAGGTGATTTCAGTTGCTAGATTTTTTTTTTTTTAATTTGCTGGCTGGATCTGTGATATCAGAGACACCATTTTGCTTAAATTAAAAAAAAAAGTAACTCTCCAGCTCTCCTGACCATGATTTGGCAGTAAATCACAGATCTCCTGACCCTTCACAGTCTAGCTCAACTCCTTGGCCAGATTTCGGGAAAGGCATGGCTAGAGCAGAATCTTAACTGTAAAAAAGAATGAAGTCATACTGAACAGCTGACTATCTATTGCCAATGAGAAGATGTAAATAACTTTTATAGCCTTGGGTGTAACCTCTGGGCATCTTTCTCCTGACTTTCTGAATGTATGAATACTTGGTGGTCTTGAAGACAAACATTTTACATAACAGCTATATCTGGCTGGGAACCCTCATTTTTACCTTGTATCTTATAGCAACAATCAATCAGGCTAGCCTCGAATTTCCTCCACGTTTTATAAAAAGGAAGATTGTAGGAGGAAGAATAACAGCAGCAGCAAACAAGACCTGCTAACATCATTTAGTAGGGAAAGCCAGATGACTTCTCACCAACCATCCTCTCTGCAATAAACCCTGAACATGGGCTCAAACTCAAGAGCTTATTTAAACAGGTTGTAGGTAGCCAGGTTAGATATGCTGACTGCACTGATTTAATCTGAAATTCTGTATTTAACTTCTTCTGTTTTTCTGTATTACCCTGCCCTCAATATACTTTTTATACAGTATTTTTATCAATAACTTTACTTACCTCTACCCTGGAGATTTTGATTCATTGCTTTAATAACAGAATTTATCAAGAAAATTCTGCCAACGGATAGCTACTACTTATATATCAGGAATGA
Organism: Liasis olivaceus; assembly: GCA_030867105.1. NCBI lineage: Eukaryota > Metazoa > Chordata > Lepidosauria > Squamata > Pythonidae > Liasis > Liasis olivaceus. Next base: position 27,018,042 of record CM061355.1, on the reverse strand, counting down.
CAGTTTGTTTAGTTCATTATTTCTGGGTTTGGGGCTGTACCAAAGTGTCATTTTTTAAAAAAAATTCTTACAGGTAAAATTAAGGGAGAACTCCCTGATGCAATGGTAGAGAACTCACTGGCTACTGGGTGTCACAGATTCTGCCTGTGCCAGCCTATTGTTTTTTTTTTTTTTAATATTTTTTAATTCTACCTTTATTATTTTTATAAATAACTCAAGGCAGCGAACATGCCTAATACTCCTTCCTATTTTCCCCACAACAACAACCCTGTGAGGTGAGTTGGGCTGTCAGAATGGCCCAAAGTCACCTGGATGCTTTCATGCCTAAGGTAGGACTAGAACTCACAATCTCCTGCTTTCCAGCCTGGTACCTTAACCACTAGACCAAACTGACTCTATCCCTGTTTTTTATCATTTACCAGGGAACCCTGAAAAAAGGGGTTTGCCAGGCAGGTTTAAATTCTGCACTCTCTGTTGTTCAAAGCAATATGTATAGCCAGCCAATCAGTGCTCTGCACAGCCTTATTCTGTTAAAGGGGAGGTGGCTATGTGACAGAGAGATTCCTCCTTTACACTATATTTCTTCCCTATCATCCTCTCAAAATAATGTGCTTAAGTCAGCACAGATGTCATTGCCAAAGGCCCAAAGGGATAAATACTAGGCACAGGATGGAAGGTGGCATAGAGCAAATAGGTGGGGAGTCCATTTGCATTTAAGACAATTCAGGAGGAAAAAGACAATAGATGAGACTGTGCTTTTTCAAAATTCAGCCAGATGAAGGAGCATACATAGAATAAACTGTGATTTTTAAAATGCCCTCAAAACCCTCCTATTCAGTTGGGTGTCATAAGATTAAAGAAAAAAAAACCCTTCTACAACATTCTTAAAACAAGCATTGCTCTTTTTAAAATAACTAAATAAATAAATTGGGACATTCTGTCCCCCAGTATAGTTATACTTCCTTTTATCTGTTCAACTCCATGTCCCAAAATCTGGATTCCTCTTGTTTGCTCCACAGAGTTAGACCTCAGATCTTCATTTTGTAAGCATTCCTTTTGCTGTTGCCTGTCCTCTGGAGCTGAGATCCTACATTTCCTCCCCCATTTTTTCTTTCTGCACAAGGGTTCCTGTCAGAACCAGCAGGTAATGATTTCTACTTAGCATCAAACAGGGAGTTTTGGAAGTTGCAAGAATGTTTGATCAGTCACAAATTATCCAGCTTTGGAATTTGTTCATGCATTTATAAAGTCTCAGCAAATGGCAGCACCTGTCTAACATTCTGGCATGTTTTGGAAGCTAAGCAGGTTCAGGACTGTAGGTTAGACGGAGAAGTCCAAACCTGAAATTATTTGATTTTTACTTTTGAGTTTTCCTCTGATATTTCCAGGAATGTAGCAATGTTTTGCTCAACTACAACTAATATTATGTTATTAGAAGGCTCTGGGTTTGATTCTTTTATCTTTATTTTTCTTTCCCTTCCCCTCCCAAGCTTCCAGGAATTCCCTACTGTTTTTGGATTTGGCTTGGTCTAGGATGCATACAGTTTCCCAGTTGAAACTATGGTTGAGTCTGTCCATGTGTTGTGAGATTAAGGAGTTTTCATCATGTCTTCTGACTGCTGGTTGGTATTCATGGATGTGCTCTGCTAGCCTTCTGCCTGTCTGTCCTACATAGTGGCTGTTACAGTCCTTACATTGTATGTTGTAGATGACTCTTCTTCCTTCTTGGGCTACTGGGTCTTTGGTCTACTTAAGATGTTTTGGAGGGCTTTGGTTGTTTTGTATGCTACGGTGATGCTGTGTGGTTGTAATAGTCTGTTGGTTGTTTCTGAGATGTTTCTGATGTATGGCAGTGTTATCCTTTTCATAGCTTGTGTTGGTTGTGCTATAGTGGGTTGAGTGGTCAGACCCTTTTTGATGAAGTTGCATGGATATCCATTTTGTTGGAAGATGTTGTATAGGCAGTCTATTTCCTTATTCTGGTGTTCTGGACTGCTGTACAAAATCCATAAAGGCTAGGAATTCCTGGAAGCTTGGCATTCAGACAAAGCAGCCATCAATTGACACATAGAGATAACTGTGGAGTCCTCAGGGTTCTCCGAGCTTGGTGGCTTTCTTGCAAATGTTTTGTTACCCAGCTGGATAACAAAACGTTTGCAAGGAAACCACCAAGCTCAGAAAACCTCAAGGGCTCCACAGTTCAACCCTGAGCTACACATATTCTCTTCTACTGGTACATAGAGATAAACCACATTTACACACCATTCAAAAGAGATAAAAAAGCTAAGAAGGAAACAAAAAGATCACAGCGCATCCCCTCCAGCAGCCTACACCCAGATAAGCAGGGATTAACACTAGGCAAACCGTCAAACAGAAAACAATACCCTTATCAAGGAACTACCAAGGAGAAAACTACTCCCCCAGCAACACTGGCAGGGCAAGCTACTTATACTCACTACACTGATAATGTTACCTAGTCGAGTAATGAAATGTCTGCAAGCAAGCAATCAAGTTCAGAGAGCACCAAGGATTCCACTAGTCATAGCTCCTTACCTAAGATTCTGGCAGCACAGAACAATTCTTATCACGTCATATATTGATAATTGAGGCCATATGGAATCCCTGCTGTTTCCTCCCAATATGGCATTAGCCCTTGGAACAGGACAGTTCTGGCAAGGCTTCATTATATCACCAGCTCCTTCCCAATTGCCCAAACAGGCAATAGTAATGCAGACTGGTACTGCAGTCAATCAGAACAAGGAAAGCATGTTCTGCTGTTACCAGCGCAACAGTTCTTCACCTCCATCTCTCTCTCTCTCTCTCTCAATTTATATGGCTACCCAGTTCATCATTGTGAATCTGGGCAGTGAACAACAATGAAAAATGGCAACCTAACAACAGCATAACAATAAATACATAATTGGAAATACTAGGATAAAACTATAAACAAACATCAAAATCCAGCATCAATATAACCATCTCAGAGACTCTGCCATACAGTACCTTCTGACCACCATGCCCTGTGATGTAGCCACATCTTGAATGCCTTACAAAAGGCCAAAAGGGTTGGAGCTACTTTCATGTGTGTGGGGGGGGGGGGGAGATGGTGTTCCAAAGGACAGGCATCAAATCAAAAAGTCTCTCTTCCTGGGTGTCATCTAATGGATGGCACCCAGAGGATGCCTTGCCTTCCAGATCTGATGGGACAGGTAGACCCAAGCAATCCAAAAGAAACGTGGAGCTGTTCAGATCGAAACTGATCATCTCTTGCCCCATTGCTGACAGGCTTACTTGTACTGAACCTGCTAGGTGAGCTGTGTGAACCCAGCTTCTGAGTGATAGATTTTAAGCTTGAGATTGAGAATCAACTATACATATCACCTGAAGTGGTGTTTTCATAGAATCATGAATTTGGAACCGATACCAGCAACACTTGGATTAATTTAATTAAAATGGGCTATAATTCTGTACTTTAAAAAATCTCAGCCATCTATTCCTTTCTATGGGAATAAGGGGTGCATATCTTGTGGGGTAAGCTTAGAATATATTGCTACCAGAGGCAAATAATAAAATGGTCCCTCTCTTCCATTCCATGTAGAAAAGCTGATTGGTCTAGTAGCTGAACCTTTTTTTCAACACTGATAGTGGAACAGCATCTTTCATGGTACCTGAAAGCCACGTACAATCTCCCTCTTCTAGTACAATGCTGTTGCCTAACAAAATCTGCCACTGAGGCAACTATTTCACTTTGCCTAATGGTAGGACCAACCCTACTTTATTAGAAATTGCAAAGTCATTTGCTTAATTTGCTATGGATAAATGTATTATTTCAAGCTAATACCATTTCTTCCACAAATTAAAATGTTAGCTGATATTGTTTGCAGGAGGGTCAGTGTGTGTACATACTTGTATGTGTGGGGGTATGTTGTAGGGAAGTTTGGAATGCTTTTCATCCCAAATTCTGTGTTTATATTTAAGACCAAAGAAGTGGTTCAGTTTTTGGAAGTGTATTTGTATTAATATTTCTAAATTCAGTGCATATTAGATTCATACAAAAAGATGAGTAAACATTTCATTCTCCAGGAAAAATGACAACCACAACACTTGCTGAGAAAGCTACACCCTCCTTACAGAAGCCCACAGCAAATCTAATCAAGCTTATGACAAGCTATTTTGGAGACATGTCAAACCAGCGGTTCTGCGATAGTTTATTGGAACATACATTGTGGTATGGAGAAATTCAGGAACCTGAAGTATTGGATTGAAAAGTGGGCCATCTCAAGTCTAAACAGTTGCAGTCAATATTCTTTCTGCTATATGTGAGAAATATCTATGAAAGGGGCTCTGCAAGACTATGATTTTAAAAAGATCAAGGAAGTGGATGACTATGTCTTTCTCCTAGCTTTAATCTGTCCTATAATGCTACTGACTTTTTTTTTTTTTTAATAAAGACTAGGATGTCTCCTCACCTGAACTGGATTGGTAACAATAAAATTGAAGAATCTAGTAGGTTTACTGGAGAAATAGTGAGGAAATGTACAGCAGGAAAAAAAAAACCCACTAGATATTTTTTACCTCCTATCTTTAAGAGTGATAACACTGCTTTTCTCTGAAACTTATATCAGGAAACCAGAATCCCAGACATTTCTTAAATTTGTCTGAATCTCCTGTGTATCCCCCAACACTTCTTCCACACTCCTAGGCATCTTCTTGTCATTTGACCATCCAACCCAACCCTTCTTATCCATCACAGGGCATTTTGCCTCCTAGTAATGGGACAAAAAAAGTACTTCTTTTTTGTGCTCCAAAGGTATCTGGATTTTGTAATTCCTGCCATACTGTCAGAAGCTCCTTTGATTTCCTTTCCCTGCAGGATTAGTTTAGAAAAAAAAGATGACTGATTTTAATGGCCTATTCTAGAATGAAGAAAAGATGACACATGTGTTTACAGTGTAAACATGCTGCGTACAGCAAAGCTATGCATAGGCCACCTGAAATTTCAAGGCTTGCTGTGAATTTGATGCCATTAGCATCTAGTGATTAACATCTGGAATGATGGCTTTTTATTTCTATGAATTTCTCTCTCCAAAAATGGCTGTTCAGGTGTGTATAGGTAGTCCCTGAGTTAAGAATGCCTGGGTTACAGACAACCCATAGTTAAGAATGGAGCCTACTGTAGCAAAATTCGAGTTACATACACAATGATCCAACTTAAATACACAATGTTTTGAGTTCATTACACAATACTACTTATACAGTATCATACAATAATACTGTTCTGGCTTAGATACAAACTTAAGGACAGATCTTGGGAACAGAACCTGTTTTTAAACTGGGGACTACCTGTAGTCACATATCACAGTTCCATGTTTCTACTGGCAAATGGCAATTAATATTTCCAGACAGTGGACACATTATATGTTTAGCATTTCAGTTTTGTTGATGTCCTTGGTGTGTTTCCATATTTTTGTTTACTGTAGTCAGTACAATCTATATTTATTATATTATATTAATTATACTATAGATTATTTTCTAATAAAACAATATATTAAATACAAAATGGGAACTGAAATGGATTTTGATGCTGGCTGATGCTGGCTTTATTCACATGCTCCAGGGTTGGCAGACATGTTACCAATTTAAAAGTGCTAAAGGAATTCTGGAAAAAGACCAGGGTTTATCAGTGTGCATGTAAGGTTCAATTTGTGCATATCCTGGGGAAGAGTTATTCAATTATACTGCTGGTGACAGCAACAATCTCTCTAACCATGGCATGAACATGCCCAAGTAACTACTTTTGTGTGTTATGTCCTCGTAACATTGCCTTTGTATCATTCTCCACCCAGAACTTAAAATTGTCCTTAGCAGTTCCAGATTAAACTTGTGTTTTCCCTCTTCCCCTAAAGTACTTTTGGACACAGATGCAATCTGGCATGCTTCACAGATAATGAATGCAGTTCATTCATTGACATAATGAATGCAGTGATGCAGCTATGGGTTGGGATCTGTCCAGTTCCTACTGGTCAGTTTAGGCTGTGGTAGGCTTACTCTGCCTTTCTCTCTCCCCTTATTGCAGGGAACTGTCATCAATGCCCATTTTGGCTTGGGCTGCAGGAAAAAGTAAACACGTGGCTTCCACAGAGGTATCTGCCCATGAAACACCTGACTGTTGATCCCTATATCATGTGTCAGAACTTATGCAGGCCCCTAATAAACATGGGTTTACAGCTGTTTTGAAAGAGCACTAGACCTGGGTTAAAAAAACAAAACAAAACATGATTGGTGCTCTCTGCTGCACAGAAAGTCAATTTAAACTGGGAAAGAGTGCCAAATTCTGCTAGCTATGGGTTGCTAGTTCTGTTCTCGTTGGGTACATTACAGGTTTACCATTGTTTCTGCTGACAGGTGAGATTTTTATTTATTTTTTTTGCAATTTTTGGGGTAGGGGTTGTGCTATTTGCTCCACTCCATTTTGGTTTAGGTGAGACTAGGAGTTGCTGACCATGAAATCAGAACTGGACTACTTGGTTACTTGCTGTCAGAACTTCCATTTTTTTTGCAGCACCACTTGGGGAAAGAACAACTATTGTTGTTGTCATGTTTCACACAAACATGCTGACTTCATTTACCAAGGGTTTACTGGCAAATAGCAAGCAGTCCTTTGCAAAGGCAGGCCGAGAGGCAGCTGTGCAAGCACATACACACCCTGGAAAGATAAAGGAGAGCAAGATCTTGTCTGAGTTTTCAATCCGGACTCAGATGAAGCGCAGTTCAAAGTGCTAAACACGATCCATGAGTCAAACAGCAAAAACGATAGTCAGCTGGTCTGAACTGAACTGCCAAGCAAAGCAGGAACACAGATGAGAGGTTCCCAGTAAAGGACTGGCTACTCCTGGCTGCTCTTAAACAGGCTAGATGCAGGTGTGGCTCAGCTACAGCCATGGATGCCCTTGTGTCTGAAGGAGCCAAGCAGAGAGCTGCTGACAAGCCCTGGGATTAGGTGCTTTGCCAAGACTGGGCCTCTTGTCATCTGACTCCTGTCCCACAGGCTCCTATTGATTTTCTGCTGAGTCAGCCACTGCTGCCTGCTGATTCCCGAGGCTGGTGACTTGATAGATTAGATCCCTCAAGCTGAAGAGTCCAAGTTCATAACATTATTCCCTGCTTCACTCTGACCTCTGTATAGACTCTGGGAAACAAGAATATATTCAGAAATGGGTAGCAGTTTACCATAACTAAGTTATTTGCAAGAACTACATCAGGATAATTGACTCAAACTGCCGGGAGAGCAATTAAACAAAGTTTCTTGTTTGAGTAGGTAATGTTAAAAAAAATCAGCAGATGCACCTGTAGTGGCTAACAGTGGGTACTTAGTTTGCTTAATACAAACCATGCCCATGAAGAATCTTATTTATATTACAAGCTGGAGGTGAATTTCTTGAAGAAATGGAGCCTGATACATGATCTACATAAACATTAGAGTGACAAAAATATCCCTACTGAAATATTTAATTTGGGTCATAAGGACTAATAGAAAATGTGCCGGCCGGTTTATGTGGCTACTGTGTGAGTTCAGAGTTGTCCTGCACATGTTTTACTGTGTCAAGGGATTCAGACGTGAAGTCAATGAAACATGAGCTGCATTAATGCTAACTGCAGCTTATATCCCAATGAAATTGCAAAAAGGCATCAATCATGGTTGGGGAGCTTGTTTGAACTGTATCACTCTCCAATTACATCAAGAACACAACAGAGTTCCAAAATGTTTGATTGATCTCTAAAAAAAAAATATCAAACCAGGATATGTTATGATGATGATTATTTTTAAATAGTTTCCCTTGTCATGTCAAATCCAAGCTAAAAGGAGAGTGTTATTGCTTACTGCCCTAAGAATCTCCGATCTCATGTCTAAGGCCATTTTCCCATTTACTAACTTATAGCATCTTGTACCATCATCTAGCCATCACTGAGGTGATATAAAGTTTGTTATGTTGGCACAGTGATGGTTGGATAGCTCTAGAAAATGCTCTAAGTCACTAGTAGAGTTTCTAAGCCAGAACAGTATAGCACTTCGCTGAACCTATTAAGTAGAGTTGTGGGAAGGATAAAAGAATCGTGCCAGATTAAAGCGTACATCTTTTCCGAACCAGATTAAGATTCCAGATGTTTAGAGACTGCAACTTTCATAATTCCTAGGTGTATTCAGTGCATCGGAATGTGTCAGATGTGAAACTGTAATATGCAGACTACTATACCTGAACTAGGTAGCTTTGCTTTCAAATTTCTGCTCAGCCATGGAAGAAACTGGATGGTCTTCGATATTCTGGTCATCTTTTCTTCCACTTAACTGAACTCACAGGATTGTTACAAAACTTGAGAATGCTTTTCTCAGTTACAGAGAAGGAAAAGATGCATAGATGGTATGTCACCACTCATAATACTGTGCATTATTACAAAAATACCTGTTCTAATAAATCTCTAGAACAATGAAAGAAAAATCCCATAGCATTTATTTCCATGGAAACGGAAGTTACTCAGGAAATGTACTGTTCAGTATTCAGACTACTGTGGACTTTATGCCATATTTCTTTGCAATAACAATTTAATTGCATACTACAAATATGCAGTGAACATCTACTGACCTTAGTTGGGGAAAGCAAATTATTGTAAATATTAGATGATAGCTGCTGGCAGCTCATTCTTTGTAAAGCTGATTGCTTGCTATTAGTCACAGATGGAGGTGAAAATCCTCTCAATGGGAGATAACCATCAGGAGATGGTCACCTCAAAGGGAAGTTCATCTACAATCTGCACTGGTGCAATCTGAACATTGTAGAAACCTAGAGAATTTAAAGAGCAGCTAGATATCTGTTCAAAATACAGTAGAATGCACAGAGTAATGTATGCAACTATTGGTTTGTGGGGTTTTTTTCCTGGAGTGTTTCTAGCTGGGATCCTAGCTTAAGGGGCTTCATGAAGAGGTAATTAAGTTCTGAAAATTGGCACCAATCTTACATCCATGCTAAAAATTAAAAGGAAAAGCAGGCATCCTCTTGCTTCTTGCCTCATCCTTCTACATGATCATCAAATCAAAGAAATGCTTATTAAATAATTAAATGTCTTTTTTACTGTTGCTCAAAGAAAGAACAATGGAAAAGAAAACTGCAGTAACAATCCCAAACATGCTGATTAACTGCAGAAGTGCAAATGGATGGGCAATTGTGCCATGGAACCAATCAGAAGAGAGGCAACAATGGGTTTATTTCTAGGTGATGTCATGATACTGGGAGATAAGTATTGAACTGACTTGCTTTAAAATTCAGCATATATATCAGAGGACAATTGCCAAGAAAGTCAAACATAGCCACGATAAACTACAAAAGAGGAAACTTCAAAAGAATGAAGGGACTGTTAAAGGAAGCTGAAAGAGCAAATCAAAAGGTCTTTTAGAACATCAGAAAAGATTCAAGTCAATTTCAGAAAGATGCCACTATGGGTAATGGAGTCAATTATGAACAAAAAAGAAATTAGGGAACTCAGAGAATAAACATCTCCTTAAAATACATCCAGAAAAGGAAAGCAACTAGACCACTAGTCAAGAAGAGTGAAACCCAATACGGAAGCCATAGAAAAGCAGAATAATTTACTTGCATTATTTTCACTAATAAAGGTTTAGGGCAGATAGCTGTGCTTGAACATCTTGGCAAGGCATTCTGAAGAGCAGAGGCAAGGACTGATTACAAGCTCTAGGGTCTATTGACAAACTGAAAATTAATAAATACCTGGGCCTGGATGATATCCACACAACAGTTCTTAAAGAATGTAAATGTGATATTGATCTGCCAACAAAGAAGTGTGATAAAGATTGTCTCCTATATTAAAGAACTAGAGAATAGTCAATAGTCACCATAATTTTTTAAGGAATTAGGAGAGGGGCAATCCAGAAAATTGCAGACAAGTTAATTTAAGATCTGTTCTGCAAAAACAGTGAAAGGCATCATTAAAGATAAATTGTTCTGAGACAGATTTCTTAGAAGATTAGACTTTGTCTCACAAACAGTTTAGAGTTATGTGAAATTTCTGGGGAAATCTGCTCATGAGTAGATATGCCTATAGATACCTCCCTTTATGCTGACTGGGCCCCCTAACCTTCATGATTTTTGTGGTTTGAAATTCAGCTCCCACCTCTGCCCTAAATTTTACTCACTACTTTTCCTTTCATATCATGATTTCCTCATTTTAATTGTAGTATGAAAATGTACCACTGGCCATTCTTAAAAGACATGCCCTGATGACATTGCCTTTGCTTCATGCCCAGCCCAGCCCAGCCCAGCACAGAGGCAGTTTAGATTACTCTCTAGCTGTTCCACTTTAAAAATAGTGCTTCCCTTTTCACCCTGTACATGTATGAATGATCTACAACACTTAATTGATAATGTGGTCAATGATGTGTTCAGGAGCTGGGATTTGGCCAGTTTCTAACTGACTACTTTAGGCAGGGGGGGGTACCCCTTTCCCCTCCAGTCACTGGGCACTACCCTCCAAAGCTATTTTATTCTGAACTGCAGGAGAGACAGAACATCTACCTTCTGTAAGGGCATCTCCTCTTGCAATGGCTGACCAGTGAGTTCTGAAGTGCTTAGTAGGTGTTACTTGGGCTTCTTTTTTTAATGATACAAGAATACACGAGTAGTTGTGGATGATTGTGAATGAGTGTATGTATGGAAAGGGTAGGGCGAAAGTGATAGCCTAGTCCCATCTTCCTCCCAACATTCATCAAGGATGTGGCACATGAGCCTGCCATGAAATTGACGAGACAAAGAGAGTAGGAGCAGGCAAAATGATGGAAATTGATAGCTGCCTGGATGGTTTCTGGCTGAGATATTCAATTATTTTATTAAAGCTATCAAATTATAGTGAGTCAGTGCTGTCCTGATGTTAAGAGCTAAGAGCACCAGAGATTAATAGTGTTCTTATATACGGTTACAGATATGAGCATACATATACATATGATTATTGATAAAGAAATGTTTTAGAACTGATAAGGAGTACAGATAGGTGTACACGGGAATCCAGGCATCCCTGTGTCTAAAAAGAGAACATTTTGTAATACAGGATACTTAATTTTTTAGAAGTGTGAATGCCAATCAAGTACACTGTTATTGTAACAGTTTGAATAGGAAGAGTCATAAACATACTCATTATCTGTAATCCTTGAGAATGTTGCAGTTTATGAAGACATACAGCTTCTGAATCAAAGCCATGCATTCATATTGCATACCCTAACTCCTGAGGGATAAATGTCATTAGGGAGGACTCATGGCAAGATGGTTTAGCAATTAAGGCTATTGTAGCTAGATATATTGACTTTTACATTAAACAGGCAAGCAAAAGCAGAGATAACCAGAGGTCATCAATGACCTAAGTATGAGCATGGAGGAGGCATACAAAACAATACAAATTCCTTCTACAAGATTTATCTATTACTTCAGTCAGGATGAACTCTCAGCAAAGTACAGATATAATTTATAATAAAATGTAATTCAATGCAATAATATCAACATGAAAGCATGCAAGCCAGAACTGGGCAAAGCTCCTTCTGGTCTCTATTTGCTTTTTCAGGAGGAGCCATGAGCCCTGAAGAACTCTCAGGTTGCAGGCCTGCTCCCCCTAGAGGAGCACAATCCCACCAAATGTCTTGGAATCAGAAGCCTTCTGAATCAACTATCATTCCATCTTTCATGGGCTGAACCTGAGTCTCTCTCTTGGCAATCTGCCAGGAAAAATTACAGGATACCACCTGCGATCTTGATGAATTCAGTTCATCCAGCTTCCAGCTCAGAGCAAATTCAAGTGATCTGAACATAAAATGCTTGATCAGATGATAATAGCTTACATTAATTGGTTCTTCTGGTTGGCATGCTCTAAAAAGTGCAGCTAGCTGGCATTCCACAATGCAGTAAGAGTAACAAAGTAATTTTACTTCACCCTTTTATCACCACAGAGTAGGCACAAATTGTGCACAGTTCTCCAAAAGGGCAGAAATGGGGTGGGGGTGGGGGTGGGGGAAGGGGAGATAGGTGGAGGGAGTTGAACTGCCTCTGCAGTCATAAGCGCAGGTAGGCTGCCAAGCACCCAAATTTTGATCACATGACTACTGGGATGCTGCAACAGCCATAACTTCAGGGACTGGGCGTAAGTACCATTTGTTCAGTGACACCATAACTTTGAACAGTCACTGACTGAGGACTATCTGCATTCCAAAGGCTAACTTGAATTGCCCCCCAGGTTGCTGTGAAAGTCCCAAAGCACTGTCTGAAAACCCTCTGGATCCACTGGGTGCCTGGGTGGGCTGTACTAAACAGCCCTTCCTCTGTATGAAGGTGGGTAGCTCAAAACAACTCCATAACCATAAGAAAGCAGTCTACCTATGTCAAGAGACTGATGAAAAATCATCCAGTTCCAGATCAAATGTTATCTGCCATGAGGTACAGGCTAGATCTAGTGTATAGGCATCCACATGGGTCGGACCAGTGATGACCTGCAATAAGTCTGGTTGTCATCATAGCCATGAATTCCTGAGTCATTTCAAAACCCATATTGGGAAGATTAAAACCTTGGTATTCAGACAAGGCAGCCATCAACAGGCACACAGAGATAAACGACATCTACACACTATTCAAAAGAGACAATAAAAAGGAAACGAAAAGACCAGAACATCTCCTCGCCAGCAATCATCACTCAGATAAGCAGAGATTAACACCAAGATTATCACCAGACATACAATCAGCAGTAAACAATACCCTAATCAAGGAACTATCAAGGAGAAAAAACAAAAACAAAAACCCACACCCCCATCAGCTTGGCAGGGCAAACTATAAACAGAGAGCAAACCCCACTCCATTCCAGCACTGAAGATGTTACATAGCTGGGTAACAAACATTTGCAAGAAAACAGCCAAGCTCAGAGAACCCCAAGAACTCCACATAGATTAAAATCACCTAGAACCACAACCACCCACAACCACAGCTGCAGCTGAGAGGACACTACAATAATAGCACCCAAGCTTGTCTCTTTGGCCCAGGTTTCAAATTTGGCCCCACCTCGGAAGACCTGCAGAATGGTGCTCCTGGCAACAACAAGGGTCTTGCATCTTGCATCTCACATGAAGTTGGGACTGATGCAATATCTGAACTCAGATGGACAGAACTCACTGAGGAGGATTCCCCTTTCTTCTCCAGTATGGGTTTTCGTACCAGATTTGTCCTCTCATATGTATAATTAAATCATGGAAGAGGCTCCCACTATTGCATACTTTTAGATAGCCCAGGCTAAGTGGAGCAAGCCTGAAGCCATTCTCAGTTGCACTCCCTTAACTTTTCAGGACATGAAGTTCTGAGCTCTAAAGTCAAGCAGGATGGTATACATGGTGTCCAACATCTTCATCACTTCACAGTGGAGTTATTTTCCCATTCCTGCAACATATAAATTTTGAATTTGAATGAGTGCATGCACTGGAAATAATAGCTAATGGAAATCATGCTTGAAAAAATTATTGAGCATAGTAGGTGGATTGGTCTGGAACTTCAAAGTTGGATACATCTGAAAATCCTATGATGCCAGGGAGTAAGCAGAGTGTAGGGGAGCAGTCTTCTATACTGAACTTCAACAAACTCACAATATGCTTTCAGGAATTCAGTCCATACTATGTCTATTTGGAAGTATTGATAAATTCTCAGAATGATATTCTCAATGTTCACACTACATTTGTCTGCTCCATCATGGATGCAATTATTTTAAAAATATGCAGACCAGCCTAGACTAATTAAAGCCTTTTTGTGGGGTATAGTCTTGATAAACACTTTTTCTTCATCTCACTAAAGCCTGCCCCACACATTTCTGAAAAAAACCCCATATTTCTGGGGAATATAATGACTGGTGACAAAATAGTGTGGAATTATGTCACCAGTCTCATTGTGTATGTCCTGAAGCTTTAGACATTGTCTTTAAACCACTATTCCTGTAGTCAAAATATTGGGTAAGAAGCAGGAAAATTTTCACAGCACCATCATTGCTGCTATCTGCAGCCATTCCACAGTAGCTATGAATATGAGATTGTTTTTTAATCCTTGATTAACTTGTCATGCACTACTACTTATTAGTAAGGACTGCTCTATAATTCCTAGCTCCTGGGCCAACAAATTGTCCAAGTGATATGATAAAAGGGCCTATTAACTGTAAATGCCCTAGCACAGACATTAAAGTGCTAATGAAACACAACAGCATTTCATAGGCTACTTTGCTTATATAATTGAGCAAGCTGCTACTGTAATATTGGAGCTCGACTGAAAGATCTTGAGAGAAGAAATTTCTTAAATTGGCAATTGATTTTTTTGGTTTGTTTTAAATATAGAGTTGAGGAGACATGCACAATTGGTCAGCCATGTTTGATTCAAATAGCTACTATTCCAGCCTACATTAACATCAGCATAAAGATTCCTATCCTATACCAGTTTCGATACATTTGCACAATTCCTGATTCTGAGGCTAAATTGACACAAGCTAAAGCATAATGCAATTTATTAGTGACCTAATGCATTGTGTAGATGAAGCCACTGAAGTTTATTTCATGACTTAGTGTAGTACATGAACACAGCCTGAGATATTTTGAGAGCTGAATTACTCTTTCCCTTGACTGGTCTAAAACTCATGAAACTGGAAAGCCTCAAGTTGTAAGTCTCCTTTCTTCAGAAATAGGCACATGAGTGAGAAAGGTTCTTTTAGCTGAATCAATATTAATCTGCATTTTCCACTCCCTGCTGAAAACCTTGGAGATTTACTCTGATGTCATTGTTTTTAAAGAAGGCACTGACTCAATTTAGATTCCAAATTTCTGAAAGCCATGCCTGAGTACTTGAACTGAAAACAGACTAAAAACAGAGAAGGACCTACTATTTGATATGATATGAGAGCAAATCTAATGAAGCATTGTAAGATTCACAGCTGAACTACTGACCTTTAGTAATCAGGCCTGAATATTGTATTCCCTGCCCTGGAGTGTGGAAAGAATTTTTCCACTGGCCTCTGAGAACAGAGGAAGCCCCATACAGCTTCTCAAAGGGAGGGCTGGAGCGCAGGCCTCTCCCCTTCTTGAGAGCTGCTGAGGATCCATACACAATCTGACAACTGTGCCAGGTGAGGGAAAAATGCTTGCTTTGCACCCAAAACTTAGAAAAAGAGCACCAGTGGTACAGGACTGCAGAAAAGAAGGGAACAGGGAGAGAAAAGAATCCAAAGGTTTGAATCCCAAATTTCTCTGTATGGGCTATAAGCCTGAGAGAAAAGGAGAAATTCCAATTTGGACTTGGTTGTCTCTATACTTTTTCATATTATGAAAGGATCTTTTGGAAGACTGACTGAAGAGTCACTGAATTTTTGATCTTGTTTGGTCAGGGAGAAGAAACATAACGTCGGTGTATAAATGTCTATGATCAAACCCATAGATACTGGGTCAAATGATGTAGTTGAAGATAAAATGTATAAAATGAAGGTGGCAGAGTGGCTGCCACCTGAGAACACTGTGATTGAGATGTTGAAGCCAACAGAAGGGTAGCCATGAGAAAACAGTGACACCCCAAGTTTTGCAAGAGACAGACAGACAAAAGGGAATGGCAACATTTCAGATCCTCATCATCTTTCATACCCCATTTCCCTTCTTTCTACACTGACATTTACTGACAAAGCCACTTTACATCCACTGTCAACCATGGAAGTCTGATAATAACCATCTCAAGGGCAACAAAAGAGAGCCTGGAGGTGGCCATTCCTTTTCCCATGGTTGCCTTAGGGTGGATCAGTTTACTGTCTGAATTATAGAGATTCTATGCCCCTTTGTGAAACCCATTCAGTTGGCAGTGGTTGGGCTTAAAAGAGTAATTCCATCTGGCTCCTTTGAGTTATTAAATTGTGAGTACTCAGTTGGATTCAAGAGGCAGCAAATGCTTTTTTGAAGGAGGGTACTATACCTCTTGCCTTGAAAAAGACAAATAACTTCTACCTGGTCTCTGACCTTTCCATCTTGGACAACATTTTGGAGAAGATGATAGGCTCAGCTGCAAGAGTTCTTGGTAAAGTGAGTTATCTAAATCCTTTTCAGTCTGGTTTCAGATCTAGTATGGGTCTGAAACTGCATTGGTCACTTACATAGATGATGGGAGAATCAGACTTCAAGGCTCTGTTGGATCTTTTAGCAGCCTTTGATTCCATTGACAATGATATTCTTCAGGACCACCTGTAGGAATTGGAAGGGCATTGTTTTACAGTAGTTATCTTTCCTGAGCCTGCAATTCCAGCTGGTGGTACTGGGGGATGAGCAATGAAGCCACTGGCACTCCATTATGTGGTGCCACAGAACTTGATTTAACATCTACATGCAACTCCTGGGTAAGGTCAGTTGTTGATTCAGGATAAATATGCTGAAGAAATCCATGTAGTTTCTGATTATAGCAGTACAGTATATAAGTATCATCACTCACCCCAGGCTAGACAGGAAGAGAAATGAATGTTCTTACTTGGTACTGGAAGTGAGATGAAACAAATTCAACTTAAACCCTGGCAATACCAGTTGCCCAGATATCATCAGGTTTGAAAATAGCCCTTATATTGGCTCTAGATGGAACTGCACTTCCCCTGAAAGAGCAGGTCCACAGTTTGAGGATCCTCTTAACCTCCTGACTTCTGTTTGTTTAGCAGGTGAAGAGGACGCTTAGAAGCAAGCCTTTTTTCTGGCAGCCCTGTCACTTTGAAATTCTCGAACTCCAATATCTGGATTTCCCCCACAATTTTTGAGTTTGCAAAGATGGTGAAAATGCTACTATTTCATTGACTTTTGCAATTGGAGATGCCTGCTTTATGCTGTTATTTTAATTGTTTTCAGTTGATGATTTATGTGTGTGTGTGTGTGCGTGTGCGTGGATAGACAGACAGACAGACAGACAGACAGACAGACAGACAGACAGATAGATAGATAGATAGATAGATAGATAGATATTAATAGGAGCTGCCCGGAGTTTGTAGAATTAGATGGGATATAAATTATGCAGATACATAAATGACCTAATATGCTATATGAACACAACTTGAAATACCATCTGAAAGCTGAAATACATTAAAGTTTCACATTGCCCTTCTCCACATATTTTTAAAAAGTTATACGCAGGAAAACTTTTCCCAAACTTATCTAAAACAAATACAGTTGGACAGCCTCAGATCTTAAATTCATGTTCTTCTTCTTGAATCTCTTGTTGTTTCTCTTCTTCTTCTTCTTATATGGGTAAGAAAGGTCCTTTTCACTAAATCGATATTAATCAGCAAGGTAACAGATTTTCTAATTCCAGCTCAAAACTTTGGAGATACAGTAATTATAAAGATACATCACACTGAAATCATTCCGCTTAGATTCCAATTTTTTAGAAATTACATGTGACTTCCATATTTTTCCGACTATAAGACGATACTTTTTTCTAAAATCCTTACCCTAAAAGTTGAAGGGCGTCTTATTCAAGGAAGTCAGCTGAGGAGAGAATTGCGCGGTGGCAAAACTGCCCATACCTTGTCTCTGCGAATGGGCTTCCTCCTATTGCTAGCCTCCAATCATGAGTGAAATAGCTTGTCTCCCAAACAGACTTCCTCCAATCATGAGCCTGATGTAACTGACGTCAGCTGATGCTGAACAAACCAATTAGAGGAAGTCTGCAGAGACGAGCTATCGGCAGTTTCACTCGTGCTTGAATGTAATCAGTTATGCAAAAGAGCCTGGAAATAGAGCTGCAGAGAGACGGTTTGGACCTCCTGCCACCGAGTGTATCAGGTCAATGTTAACTAATTACTAAATAAAAATGTGTTCTGCACTATCTTTAAAATATTGATTTCTTAATTTGGGGTTGGAAAAATGGGGGTCGTCTTGTACATGGGGGCGTCTTATTGTCGGAAAAATACAGGTACTTGAACTGAAAATAACTTAGAGTTCTGCCAGTTCAAAGTATTTTAATAAAAACAGTGACCATAATTTTGAATCTGCTGCATTCATTGTACTGTAAATTCAGAATCTTTTTGCTAGGGATTAAAAAGACACAAATCTCTGCCAAAGAGCCATTTCAAGTCCAAGCATCCAATAGAGATGAATTAGCAAAGGTAGTGTACAATATTTATGCTTAGAAATCTAGCTATATGGGGAGTTATGCTTATAATAAAACAGCAGCAGGGTCATTAAACATCAATATAAATCACTTCATGAGCACATCCTAAAGTGAGTTTAGCAATGCAGTCAGTTTAAGTTTCAACGATTTGAATTGGTTTTGCATAACAAAGCCATCATTTCAGAAGCACAAAGGCTTCCAACTATTTTTTGGGATTACCTATCTTTACAGATTCTTTACAAAAGTCCTGTCAATCATATGATGTAATGTGATATAGTTTTTTTTTTTTTAGGGAGAATCTTCCTTTTTTAGTTGCTTCTAGATTAAAACCTATTATAGAGTTGGCCACAAGCATCAATTGCTGCATTTCTGACAGTTTGTCCCTGTTGTTGCTTACCACCCCAATAATATAGCCTGGCACAGTCTGTTTCTCCATCCATACCTCACGATGATCCTGCGGAATAGAGAGCTCTCTAGTCTCTTCTGGGTCGATTAGCAAATGCTCTCTCTAGGAGTCGAAGCAGGGAGATGCAATTGGCAAGGCCCAGTGGCCTGATAATTGATTGTTTGCTATGGGGGAACATTTCAGCATTGCTCTTAAATAAGATGTTTGGGGATATGAACTGGATTACAGTATAAAATCTGTCTGAAAATGTGTTTAAATCAAAGGCAATAGATTTTTTTCCCCTTTAAAGTGCTATAAGATAATTCAAAAACTAGTTGATCTTTTTTCTCTCTCTAAAAGCTATTCAGAAACAATTAGTCTGTATATTTTTTAAAAAAATATTCCTGGGAAAACTTGATTTAAAGAAACAGTTCAGGGTTTGGACAAAATCACCACTTTTCTCACATGGCCTGGCATTTGTTCTGTCATAAATATATCTTCATTCAATCTCATCTCAGTACATTATTATACTGAATAGTTGTGATTCTTTAGGTAACGTACATAAGAGCAAAACCCCACAAATGAAATAAATTGAGATAAAGGAAAATGGTAAGTCAGAGTTCATATCATTAAAAGAACACAGCTACTTATAGTGCTTAAAGAAACAGCACTAGAAACCAGGTGACAATGAGTCCTAATGCAGCCTTAGGCATGGAAGCTGACTGGTTGTCTTTGGGCCAGTCACTCTCTCTCGGCCCTAGAAAGAAGACAATGGGAAACCACTTCCAAAAATGCTGCCAAGAAAAATTGCATGGATTTGTTCAGCCAGTTGCCAGGAATCAAAACTGACTTGAAAGCAAAGCAGCTCAACTTTTCTCTTTTTCATGATGTGCTGCACTGATGTTTATAATGAATGTTCCATTCATCTATATTCAGGAACTGGTATCAAAGATTATATCCCTCCGATTACAAATATCAGATGGTATGATGGCATGATAGAAACTAAAATGATGTTCCTGACCAGAGAGGCATCAACCCAGCCAGGGCCTAAAAAGTTCACAAATACAAAAGCCACCAAATCAAAGGTGGCCTTGAATAAAAGTGTTTTTCACTGTTATAGAGTCTCGTTTAAATATGATGATAAGAGGGCTTAGCAAAAATGCAGAAAGCTTGGAGTACTATGAATATTTGAACTCTGTTTTTCATGGCTGCATACACTTGTGTGCTTGTTCTTGACTACTGTTATGTTAGAAGATGAACAAGAGAAAGGTGGGAGGAAAGCGAGGCCAAAGTGGCAGAACAAGTATGCAAAACGCTTACTTAATATGATCCATAACAATCCCATTAGTGTACACTTTATTTATTTATGTATTTATTTATGTATTTATTTATGTATTTATGTATGTATGTATGTATGTATGTATTTATTTATATTTCAAATTTAGATACCACCCATCTCACAAAAAGTGACTCTGGGCGGTTACATTATATGGCACATTTCTTTACTATTAAAAGGAAGAGTAAATATATAAAAATATAATGTATATTTTAAGATATTTTATTAATGTATGGCCACTTTTGTGCAGGTTTTACCTTATTTGTTGTGACCTGTGGTCAAAACAATAAATAAATTGAACTGAATAATGCAAAGATGGTCTATACCTAGATATATTTCAGTGCTTGGCTAGGTTCACATATTGTGCTAATCCCAAATATGATTATCATGCAGCTACTAACTGTAAAATATGGCTTTGCTTGATGTATAAATAGAAATATATAGTCTGTTTGTGGTTTTCCTATTATTCCTGTTTTTGTGTCCTGCTCAAGAATCTAACCAATTCATAGAGATTCAAGACCAACACAACTAAAAAAAGAAAAACTCCCATATTAAAAAAAGATGCTATAAGGATTAACATAAACTATAGCTTAGCAGCATGATTAAATGCATCCATAGTCTTTAAAAAAGTTCATCAACTGGAAAGTCTTTGGAATAAGTACACTGATTTATCATAAATTTGTCTTGGTTTAGGAAAAAACATGTATGCTCCCAGAGGCCATTAGTAACATTGCAGTTAATTCTGCAAACAATAACAGAGTATTCATTTTTTAAATATAATAAGTAGATAAGAAACAGACTGAAAATATTCCTGGAAAAAAGGACCATTGAAAGTTGCTTTGATTTTCAAAGAGATTGGGAGCATTATTTGTATCAGTTCTCAGGTCACTTTTCTGTTGTCATTAAGCAACAGAGCTATAGACGTCTATAAAAGTTGCTAAAATGCAACGTATTTCATAGATTTGACTTGCTTTTAATTTAAGCCACTGTTGAAAAATTGTTTTTAATTTAATTCAAGCTCTTATTGAATAAAAAAGAACTTCCAATTTAAACCATATCTGAAAAACTGATTTGAAGATCAGTTTCAGATTCATCAGATACAAAGCTGCTGATGAATTTACATGTTTATATGTTATAGAAATGGAGCTATAGCCAGATTTGTGGCTGGCTGTTTCAAATTTATGATCCTTTTTATGTTGTTATGACATACAGGGAAGATGAATACACCAGCATGATCTGCATCAAACTTTATGGGATCTAAAGGTCTGAATATATAAGAGGAAGACGGAGGGGAGAAGAAAAGGAGAAAGCAGAGCACCTTGTAATACAGGTTGACCTCGGTCCATTACGTCTGGGGTAAAAATTACCTGGCTTCACCAGTGCGTGCACCTCTCACCTCCTACATTCATTACACAGGTATTTCAGAAGTCATTCACATTGAATCAATGCTTTAAGGTGGCGAATCCTATCTAGGATTGCTTCCTACACATGGCAGTGACAAGGGAAGAACCATTAAGGATATAAGTCCATTAAACAAAGCAGTGGCCGTGTGATTATGCAACAGAGCTACATTCAAGTTTACTCGGTCCAATAATAGTAGCTGTTTCATTTATTAAAAAATTAATGGGATACCAACGCCAAAGAAAACAAACAAGTTGATGCCTGTCCAACTGTGATTGCTCTATAAGCACAAAAATTATTGATGGAGTTTCTAGTATGTTTTAAGCCAATAGTGGAAGCCAGCTGTGGCCAAATTTCTAGCATTATCAACTAACTAGCTAAGTGCTTGCAGATTATGTTGTTTTCCATGATTGACAGGTGATTACAATTCATTCAGAGAAGCATGAGGAAAAAAAAGCTTCCAGTTAATATTTGAATTTGATTCAAAGCCTAAACTTGATCATAGAATTTCAGAATGTGATTTGAATACCAACTAGACTGACATATACAAACAGATCAATGCAGCCAAAGAAAATGTTCAGGGATTTATTTGCAATGGAAATGTGTTAGACTGAGGAATATATAGAAAACAGGCAGTTATGCTGACATTCAGAACCAAAGATTTTTCATATTAGCATCTCTGAAAATCCTTAGAACTTATTAGGCCTATTCAAATTTTTCAAAAGTTGCTTCATTTTGATTGTTTAATGTGCTCTTTGTAGAGCATCCCTTGAAGATGGTCTGGACATTGTAGCCAGGTTCATGCTGAAGCAATGTTGCCATTTGCCTTCTAAGCCCATTTCAGGAGGCTTAGATGGTTTAGGACCAAAATACTTTCAAGATCAATTACTCCCATAGAGTGTGGCCATCATCAGTGGGACATCTTTTGCTGACTCGTGGGGGATACAGTTGGCATCTATGGTTAATTCTACTTTTTTTGTGGAGGGACCCTAGTTTGAAGCAAGCTGCCACTGGTGTTGAAGCAAGAGCTTTCTCATTAAAAGAAATACTAGTTTACTCCAGACTTCTAATAGCCTTTTTAACTATTTTAATATATTATTTGTTTTAAAGTGTCTTGTTTTAATGATATTTTAAAGTCTGGTTTAACTGTTTTTATCTGCATTTCTGTAAGTCATCTTGAGCCAGTAAGGGAACATGTAAATACCATTAAAAACACCTACAAATGAATGAATTTATTAATATAAATTAGTTTTGAAGCAGCTTCATGAAGTTGTATGTCTTGCAGTAGACTACATTGCTTCATTAGAGGAAACAGGCTTCCAGGCCAGATTAAGGCCAACTGATGCCCGAAGCACTGCCCACAATGGTGCTCCTCAACAATAGTGAAACTCTCATGCCATGAGGCAGAAAAAATGTGATATCTCATGACACTTTCAAAACAAACTTTTAAACTTTAGTCACTCACTATGACAAAGATATTTTTTAACAATGCAGATTAAAGTTGAACATGGCAGATAAGGACAATTACAAAAAAATTGAGTAAAATTGAGTGTGGCAGTGAAAGAGTTAAGGGCATGACAGCTAGAGGAAAAGACTCTGTGGTGCTCCCTTTCCCTTGTTAATGGCTAATCCAGGGCTGACTTACCTTTCCAGCTTTAGGAGGTGCTTTGACAAAGAGAAGCATGTATCCTTTCCTGGGGTAGATTTAATTTAATCTGAGATTTTAAATTATGCTGCCTCCAAGTTCCTAATATTTGGCCCCATTGTCAGTTGGTAACAGGAGCCACAAACCAGTCAGCCAAGAAAAGTGAGGGAACAGTGGAAAGAGTTACAAGTGTGTGAACAAATGTTTGGAAGGGACTTTCAAAAAATCATGCCAATGGCTGTACTCCATTTGTTCGTTCTATGAATAACAATTAGGGTTTCCCCCCCCCCCCCACTCAAATACAAAATTCAGCTTTACAGCAGTAGGATCTCTACCTTTTTCTTAATATGAAAAAGACAATATTATATTTGCAACTTTACATTATTATTGAAGCTGGAAAGATACAAAATAACATTAATAGTCTCCAAAATGAGATGTGAAGAGAGAGCAAATTCTGTCTCACCAATCTGAATCTTGGGGATCACAGTTAAAAAGAACATATGGTTTAAAGCTGTCCTGTCAAAATACATATCATGCTCAGGAGACATTTAGTCACATTTGGGACTGGCTCTCTCATTGCTCCTGTCGTCAGTCTTTCCTTCTTCCACAGCCCCAGATCTATGGGAAAACCAGTTGTGGAAGATTTCTAGCTTCTGAACCAGGACAATGTTGGGAATGTCTGTTCAGATACAGAAGGACCTGACAATTCCAAACATTAATTTGCTGGCAAGCATTCTGCAGGTTTATAGATATTCTGAAAAGAAAGTGCTTTGCATAAGGATAAAAGGCAAGCAAAATAAACTGGGTGGGAAAAACAAGGCAGATCCTGGAAACAGGTCAGATATATGATTTTAAATGACAGAATTTACAATTTATAGTTTGTAGGAAGGAGATCAGGGCAGTGGAGATCTGCATGCAGTTGGTAACTGGGAGCCAGAAAAATGGAGATTAAGAAGGACCCCACTGATTGATACTGAAATCCTGACTGTATCCACACAAGAACTAAGTAAAAGCAGCTAAGTTGCATTTCAAGTGTCTTATGGCTGACTTCTTGCCAAGGTAGGTATTCTTCAGCCACAATTTCTAATATTTTACATGTATCACATGTGATATTCTCAGTTCTACAGATAATATGCTGTTAGTTGCAGAATGTATTCCTTGGACTTGCATTTTGTTCGTCTTTGAAATGGATATATGAAGATATTTTATATAAAAGCAGACCCTGAGAAAGATTAATTGTGAGAAAAATAGTAGGTGTCAAAAATGCACAATTATGTTATTAGTCATTCCCCAAAATTAATTTTGTGAAACGTTCCTAAGGTCTAAAGAATGATTTCATAGGCAGCCCAGTAAAGCAGAACAGATTTGATGTTCCCTGCTGTCCTTCAGAGGACCTTTATTTATCTGCCTTAACCATGAATATCCCAACATAAGCCAATTTAAAGGGAGTTTAGCTTGCTAAACGTATGGTAAAAACAGCCTCAGAAACAGTTCCAACCACACAGCACATAACTATTAACTATTTTGTGAAAGTGGTCAGACTAAAATTAAGACACTCACCCAAACACTCTAGGGTACAGCACCTTGCTAACCTTGGCTGAGCTTGTAAAGCTAATTAGGATCCAGTTAATACTTAGATGGGACACAACCCTGAAATCACAGGACTATAGGCTTCAATAAGTCAATGGAATACCACTTCCATATTATTACCAGGAAAACTATATGGCCAAGGTCATGAAATCACAAGGAATCAAACTCAGTCCAAAGGTTTATCTCATCTGCTCATACTCATGCTCTCTTGTCCTTAAAGGGTTTATATATGCCTGTGCAACAGCTTACTTGTGAAAATTGAGGTAACATCTAGTAATCCAGAATACAAGACTAGATTAAATTAGTTTTACTTTTAAAAGTAGGCCTATGAACACTCTAAGAACCATAGAATATAATTGCAGTTGATTAAATAAATATAATGTTTTATCTACTCTTAAACATTGTAATTCATAAAACAGGTGAGGTGAATGCTAAAGAAAATCTGTTCAATGAAAGGACAAATAAATCAAAAGATTTTTTTCCCCTGACAAAGCAATAATATAGAACTCAGGAAGGATTGTTAGCTGGTCCAACTGAAACCTGGAATCTGGGTAGCAACTGCTCTTAACCCAAAAGTTAGATATTTATATGATTTTGTCTGAAAATCTGACTTAATAAAAAACTCCAGCTCAGGTGTTAGGTGGGATACAAGAAAGCTTAAGAAATGCTGTCATTTGCCCAGAAAGAAAGACCAAAATGTAAGAAGGAACTTTGGGGTCTGGGTTGACCTTCACTGAGTATTTCTTCATTGAGAAGAAATGCTCAATCTTACAAATGTATACGCATGTGATTTAAGCTGTAACTTCCCACCATATCTGTAATAGCAATCTCAACTATTTAGATACCAGATAAGTTCTCAGATCTCTATTTTCAACCTATGCTGGACTCAAGTCTTGCCTGATTTGGAACAGTTCCCCAGGTTGGCAGATGGTATGTAAAAAGTGCTGAACAGCTTTCCAGTGTGAAATAGGTTGAGCATGAAAACACTCAACACATGGCAGAATATTTTGATGTCCTAATCATATTCAGCTAGAGATTCACAATAAATTGACTATATTTCATACTGTAGGGCACTTTATTTCATACTGTAGGATACTGTATTTGATATTGCAGGATATGCAGTTGAAAGCCTAGACATGCTGTTTGGAACACTGGTCTTGAATAAATGTAGCCACTGTATTTTGGCTGTGTGAATATTACACATATAGTTGCATCTGACAAAAAGAAGGGATGGCTGACATATTGGAGATTATGTTCTCTCTTTAACCTTGATCAAACTGACAAGTGGAATTAGAACTAAAAAAGACCACATAGTGGTTATAGAACATGAAGAAGAAAAGAGGGAAAAACTACTGAATTTTGGGGGAAAAAGATGTTACCATTTGATGGCTAGGGATTCCATTATCATGGGAAATGGCATTAATGTTTTAAGGTCTTTGTTACATGTTTTTGAAAGATTTTTGTGTTTGCACTGATTAAGGCATTTATGAATGCATGATTGATCACGTAATTTGCTATGGAATGAGCAAATTTAATAAAGTTGCAATGAGGGCATCAACTAAGTTTAATTAGAATAAGAGGTGGACAAGATCTTGCAGCAGCAGATCTTGCTGAAAAATTGATCACTTTAAGATTACATAATCTAATCTGAACAATGTGAGCTATCATTGTTCAGTAATTGTTATTGGGGACATGCATACATGTATTATACAGCTGTATACATTATCATAGTGAAGCCTTGTGGCCCAATGCATCATACCAACAATAAAGTTGAATAGCCTGGGAAGAGGGATCTGTATCAGGTTAGCTGGGTACTAATAGTGTTCTAAACTAAATTTTAAAAGGAAGGGAAGATGGGAACAATTTTGCTACATACTGTAACTCTGAACCATATCCAGAAGTCAAATTCTAATCCTGATCAAGATCTTACCTTAAACTAAAATAAATTTGTAATATATTCATTTCACCATGTATTTGCTTCAAAGATATTATCATTAGCTGGGGCTAGACTATTACAATATTTTTAAAAAGATTTGCAGTGTAAGTATAGGAACAATGATTTATGAGCTATGCAATTTCACCCCACCTGTCCCTGCTTATTTTTCCCCATATATTTGCATATAATTCTTTGGAGACATGAGATCATCCTTATCAGTGTATACTCTTACTTTGGTAAGTTTGAAACCACAAAATATTCTTTGGCCTCATTTATCTCTTGGGGTTCTTGCAACAGACACTGGGTTAATCTAATCCAGTCTAATTTTACAAGAGACAGAGCTCAATCTCTAGGAAATGTATCTGATTTAGAAGGGCTGTGCAAGTATATTATTACATAGCACTTTTACAGTAGATTGTGCCAAACAAAATATGTAACTATATTGTTAAAATACATTGTTTGCCATTATTTATATTCTTTGACACATTTGCTAGATATTCAGTAGATAAAATTGCTTGTATTGACTCTGCAAGATTACTGGGGCAACATCTTACAAAGTCACCTGGGATTTGTTATAGCTACTTGATTGAAGAACCCTACCCTACTGGATGGGGTTTGTGCAACATGAATTATACCACCCACATCCCACAACCAGCTCCTTTAGGAGGCCAGGCTGGATTTGAGAGGTGATCAATGGTTCTTTTACAATGGAGTTAGTACATACCACCTTAAAGGAGGCAGTGATGCACCCACTCCTGAAGAAACCATTTCTCAGTTCAATCCTATTAGTTGTTAATTCAGTTTTATCATTACCTTGCCCCTGAAGGAACAGGCCCAAGAACTGAGAGTTCTCCTAGACCCACTCTTCAGTATATCAATATCATTTCCATACAAGTCTCTAATATATTTCTTCCAGCATTCTTTCATGTCAGTTTCATCTCATTATTTATTATTATTTTTTTCTTTCTAAAAAAATTACAATAACTATAAGCAGTGTAATAAAACTGAAGGCATACCTACATGGGTTAAAAAGGGAGACAAGAAAAATTCATAAAATCACACATTAATAATTATTTAATATTCCTCCAACACATTAATATTTTCATCTGGCATAAAACAATTATGACTCCCCTGATTACTATAAGAAATAAAATCAGACCATATATTTGAGAAGACTTTAAATTTGGCTTGACCAGAACGCAAGTGAAGAGTGCAGGTCAATTTCCCAGCTGTGGCAACATGCTGAACATTTTGGTACTAGCTCTAGCATCATAGTTTTATCCTTCCAATGTTTAGCTATGGATATTCTAGCAGCAGTCAACAAAAATACCATGAATTCTTTAGAGTAATTATTTGCACGAGATCCTAAAAATATATTCAGCAAATCAAGTTGCAGACACATATTATTCTTTGATTTATAATATTGCCAATCTCCAAAAACACCTCAGACCAGAAGGAAAAAACATGGGGACATGACCACCACAAGTAGAAATAAGTTCCCTTTTCTTCACAACCATTCCAACAAAAAGAGGAGCTTTTTTTATTTACACATGCTAGTTTATAAAGAGTCATATAACATACCTGGAATAGATTAAGAACATTTTCTTTAATTTACAATGAGGATGATAACACTGGTTTCCATTTTCATATTTTATTCCACTCTTGATTCTTAATTTCTGATTGGAAATCTTTTTCCCAAGCCATTTTCAAACCAATTAGAGGCTGGTATGTTTGCATTGTGATAGTATTACATAATTTAGAGATAAGTCCCTTAGATGAATCTGAAAAAAAAAATCAATGCCACTGCTTCAAAGTTTGTGAAGAGTCTATTTGCTTGAGTTCTTAATTCTGAATTAAGAAATATAAAGGATCTAAACTGTAAACGAAATGGAAGTTGAAGAAGTTAACTCCTTAATTATTAACTCGGAATTAATAGGATTGCAGGAATGACAAAAATCCTTCAGTCTGTACAATTTCTGACTGATCTTTGGTTTTAAAAAAGTAGTAAGAGATGTAGGGAATTTAAGATGGCTAAAAAATAGAAATAAGAGAACAAGGGACAACTGAAGTTTTTAGCCATTTTGCCCAGTTTTTTTAAAATTAGCACTCCACAAAGGATTGTCAATGGCTTTAAACTTTGTAACAGTGTTTGGTAGGAATAAGGAGTTTTTAATATCCCAGTGGTGTTCTTCTGGGGCTTCCATTTCAACCAGCCCTGGATTAACCATTAAGCCAAATAAGCCTGTGCTTAGGGCACTAAGGGAAGGGGGGCACCAGAGAGTCTTTTCCTCTAGCTATCGTGCCCTTAACCCTTTCACTGCCACACTCGAGTTTAGTTCTCAGCACTTATTGAGTCTTAATACCTTGTCAGTTAAGCAGTGGAAGAGACAAGGGGCACCATTGTTGGGCTGTGCTTAAGGCCTTAGCTGGCCTTAATCCAGCCCTGATTTCAACCCAGATTTTGGTTTCCACCTCTGCTAATAATCATATGGTATTTTGTAAGTGGAAAATCTCATAATAAAAAGATAAATTTTGAATAAGTTTGAGATGTTTTACATATAACACTCTTCAATTTTTGCAGTATTCATTTTTATATGCATTTTTCTTATTCACAGACTCTTTTACTTCATCTATCTTCATCATCATCACCACCACCATCATCTTTATTATGGTCATTAATCAGCACAAAGCAAATCATGAGGTACATATAACAATAGATCTGTAGGCTAAATAAGTAGGGATAAAACAAATAAAATGTATATACAAGGAATTTTACCTAAAAATATTAGAAATAAAAAAAACATTAAGACTACAAGTCAGAATCATGTAAGAATGCACTTAAAAATAAAACTAAAAAATGAGGTGCCACTAAATAAAGCAGTAAACAAACTAAAAAGGATTTAAACCTCTGACAAATATAGCGAGAATATAAGACAAATTCCATCTAAAAGACTAATAGAAAATAAATCTTAGACCTAATATTGAGAATAAGATGTATCTGTCTAACAAGGCTGAAATAGATTTGGCTGCTTTTACTTACCATATGCCTTATTTTATATGCAGCCACATAGAACCAGGCTCCGCTGTGAATTATTTCAGGATTAATATTATTCTACCAAATGAATCTTTTTTCACACCTACCATTAGCATAACAAAAATGCTTCTGTAGTGTTGTAACATAATTCTCTTCACCATGTTCCAAATACTTCCACATTATCTTTTCTATGTTCATTTCCTATGCATTCTATTGTGATACTTATTTTCTCATACTTCAAACTGGAATCATACTTTCCCTTCCGGCAGTTGTTTTGCATTCACTCCTGTTTCTTTCCATTCTTTCTTTTTGTTCCATGTCCATTGTTCTCTAGCTTCATTCTTGAGACTATCAAAAAATGTTTTTCCCACATTCATAACATCTTATCAGCTGTTATCCTTCACTAATTCTCTCAAACTTTCACAAAAAAACAATCAAATCGATAATAATTTTAGATATATTCTTTTGCTATGAGTACTCATGGGCAAATTATTATTTAAACCACATCTCTGAAACAAGCAGACATTATTAGATGCAGATACTCACCAAACAATCACCATTCTCATTGTTGTGTTTCAAAATGGCCAGGTCATCACTGTTTCTCTACTGTTTTGTTTCGCTCATATTTATCCATTCATACCATGACTTTTAACTCTTTAACTTTTTATGTTAAAAAAAAGGCCCATATATTTTATTTTTCAGCTGGCATCTAAAGTTGGTGTTGGAGCTAGCTGGGCTTCTCTAAAGAGGCTGTTCCAGATGGATTGTGCCATCATTGAAAAGATCTTGTTCTTACAGATACCTGCCATTTCATAGTATCCAATAGAATGTATAGGTTAAATAAAACATTTGAGAAGGAACAAAGAGAGAAGATAGATTATGTCTTTTAAGACTTAAATCTAAATGCAAGATCCAGCTCTTCAGTTTGGGCCTTGACATGAAGATGGGGGAGAAGCAATCTGGAAAGAACCTTTTTGCCAGTTGCCAAAGTGCACTATTTTGTAGGGAAAACCAGGTGGTGTTTGTTGATGGATCAATCTGGGGACAAGTGTCCTGTTGTTTAAGCCAGGGTGGGAGGTTATTTTTTGTCCTCCTGAACAGCTTTCTTTATAGGGAAAAAAAAAATCCAACCTGTTATTCCAATGTGGGAGTATCATCTTTCCTGGAGGCTGCAATTTTACAACAGATTGCTATGTTCTAAACCCATCAGATTTAGAACAAAAACCTTCTTACTTGGACAGGTTTTTGTTTCAGGTTGCTTGGCAATTATGAGAAGGTGGGTGTTTAATTCTTTCCACATTCATCTTTTAAAATATTTATTGATTTATTTTCTCACTTTTACCTTCCTTAATATTTTTACCTGTAATTGACATATTTGACCAGTTTTATTATAATCATTATGATTGAAGATCTGTGTCATATTTATAATGCAGAAAATCTATTGGCATGGGCATTCATACACTTGACATACTTTCGCTGAAAAGACAATGCTGGTAATTCTTTAAAAAGTAATGATTTTATTAGCCAAAACATCACAAATGGATATTCTAAGAATTAGTGAGATTCTTCAAGCTATTGTATGGCCAAACAATTTAAATTGTCCCATTTATCTCTCTGTGTGTATGCACATAAGAAAAAGATTTGAGTATAATGAGACTGATAATGGAATATCTTCAAGATTAGATTTCAGAAGAGCAACTGTGTTAAAGGTATTTAGGGTGGTGATTTCTGTATCTTCCAAACACCAGAGATACAGGCCTGAAACACAGAGAAAGTATAAAATTTTGCTATTCCAGAGCACCCTAGATTCCACGGCATTATATAGCTCTTTAAAAGAAAGTGGATATTTTTATCAAAAACTATCTCTTTTTACATGCACCAATATTTAGCATACTAATTGCCCAATTCCTAGATGTGTTCCTCATTTGAAACAAGTGGCAAATATATTTACACAGGGTTTCTTTTATATACAACTAGGACATTTCAAATATGAGATTAACTGGACTTCAAAATTCCTGATGGATTGACTACTAGGAAGTAGAGTCAAGGAAATACTCTAGTTCTTGAAAGAACTGCACAGCATGATTTTTCATGATCGCCCATTAATCAAGTTAATGAGGAACAGATTGCTTACAAGCTGGAGCCTGATCAATCCTCTCTAAAGTGCAAGTCCATATCAAACAGTGATTCGGTGTAACTTGATGAAAAGAGAAAGACAGCAGGCACCAAAGGAAAGTGACATTAGATCCAGATGGTATAGGAAGACCCTGTTCCATAGGAATTCTGGCAAGGTGGTTCAATAATACACATCAAGCCCTACAAAGTGACATATGTGACAGTGCTAAAGGAAATTTTTGTTTAGTCACCTGGAAACTCCTACGACCCTCCTCAGGCATTACTAAAAGCAGGGACAGCCAATTGAGGAGGAATGAACATGAAAGCAAAAATCCTCTCCATAAACAAGTGTTCATAGTGAAGAGCTTTCTTTACCTGTGCAACATTTCCATGTGGTTGTTTGCTATATCAGGCCATCCTCTACTCTGGGCAGCTGAAACAAGAGGACTGTGTTCAGGTGGTCCTCCTCACCTTCACTGAATACAATACTCCTGCTTTTCTTCCTACCTAAGAATAACTTTCCTGCTCCCCCAAGAGGATTCAGTAGGAAGACCCCTCACTGACAATGAACTCATGTAAAATCCCATTCTGGGGGACATGAGATGACATGACATGACATAACATAACATGTGTATCTGTTTCTCTGACAGCTTAAGGGAGGAACCATATATACCATGCTGATAGACAGTGAGGAGATCACAGTTTCTCAGCCTTGGCAACTTTAAGATGGGTGGACTTCAACTCCCAGAATTGCCTAGCAAGCTGGCTGAGGAATCCTGGGAGTTGAAATCCACGCATCTTAAAGTCGCCGAGTTTGAGAAATACTGGGCTAGATCATCTCAACAAACTATTTCATGGCCTCCTTATTTGTGGCCTGCACACATTTCAAAATACAGGCCTAGAAGGGATTTTTTTTTAATTTGTCAGTTTGATTATTGCTGTTTTGTAGCTGTCTGTTGTTGTTTCTGTGTTTTATTTAAACTGGAAACCTATTTTTAATGGTTAAATTAACAACAACAAAGAGAACTCCTGGGAAATAAGGTGGGGTATGAATTAAACAAAAAACAAATAAGCCAACAAATACACAATATCCATTTATGTGAACTGTACTCAAAATATTTCGTCTTGAGGCTCCATCTACTTTACATAATAAAATCTTTCCACCCTCATGTCCCAAATTATGTAGTACTGGTGACACTATGTACCATGGTAGAAGTTAAATATGATGGTTTTTAAAATCTACTATAAAGAAAATCTACATTGGGAAACTTCATGCATTAATTAACAGGAAAGGGAATAGATGAACGTTGATTCTCCCTAGTCATTCCTTTTTCCAGATTAGTCCCAGCAGGAAACTGAATAATTTCCTTATTAGAATTAAAGCTTATCTATTTGTGTTAATGATAGGCTGATTTATAGGATATTATTAAATTATGCAAAGTAGTAAAAAAGCAAGCAACACCAATAAGGAGAAACAAATAGCAATCATAAAATATATTGGGATAAAAGAAAACATATTTTTCTTTATAAAATGGGGAAGCATGCTACATCCAAAATCTCATATGTCAGCAGTACAGTAATGGAAATTTAATAAGTGGAACTAAGCAAAATAAGGTGGCTGTGTTAACACTCACTGGTTGAAAAGATGAGTCAAATAGCCAATAGATTATGCCAGATTGATTTCTATATAGCTTTAAAGACAGTGGAATCTAAATTCATTCCCCTTCTCACCATAGTCTCAATGCATTCAATGAAGACTCATACAGAAAATGAGATTTGAATGATGGCAGCTTGCCCTTCCCTCAGTCTTTATAAGTTGTCCACCTGATGTTCAGTTGCTCATGAAAACCAACTCAACTTTCTATTAAATAAATACAGTAATATGACTAGGTTAACTTTAAATTCTCTTGCAAAGCCAGCGTATTGTAAGTGGATCTTACAATAAGATATGGATCTGCCTGTGCTCTGAGAGACAGAGAGACAGAGAGACAGACAGACAGACAGACAGACAGAGTAAGTAAGTAAGTAAGTTCTGGTGCACTGTTCTAGAAGCAGCATTGCTGTGGAACTTCAGCTGGCCAATACGACTATTGACAAATAACAAAAGTACACACACAGCGATAACAGATAGGGGCCTACTAGTCTGAGGAACAAAGTACAAGTATGTGCAGTTGCATGGATTTCAGGAGTTCTTGAACTCATGTACATAGGGAAATGAACTAGTTCCCTGAAGTGGCTCATAGTCCTTGGAAGAGGCTGGATAAGAGATCAATTGGGTGGAGGCGGCTGTTCATACCATTTAGGTTTTCATATACAGTATGCAAAATAGTTTATATATATAGAAGAGAACTCAACAATATTCCATTGAAGCATCAATATTAGAAAAAATATTCTGATGTCTCACAAAAACAGTCCTCCCTCCCTCCCTCCCTCCCTCTGTGTATTTTATTTCCTCTCTTTCCTCAGCTAGGGCTATACTACTTGCCTTCAAGAATCAAAGCAACCATTAAATGG
Source organism: Liasis olivaceus (assembly GCA_030867105.1). Classification (NCBI taxonomy): domain Eukaryota; kingdom Metazoa; phylum Chordata; class Lepidosauria; order Squamata; family Pythonidae; genus Liasis; species Liasis olivaceus. The sequence continues at coordinate 26,983,889 of CM061355.1, read as the reverse complement.
CAGTGAAGAGAATCAGAAATGCTTTCATTTGCTGCCATCTAGTGGTCATCCAGACTTCTGCTGCTCGGTTCTTACAGATCTATCTCATTTTAATTGATTTTTTTTAAATTCAACTCCAAAAATGGGAAAACCCACAAAGCCTTATCTCAGCAATGAAACCTGTAACATTCAATCTACCTACTCTACTAAATAACCTATTTAATAGCTTGCCCATTCAGTTAATATAAAATTTTCTGCAGAAGTCCTCAATTAAATTCAGTGCACCCAATTAATTTTAAAGGAGCACAATGTTAATTAATGTGACAATTTGGGACTTGCAAATAAGATTTAGGTGGATTCTTTTCTGTGACATTATATATCAATGTTACTCAAATGTATTGTATGGTAAGTGGTTTATGTTCAAGGAACTGTCAGGTTGTTTGATACAAGGACACTCTTACCTACCAGTCTAACCTGATGTTTCACAGACTCCAGTATACTGCTTGGCAGGTCCAAGCCTCTACCTGATATCTACACCATCTTGGCAAACCTGTACAATTCCTCCTTTCCTCATTGGGACTCCAACTAATTTACTTTATTACCATAACAAATCTTTGTTATAACACAAGTATTCTCCTACAGCATCTGGTAAGCTGACCCCATGCTGAGAGACCTGAATAAATGGAATTTAGCTTCTGTTTTCTGCCCTCAGAAAAAGATATTTTGTCATCTGTCAGAAAGGTTTTAAATCATCCTTCCACCCAGTTCATAACAATGACTGACTCAAGAGATGGTCAGCCAGCTAGGATTCTGCATGCCTTGTCATTTTCTCATGTGCACCACGGTGTTCCTCCTTCACCCATAACAGTATCTCTCCATCATTCCTTAACAGCCAATGCCTGGAGCAATAGAAATGCCACTGCCATAGGCAGTCTTCATCCCTGAAGTCATAAAGAGCTAGCACAGATAAGTACTGCATCAGTATCTGAGCAAATTCAACAGGAACAATGAAACAAAAGATGAAATAGCATCTCTTCAAGCGTCAGGCATACAAAGGAAACTCAAACAAGAAATTGTGTTATCTGAAACATTCTCCCAGCCTGGTTTTTTTAGTGTTATACATTCCATAAAGTCTTTAGAATAACCTTACAACTTCATAGCACTTTAAAAAAAAATGGGATCATCCTGTCCCCAAGTATAGCCATCTATCTGTCATCTCTACAAGCACCAGGCCCTAGCCTCCAACACTGTTGTTCTAAATGGATATTTAAAAAAAATTAAGTCCCAAGAATAATATTCTTGGGTTACTGAATGGGCCACACAAGGGAATGATTGTTTTGCTGTGTGCATGATACATGGCAGATTTTAGCCCAGAAATAGGCAATGATTTGGGGCTAGTAGGCCATTACAGAATTTCAAGAACATATTGTAGGTTACATGAAATGACTTCACCCTAGTGCTTCCATTTCACAAAATAGTTGCCATCATGAGTGTGGTTAGCTACAAAATTCCCATTTAGCACAAGCCAAACTAGTGAGGTTACTTCTCACTGTCCCCTCTAATCCACAGTACCAGCCATCTCCAGTTTGATTCTCTCCAAATTTATTGGACTCCCTAAATCCTCAGCCAGCATAATATTTGAAGAACATCAACTGGTGAACATTGCTTCAGCCGAGCTATCCAATCTGGATTACAAAAACCCAGATGGCCACTAAGTGACAGTGTGGATATTCCAAAGATTCTTGATGTTTTCTTGCCATCTAGTGATCATGTGGATTTGTGCAGCTCTCAGATCTGATAGCCTTACTTTACATGTATTTTCCAGACACAGTTTGGGTCTATAATAGATTTCAAGTCAGACATTTTTATTAATCTAGGAAGTCTGATTATAAAGCACAAAGAGCTGTGTGTAATATACATGCCAAGTACATTACAGATTAAAAAATACCCTCTCCCCTTTTGGAATTGCATCAAACCCACAGTATGGCTGACATCTACAGAAGATCTAAGTTCAAATAGATCTCAGAGATTTATGTAGTCAAGGAAAAGGATTAGATATTATAATATATATCCTAGGATTTATCCAATAAATAGAGAAAAATGAAGCAGATGGCTTAAATCTATGATGCTGGGCATAAAGTACATAATGTATAAACCCCAGATCTAACTGGTTCTTAGTTATGATATTCAGGTTTGTTGACTGTTCCAATTGGAAACAGATATGAAATCACAGAAACAGCTTTTTTTTTTTTTAAGGAAAAAATCCTGCAAATACTACTGATATCTAAAGTATTTCACTTCTGATTAGCATTAAGAAAAATTCAGACTTCCTATGATTATAAACTCTCAATCTCAGGCTCTGCCCACAAAATGGCATATAGCTGGCTATTCTGGTTGCTGTGGTTCCCATTTACTGTATTCAGCCAACATAATGCATAAGCTGACATATTTTATATTGGTATATTTTATTTCTTAGATTTTTCAACCACCCTTCAGCAATAGCCCCTCTTTCAGTGCACATGCATGTTAACAAAACAATAAAATGCAATATAACATCTAGAATACAATATTAGAATATAATATATAATAACCCAGCAAAAGCAGTAAAACCAAATATCCCCTAAAATTTTAAGAGATATTTTAGAAATAAATTCTGAGATACATAATTATATGATCTTCCCAACCACCCAAGTAGAAGACTTGTGGCATGGGGAGATACTAAGATTGTCTGTTCTTCCATTATTCATTTTGTAAACAAAATATCTAAATTATTCTATTTTATTGTCTTTAGTTCCCATATATTTTAAAGCACCATATAGATAAAGATGCTAGACTGGGGGCCTGGGGCTGCATCTCCAAACACACACACAAACCTCTCTATGGAAATACTGACACATAGGCAGGAAAACCTGCAAAAAGTCATGCTTGTACAAACTGTCGGGCCCAAGGAACTCCAAGAGACAATGCAAAATCAGTTCAGCTATGTTTATTAGCTACAACCTCTAGCAAGAATCTTCCCAGACTGAAACCCCATCTTCCAAGTCAGCCAGCCACAACAGCGTGAATTCCTCAGGGAGGTGCCAGTCTCATCCTCTTGTAGTTCCCATGCTCCTGCGGCGAGCTAAGAAAATGCTTATCTCCCTGAGCCTGGCCTTCATAATTCCATTCCATCACACAAACACATATACAGATCCTCTTGCTGCTCAATTACATGCACACGGAGACACACACAAGTCCTCTCCACATAGACACTTACACATTTGTTCACTGGGAAGGATAGACCAGTCTCATGATTATGTCTGTTTTTTTTCTGCCCACTGATGGACAATTGAGTCCTATGTTTTTTGCTAACAAAGGCAGTAATGTCAGAGCAGTTATAATCCTCTTATCTCTTCTTCTCCATGAAAAATGGTTCCTTGCAAATGATGGGTAGGCTGTTGCCTAGCACACACAGTGGGGGAACATAAGACTTGGGGGCTGAACCCATGGTTTTGAGAAGCAAGATTCAATCCACAGGCTGGAAGCTACATACTTCAGTCTACAAAAATAAAGGTTCTTATCACACTTCCATTTAGTATGTTTTACATTGTCAGTTAGAAGCAGAATTACAAAGATGATTTAACATGACATGGCACTAATGCTGCACTAGATTTGCTGTAATCATCCCATGATGTCTGTGGCATGATTTATTTATGGTATTCCTATACTGCTGATGTCATACAGTCTCCTGGCACTTTACAACCATATGAATTTCATAAAATCAAAAAATAGTTCCATCCCTCCAACAAGACAAAGACTGAGCAACTACAACATTCTTGAACAGTCAAAAGCGCTATAGAAGAGTTCTGTCCTGAATTCCATCCAGTCTTCCCAAGATGAGATGTTCTGTAGAGTAGGGGCAAAGCCTGAGAAACAATGTCCTTCAGCCCTCTCTGCTTTGATCTTACTTAGGGGATAAATTCTCAACATGTCCACCTGGGCTGAACATATTCAATAGGCTTCTCTACTTAAATGAGGTGGTTTTGCAGATACCTAGGCACCAAGCTATAAAGGTTAAAACTATCACTTTGAATTGTACTCTGAAGGTTACTGGAAGTCAATGCAGTGCCTGCAAAACTGCTGTTATGGGTCACTGGTGCTCTCACCACCAGTAAATGTGAGGTACCTCACACCAGTAAATGTGATAGTACCTCACATCTTGTCAGCCCTTCGAGGTACGCAAGGTTAAGAAGTGCTCTTTACTGTCATAGGGTAGAGAAACAGAATTTTGAAAGCTTGCCAGAGTTTCTCTCTGCCTCATTTTATACCAAACAAAAACAAGGGGAGGTTATTTAGTTTCTTTCTCATGCTTTCCATTTTCTCAGGACTGAGTAAACTTTTTTCCTCCTTTAAAAGTTCATTGTTCCCTTCCTCCTTCCCAAGGTCAGGTCTATACATTTGCTGCATGACACACCCTTTTCAGTGGCACCTATTGTAAATTAGGATTGCTTTCTTGAAATCAGGAGAAAGGTCTGCTCCACAATCTCAGGGCACCAGTTTTTTTCTTCTTCTTCTCCTTTGACTCTGCAAGAGATGGAATTAACAAGCCAGCATGTTTTTCCTGTTTAGCTTTTCCATTGGTCAGAGAATGCCCAGCGTACCCACTATCTGCCAGCTCACATTTCACTGTCCCTCAGTTCATCTTGCAGATTGAACAGGCTGTGGCCTGACAGGGTTGAATATGTGAATATAAAAAGAGTGATGAGCAGTCACAGAAAGACAACATCCTCCACTAGCTATGCAGCTGGGTTGAGAAGCCATTTAATTTTAAGTTTTAAATATTACTGAGCCTTTTCTTTCTATTCCTACAAGAATTGGTAACCCTTTATACTTGTGATTTCTGTGTTACATTTTAACAGAATTCACCATCCATACACAGGATTTCCTAGACCCTTCCTCCATTTTAGTCTCCAGCATTGAAACAAGAGAATTAACCAGTGATCTATCCTGCCACCTCCATCTTTCTACATGCTTGAATTATCTTCAAGCCATTAATGCCTTTCTCCAGAATTGATCTAGGAATTAATCCTTTAATTATCAGTTTGCTTTTTGAGGACATAGTGATTATGACTTATTTTATTATCAGCTCAACTGCCCTCTAGGGGAGAAAGGTCACAAGCTATAGTGGTTTAATTTGCCTATAGTCTTTAAACAAAAGCTTGCTACAGGTGATACATGGCTTCATCCAAGCCTTCCCAGATTTTTGTTTGCTTTTCATTTATACAATCACTTAAGATAAGAAGCTAACTTGATGGAAAATCAATCTAATCTAAGTCTGTGTTTGTCAAACTGTGTTCTGCAGAACCCTGGGGTTCCATACAACTTTCAAAGGGTTCTGTGATAGATAAAATTCACCCAAACACAACTGTATTTGAAGAGCTGCTCCTTTTCTCCTCCTCCTCCTCCTAACAAAGTTACAAAATCCCTGGTCTAAGTCTGGGAGTGTAGGGTCCACCTTCAGCCACAGAAGCTAACTGGATGACTTTGGGCCAGGCTGACTCAGCCTAAAGTATTTCACAGGGTTGTTGTTGCACAGGAAAATAGGAAGCAGGAACGCAATGCCACCTTGAGCTCCTGTACAACAGGCGGCATATAAATCTAACCAAAACAAAAAACAAAAAAAACCCACAATCTGCTCCAATGGATCTCCCTCTCTTCCCAAGCAGACTTCCTCTTTGTTCTGCTGATGGAAGCATCTTCATTAGTGAAGGCGTTAACTGGATGGAAGCTTTAATAAATCATATGAAAACCAGTTATCAGAAATCTTATGCTCCAACATAGAAACTGCTTCTTGTGTAGCAAAAGATGGGTGAGTTCTACTGAAATAAAACAGATACATATAGTTTGACACACAGTACTGTATAAAAATTATCCTTGTGGTTTCTCTCCCCTACACAAAATTTGCTTTCCAGAATAAGGGCTGGTAGGAGGAAAATAAATATTCCTTGTAATATTTGTTACTTCTTTACATATGTCAGAACCACATGGGGTTTTGAAAAGGAGTCTCGAACATCAAACAGGCAGAAGATGTTTGTTCTCATTCTTTGGGTTGTTTGAAGTACAGCCAAAACTAAAGTTGGATTTATAAATGGCAGATCTGTCAGAATGTAATTACATCTGATGATAACATTTGTAGAAATGTTAAGTTCAAAAATTAACATTAATTAATATTCAGGGGAGTATATAAATCCTGTTCTCCCTGTTATTAAGTTTATGATAATAACATAATAAAAAGTAAGTGGTACTTGCAACAAATGTTTTAATGGAAATACTTCAATACAGTATTCCCTTTTGCCAGCCAGCCTATCCAGCCATTTTTCAGAAGACTATTTCCCCCCTCCCCTCCTGGTTTTCTGTTTTTTTACCTTTGAACAAAGTGATTATTCTGTCTACTGGATGTGTGCTGTCCTTTCCCTAAAAAGTTTTAGTCTTCTAAAAACCTTGGGCTTCCCCTGCTGATATCTACTAATTTAGATGGATCGGCAATCTATACAGAGAGAATAGGTTTGTTATTGACATATGATACCCTTTAAATGAGAGCCAGTTCGGTGTGGTGGTTAAGGCACCAGGCTAGAAACTGGGAGACCATAAGTTCTAGTCCTGCCTTAGCTAGACAGCTGGGTGGGCAATAGCAAACCACTTCTGAAATCTTGCCAAGAAAACTGCAGGGACTTGTCCAGGCAGTCATCAGAAGTCAAGGCTGACTCAAAGGCACACAGACAATCCTATACAGTATTCATAGAATATAATTGTTGTATACGTAGAAGTTTTATTAAGATATTCTATTTATGGTAGTATTGTTTCTTTCATTGTGACTCAGGAAAATTTATTAATGGCAACAGAAGAATTTGGTAGATGGGGAAGATTTTACTTAAATATGAATAAAAGATCCACTTTACCATAGCAACCAGCATATGCAAGTGATGCTTAACACATTTGACCAGACTGTTTTTTTGAAAATCCAACACTACCAAAATTTTCTGAAGCTCTTTAGCAAAAAAAAACTTCAAAGCAGTCAGTTTCAAGAGCCTGTTCTACTCTGCAAAGCTGTGGTTTATGAACAACTTTTTAGAAGCTTATTATATTCATATTTTTAATCAAATTCTATACATTTATTTAGCACCTTCACACATATTTCTCAAAGTATTTATAACAAAATGGAATAACTAGTGCTTAATAAATTCTCAGAAGCAAAAGGTTAAGCCAAATTTTCAGTGACCACAGATAATTCTTTTGTAGCCTACACACCTTCCACACCAATTAGAGAAGACTAAAAAATACTACATGAAATGTATAGTGATATGCTTAATTGCAACAGGGTAGACATAATAGAGATTGCAGAACCTATTTTTTTTTCAACATGAGAACTAAATTACTTTGGTGCAGCATTATTATTTTAGGGTGGGCAGGCACTGATGGTTTTGCATTAGTACAGCAATGAAATTAAGATATGTTTTTGGTTGAGTACCACTGCCACTGATGACTTCAGGATCTGAGGGACATTATAGCTTTAATAAGATCCCTGACTCAAGACATGCTTGCCAAGAATATATTACTTGAAAGTAAGATGTAAATTAAAATGTCAGCATTGAACTGTAGGCTCTTTTGGTCTAGATGGTCAAGAATATTCCACTGGAGTTGGCCCAGAGATTAACAAGTAAATATAAAATTAATTCATCCTGGATTTAGACATACAGCTGTTTTTAGTATTATGAAAAAATACTTAGAGGTTTATGACAAAACCTTGGAAGGAAAGGAAAGTAGAAGTAATGGCAGAATGTAACTAGATTTAGGATGCTACTCCAGATGGGAGTTCATTTTGCTGCTTCACCCTTAAACTATCATAGACAGTTTGAAGTTGACCTATGATTATTGTCACTTCTTCCTATCTCAACATGTTAAGAACATCATGATTTAATCAGTGGTCCCTCCAACTGACTATTAGGAGACCCCAAACAACATCTTTCAGTCAGTGGCCTACCTCAAGTCATCTTTGGATCTAAAGCACCAAAAATCCCCTCACCCTCTGTTCCACAAAAAAGGGAAATAAAATAAAATGGTAGACTTCCCCAATTCCATATTTTACATGCATTTGTTTGGTTGTTTATCATCACCCCCAAATTTTTTTAAGGGGAAGCTTCCTGACTGCCAAACTACCTGTGCCAAAAAGCAGATTGACACTTTTGGTAACAGTTGCTTTCTCTAAAGGCTATAACCATGGTTGCTGGAGTTGCTGGAATGAGGGGGAGAGAGAGAGAGAAAGATTCTAAACAACACCTATAATAATCATTCTGAAGCTTTCTGGGTTGGGGAAGAGAATAATGATTATCTTGAAACCAGAAGCAGAGTGAAGCAAGACTTCATGTCAGAAGGAAAACATCGTGGAAAGTTCTGCAGAGGCACAATGTTGCAAAGAGAAAAACCAGCTTTGTTCATGTTTGAAATAAACTGGTATAAAGCTGGAAATAAATTGATCCAGCTCTCATGTCATGAGACTGGAGAAGTCTAGAGCTGCTTCTGAACTATTGCAAAGACCTTGTGCAGAAATGCTAGATCACTGCTGGAAAAAGAAGAAAAGAGCTGAAATTGAAGAAGCCACCAGCTGGGAAAGGGCTCTGGTGGACTCGGATTTTAGAAAGTGATCTGCATTCCAGCTTCCCATTTAATTTCTGAAATTAAAGCAAAAATAAAGCCAGATGGGGCAGGGAGCCTGGTGAATGCCAGAGGAATAGCTTGTTTCTTATCCCTCCCTTATACAGTAATATGATTTCAGTGTCCCAGAAGTATCAAATTAGCAAATAGAGGCCTTTCACTAATGGCATTATATTTCCAACTTATTTATAGATCACTTGAGGAATCCTTTTTTTTAAAAAAAACATATCAATAGAAAATAAATGTCCTTTCACAGAATAGTTATTGAAACTACCTGCAGAATGTATCCAGACCAAATTAGAGGTGTTTATTAATTTGATAGCTTGTGAGTCATACGCACCACAACCCCATTGCTAGTCAGTCTTTCAATTGCTAGGTGACCTTTTAATTAGAACTTTCTACTTCACACATACCCTTTGTCATTCATTCTGTGAATCCACACGAGGAAATACACTAGAAATAGCTCTGCATGAGCAAAACACCTATATAAGGAGAGGGGAGGATGGAAAAATGCAAGGACAACATAATACTGCTGTTTCTTTCTAATAACCTGAATACATTCCTTGCCTAACAACGTGCTGGGATGAATAACTTAAAAAAACCACAACTGTGTATTGGCACCCCTGTCTTAAAACTAAAAATTCATGCAACCATATTGCATACATAGAGGGAGAATAATCAAGCAAATTTATAATACCTTCAGTCTTTAAGGAAGTATACATTGTCACATAACAAACATGATATTTTTAAAAGCCTGCAAATATATTTTTCTTTATTAACATGTGGCACAGCTAAGGTTATTTTCAGGGTTACTGAATATTCCACAGATTTCAATATAAAATCTGCTTGATGTGTAGAGAAGTAGTTTCAATCTTCTACCCTCACGCAAGGTTCCTTTAAATCGTTACAAGTGAAACACTTCTTAGCTTTAGTGGGCTAGCCTGAAAAAGTATACAAAACTTCCCACGGCCCTGGCACATTTTCTCCTGCAGCCTCCTGGGTCCCTTTCACCTTGGGGATGGCTGGTAGAGGCTGACTTCCCAGGTCTCCCCAAGGCTTTTTGGAAAACTGGTTTAAGGACACAGAGAAAGGGGGGAAAAAGACCCAGTTTCTATATTCAACATTTTTCCAATTTAACTTGTGTCTTGTGGGTACAGTGCATGACAAAGTAATTTAAGAATCAATTTAGCATACAAATCACATTTTGACCTTGTGTGTTATTTTTAATCCAATTAGCATTCGAGCTTTCAAAACAAAAGCCATCTTTCTACTGAATAAAGGGGAAAAACTAGCCTCATCCCTCTCAACATCCCACAAGTCCCTCAAGACCTGGCTATGTGATCAGGAGACCTGGGAGATTCTGCGATGGCTTCTTTATTAATATTATCCCTTCCTGTTTTTGTGTGCTTTTATAGTTATTTTTACTTGTGATTGTTTTTTATGTGTTTATTCTTTTTAATTGTTGTACGCTGCCCAGAGTCACTTTTATGTGAGATGGGCGGCTATATAAATACGATAAATAAAATTTTTAAAAAAGGGAACAGACTTGCTTTAAATCACATAAAGGAAAGAAGTTGGCTTCCTAATCAGTGATCCAGTTTTTTATTGCACAGTAAAGTCTTATCAGAAATCTCCAAGAGACTATCAGGAAAAGCAGGACCCCAAACTGCTATTTCCTTCCCTCCTTCCCATGCCATGAGATGTCCAGTTGCTATAATTCTTTATATGTTGCCAACACACACACACAAACGTGGTTATTGTGTTGAAATGCAACAGGTTCTTTGTTTCATTTTATAACCCACGCAAATGTAGAACCTAATGTAACCTCTATGCATGTTTGTAAAGGGTGTTTTATTTGTCCTGTGCTTCAAATGAACGCTCATGACTGCTATGCCATATATGGTCTAACTATGCATTGTTTACTGTGGACAAACCTTATTTCCTGGTAACTGTCAGTGACAAATCATTCACTGTAATTTGTATTTTGAAAGAATTTGCAGAGAGGCCTATTGGAACTTGATTAGTGTGCACATGTGTCATTTCTGAGATTTTGGGTTTTGCTTCTAGGCTTATAGAAATGAAGGGCATTTCTACACTTACCTTCTGCACCATGAGAACTCTGCCACTCAGAGACAACAGCATTCTTGTGCCACCATCCAAAGGTCCATAAAAACTGCTAGCATGAACCAGCCATGTTATCTCCAGCCAACCAATAGGAGTGCACCAAAAACAAGAAACATACAGCTTCCTGTCCATTATCATCTATTTACACTCTACTCCAATAGTATGATATCCTGATAATAAGGGGGGGGGGGTAGAGTGTAGATAGATGATTTAAACAATACCTGCATGATTTTAAGTGACTGAGAGCAGCTTGGGATGCTTAATAGAGCAGGCTTGGGAGCAATCATGTGCTTGCTAATAATGTAATAACAGCAGTAACCAAAGATAATTATAATAGTAGTAGGAAATATTTTTGACTAGTAATATAGTAAGAATAATGAGTAATTAGAACAATAATAATTATGACTGAGCAACATTAGTAATCTTAGCAGTAGTAGAATAATAGTAATAGAAATTAATAATAGTATTAGGCACAGGCACTGTAGCCCCAAAATCTTGTCTGAACCTGTTCCATATCATAGTTTCTTTATTTTATTGTTTGCACAAAGAGGAATAATTTATGTGCATATTCATCATTCACAGACTATTCAATTAAACGTGCAGGTATGTTTGTATCATTCTGAACTTTTACATTCAGTTTGCTTAACTTTAAAATGGGGAAAAAATGGAATGTTAAACATAAAATGACATAATTTCTAAATAATCTTCCAATTAATAAATTGTTTGTTCAAAAACAAAAAATTGATAAGTTCTTTTGACCATGATGGAGAATAAGTATTCTTCCATCCACGCCATGTCAACCTTTTAAAAACTGTAGCAGTGTACTACACATTTCCTTTCTCCTTTGGTTAATTTCCATATGAGTGTGTTATTCAAAAGAGCAAAAGCATCTATAAAAATCAATATTCTGCCTATTTCATATAAGGAAGACCTTGATCTCTTAGACTACTGATTTCTTTACATTTTATTCACTATGCGTGAATAAAATACATATTATCTTTATTCTTTAAGTTCAAATGCTAATGTATTATCAAGGTCTCTCATTCAAAAAAACTAAAACTTTGGGGTTCTTTTGATAAATACTGCCATTGTTAAGCAGAGGGGTAAGCAGAAGCTTTAACTTTTACTTGTTGTTTCCTGATTGCAGATGCTACTCAGGCAGTGGTGATAATAACACCAAATCTAAGTTCTTCTAAAACAAACAAGGAACTATCTTTCATTCATTCCTTATATTCACATACAGTATATAAGGAGGAGCAGACCGCAGCCAGCTCAGAAGTTGGTGTAGTGTGTGTGCTTATACTTATTATCTAGTCTGAAGATATGTACAATTTTTAAACCCTTATTTTGGCAATTATATTGCAATTTAGACCTTTTAAGAGTTGTAGTTGCATTAAAATCTCTTGTACCAATTAACAAAAAATATAAAACATTTTCGAAACCAATACACTTGAGTAAACAGCCCTATTTTCCAAGAAGTGAGATTATATGATTTTTATGTTAACAGAATTGTAATGAGGCTCATCTGGAACTAAACCCACATAAAATAGATTTCAAACACGCACCATTCAGTTGAACACTTGCAACTGCATTCAGAGGTGATTGTAGAGAATCAGTAGCCAGTTTACAGTGAGAGGCACTTCAGATAATTGGACTCTTAAACTGCGTAGGTCATTTTAACACAAATTTGAACTTTCATTCTACAAAATTAAGAACAAGTTCAATCATCTTTCATGTTCTAATAATGAAGAATAAGATCAGCTTAATATTGATGGAGCACTGACAATCTCTGTGGATGGGAAAACTGATTTTATATGAGAAAAAGACAGCATTTAAGTGTTGCAGTTCTATTCAGAATTGTTGATGCAGCATCAACTAAAAGATTAATCTCAAGGAATGTAGATCTATCTTTCATGAAGTCATTTGAAAACTGCATCAATTATAGTCTGTCTTTAATAAATGATTGAGTCAATTAATATTCTACAGTTAGATTATCTTTTTTTTTCAGTTGTCAGGAACAACTGAGTGGATTGGGAGACACATGTAGCAAACAAGAACAAAACATTACATATATACATACATAATCTTTAATACGGCCCAGGACCGTAGCATAAATAAAATCAACCCAATATAATCCAAAAATATAATAGCATTATAGAAATTTAATACATGGTGTGTTTCAGCTGGCAAATCTGGATATGACATAGCCTTGTTAATTGCCAAGTTTTGGGCTAAGGCATAAAACTTGGCAATTAAAAAGATGATTTCAGGACACTTGTCATTTAAGAAAACATTTAAGTAACATGACCGGGCAGATTTTCCATTAGGAGATGAATTAATTGAGAATACAGTTCTGCATAGACTTTACACTCAAACAAACACGTTCTAGGGTTTCAGATTCACCAGAGGCCCAAAGGCATTGTCTAAGTGCTATGGGGATTCCATTATATCTGCCATCCATGACTGCAGAGGGTTGGTTATTGAAATGTGCTTGGACAAAGACCTTGATTCACTGAGGAGACAATATAACCTAGGTTTTGCTGCTAACTTATGCTAAAAGTCAAGATCTTCTAATCTTTGTTTAACAAGCTCCATGGCTCATATTTAGGAGGAAATCAGACGATATTCTAAGGTAAAACCATTTGTTAGTTATCATTATATTCTATCTAAATTTAAAGTTATCACATACTAAAAGGGGCAAAAGCCCTTTGGGAGATAGATTCTAAGCCAATAAGATATAATTAGTGGCCAAGCTCTTGTTTCTATACAAGAAACATATATCTCTATGTCTGGCCTCTAGTACCTTCTAGAAACACTTCTAGGGGTGGAGAATATGGCTCCCCCAAAATAGCGGAACTGTATAACTCTCCTTTGGCTTCCAGATTCTTCTTCTTCTTAGATTTTTTTTATCCCACCTTTATTACTTTTATAAATAATTCAAGGCAGAGAACATACCTAATACTCCTTCCATTCCTATTTTCCCTGCAACAACAACCCTGTTAGGTGAGTTGGGCTGAGAGAGAGTGACTGGCCCAAAGTCACCCAGCTGGCTTTCACACCTAAGGCAGGACTAGAACTCACCGTCTCCTGATTTCTAGCTTGGGGCCTTAACCATTAGACCAAACTGGCTCTCCTTCTTCTTCCCTCTAAACTCCCAATATTAAATCATATCTATCTCTTTGCCACAAAGGAAGCCATATCTTTTAAAAGTCACTACTCCATGAGTTAAATTCCAAGTCCCAGGAAAGCACATTGCAGCAATGTGAGGCAAGGTCCTACTTCTAGTAAGAGTTCAGCCACAAACAGGAAGAGATATGGAACTGGAGTCACTGGACAACAACTGTCGATCACATAGAAGAGCAAGCTGTGGGCAGTTTCTGTGCCTGATTCAACCTGGGCCTTACCTTTTACTCAGAAAAAAATAGGGGAAAGGGCTGTTCCCTCAGCTGCAGTGTTGGGGAGAAGCTACCTCAGAGAGTTTTGTGTAAGAACTTAGCAGACAGGGACTGGTGGTTCTTACAACTTGATCAATAGCCTCACCCTTTTTCTAGCTGCAAAGTCAAAGGTATTGGTCCTGCCTTCACCTCCTGCATAGCACAGATGGAGGGGAGGTTTGGATTCTAACTGGAGACTGTATTGGTGTATCTGAGCTTCAGTTTGGGGCCATTAGCAATGCCACTCTAATGTCCTAAGGGTGATGGGGAGGGAGGTCAGAAGGAGTACTGTAGGCTCCATTATTGGAGATGCCTTAGCTGATTGATTCAAAACCTAGATATACAGTCTGGCTATCAAATGCATCTAATTTGTGTATCATGTACCTAATGTGGTCGTAAAAAAATACAGAACCCCAAACTAAAGATAACTGAATAATCTATATTGAAGGGATTTATATGCACTAGAAAAAAAAGCTGTGTAAAGGATAGTTGTGGCCCTGCACTTAAGTTACCCCCAAATCTATCATTACCTTGAGACTACAAGCTATGTTCATCACCTCTTCCTTCTAGCCATCTTTGCTATGTACATTTCCCTCCATTCTTTCCCCACATTTCCAACTCCTCACTTCACCCCTCTGTCAACATCTCTCCCCAGCACCTTTCTTTCTACTATTTTGCAGTTATTGAATATTATCTCCATCATGGGAAGAAAACAACATCAATATTGCTTTGTTCTAGTTTCCCAAATCTAGCTGGTTCATTCTGCATTACTCAGAAATAAATCCTGTTATGATCAGTAAGTCAGCATGTGCCAGGCAGGTTTTAAAAATAATAATCCATTGGTTCTATTGACACTAAAGCCAAGGTTTCTATGATATAATGAAATTAGATGTGCAAATATGAATCTCTTAACTTGAAAAGCTACTTAATGCCTCCTCACAAAATGCAGTGTTTTAGGAATCTACTAATGCTTTGGTACTTTTCTATTTCAGGAAAGTTTTCAGAGCTTCTGGTGTCCAAGCAGAGTTGCTATGGAAACATCACTTAAGACTTGCATCACTAAATATTACATTATGGTCCAATAGCTGTAGTTCCTTTTTTCTACTGCATTTTATAAAACTGTTGGAAGTAAATGGTCATGAGATCCAAAGGTATTTAGTATCATCCAAAAATATTTATTGTGGACAAAAATGCATGATAAAATATGAATGAGTGTATATATTATAAAAATTAGTGTAATGATTGTTATTATTTATGATTATTCCTAAAATGGAGCCGCTTACTATACCATTATAGCACTGTTTATATAAGTTATAGAGCATGTATTATGTTTTCAATATACCCATGGTTTAAAAACGAACTGTAAAATTACACAAATGAACAGTTCACAATAAACAGGCAAATTTCTTTCATTGGTTTTGCAAGCAGTTATCTCTTATATCCACTCAACCATTTATTGTGGAACAGATATGGTAATCTTTGGCTTTAAAAAAGCTTTTCCCGTGGGAGAATTTTGCATCACCTTAAGATATCAGGATCTTCTGGATTCATGAAGTGCCAGGAGTAACACCTAACAATATAAACTAGGAAGGTTCCTGAGGAAGTAGCCAGAGCCATCCAGGAGATTCTGCCACTTCTACACTTGATTCCTGTCCCACCTGGCTCATACATTCTGTCCAGAATAGGGCCCTACTAGTCCAACTAGATATTTTGATGGTCTCTGAGGCTATCAAACATAGTCTTCTTCTGGACTGACCACAAGGGTTGGGACCTAGGGGCATCATTCTTTGGTAGTTCCAGTTAGTATGTTTTGGAGGAAGAGAGATTAAGCACTCTAATATAGAGTGCCTCAGGGCTCAATCCACTCTCTCACTTTATTTAACATGTACATGATGCTGTTGGGGGAGGTCATCTGACAGTCCGTTGTTTGGTATCATCAATATGTAGATTATTCCCAAGTATACATCTCTACTCCAAGCTGTCTGGAGATGGAGCAGAAAGCTTGTCCCAGTTCCTATAGCCTGTAAAGAGGAGAAACAAGTTGAGACTCAGCCCTAGCAAGATGGAATGGCTGTGGGTTTGGAAACTGACTTTGGGACAATACAAACTTTAGCTCTGAATGTGATTGTGCTGTCTCACAAAGATGCAAATATGCAAACCTGGGGGTGTTGCTGGACTGTAGTTCCTGCTGGAATAGTAGGACAAAGCTGTGGCCAGAAACGTCTTTGCTGCTTCAGTTGGTGAGCCAGTTGTGACTGTTCTTGTAGCAGAAGATGCTGAGTACAGTCACTCATGATTGTTTCCCCTCACAAGTAGACTACTGTTATGTGTTATGTGTTATGGGACTGCCCTTGAAGAACACCCAGAAATTGCAAGTAATGCAAAGTGCAGCATCCTACATATTAACCAAGTCCAGCTGGTATTGTCATATGGGTGGTCCTCGGTTAATGACCATTCATTCAGCGACTGTTTGAATTTACCATGGTGCTGAACAAGTGGTACTTATGACTGGTTCTCAAGGTTCTGACCACTGCAGCATCCCGCAGTCACATGATCGCGATTTGCAACTTCCCTGCCAGCTTCCCACAAGCAAAGTCAATGGGGAAGCCAGCAGAAAGTCAGAAGTCGTAGTCACATGAGATTGTGATTTGCTTAATGTGATTTGCTTAATAATGGTAATCAGGGACTGGCAGAACTGCTGTTGCTAAACTGCATAACAGTTACATAATCATAACACTTTATTACTGTATTGCTTAGCGACAGAAATTCCAGTCCCAATTACTGTCGTTAAGCGAGGACTACTGTATAATATCAATATCATAGGAGCTGCACTGGTTGCCTGTTTGTTTCTGGGTGCAAGTCAAGGGGCTGGTGACCACCTTTAATGTCCTACGTAGCTTGGGGTGTGCCTAACTTTGAGACCGCCTGCTCTATATAGAATCTGCCTGCCCAAGGCATACTTGTAGAGAGTACTTGCTGAGAGTTCCTACCCCATGTGAGGTGTGATGAGGGGAGGCAATTAATCAATCAACTCTTTATTTCACTCATAGACCAGCATAGAGT
Source organism: Liasis olivaceus (assembly GCA_030867105.1). Lineage (NCBI taxonomy): Eukaryota > Metazoa > Chordata > Lepidosauria > Squamata > Pythonidae > Liasis > Liasis olivaceus. The sequence goes on along the minus strand of CM061355.1, from coordinate 26,966,598 downwards.
CGAGTAACATTTGTAGGAGCTGGGCTTCTTTGCAATGTCCTTCCACCAGATATAAGAACTGCACCGTCACTTCTAGTACAGGTGGTCCTCACTTAACAATCATTTGATTAGTGACCGTTTGAAGATACAATGTTGCTGAACAAAAGGTCTTACAACTGGTCCTCGCACTTACAACCATCGCAGCACCCCTGCAGTCATGTGATCATGATCCAGGCACTTGGCAACCAATTCACACTTACGACAGTTGCAGCATCCTGGGGTCACATGATCACCATTTGTGACCTTTCCAGGTGGCTTCCGGAAGGCAAAATCAATGGGGGACCATGTGATTCACTTAATAACTGTGTGATTCGCTTAACAGCCATGGTGATTCACTTAATGACTGCTGCAAAAAAGGTTGTAAAACTGGGCAAAACTCGCTGAACAACTGCCCTGAGTAACAATGAATTTTATGGTCCCTAGTGTCCTAGTTAAACGAGGACTACCTGTATTTAGAAACATGGCTTCTTAAATGTGTATGTGGGGATTGAGATGAGAATGGGAGATGTACCTGAGTTGGGATGAGTCTGGATGCATTAATGGCTCTATAATTATGAACATTAACTTATGCTGATGGTATTTATTACTATCATTTGATAATTTTGATAATTTTTGAAATATTGTAATATATGGGGATTATACTGTTCTACTCCAGGGACTCAATCCTACAGCAAGCATTGAACACAGAATCCATGTGCTACTATAACATTTTGCTCAAAAGGAGAGAATGGCAGAGGACAGCTAGAGGTAGGAAAGAAAATTAAGGCTCCTGAGCAATAATATCGAAAGTCACCAGATGAGTCTTGTGATTTGATCATTGGTCTTTGTGATAAATATTCCTCGGGATACTGGTCTTATCTTTTCCTTAAAATACCTCCGTCCCAAACGATAGGAGCCAACTCTGACAGAAATTCTACCATCATCTGGCAATAACCAGAAGTCAACAGTGAGCTATACCACAATCAGAATTTCATAATCTCTTCCATCTGGATTGAAATAGTGCAACAGAACAAAGGAGGGGAGTTGAGAAAGCAGATGCTGGCTTTAGGAATAGTGGGGAGAAAAAGCAGGCCTTTAGCAGTTCTTGGACAGCTATGCCTACTGTGAAGTTCAAATGAATAGTTGGTTTTTGCCTAACTATTCCTTTATTAATCTAACCAGCTCCTCATGCTTGTCTGAAAAAAGCTAATGGCTATGAGAATAATTTTCTTGAATCTGATAGCCACCAACAAGGTGTCCATGACTACTTAAGCAAGGGGGAAGAGAAGGGGAAGACAGAAATAAGGATGTGCAGTGGGAAAGTGCCTGAAAAACATGGGACATGGCCTAAAACTTAAAAAAACAACAACAACCAACCAGCCTGGAAGTGTCACTTGTAAGGTTTCACTACCAATGAGAAACAAATGCATAAGATGCATTTGTAAAAAGCTCAATATGGCAAGGCTTCCAAGTACAGCAGCTAAGTACTAAAATACAGAATAATACACATTTTTTAAAAACAAAAACAAGGATGTGTGGGATTGAAATGACTCTTTGAGTTGCAGATCTGAGCTGCAAAACTCTGACCATTAGAGGGCAACAGAGTTAGAGTTCTCTGCATTTCTAGTGATTGTCTAGAGCAGGGTTCCTCAACCTCAGCAACTTTAAGATGGGTGGACTTCAACTCTCAGAATTCCCCAGCCAGCATGCCAAGTTTGAAAAACACCGGTCTAGATTTTTGGAGCATAGAAATGGTAGTTTGAGAATGTTTCTTTCCACAGGAAAGATACTCTCTATTCCCACACTTCAAAATAAAGTGGCATTCTTCACTAATCCTTTCTGTTTCTGCACATCTCTTTATAAGAGTTGAAACAGCAAGGGAAAGTGGTGCTGGAGGATTAAAGGGAAATTAGTAACAACTAGAACAACAAATCACTCTGAACAGATTCCTTTAGTTCTTCCATGAATGAATGGATGTCGCTTTGTATCCAACCCACTACTGAGGACATTTTATGTTTAATCAAATTGTAACTGAATTCTTGTCTAAGTGAAAGATTTAAGTGGCTATCAGGAAAGGTATATTTCTCTGCTTTGATAAACGTCAGTCAGAAGCAAATTGCATACTTTGCCATGTTTTACAACGTTTGTGACAATTACCCAAAACAGAGTTTATGTCTAAATTCCATGTTTGTTGCAGTGAAGTATTACTGTAAACATGGAAACAGGTTAATCTAGAAAGCTGCTAAAATGCAAACATTAATTTTTAAGAAATGACATCGGCCACCCTAAAAGTTTAAGAAATAATTTCTTAATTGTCCAAGGTTCACTCAGTGTCTTTGCTTGGCAGTTGCTAAGGGTTTCATAAAATATGGCAATTTTGGCTTATAGAATCACCTAAGCAGAAAATAACTCCTTAGGCTCGGGCCAGAAGCCCATCTAGTTGGGCACAGTGTGTGATGGGACCTTTCCCGACTTGCACCTAACCATGGCAAAAACATAGCCTTTTTTTTTTGCCATCTTCCAGCAACTTTGCCTTCATCTCATCTCCAGCCATGAATGGAGATAGGATTCTGTGGTCTTTAGCTGTATCGGTATTAAATCATTTATTATTCCACCACTGTCCAAGGGCAGCCTCTGGGCATATAGAATATATTACACTCTGTCATCCATTACTTTGGAGGGCACTTAGATGGCTGTAGTGACTTGAAACAGAGGCAATAACCGAGCAGCCATCCCTGTTTCAAATGGACAAACTTCCAAGCAAACAGACTGCCATCTGAGGCAAGGAGATCTACATTTTAAAAATCTATTTGAGAAGAAGAATAGAAAAAAGGTACTTTTTCTAAGCCCTAAATGTAAGTCTTTAATAACAGATTCACAAATGAGCAAAACCAAGGCTGCATTTTTGAAAATATAATTCAGCTGCCTTCATCCTATTTTTAAATCACTGTTTAAGATGCAATGTTAGTATTCCCCAAGCAATTCTAAAAAGCAAATATAATATTAGAACAATTAAGCACTGTGCTATTAAGAGTATGTATAAAACTGTTTTAAACAGAACTTTAAAATTTGAGATTTCCTATTCCTGTAACAGTGATACAAATAAGTCTATTCTGACCTGATTCTGCACCAGTGAGGTCAATGGAAATTGCTTCCCTAAGTTAATAAATAAGTAAGTAGAAGCTTTGAAGTTCAACTAACCCAGCTGCCATAGCAGCCTCTAGTGGGAAATGCCTCCAAGTTATTTCTTGAAAGAATTAAACAGTAATAGGTACTTTAAATTCATAACAAAACCTGTTCCACAGAGATTGGAATATTAATATCTAACCACTTTGTTCCCCTGCTCAGAAAGTCTGCAGAGGACACCAGCATCTGATCAGCACCAGTGCTGATTTTTATAATGATGGGCAAGTACACATAAGCAAGGGGGCTTCAAAAGTTGAATCAAACACATATTAAGCAAAAATGATATTTAATCTAAAACATTAAGAAAGCACAGTAGAAAGCAAGCAGAGGGGCTGGTTTATACTGGGACTATAAGCCAAAAGGCAAGTACAATAAAGAAAGAAAACAGATCATATCTATGAAAGCTAGAAAGAGTAGGATATGTAGATAAATTCTCTACTAGCTCATGGCAGCATACATAGTGCTCCTTCCTCCAACTTCCCTCCCACGATACTGCTCATAGGAGATCACTCTCTATATCCCAAACCAGGCAATATTTTTTTCAAAAGTTATTAGGAGTGGGTGAGTGGGTGCATGGGTGAACAACAGAGCTGATATGGGGCCAACAGCAGGCATAACTCAAATAACCAAATCCTTCTGGTTTTGTTTCCATGCATTTGTTTTGCTAAACTAAATGCATGGTGGCCTAATCCAGACTGAAACACTTATATAGGGCAGAAAAAAACCACTCAGGAATATATATGCATTTCTTGCTTTTTAAATGTATGCATGCAAACAGATTAAAAAAAAAAACTGCTACACACATGATTGGAGTGTGTGAATTTTCCTAAAAGCCATGTAAAATGGCCAGTGCAATATATTTTCTTTCTTCAACAGCCTTTTGCCAATGCCCACACACTTGATCTTGAATTCTTCAAATGCCTCTCTCCTTTAGATGTTGATGATGTTGAAACTGTGTTACCAGTTTCATCCTTATTGGGAATCTTCAGATATGGGTAGCCAGATATTATTTGATGGAGTTCAAACTCTCTACCAGAGACTGAACTCATAGATCATTGCACTTTAGATAACCATATACAGTATATTAGCTTTAGGAATTATCCAGGAGCTCCAGAATTCAGTAGTCCAGGAAGTTATATCTTAGAAGCACCATCAGAATGGTATGTACAGCCCACCTTCCCTTAAGCTATCAGAGCAGAGAGATGTTATATTATATCATACCCTCCTGTATTGGGTTTTGCATGACTTCTACCTCTCCTCTCCTTGGAGGGGAAGAATTTCTCCATTTTTATACAATGTATATTCTGTGTAGTGTTTTCAGCTTCAGTGACCACCAGGAGTCATTGTGCTACTAGGAAGTGAACTCATGGATCTCTGCACTCTAGATGATTATATATGGTGCATTAGCTGTAAGAGCTATCTTAGTCCTGGCACTTGGCAGTTGCAGGAAGGCTGCCCGCATCTTAAGATCCCCAATAAGTTGCATTTTTTACACATCTTCTCATTATCTACATTTCCCACATCATCTGTCTTACCAGCAGTCAAGGAGAATGCTTCAGCTCTATAATTATTAATTAGCTCTATGAGTCTTTTTCCTGTGCTATTTGTTAAAAACAATTCAGTGTATTTCTGATTCCCTCCCTTTCAGTACGGTTGATTACCATGTTGGCCCAAACCATTTCTAGCACATTGAGCAGTAACATTGTCAGTGACAAAGCAATATGGAAAATTAATGCTTGTAACAGCAACATGTATGGGGCAAGATATCTCATGCAGGGATCTGCCATGTCAGTCATGGGTAGGGGGCAAATGATGAAACATGTTCCATGATGTTACTACATGCATATCTTCATGTTGGTGTCACTGTAGTTTCCTGTGGATACTGTGGATGCCACTGGCCAGAATTTTACCAGTGCCCACACACTTGATCTTATATTCTGCCCTGTATAAGTGTTTCAGTTCTGGATTAGGCCGCCATGCATTTAGTGGACATATCTCTCAGGAGGAACGTATCTACTGCCAGCAAAGAAGCATGAATGGTAAACTACAAGAAAGAATGGCTTTCAGCAAAATATCTGAAGCAATCAATGCTCATATTAGATATTTACAGTAAAACCTGAACATGATTCAGCTACAACCAGGATTCATGTTGAAAATGGCACAAAGACTGAAGTCAGAATAAAAACCACATTTTCCAGTACCTATTAAATACTGAGGATTGTTTTATATTTAAGAAAAGGCAAGACTGCAACTAGAGTAGAGTTACCATATGTCTGAGTTTTCTTAGATATATCTTACTTTTCATGTGTTAAATCTCCATCTGATGGGGAATTAAAAAAAAAAAAATCTAAACATTTCAGAGACACTCTGGTAAAATCTTGAATGTTGATGCCTCACTGGCTGCCGTAGTGGTAGGTAAAGGGGAGGAATGAGAGGACAGTGCCTTTATGGTTATATCAAACTGTTTTATGTTTTAAAACCCCTCCTGCTTTATTTTATTGTGAAGCGCTGCTGATTAAGTCAGGGATCCTCTGACATGGAAGAGAGTTTCCCCTCACAATATCTTACGCTTGTACTATCCCTAAACAGAAACCCCAGCAAAACATAAAATAACATTCAGTTCCTCATATCTGGCAAAGAGCAGGGGTTTGTAAAGCTTTCCTGAAAAACAAAACAAAACAAAACAGGCTTTTGCGAAATATGTGCCTACACCTCGCAGAATCCCATGGTGGGATTCATTATGTGAAAGGTGACACAGACACTGACAAGCTTAAGGAAGTAGGTGCATCCAGGGTTCTTTCTTTTCTTTTTTACTGCAGCATCATTTGTCTTTTTTAGCTTAAAAGTAAACTGGTAGTCATTAGTTGGCATTATGCAGCAGTATATTTTGGTTTAGGAACAGAAGCCCAGTGGCAAACATTGCTTTAGCTCAGTTATTAATATCTTTATTGGGTCTGTCCCTTTAGGATTTGACAGACATAATGCATGGTGTGGGAAGGGTGGAAGAAGAGCAATATGTCCCACATTGGGGGTGGGGGAACCCTCTTCAGAGCTCAGGATGATAACTCTAACTAGACAGCATAAATTGTTTCAAGCAACAGGATAAACAGATGTCACGTCTACAAATTAAGCTCCTGCCTCATGCTGTTAAGCAGAAAACCAGCAGGTAAAGAATTCACATTTATAAAAGCAACTCAAATTCACACAGGTTCTTCTAGTAAAAGTTACAATGCAAAGATAAGAAATAATTTCATATCCTCAAAAGCACTTGTAGCAATAGGTTGATTTCTTCAGCTTTTCTGCATTTTCACATGCAAGGCTATACTTATACCAGAACACAAATATTCTTTGTAACTATGTAAGAGAGAAAACAGAGAGGACATATTCCTTATGCAAATACATATTCTAGCAAATATAAGCTTTATACTAATATTCAAAGTAATGTTACTGTTGCTCCAGGGATCCTAATTTTGGGGGAACTCCATGCAAATAGAAGGAGGCATCCTTCTGCAGATGTCTGCAGTGGTGCTGGTGGTGAGGGAGACAAGTTGGCACCTCTTCTGCTCCTGCCTAATGGATTAAATGGTGAACCTATTGGTGCTCCAGGAATTGTAGAATTACAATTCCCATCACTCCTGTCCAGTGGCCATGCCATGGCATCTGGAGGCCACAGACTTCCCTTCCCTAACTTGGTGGAACTGTTATAAAAATTTCACAACACTGTGCAAGAGAAATGTATTACAAGGTTTATGCTGTAAATATCTTCCACAGTTATTAACAGATGAAACAAACAAACAAACAAAAAATAATCCCCTCTCACCCCTATGGGTGGTATGTGTCTTCCTCAATCTCAGGTCCTCTACCAGAGGCCTGGGAGTGTGAGAGTTCTGCGCAGTATCTTAGCTGTTCCTAGCACTGCACTCTTCTGGACAGAGAGCTCTGGTGTTGTTCCTGGGATCTGTTGGAGCCACTGTCCCAGCTTAGGAGTCACAGCCCCGAGTGCTCCTACCACCACTGGGACCACTTTGGCTTTTACTTTCCACATCCTCTCTAGTTCCTCTTTCAGGCCCTGGAACTTCTCCAGCTTCTCATACTCTTTCTTTCCTAATGTTGCTGCCACTTGGCATCACTACATCTATCACTACTGCTGTCTTCTGGTCCTTGTCTACTACCATGATGTCTGGTTGATTGGCCAGTACCTGCCTGTCTGTCTGGATCTGGAAGTCCACAGGATCTTAGCCCTGTTAATCTCCATGACCTTCTGTGGAATCTCCCATTTTGACTTGGCAGGGTATAGCCCATATGCTATTCAGGTGTTCCTGTACACAATGCCAGGTACTTGCTGTACTGTTCACTGTATGCTCTTCCTGCACTCATCTTACACCCTGCCACTATGTATTAGGCTGTCTCTGAGGCCACTCTGCACAGTCTGTACCTTGGGTACCAGTCTGTACCTCCCAATGTGGTAGATCCCTGCTTCTATGGATCTGATGCTTAGTGCCTGTTCTTCTGTTATGATCAGTGCCTCAGTGCTGTCTTTGAGTCCAGCCCTTTCCAGTCCAATCCTCTCCAGTAGGATTTCCCAATGCCAGCCACCTCAGCTATCTGCCAATGGTACATCCCGTGCAGGTCTTGTCTTGCCATGGCACTTCCTCTGCTTGAACTTCCTCCCATGTCTGCTGCTGCCTCAGACATTCTCCCAGCAGCTAATCTTTGGGTGCCATCTTACTGATGTACTTCTGGATGTTCTGGGTTTCATCCAGGACAGTGGCTTTGATACTCACCAGACCCCACCCGCCCTCTTTCCGGCTGGTGTACAGTTTCTGGGTGTTGGACTTGGGGTGGAAACCTCTGTACATTGTGAGTTGCTTCTGGGTCTTAACATCGGCAGCGTCCATGTCCTCCTTTGGCCAGCTCACTATACTGGCAGGATATCTGATGACTGGCAGGGCATACATGTTGATGGCGTGGATCTTGTTCTTCCCATTGAGCTGGCTCTTCAGGACATGTCTTATTCTTTGGTGGTACTTGGATGTTGCTGGCTTGTCTTCTCATTGTGGTTCCTATGTGACTGTGAGATACCAAGGTACTTGTAGCTGGTCTGTATGTCTCTATGTGGCCCAATGGTAGTTCCACCCCATCAGTTTTAACTACCTTCCATCTTTTTACTACCATGTAGCCATACTTCTCCAGTCTGAATAACATCCCAATGTCCTCACCATAGAACTGTGTCAGGTGGATCAGCAAGTCAATGTCTTCTTCACTCTAGTATACAGCTTGATGTCATCCATGTAGAGGAGGTGGCTGATGGTAGTTCCAATCTTGAACTTGTATCTGTATCCAGTCCTTGTGATTAACTGGCTGAGGGAGTTCAAGCTTATGCAGAACAGTAGCGGGGACAGTGCATCACCTTGGGATATGCTGCACTGGATTGCCACTTGTGTGAGCTGTCTTGAGTTGACTTCCAGTGTTGTCTTCCATAGTCCCTGAGGAGTTCTTGAGGAAGGTCCTTAGTGTCCTGTTGACTTTGTATACTGCCAGGCGTTCACAGATCTACGTGTGTGGCATTGAGTTGCAGGCTTTCCTGTAGTCAATCCAGCTGTGCTCAGATTTTATATATATACAGTATACACACACATACATGCACATATATATACTTACTTGGTGTCCTTTAGGTATATTCCAGATGTTCAATGTTAATTCAAAATAGCTACTCTAAATAGCTGCAGTTTAAAACTCTTAAAATATATAAAATTCAGGTCTAGTTTGAAGGTTTTAATGGATTAGGGAAATGTTCATGTGGCAGAAAACACATTAGTCTTGATGCCTGGTGACTGCCTGGACTAGTCTCTGCAGCTTTCCAGCACAATTGTAAGAAGTGGTTTGCCACTGCCTTTTCCTAGGGCTGAGAGGGAATGATTGGTCCAATTTAGGCTGGCTTCATGCTTAAAGAGGGACTAGAACTGACGGTCTCCTGGTTGCTAGCCTGGTGCCTTAACCACTACACTAAACTCTCTCTCTTTCTTTATATATATATGATAAATATTAAGCAAGCAATTTGTGTTTTTTTTTCCTTCATGAGATGAGTCATTTGGTAGCAAGATCTTCAGGGAAGGAACTGCCTCCATATCTGGCAGTGTAAATTAACATCTGAAACTGATTTGTTCTATAGATTTTGGGAAACTCCAGTGTTGTTTTATATCAAAGATCAGAACATTATATCTGTTATCAAGATTACAGACTTCAAGAGAACATACGCGTGCACAATCAAAAGTTCACAAACCAAAGCCTTTTGCTAGTATTAAACTTATGTTATAAATTACTTCCATAACTTTACAACTTTTCTATTTATGCATTAATAGTGTTTTTATAGTTCAAAGCCTAATATAATTCTAATCAACTCCTTTGCCATGTGTATTTCAAAAGCAATTCAAAAAGCACTTGTCATAAGCGTTGACTCATACACTCAAAAATAGCTCCGAGTAGGACGATTCAGCACCTACACCACTTTAGCATGCTTTGATCCATTACTGCTTGTTCTTTGAAACCATCAGCATAATGGAGGAATAATCTTCCGTATGCAAAAACTCAAGTACTTTTTGTTTCATTCTAATTCACAGCATTTTAAAAGGCTATGAATTTGAATATATAGTATGATGCATTCTTCAAGTATTTTTGTTTCATTCTAATTCACAGCATCTTAAAAGGCTATGGATTTGAATATACAGTATGATATATTCTTGAAGTTCAGTTTCAGTTATCCCCGATTGGTTCTTCCCGACAGAAGGAGTGGTTAAACAAACTGAAGCTCTTTACAGGATTTACCATGATGTTCAAACTGAGAAGTCAGTTCTTCCAGCAAACCAGAAATGTTAACAGAAAAACAAAGCATAACTTCTAGCTGTGACTTCTTAACAGTAGAACAAACTGGAATTGCCATGGTTTGAGGGTTTCTGTTGGCAGGTGACATAAAACAGGAAATCATGTGATGTACACCAGCTTACTGCTTATTAATAATAAATCAAGATTCTGAAAATGTTTTTGTTTTAATTGCGTGTGTGCTTGGCCATATTTATCACATATACTACTGGAATATATTTTCATGAAATATTTTATAGAAATAACATAAAGAAAATAAAGTCAACTGCCATCATCCTCCAGTCCACACTTATCTACACTTAATTCTCAATTACATGAGGAAGATGATTTAAGTAAATTCAGGATCATCCAAGACTTAACATAGAAAGGAAACAAACAATGATTAACTCAGTTTTCTATTGTCAGATGCTGTTGTTCCCATTCTGAAAGAGAGGCTTATCGAAGCTAAAGTTATCTTTCTTCTCAGAGCATCTGGCCCCACAACTTCTTAAAGCCCACATTAAGTCCGCCTGATTAAAAAAAAGTTATTGGCAAGCATCACTCCATAGGATTCTTGTTGGAGAGTCTTTGCCCATTAGGCTTTGAAAACACCTGAAGTAACCTTAAACAGCATATCTGGGACACTGGTTTTTCAAATCAACCTAAGTCTGGTTCCAAGCTTTGCATTATGTGGGTTTTTTGTAAATAAGTAGCGAGCCTCTTAACTCTTACTCTCACAGTTCTGAAATGCTACCAGGCCTTTGCTTTGCCAGGCTGGATTGCCTTCCATTGTCCTGTTGGGATACTCCAATAATATTTCCTTATATCAGTGTATATGTCCTTGTGGAGACTGCTCAGTAGAGTCCTCGAGCAACATGCTCTCTCATTGCCCTTTCTACAAGGAATTTCAGGTGAAGGCTGGTGTGGATCTTCCGGGCTGTGTGGCCGTGTTCTGGAAGTTCCAGAACACGGCCACACAGCCCGGAAGATCCACACCAGCCTTCATATGCCGGCCGTGAAAGCCTTCGACAATACAATTTCAGGTGACTTTTATTTATCTTATCTTGAAGGAATTCCTTGGCAGAAAGTGTGACTTCTCCTGATTAACTATTGTTCCAAGGAGATCTTTCTGGTTTGCCCAGTTCTACACCACTATATGGACTATTCGCTTCTCTTTAGGTCTGAAAATGTGTACTATTTTTTTTTCTTTTTAGCCTTCTATATTTTTATTTTTATCTGTTTTACTTTGCTGGGCTTATGGTCATAATAAAGGGTTGTTTGACTGATTGACTGATTGATTGCAATATCCATTGAGGAGGCAGCTATTAGAAAACCTTAATGAAACAAAAGATGGCATTAAAATGGAATGTTACATAAATGAACAAATCCTTTTTATTTGGAATTCTACCATCTCCTGATTTTGATCCATTAGTAGTTCTCGGCATGGTTTTTTAAAAACAGGACTACCGTGGTGAGGATAAACAAGATCATGAAGGGCATTAACACATATGAATTGCTTTATACATGCAATTTAACAGCAGCAATGCAGTCACCACCAACCTCATATGGTGGTTAATTAAACCTTCAGGGATCATTGTGGTTTAAAGAAAAAAGTAAGATTAAAGAACTGCCACTTCAAAAAAATCAAGTTATATTGAACACATTTTTGTTGGTGCACAGAAGTCCTGGTGTTGCGTAGGAGTTTCTACTTCTTATTACTGAGCCAATTATTAAGAGGAAAAGAAAGAAACATTTTTGAGAGAGAAAGTTTTGAATATTTTCTGTGCATTAAGTCACTCTACCCTCCTGCTGTTATTGGCTCAGAACGGAACTGCAGACACTGCCTTAGATTCCCACTGGGCTTAAGGACATAGTTTGATGCTCAAACATGGCTAGAAGATGTTGGAACTGAGTTAATTTCATGAGACTTCAAGTGTTAGGCCAGACGTTGAGGTATATCCTACCTATCCTGAACCCAAGGTTTATTTAGCATATCTCAACATGGACAGGAGAGAAAGCATTTTCTTAACATACTATACAGAAATTACTTGCTTTGTTCTGAAAGAAACACCTGCTCTGTTACTTTCTGTGCAATTGTTATAACTGAATCCTCATTTAAAATGGAACAAAGGTATGATGTTAGCACAGGTTGACAAAATAGAAAGACTTTACTATCTAACCCCTATAGCAGCTTTCCCCAACATGATGTGGAAAAAGCAATCTCCATTATTAGAGAATATTTTTAATGCAACATTTTGTTTTTAAAAACAGCATCATTACACTAACAAGGGATAGAATGATATTTTATTCAAGATGGAAACAAAATTCACTTTCTGGGCTTTGTATCCCAGGAGGTATATAAATATCTGAGAGCAGCAGATGATGGTGTAGAATTAAATGGGGGGGGGGGGGGGGGCTTCAACACTTCGGCCTGGTTCAGGTATGCCAGATCAGATAGTTTGGTTTGCCCAGAACACTTTCTCTCTTTCTTCCCTGCCTTTCACACACACACACACCCACACACACACACACACACACAAATATCTAAACACCTTTTCATAAATCTGTTTCTATAGATCTATATATATCTATCTTACACACACACACACATGTACTGCTAAATGATCCTTATTCCCAGTTAATAGTTCTGCATTCCCAGGGCAACAGAAGCAAATTCTGTTTTATTTCTGTAGTCATAATGGAGCTATGATTTGAGTTTAAAATAAGAAAATGCAATTTAGTCAGCTACTGATTTTTTTAAAAAAATCAGGATTGGCAAACTAGCTTTTTTATATTTATTTGGCATAATATATCATTACTATCGAAACAGTTTAAAACAAGCAATGGCAGAGTAGGGAAAACAGAATTGATGAACAGAACTGAATAACGGCATCTGGAATATTGATCAATACTGTAAGGCTATAGTGACTCTAATGAATAGCCAACAGCTATAAACACATTTGAGATGATTCACTTGCTTTTTTATGTAGTCTTAATCTTTGTGAAAAGGTTACTTCCAACATCAACAACAGAGGTGTAAAATAGCCTTTTGTGCACTGTTTAAACTGAAGCATAGGCAGATGATGATGATGATGATGATGATGATGATGGTGAAGGTTTTATTTGATTTACCACCAGCTTTCAACTTAGTCAAATACAACAGCAAATATGAAAACAGAATATAAAATAAGAACATAAATTAAATCAAATGCAAACATTACATTTAAAATCTGCCAAAAGCAGTGCATTTGGCTGCTATTCTAAATGCAGAGAAAGTGGGGTTTAAACACATCCCCCAAGGGGGCAATAGAGTACAAGGCTGTTTCCCACCACTGGATAAATTGGTCTGAGAGACCCAGTTCTTTTTCTTAAAGACCTTAATGGTCAGGTGGGTGTGTTCTGATAGTACAGACAGTCCCTCAGACAAAGCCTAGGCTGTTTAGAGCATTAAAGGTTAACACTCATGTTTTAAACTATGTTCAGAAAGCATTTGGCAACATTGTAGATACAGCATTGTAGGATCTCTGTTTCTTGCACTGATTAGTAAGCTCATTGCAATATTTTGCATACACACAACTTCTGGACACTTTTTAAAGACAGCTCCATATTGACAAAGCTGCATTGGTTCCTGATCATTCATTTTGACTCACAGCTGGCAGCACCAGTGTTACCAGGCGTGCCAAATCAATATACTTGTCATTCTCAGAAATGTTACTGTGCTACAAAACAATTGCTACTGGGAAGTTCCTTTTTTAGGACAACAGCAACATTTAATTTGTAAACTCTGCTTCTAGTGCAATAAGGAAGATTAAGCCATTGCATCTCAACTCACCAAGAAGCTGCAAAACTATTTTTAATACATTCCAGTGAAGCGTTCAAGATCACAGCATGAAAAAAAGACCACTGAAGTCAACTTGCTTGTGAGTATAATTAAGAACAAAAGTAACCACTAAGGAAAGAATATAGGGAGTAACCTGCAATTAGTTTATTTGCTTTGTTAGCTTTCTTCCACCTTTCCTCCAAGAGCTAAAAGTGGTGTACATAACACCCCATCTTCCTCCCCTCTTCCCTTGAGGTAGGCTAGGCTGAGAGAGAGTGACTGCCCTAAAGTCACCCGGTTCTTGTTAGCAAAAGTCCTTGGCAATATGGACAACAGCACTATTTATTCTGTTAAAAACACTGATTTTCATAGGGTGGGCCTTTAAGACACATTACAATTCTCTGAACTCTCAGAAGTGAAAGGGGCTGTTTTCTGAATCAGGATCCAAATTTATCATATGGTCTATGTGCAAAATGGGCAAACTGTTGTGTATCTCAACTGCAAATTGTGCTCCTTATGGGAAAAGATAATGTTGATCCTGATCTTTGGAAATAAGCCTCAGAAAACTATGTATGGTTAAAAAAAGTCATAGATTTAGATTTTCAGCCATGATCAGTGATCAGCAAATTAAAACATTAAGGTACAAACAGAGAAGAGAAAAGAATAGCATACAATCAGAACAAAAACATATTAAACAGCCACTCTTTTTAAATAACTTGGACATACACCAAAAATGACCCTTTGCCTTGAATCAGAGGTACGCAAGTCCTCTGGATTTCTCCACCGAGGGAACATTCATTCATTCATTCATCCATCCATCAAATTTGTCACCCCATCTCATTGAAATGACTCTGGGTGGTTTACAGCGAAAAATAAAATTTGTTAAAATACAATATAAAACAGACACAGCAATAAATAGCTTTATTATATAAAAAAGCAAGATGGAAAGTCGGGGAGTGTCGTCAGCACGCTAACCACCCCCAAGGACGGTTAGAGCCCATATCGCCCCATGCACACTGGCAGAGCCAGGTCTTTAAACCTTTTCGGGAACGGGAGGGTAGGGGCCTGTCGCACCTCTGGGGGGGAGAATATCCCAAAGGGTGGGGGCAACGGCAGAGAAGGTTCTCCTCCAGGGCCCCCTGGAATCATCCCTCACAATTGCTTCAGATACACAGGAACAACATTACTAGAATTAGTTTACATAAAATAAATGTGTGATATGGGAGAGAGGAAAAGAGGGCCATGATCAACTCCACTGAGAAAATAACTTCATCTGACTTGGGTTAGATCTGCATTTTCTACTTGGCCCATTGCTTCCTGAGTTTAGGAAAGGGCAATGTGCCTTCCCACTCCCAGCCCATTGGAAATGCATGCTACTCCCACATTTTCCAGCTTTGATTCAAGCCTGTTTTCCAACCTGAGCCATCTTTAGAGCAAAGGTTCCCCGAGTTTCAGTTCATAGTGCCCCTAGTGCAGTGTTGTCCAAACTTGCCACTTTAGGATGAGTGGACTTCAACTCATGCTGGCTGGGGAATTCTGGGAGTTGAAGTCCACTCAACTTAAAGTGGCCAAGTTTGGACAACACTGCCCTAGTGGTTCCCAAACTGGGTGCCATGGCACTGTGGGGTGCTTCCGCAAACTAACAGTTCCGTTTATTAAGTAGTAAAAATATTGATGGTGCCCCTGTGAGTTCACTGTGAAACCCCAGAGTGATAAGCTCTGCTCAGCACAGGGCTGCCTTCACAGTCTCAGTAGAGTCTGACCAGATGGAGTTTATGCATCATATAACTTTAGCATCATATCAATTTTAATGAATGTTAATTTCTGGAATGAGTTTTAAATGTAGGCCTAGAGCAGAATATATTACACAACCATTTTTGCCCCTTTATTCCCTCAAGTCTTCTGTGGACGTCCTGTTTTTAATATTATTACAGTGGTAACAGGCCTTTTAATAGGAAATGTCAAGATAGCTAATGACAACTAAAATACAATATTATCTATCCATATGGATATGTTCCATATGCATTGGAAGTGCACTATGAGAAAGAGATGATAACTGAGAGATGCTTGATAATATATGGCAAAATATTTTACGGTCTATCAAAAACAACAAAGTAACAACCCAATCTCCCACAAGAGGAGCTGTGTAAGAGCATTATTCAAATGAGCACAGATGCACTGCAGCAACCAGAACACCAGAAAAAGGAAACAGCCTATACAACATCTTCTTATCAACAGACTACTAAAACCATATAGCATCTATGTAGCACACAAATCAACTAAAGCCCTCCAAAACATCTTAAACAAACCAAAAAACCTAGTAGCACAAGAAGAAAAAACAGGAGTCATCTACAACATACAGTGTAAGGACTACAATAGCCATTATGTAGGACAGATAGGCATAAGACTAGTGGAGCGCATCCGTGAATACCAACTAACAGTCAGATGATACGATGAAAACTCCTTAATCTCACAATGCATGGACAGACTCAGCCACAGTTTTGACTGGGAAACTGTCAGCATTCTCGACCAAGCTAAATCCAAAAACGCTACGGAATTCCTGGAAGCTTGGCATTCAGACAAATCAGCCATCAATAGACATATTTACACACCATTCAAAAGAGACAATAAAAAACTAAGAAGGAACAAAAGATCAGAACACATTCTCTCCAGCAACCAACACCCAGATAAGCAGGGATTAACACCTGGCAAACAATCAAGCAGAGAACAATACCTTAATCAAGGGACTACCAAGAAGAAAACTGCAGGGCAAGTTACTATACATAAACATGGAGCAAACCCCACACTCACTAGCACTGATGAAGTTACTTAGTTGAGTAACAAAATGTCTGCAAACAAACAACCAAACTCAGAGAGCATCAAGGACTCCACTAGTCATAGCTCCTTACCTAGGATTTTGGCAAATGGAGCAAACTCCACAATTACCCACACTGATGATGTTACCTAGTTGGGTATGAAACATCTGCAAGCAAACAACCAAGCTCAGAGAGCACCAAGGACTCCCCAGCTATCTGGAAATAAAGCCTACTAAACTCAATGGAATTTGTTTCTAAATATGCATGTACAGTATGCATTGCTGATATGGAGAAAAGTTCATGCATTTTTTCCTGCCTGCCTGCATTCCACCCTTTCCACCTAAGTGATGTATTTTGGATTATATACTCTGTATTTCCAGATGAGTGTGCTAAAATATTGAACGTCTTTTTACGTATTTACCGAATCTTACTGAGCAAGAAAAAAGGATTCTTCTGCGTGCTCAGTGTTTCGAACGTGGACAATTTCAGCGGAGATCCTGTCTGCTGCAAAGTGCGGAGCCCCTTTCCCCCGGGTCCTGCCCAATAAGACCCCGAAGACGAGAATTGGCTGTTCCTCCTTTTATTGAAGCGCTTCAAGAAAAAGGACTCCATCTCGGTAAAGGGAGAGGAGCCCCAAGCAAACTTCTACATCTATTTTTATACTTGTTGAAAAAAAAAGAGAATAAACATAATTGGTTACATTGAGATAAGAAAATAGGTATAATTGGTTACAATGTTGCGCAGACACACCTGATTCCATGTTACATATGAACATCCCATAATAAGCTTAGCATGTTCTATGTTTTCTAAAATTCCCACCTTTGGGGTGTGTGTTTTGCTATGCTCATTAAGCGAAGGGTACCTCTCGGTCAAGCCTCCAATTTACTGCATCCCTAACACTCCCCTTATCTCTGACTTTCCTCTTTTATGCCAAGCCACCTGCAGTTTTACATGATTCATACTTACAAATCTCATCTTCTGAGCACAAGGTCTTATTGCTGCCCTCAATCCCCCCCTCCCCCCGTGCAACACCGGCAGGAATCAACGCCCCCACAGATCTCCTTCTCAACATTCTGCTTTATCTGTCTCTTGTTTTGTGACTGCAACCTGCCTCCCCATGGCAGCTAAAGCACTCACAATTTGTTCTCAAAATTCCACATACATCTACTGGCCAAAATGACAAACCCTTAGTTTGGATATGGCACCAAGACGCTCCCTGAAGCAACAGGCAAATTTATCTCATGCACCCATTCACTGTTTCGGATGGCTTTGTAAATCCACCGCGCTCTGTAGAGCGAGGAACTCAGCCTAGCTTCCCAGTGTTGCATTCAGATTTGTGTTAAACCACCATGGAGCAGAATAGCGTGGCTACTGATACGAACTTCTGCAGTGGCAAATACTGCTTTAGCCGCCTGTTTTGTTCTGCTGAGCGCTTTTCGGCTTGAGACACGCTGAATTCGAACACGCCTTGCTTACTGAATGAATCCACTTTCTGCATTCGCGCAACAAACTATGAAATAACGGGCCACGTCCACTTTAATATGGTACACGTCAAAGGCGACCTGATCCCAAACTCCCACCCCCGCAAGGTTAAAGCCAAGCAAACTTCGCATGCTGTGCGAACGGGGCGAAAAAGGATTTTTCCTCTGCGCTTCGAAATACACGGACTTTATTTCTGTGCCAGCCAGGCCGGGAAGCCCTACTCCTTCTGACTCTGAAATGCGAGTGGAAGTAAGCTGACGGTGGGCCGACTGCGCGCGTAGTTCTGCAGCGACAGATGCTTTCTTCCCCTGCACTGCTTCTCCCCACTCAAACAGACCACTAAAGCCCTGGAGTGGGAAGAGAGAGAAGATGAGAGATCAGAGCTGCAAAAATCTGCACAAGCACTGAATAGCGGCAAAACAGACCCCGCTACCATCGATAGTCCAGGTTTTTGCAGCCCAGATCTGGTGCCCGCCCTCCTCCAAACAGCAGCGAACCCGGTCACCGCAGCGCCCGGACTCCCCCAGTCCTGCTCCGCCCATAGCGTATAATCGCGAGAAAGACCGATAACATCCGGTCACCATAGACTCGTCAGAAGGCCAATCCTCTCCCTTGAAGTCTACGTATCCTTTTAACTCTGAAGGAAGACTGCATTCGGGTATCTTTGGAGCCATTTTTAAATATTGAATGAACCTTCTTCGGCTTTTATTTTCTGTTTGTTGCAGGGGTGTATAAAACATATAAGTCAGCTAATCAGAGCCATTCTTTTGTACGGGGAACCGTAATTTCACTTAAGGAAATTGGAACCTGAACATCCCTTTTGCAGAGAAGATATGGCTAGTCTACTATTAGTCTACATCTTAAGAACCTGTCCGACGCATGCGCCGCGGAACTTGGTGTTGCGCGTGCGCACTGACCAAAACTCATGCCCGGATGCCACGTGAGAGGACTTGGTTTCTCACTTCAGGTCCGGAAGTCTCGCGATACCTTATCCTGGGCGACAGACCGTAGGATTACAACAGGGACCGTCGCTATGACTTCCGCGCTGGAAAACTACATCAACCGTATCCTTCCGTTGCCAGGAATGCGGCGACAGTACGCGAGTGCTAAAGTGGCGAAGCGGGAATGGGATGGAAATTAAGGCATTCAGGGGCTCCGGTCTAATTTCGCATTTTGTCAGTCTTCGCCCTTGTGCTGCGCGCGCGAGGGACGTTCGGCGGCTTGCAATTGGCTGCAAGCCCTGCCATTCATTTTTTCAAAGTCGGTTCCGCTTGGATGATTCGATTTCGTGCGGGAGGGGGCGGGCTTTGCCTGTAGGATGAAAGCGACGCCCTGGGTAGTGCATCAGACTCTCCAGGCTTTCTTGAAAGTGGTACTGCGTTGCTCATCTGCAGTGGGGCTGGGAGTACAGACCCCATCATCCTCAGCAGCTGGCTGCAGCTGGGGGAAAAGTGCAAAAGGAATGAGGTTCTCATTGCAGCAGGTAGTGGGGAAGAAAGGATTTCCCTGCAGTCTTTTCAAGTGGTGGTTTCCTATTGCTGGATGAGGAAATTTGGGTTGTATAGGGAATTGCGAAGTAAATGGGTAGGGTTAGTTGAGCTTGCCACAAGTGCGAGTTACATAAATTAAGGTTAAACCCTCCCTAATATTGGTGGGGAGGGTTTATCCAACACATTTTCTTTTTGATTCACCAGTGTGCGGAAACATGTACTCAAATGATTCTCAATCCCTGGTGGTTGAATTGTTAGTTTTTGAAGCGATTTTTGTTGCTGCCTTCTAGGATTTTTAAAAACTACAGTAGTCTTGTTTATCACCTTGGAATGCTTAAATGATCTAAGTGCTAACTAGAGCTGATCTTAGTCAAGGTAGATTAGATATTGCCTCTTTGAAGCAGTAGATATAATCTAATCTAGACAGATACATATATATGCATGCTACATACATGCACAAACATCAAATTTCTGTACCAGGAAAAGGTGGCATTAAAACTGCCAGAGCATTGGTTTTGAATGGGGAAAGTCAAGTTTCTTAAAGGGCATTAGCAAGATTAAGCTTCTCCTGTGTGTATATATCTATATGCATGTATATGTGTGTGTGTATATATATATACACACAAAACACACACATTGTACTTTAAGATTATTCTTTAACATGAGTTTCAGGTACCGTTGCTGTGATTACTTCAGATGGCCGAATGATTGTGGTAAGATTTCCTCTTAAACTCTTGTTCTTTTCTAAAACATTTGACTTAGATCAGATGTGGGCTCTTGTGCCTTTTTTGCCTGCCACTAGTGTTAAAATCTCATGTTCAGGAACTTTTTGCCCATTGTGGAGATAATCGATTGGTGTGATGCCCTTGTTGTGATTACAGCATGGGTATCTAAATTTGCAGAGTTAACTGTCAACCATTAATCGAAAACCCTAACTGATTTGGTTGGAATGTGTGAGCTGAAATAAGTGGATGTAATTGATCGGTGCACAAAACTTGCTGGTGGGCGAAAGGAAGGGAGGAAGGGAACAAAAGCCCAGACCTGGGTATAATTATCGAATCCCATGCATTAGTGCTGATATATAATTTATTGTAATCCATCTAAATATGGATTGCTCTTCATATTTTTTAAGGCTGAGAAATAAAGAATTAACAAATTTAACAAATACGTTTAAGAGTGAAAATTTGAGAATTTGGTACATTGCATTAATTTATGTATCTATTTTTAGGGAACTCTCAAGGGCTTTGATCAGACAATCAACTTGATTTTGGATGAGAGCCATGAAAGGGTATTCAGTTCTTCACAAGGAGTGGAACAAGTAGTATTAGGATTATACATTGTAAGAGGAGATAATGTGTAAGTTTTTCCATTTTGAAGATAGATATCCCACTGCAGTTAAGGTATGAGACTACCTGTCATTTGAGAGCCTATCTGGAAACAAAATTATTGGTATCCCTCTAAGGCAGGGGTTCCTAAACGTTTTGCCATCATGCCTCCCTTTAGTGTAATCTTAATGTATATACTTCCCCTAAAAATCTAAACATCAAAATGAACACAAATGAACAATGAAAACAATACAGTACAATGAAACTTTGGGAAAGGTGGCTTTATTTCAACAGTGTAACTAAAAAGTTCTTTACACCTCACCTGGACTCTGTCTGCACCTCCCCAAGGGTGTCACCTCTGTATACCACCTGCTCTAAGGCTTTTCATGCTACTACTCATTGGTGAAAATTCACTTTCCTTTGCCCCTTCAAGCTACATACTAGTATTTGCATAGAATTCCTTTTATAATCCCACCCATCTGTTTTCTCTATTCTTTTGTTCATTAAGACCACCTCTTGCCTAACACAATCAGGCTTTGTCTCTTAAGCAGCCAGGTCATATCAGAGTTTGATATTCCCTCTCAATCTTCTATATGTTTCCTCAAACATACTTTTGTGTACATGTACAGTACTGTGCAAAAGTTTTAGGCAGGTGTGAAAAATGCTGTAAAGTAAGAACGCTTTCAAAAATATATATTGTAATTGTTTATGTTTATCAATTTACAAAATGCAAAGTGAGCGAACAGAAGAGAAATCTAAATCAAATCAATATTTGGTGTGACTACCCTTTGGCTTCAACCCAGCATCAATTCGTACACTTGCACAAAGTCAGGGATCTTGTAGGATTAGAGTCAGGTGTATGATTAACCAATTATACCAAGCAGGTGCTAATGATCATCAATTTCATATGTAGGTTGAAACACAGACATTAACTGAAACAGAAACAGCTGTGTAGGAAGGTTAAAACTGGGTGAGGAACAGCCAAACTCTGCTACTAAGGCGAGGTTGTGGAAGACAGGTTCATGTCACAGGTCATACACCATGGCAAGACTGAGCACAGCAACAAGACACAAGGTAGTTATACTGCATCAGCAAGATCTCTCCCAGGGAAAAATTTCAAAGCAGACTGGGGTTTCAAGATGTGCTATTCAAGCTCTTTTGAAGAAGCACAAAGAAACTGGCAACGTTGAGGACTGTAGACGCAGTGGTCGGCTAAGGAAACTTAATGCAGAAGATGAAAGACACATCATGCGTACTTCCCTTTGACATTGGCAGATGTCCAGCAGTGCCATCAGCACAGAACTGGCGGAAACCAGGGGGACCCAGGTACACCCATCTACTGTCCGGAGAAGTCTGGCCAGAAGTGGTCTTCATGGAAGAATTGCAGCCAAAAAGCCATACCTCCAATGTGGAAACAAGGCTAAGCAACTCAATTATGCATGAAAACATAGGAACTGAGGTACAGAAAAATGGCAGCAGGTTCTCTGGACTGATGAATCCAAATTTGAAAGATTTGGCTGTAGCAGGAGGCAGTTTGTTCGCTGAAGGGCTGGAGAGTGGTACAACGAGTGTCTGCAGGCAACAGTGAAGCGTGGAGGTTCCTTGCAAATTTGGGGCTCCATTTCTGCAAATGGAGTTGGTGATTTGGTCAGGATCAGTGTTGTCCTCAATGTTGAGAAATACAGGCAGATACTTATCCATCATGCCATACCATCAGGGAGGCGTGTGATTGGCCCCAAATTTATTCTGCAGCAGGACAACAATTCCAAACATACAGCCAATGTCATTAAGAACTATCTTCAGCGTAAAGAACAAGGAGTCCTGGAAGTGATGGTTTGGCCCCCACAGAGCCCTGATCTCAACATCATCGAGTCTGTCTGGGATTACATGAAGAGACAGAAGGATCTGAGCAGCCTACATCCACAGGAGATCTGTGGTTAGTTCTCCAAGATATTTGGAACAACCTACCTGCCGAGTTCCTTCAAAAACTATGTGCAAATGTACCTAGAAGAATTGATGCTGTTTTGAAGGCAAAGGGTGGTCACACCAAATATTGATTTGATTTGGATTTCTCTTCTGTTTGCTCACTTTGCATTTTGTAAATTGATAAACAATTACAATATATATTTTTGAAAGCATTCTTATTTTACAGCATTTTTTCACACCTGTCTAAAACTTTTACACAGTACTGTATATGACTGCAATCTAAAGGAGAAGAACAATTGCCACTTTGTTAGCTTCTTTTTTTTTTAAGTCATATTTTGAACAGAATGTTTTTCTGTTTGTTGGTGCAAGCTGTTGTTTCTAAAGGTTTTTTTTAATGTGATAAGTACTTCAGTGCATTCCACACCTTCAGAAATACAGATATTATATCCTCCTTTTTTAGAATTTCGCTAATACTTTTCATTAATACTTTTTTAGAATTTCATTAATGGTGTTCATTAAAAATGTTCAGTTTGCTGTGAAGTATTAAAAGAATATTAAGTAGAAATAACTATTTTTGTAATAGAATGGCATGCAGTTTCTATCAGTGTTTGATTTAAAATATATATTTAACTAGAGCAGTCACAATTTCTTTTTCAGAGCTGTAATTGGAGAAATAGATGAAGAAACAGATTCAGCCCTTGACTTGGGAAATATTCGAGCAGAACCTTTGAACTCAGTTGTACACTGAAAGAGAAAAGACAAGGACTGCTGTACAGAATTATTTATACAATGGCATGGCTCCTTTTTAAAGTTTATGTAATTTAGATCATTTATATTTCTTATTTTTTAACTGTTACAGCTTTATGTACATTAAAATATACATTTTATTATTGACTCATTAAGTATTTTAGAACCCCAAACATAACAATGGGAAAAAATAACTTTAAAATGCTATTATCTAGAAGAAAGTGTTATAGCTTAGAACATAGGAAAATGAAAATTCTAAACTGTTGAGAGAAAAGGGACATTTTGCTGGGAAAAACATTCAGAAACAGCAGTGATTTTAAATTTTTATTAAATAGTCACATTACATACACTGCATAAATAATGAAAAATATTTTTAATTTATTTTTTACAGGACCACCAAAGGTCGTAAAAGGTTTCTTCTTGTCTTTTACATTTCCAGCAGGTGTTCGATATTCCTTTATACATTTTGGAGAGTTTATCTGGTGTCATATACCATCTATATATCACCTTATAGAAATTTTCTTTAAGATTATAACATACTGTAAATTTAAGACCCTTTGACCACATATTTTCCCATTGTTCAACTTGGATGTTATATTGGAAATTTTTTGTCCATTTTATCATTCAGTCCTTTACTAGTTCCTCTTCTGTTTCCAATGTTAACAATAATTTACACATTTTAGTTATGAGATGGTCATCATTTAAACATAATTCAGTTTCAAATATAGCTTTGTCCCTTTCAAATTCATATAATTTCTTATCAACTTTAAATCTTTCCGATAGTTGTATATATAGAAACCAATGGCACTTGAAGCCTTGTGAGGTCAGATCTTCTCTAGTTTTCAATCTAATATCCCCTTGGTGATATTCCAACAAATCCTTTTATCTTATCCAATTTTAATTACCCGTTACCTCTTTTCTGTGATGAGCTTCTTATGGAGATAACCACAGAGATAGCTTGGGTCATATTCTGGATTTATATTTATTCCAAATTCTTAGGATGGCATGCCGAATATAATGATTTCTAAAGTCCACATTGGCCTTCAGCATGTTATAACACAAGTAGGTGTGCTATCATTCTTCTAATGAAGGGAGACGTTTAAAATTGTGGTTTTTATGGAAGCTTCTTACTTTCAAAATTAATAGAATCTCCAGAAATTGGACAAACTATATCACTGAGCATTTTCTATCTAAATGACACCGATATCTATCTTGCAGCACCACCCCTGAAAAACTAAAAAAACCAACAGCCTGGAGGTAGATGATAATCACTAATTCAGGATATACAAAATGCTGCTAGTTCTCCTGTGATAAGCAATTAAATCTTCAGTGCATTTTCGGCACTTCTTAAAAATACAAATCAGAAGTCTCTTGGCACTACTGCTGGCATAGCATATTATCAGTATGGAATGCTTAATGCTGTACCTATGCAAAAGTGATTAATAACAAGTAGAAATTACCATGTGTATCAAATGCAATTGAGGGCATAAAATAAATATCAGAAAAGCAGAGTACCTGACGTGAAAATTAATTAAAAGACTACAAGCAGCAGATGTATGTAAATACTTCAGGAAAGGCTTTGGTTATAATTTACATACACCTACCAAACCTGAAAGGGTAACAGGCAGTTCTGTAAGACAGGCTAGTATGAATTTGCTAAAGAAAAAATATGGCAAGGGAGGACGTATTATAAAGGTAAGGGGGACTACAGGACTATGAAGTATTTCTCCAAATACAAGTGCACTGTGCCTGATATGTGTCCTATTGAAAAGTTATGCAACAAAGTCACATCTACAAGTTTGCAGAGTTTATTCAAATCATATAGTTTTTCTTTAAAACATCTAGATACTGCTGTGTCGCCTTGGAAACTTGATCTTGGTCTTTATTTGGGTTTTTTGAAGATCCATCAACTGATCCTACAGGGGAGACTCTAACAGATCCAGCATCAAGTTCAGCTTTAGCTGAAAAACAAGAATAATACATGCTTTTTAGAGGTTTCATAATAAAATATCTGATAACAAACACAATGGTATCAGAACACCAATTTAGCTAGGACATTACGAAAACTATTTTTAAAAGTGCTTATTTTGCTATGGAAGAATAAAGCTGTTATGAGAACTTTCTAGTTACAGTATACACCTGTGGAAACTCTGTGCACATTACAGAAATAAGGACAACAGTTTTACCCCAAATTACCAGTGTTACCTATATGGAATAAATCATACTGGAAAAGTAAAAGGGAATGCTTTGAAACTATATAGCAGAAATCAGTGAGGTTACAAACGGCAATAAACTCAGTAATGTAGGCTTTCTGGAATGCTTTTAATGGAGAAATTTTCTGTGGTCCAAAAATTGGCATGGTTATTTGATGAAAGCACTGAAAATTATGTGCTTCCTTGGGAGAAATGTTAAATGATCATTTTCAAATTTTTAGTTTAAATTAATTTTATCTATTTATTAATGTTTCTAGTTAGTGAATAATTTCATTTGACTAATCCAAAATGAAACATGTATATAGATTGATTTAGACAATCTTTCTAATATGAAATAAAGTGGATATGTGAGTAAACAACTCGTAACTTAGGTTCAAATTCCATCCCAAAACTGAGTTTGTATGGATTACTTTATTAAAGTAATTCATCCATGGTAAATTAGCATGCTATCGTGTCTAAAATCAACAGAATAAGTTACAGCTCACTTAGATTTTATTAATCTCAATGGAGCTAAAATTTACCTTTTATCTATTGGATAGCTAGTTCTGAGTGTTTTTGAGTGAAGTATTTTTGCAGCTCTATAAAGCAATTGGTCATATTTTTTTATGCTCAAATAGTATATCTAAAACTATTAAATATACAGACTGCTTCTTATGTTACTTTGTATATTATACATTAGAACAATAATCCTATGGGGTAGATTAGTCTAATTATTTGTCAACAGATAATGGGTTTTATATTATGTTCATTAAAAAAATTGCTAAAGTGTTTACTGTGTTTTAGAACATTTAGGTTCTAAAACATGCAACTGCTATGGTGCAGTGTCTCGAAATGGCAGTATTAGTATCATTTTCTGTAAAAAAACAAAGCAAAACAGCAGGATGAGTTTTAAATTGCCAGCATGTAGTTTGCTACTTACCTTGGTCCAGTTCTTTTGTGATACTTTTTTCTAATTCGATCTGCATCTGAAATTATATTTAGATTATGGTTGAAACATTACTAAATATAAAACAAAAATATAAACATACTATCAGTTATGAGATATTTTAGCAAATTTCATATGGGTTCATCTCTTACTTTTTTTTTCTTTAATATCCCAGCTTTCAACTAGTATTGACCAAAACTTTACTACCATCTTATGATTTAGCACTGATGGCATAATAATATCCAATTAAAGGTACACTTTGTAGGTAGCTTAAAATGCAAAATCAAAATGTTTTGAAGACTAAACTACAAATGTGTGTGTGTGTGTGTGTACACACACACACAAAATAATAGATAACTAAGGACTAATGCAAACAGGCAATTTAAAAATATTAACTATGCAAGACTATATTTTTTACAGGTGGAGCTTCAACACTGATTGTGATTGCAATTTTTTGTACAATATGCACTATAAATATACACCCATGTATTTTTCTTGTTTGTATGCTTTGCTATTTAGTGTTATATATCAGGATACATTCCGAAAAAGACAGACAGTAAAGCAATCTACAGAAGACTTTCTTAGTTTCTGGCAACACTTTTTCACACACTGATCATTTCACATGATTTCTCAGGATGAGGGAAATCCAGAATGATTTCACTCAGTTTAGAAACACTGGCAAATATCCTGCAAGGAGTAACAGAAGAGCCTGTGGAGGCAGTACTTGCCATGGAAGTGAAAAAAAAGGGATATACTTGACCAGGGTTTGGAGTTCACCTTATTTTCACTATGTTGATTAGTTACTCTTCCATCAGCTGATATAATATGACATGTGCATTATTTTAATTGAAAATTTCGCAAAATAAAGTACTTTGTGCATAAAGTACTTTAAGGAGCTGCAGACTTTGTGCCTGATTGCACATTTAACAAAACTATATTGAAACCATCTGAATAGTAACTAGTATTTCTGGCCTATCTGGTGACTAAACAACCTGAGCACCAGATCTTCAAAGGAATTTGGAATTCTAGGCCTAATATATTGTTTCTTAAGGAATCAATCTGGAGTCCAGTACAATATCTTTCTACTGGTGGCTGAAAACTAGGGAAGTTGTTAAGT
This sequence comes from Liasis olivaceus, assembly GCA_030867105.1. Taxonomy (NCBI): domain Eukaryota; kingdom Metazoa; phylum Chordata; class Lepidosauria; order Squamata; family Pythonidae; genus Liasis; species Liasis olivaceus. Next base: position 26,938,675 of record CM061355.1, on the reverse strand, counting down.
AGTTATGAGAATATAAGCAATGCCCTCCTGGATTGGTCCATGGCCCATCTAGTCCAACAGTTTGTTCTCACAGTGGCGAACCAACTGTGCAAGGAAGCCCACTAGTCTCCCAGCAGATGGCCTTCAGAGGCAGTACTGCCATCAAGGCTAATAGCCATTGATCCCCCATGACTTCCATGAATTGGTCCAACTCTTTTTTGAAGCCAGCCATGCTGGTAGGCAGCACCACATCATAGTACCAGCACCATATTGTCAGTGAATAAGGCCAGTAATGGGTTAAATGAAGGTAAGAAAAGGTAAAGAAACTGCAGCTTAATCTAGACAAGAGAAGGCAGATTAACTAAGAGGTACTTGATTTATTGGATGTTGTTACTCAGTTTGAAGACAGACTCACAACTTGGGTCCAAGATTACCCACAGAATCTTAAAAACCAAGAGTGCACTGGCACAGCTAAGATTAATGTACAAACTACATCATTCTGAAGATGTCTGATCTGGTCATGATGAAACATACATTAGTTATATCCCATGTGGTCTTACTATAATGTACTCTATCTAATAAATAAGAATACTGATTATGACCTATAAAGTCTTACACATGCTGAGACAAAGCGAAGTGAAATGCTACATTCTTCTGTATTTGAATCTACCCAAACTATTAAAAACACTTCTGTCTTAGCATCATTACAAGCATATTTGGTTTAATGTGAGAACACGCCTTCTCAAGAGTTCTCCCAGGTTTTTGAATTCCCTGCTATCTTGCCCTTTATTATATTTCTGCTAGTAGACAAATATATTTTTATTTAGGCAAATATTCTATATTTAGAGAGCCAGTTTTGTGTAGTGGTTAAGACATCAGGCTAGTGACCATGAGTTCTAGTCCTGCCTTAGGCACAGAGTCAGCTGACTGATCTTGGGCCAAACCACTTCTGAAAACCTTGCCAAAAAAATTGCAGGGACCAGTCCAGGAGCCATCATTGATTGAAGGCACAAATCTATGTATCTATTCTATATTTAAGCTGCTTTGTCTATATGATGGGTTTTAATTAGTTAGGTGCTAGGTTTTGCTATTTTTATTTTATTATTAATAATTGCTAACCACACTGAAAGACAGTATGTAATTCTAATAAATACTTTCCCAGTTTTTTTCCCCAATTTACAATGGTTCTTAGGCTCAGACTGCAATCTCATTCTGGGCTCTAGGGGAACACTCACTAAAGATTAATATACTCTTGAAAAAGTTATTTATGATTACAATGCATGATAAAAAGATTGCTTCTGAGCAGCTAGATTATGGGAATGAAAGAGAGAAAGCCTGTCGAGAAAGAAAAAGAAACCAAAATTTGCAGTGCGACTTAATGCTACATACAAAACTGCTTCAGTCCTTAATAAATTGAACTGCTCAGTCTTGCCTGCCCTTAACTCCTGAAATATATCTATAATATAGAGAAACTTTACATAATAATAATAATAATAATAATAATAATAATAATAATAATAAAATTATATGCCGCCTAACTTATTTATATGTGACTTTGAAATATTTATAAAGTCAAATAAAAATCTTTATGAACCTTTACATTTATTTCTATGAGAATAGGGGAGGGGAAAAGATAATAGAGGAAGCATAACAGAGACACTAACAGTGCTGTTACATCTCCATTAAAATCCTTTCTAGAATTCTGATTTTTTTAAGTGAGTCATCACTTTCCACTAGATTTTTTAAAACTCTTACCTGAAATGAAAATAAATTTGTAAAGTTGGAAATCTGGGGAAATTGTTATCTGTGGTACATGGGGAATAAACAAAGTATAACTGCTGTCCCCTGTAGATGCTTGTGATTAAAATAAAAGAATTGCTCTGAAATTCTTGAGTATGAGAAAATTGAATTATGGAAACAGCTGAAAGTCCATGAAGGTTGAAGATGTCTTTGTTATTTCTACAACAGGTTGTACTACAATGAGTTTAGTTCTGGCAAGTTTGCATAGGAAACGAACCATGATATCTAACCCTGAACATAGTTCTACAGACTTCTACTTAAAACAGCCATTTCCAAATCAGACTGATTTGCAATTTAGATTATTGTGGTACTATGAACAAAGAGATTCCTAATTAAAAAGCTAAATATGAACCATACTGAATTACTAAAATCACTGTAGTTTTCAATAATGCCTAGCAGTTAAATACATACAACATAAATAGCTTATTTATAATTATTTTACTCATGTCTGTAGTTTTCATTACATTATTTACTTAATTACATTATTTACAGCATAATGCGCAGTGTTTAACTAATCAGACACAAATCAGACATAATAGCTCAGTACAAGAAATCACATAGTATTAAGCAATACTGACTACACACCTTGTTAAGTATCTGGTTGCAGAGAAGAGAAGGGAGAATTAGACTTTTGATCAAGGAGCTGAAGAAGTAAAGAACAAGCCATAAGTGTATAGTTTTTGATGACAGAAATGAAAGCGACTAATCTACAAAGAGCATCAGAAAAGAGAAATGTTATCTACTATGTGAAAAGAAATAGTAAGCTTCTCTGGAGGATCCAATCATGCACACTTAATTAGGTCCAAGAGAATTCAATGTGACTTATTTCTAAATAAACATACATAGTATCTGTCTGCTCTACCTAGAAAGCTGACATCAGAAGAAATTACTCATACTGGTCCTAATAAAATCAATTAAGTCATGTTAGTCAAGATTATTGTTAACTATTTCAAACTTCAATGACACTAAAACACAGCTAACTTCCTCTAGATTCTAGCTAGAATTTCTACATAGAAATAGGCAACAATAAACTTCATAAAGAACTCTAAACTCTTTGCCTGAATATTTTATTATCTTTCAAATGGCAACAGCTCAGCAATAATTTTGCTAAAAGTTGATGCAAGGTTGTAGAGTTGCAGAAAGAGGAAAGAAACAAAACTTTAAGGGTTCTTGAAGTTATTATCTAAATAGTATAAAAAGAAATATCTTGATATAAAATATACAGTTTGCATTATTTTAATGTTTATGTAATGTTTATGGTAGTTTTTCATTATTTATTAAGATATGCATTCTGACAAAAATGTTATGGATATATCAGGAAATGAAACCTTCCAGGAAGCTGGAAAATACAATTTAGTATATAATCCTGAAGGATCATTTGTAAGTGTAAATGAAAAATGTAAATGACTGTAATACTTAATTTAGTATACAACTATTAAAATATTTACCAATCAATTTAAAGTCTTTGTACACATCAATGTACTTAGTTTACAGGTACACTGATTTGTGCAGAAAGAAATCCTGCTCTTTTGAAAAGCCACCTAAGCCAGTCTTTTTATGATTTTTCCTTGAGTTTATGAACTGGATCCAGATTTATTGTAGCTGCATACAACTGGGTGGTGGAGGAAGAATTCCTTGCTTCTCCTCCCACAACAGCTTCTTCACCTGTGTGAAAATATCAAACTGGCTGAATAAATAGACAAAGACATCTGTTGTGTAAATTTTATGACCCCTTATATTACAGCCCATCCCCATTCAGTAAGGCCCTTTGATTTCTGTATAGTATTTTGTGGAACTGTCATGAGAAGTAGAAATCAAAACTGCAGTTTATTTTCCTAAATCTCTGTCCAATTTGTTGTTACCTGAGGTGAGTCTTACAATGAGTTCTTACATTTGTGCCCATAATTCTGACCTCTAGCTAGATTTCTTACACTGGAATGATCATAAATCTCATAGGATATGTTGCAATATGCTGGTCAATATGGATTTTTATTTGATTTGTTATCTAAAGGGAGTGGTGGAGAATAACTATATGATAAGAAGCTTAGTTTAAGAGTCCATTTATATTAAAAATATGTAACTGTTTCCCACCAATATTGTGAAGTATATGTCAGAAAGCTGTAATGTATGTAAATTTCAGGCATATTCTGTAATATTTATTTATTGATTTATATAGCCGCGCATCTCACATATGTGACTCTAGGTGGCTTACAATAAAATAGATTAAAAAATAAAAAAATAAAACACATAGCAGCCAGGCATCATCCAACCAATTAGCCACACAGCCAAGAGACGGGTTCTGTCACATGCCCTGGGCTCCGGGCTCCGGCACAAAACCACGTTTTTAACAAATTAAAGAGGGAGACTGAAGAAAACTCCTCTACCATGTTTGAGTTACGTTAACATGGTCTCTGGTCATTTTTAGAGGTCACTAAATCTAAAATATAATTCTCCTTCCCCATAAATATTAAACATTAATAAAGTATATTTATTTATTAATGTTAAATGTATCTTAACTTCCAAATTATTTCTGTTGTGCTTTTAGCTTCCACACGTGTATTTTTTCTTTGGCTACTTGAATTTTATTCTTCAAATTATATAGGTTACCAGACTACATTATAGTAATAAACTATTTTTATATCATACAGTAGGAGACCCATATATCCCTATAGGTGATGTAATTTTGCCACACATTTAGTACTTTGTTTTTGCACTTTACTCAATTGCAAATCTTGCCAGACTATGCCTGGCATCCCAAATATAGACAGCTTCTCCAGGCAAGAGCACAATATTATTCCAGTGTGAGCGGACTTTACACTGGAAAGGTTTGAAAACTATTCCTCTACATAAAATACATCCAAACTGATCATCTGATACAGTTCAAAAGTTCTAGTACAATGCAGAAAAAACAATGATATTTGGGCTTCAAATTTACCACAAAAACAGCTTAATAATCTATTTTATTATATTCTATTTAATTAATATTTGACCAATCTAGAGCTGTTTTGACAATTGTTATCAATTGTCACATTATTAAACAGGTACTAAATAAAATTTAATTAAAGCAGGTACTAAATAAAATTAATCCTGAAGTACAGTCAGGACCAGAAATATTGGAACAAGCATAAGTGTTTTGGCATTTGGCCTCTGTACACCACCACATTGAAGCTGAAGGGAAACACACCCAGATGGGAGCGAAGTCAGGACTTTCAGCTGTAATTCAAGGGGTTTGACAAAAGTGGGGCACTAACCATTCAGGAAGTATAGCCAGTGGCATACACACACCCCCTTGAATTACAGCTGAAAGTCCTGACTTTGCCTCCATCGGGGTGTGTTTCCCTTCAGCTTCAGTGTGGTGGTGTACAGAGGCCAAATGCCAAAACAGTTATGCTTGTTCCAGTATTTCTGGTCCTGACTGTAGATTCTATTCAGTAGCATATGGTTATCAATTGAGGGTTGATTTTGTAAACACACACGCAGGTGATGTATACAACCTTCAGATTCAAACTGCTTTGAAATAATAATTAAAAAAAAAACCCTCTTGCAAAATGTTCTGAATAATCTGTCTTATATTTTGAAAGTCTGGTTTGAACTTGACAAAGGAGCATTTTGAATCTGAAATGAAGTATTTACACTCTGAATCAAAATGCTTTTAACATCACTATTATATACCTGCATACACTATGTGAAAATTTGACATTAATACCACTTCCCTTGTACAAATGGTGAAAAATACATAATTCATGCTGTACTGTGTGACTGGGCAGTATCATGAGTAAATATGTAAAAAAATAAAAATTCAGAAATTAAATATTTCTGTTGCAGCAAACTAATATTTTGCTAAACGTTTCATTATAATTCACCTTTGCAAATAAATGTTTCCTTGTATATTATGAAGTTAGCACAATAGGCAAGCTGCTAGCCATATGGGGATCTTTCAAAGGGTAAAAGATCCTGCTAATACAAACAACTGGGCAGGTTCATACTAGGAAAAGGCCTCAAATAGTAAGGCCTTAAGCCATTTAGGGCTTTAATGGTCAATACCAACACCTTGATTTGTAATAGGTGTGGAGCACAATGGAGAAGGAAATGTATACTACCTTTGAAGCTGGTATAAACTGTCCCATTAATTACAATGGAAGCAAAACTGTTAGCAATATAAATAAAGCTCAGAACAGAACAGAGAAAAATGCTTCCCTCTGCATAGGTATGCCAGACATTTAGATAAGGCAGACTGGAGATCTTGCCAAAATTCACAGGGAAATTATTCTATCTATAAACACATTTAAAATTACGAAAATAAAAGTCTGTATTTTTCCTATTTTCTTTAAACCTAAAAACCATGGTTTGAAATTGGTTTGACATTCCAGATTGGATAAAATAGAAAACTATGGCTATAGATGTTTTGATATAAGTATCTCTTAACCTAAAGAGAAAAGAATACTGCATATGTGTATGAGAAAGGCTCACATATAGCCTAACTCGGTAAGTTAAAGCCAGGTTATGTGAATGTACCTGATATTACAGGCAAAAAATGGTATTCAACTACTGAACATAATCTTCCTGATTAATAGATCCGTTTATAATTTGAGAATTGTTATTGTGTTAGTTTATAGATAAGTCTCAATACATTGAATCTCACGCCACTTTACTGGCACAAACTTGGGCAACTTTACACTAAACTATCATAGTATTTTTAAGAATTTCCTCCTGCTGAAACTGCAGTTTGGTAATAAGGTGAACTCAGCAAACATGAATTTAAATCCCTTTTTAAATACGTACATAATGAAATTTAAAAATTACTAACCTACTTGCTTTTTCTCTCCCTCTTTACATGCCTTATTCTCATTCTGCCTCCTTCCACTTCCAGTTTCTTCCTCACTCATGTCTAGTTTTTCTTTACTTTCTCTGTCTCTCTTTATCGGTTTCTTTAAAACAAAGTAAAAAGCTTATCTATTTTGTCTATCCTAAAAGCAAGTATTCTTCCCATCATCTACTTCTTTTGCATTATTTACTGTTTTCACTTTTTTCCTTATATATCTTCATTATTGTGTGGCTCATTTGGAGTACCCTGCTTTTAAGACAGAATGCTTACCTGCAATGAACACTGTCAAGTGGTCAAATGAGTTCAGAACCTGCACAGATCATGTTGAAAAGGTCTAGAACTTTAGAAAGGACAGCTGGATATTCCACCCCTTCCTCTGAGTGCAGAAGAGTCTACACTATACACTCATCTCAATGTCTTCCTGTCCAGATTTTAGAGGTTGAAGATTAATAGGTGACTAGCTCTAACTAGGTTGTTAATGTGTTTGAAGCTTGTTCCAAGTTAAAAGATAGAAGAAAAATGCTTTCCATAAGGTAATTAATTATGAGCTTCCCTTGGCAGAATTACCAGAAATAAGCACTTGCTTGGCTATCTGCAGCAAAATGCTATCTTTACCAAATGAAGATTTCATTGTATCATTATTGGGTTGGTGACCATCAAACACCTAGGAAAAAATTATTGCAGTACATGCTTATATAGCACTGTATAGTTTTTTCAGTCAGGGCAGCCTCTGAGAAGAGAAAGGTCCATCACTGAAGGATACAAAAGCCATCTTACTGAAGTAATATAAGTGGAATTGTGCTCTATTTGTCTTCATTTCACCAAGAAAGCATGAATTAAAAAGCCTTAATTTGAATGCAATCATTTGGTTCTGTCTACTTATAGACAAGAATTAAGGGCCTGCTCCCATTGTCTAACTCTAGAAAATGCCAGAATATTTATTTGTGCAAAGATAGAACTCATGTGCACAACTGTGCAAAGAATTAATACAACTTTAATGTTCATGGTGACTGTTTTACTGGATAGGTGACATTTTAACTTTCTCTAGACAGTAATATCAATTATTCCTGATTCTTCCTTTCTACCCACACCAGACTGAACCTACTGCATGACTATCTTCAGCCTGTTGAAAATGCTGCACAGTGGACTGAAGAGTGCAAGGTGTCCCTACCTGATGAGCAGGGAAAGGGAAGTGGGATGCCCAAACAACACTCCATTTAAAGTCCCTTGACGCTCTATGTTGCATTTTGTGGGAAGGGAGCTGAATAGGATGCTTTAAGAGGGAGCAGAAAAGTCTGCTCGTACCAATCTAGTATCACACATCCAAATTTGAATCCAACCCGTGCAGTACTGCTCTGTTTTGTAGCACTATTCATTATTAAAACTGATAGTCTACTTTCACATTTAGCAGATTTATGCAAATTCATTATAGTGCTAAAATAAAGAAAAAATCTTTATACAAAATAAACAGAAAAACCAAATTTACACGCTATTGCTCATGGTTTTGAAGAATAATTCTTTTCTTTTTGTTTTTGCCCTTCATCTCTCTCTTCTTGAACAGAAGATATTATTAAGTACTACTGGGGATCTCAACATACACTTGACTGTACTGAACCCAATAATATAGACTAATGATACAAGTAGCCAATGTTAATGAATGAGGCAGAACTGAACCTTCAATGAAAAAGAAGGTATATCTTTTAATAATTTCTCTCATATTACTGTATCAGCCTCCTTTAAATAGCAAACTTGGCTTAGGAGTAGGGAAGGAAAAACAAAATTACAAACTGAGACTAGAAAACATTTCACAGTAAAATCTAATAATAATTTCTAATAAGAGCATATTGCGCCATGTACTAAGGACACAGGAAGATAATTAAGAGAAGTTGGAAATGTGCATATAATTGTGATCAAGGCATTGACCAGATATCAAATTTAGATGGCCCAAACATGGAAACTGAGTTTATGTGATCTTCAACTATCTTTCCCTGAATTATTCCAAGCTATATTATATCTATAATATATGTGCTTTCCTCCCTCCCTCCCTTCTTAAATTTGTATGCTGCTAAATCTTCTAGGCTCACAGTGGCTTAGAACATAATAAAATACAATAAAAAACCTTCCACAATATAATAAAACGTTAAAAGCTGTATTATTATCTCTTCTGTTTTTTGTTTTAAATTATATTCTGTGGCAAAAAAGCTTCATTCTTAAAGCACAGATTAGTATAATTTAAATGTCAGTGGCAAGGTTACAAACATTTATCAAGGTAGTAACTATGCTATGACTTAAGACAAAGAAATTGTACTTTATAGCCACATAATTTACTGAACATCACGTTGAAGTCATGATTTAAAGTAAGCAGCTTTTTTAGGGTACTAATACATCTATCTTTCTCAAGTTTTCATTTTCAAATGATTATTAAGCAGGTATGTTCCCAATTTATAAAACGTTAATAATTTCTTTCTAAGGTAAATTGAATAGAAGGCATAGGACAATCAAGGTATAGAAAGAAAAAGAATACAAGACAAGAAGCAAAATCATATAATGAAATCTTTTGAAACTTAAAACAAGGCATCACATTGAAACTATAAGTCTACAAGAACAACCACTTAGTGCAGGAATTGCTTCATTTGGTCTTTAGTATTTCTAAAACCTTGACTAACAGGCAACATCATTCAAACATATATCAACTTCAATGCATCTGTCCAATCTGCTCCAGAAAGCTCCCAACTTTGAAATGAAGTTTGGTTAAGTGTGTTGCGTAGTGTCTGTATGTGTATTGGGGGGGGGGGGGAGAGGTAGAGCAAGGAAGGGTAATTTATTCAGCAGTCACATTAACAGAAGCAAACAACATCAGGTAGCAATGGACTAACAAAATCAACATGTCTGCTTTGAACAGATTCTGTCAGTTCATAAGGCATAAACCAGAACTGAATCCAGACTTGCATGAAATAGTTTAAGTGAGAAATTTAATGATTCAGAAGACTGGAGAAAACTAGCCAACCAGCTTGCAAAAACCCCTACTATTTTTTTTTAATTTGAAAGCACTATGGTCAGAAAGATCAGTAATTGAGAGATCATGTTTATCACAAACAACACTTTACTTAGGGGTCTCTGATTAGAATGCTTTTGGGAAGAATGATGGGTTTTATAAAATGCTTTGTAGTCTTGTTTTCTGGTATTAGTTCTATTTTAACCAAACTAATATCTAAAAAACACCATGGGGATGAAAAAACTGTGATTTGCATACTACTTCCTTGTTCCCTTACCTTTTCAACCAATTCTTATTCCAACTTCCCCAGTTCTTTTTGTGCCATCCTTGCTTTTTCCTTCAAATCCCATTCATTTCAATTCAGATCCTTGTTTTCAGACTTTTCCTTTATTTATCTACTTCCTTTCCTTCTCCTCTCATTTTGGACTAACTTGTTCATTATTGAACTTGCTGCAGGAAGTTTTAGAATCATATGTTCTGTTCATTCTTTAATACATTATATGTGAGCAATTTATTATACACTTCAGTGTTTTGTTTCATTGTTCCTTTCTTAATGTTAAATGAAGTGTTAGTACATTTTCTTACCAGTTTATGTTGATGACAAACTAATGGAGAGAATTAAAGGCATTGTTGCTGCTATTATTATCATCATTATCACCATTATAATCATCATTATCATTCATCATCATTAAAGTACTATGGAACTGCCTCTCTCTTTCTGCCCACCCCACCAGAGGGGATAGGGTAGGCCCACTCCAGTTCCCTTCCCTTAAACATTGCCATCTTGTCGGTCCAAAGATGCCTTTTCTCTTGCAGCCTTTGCCCTAGAAAAATGCCTTTCCCCCTGAGATCCCACAGGCCCCATCCCTTCTGTCCTTCAGGAGAACACTTAAAATCTGCCTCTTCCTCTAGGCATTGGGATAGGGTGAGCTCAGGCTGGGATGATAATGTGGGATGCATCAGGGAAGTGTGATTGTGGTGTCAGCTTTTTCTGTTTTTATCGCTGTTGGTTTTATATTGTTTTACTGGTTGTAAGCCACTCAGAATTGTTTTAAGATGGGTGGCTATACAAATGTTTTAAACAAGCAAACAAACAAACAGAGCAGCAACATAGCCTACAAAATTCAGCATGTAATATTTATAGGAAGGAGCAGCAGTAAACACTAATCTTTCACTGAAACATTTATCTCCAAGTTGGAGTCTTTATTTCTATCAAAAGGGCAACTGTATCTGCCAACAGAAGAGTTGCACACTTTAAAAGAGGAAGGCATTTTATTAAGTAAAATTTGACAGACTTTATCCTCTCAGTCTGGTCTATTAAGCTGCAAATGTTACTTTCTATTACTGCTGTTGCAAAACAAAGGTTTAAAGTTCCTGCTATTTGTAAATTTTGTATATGAGTTGCTGAAGATGGGACAACAAATATCATATTTCTAAAATTTGGTATAGATTTGGCTCTAAATTTAACTAATTGACCATAAATCAATCAAATTTGACTTTTTTAAAAAAAATTCAAAATTTCAATCAGTATTTCAGCATTCCACCATATCCTGCTATCTATGCATAATTTTAAATAAACTTCCATAAAAGAACAATAGAAATTAAGATGTTACATATTTGGGGGGCTTGCATTGTTTTTCTTAAGAAAGCACCGAGCCTAAGACAAGGTATAAGGAATTAAAGATTGTTTGCAAAATGAAGTAACTGTTCACTTAAATGTAACCTAAAGTTAGAGCAGAAATTACAGCTTAGAATGACATTCACAATTACTAACCTTTGCTAAGTAAGCTTCCACTCTGTTTTTTGAGGCTAATGCAGTTCCACTTGTGTTCAGGAATCCTCCTCCAAGGCTAAGAGATCTATTTAATGCTAAATTGCTGCCAAGATTTCCAATCTGAACTGTTTCCAAGACAGGATTTGAAGAAAGGCTTCCACTTATAAAGCTGTTGGCAAGTAAAGACTTGCTTTTGTGACGCTCATGAATGAGTTTAGCATTAGCTTCTGCTAATTTCTCATTAGCTCTGCAAAAGATTCAGCAGCGTATCAATAGTTAAATATCTTCTTAAAATAATGATACACTTAATTTCATAAGACATCAGAACTCCAAACAAAATATAACGCATCTCTAGCCCATTCCAGAAATGCTCCTATCCAGGGCTCTACCCAGACCAGAAAGAGGCCTCATTATCCTGTTCCAAGTTCTGGAATGGTCATTTAAAAAGCAAAGCTTTTTTTGTTGTTTTTCCTCTATCCTTCTGACAGTTTGAACCATCTGTGCTAAAATAAGCTACATGTCCAGTTATAGTTATTAGTCTGAAGCATGATCTGGAAAGCAGAATATGAAGTCTTCCTTTTCCTTGATTTGAAATCTCAACAGAAATGATTGAAGAGCAAGGGTGCTTTGGAGCTGAACCAGGACTGGGCAAGCCCATGCTTAAGAGCACCCTTAACTATGAAAGTTTACTTAGGCTATCGCTCTCTGTGACTTTAGGCCATCACTCTCCCGCAGTTCAATCTATCTCAGTCGTAGAGAAAAGAAAAAAATAGAGGGAGTGCTATGTACACTGCCTTTTGAGTTCCTGGAGGAAAGGAACTAAGGAATATCTAATAAATATATCAACAAAGCCAAGGAGAGACATTTTTATTTTCAACAGAATGTATCCCCTCCCCTGAAATCCTAATTAAAGCTTATTAAGAGTCCTTAACATAGCAATTTCTTTCCCTTCTATTTTTTCTCTTTTTCAATTAATATTCAATTTTCCAAAGTCAATATTTGTTTTCCCATTTAATTTGCAAAACAAATTTCTTCTGCATACCTGTGCAAATTTTAAATATGTAGACATCAATAGTTTATGTAATTGTACAGAAATCAGTCATGTACTGTTTGTGGATGTTACAGTTTTCCTGACAGATAGATTTACAAATCTGGCATTAGAAATTATACATTTAGACCCTTCAAGTGGAAAGGGAAATAAAATTAGTAGAGGACTGCTCAGCTCTGGGGGTCAATAAGTAATGTTATGCTAATTCAAACCTAACCAGCACTGTGTAAGGTAGATGAAATCTATTTACTTCTCTCTCATTCACTGCATGGGAACACCAAGATTCTGTTCTTTTCACACATTAATTAGGATTAGATAAAACACTTTCTCTCCAATTCTAGTTACAGTAAACCCCTCCCCCTCAAAGATGATAGAGTCTAAAAAGAAGTAGTGTCCTTGCTTTGGAGGAAACAGTATGTCTGAAAGATACAAGCCTTACAATGTGCATCCCCTGGTCCTAATCCTGTACGTGGATAAAATCTATCTAAAAGATGATAAAATATTGGCAACTTATTTAGGCCCATCTATCCCAAGTCAATTTTCTTTTGAATTTCTGTAGGCTAAACAGTAAAACCCCTGGATATTTAAGTCATCACCAGATTTGTTTTCTTTTAATAAGCTTAGACATACATATTTTCATACGTAATTGGATAATCTTTCCAGGATATGTGGTTGCTCCTTTCTGTTATTTAGATGATAATACAGAACCATCAATTTAGTATTAGAAGGGATAGCAGAAATTACAGACTATTGGAATTTTCCTAATGTATTATTTAAACATATTATTTTAGAGCCAGTTTGGTCTAGTGGTTAAGGCACCAGGCTAGAAACCAGGAGACTGTTTGAAAGCCGGCTGGGTGACCTTGAGCCAGTCACTCTCTCTCAGCCCAACTCACCTCACAGGGTTGTTGTGGGGAAAATGGGAGGAGGAAGGAATATTAGGTATGTTCACCGCCTTGAGTTATTTATAAAAATAATAAAAGTGGGATAAAAAAATGAAATAAAAAATGAATGAAAACACTTATTTCAAGAAAAATTGCTGTTACAATATGATACTTTTGAAATCATTCAGCTAGGTGCTTTGCGTTGAACAGGTTTCTCTATCATAGTCAGATTATAATATTAAAGTTTTCTTTTCATACTGGATATTATCTGATTTAAATAAACAGGTAAAAATGCAGAAAAAGTTTACAAGAATATGAACCATTTTTTACTTACCGATCCAATTTGCTCCCCAAAGACCTCCGTATTTTTAGTTCTTCTGAATACAATCCTTTATATTTTTCCAATTCTGTATGTGTAGATTCTTTTTGTAATATGTTATCTTGCTGGCTGTTTTTAAGTTTGGCCAACTCTGATTCTAAATCTCTAATTCTGTTCTCCAATTGATTTCTCAAAGAAGCATTACTAGTAGCTCTTATCTGTTCCAAAGTTTCTTGAGAAGCAGCCTGTGTCTAAGACACAAAATGTATTAATTTAGGAAAAAAGTCCTTACTGTATACCTGAATGTTAATTAGAGCATTAACTGAGAATATATTGCCTGAGTGTAGCAACCTGATGAAATAAAAATGGTAAGTTTGTCAATGAAGTAACATATAATTAATATTTGTTAATTATTTATAATTTAGTTACCTGCAAAAAGAAGTTGACTTCCTCCAGTTTTTGTCTTATTTCTTGCCTAGCTCGCTCTTCAATCTCTCTCTTATACTGTTCCACTTGGCTGAGGTCTATTAAATTACCCTGTACTTGGCGTTTGAGGTTAGCTACTTCTTCTTCTAGCTGCAATTTGCTTCTTTCTAGTTTTTCATGATTCTTATGGAGTATCTTCATGGAAGATAATTGTTCATGTAGTTCACAATTTGTAGATTCCAGCTGGGTGCATCTTGTTGACTCAACCTCCAAGTGGCGAGAAAGTTCATCGACCTAAACAAGTGAGTAATACTTAAAGCAAAAGAATAACAGCTCTTCAAAATAAAGCTAAGTAATAGTTATGTATCTATAGAAGAGAATATATGTAGCTCAGGGTTGCTCTGTTTATATACAGTAGCTTGCCCTGTATAAACAGGGAGAAAACCCCACACTCACTAGCAATTACACTGATAATGTTACCTAATTGGGTAATGAAACGTCTGCAAGCAAACAACCAAGCTCAGAGAGCATCAAGGACTCCACAGTTATGTATCTGCTCAGGGATAGAAACAATTCTATCAAATTTGGTGACAAATTTAGAGAGGAAAGGCTAAGGTGATCAAAAACATTTTAACTCAAAGTTTAAGTTCAAGTGGTTAAAACAATCTAAAAAAGATTCCAAACAGAAGACCAAATACTATTATAAAAGTGTCTCTTACTCCTCTGTGAGAAAACAGCAGGTGGAGGTCTACCTAGAATGCCTAAGGGAATGAATCCATATGTACATATATACATCACCTAAAATCAAATATGTGCCTTCCATATTTTTTCTCATATCAAAATATTCCTTTAAAGTCATATGTGATCATCCCCCCACCATACACAGGTACTGGTTTTCTTGAGAAATAAAGAATATTTCCCTTTGAAACAACCTTATTTTTATTTCTTTATTTCTTTATTATATTTTTTTGTGAGAGAGCCAGTTTGGTGTAGTGATTAAGACATCAGTCTAGAAGCTGGAGACTGTGAGTTCTAGTCCCACCTTAGTCACTAAAGCCAGCTGGGTGATCTTGGGCCAATCCCTCTCTCCCAGCCCCAGGTAGGAGGCAATGGAAACCCACTTCTGAAAAAGCTTGCCAAGAAAACGGCAGGGACTTGTACAGGCAGTCACCAGGACTCGAAGACACAAAACAAACAAATGTTTGCAAGCCACCTCAATCTCAGATCTCTAGATAGTTTGTGGAATAAATTAAAACATAATATAAAACAGCCAACAGCAAACAAAATGAAATTCTAAAAAAGGCAGCCCAAATCACCACTACCCACCTAAATAAAAGGTTTTGATTCATTATAGAAGGCCAACAATGAAGGGGACTACTGTAGATTCAGAGCAAGTTGTTTCAAAACCTAGGGGTTTTACCATGGAAAAAAACTGCCTCCAGGTCCAAACATAAGCTCACCTCATAGAAGAAGCATTTTAAAGGGGAGAGTCTCTCAAATAACCCAGTTTCATACCATACAGTTTTTTATAGATGATGACCAGTACTCTGAATTGGGGTTGGAGCTTATCGTTCACTAGTGCAATGACCATATAGGTGCTATCATGTAAGAGTGATTTAAATGAATTATAGTAATAGCTGGAACATACTTTTTTCCTTAGTTTTCCAATTTCAATGTCAATTTCTGAATATTTATTTTTTATTTCTCCATGTAAGCTGACTTGTGATGAACTCTCTCCACTCTCATAATCTTTTAACTTCTTTTTAGCTGTTTTTAGAAGTTTTTTGATTCTGTAAAGAAAAACAAATTTTACTGCAATTGTTTAAAATACTCTATAGATGCTATTTTTACTTCACCAAGAAAGAATTCTACCTGGATGAGCAACTGCAAAAAATGTGAAAAGGAATGACTTGTTATCTTGTTCATTACTCTACAAATAGCCATTTCAAAATGAACAAAAATTCAGTTAGACTTAGTTTTTCAGATGCTGTACATGCACAAATTAATTAATAATTCACATAATAGTCTGTACTGCTAAAGCAAACAATGTTCTCTTCATGTTTCTATCAACTGTGGTGTTGCATTTTTTCATCCATTTTGCAGCAAAACTGCCATTACTGCCATTGTAATTCATTTTGGGATTATAATTCTATTAATGTATAATTCAATATATATTCATTTTTTT
This sequence comes from Liasis olivaceus, assembly GCA_030867105.1. NCBI lineage: Eukaryota > Metazoa > Chordata > Lepidosauria > Squamata > Pythonidae > Liasis > Liasis olivaceus. The sequence continues at coordinate 26,922,440 of CM061355.1, read as the reverse complement.
TAACACCATGCATAAACCTATTATAAGTCAGGGTGTAGTACATAACATGCAGGAAAAACAAGCAGCAGAAACAAGGATATTAGCTTTTAGATGTAAGACTATTTCCATTATAATAATGTTAAATATATTTAAAATAAAAATTCTATAAACAGAAAGCATTTACTGTCTTCACAACAATGAAAATCTTACCCATGATATTCTTTTTGTAATTCACTGTTCCTTTTCATTTCTTGATCTAGTCGTACTTCCACTGATCGTTTCAATTCTAGTACCTTCTTTACTTTTTTCTTTTCATTCTCAAACTGTAAAAGAATAAGAATGTAATTTCCAGACTTGACAGCATTTTAAACAATGTATGTTTTGATGCACAGGTAAATCTCTTGGAGAGGATATTTCACCTTTACTTTGGGCTTTGTGAAAAAAGGTGACTATACTGAAATATATTTTATTCCTTAATATTCCGATTTGTTCCCATAATTTTCAAAATTACAGCCTTATTACCACTGAGCTGCTTTCTCCAGATTCTAAATCAGCATCCTTATGCAATAGTGTAGCAGCAATCTCTAAGAAAGTTCCAGTGTTGGTAAAACTGTGGAAAATATCTGCTCTGCTAAGAGGCTGAAGTTTATATTATGGAAGAGAATAAGAACAATATTTTGGGTTTTCATGAGCTCCATTTTCAATTATGTTTTCTGAACTACACTGAGCTGTGAAGGCTAACAGCATGCCAAAAAGGATTAAATCCCTTTCATTGTCCATCAAGGACCTTTGAGATCAAATTACTAATGGTTGTCACAATTATAGTATTTTAGGAGACAGAGAAATCTTGGGAATTGAGACAGATCTTAGTTTTACTTTTGCTTCATCCAGTTCTTGCCCTAAGTAGTTTTGTGACTATGTTTTACAAGCTGCATTAGCTAAATTATGTGGTCAGCTGACTGAAATATTTCATGTCAAAGGCAGACATCTGTCTGAACTCCAGCAATTTCTTTTACACTTATTTATCAAATTCAGAAAGAAGTATAATTCTTATCCCTTTTGTACAAAAATGTGTATTTCATCCCATTCTGTCCCCAAACTGCAAAATTCAGGCATAAAGACCTTTATTTATTTTCCTTTTTTGATTTAAAGGCAAGAGTTTAAAGGAGTCTAGCTCAAAAGCCCCTGCATTAACATTTCCCTGTGTTTTTGTCTTTGGGAGAAGTATCTTTCTCTTTGGGAGAAGTCACAAAGGATAAGGAGTGTAGGAATCTGTTCTCAACTTTTTTCAATTCTTGCAGAAGTAACAATAGCTTTTGTATTGTATTTATCTGAACCTTATTAAATATTGTTTTATTTATTTAAATAGCTAGCAGTTTTAAAAATACTGCTTCCTAAAAGCAGTATGAACCTATCAACTAGGCAGGGTAAGCAGATAATATGAAAACATAAAAAAGAAACATTATCTGCCACATAAAAATATAAATCCCTGCCAACAGGTAAAATCAATGAGAGAAAAGACTAGCCACACTTTTAGGGCATGATGTCCCACAATCTGAGTCAGCTATGACTGCTTCTCTCATTCAATTCAAGAATGCTTCCATATTAAATGAGATACAGATGAACTTCTAGTTCTGATCTTATGCATACAGGGTGATACAGAGAGAAGTCCTTAATGAATTCTGGATCCAAGATATTTGGGGCTTGGTTAGATTTATACTCTGTCTTTCCTCAGGAGCTCATATAATACTTCCTTTCTCCCATTTTCCCTACCACAACAATCCTGTGAGATAGGTTGGGTGACTGGACCAAAGTCTCCCAGTGAGTTTCCCATGGCTGAAGGTGGACTTAAACTTCACTCTTCCCAGTCCTAGTCCAATACCTCAAGCATAACACCAATTGTTTCTTCATCATTTCCAACACAGTGAATGCTGATACTGAACCTACCTGAGATATTAATTCTGTCTTTTCCCTATCAAGCTCAGAAAGGCGAACCCCAAGTTTTGATTTTAATTTCAGTTCTTCTTCCCACATATTGTGAGCATCTTGTGCAGTTACAGAAAGCATATTTTCCTTCTGGACCTGTGGAACAATTGAATTGTTTCTGAATAAACATTATTACAGAAGAACCCTTGAAATAGCCAAGACACCATTATGTAGAAACAGAATCCAATTCAGATAACAAAGAGTGGACTTCTGGGGAAGAAACGGTGGCTTGAAGATGGCTCCACAAAAAGCGGGGCTGATGACTGCGGCAGAATGAAGAGCCAGCAAGTAGACCAGCTCTTCGTAATTCCTCTACGGACAAGTGCTACAGATAGTTGCTCCTCGTGAGGACACACAAAAGTCTTTGGCAGGTTTAGAGCACTGAGAGATGAGGGAATTGTGATGGAATGTATCTAAGGGGAAGCTGATGAGATGGACAGCAGTAGCACAGCAGATTCTCAGGAAGGAGGGAGTACATTACAGGAAGGGGGGGCAAGACAAGAGGCAACCCAATCCGGAGAAGGAGTGTGGGAAGAGGAAGAGATTTAGGATAGCCACTCCTTAGAATCTCCCAGGGTATATATACTAGGTTAGAGTAGTACAGTCTGGCAAGATTCTGTCTATATTGTGTAAGCAATAAAAGAACTGAACTTGGCTGGACTGTTTCCTTGTTGTTCTTGGGCTGGGCCTGACATCAATCTTGCCAGACTAAATCTGTACTACTCTAACCTAGTGGATATACCCTGGGAGATTCTAGGGAGTGGCTATCCTAAATCTCTTCCTCTTCCCATGCTCCTGCTCTAGACTATCTGTCTCTTGTCTCACCCCCTTCCTGGAATGTGCTCCCTCCTTCCTGAGAACCTGCTGCGCTATTGCCATCCATCATAGGAATAGCCATCTTGCTCAAACCGTGGTCAGCACCTTTGAAAGGACACTGGGCTCGCAAACTTCCTTTTCAATCACTTTCAGAAATTGCTTGTTAACTGCTTTTCAGCTATTAGAAACCTTTGGATTAACAAGTTTTATAGCACCAGCTGAGTTTCCTTCATCCTTAGTGAAAGAAGTTTTAAATACAAGTTTAAGGACTTAGAATTTTTTTTTTTCTGGAATAAACAGCAACTTTGATTTTAGAAAGTTACAAATGGACTAAGGGTCCAGATAAATTTGAAATAAGATTTTGGAATTAATTATAAAGAATCCTTGTCATGGGAAAAAGCTTTTGTTTTGAATTCTTTTTTTTTAAAAAAATAGTAAGATAAAATGTAAAACATTGGACACCGGGGGAAGTAGAAGGCACTAAATATTACAATTAAAGGAGAACACTTAAATTTGACTTACAAATGCAGAATGAAGCAAAATATTTTAACATTGGATATACTGAAGGATATTTTTGAACAATGGACCCAGAAGTTAATTTTATTTATTTATTTTTAAATTTATATGCTGTCCATCTTCTCCAGAGGGTGACTCTGGGTGGCTAAGAGTGTCTGCCCTTATAGATAGACTGTGTTTCAAAGGTATTGTGGAAGAGGAACAAGTTTTACCTGATAAGACTGAGACTGATCTGAAAGTGGATTTAAAAATGATAACCTACAAGAATAATATGGAAAAAGAAGCTATACTGGACCTACAAAAGAAACTGGCTGATGTCTTAATAATTAAAAGGTATATACAAATAACAAACCAAGAGAGTGACCTAGATAGTCTTCCTATATTGGATTTACAAGAGGCCTGTTAAAGCTTTGAAGAATTTTGTGAAAAGGGACAAAAAAAAATGAAAAGAAATCAAGTTCTAGGACGTTATTTGAAGGGACTAAAGATCAAGATCGTTAGAAGTAAAAGGAAAGAATATAAGGTTGGTTTATTTGATCAAGGCTAAAATAGATATGTTGTTCTCTCTGGTAACCCTTAATGGACTTTTGCTGACATCAGTACTGAAATGCCGAGGCTATAAGGCTTTGTTTATAGATAAGAGATAGGATATGGGAAAAAGAGATTATTTGTTGTATTTTAAGAGAAGGTGATAAGTTACTGAAATTGTTTATACAGTGGTACCTCAAGTTACAAACTTAATCCGTTCCATGACTCTGATCACAACTCGAGTTGGTCGCACCACGAGGCAAATTTCCCCATAAGGTTCAATGTAAATATGGCTAATCCGCCCTCCGAATTTGGCCACACCACGAGGCAAATTTCCCCATAAGGTCAATGTAAATATGGCTAATCCGCCCTCCGAATTTGGCCACACCATGAGGCAAATTTCCCCATAAGGTTCAATGTAAATACAGTGGTACCTCAAGATACAAACGAAAATTTGTATTATGAAAATTTCAAGATGCCACCAGCTCCGGCCGCAAAAATTTACCTCAACATGCGAACTCCGCCTCAAGCTACGAACCGGATCCGCGGCCATTTGCCCTGCTGCCACATGGTTGCGGCTTCCAAGAGGAAATGCTAATGAAATCTGAGCGCGAGGACAAAAGCCCAAGGAAAGCAATGCAGAAAGAGGAAGTGCTAATGAAATCTGAGCGCGCGGGGGGGGGGAGCTCCTGTTCCCAGCTGTGCGCACGCGCACGACATAAGCCTTTTCCCCCAGCGCGCTGATATTGCTTTCACTGTGCTTTTGTCGCTATGGAGAAAGGAAACAGCGCGGAGGAATCAGTGGGGGGGGGGGAAGCTCCCGCTCCGCTGTGCGCGCTACATAAGCCTTCCCCCCCCATTGCTTTCACTGTGCTTTTGTCGCGCGCGCCAAGGGCTATGCACAAAGGAAAGAGCGCGGAATTAAGAGGAATCAGCGCGGGGGTGGGGAAGCTCCCACTCCGCTGTGCGTGCTACATAAACCTTCCCCCCCATTGCTTTCACTGTGCTTTTGTCGTGCACACGCCAAGGGCTATGCACAAAGGAAAGAGCGCAGAATTAAGAGGAATCAGTGCGGGGGTGGGGAAGCTCCCGCTCCGCTGTGCGCGCTACATAAGCCTTCCCCTCCCATTGCTTTCACTGTGCTTTTGTCACGCGCGCCAAGGGCTATGCACAAAGGAAAGAGCGTGGAATTAAGAGGAATCAGCGCGGGGGTGGGGAAGCTCCCGCTCCGCTGTGCGTGCTACATAAGCCTTCCCCCCATTGCTTTCACTGTGCTTTTGTCGCGCACACGCCAAGGGCTATGCACAAAGGAAAGAGCGCAGAATTAAGAGGAATCAGCGCGGGGGTGGGGAAGCTCCCGCTCCACTGTGTGCGCTACATAAGCCTTCCCCCCCATTGCTTTCACTGTGCTTTTGTCGCGCACACGCCAAGGGCTATGCACAAAGGAAAGAGCGTGGAATTAAGAGGAATCAGCGCGGGGGGTGGGGGGGAAGCTCCCGCTCCCGGCTGTGCGCGCGGGAGCCTTAGATTTCATTAGCACTTCCTTTTTCTGCGCTAGGGCTGACTAAAGCGCGCCTGGGGAATTTCCTAGCCGTGCAACGCCGGCTGACACATTGAACCTTATGGGGACATGTGCTTCAGGATGCGACCAAATTCAGAGGGTGGAACGGATTAACCGTATTTACATTGAACCCTATGGGAAAACGTGCTTCAGGATGCGACCAATTCGACTTGCGATCAGAGTCACGGAATGGATTAAATTCGTATCTTGAGGTACCACTGTACATACGGTTAAACAGTTGCCAAGCCTGCTCTGCATTTTGTTTGGAGCCATGCTGACAAGCACACCAAAAACCTTCCAAACGCCACAAAACACACCACAAGCCTCACCGAACGTCTCCTTGCTACCGCGATCTCGCCCACAGGAAGCCGCGACTGCGTGGCAGCAGGGCAAATGACTGCGGATCCGGTTCGTAGCTCGAGGTGGAGTTCGCATGCCGAGGTAAATTTTTGGGGCCGGAGCTGGTCGTATCTCGAAAAATTCGTAAGGAGGGGTGTTTGTAACCCGAGGTACCACTGTACTTATGATGAAGGGCGAAGTCATTCTATATATATTTATTTTCTTTCTCTATATTCTTATTTTTCCTTTCGTTTCTATTTTTCTTTTTCTTTTTTCCTTTTCTGCACTTTCTGTTTTTCCTTCATTTTTTTTAGTTTGTATTAGTTTTTATTGTTGTATTTTAATTTTTAATAAAATTATTATAAAAACAGTTAACAAAAAGCAATCAGTTTGGTGATTTAGCGATCTTTTTCAGGCTTCTTTGTTGTTTTTGTTTGTTCTTTTTAAAGGCATTTAAAGCCATTCCAACAGCATATAAATATTATGTGATTAAAAAAATACATATATCAGTAGTTGAATAAAGAGGCTTATTTCAATGTTGCTTTAAGTTGTATAACAGATTCTGCTTCTACTTTTAAACAAATATTTATAAACAACCTTCAAACTACAATTTATCATTTGGAAGGTAATATTATAATTAATTGGTGTTTTTCTTTCTGCTGTATTGAAGTTCCCATTGGAAATCCATACCAATGACATACCAATGACTGCATAAATGATTGTATGTCTTTATCTGAAGTAGACTCCTATTCTCAGAAGAGGGTAGTATTAAGCAAAGATATCATTCATTCATTCATTCATTCATTCATTCATTCATTCATTCAATTTATATGCCACCCATCTCCCCCAGAGGGTGACTCTGGGCAGCTCACAATTAAAATCAAACCTCAAAAACAGTTAAAAATATAAATATCCACATTAATTTAGTTAAACAATCAAACTACGTATAAAAAAAACTATATACATAAAAAGACTAAAACATTCAAGATGATGGGGAAGGATAGAATCAATTACCCCTGAGCCAATTCCAATGGTGCAAGCCCTCGTCAGGCCTCCAGGCCATCTAGCATAGCCAAGATTTCACACTCTTCCTAAATGCCATGAGAGTGGTGGCGCACTGCACCTTGGGTGGTAAGTTGTTCCACAGAGCAGGGGCCATGGCAGAAAAGGCCCTCTTCCTAGACCCTGCCAGTTGAAATTCCTTGACTGATGGAGTCCACAACATGCTCCTTCTGCTGGACTGAGTGGGGTGGCTGATATAACGGGCGTGAGATGACTCCTCAGATAACCTGGTCCTGTGCCATGAAGGGATTTAAAGGTAATAACCAACACCTTGAATTGGATCCGGAAGCAAACCGGCAACCAATGCAGTTCGTGTAACAGAGGTGTTATATGGGCCGACCCAAAAGGATACCATAGTTAATGGTATTGAAAGCCGCCGAGAGGTCAAGAAGAGCAAGGATGGATGAATTACTCCCATCCTGCTCTCGCCAGAGACCACCTAAAAGTGTGACCAATGCTGTTTCTGTCCCATAACTGGGCTTGAAACCTGACTGATAGGGGTCCAGATAATCCGTTTCTTCCGGGATCCTCTGAAGTTGTCATGTGACCACCTTTTCCACCACCTTTCCTAAAACGGGAAGGTGGGAAACTGGACAAAAATTGTCCAGAAGGGTGGGATCTAGCAATGGTTTCTTGTGGAGGGGCAGACCAGGACCTCCTTAAAAGGCTTCAGGAACATCCCCTCCTGCAAGGATGAATTGACCACCACCAGTACTCACCCTAATGTCACCTCCCTGGTGGTTTTAACCAACCAGGAGGGACAAGGATCTCAAATACAGGTAGCCGCACTAACAGCCCCGAAGACCCTGCCCACTTCCTCAACAGGATCAAACAGTTCCCAGATAGCTGGGTAAGTCCACTCCTCGGGCATCTCCACTGGACCTGCATCATGCTTGGCCTCCAATTGGAAAAGGATCTGAGCCATTTTATCCATCAGGTGTTCAGCAAATTCCTCTGCACGGCCCTGTAGGTGGTCCCCTGAGCCCTCCCTACCCAGGAGGGACCAGGTGACCCTAAACAGGGCCGCCAGGTGATATTCTGCGAATGCAATATGAGCGGAGAAATAATGATGTTTTGCTGCCCTTACCGCCATGAGGTAGGCCTTAATAGTGGCGTTAACCCGTGTTCAGTCAGATTCATCCTTAGTTTTCTGCCAGCAGTGCTCTAGATGTCTCTTGGCCCTTTTCATTAACTCCTCCATAAATCACGGGAAGTGTCAGGGGCGATGGGCCAAGAGAGGCTGCACAGGGGCGATCCTGTCCAAGGCCCCGGCTGCCTCCTTATTCTAGGCTGTGGCTAGGGCCTTCACTGGACTATGCAGCAAGGCCTCAGGAACAGTCCCCAGCTCCCTTTGGCATTCTTGCAGGTCCATCAGTCACTGGGGCGGACCTTGCGGAGGGGGGCAGTATAGGAGAATCTCAAGGCCACCAGGAAATGGTCTGACCATGACAAAGGAGATAATACCAAAGCAGCAATACAGCAGCTGCCACTGCTCTGACCGGAAAACCATGTCTGGAGTGTGACAACTATCCTGAGTCAGGTCATGGATGACCTAGGATAGACCCAAGGCCACCATGGTAGCCATGAACGCCCGAGCTGCCTCTAAGGCCAACCCCAGTGATGGCAGATTAAAGTCCCCTAAGACTATAAGCCTGGTGAACTCCACTGCCAACCCCCAGATGGCCTCCAGCAGCTCAGGCAGGGAGGTTGCTACGCGGCAGGGAGGCTGGTACAGAAGCAAAACTCCCAACTGATCCCGCATGCCCATCCTCAGGAACAGGGTCTCACATTCAGCAACTTGTGGAGCAGAGCCCCTGAAGGCCATCAGAGATTCCTAGATTGCCACTGCCACAATCCCCCCCCTCCCCTGGGGTCTCAGCTGGTGCCAAACCCTAAACCCGGCTGGACACATTTCTGAAAGGGCAGGACCCCCTTCTCATGTCAGCTAGGTCTCAGTAATGCATGCCAGGTCAGCCTGCTCCTCCCCAATAAGGTCATGTATAATTTATTTTTGATCGACCTGGCATTCAGCAGCAGCAGCCAAAAGCCCGGACCTCTGTAGGCCCACTGACCAGGGTCTGGGCTTGAGCGCAGAGGGCTAGAACACACCACTGGTTTAACACAATGGGGGTGTCTTCCCCTGAAACAGCCTGCCCTCTGGCTCCTGTCATAACATCCCATGCCTGTCACCACATGAATACCCACCCTGAAAACCTTCAAGGCCTCCAGCCTAAGGGGCCTGCCCTATCATAATCCATTCAGACCAAGGGGGAATATGGGGGGGGGGAGGAATGGGCCCCTGTGGCACTTCAGCTATCTGCTCTCAGCGCCAACAGAGGCTTAGTGACCCCAACTCCCTCTTCCCTTACCACACTCCCTCTCTCAACTGGCCTCTCTCACTAGCCAGTGAGAAGAGGGCCACATCCACTCCTACCCTCTTCCTGCCTCACACCCGAGAAGAGGGTAGAACACTCAACTAATAACAGGCCTTTAAGAAAATTCAAATTTCAAGGATGCATGCCTACACAGAGACATAAATAAAATAAATAAACCAAATTCTATTCTAAATTTGCAAAACATTCTATTAGTCATAACTGGGTTCAGAATACCCATGACTTTCAAAGTGAATAAATTTTGGTATATGACGAGGAATAACACCAAGCCTCCACTCATATTTTTTTGTTTGTTTGAGCAGACCTGATTAGTGTTTGGAATGGGAGGTCACAGGAAAATCCTTGAATGATAGGCTAGAATATGAAATTGAAAAACATCCTATAAGAAGGCAATGGCAAACCACTGTTTGGTGCCACAAAAATTTATATGGACATGCCCATAAAGTCACCAGAAGCTAATATCAATTTTAAAGAGAATTTAAATCTCAATTTTATTTTCTAGGCAACATATGTCTTACTGAATGCAAAATAAAACTGTTTTTCACATATCACTGATTTTCCACTTTAAGACTTGCTTTTAAAAGAAAATAGATTTTTAAAGTGAAAAATGGAATTTAAAAGTTTGCAAGGAATGTAGTTAAAAAACCTAAAAAGAGATTTTTAAAAGGTTCAAATAGTAAAGCAAGTCCAAAAAGAACATTTAATTAATAATCACAATTAAAACAACAACAATAATAAAATAACGCTGACTGGCTGCTGCTTTCTTCCATGTCTGATTACATTCAAAGCTAGGTAGTTCTGAATATGCTACATTAGCTACTCCACTCTTCCAGAAATAAATTAATTAATTAATATATATATATATATATATATATATATATATATATATATATATATATATTATATGTATATATATACGCGCTTGTGGAAGATAATAAATATATGCACACCCATGCTCTCTCTTTATTCTGCATGGTCCTTATAAAAAAGTGCTTCCAAGAGCACTGAAGCTCTTAGGATCCTAAGACCATCAGCTACCAGTCCTTTGTTTCCTGTGCTCATTCACACATTCTGAATGACTATAATAATCTTGCTTCAAGTTCATTTTAGTTTCCTGTATTTGTGAAGAAAATTGAAGGGTACACTTTATGTTCATATAAGTCACCCAAACTGCACAGCCAGTACAGTTCTCTCAATCAAACTGTCCGATGTCCATTATTCCAGTAATGATCCTTCTTTTGCATTTTATCTATATAGCAGAAATCAAAGTGAACGACCTAAAAGTGAAATTTGTCAATTTTCTCATATGTGAATTTTCCTTGTCTTGAAAATACCTCTCTTCATTTTACTTTTATTGCTATAATAAATATATATATATATTCAGAATACCTGGTGATTTAGTTGTTCTTCTAGATTGATTTTTGCTGTTTGTAAGCCAGTTATTAATTCCTCAAGACGATTATGAACCTAGATCACCCCAAAAGTAATGAAGAGTAATTATGCAAGTTGCAAAAGTCTAAAGACTAAGGAAATTCTCTAAAGATTTCTTTAGTTATTTACATTCTTTACTACTGTTACATTCATGATTTCAGTAATTATTTAATTTATTTATGACTTCTAAAAATGCAGGAAACTAATTCACCATGCTATAATAGCAGTCTGAAATATTATATTTTTATAAATTATAAAATACAGTAAAGGAATCAAACAGATGAAATCTTTCCCCCAAATATTATGACTGACTTACAGAAGCACTATCCTGTAGGTCTTTCTGAAGTGTCTCAATTCTATTAGTTTGTTGGTTCGTTGTCGCTTCCAATCTGGCATTTTCTATTTCAAGTCTTAAAAGAAAAACACATAGCCTCAAAACAGGATACACTTGTAGCTATATTTCTTTATCTACATATATATGTTTCTAAGTTTCTATAGCATATAGTAGTATAAACTGCAGAAGAATTTTATATGAATTCTCATAATTTAATATATTTAAGTTTCAGCATGTTTTACCTTTGTATGTGCTCTTCTAATTGTTTTATAGCATTACTTGCTCCTGATGATGCTACTAGAAGATCCTGTAATTTCTGAGATGCCACAATTGCGTCATGCTCCTTAGAATCCAAAGCATGTCTTAATTCATGGGTAGATCTTTCATACTGGATATTCTGTTCTTCTGATTCTTGCAGCTGTGAAATTTGAGAGCCAATGTTGCTTAGCCAGAATAGATACAATGTGCTCCTGCATGATATATCCTACAAAGCCTGGTCACCTCATACTGGACTCCCATAGTTTCTAAATCTCCTTCAAGGGCTTCCCTATACAGAGCACGTTGCAGTAATCTTATTGGGAGGTAACTAGCACATGGATCACAGAAGCAAGATTAGATCTCTCCAGGAAGTAACACAGCTCATAAATCCTGCACAAATGGCAATAGGCACTTCTTGTCAAAGAGCAACCACAACTAGTCCTTTAGGGGAAGAACAAAGCAAGAAAAGTCCCTTCCCATCTGCTGAGATTTCCTCCAATCAGAATGTCCTCAAACTTATCTAGATTTAGTCCACAATCTGGCCCAAGCAGGAATTCAGTACACTTAGCATACTTGATGAGGATGGAAAGGAGAAGAAACCTGGATACTATCTGCATAAAGAGGGCACCCAGACCCACCGTTCTTGATAATCACTCCCACTGACCACATATAGATGTTGAGTAGCATGGGGACAGCATAACCTTTATGCATCCCACAGTATGAAAGCCATAGAGCAGAACAGTATTCTACTCTGTGGAAGCTACTCTCAGTGTAGGATCAGAACCATGGCAAAGCTATTTCAAAAGCTACTCCATTAGAATGTGTTAGATGTTCTGCTGTTCTGCTCCCATAGTAGAAGATATAACGCATTTAGTAAACTATTGTAAGCATACCTTACATTTTATCCTTTCTATTTCCTTCAGGAGTTGCTGTTTATCCTCCTCTAAGTCAATACGATAACGTGTTGAAACTTCCAGTGAAGCTTCTGACATGGATTGCTTTTTAAGAGAATCTGCAAGTTCTTGCTGCAGTTGCCTTATTGCACTCTAAAAATATTTTAATTAATTTTTAATTCATACAAAATAAAGTGAAATGACTGCATTTTTAATTAAGTAATATTTATACTAGATACAAGAATGTTCAATAACAATTACACATGTACTTATATGGGTTTGTGTATGTATGTATATGTCCACATACCTGTGTGTGGGTATAGATTTCTTTCATGACCAGTATCAATTGAAGCAATGAACAGCCATTTACTAGCTGAAGGAATGTAAAGATTAATTATTTAAAATAACTTTGAAGAGTGCTTAATTTTATATACACAATCCAATAGTTGTGTTATAAAACTGCAATATTTTACTTCCTTATAAAGTCCATCATTACCATATTCAACTAATTGTGTATCTGAGGGAAAACTGAGCTTAATTTAGAGATCTGTATCTTGAAAAATTATTGCATCAATGGAATTGACAGAACATAAATCCTGCTTACCTCTCTGTCTATTTTCTCTGTTTCATATTTAATGACTTGGTCCTTTAAATTATTACATTTTGTGATTAATTCCTTATTTCTCTCTTCTATCATCTGAATTTGTTTTTCAGTATCAGCTCTGAGTTTATTAAAAATATCATTAAATTTGTCTTGAACATCAGTCACTACTTTTTCTTTGATAATGCCCTTGTTCTGAAAATCTTCAAACTGTTGTCGAAATAAGAGGTTTTCACTTTGGAGCTGTGCTAAACGTTCTTGCATAGATTCCAGTTTTATTACGTATTTGTTTATTTGATCCTTTGCAATTTGTTGTGCATTTTCTTGTTCTTTCACTTGGCACTGTGCCTGGTTTAGTTCTCTTTGAATACTATCTAACAGTAAGTTCTTTTCTCTGAGATTGTGAGTTACATGGTGAAGCTCATTTTCTAGACTATTAGCTTTACTTTCAGCTTTCCCTAACTGTTGAGACATACTACTGTTAGCTTCTCTTAGAGTACATATCTCATGATTCAATTTGTCTTTTGAGCGGAGCCATTCGTCATGTTCTCGTTGAAGCAATCGTTCAAGATCATTTTTTGTTATCTGACTACGGTCAAGTTCCTGAACAGCAGAACTCAAACGAGAACGGAGCGAATCCAGTTCTACTTCCAATCTTTCTTTATTTTCTTTTGTATGTTCCAATTTGGATGCTACCATTGCAATCTCTGTTTTTGATACACTTATTTGTCCATTGTACTGAAAAACTGTTTGAGTCAAAGCTTCTTCATTTAGTTTCAGTTCTTTTTTAAGTTCTTCATTTTTTTCTTTCAAAGTTTCATTTTCTTCTAAATATTTGCTTTCTTCCTCCTGATGCCGAATCCTTATGTGATCAAGTTCTAATTTTAATACAGCAAGTTCATCTTGGAGTATTTGATTTCTATGTAATAATTCTTTTTCATGGTCATGATTATCAGTCATCTGAATAATTAATAAGCAGAAGGATAATAAATAAATTTATAGAATCCAGAGATGTAAGCTATATTCTAGGACATCAGACAAGTTTATGTTGGATAAAAGTTACTAACAGGTAATACTCAGAATGGCTAAATATTACCTCCAGTATCAGACACATTATGTCTCCCAGTATCAGTTCCTAAAAGAGATGATATGGAAAGTGCTGTTACACTTGCATCCTGCTTGTGGCTTTCTAGCCTTTTCATCAGACACTTTGAGAACAGAAACCTGGTTAGTTTTTTTCCTGAACAATAATTGCTTTTTATTTTTATATGGCACAACATGTATATCATAGTATGACAACTATGTATTTTCTTTTCAAAATAGTACACCCCTTTCAAATTTTCCTAATTTTAATCAATTTTGGTATACCATTGAGATCATTTAAAGAGAAAAGGTTACAATGAACCTTTCATTATTTTTAAATCTCTAAAAGGGCCACATCTATAACAGGTATACATATTATACATGTTGAAAAGAGGATGTTAACATTCTCTTTATATGTTAACGTATGTCTAAATAACGTATATTTTTGGATGGAATTTTATTGTTAGTTCCAATATGGATAAATGCCAGAGGAAGTTGGTTCCAAGTGGGTGCTTCCTCTGGCATTTATCCATATTGGAACTAACAATAAAATTCCATCCAAAAATACCTTCCCACATACAGAGTGCTTCTCGTTCATGGAAGGTATGCAATTGAGAAAACCAAATGAAATGAAAAGATAATCATCCCTTGCACAGAAAAAGCAATGATACCTGATCTAGAACCCACCAATTGCAGGCCTATAATAAATTTAGCACAAAATATGAGTAACAAATATTATGACAGCATTTTTTAGAATGTTTGAAATGCATGGGAAAATGCATTATTTTATTTAATGAAAATCTGTTTTTAAACAAAATCCTCTCAAAATCTCAACCAAAGTTTTATTTATTTATAAACCACATTTATAAAGCCACCCACCTCATGATCTGTCTACAGATATTGAGAGAGAACTACAAAAAACAAGTAACAAATTTGTCTTACATTGTGCCTTTTTAACATTTATGTGAATATGTTCCATGCAGATTATACTCACGAAGTTTTAATATCTAGGATGAATATTTTAAAAAAATGACTAAAATGAACTGTAAGGTAAGAAAAAGTCTCATTTGGGTCAAGCTTGTCTCCTAGTGAATTCATGGTGACATCCATGCAGTTCTCTTGGCAATAAAGTGAAAAAATGTTTGCCACTGTTATCTACTGAGATGTTTTCTAGTTCCCTAATCTAGTCTATTGTTAATATTCCCTGACAGTCTCCTACCCAAAGGTTCACCAATCTTGACTCAGCTTGTCTTCCAAGACTGAACAAATTCAGCCACATGCTTCTACCTAATGAGGCCGTAAAATGAACAGCTCCACCCTTAAATAATTGAAAAATATTTTATCTTATATTGTTCTCTAAATTACAACAACATCAAAACATATGGAGTAAAGGGGTATATAAACAAATAATTAATTTGATAAATTCTTAGTTATGAATACTGATCCTCCCTGATCTGCATGGTTTCAATGTAGATCACAGTTTAAGATTTATTTATTTAATTATAATATTATATCCTGCCGACTTCAGATATTCAAGGTGGTTTACAATCTCTCCCACTGATACACAGTACATGCAAATATATAAGGACAAAACCCCCAAACAATTACCAATTAATAGAACCTATCAATAAAGCAATCCTATTACCCTTAGTGTCCATACATTTTGTACAAAAAAAAAAAAAAAATCTGTGAGCCTTCTTAACAGCCAATAAATGGGAGGGACCACATACCTCAAGAGGCAAGGTGTTCCAAAGCATAGAGCAGGCACTGAGAAGGCCTCCAACCCCTTCCCCTCATATAGAATGAGATCCCTTAGCATCTCTTCCCTGGACATACACACAGGATGGGTTCAAACTGGCAGAGAGAGATAGTCCCATCCTATGTAGTATCTGGGAGCTGAACCACATAAAGCTTTATAGGTAATGGTCAGAACTTTGATTTAGGCACAGAAGCAGATTGGTAGCCAATGCAAATGAAAATACTTGATATGCACTTCAATATTTTTAAATATTTGGCAAAGTGGATACCTCTGGGGATTTAGTTGCTACTTTCTTTGATTCTTCTTCTAATTCCTTCTGCCTCCAGAAATGGGTATTTAAAATATCTTCTTGTAGAGCTCTGGCATTTTGTTCTTGACAGAGCTGTCTCTGTGTTTCATTACGTTCTTCTTCAACCTACAAAAATATCAGTTTGTAGCAAACTAACAAACTATTCAATTTGTTATGGCATATATTTTCATGAACTAGAAGCCATTTAATTAGATGCATAGAATATTATGCTGACCTGGCAAGACTGTGTCTGTGTATACAGCCATGGACTTAGGGAATGGAAGTATTAATTCAGAGGAGAATGCAAGATATGTAATATAGATACTGCCAACTGAGCTGTTTTGAGAAGCCAGCTATACAGAGCAACCAAATAAATAGATAAATAACACTAACAGTTAGACATATGTAAAATAATTACTAGCAACATTAGAAAAACTGTTAATAAACAGTCATTTTGGCAGTAATATGTTAGCCATTATCTGCAGCTTAATAAAATGTGAGACTGAATTTATCTAGCAATTTTAGTCCTGGGGCTGTCCTTTATAGGTACCTCATGTACACAAAGTCGTCTTAACCATAAAAGTAACTGACCAAGCATTTATTCATGCTAACAATATGAGTAGAAACTGAATACAAATAATTGAGTATAAGATGAAGGCCTAATCTTATATTTTCAGAAAAATACTAGTTTCAATCTTATGTAGCACCTTCATTTAGAAGAAAAAAACACAACTTCTGGTGAGGAGATTTTTTTCAGAATGTATTTATTCTTCTGAATAAATCACAAAAGAAAGAAGAAGACTGCATATTGATTTTAGAACAAGCTTACCATTTGTCGAACAGCATTCACAAGGCCTTGTAACTCTTGAGGGGTTTTAGTAAAACCTACATCTATTGTACTTGGTGGGAAATTAATCTTCTTTAAACCATTTTCTTTCACAGGAGGAACAGAAAAGGAAAAGCTAGGAAGCAAACTTCCTTGATAACTAGTAGGTATGTTTTTTCTGACCAAAGGTTTATAAGTATTAGAGCTTCCCGAAGGAGGGCTGGAGAATGATGAGATCAATTCCTGATTAGGCTGATCAGAATTTTTCATCATATAAAAGTCAGGATATAGTTGGTAGCTTGCCTCAGCCTCCATAGCTCCCAATTATGATACTTCTATAAGTAATCTGAACAATTAGTCATTTTTAGTAATTTGATTTGATGTTGCCCATATATTTTTTGAGCCTCCTGAATATTCTTCATTATGCTATCCTACCAAAGCAGTTATTGCTCACTTTAACAGACAAGATATTAAGCAAAAGACCCTCAAATTTGCTGCTTCTTCAGTATCGAAAGAAGCAGCGGACAAAAAAAAATTATTAAAATTGAATTCATGCAGAGTATGCCCCTGCTGTTGTTTAAGGAGTGAAAACTTTAAAATGTGGATAGATGCTGCAAAACTGCTTATTACAGAACTGCCATATCCACATCTCCTTGCTTCAGCTGACATCATAAACAACATAATGCCTCTATGTAATTATGAGGTCACTAAAATTCTTTTAAGTCTATTTTCTTTTTGTTCTCAAAGCTTTTTCTTGATTATAAGGAAAATGCATCAGAAAGATCTGCATTTCCAAATAAACAAAATTTGCTTAATTTTTAGTTTTTTAAAAGGAAAAAAGAAAACTTCAAAATATGACAGAATGGGTATGGGGCTTAATTTCTCTTACTTTTAGCCTTCTAATGTTTCTCCTAAATCAAAACTTGTAACTTTGGTCAAGTGCATTGTAATGGAATACTTGTCCTTATTCTCAGGAGTATTATTTTTTTGCTGCATACTAAGCAAACCATGGATAACACAAAAGCCTTTTATCTTGTTCTCATGCTTATGCCAGGTGGTGTATGTTCCTAACTAAGGTGATACTGGGTCTACCGAACAGAAAATCTCCCAGAATAAGAATTTCATTGAGAATAAGATATTGTCATAGAATGGATGTCATAGGGCAGCTGTAATAAAAAGATAAGTATTTTCTTCACCATTTACATTCCTTGGCTGGTTAAATCTCTGCAGTGTTTGTTTCAAGGTGACAAGAAAACTTTCAATGAAAGGCTCACTTTTGTTCTGGGGACATTCTGCCACATTTTTGATGTATCCTCCCAGGGTGCTCGATTGTATGCTTCTATTTATTCTATTCTAGGCCTTATTGACAAACTGAACACCAACAAATCACCAGACCTTGATGGCATCCACCCAAGAGTTATTAAAGACCTTAATGTTGAGATTGTGGACCTCCTAACTAAAATATGCAATCTATCTCTACACTCAGCCTCTGTTATTGAGAATTGGAAGGTGGCCAACATAACTCCAATTTTTAAGAATGGCTCATGGGGAGATCCAGGAAATTATAGGCCTGCCACATCTGTTCTGGGGAAGATAGTGGAAACTATTAAAGATAAAAATAGCAACCACTGTTGACACAGGCCTTGCTCAAGGATACCCAAAAAGGCTTCACTAAGGAAAGGTCCTGTCTACTAAAATATACTATTTTTTTTTTAGGATTAATAAACATGTGGATAAGGGTGAGCCAGAAGACATAATCTACTTAGGTTTTCAAAAAGCCTTTGATCAATTCCCTCAGCAAAGACTTCTCAGGAAGCTTAACCACCATGGAATATAAAGGGCAGGTCCTTTTTGGATAAGCAACTGGGTAAAGAATAGTGAACAATGAGTAGGAGTAAAGGGACATTTCTTACAATAGAGGGATATAACTAGTGGCATTCTCCAGGATTCTGTCCTAAGGATGGTGCTTTTTAACGTATTTATAAATGATCTGGAAATGGGTGTGACTAGTGAAACGGCAAAATTTGCTCATGTCATTAAATTGTTCAGAGTGGTAAAAACAATAATGGGTTGCAAAGAGCTCCAAAGAGTTATTTGCACATTAGGTGACTGGGTACTGGGTGTCAAAATGACAGATGTCATTCAACATGAGCAAGTGTAAAGTGATGCATACTGGTGCCAAAAATGGGATCAGAGCTAGCAGTGATTGATGAGGAAAAGAGATCTTGGAATAATGGTAAACATTTCAATTTATAGCCATAAGATATGGTGCTGGCTACCAGATTGACTCGCTTCTGAAAATCACATTACAGTAGTCCTTGGTTAATGATGGCAATTGAGACCAGAATTGCTGTCGCTAAGTGACACAGTCATAAAGCATTAAATCATGTGACCATGCTGCTTAGTGACGGCAATTCTGCAGTCCCAATTGCCATAGTTAAGCGAGGACTGCACAGGTTATTAAACGAGGACCTCATGTGACCATGACTTCTGACTTCCTGCCAGCTTCCCCACTGACTTTGTTTGTGGGAAGCTGGCAGGGAAAGTCGAAAATTGTGATCATGTGACTGTAGCTTGCTGCGACATCATAATTGTGAGACGGGCACCGAGTGTCCAGATCGTGATCACGTGACTGCAGAGACACTGTGATGGCTGGAACTCTGAGGACCGGTCGTAATCACCACTCGTTCAGTGCTGATGTAAGTTTGAACAGTCATTGAATGAGTGATATTAAACGAGGGCCACCTATATAAGTCAATTTATATTAGAATGAAGGAAAAAAAGTGCAAGACTCTTACCACAAAACTTATTTCTGCAAATCAATATGAGTCCCATGCAATATTTCCCACAAATATAGACTAGTTTAGGACTCTCACAAAACCTCTGCCTTAATTCCACCCTTTCTTCATGCTCCCTTTTTCGCTCCCCTTCTGTTAACAGGGTAGCCATGAAGATGCACTGTCTTAGAGAGGCTGTTAGGTTTCTCAGGGCACTGCCACTTTATATTCATTCTATTACTTGCTGACACTCATACTGCTTGTCTTTTGCTGATGAGCAAAGGATTTACCCAGATAAGGACTGTCTCTTATGAAGGACAGCCCTGGCCTTTTCAGGAAACATGCTGTACAAGATGTTCTAAAAAGTATATTACATTTATTAAAGAAAAGTTGATTATTACAAACATATGAAAATGTTAATTTTCATAATTAAAAAAAATGCTTTGATTTAACCTAACCTGTTTCAGGTGGTTTTTGAGTGTTTTTAACTCAATTTCTAGGCTTCTCAGCATTAATTCAAGCTGTTGTTTTTCTTCCACCTGTGTACAGTACTGCTCCTCTTTCTTCCTTAACTGCTCTTGATTTTTCTCATATAGCATTTCAGCACTCATTCTTTTTTCTTCCTCTTGTTTCAAAGAAAACCTGGATACATGAGTAAACATTTAAGATAGATTTGAACAATAAATATATAAAAAGCTAGGATACACATGTGTAAAATGGAACTAAGACTGCTTACCTGCTCTGGCTCCAGTTTGAATTAGCAAGTTTGCACATATACATATAGAGCCACATATGTAAAATCAGAGATTGCACAATTTGGGCAAACTATTATGAGTATAGTGAAAATATGACAAACTGAAGTGTAGATATTGAAGCTAACAGTTATAATGAAGACTTCCAGTAATCTTTATACAATTGAAAATGCTAGTTTCAGCAGCTAAAAGCAAGATTTTTAGAGTTTCTTTAACCATATTTATTGAAAGGGAAATTATGTTACAGAAATCTTGACAACTGACTATGTTTAGTTTAGCACCTGATTTATCTCTAAGTTTGTTACGGTATATATGTTTTGATCCTATTACTAACCACACACTGTTGGGTTTTCCTGAGAAAAGAAGAATGTGCAGATGTTCTGGACTTATCAGGCTTAAGAAGCCTAATGTGCTCGTTGTAGACATAAAGTATGTAACACTTGAAAAAACGTGATACATGGATTATGACAAAAGAGTTTAAATACAGTGCATCAATCTTTTAATCTGTCATTTAATTGCAATAGATACATTTTTCATCATAATTTCAAACTTTCTTTTTATTTCAGGCAATGCTGCATGGTTTAACAACCATACAGAATGCTGGGCTACTGTTGCACCTTGCTCCAATCTAAAACAAATCATTCAGCAGAAATAATTATAAGCACCAAAATGCTGTTATGCAGTCCTATAATACTATTCTTTTTTTTTTAAGCAGAGCATCTGATTTAATTCATTCTACTTGCTTTAATGTTTCTTTAACTTAAAAAAAAGTTGGGTAAATTATACCAGAATCAACTATTTATTTAAAAGCTCTTACCTGAGATTGGTGACATCACTTTCGTATTCTACTTTTTTATGATCCAATATAGATTTCATTTCTGTCATTTCTTCCAGAATTTTCTGCCATTCATTTCTCTCATCTTCAAGTTTTTTTACTTTTTCAAGCAATTGAGTATAACGTCCCTTCTCATGCTCAATTAGCCGTTCATATCCATGAAATATATTCTGAATTTTCAGGAGACTTACAGAATCTGCTTTGGAAAAAAATACCATGTGTTAGCATTATTTATTCCAAAATGCTATTTGATTAAAAGAAGAATGGCACATACCAACTCCTGAAAAAGTGCTCAAAGGTTTTCCTTAGCGGTAGCTAAGGAATAGCCAATGGCTCTGTCACTAAGAAAGAAGCACTTTTTAAAAATACATGAACAGATTTATTTAGCTTTCGGACAAACATACTCAAAATGTGGATTGCAATAACTGGGGAAATCATGAGCAAATCTGGAGGTGGAGTGTCACAAATTTTTGGGTAGAAAGGCTGGGTGTGAAGAGCAAAGAGTCTGAAGGGCTCTAACTCCTGAGGAAGGCAGGAAGGAAGTAACTTGCATTATGCACTGAGCATGGCTGACAAGGAGAAGATGTTCAGACACTGGTAATGGGGCCTCCTCATAGCCAGAAAAAGCATGCAGCACCAATTTTATCATCCTTTATAGACCCTAGTAGAAACAGTACATTTGCTTGGCTACTTCTGCTACCATAACGACAACAGAAGCATAATACAGACCTTCCTCAGAAATCACATACTCATTTTCCATTTCACTGAAGAGCCAGATTCATGAAATGTCAGAAGCATCCCCCTCCTTCCTTGTTGCTTTGGCACTTCATGCTCCTCCACTTCCACCACTGCTAGTGCTACTCTCCCAGTCCCTCTATTTCTGCAGATATTCCAACTGCAGAGCTCTTCAGATATTCTGGAGGACCCCAAAGTTGACAAAGTCACCTTCCTACAACAGCAAAGGGCATCCAAGTCCTGTTTCAGGAAATCCTTGGTCCAAGAGTATAGAAGGGCTGTCCAGAAAAGCCACTGCAGAGTCAATTCTAGGAGATATGTCAGATCACCCTGCTCAAGTCTACTAAAAGAGCTGGGCCAACCAGGTAGCCTAGGATGAAAACAAGCTCCATATTCCAACTTCCAGAGTTGTGTATCTTCCTTGGATCACTTCTCTTCTTCTTCCTCTTATTCCTTCCCTTGGCTTTCTCCAATATGCTTTCCCCATCTCATTGCCTTTCCCTCTGTGCTTTGGAGGCTTTTTTAAAAGTAAACTCAAAGTTGCCAAGCATAAACTTGAGAGGGGACAGCTCTGTCCAAAAGATAGGCAAGTCCAGCTACCCATCCCAACAGGGTGTGCACAGCTGAAGTGGTAACTTCTTGAGGGCTGTTTTGCCAGCTTCTGCACTATCAAAAGCATACTCAGGATTGTGGCTTCAATAGCAGTTTTTCCCCATATCAGTTAATTTCCAAGTGTGGGAGGAATTCAGATCCCATCAATCCCAGTTAGCTACAAAGGAGTGAGGAGCTGTGGCATCTCAAGTTTCTAGAGTGTAGTGCAAAAAGTCTCACATAATTGGAAATTAATTTTTTCTGGCATCTACTGATATCCAATATATGCATGCATACAAACATACATACAATTAATTATCAGTTGAACTAGTATTATTCCTGGGGAGGGTTATATAAATTTATGTATTGTTTTAGGGGTCACAACACATAAAATGTGAAAAAATCCTGTGTGTCATAGCAACACATATAAAACATTCATAATAAATAATCAAAATATAACAAAACAAAAACAACCAAATCAGTTGGAGCACACAATGCCATCTCCTGAGAATGTAATTCTGAACTGCACTGCTGCTCTACCACTATTTATTTTCTCTACCACTGGTTATTTCCTGGTATGCCAACAGAAAGATCAGCTAGCACACATGGGAAAACCAGATGTTTGAAGTTGTGATAGTCAACATCAATATATATTCTGACATTTGCAGAAACTATATTTCAATTTTATGGCGGATAGTTTTTTCCCCCTTACTGCATATAGTGATTGAAAAAGCAGCAGCTATGTTCCTCCTGTCAATGATGAAATGGCAGGATTATAGATTTGCTGGCTTCTCCACTAGTGGATTTCTCTTTCCTCTACTGGCATAAAGCAAAGTTAGAGTTACTATATAGTATACTTTATACTCTAGTCTATAGAGTTGCTATAATTTCCCTTATAATTTGGTTGGATTTAATTCAATATTTCACAAGAAATAGGGAGGGAAAGCCTCTTTTTCTTTATCTCACCTGAATTCATGTCCTTTGTCTTCCACTACCAATGTAGCAATGTTAAAGCTACTAAAACATAATACTTAGTTAGCAATGGGTGTTACTAACCCCTTTTATTATTTTTATTGCATCATTGATATTTTATTTCCAGGGGCTTTATTAGTTCACAGAACATTATTCAGTAGTGGTGAATTCAATTTAAATTTTCCTGATGATTTCTATTTCTGTTCTATCTCTATTTCCATTAATAAAAGAAGAACGTTAATAGATATTAAATTTAACTAAAGAGGGTTTCCCCAACCATGACAAATCAGATTAGGAATATCTATTCAAATTCTACTTAGTTATGAGTTAATGGTTCAATGCTATCTTTAATTAGTCTATGAGGAACAGATATTCTCAAATATATCTTCCATTTTCTAAATATATATATTTTTCTTTGAATCATTTCCTTTTCAGTAATATAATTAATATATCAGAATTAAATTGAAGTTATTGCTAGATATAACATTTATAAAATTCTAAAGAAAGTTCTACTCAACGTTCTTACTTATATTTTAGTCTCTTCAGACTAAAATGTACTTCTTATTGTTACCTGGCATTTTCACTATCTTTGTATGTTCATTTTCTAGAATGTATAAATATTTGTATCCAATAAAGTATAACTGGGGAAACAGTGTGGCTTCATTTTGTTTTTATATATTTTATATATATAACATTTTACAATTTACTGTAAATAATCTCTCTCTCTCTCTCTCCACACACACACACATATACACAAATATCTATTCATATTAATATATATTTGAAATTCAAGCATAGTATCTTAGGTGACTTTGTTCATTAAGGTAAATTAATTATATTACATTACAGTAATATAATTATTGTAATTATATTACAGTATATTCCTTATGCTTTATTTATTTGTAATGGACAGAGACAAGTTTGTAAGGCAAAAGCCAGTAACACCAAAAAGGTTTTCTCCAATATTCATTAGCTTACTTTTAGCAAGCCGGCATACCTGAGCGAGTTAGCAACTGGACCACTGTATTTGTGACCTTGCTGGATAACATAACAAAATTTTCTTCCAGGAGAAGTGTTAGTGGTAATCCATACAGAACTGGCAGCACAACAACACCTATCACCAACTCTATTTCTTCCTTTTCAAAGGGATCCTTTTTTCAGATCTAAGGTTGTGGCTGTATTTTCCCTCCAACAGGACTGAGATCAGGAGCAAGGAAAATGCTTCTTGGCAATATTATACAGAATAGCAGTTGGTGTAGAACCTCTCTTGTCAGCCCCCAACTGGGGAAGGGACAAGTTTACACAAGATGTTATTTGTGTCATTTGGGGATTTACAAAATTGCTGATCTTAATACAGATTGTTCCAGAGTATTCTGAAACATTATCTTTTGCTTCAGACAAAGCCAAACTTCTTCTGGACCCTACAACTTTGAGGGTGGTCTGGCAATTTCCAGAAGTACATCTTCTCAGAGAACTCCAGAATGTTTGTCTCATATTAATGCCTTCTACACATCCCACTGTCTAGGACAGCACGCTTAATTATATTTTTAATATTCACTTAAAAAATAACCAGTTCCCCGATGTTTTGCTTTACTATCTGCTATAACAATTGCTATTCGGCAATAGTTTCCAATTTATATCAGAATCTCAGTTTTAATAAGTCATGTTATTCATTAATTTGTTAAAAAAGTTCTTAAAGCATAGCTACATTATCTTTTCTGAGCATGTGTATACACATGCTTCTATAGGCTGACTGGATTCTCTTTGAAAAACATCACTCTTCAGCTCACACCAAATCAAAACCTGTTCAACTCATGGCCTAAATCAGAATTGTTAATGACCTTCTCTCATTAACTAATGTGGAAAACCACAAATTGTGGTAACATTTAAATGCTTTTACAGAATAGAGTGAAATACACTGGCATGAAGAGGTTTAAAGTGATTCAATTTTAGAGATGTGTGGAAATTGTAAATTCAGCTATCAAGTACCAAACAGATATTTAAATAAGGCACATGCCTATAACATTTTAGTGTTTTGGATACAACTCAATGTTATTTGGAGGCATAGTTACTTATTCTGTATAAGTCCCTGTGCTTATCTGTCTGGAATTTAGCAAAAAGTGACTATACTTTTGGCGCTGTAAAAACAAAACGAACATAAACATAACTCTCCTTTTGTTTGACAAGCAATCACTCTGGACACAACAGATAAGTCCCTGGTTTTGGTTTTAATAAATCTGCCAAAACTGAGGAAGATAGAGTCAAGTGTTTTCTAACTACAATTCTTTAAATCTTGTTTTAAAAAGGGAAATGCCTATTGACATAATTAGATGGCAATGGATAATATTAGATCCCTTCGAGGAACTGCAATTTCAAAGTCCCTAATAAATTATGTGAATAGAAAATACACCTGTAAGCCACATAACTCCCTTGCTGCTATTAAAACAGAACAGAAACCTACTGTTATTTTCAATATACTCTTTGATAGTTGCAAAATATTTCCTTTTGCTTCTGAAAATGATGATGACTAATATTCAGTGCATCTGTACTCTAAATCCACATTAGGACACTTTCTCAAATGGGTTCTCCCAGATGTGGCTATAGCACCTATTATTTTCAGCCAGTACAGCCAATAACCATGCTGGCTGGGAACGCTGGGATTTTTATATGGTTGTCTCTTTTTCATTATGTCTATAGTGTAGTGTAATTGAATATATCTGGAGAACACTGATGAGACAAAAACCTTGATAAATCTTGATAAAAAGCAGATATCCCGAAAACATATATTTTCTATTAATAACAAACAATTATGTTTGACAGTAACAAATGTGCTCACCTTTACTATCAAAACTAAGTTGTTCTATCAGCACTATAGCTTCCTTGTAAATGGAAGAAGGCAACTCAATATCCTCTGTAGTTGAATCTGAAGATGGAGTTAAGTCATCCAGATCATTAGTAATACTCAATGCTCTATAAAGCTATAAATGAAACACATAAGTAGAATTAAACATGATTGTATTCTAAATCAAATAGTCCTTCATTTCTCTTTTATTAACATTTAATTCTACTAGGAAAATTTTAGAAATATGGAATTGGTTTAATTAGATGACACATCAAGTCATGATTTCCAGATAGTGCACAAAGTAGTCTTTCTAATAAATCCACTAAATGTTAAGAGTTATGACCGCCCCTGTATCACAACCAGGACACATGAACCTACCAACATCTCAGTCTGCAAAAAGGACTACACTTCAGCCCTAAATTGTCATCTAAACCATTTATGCTAAAGTATGCAAAGCAATTAATGTGTCGCTTTCTGTGCAAGCTTCCATGTTTGAGCTATGTTCTTTTGCATTCTAAATTGTTTCTGTTTGATCATTCTGCCTGGATAGTGAAGGCAAGTTAGGGCTTGCCTATTCAGGAATTTTCAGACAGATATGCACATTTCTATTTTTTCAGGTGGTGTCAGTTACAGAGCTTCCCCAAGGCACCAATTTCTGTTATGGCCCCTTTGAATTATAGTTCTTTATTTGTATAGAACTATTACCAAAATATGTTTTCTAATTCCATAATTTGGTACCTAGTTCCAGTTTTTTATTTTAAGTCTATGAACAGCAGCATACATTCATGTAGGCAGATATACAATTGTTCCTGCTTTCCAAAATCCTTCATTTCTTCCCTCAAAACTGTATGTTTCTTCATTCTCTATTATCTGTTTTGATTTGCATACAGTACTCAAAAGAACTCTGTCCAAGGCTTAGGAATGTAACTAAGAAAATTCAATCCTGGACCACAGGCAGAAACTGGAGAATTCTGATACCACTATCAGTAGAAATCAACAGATTTTGATTTCTGATGATATATAGATCTAAAGCAGGAGACACATGAATATTTCATGTTTTTGGAGCACCTATCTTTATCTGGAGATAAGGTGATGGAGGCAGTGTCACTAAGATGGGCTAGGGACAGGAGTTTTGTTTTTCTATGATTGAAGAACATTTTAAGCAGGAACTGTATCACTTAATTCTGTTCATTTCTATATTATCATTTTATATTATAATTTTGAAATCAATTCCAGTATTAATTCTATTGCATTTTGGTTTTGTGAACCACTCTGACAATCTCTGCTATAGATATAAAAATCAGGAATGAGGCAGAAATTGTGGGAGGTAATTTATAGGGATAGAGTTGGTTTATTTATTTATTTATTTATTATTAAATTTATATGCTGCCCATCTCCCCCCAATGGGTGACTCTGCGCAGCTCACAATTAAAATCAGAAACCCCATCAACAATTAAAAATCCCCCCATAAATAGTTAAATAAATAATCCATTAAAAATGAAATCTGAACAACAAACCCTGTACATAAATACTAATGACCGGGGGGGGGGGGCAAGGTCAATCACCCTACAAGCCACCTCCACTGGTGAGAGCCCCCATCCGGCCCCCAGGCCTTCTGGCGCAGCCAGGATTTCACCCCCTTCCTGAAGGCCATGAGAGTGGGGGTACACAGGACCTTGGGAGGGAGATTGTTCCATAGGGCGGGGGCCACAGCAGAAAAGGCCCTCTGCCTAGATTCCACCAGTCGAAATTCCTTGACCGGTGGGGACTGCAACATGCCCCTTCTGCTGGACTGAGTGGGGCGGGTTGAAGTAACCAGGGTGAGATGGCTCCTCAGATAACCTGGTCCTGTGCCATAGAGGGCTTTAAGGTGATGACCAACACCTTGAATTGGACCCGGAAGCAGACTGGCAACCAATGCAACTCGCGTAACAATGGTGTTATATGTGCCCTCCTAGGGGCATTCAGAACTGTCCGTGCCGTCACATTCTGCATATTTAAAAAACACTAGCAAGAACTTACTCTGTAATTCTATTTTCAGTCTTTTCAGTGTTTGTGATAGTGGAGGTACAACAAAGCATAGCTTACTGATCTTCATGTAACAGCTAATCAAAATATAGAATCCATAGTTTTGGATAGTAGCTTATGAGGTGACTGACAAATTGTGATTTATCAAATTATACATCATATCAAAGCATTGCTAAAAACCTTAGTCATTAATCTCAAACATAAATTGGTGCACTGTGCTTTTCACTTCAAAGTTTTAGAAACATTAGTAAATCGAGGCAATGTTTTGCAAGCTTGTTTTCACAGAATCATAGAATCATAGGTTTGGAAGGGACCTTAGAGGTCTTCTATCCTACCTTATTTTTTCCATTCACAGATTTGGCTGGATATCTAGAAAATAAATATAAAACTTATATTATGATAGATTTTAATGTATTTATATACTACTAAAACTCTCATTGTGTTTATCTGTTTGTGTTTGTACTCTGAAGTTAGCCCAAATGGTGCATTATACTGCAACAATTTTTGAATCAAGATACCTAAAATCCACTAACTTAAAGAATGTGTAAAAACTCTGGGACCTATTACTTACGTGGAATTGAAATTTCCATGATGTTCAGATAATTTTATTCACAAAGTTGTGGCTGTTGCAGCATCCCCATGGTCATGTGATCTTGATTTCCAACACTCCCTGCCAGCTTCCCACAAGCAAAGTCAATGGGGAAGCTGGCGGGAAGTTGGAAGTTGCTCCCATTCCCACTGCTTTTTGGCCTGCCTGTGGTCATTCTGTTTATCTGTTTACGTAAGTAAATATTGATTTATTATTGAAGCTTGTTTGCCACTACAATTATTTTTCTATTTATGATATATATTCTTCTTAGATGATCACAGGACTGTCCAGCACTCGGATAAAAAAAATATGTTCAACCTAAAATTTAATGTTCATTCCACTTACATCAGACTGCAACTACCTTTCTTTCAAAGGATGAACCCACAGGTCACAGGGTTGTCTAGTTTTGATTCTAAAGTTCTGAAAATTTAGAACTGCTAATCCTAGATCATCCATTCTGAATCTAATGAGCTTAAGAGCTCAGCAGAAGTGCAGCCTAGATATCTATGAATCTCTGTGGGTCTTTCCACTACCAAGTAGACTTCCAACATGACTCTATCTATCTATCTATCTATCTATCTATCTATCTATCTATCTAATTTGTCACCGCCAATCTCATTGAAACGACCCTGGGTGGTTTACAAAATTTAAGAAATGGATTGGTCAGAGTTGTCTTTTTTTAAATCTTTGCAGCTTATATATGATGTGCTGGCCTTCTAGGCTCAAAGAAATTATATGCAAGTTTGGGAGCATAGCTACTGTATAGGACACTGAGGATTCAGATCAAAGGTGCATTCTTATAGAACTTTCATAAGTATTTGGCTAAGAACATCACTGCCCTAAACAACCCCCCCCCCCATACCTTTCTTCAAGAGATGCTTCACTCAAACTGCTATCATCTTGTGGCTGATGTAGATTATCACTAAGTTGTTGATTGATTCTCTGCTTTGAATTCCGCCTTTTATTTTCACTTTTTCTTGTATCTTTTAAACTGGAGTTTTTTTTCAAAATAAAAATAAAAAATTAAATAACTGAATATCATTCTTTTAACATAATCTTATTCCCCAAGAAGTTAAAGTAGAAAAAAAATGAAGACATATCATTAAAAATAAATGGCAACGTTTCTAATCTCTGACAGCGTACTGGATTTAGGAATTCAAAATTCTACTGAATAAAGGGTTAACTGTACCAATATAATGACATATAGCTCTATGCATCTCGGAAAAATCTTAAATGAAGCCCACATTAGAATTCTTATTGGAATAATGAGAGAATCAGAAATATTCTCCTCATCTGGAACAGGTGTATCATTCATTAAAGACTAAAGAACTTCATGGAAAGCAAGATACATAGATCAAATGGCATCATAGCAAAGCAGATACACAGGTACAATGGCATCTTGGTTAAATTACACCATATTGATTACAATACGTTTTAAGACTTTGAGCCACAAATGAAGGAAACTGGATACTTATTTTTACAGTTTCTATTAATTTGACTACTGTAATGTTGGCATCTTTGTAATCAATAGATATACTTTACATGGATCACAGAAAGAATTCTGGTTACTTCAAGATCATCTTCCTGTTCTATGACAAAACTTGAGTCACAGTTAAAAGAAAAATATTCCAAAAGAAAATAAGAGGACTAAATTTGACATGAAATAAAGCCATAAGAGAAAAAGATGAGCCCAGACAAATCTTTGTAGCAGAATGAACATAACAAAAAGAACATTCTCTTTTTCCTGATGCAATAGAAAGGAATATCAGTGTGGTTCTGTGACCAAAGATTATTTTCTGTTTACTTAGGTGTGGGAAAGCTTGAATACAAATAAAAGATTTGGAGCATCTCACAGAGAAGATACAATGTCTTTATAAGCCACCCAGAGTCCCCTATTGTGGGGGAGATGGGCGGTGGAGAAAACAAACAAACAAACAAACAAACAAACAAACAGTTATGCTGCATCCAACCTTATACGGCTATTAATGGGTAGAGCAAACATCAGAGATCTGTTGGATAAAGGTCATCTTATGTCCGTGTGAAAACATAACATATCAAGAGTGATACAAACTCTGCGCTGATATGAGATTTCATGACCATGCACTACATATTGACTTGGCCCTGGAATTTCACCCACAGCATTTCCTGCTCTCTCAATATTGCCCTGAATGAAATGTTTGACTTTATACTGACTTTTATAAAAGATCAAATGAAGCAGCAGTTGAAGGGTGTTTCATTTGTGGTCATCATAGTAGATGATATTAGGCTTTCCTGCATTGATGAAGAAGTGTCAGCAATGGAATCACTTTATGGAATTCACACAGCTGAAAGATTCTGTACCAAAACCACTACTTTGAATTATTAGATGATAAAATAACTGAATAAGTTATTTTATCATCTAATAAGCCAATGGTCTGCATTAAGACAATCACCTATGCTTTATCCTACATTCGTAATATTGTATGTCTTAAATAGCTGAAAATAAAACAGCAAAGTTTCAAAACAAGTTAGTATATTGCAATAGTGTATAAAAAATTTGAGAAGTCAGTTCATATGAGAGATTCAACCTAATTTTATTATTATACTCACCTTGGACAAATTACTTCCTTTCTATCTGCTGAGAAAATACTTTTTGCTGTAATATGCTGGATTTCACTTATTGAATGCTTTTCCTCTACCTTCTCATCATTACTCACAGCCAACTTCTCAGCATTAGCAATTTTTTTTCCTTCAGGTTCCAATTCCTTTTTTATTTTTTCCTCTTCAATCTAAAACAGTGATGTATTGCATTATTGTTTTAAGAATGGCAATAAAAATATCAATAAGAAATTATTTGTTCTACTACAGATTTTTGCTTAATATTCCAGAGCAGCCCTAGAAAAGAAAATAATCACTCATCACTATGGTTGCAAATTAATAATAATTAGTATGGTCTAACCAGAAATAATGGAAAATCATACATATTAGTGATAGGAAAAATGCATTAGAGACACACATTTTTATTATTAACAGAACAGGTACTATTTTGAAAAGTGATCAACAATACTGTACCATAGAAACTAAATCTAAGATAGAAATGTTTCACACAGAGCAAAAAGTGTTAGGTAAGCATGATAGGAAATGGAAAGATCAATCAAGAACCTGTTCAGAAGCCACTTTCACATTTTGGATCAAATTTATAATTAGTATAAAAGTGGTGCAATTCATTTGTTAATGAAGTTGCACCTATGTAAACAGCCATTTGAGTCTTTGTGATAATTGTTGTATCATGCTTCAATTTCTGAATGCTCTTAAAATAAAAAGGAAATGCAAGAAACACACATAATTTATTTCCAAATCCACATCAGCATTATTACATAAAGCCAACATATAAAGGCTTTTTAAAAGAAAAATGCTGAAGAGCTGAAATGAACAGGATGGCTGAAATGCAAGAAAGATGTAAGAATGAAAAGCAGCAGGTACTTCTCTACCTCTTTTTGTAGCTGGGTCTTTTCTTTCTCCAAAGCGAGGAAAACTGAATGCAGTATTCCTACCTCGTTTTTAAATCTTGCAACATCATTTTCTAATTCTTCATCCAGACTTTTTTTGGATATTTGAGGACAGGTTCGGTTATGATATTTATTTCCAATTTCAATATCAGTATCTTTACAACTGTTGATACTGTTATTAAAATGGTATTGAGTTTCTTCACTTGGATTTTTTGTTACACTAAAATGTTTATATAAGTTGTTGGTTATAATTGGTTGTTTAGCATCTATAGTTTTAAAAACTGTATCTTTAGTAATGTCTTCATGACTTTGCACTGAACATTCAAGATGCTTTTCTGAAGCTGTAGCAGTTTCACTCACATTTGCTTTCAGCTGTATAACTGTATTGTTACTCCTTTCTTCACTGATATTTGCTTTTGTTCCTATTGCATTATTAGACAGTAAGTTCTTAGTGTTCCAGTCATCAGTATTTAATTCCCTTTCTGCAGTGACAGATCTTACATCTCTAATATCACCCTTTCCTTGAATATCCATTATTTTTTGTAGATGAAGTGATGTTTCTTTTATGCCTTCTGTTGCACAACAGAAACCATCCTGTGATCTTCCTTTGCTTGAAGTATTACTGATTTTCTCATAAACATTAATTTCACCAAACATCTGTTTTAGTTCTGCTGTAATGCTCTTAAAATTTGCTTTGACTTCCTTTTTTTCATTTGCAACCCACATTTTTTCATATCTTTCTTCCCAGTGTGTTGAATCAAAATGACTGCATTCATTATGTGATTCTTCACTGTGAATGAGTGCTTCAGTTGTCTTTTCATCATGAACATATTCAATCTCAGCCTTGTCAGTCTGCTTTTCATGTGTTGATGTTTCTACAGAGCTGGATGTGTCTAACAGACATTTTTCCTTATGCAAGCAAGTATGGATAGAAAAAAAAATTAACAAACAAAAACCAGTGCGTTAAAATTATAAGTGTCACAAAGGGTTTGACTTTGAGAATATTTTAAGAGTAACAAAAATTTTTTTTGTTTACAAATTCTTTTTTTCAACTGTATATTTTTATTAAATACATAATTTAAATGTTCAGAGGAGAATTCCACTACAGTATAGCATAATTAAACTTAAAATAGCTTTTCTACTTTTGTTATGGCCTATTCATAATAGTTTGTCAAATCCTAACTAGCAGTGTCTCTCTAATACCTTATGGAAAACAAGTATTGAGCAGTTGGAAAAAAGCAGAGCCAGATTCTCCACTATAAATAGGAGGTCATAATCCTCAAATCAATAATAAGCACTCTACATATCTGATATTTTCCATGGGATAGGAGCATCCAATAACATGTAGCTTCTTTTTAACTCAACCAATATCTCACAGTTGGCCCTCCCAAACTGAACACAATTCTGTACAAATGGACTAGAAGTGGTAGCAAATGCTAGGATTCTATGAGTCATATTTTGCAACTGCTGAGCATACCTGTATAGATATGTAGAAATTTTATTAAATCTATGTTTAAATATGATTTTGATAAGTATATGCTATTAATCTTGTCAGTGCATAACAAAACCACTATCGTCGATATAGACAAGCATAATCATGTATCATAATCAGTATTACTTATTAAAAGGACCATAATCCTTCTAAATCTTCAAACGCATAGGCAAATAACAATTCTAATTTGAGACTGAACAAGGTATAGCACATTTGGGATGGGGTAAGGTTAGAGGGTACTTCATAGAATGGGCGACACAAGAAAGAAGACATTTCAAAGCTGATGTCAAACTAATGTCCATAGTAGTGGCACAATCAAGCAATAGCATAACTTTTGAGAATAATGATGGTAGATGCCAGGCAGGTCTGTGTGAGAGAAAACTTTCTCTCAAGTACCCTGGCACCAAGTTATTTAAATTCTTGAATTTGAAATCACTAATTTCCAATTCTAGCCTGGTATCAAACTGACAGCTACAATACACTTCCTTTAGCAGCACTGTGGTACAGCATAGCACAACGTAACTCAAAACAATTTAATATAATTTTATACTATAGCGAAAAACTTTACAAGATGCCAATTTCCCAGCTCAGTTGCAGTTGTTCTACTGGAGGAGGAGTTAGTTCAGTTTCGTTCCCTAGAAAAGTAACTACATGGAAACAGCTCCCAGTGGAAGCTTCTAAAATTCAATCTGCAAGTTGGAAGTTGCCTGGTTTGAGTAGGGTAATTTCAGGGCAAGTGACTAACAGGTTCTTTCCAGGAGCATCCTTATAAATAAAGCTCCCAGAGGTATCTGTTAGCTCAGGAATGTGGGTATACACATATGGTAAAAAAAAATCCATTGGTTCTAAGAGTTTATGTAATTTCCAAGCAGGTAACACTTCATCACAGTCTTTCCTAATTTGGATACACTTCAGCTGTACAGACTTCCACTCGCAGGATTCTAGCAAATTCCCCATTGCTGAGAATTCTGAGAATTAAGTCCATGCATTTGGACTACTAAGATTGAGGAAGGCCATCTATCACGCTAAGAAGGAATCTTTATTAAATTTGGGTGTGGGCAGAGAAAGGAGGAGAGAGATGTATCATCTTATATTTCTTGTTCATATAATGAATTTTATTAATTTGTTTTTATATCACGAATCATAGATTGGGAAAAAAGACCATATATTTGAATTAAATAAGAAAATTAAAACTGCATGCATTGGTGATAAAGCGTATATCAGGAAACGTATAAGAAAGTAATATGTCTTGATAGTTTAACATGCCGGGAATCACATAAATGTGGGTTAAGCCTATATTATTCTATGTATAAACTTAATTTGATAGTACTGTTACACAGAAGCAGAAGGTCCTTCTGATAGCATTTTTGTCCCAACAGTACAGCTTTTCCTTTTTCCTTTATACGTATGCTGTTGAGCGTTCCATAATCCAGAACTACAGAATTCAAGGTTAATTATGTAGAATTAATTTTCCTTCATTACATTTTAAAGATATTTTCAAAGTAGCTGGTATTTCTCCTGTTCATTTATTTTTCTGTAAAGGAAAGCTTATTTTAGGACAATTGAATCCAAAAGTGTTCAAGGAAGTTCCCATACAGCTAAAAACAGCTTAATGGTTTCTTTAATGTAGGTTTATGAAGAATGAGATACAGTACATCATTCATGTTTATGCATATACATAAAAAAAGAATCCTTGAAGTGTGTAGAAAAGTGCTGGATGATACAGATAGAGATGATTAATCTGAATAGAAATAAATGCATAGAACAAGAACTAATAATATTGAGACTGGAAACAGATTGGTAAAATGTGCCTTTAATTTCAGAACAAAATGTTAAAATTTGGTTCAGCCACATAATACAAAGAAATATTCTATACCAATATTCAGATGAACCTTGCTCACATACCTTGCTGTTACTTTCAAATTCTTTGATGCTTTTGTGTTCATTATATTGGTGACCTGTAAAAATATTGGATGAAACACTTGTAACTATTATAATCTGTTAGTTGCACTGCAGTCTAAAAACCTTTCCAAGATATGTTTGACTTAAAATGAGGTTGTATATAGATGAGCGCCGTTTCACAGTGAAGGTGCATTTTGAATATTCTCCAAATTAAAAATTCCCAGCCTAGCAAGTGAACCTAGCATATAAGGAATAAAAATTCTAGCTCAGCATTGTTCATCTGTTAATTTTCTACTCAAGTTTGTTTTACAAAAAAAAAGCATTAAAAATACTGAGGTGGATCAACTCTAGTGCCTAAAGTCTAGTAAAACATATTTCTTCCTAATTCTGCAGTTCCATACTTTTCTCATATACTATAGTCTTTAGTCCTCTGAGTAGCATTTTAGGATGCTGAAAACTAGATACGGAAGAAGGCAGGAAACTCCAGTTTAACCAGCTTAGTTTCATGTATCTAACTCCTGATGTACGTTTTCAGTTTGAAGTTTTACAGCTGATTCTATCATCACAGGATTCTATTATTTTGTGTTCATTCTGTTCAACACATAGGCCAATTTAGCATGGAGTATTTTAAATGTTACTGCAGTTATTTCAATCAAAGTATCTATAGCAGAGGATTCCAGGAGTTAAAATAACTACAGGCAATTCAAAACCCTGAATTTTGATTTCTGTATTTCTTAATGGAGCACAAGGTCTGGTTTCATTTGTTTAAACAGCTTCAATCTCAGGTTTACATAGTTATCCATTAGATTCATGCAAGGCAATTCAGATTCACCTTGAAAAAGAGATTTATGAGTGAAGGCAAATGTTGAGTCTCTTCATCAAAGCAATGAAATTTGCTTTGACAATGCACTGTGTTGCCTTAAAACTTCTCCTTGTATCTAGGTAACTAGCCAAAGCCAGAAGAACCTTCTTTGCAAGCATTTGCAAGTAGAGGCTTCTTTGGGCTTTTGTGACAACATGCTGGAGAAAGCAGAAAGGTATATTCTTTGGCACAAGTTGTCAAACTTTTTGGCGAGCTGACTGGAGGAAGCCTTATCTAGCAGCACACACCAAACTTGGCTAGTACTGCTGAAACAAATGGGAGGAGCTGCAAAGGTGGTCATCTTGCTTTGGGAGGCAGATTCAAGGGACTCCTTCGCTTAAACTTTTATTGACATTAAATACAAATAAAAATATTTTGCACTACATTTTAGCTATGCAACTTGATGGGTGCTCTAGTTACCCACTTTGGAATGAAGAAACAAATGTCTCGACCCATTGTACTTGTGTGTAGAATTCTACCTCAGAAAGGATAGACTGTTTTATCTATTTTTCCTTCCAGCTACTACTGCCTGTGGAGTGACATGGAATGTAAGAAGGAAGAATTAACAAAAACTACTTCCTCTATCTGCATCCAATAGGAGGCTTTGTTAGATTTCTGTACTCTCTAGGAAGAAAAGGAACTCTTTTCTACACAAAAAGAAAAAAAACCCTGCCTTATAATAAACAAAATAGTATTACAAACTATCATTCTGGGACAGTTAAGATTGTCAGAATGTTTCCAGTAGAAGGGTGGAAGAAACAAAGAATTATTTGCTTGGAATTGGGGTTATCTAATTTGCAAAACCCTGTGTAAAACCCCTTGCAAAAATTCTCACTTCTTGATTTTGTTAAAAATGACACCAGCTACCTTTTGAAGAAATTATTGTCTGAGTATTTGAATCTTCTTTCACAGGAACTGGGATTTCAGGTGTAACATTTGTTTCTGCTAATTGTTGTGGAGATGCATGATCTTCTAACATCAGTATGTTAGCTGGTTTAGCATACGGAGTGCTCTTAAGAGAAATGCTGGTAGAATCCCAGTCAGAGGCATCTGACAACGTAAGACATAAAAAAGGTCAAAGCAGTAAATACAATAACATACAATAATTTATTCTAGCAAATGTAAATCCAATGCATTTTAAAATCAATTAACAGAAAGATCTATTAGGATGCCAATATTAACAACAACAAAACTGTCTATGGATGAAACATTCCCCCATCTGTAATATATTACCACTGGGCTCTTAAAAATACTGATAGCTACTGGAAAATGTTTTGACTTAACAATTACATTTATTTGTCTACACATCTCCCAAGTGAAAAGGAATTTAATCTTCTAGTTTAAGATAAAATACACAGATATTATGTGGTTTGTCATTTAGTTTCCTAAGTAAAATTTGACTAACTTTTTTTTGCAATACACGGCAAAATTTGATGGCATTAAATATTTTTCTAAGTATGATACATAAATACGCGTAAAATATTTGAGAACCTTCAATATCATCTGCATCATCCAAGCCAAGTTCTTCCATTAAATCTGAAAGGAGAAATTAGTGATGTTAAAATATAATATATGTAACAATATGTACAATATAATATTTTATCCCTCAAATAATCTCTAGCAAAAATTACCTGATTTTTGCTTTTCTCTGATTGCCTCCTTTAAAACAGGAGCAGGAGATTCACGTACCAAATTTTTTTTTGTGAACTTTGGCTATAAAAATAATCCAGCAAAGAATGAAATAAGATACCACAATGTAGTAATCAAAAAATATTTAAATAAAGTATATTTTCTGTAACACAATTCAAAAGTAGTACTTACCTGTAAACCTGGTTTCCCTAGGAAATAAAAACAAGGAAACAAGTTACCTAGATAATATATTACAATTTTTAAACTTTATTCAGTGTACTAAACATCAATGGGTGTGAATCCTGCTCATGTATTAAAAATATAACAAACAAAACTTCTGGGGAAGAAATGGTGAACTGAAGACAGCTCTGTGAAAAGTGGAGCCAACCACAGCAGTCGAATGAAGAGCTGGCAAGTAGACCAGGTCTTTGTAATTCCTCTCTGGACAAGGAGAGGACTTGAGATTGCCCGCAAGTGCTCCTGACAGTTCTCCTTGCAAAATAGTGGTCTCCAGCAGGTTTAAAGCTCTGGGAGACAGGAAAATAACCATCTTGCTCAAACTGCGGTTGGCACCTTTAAAAGAGCACTGGGTTTGCATACTTCCTTTTCAAATCACTTTCGGAATTCGTTTGTTTACCGCTTTTCAGCTATTAGAAACCTTTGGATTAACATGTTTACAGCACCAGGTGAGTTTCCTTCAATCTTTAATGAAAGAGATTTTAAATACAAGCTTAAGGACTTAGATTTTTTTTTTTTTCTGGAATAAACAGCAACTTTGATTTTAGAAAGTTACAAATGGACTAAGGGTCCAGATAAATTTGAAATAAGATTTTGGAATTAATTATAAAGAATTCTTGTCATGGGAAAATGCTTTTGTTTTGAATTCTTTACAAAAAACATAAGACTTTAAAAATTGGACACTAGATGGAACTAGAAGGAACTAAAGATTACAATTAAAGGAGAAGAACACTCATATTTGACTTACTAATATAGGATGAAGCAAAATATTTTAACATTGGACATATTGAAGAATATTTCTGAACAATGGACCCAGAAGTTAATTTTAAGAGTGTCTGCCTCTATAGATCAACTGTGTTTAAAGATGTTATGGAAGAGGAACAAGTTTTACCTGACAAGATTAAGACTGATTTGAAAGTGGCTTTAAAAATGAAAGGGTACAAGAACGACATGGAAAAAGATGTTACACTTGACATACAAAAGAAACTGACTGATGTCTTAATAACTAAAAGAGATATACAAATAGCAAACCAAGAGAGTGACCTGGATAATCCTCCTATATTGGTTTTACAAAAGAGGCCTGTTAAAGCTTTGAAGAATTTTGTGAGAAGGGTCAAAGAAAAAATGAAAAGAAATCAAGTTCTAGGACATTATTTGAAGGGACTAAAGATCAAGATTGTTAGAAGTAAAAGGAAAGAATATAAAGTTGGTTTATTTGATCAAGGCTAAAATAGATATGTTGTTCTCTCTGGTAACCCTTAATGGACTTTTGCTGACATCAGTACTGAAATGCCGAGGCTATAAGGCTTTGTTTATAGATAAGAGATAGGATATGGGAAAAAGAGATTATTTGTTGTATTTTAAGAGAAGGTGATAAGTTACTAAAATTGTTTATACTTGTGATGAAGGGGGAAGTAATTTCTTTATATATTTCTTTTCTTTACTATATTCTTTTTTTCTATTTTTTCTCTTTTTCTTTTCTGCACCATTTTATTTTTATTCTTTTATTTTTTTAGTTTGTATTAGTTTTTATTGTTGTAATAAAATTACTATAAAAAAAAGAAATATAACAAACAAAAACACAATACCACATATTTTAAGGGACTAAAATATTCTGTTCAAACTTATTTGGAAGTAAGAAACACTGACAAAATGACACTTTGGTGTAAATTTCCATGACTATAATACTGGCCTTGAGTAACAAAAAGTTACAGACATGTATGTATTTGATTTGTACCTGCCTTTCCCGCAGTATCTCAAGGCATCATACACAGCAATCCCTCATTCCATTTTCCTCCTACAGCAACCCTATGAATTAAGTTGGGCTGACAGAGAGTAACAGACTCAAGATTACCAGCAAAATTCCACAGCTGAGTAGGACTTTATCCTGGGTCTGCCTGATCCAGGTTAAACCTTAGATATACAAGTTACATATATACCTTAGCCACTCTACTACATCTTCCATATCTAAATCATTAATAAATGTTTAAAATATTTATATATGTTGATATAACAAAAAGGGATAATTTATGATGAATTTACCATTATATAGTTCTTCTGTAATATTGTGTATGTGTATTCCAGTTTTGGCAGGAGATGTAGGCAAAGAACTAATAGCTGGTTTCCTGGGGCTAACAGTTGTTTTCCTGGGACTAACAGATGGTTTCCTGGGGCTTTCTGAAGTACACTATTGGAAATACATATATATGAGAAACATACAAATATACCCGGATACCCATTTTGTTTATCTTTAGTTTTCTACAGAAAAGAAATACATTCCTGTAAGGCAGAAATTATTATAAAAGTTTTTTAATTACATAGAACATAAAAGCATTTTGATTCTTGAGTTTAGATTTTAAGAAACAGTTGATTTGCATTTACTTATAGCTGAAATACCTGAACAGACATTCATATTATGGACTGGAACTGTTATCATTTCATTTAACTAGGGTAGAGAAGGTATCCATATAGCTGGAAAGGATGTGATTTTTTTTATTTCACACAATCTGATCTGAGCAGCATACTATATTTCAAATCTCCTTTCCTGAAGAACCTCAAAAACCTAGTTCCACCAAAAATGGACCCTAGAATGCTTTAGCTGCAACTCAGGGCCAAAGGCCAAAGAGAACTACTAGTATTCCAAAACTGTATCAATTATCACTATTCTCATGCACCATATAAGAAAAGCCTGATCTGAAACAAGAAAACATTTTATTTAACATAAAAGGAATGTATTTATAACAAAACCAGCCTTTAAGCATACCGGCAATTTCATAATACAAAACAATAGAGCATAAGAGCAAGCCTTCCATATTGGCCAGAGCTCTGACTATGGACTCTATACCATATTAATATATGCTCCATATAATTAGAAAATTACTCTTCTATTTAGCTCCATGGGCAGGATATTCAGCTGAACAATATTAAACACTATTGATTACTCCTATGACAATACTTTTATCTATTATGCCTGTGTGGTGCAACTTCAATTCACCTCGACAAAAAACTTAATGTCATGGACATGATTCCCTTTACTTAGACAAAAAGATAACATGATGTATCTCAATTAGGCACTTCAGGTTGCTTTGCCTAAATCAACCAGCATTTGCAGGATACTGGCTAAGACCGGCAAAGCGAAGTAATAAGTTCACTTTGCTTTTAACAATGAGGGTGCTATACTGCTATACTGCTCTGCAAGCAACTTCAAGGGGATGCTTCACTCAAACCTTTATTGAAGTGAAGGACCTTTTAGAACAAAATGTATAGCCCGAGCATGTCTACATATTTCCTCAAACATAACTTATTTCAAAAAAGGTGTCTTAATTGTCATTAATTATGCTGCATTATATATTTTTTCTTATTATTAGAGTTTTATTCCAGTCCATGATATGGAAAAAAGTGACATTATCTATATAGGCAGATGAATTCCTAGAATGCTGTATATAAATAAATGGAAAAATATTTTGCCTGAGATTGTCATCAGCCACTTTGAGAGTACAGTACACAATGGGTAATGCTTATGAGTAGCAGTGTGGAAATTACCTCAAGTTTAAAAGCCTCTGAGCTTGAAACAGTTGTTCTGATTTTACAAGAAATGTTCTGTGCTTAGCAAATCAACTATATATCCATAGGCACTAGAAGCCAAAACTGATTAATACAATAAATAATAAATCAAGAAAGATTTGAAAGTAGAAGTAGTTTCTTTGAAGCCATTGAGCACAGAGACATTTTAAAAACCTACTTCTGAATCCCATGGAGATTCTGTACCCTTCCCCTCTTCATCTTTGTCCATGCCCAATGCTGATTTAGCTATAAAATAAAAAGATTAAACTCTTTACAAAATACTCAGTGTCCATTTTTCAAATATTGAGATTGTGGCAATTCCGCTGTGAAACGTATTTTCAGAAGCTATTCATTCCTCCACTGCCATGCTTGATTGGCCCTGCCACTACCACTTCTCAGTCCCATTCATGTAGTCACAACTTGGTAAGGCATGACTAAAATAGTTAACTTGATTATAGTGCAATAATTTAAATATATTTCATAGCTACATTCTGCCATCAGCTACACACACTAATTTTACTGAAATATTTCTGAGGAGCTAAAGCAAAATTAATTGTATCTTCTTGATCAGACCCCAAATTTGAATAATCTTTTATTTTGTTTTCATAAAAGAAAACAACCTTCTTCTGACATAGACTTTCAGAAACCAGCTACAGCACTTTCCAAACACAGAGCATGAAAACTGAAATTTAACACTCTAAACAATGATAGCGTCATAGTAGATGTCCAGTTCCTAATAAATCATTTATTTACAAACAGCCTATTAATGAATAAATAAATATTTACAGAGACAATTTAACTTTTATATTTTAATCTTATAATACCAAACTGTATCAAAAATTCATCACCAATTAGCAACAAGTTCTTTCAACTAGTATGTTAAAGAAGTTTGCACAATGCGACATACTTACAAGGAGTAAGTATATCCAACAATGAAAAAGCACTTCCTACTAGCTTCCTGAAACTGTAATGCATGAACTAATGAATATTTTGAAAATAGACTACATTTCTAATTTGTGTGTGATACAGACTGGCTAATAAAACTGGAATTTTATACCTTTTGGTGAGAGATTCCAAGACTGCCTATTAACAGTATTTGTTTTTTTATTGGTAACATCTGAAATATTTTGATCTTCCTGTTCACCATCTTCTTCATCTTTTGAAGATTTCACCTAACATAAAAAACAACATTTAGTATTTAACGTATGCAGCAATTTGAAATTGTAATGTCTACTTTAAATAAAATGTGTAGAATTTATGACTAAGATTATAATCCTATGTAAGTTTATCAGATAATCATAAACTGAATGGGACATTGTCAAGAAGATATATTCACATATGTGCTGTAAATAATAAACTAGGGCAGTGGTCTAGGACCACTGGGGGTCCCCCAAGACCCTCAAAAGGGCCCCCAAAAAATCAAAATTATTTGCCAGCATATGTTGAAAAATAATACAATATTAAAATCCCATCAAACAATTGTGAGAAGTAGTAGCAGCAGCAAATGCATCAATTTTAATTTTTAATATGGTAAATATCGATAAATATAACCCATACAAACAAAAGCTCTTTTGGAGTCGTCCATAATTTTTAAAAGTGGGAAAGGGTCCTGAGAGAAAAATGTTTAAGAAACATTGAACTAGGATATCCTCTGTGTTATATAAAGTGTGTCATGTTATAATACTAGAAATGCTGAACATTTATTTAAAATTACCAAAACCATACATTTTCATTATGTACATTTCTAGTTACGATTACTATTATTTATTAGCCAATGATAAGAAAACAATTATCAATCAAATTAATCAATAGTAAACATAGATCATTGTATT
This sequence comes from Liasis olivaceus, assembly GCA_030867105.1. Classification (NCBI taxonomy): domain Eukaryota; kingdom Metazoa; phylum Chordata; class Lepidosauria; order Squamata; family Pythonidae; genus Liasis; species Liasis olivaceus. The sequence goes on along the minus strand of CM061355.1, from coordinate 26,878,659 downwards.
ATAGTAAGAATCTCTATGGCTTTTTTCCTTGTACCATCTTCCAAGTAATTTACAATTAAAAGACAAGCTAACAATTATAAAATTAATTTTGAGAAAAAATTTAGAAGCCATTCTTAAAGATTGGGTATGCAAATGTGGCTATTCTAGCCATAAATAATTTTGGCTCCATAGAATAAAACCTATCGGACAGTGGTGGGGAAGCAGTGGCAATGACTGTGGTGGAAATCCCTCTCTAGATAAAGTGGAGGCCCTGAGATTGCCCAAAAGTGCTCCTTAAAGAGGTTCCCCACAGAGACTGTAAAATAGTGGTCTCCAGTGGGTTTTAGATCTCTGGGAGCCAAGGGAGAGTCAGCTTTGCCCAAGCTGTGGTTTGGAGCCTTCAAACAGACACTGGGTTCGCCCACTTCCTTTCTTAATCACTCATGGAAATCACTTGTTAACTGCCTTTTGAACATTAAGAACTTTCAGAATGACAAGTTTCATCACACTGGGTGAGTCTCCTTCAATCCTTAGTGAAGGAGTTTCATGTAAGTTTAAGAACTTAATGTTGTTTTTTTAAATTCTGAAATAAACAGCAAAAGGCTGATTAGAATGTTGATTTTAGAAAGTTACAAATGGACTAAGGGGCCAGATGGATTAGAAATAATACTTCATGTGGGTTGCTTAAAATCTATTAAAAATATACGAAGATTTTGAATCTAAGTGTAAGAAATCTTCCTGTGGAAAAATGTTGTGGATTAGAGAAAAGCATAAGAGGAAATTTTGAAGGCTGTTGCTAGAGGCAACCAGAAATAATTAAAGATTATAATTAAAGGAGAACAGACCTACTAATACAGAATGGAGAAAAGTATCTTCCAATTCTTTGGAAGAATTCAAAGATATTTTGGAACAATGCACTCAGAAATTTCTTTTAAGACTGTCTGCTACCATAAAAATGGGTTTAAAAGAGGAAATAGAAGAGAATACAACTGAGAATCAGGCTGCTTTGGATTTGGGTTTAAAAATGACAAGCTACAAAATGATATGAAAGATGTTATACTTGATTTACAAATGAAACCGGCTGATATCTTAATAACCAAAAGGGACAGACAAATAATAAGCCAGAAGAGTGACTTTGACAACTCTTTTATCTTGGACTTACAAAAGAGATGTGTTATACTCATGAAGGAGTTCCTGAGAAAAGACAAAGAAAAAATGCAAAGAAATCAGCTTTTGGGACACTACTTAAAGGGAATAAAGATCAAGATTTTTAAAAGTAAAAAGAAGGAATATAAAGTTGGCTTACTTGATCAAGGTTAAAATATGTATGATGTTCTTTCTAGTAGCTTTTAATGGGTTTTCCTTGACTAGGACTGAATGATGAGGCTTTAAAGATTTGTTTATATATAAGATATAAAAAGAGCCTTTTTTGTTATATTTTCAGAGAAAGTGATTAGCTATGGTGTTAAAAGTAAAGGAAAGGATTACAAAGTTGGGCTTATTTGATTAATGTTAAAGTACAGGTGTTAATATTTCTCGTATGTGTTAAAGTTGTGAAGGAGTTTCTGAGAAGAGACAAAGAGAAAATGATAAGAAATTAACTTGTGGGACACTATTCAAAAGGATTAAAGATCATGATTCTTAGTATGTTATTCTTCCTGGTAGTTCTGAATGGATTTTTCTTGACTAGGTTCAAATGACGAGGCTTTAAAGGTTGGTTTATAGATAAGAGAAAGGATATGGGAAGATTTTTTTTTGGTTGTATTTTTAGAGAAAATCATAAGTTATTCTGTTAAAAGTAAAGGAAAATGTGATTGATTGATTGATTTAATTAAGGTTAAAATATATATGTTATTTCTGGTAACTCTTACTGGACTTTTGCTGATTAGGACTGAATGGTGAGGCTTTATAATTGCTTACAGATAAGAGATGAGATGTGAAAAGAAGAGATCTTTGATGAAATATTAAAGGTGGTACATTACTTAAATTGTTTGTACTTATCTTGTTGAAGGGGAAAGTAATTTCTTTTTATATCTTTTTTCTTTATATATTTTTTTCCTTTTCCTTTTTCTCTGCACTTTTTTCTTTTCATTTTTTTTCGTTTGTATTAGTTTTTTATCTTTGTATTTTTAAACTTCAGTAAAAATTATTATAGAAGTGAACTATTAAACCAGTTTGGATATTTTCACTGACAAAATATTATCAAATCTATGCATTAGCTAACAATCTGGCTTCTGTGTTCTGAATGATCAGGCACGGATTTTATTTTTCCTGTGCCACTGAAGTGCCATTAATAAACAAGTTTGCTAAAGTAGACATTTTTTATTTATGAAATCCAATTTTATTGAAAATATTTTCCCTTTACAATAGATTCACTTACTTTCAAATTAGAATGGGAAGTTTTCAGACTTTTATCCTCAGTATAAAGTTTATATATTGTTGGCTCATATATTGCTTCTTCCAGTTCTTTTGAATCCACATATTGCTTTTCTTCAGTGTTCTGATATCCTGCAAAATCAGGATTCCTAATATTCTGTTGTGTACTTGTGTTTTTTTTAAATTCTGCTTCTGATCCAGAATCACCATAACTTTCAATAATATCATCCAGAATGGAATCCATGCCATTGTCATGAGAGTTAGTTGGGAAACTAGAAAGTGTAGCTTTTCCAACATTCTCCAAAGAAAAAACATTTTTGCAAAACTTTTTTTGATTCTCATATGACATTTTATTATTGTTCTCAGTGTCCTGGAATTTCTGTAAATTCTGACACTGATCTTCATAATTATATTCTTTTTCAATTGAATGTTCAGGCAGTTCCTTATTTAACTTGTTAATAACTGCATGGTCATGTGAAGATTCAGAATGCCCAGGAATAAAAGATTCAGGAATATTAGTACCATCTTGCACCACTTCATTTCCTACACTGCATATTTCATTACTGCTTTTAAACAGATTTGCTTTCCGCTCATGTTCATTTGCTGTGGAATGTTCTTTCCCTCCTAATTTGTCAACAGTTTCATCTTCCTTACATTCTGCCTTGCTCCAGATTTCTTTTATATTTTCTTCCTCCCTTTCTGTACTGAAGTTCTCCTCCATTTCTTTTACTTTTTCCTCCTTCTTCTCTTCTTTTTTCTTCTCCTCTCTCTTCTTCCCATCAAATTCTTTTTCTTCACTGCTTGCAAAAGAACTGTCTGAATCATTTAATTCTTGCTTAATGGGGTTAATCTTTTTTTGCATATATATTTTAATATTTTCTTTTGTCTGATTTTCGTTTTCATTGTCTTCACAAAATCACATGTGGGTATAAAAAAACATGATAAATAATACAATGAAATGAATGAATCCAAACTTATTACCTGTTTAGAATGCAAAGCCTTCTGGGAACATTTGGAAAAGGAGCCAGGTGAGGAATGGACAGAATGAGGGAAGGTTTTGACTTGGAACAAAGACTTAGGAAGGGACTCATTGCAATCTTCAAATTCACAATCTGCTTTATTTTGCTGTGAACTGCCTAAATGTTCTGTTCGGACAATGCAATCTTTCTCATCTACTGCATCAAAATACAAACACACACAGATTAAAAACATAATTAATATTTTCTGTAGACAAGCAGTATAGTTGTAACTTGTTTTTTCAAGCAACTTACATTTTTTCTTGAAGTCCTGTGCAACTTTCATTAGCTGAGCCAAACTTGGTTTTTCTGCTTTCTAAGAATAAAAGTTTAAGCATACAGAAGTTTTCACTGTAGCAACCATTTCTATATTATATTTTGCTCTTCTTCCCAAAAATCTAGACTGATAAATGTACCAACCCTCCCCTCCCCTATTTTATCCTGCAAACAGTGTATGAGATAAGTGAGATTTAAACAGTATGGAACTTGGCTCTTCCTGGTCCTAGACCAAACTTATCTACTGTAACATCACACTGATCAAAACATATTATTTTAATTCCAGCCATCTGCGGGGGGGGGGGGGGGGTTCATTTGGATTCCTGCATTAAGCAGGGGATTGAATTTATGGCATAAATAGCCCCTCCCAATTCTGATTCTATGCATATTTTTCAAGTGAAGAAAGGTGATCCAAATACTAGTACAAAATCATGCCCATATCCTGAGTTCAGAACAGCTATTTCAAGTAGTCTCAGCTTAGAAAATGCTTTGTATTCTAATATTTCTGACTCAAATTCAGAACCAAACATTTCATATTTGTTCTAAGCTTAGGATATTTTGTTCTACATCGTTTTCGATCCAGTGACCGGCTTGTTTTAAATACTTCCAAGTCACGAAGACTTGTAGAATTATCAATCAATAAAACAGCAGGTTAAAGTTCTATCCTTGCTGCTATTGGATGCAACTAGTTAAAGGGAGGAGGGCTGGTGTGAGGAAGAACAATTAAAACTGAAATTATATTTACAGAATAGAAACAATTTTGGAATTATTGGTTATGAAGAAATTCCAGTTCATGCATTGTAATATAATATTGTTGTTTTTATTATGTGCTTTCTTTTTTAAGCAATTTCCCAACTACAAAACTATGCAATTGCATTACAAATGTTGCCATGATGCTGAGTTTTCAAGGTTGCAAATGCTTTATAAAGTATTGCTTTATTTATTGAACTTTGCAAGTGGATAAGTATACTTTTGCTTTTATGCTGTTAATTGGCTTTCTTGAACTGAATCTATCACTGCTGCCTGTTTCTTCTCTATGCTCAATTCTGTGGCTGTTTGTACAAGCCTGCCATAGTGTAAAATATAGGCTTAACTGCTGTTTCCATTGTTTGCTGTGGGAAGTCTTTTTAATATTTTAACCTCTTTTCCTGTAGGGTGGGTATAGGTGGAACTCAGCATGGCCTGCTGTCCCTCTTATTTTTATAAAACTAGGACAAAAAACAAAGGGTTTGCACGGTGGAACACTCTGAATATTTTCTTTCACATTAAATATTTAAAATGTTTTGCTTTGTCAAAAACAAGGCACATTAATCTTTCTGATGGAACCATCCTGAAAGGAGCTGTTTTGCTCTTATTGCACGTCAAAATATGTTTTCTGATTCAGGCACTCCCTTGGAGCGCATTTTTCAGGTTGCATCCAAATTCTTGAAACTAGAGAATAGGATATTCTGTCCCCTTATTCCATCGATGATTTCGAATAGCAGATTAAAGGCTTTTGCTTCAGTTTTCCAGTAATTCTAATTTAGTAACTCATCCAAGAAGTCTGAATAGGGATTAGCTATAACATCAAGCTGCATACATTGCATTAAAGTTAAGTTTTGAATTGTGGTTCATATTTTCCTTCCATCAGAACAAGTATTAATTAGTATCATAAGCCTCTCAGTGTTAGAAGTTCTGAGCATACATAGGGCAAAACCCTACCTTGGGACTGAAGCCTAGTTCCTCCTCTTCTGAAGAAAGCCAGCTATCATCATCTGTTTTTTCAGAATTCCTTAAACATAAATGCATATGTATAAAAATAAGAATCTACTTCTTTCCAGTTTCACAGAACTTCCTGAATTTAAATCAAATTTAAATCTTACCTTACTGAATCTCCAGAAGAGTGATTATCCAAAACTGTACAAAACCCAAATACACAGAGAAATAAAAATGCAGGAAATCAAGTGACAAAAAATTATAAAAAACTTTTTATATTAAGAATCTTTAAGCTACAGAAGTTTCAAATGAAGAAAAATTACCTTAAAAATAAAAAATAATTGTCTCATGTACTTTTGTATACATTTAGAAGCCAAACAAAAGTTGGCAAGCAGTGAAATGATTTAATTAGATTTTTGCATCTGTTGTAAGCTTTACCAATTCTTAAACTGGAATTAAAGTTATATTTGGTATAAATCTTTGCAGTCAATTGCATATCAAGTTGTACAGTAGTACACGATTTAAAATTTTTACTGCTTGTTTTGTGGAATTTCCATTCTAATAGCAACTTTTTATTTGGTTCAGTAAAAGAATGACTTAGATATGTTATTCTAAGAGTGAAGTACAAAAAACGGCTTACATGCACAAAACCCCATAAGCATTTCAGAGATCTCACACAGAATCAACCCAATTTTCATACTTATTTATTTATTTATTTATTAAATTTGTATGCTGACCATCTCCCCCAACGGGTGACTCTAAATAAGCAACCAAGCATGTAATCTAGACTAACAAGCTACAGTTAAAATCAGCAAGCTGATAAATAAATAAAAATAAATAACAAGTTCATTCTTACAACAATGCCAACAGGGTATCTGAGGCTTGGGCTCAAAAACTATATTCAGCCAGTGGTATAAATTTTCACCAGACTCTACAAAGTCTATCTATGATCCTACAAACTTATTTAAGTTTATAAATGGCCAACAGACTATTACAACCACATGGCATGTCTGTAGCACAACAACCAACCAAAGCCCTCCAAAACATCTTAAGTAAACCAAAGACCCAGTAGCCCAAGAAGAAAAAACAGGAGTCATCTACAACATACAATGTAGGGACTGTAACAACCACTATGAAGGACAGACAGGCAAAAGGCTAGCAGAGCGCATTCATGAACATCAACTAAGCAGTCAGAAGACACAATGGAAACTCCTTAATCTCACAACACATGGACAGACTTAACCATAGTTTCAACTGGGAAACTGTCAGCATCTTAGACTAAGCTAAATGCAAAAATGCAAGGGAATTCCTGGAAGCTTAGTATTCAGACAAGGCAGCCATCAACAGGCACATAGAGATAAACAACATCTACAGACTATTCAAAAGAGACAATAGAAGGAAACAAAAGACAGAACATCTCCTCACCCACAATCATCACCCAGATAAACAGAGATTAATACCAAAATTATCACCAAACATACAATCAAGCAGTAAACAATACCCTAATCAAGGAACTACCGGGGGGGGGGGGAGGAACACCCCCACCAACACTGGCAGGGCATGCCACTGTATAAAAACAGAGAGCAAACCCCACTCCATTCTAGCACTGAAGATGTTACCTAGCTGGGTAACGAAATGTTTGCAAAAAAACTACCAAGCTCAGAGAACCCCAAGGACTCCACAGAAGTTTCTTTGCAATATCAAACAGCTTGAATGCCAAGACTGCTTTGGAGATGAGCTTCCACTGGTCAAGGAAATGCATCTGTTTGCTTTGCTATGTCATTGTTCAACTCTTATTCTAACAGCTGCTTAAATAACAGGTTAATAGAATTTCACTATAATGCAGCAATTTAGTGTGGAATTTGGTGTTGGGACAGTATAAATTTAACCTGCTTCTTCTCCCCTTCATGCTGTGTTGGAAATATTCTGCAACCCTACAGTACAAAATAAAAGGTTTCTACAAACAATAGCATGAATATCTACTTCCACTTGGGGGGGGGGCTATACTATCTGAGTAGCTATTTTTACTATATAAAACTGTACCTTCTTTATTTGTAGCAGGAGCACCCAGTGTAATACCAGTATCCCCAACCTTTTCTGGACTGCTTAATATAGACAGGACTTTTTGACCATCAAAGGAGTCCTCTTCTCTATGTTTCCAGTTGGCATAGTCAGCAATACACTGAATAAGGCTAAAGGAAAAAGTACATGCATTAAATGTCATCAAAATATTTAAAGAAAATAAATGTATCTCAAGCCAGAAGAACAATGTTAAATAAAAAGCAATGAGTTAGTTATTTGCATGCTACTTTAGCAACCTACTAACATGCTATCTATGCTACAACATGCTATCTTTTTCCAGATAGGATAGCTTTGTTTCTTCGTTAAGAGACACTGAAAAAGGCAAAAGTTCGAGCTTACATGGGATCATCACTTATCATAGCATAATCTTTTGCTGACCATCCACTTTCATCTCTATGGGAAACATTCGATCCATGGACAAGGAGAACACTCGTTAAGTCACGTTTTTTATTAGAAGCAGAAATCAATAGTGGAGTTCTGAAACAGGAGAACCCCCCCCCCCAAAAAAATTACTGTGTATCATCAACCTTTACTAATGCTTTAACTCCCTGAATTCATTCAAGATTATTCTCTCTTGCAAAAAGATAGGGAAAAAACCTCTTTAATATATTTTCTAATACTATTAATAAAAATTTAAACATTTCAAAACTACACTTACGAGTTTTCACATTATACAAAGCTACCTGTTTCTAATGCTTTATGTTTAAGGAGCAAAATATATCTATACAAAGACAGAACATCTGTGCAGTAAGGTTCAAATGAAGTGTTTTTTTGTTCTGTGTATAAGACTCAGAAAGGTCACTTGCATTTTAAAACAACTTTTAACTGAAATTAATTTCTTCCCTTTATATCAGAGAAACCCAGCAAATGCAGTTTTCTACTAGGAAGCAATTGCCTCCAGTGCATTAAATGGATCACTTAAATTAATAATAGAAAGACCCCTCCAAAAAGGTGGACGGGGGAGGACATGAAGACTTGTTTATTATAAAATACAAACTAAACATAAAAGCTATTCAGTTGTACTTTTTTTTTACTGAAAACAAATGGAAAATGGTATTGAACAAAAGGAAACATCACTATCTCCTCTAAAACGTAAACCACCTCAACCAACCTACATTTTTTTTTTTTCCAAGGATTTATCTTTTGATCCTAAAGGCAGTTTGCAACACAGCTGGAAACAAAACCTTTTAGATAAGACTAAAATATAGTCTTAATAATAGAAGCAAGACACTGGTAAGGAGTTTTTACATTCAGGAAATGTTATTCTAGCAGACTGATTATCCATCACGTTATGGGACATGAATACTTAAAAACAGTTCTAAAATCCTGGGAGAGGTATCATCTAAATGAACCAAACTGTACCTTCCCAATTTATCTGTGGCATCTACAGATGCTTTTTTTTTAAGAAGAAACTCTACCATTTCTCGATTATTTTCACCAACAGCAACAATTAATGGTGTGTTCCCATCCTGAAAACAAAAAAAAGAAATATATATGTGCACATATAGTTTCTATTTACCATTCAACAAATACAATGAAATTCAATCTATCCTTTATCTAAGCCAGACAAAAAGGATGTTCAGAGGTTTTCTTTCTTTTCAACTGCTTCTAGATGGGGTCCAGTGGGAGTTAAACATCTTGGAGATAATATTTTCTGTATTCCTATTTGGCTTTCAAGTCTCAGATAATTTCGAACATTTGTACAATAGATTTGACCATTATAACTACAAATTTTTTATTGTAAAAAGTAGAACTGCGTAACTGCAAATCTAAAATAGTGCTATATGTAGTGCCTTCAAGCCTGTCTTGACTCCTGGCAACTGTCCATGCAGTTTTCTTGGCAATGTTTTTTGGAAGTGGTTTGCCATTCCCTTCTTACTAAGGTTGAGAAAATGAGTGGCAGGTCCAAAGTCATCCAGATGGTTTTGTGCCTATCGAGGGACTAGAACTCAGTCTCCTGGCTTCTAGCCCAGTGCCTTTAATCACTATACCAAACTGGCTTTTTTGTTTTCTACTATTTACTCCTACTGAAGATACAGTCATTTTAACAATATCACAATCCCACAAAAAACAAGTACATTTTGTTTGTACGTGGATAATGGGCAGTTTGTGTACATTACCCAAAGTAATGGGAAATGAGAAGGAAAAAGAGACAAAGACTAATTTGTATCTGGAAGTAAATATTTAATGAAATAAAATGATGAAAGTGCTCAGGCTCACATCTGAAGCCAAAGTAAATGAGGTAAATGAGCTACATGCTGGACATATATCCTAAGTTGCTCCCACTTCATTTATTCTAACAATCTTCTAGGAAGGGATAGCTTGTGTGACACTAGAACCTGAGATTATGGTTAAATATGCCCAAACAAAGTCACATCTGAAAGCTAGCACAAGCTTATTTAAAAGTAGATTACAAATCAAAATCAGCTTATTCAAGCAAAATAAGGAGCAAAGAGTCTCAAGCTCCAGTTTATTAGGCCACAAATTTTTGTTTATTATTACACAGTCTCCTGGTAAATAACGCAGTGTTTTTCTTCCATAAATGACTTTAAACATTCAAAAAATTCAGAATAAAATACTTATTGGCTTATTCAAAATTAAAAACTACTTGACATATTAAGTAAACTACTAGAATTTTACCTGATTTTGTGCTTCAATGTGAGCATTATGTTCAAGCAGATATTTTGCTATAGATATACTAGAATTAAAGGCAGCAAAGTGGAGGGCAGTATTGTTGTGTATATCCTTCAGATTAGGGTCTGCTCCATGTTCAAGCAGATAAACAGCACAGAATTCTTGCTGGCATTGCACCGCCTGAAACATATAAGAAGATGTTAACTCTACAACTTATTTTCATACACCTAATTAACACTGCTTGTATTTTAAATAACACAAAGTTAAACTTTTTCTTGGTCCCTTTTGATTGTAAACAGTAATAGCAATTTATTATACTGATAGTTTTTGATTAGCACAGAAGTTATAGAAATCTGGATTTATATGACTAGTAAATTTGCACTATGTTAAATGCATACCTTCATTAATGGAGTTCTCTTTTCATTATCATAGATATCTAGTTGGCATTTGTTGTCCACCAAGAAAGTAACAATGTCTGTATATCCATTAGCACAGGCAAAATGCAATGGTGTTCTAGAAGAAATAACTTAGATTCAGTCAATATGTAACTAAGAATAGAGTAGGGCTTTCTTTCCCCTAAGAGCCATTTGATTTTGTATCTTTGAAATATACAGTACTGTGCAAAAGTTTTAGGCAGGTGTGAAAAAATGCTGTAAAGTAAGAATGCTTTCAAAAATATATATTGTAATTGTTTATGTTTATCAGTTTACAAAGTACAAAGTGAGCAAACAGAAGAAAAATGTAAATCAAATCAGTATTTGGTGTGACTACCCTTTGGCTTCAAACCAGCATCAATTCTTACACTTGCACCCTTTGTACACTTGCATAAAGTCAGGGTTCTTGTGGGATGAGAGTCAGGTGTATGATTAACCAAGTATACCAAGCAGGTGCTAATGATCATCAAATTCATATGTAGGTTGAAACACAGTCATTAACTGAAACAGAAACAGTTGTGTAGGAGGCTTAAAACTGGGTGAGGAACAGCCAAACTCTGCTACTAAGGTGAGGTTGTGGAAGACAGGTTCATGTCACAGGTCATACACCATGGCAAGACTGAGCACAGCAACAAGACACAAGGTAGTTATACTGCATCAGCAAGTACTGTATTTTAAAACTATTATTCAACATATGACAAAGTGGAATGCACCTATGTACTCTGTATGCTCAGAAGTAAGCTCTACTGTATATAGAATTGTAGGCTTAGTTAATTAGTTCTTCCCACTTCAGGAAATAAATTACACTTTGCAAGAAAGAATAATACCTAAGATACAGTAAAAGTGAATATCATTTACTTGATTTCAGATACAAATATTTTGATACAATGCAACTGAAGTAATAACTGATGACAGTTTATTACAAATTCTAAGGTAACTCAGCCACTATTTGTCTGTTAGTGACAGATATTAATGTAATGGCTACAGATGGGGGAAAGTGAAAATTCCTGTTATAGCAATGGTTTATGTAAACGTTCTCTTAAAGTATGCTTTTTAAAAATTTAAACTGCAAAACTCCCTATCCAACACTGACATTTACATACTGAGCTGTTTCCAGGATTCTAAACATCTGCATTATTTATATCCTGCCTTTCCTCAATAAATACTTTCACTGTAACATTATTTACATAATACAGGAACTAGCAGCAGAGCTCAACATAAAAAAATAGGGATATATGAAAAAGTATGCTTGAACAGTAGGAGTTAATAGGAATGAGGTCATTCTATCAGATATACTGTAAGATGGGACTTGAAGGCAGTTGCACAGTATTAAGCATAATATAGCTCTACTTATAGTGTGTCTGGTAAAAGTGGGGAAAGAAATTAAATTATATCTAGGAATCTATTCCCATTTATGGATTCTAAAAGGATTGAAAACTTTCACATTTTACACATTACAAACTTACTACTGTAGATTGCTGTTTATTCTTTAAGAGTTTCTTTTAAGCACAAAACGTGGGCCTCAATCTACTTTAGCGCCTCATGCCATCAAGAGGTCATAAAGTCACCTTCCAACAGCCTGGAGGTGCTGGGTGAAAACATCCACTTAACCTCAGTGCCGCAGCAAGCTTCTACGCCAGACTGTGACTGGGAGACTCCCAAGAACAAATTCCCACACTCCTCCACGTGGGCATATTTTGGACACGTGACGGACCTCACGGGGGGGGAATCCCACCCTCGGAGCCTAGTGGAGGGCGGGGATGGCCCCTTCACTTGCCCAAGTAACCGACGAGGGAGGAAGGGTAGGAGAGAGGGTGTTCGTGTGAACACGAGGCGAGGGTCGAACTCAGGCCTGATTCTTCCCACCTGTCAGATTTATCCTGTTCGTTGAGGTCGTGTTTCTGCAGGAGGTGTCGGAGTTCCCCGAGGTCTCCCTCGGCCGCCGCTCGGTGCAGCTTACTCAGGTCCCTGCTGCGCGTCTTATAGCTGCCGTCGCCGCCGCTACAGCCCAGAGCGGCTGGGGCAGAGGCAGAAGCCACGACCCGGCTACGCGACGGAGACTGTTGCTCCTTCTTCTTCCTCCCCAGCCCCAAGATTTTCTTCATCTTCTTCATCCTCCTCAGCGAGGACGTGGAAGGGGAGGAAGCCGTTGAGTCACGGCGTGGGCCGCGGTAGTTGCCGCCACCAAGTCACTCCCGCGCCCATGATCTCGCTGGGCAGCAGCATGGACGCCTGGCGCAGTCAATGCCGGCCACAGACTCCGGCCGGGTGACGGCAGTTAAAACGGGGCGTCCCATCCAAGCTTTCGCGGGCACCGAATCTACGGCGTCAGAGCGAGGGAAGAGGAGAGGGCAAGCTGGAGCGCAGTAACCAAGACAACGGCTTCCCTGGGCGGGATTGCGCATGCGTGCTTAGCTTTTCCCCTTAGCGCCACCATGTTGCTTAAAAAGGCGCAGGCGCGGTTTTCTTCCGTCATTCCTGCGTCCCGAGTTTCATTTTCTGGGCAGGTTAGGGCGGAAGGAAGTCGGAGATTTGGCGAAAATAACCGTGGCAGCTGTAAAGTCAAGCTGACAGGCCGTGAAATTAGTGAAGAGGCTGCAAAATAGATTGCACCCAAAAGCTTGGCGCATACCATTCTTGTCTTCAAGCCTATTGCATGCAACTCAGAAAACTTTATAACTTTGTAGATCAGTAACAGAAGTTTATTTCTCAGTTTGTTCCCGATTGTCAGTGGGGAGAGCTGCAGCACAGCATTGAACGTCTTATCAGTCGCTTTTATCCAAACCCAGTTTTGTAACGGTTCCATGCAAGTATTAAACAACCCAAGCTAATATCTTTCTTTAATAATGTTGTGTGCAATTAATAATGAATAATAATTAACCTCTTCATGAAGTTGTTTGCAATTTGAATTGCTGGATCCCAGTCCAGTTCTCCAAAATATACCTTTGTTTTCTTCTCCTTTGAAAGCTGCTTAGTTCCCCTTTCTAGCCTAAAAATATTAAATATAATGCTAAAATGTGATAAAAGAAGAAAATACTATCTCCAACTTTATTAACATAAAAAAGACATAAAAATAAAAGAATAACTTCATTTTAAACCTCTGGTTTGGCTAGGGTATTGCCCCCTCCAACTCTGGAATAAAGATATAAAAAGAAAGCTTTTTATACTAGTATAGTAGTAGTGACTGTTAAGGGAATCAAGAAGAAAAAAAGGCAAGATTGTTATTCATGGGATAAGTACAGAGCCTCTTAACATTCTGCAACATCAGATGGGCCTGTAAATCCTTTGATCTGTTCTTCAGGAGAAAGGCAGATGATTGCTGGATAGGAAAAAAGGTATTTAACTTCTTTGTTCCTTCTAATGTACATGCCAAATCAAAGCTTTTCTTAGACACCAGCAAAGGAAGGTCTGGATAATTCATTATTTTATTTCCATGATGTTTCAATTCAGTAGTCTGTCTTGAAGTTTATAGAAGTTGGCCTCTGGTGCTAGGCTTTAGAAATTTAACAGTTACAGGGGCAGATCTCTAGGCATTGCCTCTCTTTATCTGTAAGCATTCAGCATCTCAAGTTTAAAATCAGTTGGCAATGATATTTCCTGAATGCATGTTGATTCCATGTAAATTAATAGAGGCTTCTGCTATTCTATATCCATTGGTGGAATCATTATTTTTAATGACTGTTGCTGGTGAGTTGCTGGTGTACTTTAATTTAGTTTGCAGATCTGTAATATGTTTTTCATGAGATTGTTCCTTTTTTTTTTTATAGAAACCTTTATTGTCATTGTACTACTTGTACAACGAAATTAAATGCCACCCAGTGCAGCTTTAAAAATATAAAAACCATAGAACACATAACACACATAACACACATAAAAACATAAAACACAACCTTCACATTCCATATTGCACAACCCCTGATGCTGCATTAATACTGCACTATACGATAGAATTCAGTATAGTTACAGCTCTAAGATAGAAGCTATTCTTCAGCCTATTTGTCCTTGTTTTCATTATCCTGTACCGTCTGCTAGATGGTAATAGTTCAAAAAAAGAATGTCCCGGGTGGGATGGATCCTTAAGAATGTTTTGAGCTTTCTTAAGGCAGCGGGAGCTGTAAAGGTCTTCCAAAGAGGGGAGAGGGCAACCAGTGATCCTCTGGGCGGTGGTGGCAACCCTCTGGAGCACTTTCCTATCCGCCACTGTGCGGTTAGCAAACCATGCACAGGTGCAGTAGGTTAGAATGCTCTCTATAGTGCAGCAGTAGAAGGTCACCAGCAGTTTTTCATTCAGTTGTTGTTTCCTGAGAAGTCTCAGGTAGTATAATCTTTGCTGGGCCCTCTTAACCAAGGCTGCAACATGAGCGCCCCAGGTCAGGTCCTCCTTTATGGTAACACCCAGAAACTTAAAACTGGCCACCCGCTCCACTCGGTCTCCGTTGATAACCAGGGGCTGGACATCTAATCTATTCCTTCTATAGTCCACTATATGCTCCTTGGTCTTATTGATATTAAGAGCCAAATTATTGTCTCCGCACCACGAAAGCAGCCGGTCCACCTCATCCCGGTAAGCAGACTCATCTCCTTTGGAGATAAGCCCCACCACTGTAGTTTTTGTCGTTGTTGTTGTTTTCTTCTAAAGTCTTAGTTCTGGGTTCATGGAAAATAATAATTCTCTTCAATGTTGACAAATCATTATTAATGAAGAGCTTATGTCTTCATACTTTTAACTTCTCCATGGATCCCAGATATGCTAATTTCCAGACCTGTAAATCTGCAGGCCATCTGTTTAGACACTGATTAAGGTTTTCATTAATTCCAAGCTTTTTATTTCTTCTCTTTGAGATAGTAATACATCTGAGATTAATATAACTCTGTCTAGTCTGGCTGGCTCTGGGGGGCTACCACAGTTTCTTCTCTCTCTCTCTGGGTTTTCAGTAGAGGCCATAAGCTCGTCCACCTTTCCTCCCTCTCCATTATTGAACTGTGACTCTTTACTCAAAATGGGAAAAACCTCTTTATTTTTTAAGAGAGATCATTGAAATAATATATCAAAGTTGTTAAACCAAACTGTGAGAGTTTGGACACTCATCCTTCAGTTGTCTTCATAGCAGATTTGTCCATAGGGCTGAAGTGAAGCAAAGAAAGGAAACTGCCTAGGTAGCCTTTTTCTACAACATTCCTTGCGGCAGACCACTTACTACCCACTATCTTTCTACTAGCATTTGCACATCTTAAAATTTCTCAATTCTCCATTATTTAACTAAACATTCTGCCAAGGTACCCAAATTCATCTGCTTTCTCTCATTTTTTATCATTTGTGTAACTTGCAGTCAGTTGTTTGCTCTGTTTTCTTTGTCAAATGCAACTACTGTACCATGATCTTTGATACATTAATTTTCAGATCCATACTCCATGTTAAATCATGCCCATACTACATCATTTATTGGAAATCCTTTGGTTCTCAGCCAACATTGTGTATCATTTGAATACAAAAACCACATGGCCATTCATACCTCCAGTTAACACACCTCCAGCATCACCACAAGCATTCCCTATATTTTTGTCCCTGAGTTATGCTCTTGACAGCCTATTACATCCAAAAGCAAGATTCTCACAGAGGCTTCTTTAACCAGATTTTTTGAAAGGGAAGAGGAATTAGGTTACAGAAATCTGAAGTGGATTGTTTTCACTTTCAAAAGCCATATGATCTCCCACCTGTTAAATCAGGAACTTTCTCAGCCTCATAACCATGATTTCTGTGTGAAGCAACAAAGAGGCTGTTCTTCTAACTGATAAAAGAAGAATGTTCAGGTGACCAGAATGAGAATGTTTATCAGACTCTTGAACATGCCACTGCTGCCTGCTTGGTACTGAGCCGGTGGGTTAGCATTCCATTTATTCTTGTGGATACTTTATTTGCATCGCATACTGTTCTCATCTCATTCTGCAACCAATCTTCAACTCTGTATTCACACAAAACATCCTGTAATTTAAGCCTATTCACTTTATCATACACTCCCTCCAAATCAACAAACATACAATAAATTTTCTTGCAGTTGTACATTTCTCAAGGGAAAAAATCTAGTCTGTCCACCCCCCCGCCTGGCATAAAACACACTGCACTTCTCAGATTTTTTTCACTACCACCTGTTGTAATTTATCAGTCAGAATGATGCAGCCTTCACATGTATATTAAACAAACCACACAGCCATTAAATAAACACATTCATATTTTAAACATTTCTCCAGTTATATTATCTCTACTCTTACCATTTTTTCAATAATCTCACAGTATTTATGATTTCTTCATTTTTCTTAGATACAGGTACTCCCCAATTTAAGAACGAGTTCTGTTCCCAAGATTCTTAATTTGAATCTGTATGTAAGCGGAACAGTATTATTGTATAATACTGTATAAGTACTACAGTGGTACCTCAAGATACGAATTTAATCTGTTCCGTGACTCTGATCGCAAGTCGAATTGGTCGCATCCTGAAGCACGTTTTCCCATAGGGTTCAGTGTAAATACGGTTAATCCGTTCCACCCTCTGAATTTGGTTGCATCCTGAAGCAAATTTCCCCATAAGGTTCAATGTAAATATGGCTAATCCGCCCTCCGAATTTGGTCGCATCCTGAAGCACATGTCCCCATAAGGTTCAATGTGTCAGCCGGCGTTGCATGGCTAGGAAATTCCCCAGGTGCGCTTTAGTCAGCCCTAGCGCAGAAAAAGGAAGTGCTAATGAAATCTGAGAAAGGCCTCCGCGCGCACAGCCGGGGGCAGGAGCTTCCCCACCCCCGCGCTGATTCCTCTTAATTCCGCACTCTTTCCTTTGTGCATAGCCCTTGGCGTGTGCGCGACAAAAGCACAGTGAAAGCAATGGGGGGGAAGGCTTATGTAGCGCGCACGCACAGCCGGGAGCGGGAGCTTCCCCCCTCCACTGATTCCTCTGCGCTCTTTCCTTTCTCCATAGCGACAAAAGCACAGTGAAAGCAATATCAGCGCGCTGGGGGGAAAGGCTTATGTCACGCGCACGCACAGTCGGGAGCAGGAGCATCCCCCCCCACTGATTCCTCCTTTCCTTTCTCCATAGTGACAAAAGCACAGTGAAAGGAATATCAGCGCGCTGGGGGGAAAGGCTTATGTCGCGCGCATGGACAGCTGGGAGCGGGAGCTTCCCCCCCCCACTGATTCCTCAGCGCTCTTTCCTTTCTCCATAGCGACAAAAGCACAGTGAAAGCAATATCAGCGCGCTGGGGGGAAAGGCTTATGTCGCGCGTGCGCACAGCCAGGAGCGGGAGCTTCCCCCCCCACTGATTCCTCAGTGCTCTTTCCTTTCTCCATAGTGACAAAAGCACAGTGAAAGCAATATCAGCGCGCTGGGGGGAAAGGCTTATGTCGCGTGCGTGCACAGCCGGGAGCGGGAGCTTCCCCCCCCCCCGCGCACTCAGATTTCATTAGCACTTCCTCTTTCTGCATTGCTTTCCTTGGGCTTTTGTCCTCGCGCTCAGATTTCATTAGCACTTCCTCTTGGAAGCCGTGACCACATGGCAGCAGGGCAAATGGCCGTGGATCCGGTTCGTAGCTTGAGGCGGAGTTCGCATGTTGAGGTAAATTTTTGCGGCTGGAGCTGGTCGCATCTCAAAATTTTCATAAGGTGGGGCGTTTGTATCTTGAGGTACCACTGTATTGTGTAATTAACTGGAACCATTGTGTATTTAAGTTGAATCATTGTGTATTTAATTCAAATTTTGCTACAATAGGCTCCGTTCTTAACTATGGGTCATCCGTAAACTGAGTGTTCTTAACCCAGAGACTACCTGTACTAAGAATTATATTATTTCAATTCCATTCAACAGCATATGACTATTATTCCCATATAAATCTCTAAAATACTTTCAGCATTGCTTTCACTTCAGTTTTATCCAAAATCATCACTTCAATCACTTTTATTTTTAATTCCATTTCTTCTGCTGAAGCTCTTTCTTTAGCCCCTTTTCCTACTTTTAAACCTATTTTTATTTCCATCCGAATTGTTCTTTTTCTTTTTCTCTATACATTTTCTATATTTTGCTGTCTTTGATACATTTTCTCTATATATACCCATTACACAATATATTTCATTTATCTTCAGTTTTGAGAGCAGCCACTGAATCTGCATTTCATCTGCAGCCTCTTTCACTTCATTATTTCATCAAACATCTTTTTCCGTATTCTCCCTTAATGTAATTATTTGGTTTACCCCACCAGTATCTCCTCAAAATGAATTACTATTGGCAGCAACAGTTTTCACTTAATAAAATTTACTGCTGCACTTTTGTCTCACTATCATAGGATTGACTATTTCTCCTCTCCTTCCACCCAATTATTGAAACACTGGCTATCCAAACAAATGGAAGCACATGTTTCCGAGCAAAATCAGAAGGTGTGCATAAAGGCCAGAGCTAGTCAGTGGTGAAGCCAGCCCTGAATCATTTTATTTATTATTGAATAGATGTTTCCCTCCACCCCAGCTCCTGATGTGCTGCCTCATTGTGGTGTCAGGTGTTCCTGTGAGGGATGAATGAAGAATGTTGGGAGTGTATGCCAAGAACATATATTTCCAGCAGGGTCACCCAAGGAATGAAGGTCATCCCAGCTGCCCAGCTAAAGCAAACAGGCATCTATATTGGGCAACAGCAATATAGAAAGTTGCTGGAGGTAGATGATCACTTTAGTGACAGTTGCAAAGATATCAGTTCATACCATGCGGTATAAGGCAATGGTAAACCACTCCTGTATTTTTACCAAGAATACTACATGGATAGAAAATATAAAATGATTGACAATACAGTATTGGATAATGGGCCCCTCGGGTTGGATGGCACTCAACATACTACTGAAAATCTTTTGCAGTACTAGTGATGTTTATGGTGTCACTAGATTAAACCCTTCAGGACATCCAGCTGCTGATATTGCCATATAGGAAAAGAAAATCCAAATCTGCAAAGATAAAATTACAGTAGGAACAAGGAAGAAGCATGAACGTGGCAAAGCTCCACACAGTGAAAGTTGAAATGAAATTATTACAAATTGACATCTTAGGCATCAGCGAATTGAGATGGACTGGGATTGAACACTTTCAGTCAGAAAATCACACTGTTTATTACTCAGGACATGAAAAACAAGAAACAGTGTTGCTTTTATAGTTAGGAAAGGTATAGCAAGAACAGTACTTGGTCTTATGTCAATCATGTCAAGCTGTGGAATGTGCTCAGAAAAATGAGAGTCCCAGAACATTTTATGTTCTCATGAGAAACTTATACACAGATCAGGAAGCCATAGTACAGACAGAATATGGTGAAACAGACTGGGTCCAGGTTGGCAAAGGGTGCAACAAAGCTGTATACTCTCCCCTTATTTATTCAGCATACAGGCTGTATGTATATTAAGGGAAGCTGGATTGGAAGAAAATTAGTGTGGTTTTAAAATTGGTGGAAGAAACATCAATAACCTGCACTATGCTGATGATGCTACCCTGATAGCTGAAAATGTAAAGGATCTATAAGCTCTAGTAATAAAAGTTAAGGAGCAAAGTGAAAAAAAAAGGATTAAAATATCAAGACCAAACTAATAACAATAGAACAATCAGCCTTATAATTGGCAATGAAGATATCAAAGTGGTGGATAACTTCTGCCTTTTATGATTAACCAACATTGGTAAAGGAACAAGCAGTCAAGAAATTTGCCGTAGACTAGCAAGAGTCTGCTAGAGTAGCTATGAATGCCTTGGAAAATATATTCAAATGCTGTGATGTCTCTATACCTACAAAGATCAGAATCATGCAAGCCATGGTATTCTCTGTAACACACTTTGGAAGTGAAAGTTGGACTTTGAAGAAGCAGGATAGGAAGAGTATTAACATTTTGAACTTTGGTGCTGGAGAAGACTCCTGAGAATACTGTGGTCAGCTGAGAAAACAAACTAATGGATCACCAAACAAATCAACCCTTGAGGCACAAATGACCAGGTTCAACTTATCCTACTTTGGACACATTATGCGAAGACCTAGCTTTCTGGAAAAGGCTCTAATACTGGAGGTGAAAGGAAAGGGAAGACGATCAGCAGCAAGATGGATGGATTCAGTTAAAGTGATGATGAATGCACCATTGGAAGACCTAAATAGATTGTAATGGAGAAAATCTATCTGGTCACTAGTAGTCAAAAATGATTTGATGCCACATAATCAATAAATCAATCAGATATTTAGACAAATGGGTTTGGAAAGATTAAGGAAAGGAAGTTATTGATATTAGTGCCAATAATTTCTCTAAAACTGTTTGATGGCCAAGTGATGTAACCATGACAAGAATTAAGCTGATGCTGGCTGGTTCTGAAAATTAGTCCATTAATTTGATTGGCATGATGAGATTGATGTTTTCAGGCCAATGATATGATCGTAGATAATTTTTATTAGCACCGAAATCTTTCATAGTACAGATTTAAATGAGCACTGCACTGAATATTAAGTAGAATTACTAGTCAGTTATAATGTTAAGCTAGTCAGAGGATTTCTTTCTATATGTCATTTGATTTGCTACTTGAAGGGTATTTATTATTACAGATAACTTGTATTCTGCAGTTTGATAAACTTCCTGCTTTCCTACATATGGACTCCAGATTGCAATCAGAGCCACCAGCTGCTTTTTCTGGGCTACGTGCCAGCATAGTAGAAGGTTATTTTAGAGGTCAGCAGTGAATAGAATACTCAGATCAAGATAGGTGTGCAGTAACACGTTTTACCTTTATCGTTGCTGGGAGAGTGGAGTAGAAAATAAAAAAGTGCTTGGATTTGAACATATTTTATGTTAGTCCTTTAGATTAATTCCAGTGTAATGTTGAGTTGAGCAACCTTTATCATTTACAAGCCATTCAGAATAAACCAAGCACAATAATTTCATATAATGTAGTGCTATGAAATGACCAGTTATATTCCTACCATGATACTGATAGTATCTATGAGCTTTCTTAGGGAAGCTTCTCATGTTTCATTTAGTACTCTTAGAGCAATGGGAAATCATGCACAAATGTATTAAATGGAACCAGTTGCATAAATTAAATCCAACATGTAGATATCACATCATACCAATTTTTCTTGAAGTTCTTGAACAAGGTTCTTTCATCTAGCTTAACAAGGGCCAAATTTCAGTGGATAGTTTTCATTAGCCCTCTGACTTATAATTAGCATAATTTGTCTGTTTTGGAGCATAATTTGTCTGTTTTGGAGCATAATTTGTCTGTTCTGGAGAAATTCTAAGGAAGAGGTGAGCAGCCATTTGGGGAGCACAGGGCTGTGCTCAACCTTGTCAGGGATTGTCAGGGACTGCAGTTCAAAAAGCAGGCAAGTCAGGATAAAGTAGACATCATGACTGAAATGAAATGAAATTGTAGTTTGCCCACTTAATAAAAACTCCCCAAGTATTTCTTCCCCCCCCCCCCACATTTACAGAAATGATGATGTAACTATTTTGAAAGGGCTTTGGGGTCATACCTTAAGGCACTTAGGAGCTGTATGTAAAGTCCTCAGGCTATACATCCTTAAGGAAACTAGCACTTTAGGATTAAGCTAGTTTAAATATCACACATGCAATTACAAAATTAATGAGTAGCTTTTTAAAAAAAAATTGAGTCAAAGGTTTTATTCTATTAATCCCCTTTGTAGCCCTGAGACTGTTCATGTCCCTATATGTGTTTTATTACACATTATTAATCTGTGCAAATAATAGTGGGTCCTGTCCCCCCATCCCTTCCAGATGATAGCTACAATAGGGAGTAATTATTCTTGTCCCTGCATGCTAGGATCCTATTTTGTATGTCTCTATTTACTATTTTAAAAAATCACTAATTGCATGAATGGCATATCACCTAGTTTGACTGTTAGTGTTCCTTTATAGAAGAACCATTTTTACACTGGAAATATATGGCAGACTACTGCATGTGATAATGACCGTCAGTGCGCGCACAAAGTTGAATTTGGTTGCTGATTTCCAGCAGATACATAGCATACTGTATTTGTAAAAGGATTGGACCCACACATGCAGAGTTGCATGACCTCTAGCTCATGGGAATCGTTTCTTTTTCCTTTTATAAGCTCGCCATTGTGTCTCAGGATGCACACTATTGTGACATGCTTATTCTTTATGCAAACATCCTCCTGTGTCACAGAATGCAGATGTACCTTGGCCCGAGGGAGAAGGAAGTTGAATAAGCTTCCAGTTGAGGCACAAAAAGTTCTACTCTGAAATGAATGATTGGCTGACTGCTATTATTCTTCCAGCAATGTGGTCTGATGAAGGAAGTGAGTTCTGCTGATTCTAATGGGTTGAATCATTTTATTTTAGTAAAGCAAGAAAGGAAAAGATACATAACAAAAGCTATAAAGTGCAAAAAGAGCAATACAGAAAAACCCACACAATTCTTAGAAATAACTATGTTGGCTGGAGTATTCTGGGAATTGAAGTCACATCTGGACGGCACTAAAGTTAGGAAAGGCTGTTGCAGATGCTCAACATATCAACTAAATATATCACTTACCATGCTCTAGGAAACTTACTGCTTGTTTCTTTTATTTCACAAGCTATGTCCATAGAACATAGTCTAGTAAAATCACTTTTTAGCTGCAGTAACTGCAATTGAATTCTTCCTGAAGCTGTGACCAGAATTTTGGCCCTTTCCTTCATGGTAAAGTATATCAACTCAGCAACATTTGAGTGTTTTCTGAAACGAAGTGTTAGTTTCAAGACCTCCAAGACTTTTGTCTTGGAATTAGTTAAGAGCTTCAACATGGCTGTTCCATGACTCAGGATGATCAGACTCGGTATTTTGAATACAAAATGGGGTGTGCAATGGCTTTTCTTAGCACATTTTGCCTATCACTACCCAGACCCTTGGATACATATCCATGCATATTTCCCTGAAGAATTTACAGTAAATCCCAGTAGGACATTTTCACTTTCACAGTAATAAAATGGTTCCTCAAATCTGAGATACTTGCCATCTACGCTTTTCTTTTTATACACAAAATGCCTTGGACAAAATATGAAAAGGTTTTGTTGAAACCAAACATGTGTTACAGGAAAAATTCTGACAAAAAAATTGAGTAGTAAATGGCATGCACAGAGTTTTGTTTATGTTATCTTAATCAAAATGAACCTCTAACTAAAGGGGGGGAAATCTTTAGGTTTTTTTTTTAACCACTGAAGAGCTTTATTGTGCCAGCTGATGTTAATATATTGGATATCCTGTGACATTTTTCAAATGAAAACTCGTCCTCCTTCATTTGGTTTTGGGACATGTAAATTCAGGAGATTGGAGAGGAGGTTGGAGTAGAAAGAGTTCCCCCAAATCATCATATTTTTTATGATAAAATGTACACTTTTTGAAATTCTGCAGTGAGAAAGAAAGTGGAGAGAGAAAACATGAAGGGCACATTCCCTCTTTTGTGGCTCTTGTTGAAGGTACTTTATCTTGGTGAAGCAACTTTATTACATCATTTTCACCCCTGAACATGTAATTAGTGAGTAGTTTTGCCTTGAAAAAAAATTGCTATATAACTCTGACATCTAGTGGAGAAAGCGGAGTCACACATTTTCAGATATATTTGTTTTCTGCAATAGCATAAATTACCAATATTTTAAAATTTCTGATATTAATAAGTCTTCTGGTTGGCATTTTCAGTGGAAAGGAAATGCACTTTTATTTGCCTTCCATCTATAAGTAATCAGTAATAAGCATAACACACTTTCTCAATTTCTGTTCATTAATTCGCTAATTCAGTTAACATCAGTATTCAGTGATAAGAAACTGATCTTTTCGGGCATACATTTGCCAATATCCTTAGAATTTAATGAAGTCATCTGACTATCAATAACTTTTTCTTCGAGAAATAGGCGTGAGTAACTTAAAGTGAGCTCAAGGTAACCAAATGTATTTATGTGATATAGAGATGGCTTCTCTCATGAAATTCTACTTTCTATTTTATTTATTTATTATTATTTTGGGAGTTATGGCAAGCCAAAACTGTTTACAGAATATAAGGGATTGACACAAACCAGCCGTAGAATATTTTAGAAAGTCAATCCATACTTCAGCCTGATTAGTTTTTAGCATGTGTTACATATCACCCAAATATTTGCATCTGTTTAGGCTATTTTGGTTGTCATCAAAGTTTGTTTTCATTTAGTGTTTACTAAAGATTTATCCACAGGCTTTCACTTGAATTTATATAGTTGTGCCATTTAATGTGTACTGTTGCTTTTATGTTATTTTATGATTTGGCTTTTGTTATATATTATTTTGTGAGTTTGATTTATTGTCCTTCATTTTGGAATTATTTTGAATGAAAGTGGGCTGTTTTATAAATAGTTTATATATAAATAATATATTACAAAGAGGGAGATAACACCAGATATAAGGTAATCCTGAAGTATGAGCATTATTTAAAAAGAAATAGATTGTACATATGTATGCATGCTAAGGCAGGTAGAAGAACATGTGGAAGTTGTGAAATCACTGACAAATGCTATTTAAGCATAAGGAATAAATTTAATTTATGGATCAGCTCATTATTAATTTTTGGTTTAAAGGTCGTCATGTTGGAGAGAAGAAGCCAAAGGGCATTTGAAAATGCAAATAAGGTAGCAGTGTTTCCTATCCTAGAGAGTTTTCTCATCTCAGAAAGTAAAGGTTAGAAGGCTTTGACTACTGCCTGCATAAGCAACATTTTAGTTTGAGACCCCCACTTATGCATATTACAGGTAGTCCTCGTTTAGCAACCACAATTGGGACTGGCAACAGTCATTAAATGAAGTGGTCACTAAGTGAAACCGTGACTGTGCTTATGATCTTACTTCAGCTTTCCTTTGCCTTACAGACCTGTGAAAGGTCTGTAAAGTTACTTTTGCATCACTGTTGTAACTGCAAACTGTTGCTGTATGAGGCAGTTGCTAAACGAGGACTGTCTGTAGTAAAAAAAAATCAGTGATTCAGAAAAATCCAGTTCACACACAATATGAATTGAGATTTTGGGAGCCTTAAAAGAATAGTGGCCATTCAATCAATTCAATACATTTAATATATGGCAAACAATCTTGGATTTCTAGAGTGATAAATGGGTATCCAGATTTCACATGAACACATCCAGAGAAAGGAATCCCACTACCTCCCTTGGTAATTAGTTCTGCAGCTGAATTGCTGTTACAGAATGTATCCTATAATTGCTGCTTTATAACTTAAATCCATTATTCTGTGTTGAGTCCTCTGGGATGATAGAACAGATCGTGATCTGTGTGACATCCTTTCAGATATTTGAAGAGTATAATCTTCTCAAGGGTAAACTTTCAATATTCCTTCCCTTCAATATTTCTTTGGAGGATTTAACTTCTATTTTCTTGATCCTCTGTTCCTTGTTTCTGAACCTGTTTCAGTTTGTCTGAATCATTCATATCCAGACATAATATTTAAGGTGGAATATGACCAATGCAAAATAAAAAAGAATTTCTTCCTTTGATTACACTTTGGATTCTGCAGTATAAAGTCATATTTGCTTTTTTTTTTTTTTACTGTCACATCCCACTGCTGACTAATACTCAGTCTGTAATCAACTGCTGTTCCAAAATATTTTTTCACAAGTGTTATCATCAAGCCAGATGCCGCCCCATTCTATATATTTATATATTTGATTTTTGCTATTTTATTTATTTCCAAATTTAGAGGTTGCCCTATTCCTTGACAACTCTAAACAGCTTACAAATAAAAAAGAAAAACAACATACAGAGTTACAAGTAAAAAAGGACCCCGGAGGATTGGAAAACGGACACCGGGCCGTTCCGCAGACAAGATAAACGTAACAAGAAGCCTACCACCACTGTATCCCAAGACCTGGGGGAACAATTAGGTATTTAAGAGTTTGCTAAATCTCACAAAGGTGAGAATCTTACAAATCTGTGCCCATTATTTACAAGAATATGTTAAGTCATACATCAAAAGCGAAGTGTCTGTTCTGTGGCCTACAGAATAAAAATGGTGGATGCCATTTACTTGTGTCAGTTTCAACTTATTTCATGGCAAATTGGGATTCTTGAGGAAAAACTGGAGGGGGTACCAATACTTTGGGCTGCATCTATATTTTAAGAAACAATATAGCAAAATCACAAGCCTCTGAAATTATATGTATTTTCCTCTTTACATTTGACAAGGCTGATGTCTAGAGGCAACTTTACCAGTTCCACATAAATGTATGCATCTCTTTCTCTTCAGGGATAATGCTTAATCCAGATATAATTGACAGTATTTTTAGCTCCTAGATTTAATTTACAAAAAGGCTGACCTACTACTCTTTGTAGCTGCAAAGCATCAAATATTTTGCTTCAGTACAGGGATGACATAAAGCCATTATATCTCATAAGAGCACAGATTATGAGCTTGTAGTTTCATTTTTTCCTTTAAGACCGCACAATGAACATGTATAAAGAGCTAGATCTGGAAGAGCATTTAATGGCACTTTAGGGACCTTGAAATAACATACATCTTAGATTTGTTATGAGGAAAATGTGAGGCATTTCCTACTTGCACAATCTATATACTATTAAAATTCCCATGTCTGATTGTTTGCAACTTTCAGTTGGGCGAAACTGTATCATAGGGCAACAGCTTTTCAAGTGAGGTACCTCAAATGGCCTAACTTACAGAATGTGTCCAAAATCTGGGACCCATTACTCCTGTGGGACTGAAATTTGGGAAAGTTGGTGCTGCTTCAGCGTTGCCACTATGCTGCTGCACTGAGCTGCAGTCATGTGATCCTCCTTTCCAACGCTTCCTGACAGCTTTCCACAAGTCAGTGGAGAAGCTGTCAGGAAGTCTAAACTTGATCTTGGGGGGGTGCACAAGGGGAGGGAGACAAGGAAGGAGGGAGGGAGGGATTTCTGATGTTCCCTGCCAGCTTCCCACAAGGAAAGGCAGTGGGGAAACTGGCAGGAAGTCGAAGTCTCTCCTGCTCCCACTGCTTCTTTGCACACTCATAGTCATTCTGTTTCCCTATTTAGGTAAGGAAATATCTCTGAAATGATGACCCAATGGGTCACAGGTCGTCTAGTATTAATTGTTTCTTCTAAGCAGCTACTATAGACAGACTGTTAGTCCTAAACAGCTAACTGGGTTCATGATAATGGTTCTATATAAGATGGTAAGGGAAGCTGCATTGTATCAAGTGAAAGCAATGGTTGTCTAGATTAATATTTATCTACATTGACTGGTAATGGCTCTTTGTTGTAGGTTAAAAATAATGTAGGTCGAAACTTGGATATTTTGCTTGCAAAATGTGTTCTATCCCTCTCTTATGGCCCTTCAACTATTACTCAGTGTCTATACATGTGTATCCCATTGAATTAAATTTCTTTTCAATACAGCTAGTGCTCAACTTACAACCATACATTTAATGACCGTTCAAAGTTACGATGGCACTGAAAAAAGTGGCTTATGGCTAGTCCTTGCACTTATGATCATTAGAGCAGTCACATGATCAAAAGTCAGGGACTTGGCAACTGACATGTGTTTACAATGGTTGCAGCATCCTGGGGTCACATGATCACCATTTGTGACTTTCCCAGGGGGCTTCCAACAAGCAACGTCAATGGGGGAAGCTGGATTCACTTAATGACCACATGATTCACTTAATGACCACTTAACCACAGCAGACTGCATCGCTTAGGGACAGAAGTTCTGATCCCAATTGTGGTTGTAAGTCGAGGACTAACTGTTTATTTTTTTTACTGTAAACTTCCCAGAGTCACTCTGCAGTGAGATGGGCAGTGGCAAATTTTAAACAAACAAACAAATAAATAAATAAATATTTGAACTGATATGTGCTTTCATCCATTAAAATTAATAGGCTGTAATGGATTTTTTCTCTATCTTTACGAAGGACAGTGAAGTATCAAAAAATGTATTAGGAATACAGTAGTTCAATATATTAATAAAGGATGGCTGCCTACCTTGATATGTGTGAGATGAATTTTAATAAATAAATAACTGTACTGAATACACGCTTAATGGCAGTCTCTATAGCTACTTACTTATAAGGTTCTGATCCTTTAACGTTCCCTTCTGAACCTTCAAAATTCCATTGAGACCACAAAGCGTTTGCAGACTCTGCCGCATACATAAGACCCCGAGGCTGCAATTTCACATTACACAATTCTTCCAATTGCTGCTCGTGACCTCCTCAGGAACTGCATTTAGAATAACAGATATACTTCAGGTTCTATACAATGGGCAACATGGCTGGGCTTTATCAGGGGCAGTAACCTTTGGTCAACTTCATAGAGAGGAGGCCACCAAAACGCTGAAGTGGATCTGTATATTAGAAATAAAGGTACAAGTCAAATGAGATATGACAGTAAAGGGCGTAGCTGCAATCTGTCTAGCGGGCAACTACAATTCTAATTTTTACTGGTAAATGAGAATGAAATGGATGGCATGGCAAAGAGACATGGTAGTTTTTTGTTGCTATATGGATATAGTTGTACATTATAAGACATTTTGATGATTCTACTTATTTTTATTGATTTCCAGTAAGTTTAAACTTCTTTTTCCTTGTAAGCAGTGATGTTCAGCATCTTGGAAAGAAAGTGAAGCAAAGGGAACTCATCTAAGTGACAGGACTCCCAGATCTTTTTTCCTGTCCTCCCTGTGGCGTTCTCTGTGCCTCTCAGCAGACAGAAAATAGGCAAGAGAGGGCGAATGGAGGGGTCATGAAGGTCAGAAGAGACTGCCAGGAGACCAGAGAGGGGAGCCTCATGGGTCACTCTGAGCCTTAGGTATATATTCTTTAAGTTAGAATGAAATGTGTCCAGCCAAATGTATTTTGGAGTGATACCAGTCAGGGCCTTTGTGGAAAATTTAATCAAAAGCTTGTACTGATCTACGTATGGCTGCTATCAACATCTGTCTCTACAGCCCATACTGCTGTTCCCAAATAACTGTAACAGGATGGAACCATATGGAGGGCTCTTGACAAGAGAGAGCCCACCAAAAGATTCAGGTAGCTGCTACTACATCATAAAAAAAAAAAAAAAAAAAAAAAGGAAAACAACAAGAGGGCACGTATTTTTACATTAAATGTGCAATTTATGATTATATATAAAAATAAATCAGAAAAATAATTGGTGCATTTTAAAGTTAAATAACCATATCTTGCCATAGTGGAAAAGCTGTGATAGTGCCATGTAGGTGTTAATGGGCAATTTCCAGGCTTCCTTTCTCCTCTCTCAAGGTTCTTTACCTTGTAACAGATTTGGACTGGACAGCCTTTCAGATAGATGGTGAGTAAAGTGACTTCTGACAAACCTTTAGATTGTCCTTAGTCAAATTGGACGCATGGCCAACTTACAGAATACACTTTGCTAAGAACTCTAGACTTTAAAGCCAGCCCAGCCTGAAGTGTTATTTAAATGTGCTTTATGGGATGGCACAGTCTTACGACATTTCCAAAAAGTACAAATCCCTCAACTTATCTCTGATTGGTATCATATTATGTTAAGTATTAAACTTGATTTTAGATCCTGCCTAGAGCCCTGTTATTCATGCTCAATGGTACGTTTACTATATTGCCAGATTTCTAACTATAATTTTTTAAAAAATCATCTCAAGATACACACACACACACTCATTCTGTTTGCTTTCAGGGTAAGCAGCACTATGCTAAAAGGGGAAAGAGAAGGAGATAAAGTGAAGGCATAAGGTAGTAAAGGGAAGTACAGCAAAATCTAGTTTACACCAATACCATTTGCTGCACTACTTCATATTTTTCTATCCTTGCTTCTACCATATCCTTATACTGATTCATAGACTCAGATTTTGGTTCTTTACACTTCTTGCCTCTGTCTTTTTCAGGATCTCATCAAATTTCATGATCTTCCCCTGCCAACCATTCACTCATATATTTGTTCTGTGATTTGATTCTCATTCATTCATTCCATATGACAAAAGCTCTTCTAATCAAATCTTCATTATGATCATAGATCAACATAAAAAGCACTTCATATTTCTTTTGTACAGGTCGAATACAAACATAAGTGATACTCACTTCTTATTAACCCTATTCTTGGTTTACTGTTCACACTTTTCCAGTATCCCTTTTCCATTTTATTTAACTTACTTTTATAGCCTTCTAGCATAACTAGGTGAGCCAAAGCTTGTTATTATGCAAGTTATTTTCACTTTCTTTCAAAACAGTGATTTCTTACAACAGACCACATGGTTCTTACTATCTTTTTAGTATTTGCGTATCAAAATATTTTCCATCTGTATTCCCATTTTTAATAAATGTTCTAATGAGATTCACAAATTCATTTACTTGTCTTAGTTTTTTGCCATTTATATATAACTTCCAGTGTTTACTCCATTTTCCCTGTTGAATACAACCACCTTGGTCTGATACATTAATTTTTAGATTCATACTTCTTGTAACATGAAATCTGTCTAGTATTTACTGCAAGTCCTACAAGTTTTGAGCCAAAAACATAGTATCATGTGCATATAAAACTAGATTCACATTTAGTATCATGCGCATATAAAACTAGATTCACATTTCCAACCAACACATTGCATCATGACAAGCATTCCTTATACATTCATACATTAAGCAACAAAGGAGATATCATACATCCTTGTTTTGCTCTATCCACAGTGCTGAACCATTCAGTAAATACTGCATTTATTCTTATGTGTGTTCTACTTCTGTGATATATCACATTCAGCAACTAACCTTCAATTCCATGACTGCACAAAATATTGCTTATGCTTAAACCATGTATTTGAAGCAGAAATTTGTTAAGCAGATCTCACCATTTATTATTCTTGTTCATTCTTATTCATTCTTGGGTTTCCAAATAGCCAAAACACTTCTACATTCTCTCATCTTGTTTTCATTGATTCATGTTACCTAACCCAATATTTTTTCCCTTAGACCTCATTCATTCAGAACATTGCATAATTTTCCACAAAACTCTTCTTGGTTCTTCAGTTATTCCAATAGAAGAGAATATATGTAGCTCAGTGTTGAACTGTGGAGTCCTTGGTCTCTGAGTTTGGTTGTTTGCTTGTAGACGTTTCATTACCCAACTAGGTAACATCAGTGCTAGTGAGTATTAGGTTTGCTTCCTGTTTATATACAGTAGCTTGCCCTGCCAGGGTTGATGGGGGTGTGGTTTTCTTCTTGGTAGTTCCTTGATTGGGGTACAGATAGTTCTCAACCTATGACCATTCGTTCAGTGACCATTCAAACTTACCGTGGTACTGAAAAAATGGACTTATGACTGGTCCCTGAAGTTACAGCTGTTGCAGTGCCCCTGCGGTCACATGATCAAAATTCAGAAACTTGGCAGCCCACCCTCACTTACAACCATAGGGGGATTTCTACTCCCCCCACCCATCTATCTCTCCCCCATCTCTGCCCTTTTGGCTACCCTGCACCCTGCCTTGCAGGGTAGTAAGCAGCCCTAGAATCACTCGGCTCTGGGGTTGCTGACTATGCTGAGGCTCTGGGGCTTCATAGTGTGCCATGGCTCTGGGGCTTCCAGAAGCCCCTGAGCCATAGGGCAAAACTGCAGCCACCCCTGGAAGCCTCAGCCACCCTAGCCTGTCCTAGCAGCATGATGCCAAGCTGCAATGCCCGGAAAGCCCCAGCAAGTTCCAGCAAGCCACAGCTCCAGAGAAGCCACAGCACCTGGGAAGTATAGGTTAGTGTGGGTTCTTTTTCTTCAGTTATTGCCATACACTGGACCATAACATGCAACTATCACTAACCTATGGATTCCTCCTTTTCATCCATATCTGTAATAACTCATTGTTTTCACAAAATTCATACTTTGTGAAATATATTTTAGCTGTTTCATTCATAATTAAACTTACACCTTCATTTTGCTGCATGTATTCACCATCTCTACTCCATAAGATCAGACTATATGTAGCAAATTAATTACATTCTTTCATTTACAGGCACACAGCATAACTCTTTTCTTCCTTCACTTAATCAGTTAATTCATGACTTTACCTTTTACTCCTCTTACATTCCAAGTCACAATTTGCCATATGCCATGGTCTTCAGCAGAGGAACCCATAGATATTGACCTCCACTGCTCATCATTGTTTGGTCAATGAATGCTTTCACATAACACTTTCTGGTAATATAGAGAAGGTATAAACTAATTTATCAGCCTTAGTTATATCTGTGTCACATCCACCCTTTCTTACTAACAATAAGGACAGTATCACCAGTCAGTTTTGGCAGATTTTGGCCAGTATGCCAAAGCACAACCAAATCTGATTTTATCTCAAGCGCTGTTATGTTATTATCTACAAGCTAGGATCTCTAATCTAGGATGTGCATTCCAATTTTCTCTTCAAATAAACATAATCAGCATGTTATGATAATTTTTTAAATAACTGATTCATAGTCAATCTATACTACTCTAGTAGTTTGTCTCTTCATATGACATAACAATACTTTTTTGTAAATGTTTGCTCATTTAAGACATATACCAACTACAGCGCTAATATATAATCTTCATTACAGCATTCTGACATTTAAGGACAGAGTCTTTTGATTGCCATATTAACTTGTGTTTAAACAGACTGTAAAGATCCAATTGTTTATGTCAGTTGTAATTAATACCAATCCTATGTTTGAAAATCATAATTTTAATCAATGGTGTTATTTAACTGCCGGTGTTAGAGTGAATTATTGTGAATTTTGTTTTTAAAAATCAGGATGTGAATACATGCAGCAAAATGAAGGTGTAAGTTTAATTATGAATGAAACAGCTAAAATATATTTCACAAAGTATGAATTTTGTGAAAACAATGAGTTATTACAGATATGGATGAAAAAATCAGGATTTAAAATGTTTTTATATTGTAAATTATTCTGAGGGTATTTTGCTCGTGAAAGGTATTATAAAAGTATCTCTCTAAATAGATAAACTTGCTTAAAAACATGTTTAAATACAGGAAAATATAAACTTCTAAATGAAAATTTTTCTTTCATGGTGTGGTATTAAAAAAAACAGTTGCAATACTTCATTTTGTTGGTGATCAATTTGCTTCTGGGCTAGAACATGTGTGTTGAGCTATAATAAATGCTATTTTATTTTATTCTGTTTTGTACTATTAATAAAACATTAGATTGAGACATGATTTGTGGACTTAGCTGATAATCACAAATAGTATATATTGTGCCTTTTGTAAGAATACAAAATGAAATACTAAGATTTGTGAGAGCAGAAATCATTGTGCATACAGAATGAATAAAACATAAATGATGAGAATTATTTACAAAATCTTTCAGTTTTACACTGGATTATAGCTAGTGTGCAAATATATATAATGTTCCTTTTCTAGAGATTTATGTGGGGGGAGATTCCCCTGTTGGGACTCCTTTCTCTTTTTTTTAAGATGAAAATTACAGTATTCATAAAATTTACTTCAGAGTAAGTCTTAAAATGAATCAAGCATTAACAATAACAATATGTATTCTGTGATAATTTTAAAACAATCCAAACAGTTTAAATATAATCCCACAGCAAAATGAAACAAAGCCATTTCTTTTTTAAAATTCCAAAGAGGTATCCATGTTCATATTTTTCAATATATATGTATATATACATATATATATATATACACACCTTAAATATAAACTATGATTAGGGCAGCAGCTGGTGTTAAAAGAACTGAATTAAAGTCACCTCTAGAGCTCTGGGAAAGTTAAACACCGAAATGAGATCAACAGAAGGTCAGTCTTAGTTCTGTTCTAATTGCTGCTTTTTTATATCTCAAGCTGAATGAATAATACTCCTGAAGAGTTGAAGCAACTGTATTGCAGTTGTTAATAGAGAGCAAGATTTTTTTTTAAAAAAAAAATCCAAAATCAAATATAGAGAAGTTGTTGTAAAACACACTTGACTGAACCAAAAAGAGTTGCAATTACGGTGTGCCTCCTTTCAGAGGACATTCTATTCCTTTGGCAGAGATCTTTATAAGAAAAGTTCTACAGCATAAATCAGGTGAAACTGACTTTGTAAGGCAAACAGAATTGCTGGATCACATAGTTAACCCAGTCAATCAAATGGCTTGAATACTTGGAACCATAGGTGTGCATTTCTTATTAAAGCTGGGGAAAAGGTTCCCTTCATAAGCTTCCATTGTAATGTGAATTTAGCAAATCCACATCCCCAAACCCATCCATGAATCTGAATTTTGACCTGCAATTTTCAGCTCATGTATGTACCCAAATGCATTCTATAAAATCTCTTTTTTGGCATTTCTGAAGTGAATCCTTCATGCCCTTCCCTTTTCAGTCCCACTCTTGGGTCAAATCCAAAGAAGACAATATATACAGGGGCGTCTGCAGGAGGACCAACAGCATCAAAAGGAAAGACATGAAAGGGGTGATCAAAGCCTTTCCCCTTTCATGTGTGCAATGCTAAAAGTGGTGGAGCTTTGATCACTCAGTTGCAAATGCCATTTTTATACTTTTGAGACCCCCCTCCCCCTGAAGATGCCCCTGAATATATAACATGTAGGCACAGTGATTTGTAACCCAATGCTGAACCTGAGAAGATGACTCTGAACCTGAGGTTCACCTGAGATGGTTCTGATCCTGAGGAAATGGTTCTGAACCTGAGGTTTACCTCCTTCCTCAGTGGTCAGTTTCAGTCAGTGTTGACAGGGAGGAAGAGTTATGCCTGTGGCCCCTCATTTGTCGGGTGCTTCAGGGCTCAACACTCTCCCCTCTCCTGCTTAACATCTACATGAAATTGGTGGGTGAGATCATCCACCAGTTCAGGGTTCAGCATTATCAATATGCTGATGATACCCAGTTTTACCTCTCAACCCTGGACTACACAAGTGAAGCTGTTGATGTATTGATCCAGTGTCTGGAGGCTGGCTGGGTCTGGCTGGGGCAGAACAGACTTCAGGTCAATCCTGACAAGACTGAGTGGCTGTGGCTATTTGGTCCTCCAGGGTAGGGGATGTTTACATCATTGGTCTTGGATGGGGTAGCACTTTCCCATTCTAGACTGGTGCACAACTTGGGGGACCTCCTTATGGACTTGCAGTTAGTGCTCAAAGAGCCAGTGGCAGCTGTGGCCAGGAAGGCGCTGCATAGATTCATCCTGTGTGCCAGTTGTACCCCTTCCTCAACTGGGAGGCCTTTCAAACAGTTACTCATTCCCCGGTCACCTCACAACTGGATTACTGCAATGTGCTCTATATGGGGCTGCCCATGAAGACCATCCAGAAGCTACAGCTGGTACAAACTGCAGTGGCACAAGATATAATAGGGGCCTTCTGGTAAGCCTATGTGTCACCACTGTTACACGACCTGCATTGGTTGCAATTCAAGGTGCTGGTCATTACTTATAAAGCCCTTTATGACTTAAGGCCTGGATACCTGAGGGACTCCAACTGTTTCTGCCTGTCCAGTATGCTCCAGGTGCCTTCTATTAAATGTTGTCAACTTATGGGACTGAGAAAGCATGCCTTCTCTGTTGTGGTCCCACAGCCTGAAACAGCATCCCTCCAGAGATACAGAGATTGCCCTCTCTCCTGGGGTTCTGAAAAGCACTTAAGACCTGGTTCGGCTTTAGTCTCAGGCCTGGGGTTGATGTGTTTGTGGGGCCCCTGGTTTGGTTTGATTTATTACAACTGCCTGTGGAGTTGTATATTTTTAACTGCTTTTATTTTTTATTTTATTTATCAAATTTATATAGTCTCCTATCTCACCAGAAGTGACTCCGGGCAGCATATTGATTTGTATTTGTATTTGTAAGTTGCTCAGAGTCTATGGGAGTGGGGGCTATAATACATTTAAATGAATGAATGAATGATACAGTATAGTAATTGAAATAAGGAAACATAGCTAGGACCTAGTCTCCAACCCTAAATCATGGCCCACTCCTGCAGCATAGGCAATTTGCATATTTCTAAATATAGCAGAGCTATAAAGTAATTCATGGGGCCTGATGGCACTTTGTAACTAAGCAGAGAATTTAAAAACTCATGCAGTAATTATGTACTACAATGTAATACACTACACATGCTCTGCACAATATGAGAAGGCTTTATTCAACCCCCAGATAGCAAACTCTTAAGCTATGATCAAGTGTATCCATTTCTCCTCCCCTTGTGAATGATACTGCCTACAAGCATGTCTCCTGGGAAAACACTTTTTGAAGGTGCTGTTGGTCCAGCTGGCTTTCTCAGCCTTGCAAAAAGAACCAGTCAAAGGGTCAGGTTCCTTGGTGGTTGGACTCTGAGTTGGGTGCACCAGGGTGAGCAACTTCCCCACTTGGTTCACATAGAAAGATTGTGGCTCTAAATCAGTCCTTGTTCCTACTCCTACTGATCTCTCCTGCTGACTTGGATGCTGCTGGTATGAACCTTACAAAGTGCTTCCAAAATAGTAGAAGTCCTTTCTAAATACTCAGGACTTCTTTCCTGAAAAAAACATATGAATTCAGTGTTAATGGAAAATGAGACTGGAAATATCCAAGGCCACACAGCCAGCTTCCATGTCTAAGGAAGGACTAGAACTTATAGTCCCCCAGTTTCTAGTCCTGCATCTTAACTCATAGTCCAGCTTTAAACTCCAATTGATAATATTCAAACTGCATAACATGCAAGCACAACATGCAGGACAATCTTTTATGGAAGTCTTCAGTGAGGCAAGAGGATAAAATGGCAAATTGTGCATCATGATTCAATGCCACAAATACTATTGTCTTTGTATTCGCATCAGATGTCAGGATGCAATTATGTAATGACATTTGCATGAAAGGATCACCTATCCTGAAGTTGTGTAGCTGTGCATTGAAATGGGTAAGGATTCTTTTCACCCCCATCCCCACCCCACTTACCCATAAAAATAGCATTTTTAACAGAAGCAATTGTAATGTTGAAAGTTATCAAACCTAATGTCCTTGTTTTGAACATCACATAGAGAGTGGGAGTGGAATCTGCAGTTATTCTTATTATGGAGAAACTTTTCTGTGACCACCGCAAGTTAAAAATCACTATACTTACAGATCAAAATGTGTTGAAATGGAAAATGTAATCCAGGACAAGTTGGCAAAAGTCAGCGGTAGGAAATGGTTTGAGCGAAGTATTAGGGAGATTTGCTCAAAAATATTCTAACAGTTGGGAAATAGAGGCATCAGCTTCTGAAAGCTGCTGTTGATATTCCTGCCAGGAGACTATGTATTGAGATATAGTGATAGCTAGAGCATAATCCAAATGGAAAAAAAAGTCAAATGAATCCTGGTTTGCTAATATGGGCAGGGATTCAAATTATTCATTTAGTTCAAGGAATGTATGTTGTACCATTGTTTGCATGAATCTTGTGCAGTATTTTGCAAATCAAAGCTTCACTGAGTGTTACAAAACAACCAGCTTGTTTTACTTAAAGCATTCAGAGTTGACCAAAGGCATAAACCCAGTATTGATGAATAATAAATAAAACACAGAAGCGATACTGAAAAAAAAATGAATGTTTTGTTTTGGTGATGCGCTTTAATGTAACAAGCTCAGGGTAATGCATTGTAGAAAATTATATAAGTTTAACTTTTTGAATTAGTGGCATTTTATTTCTGCTTTCACAAGTTGTCTTAGATCTTTCTCAAAGTACTGTTCTGCTATAATTGTTTCTGACTGATTAAGCAAAGGCATAAAAAGAATTTGGGGTGGGTGGTGTAAAGTAATGGCTTAATTTCTCATGCTTGGCTATAAAATAAGCACATTTTATTGCATATCATTTTTGTCTATGCCAGATTGTTGAAGGAAAAAGTTATTTCCTCTCTAAGTTTTGCTCTGCTTATTAAATTGTATTAATCTTTTTACACTGAAAAATGCTTGTTCATAAAAATATTTATATGATGTGAGGTTGTTTGCTTCACAAGAACAAACAGTGTCAGAAATTTGGTCCTCAACTTACATCATGCAGGAGAAGCCCCTATATCACCACTGCACACTGGCTGATTTGAACCTTGGACTGCCCTTTGTGAACTTTTGAAGCTTTTGGTTAACAAAGAATTATTTGACTGAATGTCCCACCTACTAAGGCTCTTCACTGAGTTCTTGACAGACAGAATTTTTTTCTGGTTCTGCTTTATTTCTACTTGGATCTTTAAACTTGATGTGCATCTGAAAACAGTGCTGACATCTGGCTGCAATTCCACTTTGAAACCCATCTTTCATCTCATAATTCAGTTTTCCAAAGACTACAGAAAATGATTGATTCTTATTCTTAGATGTCGAAAGGCTGGAAAAGCTTCTGCAACAGTGCTGAAAAAGAGAAGCTGTCCTGTTTACCAGGCAAAATAAATAGGTGATTATTATTTTCAAATGTTTTCTGCTGGAATTCTTGTACAAGCAATCATTCTAACAATTCCAATTATTGCAGCAAAGAAAATTATTATTAAGAAAGGCGTGATAACTTTCTTTCAGCTATACAAGTGGATTGTGAAGAAAACCTGGCTAGGAATTATATTGCACAAGCATCTTTATTCAGTTATTTGTATATGGATTAGTAGCTCTTCGTTCCTTTGTTGTTCACAAGTTTATCCAAATGTGAAAGTATTAAATGATACTTTGGCTTCCATCTTTAACCATTTTACCATCATATGTATTTCTTTAGATTATACTAACATGATGGACATAATCTGTAGACTATCTGGACTTTATTCGAGAAGATTTGTGTTATAATTAAAATTTAGCAACCTATTTTACTTGTAATATTGTGCCTCTACATTATTCAGACATTTCTTATTCATTACATGCATTCCTTGCAAGTCAGGCATCAATGTATTGAAAAATTCTTACTTCATTTTTTCACCAGTCATCAAAGCAAACCTTTAGGCAACAGATTCTGGGCTTTTCATGTTCACTTTTCTTTTCCTTGATTGATTTTGTTTTAAAGGAATGACACTCTCCAATTAAGAGCACAACTTTCTACACTTGATGGTTTCATTTGGGAAGCAAATGCATGATAATATAGTATTGATCACAGAAAACAGCCATAGCATGCAGCATATTGACTAAGGACCAAATTAAGTGTATTTTCAGTGAAAATAATCTATGTCTTTCCAGATGCAGTATTATTTTACTGCACTTTTCGATGCTTTGTGAACAAGGAATAATGATGGAGATTGCTGAGATTTGAGTCAAATGAAGCCTGAACCAAAGGATCAGGTCTACTGGGACCTTGAGAGCCTGAATCAAATGAAACCTGAATTGAGCTAATTCTGGAGTAGAAAAGGTTGCTTGAAACCATGGCTTCAACCAAAGATGCTTTACATGGATCTGAAAGTCTTGATTGAAAAATGATGGCCTGAATTAAAGTTGACTTTAAAGAATCCATGCAGTGCTCTAACTGAATGATGCAGTGTTGCAAGAAGAAAAGTTGGCATTTGACTAAGGTACATGGAAAGACTTGATGGACTATTGTGGTCCACTCACAGTGGTAGAAGCTATTATTTATTTACAGCCATGTGTATACTGCCTGTATATATATGAAGAAGAGAGGAAAATATATAGACATTACATAATACAGATATTACATGGAAAAGTTGGTAGAGTAATATAAGGTAAAATTAAAAGACAGTACAAACTATTCCATTGGAAGAAGCATTTAATTTGTATCCTTATATATCAACTTGGATTTAAAACAAATAGTTTCATAATCTTCCAGAATAACTGAGCTTCATGACATTACCACCAGATACAGTAAAATCTTCCAACTTGATTTTTAAATTTCTTACAATTTTATGAATATGTATTGTCCATTTTAACAGTAATCGCTTGGGTAATAATGCCACTGGAAGAACATCTTAAACCAATTTCTTCTTGGTGTATTCATACTGAATTTGGTGTTTGTCTTCCATTGATACATATCAGTTGTCCTGTTTAAGTACTACATCGATTCTATCATGCAATATTTTACTTGTTTGGTATCTGAATTGTATTTCTGTACCAATTTATACATAAACCCTAGTTAGTATTCTGTATTTTGTGTTATATGTATTTCAAATTCAGTTAAGTCTGTGAATATACCACCTTGCTTTTGTAATTCCTTCTGGACTGGCCTGCTCATTTAGAAATATTGAAACCATGAAGACACTTCTGACCATTCTAAAGAAAGAGTGTTGAGTGATTTCATTTTTGTTTTGTTCAGAAGTAAGTCATGCATGTTGTAAGAGTTTTCTCTCCATTGATCAAATTTTTAGCATATTCTTCTTCAGACTTAAAATATATATTTAATATTGAAGTTAGAGAAAATAAGTCTGTACTTACTTTTTGTATTTATGCTATGCTTTAATAAGCTACTTCTAGTAGAGTGATTTCTTATACTTGTAGCACTTGCTTTCATATCAGTCCAAAAATGTTTATGTAAGCCTTTTGTGAGTCCTGATCCTTCCACTGATGCAATCCACCATATTGTGCTATAATTCAGTCTTGTGTGTGTGCCTTCAAGTCAGTTTTTGATTTCTGGCGATGCCTGGACTAGTCCCTGCAGTTTTCTTGGAAAGTTTTTTCAGAAGTGGTTTGCCATTGCCAGAGAGAGTAACTGGCCCAAGGTCACCTAGCAGGCTTCATGCCTAAGGCGGAACTCACAGTCTTCTGGTTTCTAGCGTGATGCCTTAACCAGTACAACAAACTGGCTCTTTAATTCAGTCTTAATCCAAGCCTAACAGATGACCTGATAGTATAGTTTCAGATTTGGAATGGCTAATCTCTTTCTTTTACATCTTGTAAAATCTTATTCCTTGGCCATTTATTTAACCCAATGAAATTGCTTGTTTGATATTGCCATTCAGTCAGCTTCTTTTCAGCAATTCTTATTTGGGATCATTTGGAATAGTAAGTTAAACCCTTGGAAGAATGTTCACTTTCCATATTCTTCCTAATCAGTGTTTTCCATCTAACAATGTCCGCCTTATGCTCTTCCAAATTGGCAAATATTTATTTTTTAATAAATTGTTATAATTTCTAGTTAAGTGAATTCATAAGCATTTAATTGGTTTAACACTAATGTTGAACCCTGTTGTTTGTCTTAGGTATTGTTGTTCCTCTTTAAATAAAATCCATGCAATCATCTGTGTCTTATTCTTGTGGATACAATGTCCATATTATATTGTTGCATACACACCTTACCCACTCCAGAGACTCACTTGGATGAATAACAGTAAGTACAACATCATCAGAATATAGCTTTAATTGTGAAAATGTTACTATCCTACCTAATGTTTCTTGCTAATGATTCTAATGCCAGTAAAAACAGAGAGGGAGAAAGAGGGCTGCCTTGTCTTGTCTCTTGTAATAAAGCATGTTTTTGATAAAGTTCCATGTATCTTTGCTGTTTGTCCCTGATAAATTCTTTGAATCCATCATAAGAAGTCTGGGGCACAGTTTATCTTCTTCAAAACCAAAGCATGAAAGACAATTCCAAATTATCAAAAACTTTTTGCACTTCAAGAAAAATCATTGCTGCTTTCCTGTTTTTCTGATTAACATCATTAATAACGTTCAAAGTGTATCTTATGTTGTCTTTCATATATCTCTTCAGGACAATCCTGCTGGATCAGAATTATTATTAGCATTATCCGTACTAGGATATTATTTAGTCTTCCTGTCCGGATAGCTGTAAAATGTTTATAATTAACATTCAGTAAAGAGATAGATCTGTATGATTTTGGATGGATTATTCCCTTTGTAATCACATATATAAAAGTCTCTTATGCTATTCTCATTATTCTAGATGGCGTAGCTTAAATGAAATAAAATCCATTAAAAAGTAATCAAGCAACAATTAAAGCAATTAAATACTATTAATAAAAACTGCTGCTATCATTTGGAAGATCTTCCTATCTAAAGATAGTCCCCTCTTTTCCATTTAATGAAAAAATGTCAGGGTAGGGGTATATCTAACCTCAGGAATAAGCAGTATCAGAGGAGGGGAGCTGCTGCTAAGAATAACATTCTCCTGGTTCTAGCCCCCTGATCTCTTGAGATGAGTATTCAGAGCAACCTCCATCTGCTAGCCCTTGTAGGATGACAGATTTTACCTGAAGCAGACAGTCCTAAGTCCCAGCTACATGCCAAACTTTCTTCTTACAAGTTGTAAAAGACTTTATAAGTAATCACCAGCATCATGGATTGGACCCAGAAATCTTCTGGCAGCCAGTGTTGCTCCTACAAAATACGTGTTGTTCTGTTAAACTGACTAACACCAATCAGCAGGCATTACTTGCTTGAGTGAAGGAGTGAAGATAATGCACCTGAAGTTCCTCATAATTAGAAAAGAATTAATTATATAAACAATTAAAACTATACAATTTAATTGTTATAAATTACTGTAATTAATAAGACAAATAGATAGAAATTCTGTTAAGAATCTTGTGATACTATGGCATAGCACTGTTGTAATGTGGTACTCTGACACGGAAAAATCAAGTTTTATTTTAATATAACATAG
Source organism: Liasis olivaceus (assembly GCA_030867105.1). Classification (NCBI taxonomy): domain Eukaryota; kingdom Metazoa; phylum Chordata; class Lepidosauria; order Squamata; family Pythonidae; genus Liasis; species Liasis olivaceus. The sequence goes on along the minus strand of CM061355.1, from coordinate 26,835,601 downwards.
AGACAAGTATGCTTTGATCTATTTCCAGTAACTTTTAAAATGAGCATTAGCTTTGATTAGTTTTGCAAAGTATCAGCGGGAATCAATACATAATGACTGACAATAGTTTTATATTTTGCTTTATTTGGTATATTGTTATATTAGAATGTTGTTTTTATTTTTTCACTTTGAAAGAGAGAATTTTTGAGACTCCCAAGTAAAAAGTGTGTGTGGCTTAAGCAATCTGATGGGAGAAGGAAGGGACATAAAAATTGGAATGGGTAGTTTTATGACTTGGTTTCTGATCTGAGAAATCCAGATGTGAGTCCAGATGTGAGAAAGAAGCATATAATCAGAGTTCAGTAATTTTTCTCTAACAAACCATCTCTATAATGTCACTTTTAATTGGTAGGCCTTAGAACGTAACTAACAGCTAATGAGAACCCATAGTGGTAGTATCCATAGAAGAATCCATAGAATCCTTAGAAGAAGTAATATCAGAAACATAAGTTACCAACTGGATGTCATGCTTATATCACTAAGAGACACACCTGTCTGTAAAACTGCTGTCACAGCCAAAAGCGGGGTTGCCTCTTGTTGGATGCTTAAATTCCTTCTAACTGTAGGCCTTGCAAGGTTGCTATCCCAGAAAAGAACCACATCCAGGAGTACTAGCTCTATCATTATTGTAAGGTTACATTAACAGAAGCTTGCAAGTCTGAAAGTACATCTCCCCCTTATGCTGGTCTATGACCATAATAAAGATTTGATTTGATTTTGACATTTCTCCCCCTTTGCCTTTACAGTCCAAGAAACTAGGGAGGGTCTCTTCTGAGATGTTTACCACACCTCCATTCCTTCTGTGGGCTCAGCTGCTTCTTATCTGACCATTGCCTAGTGGCGGGTCTTCCTCCTGTCTCCCAAGGTTATTCCTACATACAATTACACTCTTTAAATGTGCATTTGGAGATTGAGGCAAGAATGGGAGATGTACCTGAGCTTGGGATAAATCTGATGCTTTGGTATTATAAAGCATTATGATTTTTATGATAGCGTGTTTTATGTTGCATTTATGTTAATGGTATTTATTATTTGATATATTGGACAATTTTGAATCATTGTCGTACAATTATAGTTTTGTATGTTTGCTGTAAGCCTCTTGGTGTCAGATGATTGAAGCAATTTAAAAGCATTCATAATAAATAAATAATAGTTTAAATAAATACATTCCACTATAACAAGCATATGCTAGAGCACAATGAACATATTTTTAAGACACAAAACATTAGCCATTAATTGCAAAACATACGCAAAGTGAAAATCAGGCTTTAAAAAGCAATTATGTTACCCGTTACTGACTGCTGTATCTGACAGCAACCATCTCATTCTTTCATCATCTTGTATTTTAGGATAATTAAAAGTTAATTAACAGAATTCAAAAGCACTGGAAAAAAATAAACATTATTGATGAACAACTTGAAGGAGTGAAATCTGTGTTCAACCTTAACCCCGATCTCAACTTCAACCAGTAATTAACAGTAAAGAAAATGACTTCTACATGAACTAGTAATAGGAATGGGACAGAGTAAAATATTTGTTCTTTTTGACACATTGATTACATGGCAATTAGAAACAAAAGCTCAAAGTCACATGGGTCTGTTTATGTGGGCTTATAATGAGAATATCATAGAAAAGAATTTAATTTTCATTCACTTGCTGGATTTGTATATGAACTTGTAAACAAGAGAATCCTCTCCAAATTGTTGTAACTTTTATTCTCCAGTAATATTGATGAAATGTATTTGCTTAGCCACTGAAAATAGACATGAGACATTAGAACAAGAGTTAGAATGTAAAAACAAGGACACGGATCAGGATACTCAGATAGGAATGGAATGTTGAGAGATCACCTTAAGGAAAACAAAATTAAGACATTGTTCAATTTCAACCCAGGATTTCCAGACATACCCATGGAATATTCTTCAGAGAATGAGCTGATTTTCCATCAGATATTTTAAGGGAAGAGGACATAGACCAATGATTCATTCTTTCATCCATTAAAGGTTTGATGATGGCTGAAGGCAATTCAGAGTTCAAATTTGAACAGAAATTATGCAAATGACTGATTGGAGGCCATATGTATGAGAATATACACAGACAAACTGTGGATGGCAGTTGCAGGGGATAGTTACACCAGTACTGACAGCCATTAACTTATGAATGTAGAAACTATGCTCAGCGCAGTTGATGAGAGGAAAGGAAATGTATGGCATATTAAGCGATGTGACTAGAGAGCAAAGGGCAGCTGGATTAAGACATTTATTTAACATCATAAGCTGTTTCCAGTGCATTGGAAAAAGCTATAAAATAATTTATTTTATTTATTTGAATTTATTAGCTCCCAACTCCAATGGACTGCTTCTATGTAAACTGTGGACATTGATACTTAAGCATTCACATACACATGAAAGTTTCTACAAAAATCTCTCTATTATTGGTGAATGATTGACTGTTCACTGATGTAATAGCGTGATTTAGAGTCAGGAGGAGATGTTCTCCTCACACGTTCAGTGAGAAAGAGTTGCCTGAACAGGGATTTACATATTGCTGGGGTTATAGGATGGGAGGATATGCCAGTTTTTATTTTTTATCCCTGTGGTTTTCTTGGTAAAAAAATAGTAAAGGAACAAGCAGTCGAAAATACACTGCAGGCTAGCACTTGGTAGAGAAGCCATGAAAGCTTTGGAAAATATATTCAAATGCTTCGATGTCTCTACATCTCTACATCTCTCTACATCTACAAAGCTCAGATGCAAGCCATGGTATTCCCCATGACACTCTATGAAATGAAAGTTGGTCTTTGAAGAAGCAGGATAGGAAGAGTATTAATGCTTTTGAACTTTGGTGTTGGAGGAGACTCCTGAGAATACCATGGACAGCCAAGGAAACCAACAAATAGATCATTGAACAAATCAACCCAGAGTTCTTACTCAAGGCACAAATGATCAGGCTACTTCAGATATGTTATGCAAAGACCTTGCTCTCTAGGAAAGGTTCTAATGCTGGGAAAGGTAGAAGGAAAGAGAAGAAGAGGATGACCAGCAGCCTGGTGGATGGACTCAGTGATCATGGAGTGCACCATTAGAAGACTTGAAAGACCATGTTAAGGATAGAACTACTGCACCATATATGACAGTTAGACATGGTCTTACGTGGTGACTGAGCCAATCTTTTGTAATGTGATCTGGAATTGTGCTCTCGTGGACCACACCTAGCCTGCCTTCTTTGCATGGCAAAGGTGAGCATAGGTGATTGGATTTATGAGTTAACTAGCACCTCTTTGAGAGAAGGTGAGGTGCCATATTCCTTGAAGGAGACCGTGGTGTGCCCTCTCTTGAAGGAGCCATTTGTATTAGACAACCTCTCCAGTTTTTGCTTTTGGGGCAAGGTTCTAGAGAAGATGGAATCAACTACAAAAGTTAGATAATTGAGAGTTCAGATAACATGGAACAGGAATAGCACTGGTTGCTAACATGAAACAGGAACAGCACTGGCAGCTTTAGTGGATGGCCTTCTTCAGGATCTGGACAAATACCCCAGACATTTTTGACATCTTGGCATCATTCTATAGTCTTGACAGTAATATTCTTCAAAACCACCTGCATGGGATCAGGGTTGTGGCACTGTCCTACCTAAGTGGGCAGTTCCAGTCAATAGTCATAAGGGAGGAGCAATCACACCCTTAGTTGCTCCAGTGTGCATTGGCATGGGGCTTGGGCATCTCCTTATACCATTTAGCATGTATATAAAACTTCTGGGAGATATGATCAGTATGATTATGATGGCAGCTGCAAAAAAAAAAAAAAGTTAAGACATCATTACGTAATTCATAATCTCACTTTTTAGAAACGTTATAGGTATAATATAATATAATTAATATAACAGGACCTTTATAGTAGGAACACATGCATTCTTTCTACTCTCATCCTTTATGTTATATAATTTATATAGTTATATTATGAGTGGGTTACCTCAGGATGTTTCTAACCCAAAAATCCAAATTTCTTCATTGTCTGGGTTCACTGGGTTGGTAGGATTTGTGTTCAAATCATCTGGAAGGCACTAGGTTCCTATATTTTCACTTTAGTTTGAACTATATGTTGACATAAAGCTATGTTCTCCATCTTAGTATCTTTCATAATTCCTAGCTAATATTTTACTTTCAAACATTTGAACTACATTGCATTGTTAAGTCTGAACTATCCTCCAAAGCTTTCATTCTGGAGAGCCCTTCTGATTTCAAGAGATGCAAATTGCTAGCAGATGTTTCTGCTGAAAAGAAATAGTTTGGACCAGCTTTGTTTGGGAACCATCTGAGAGGTGCCTAAATGGAAGATTTATCCTTTTGTCATAGTAGTGGTGATGGTGATCTCTTTTTGTGGAAAAGTAGGGAGTAGATAAGCAATTGTAAATGTCAGAAGGCAAATGTTGGGCACACCAAAGAAGTAGGAAGATAAATTAACCTGTCTCTTTAAGTTGTCCGGGATGGGGCTTTAAAATAAATACAGTGTCCTTGTGCCTATCAAATTAGTAAGACAAATCATAATGTCCAACTAAAGACATTATCACAATGCCCAACTCAAGCTGTCTTGACAATAAATACTTGGGTTTTTTGGTCTTCCCCTCAGCAACTGATGAGGATGCTTCTCATTCTCTGCTTTCCCAAATGCTATCATCCCAGCTCTCCTTTCTTTCTTTTTGTTCTGTTTAATTTGTGGGTCACCCATTTTCAAAGCATGGGATTTCAACATCCTTCATCCTGTGTGGGACTCAAACAAATGCTTGAAAATAGGATGATACAAGTGATGACACTTTGCTTTGTAGCATGCCAGTCTTCCATTTACCATTAGTTTTTATTAAAAGACACCCCCCACACCCTTCATTTGGGAGGGAAAAAGAGAGGGGCTGGAATAGATATCTATGAGCATACAGACTGAAGCAATGACATATTGACAATTTATCAACTAGTGCTAGATACTCAGGAGCTTTACTTGTAAGCTGTGTGGTTTTGTATGGTTTTATATGAAAATACTATTCTTGTATAATAGTATTTATCCTAGTAGTAATAATTAGGGCTGTGCATTGTGCTAGATTTAATTCCAAAGTAGTGCTTCATAGTATACAGGGGTGCAAATATAACACCTGTCTGCAATTCTTTAAAACAGCTGTATCTTTTCTTGGGGTTGCATGATTTTATGGCTCTTCCTGGGAAAACATAGTCATTCAGGTGTGTGGGGTGTCTGAAAGAGAGAGAAATCATGAAATATGCATCATGACACTGATTCCTTCTGTCATGTATTTATGTACAATGTTGTAATGCAAATATGAAATGGTGGAGCTTGCATCATGAACGCCAGTGTGTAATGCATCGTTTTTGTGTCATGGCAATTAGGAATGGACACCTATGTTGGAAAGAACAGAAGACTGGTTTAAACAGCAGAAGACAGGTGCTAAATGTGTGCCTGCCCCACATGTCTCCCCACAGATCTTTGCAGAAATGAATCTGATGCTCTGTGCAGCCCTAATAATAATCATGTTATAGTTGAAGATGCAGTTTTGGATATCTGGAAAGAAGCTTCACCCAAGGCCCAGTACCGCTGGATGGCACTGAAAAGTTCACTTTTGCTAGGAGTCTTTCAAGAAGTAAGGAACACAGGTAGATGCAGTTTGTTTTATGCAACTGGATACTGCATAAAACAATAGATATGGTTTGATCTGTCTGCCTTCCTCTCTTTAAAGCAATGCTTCTCAGTGATTTGGCTGAGAGGGATCTATTGGGGATGAAGGGAGCTTAACTGTGTACTGAATCACTGTATTGGCTGTGCTGCAAACCTAGCTACATCAGGCTTTTATTTTATTTTCCTCAACTCTGATCCAGCAAAAGCCATTCTTTTAGGCTGCAGCAGAGTGAGAAATGGGAGGCAGAAACATTATATCAATCTGGTTGAATGACCGGCTTCTTTGGGCTTCCTTCTCCTTGAACTCTTTTCAGTGCCATTTTAAAGATTTTCTAATGTTTGTAACATATTGTTTTACTGCATAAAACAATAGATATGATTTGAATCTGGGTTGGTAATATAAGGGTTGACCAATATGGAGGCCAACTGACAAAAGAGAGAGCCCACCAAAAGATTTAGACAGCTAGTTCTGCATCTTCAACAAAAAAGGAAAACAATATTCCCCAGGAGAAGACATATTTATTTAAAATGTACAATTTTAAAATATGCTAATATATAATTTCTGGGCCTGGTGTTTACATTTGGTTTTCCCTTCCTCTTCTGATACCATGCCTTTTGTGTCATTTTCTTTTAAGTTATTATCCCAATGGTCAGTATTGATTATTCTGATCTTTATAAGCTGCTCTGGTAAGAGTGGGTAAGTCCCAGATATTACTATATTATAAAACTGA